>OY743180.1:2387500-4787500 GCA_963555705.1 Ligustrum vulgare
AGTATCAAATTGAGGTGGAGATTGTAGATGCAATTGGACCCCAAAACCAAGCTAATTCTTGTAGTCCAATCCAGTATAATTCTCCCTGGTCTGTGTTTCCCATTACCAGCAAGATCATAAGCAAAAAAATTCAATAACGTTGATCAAAAGAGAGCATTAAATTAAATAAATAAAAAGAATCGTTTCTCGAGCAACTTTTAGATGAAATGGTTTAACAATTACCGTGGAGAAGATAATTTATGCTGCCATTAGGGAGATAATCATAAACTATCAATTTTTCTTCCTTTGCATAATAGTAAGCTCTGAACCTCACATTATTGGGATGCTTAAGCTTCCCAATCACATCCATATACTGTTCAAACTCCTTCCTTGAACATGGATTTGCATCCTTTAACCATTTTACACCCACGGTAAGTCCATCATCAAGATCAGCTTTATAAACACTTCCTAAACTCCCTTTTTCGGGCATCTCGACTGATGTGCAAAGCAAATCCTTCAATTGGAACTATTTTTTCTATCGAAAAACACCTGTTTATTTTTATCATTACCATTAGTGCAAGCACAATAGATACAACAGCAGAAGTCATATATGGTTGTTGCTAGCACGTAAAAGAACATGGCACTTTTTACCTAACTTTTGATAGAAGGTCTAGCTTCTGAATGTTCAGTAGTAGCAGATCCTAAAAGATTTCTCCGGGGATGCAAGGCCTGCAGAGCTGTCTCTAACAGGTTTGACCTATTTAAATTAAAAAACTGAATATTAAAATCCAACTTAAGGATTGGCAAATTGAAGCTCATGAAGTAGTGTAATTTTGAATGATACGAACGAAAATCAATTTGAAAATTGCTTTGCAATTCACCCAGATAATTTGAAATTCACCAACAAAAATAATAACTTGATGCATTTATATAGAAAGATCAAGTTTTAACAGAAAGTAAGCAAAATTGAGTATGAAAAACTGAAAATAGTCGTTTGTTAACATCAAAGCTAAATTTTTGTGGGAAAGAACAAACTTACTTTTCAAGTGCTTAAAGCTTCAATCAAACATCATAATTGGAATGATTATATAAGTTTGTCTCACTTGTACTACGAAAATATTAGGAGCTGGTATCTCCACGCAAATATACCAAGGCAGCAGAATAAATTGTACAATTTGCTTGAGCACAAGCATTTGGACGGAGTGTCTTCATCAGAGTTTGAGCTCTAGTTGGCCATTGTTGCTGCCGGACAGAAAATAGAGTTTTCTTAATGTCTTGAGAATTTTAGGCATAGAGAGTCTAGAAATTGTAGAAAACACAATAACATATATATCCTTATATATGTTCTACAAATAAATTAAGAGAAAGAAGAAAGAATGGAAGAAGAGAAAGAGAGAAGAGACAACCCTTAAACCACACCATTCATTATAATACTCAATCCTATATATACATACAAAACTAAAGCATATTCTAAAGCATATTCTAAAGCATATAAAGCATATTCTAAGCATATTCTAAGCATATTCAAAAGCATATTCTAGAATGTGCTAATTATTCTAACATCCCCCCGCAAACTCACGATGCTATAGCATGAAGCAACAAGAGTTTGTCAAGTAAGAATCGGAAGCGAGAAGTCGGATGGGACTTGGTGAAGAAGTCTGCAAGCTGCAATGATGAAGAGACAAAAGGTAAGGCAATAGTCCCATGCTGAAGATGATGACGAACAAGGTGACAATCAATTTCAATGTGCTTCGTGCGCTCATGGAACACTGAATTATGTGAGATCTGGATGGCACTCTTGTTATCACAATACATAGAGGTGGGAGATGAAATAGAAACACCCATATCTGCAAGTAGCCAACGTAACCACACAATCTCAGTAGTAGTGGAGGCCATAGCGCGATATTCTGCTTCAGTTGATGAGCGAGAAACTACTGTCTGCTTCTTACTTTTCCATGAGATAAGAGAGTCACCCAAAAATACACAGTAGCCAGTAGTGGACTTACGATCAGTTGGGTTCCCAGCCCAATCTGCATCAGAGTAAGCTTGAAGCTCTAAGGAGGAGGTCGATGGGAATAAAATACTCTGAAAGCAAGAGCCACGAAGATAGCGCAAGATTCTAACAACCGCTGCCCAGTGAACCATGGTAGGTGCTGAAACAAACTGACTGACAACATGCACAGCATAAGCAATGTCTGGCCTAGTAATGGTAAGATAAACAAGGGAACCAACAATAGTACGATACAAAGTAGGATCAGACAGTAGTTCACCATCAGAAGATGAGTAACGAACATTAGCCTCAATAGGAGTATCAGCTGTTTTAGTATCAGTAAGACGAGCACGCTCAACGACATCTGCAGCATATTTAGACTGGGAGAGCATATAACCTCGAGGAGAAGAAGCAACCTCAAACCCCAGAAAGTAAGTTAAGGGACCCAAATCCTTCATTTCAAAAAGACGAGCCAATTCTGATTTTAAATTGGTTATCCCTACAACATCATCACCAGTAATGATCATGTCATCAACGTACAACAGAATGAGAATACGACCAGTGGAAGTACATCTACAGAACAAAGCGGAATCATGATGGCTAGATGTAAAACCAAGAGAGAGCACAACTGTAGAAAACTTCTCAAACCAGGCACGAGGTGCTTGTTTGAGACCATATAGAGCTTTCTTAAGTTTGCAAACAAATCCAGGAGTATGAGGAACACCAGGTGGAGGAACCATATAAACATCTTCTTGAAGATTTCCATTCAAGAAGGCATTTTTAACATCCATTTGAGAGAGACTCCACTGACGAATAGAAGCAACCGCAATAAGTGTACGTACAGTAGTCATTTTTGCAACAGGGGCAAATGTCTCCTCATAGTCCAAGCCATATTGTTGAGAAAATCCCTTAGCAACCAATCGAGCCTTGTAACGCTCAACTGAACCATCAGATTTGGTCTTGATCTTATAGACCCAACGAGATCCAATAGCATGTTTTCCTGGTGGTAAAGAAACTAATTCCCAAGTGTCTGTCTTATGTAGAGCATTAAGTTCATCAGTCATAGCCTGTTGCCAAAGAGGATCTAAAGCTGCTTCTTTGTAAGAGGAAGGTTCAGAAAGCTTATGAATGGAAGACAAAAAACAACAAAAGGACTCAGAATAACAAGAATAATCAAACTCGGGTAAGTGAGCAGACTTACGTATACGTTGAGGATATCGAGGAGGAGGAGACTGCGAATCCTCAGCCTCAGACGGTGCTTGGGGATCCATAGGAGAAGGAAGGACATTCTGAGATGGCGCATGTGTACCTGTAGCAGATGACGAAGATGGAGAACAAATAGTAGGGACATATGTAGATGGTCTATCAATATCATCAGTGAAAGGATCAATACAAATGAGATCTGACGTAGTCATGTGAGAGGTATTATCTGTAATAGAAAAGAAGGGAATGTGTTCAAGAAACACAACATTACGAGAGACATATAACTTGTGACTGACAGGATCAAAACATCGATAACCTTTTTGTCCCTCACCATATCCTAAGAAGACACAAATAGCTGAGCGTGGAGTTAATTTGCTACGTTCTGCCGTAGGACGAAGAACAAAACAAGTGCACCCAAAGACTTTTAAGAGAGAGTAATCAGGAGAATAACTAAACAAGGTTTGAAATGGTGACAAACCAGATGAATGAGAAGATGGTATCCTATTTATCAAATAGACAGCAGTGAGAACTGCCTCCCCCCAAAATTCACTAGGTACTTTGGCAGATAGGAGAAGGGAACGAGCAGTTTCAACAATGTGTCTATGCTTACGTTCAGCAACACCATTCTGTTGAGGAGTATCAGTACAAGAAGTTTGATGAATTGTACCATCAAGAGCAAGCAACTCACGAAAATCATTAGAAACATATTCCCCACCCAAATCACATCGAAAACATTTAATGACAGCAGAATGTTGAGTTTTAATAAGTGCTTGAAACGAACGATAAATAGAAATAAAATCAGAACGTCGCTTCATAAGATATACCCAACAGTAACGACTATAATCATCAATAAAAGAAACATAATATCGGGATCCTCCTTTAGTAGAAACAGGAGCAGGGTCCCATACATCGTAGTGTACAAGATCAAATGATGCAATAGAAGAAGAAATACTACGAGGAAAAGGTAAAGCTGAAAATTTAGCAAGTTTGCATCCACTACAATCAGAAATATCATGAGGTTTTAAGTCTCCCAAACAACCTTTAGAAGCTAAAAATCTCAAACGACTAGCAGACACATGTCCTAGGCGAGAATGCCATAAATAGAAATTAGAAGAAGAAGAGTTCAAATGGAAAGACGATAAATCAGTACTAGAGGCTGCAACATGCGCTGGTCTCAGATTATCTAGAACATAAAGTCCTCCTCTTTGCCTATGGCCGATCCCAATCAGCTTCCGAGACTGCGGATCCTGTACATAACAAGTAGTAGAAGTAAAGTGAACAGAATTACCAGAATCACATAATTGACCAACAGAAATAAGATTTAAAGTAAGGTCAGGAACACAATAGACATCTGATAAAGATAGATTAGAAGTATGAACAGAACCAACACCTGCTAAGGATAACGGGGTGCCATCAGCAGTCATAACAGGTGAAGATGACATAGAAGGATATAAATAATCAAAAAGTGATGAGTTAGGAGACATATGCTTAGAAGCACCCGAGTCAAAAATCCACGAGGAGGTTTTACCTGAGGAGTTCTGAGAGGACAAACCTACATGAGTAGAGGCTGACATGACATGTGACTGTGAGGCGAAAAACTTCTGAAACTGCTCACTAAGATCAGTCAATCGGGAATCAGATGAGGGCGGTGGACCAAGTATAGAGGAGCCAACAGGTGGAACAATCGCTGCTGTGTGGGCATTGGATCTATAAGACTGCTGGGACTTCAATAACTTAGGACATTGAGCCTTCCAATGTCCCTTTTGTCTACAAAAACTACAAACATCATTTGGGAACCGTGTATGTCCTTTGGTTCGATTCTGTGTAGATGGTAAAGCTAAAACTGAAGTCCCAGAATGTGGAAGAGATACATCTTCAGTAAGAGAATTTAACCGTGTCTCCTCAGCAACAAGTTCACTAACAACTGAATCAACAGATGGAAGAGGAGTACGGTGCAAAATAGAACATCTGAGTCCCTCAAAATCACTACGAAGTGCCATCAAAAACTGAACTAATCGTTGCTCCTCTCTATAAGTAGTATAATCCGCACTTGCTTTCAGACCTGCTGGTTCAGTAAGAGCTAACTCATCCCAAATTGATGTCATAGCAGTATAAAAATCCAGAATGCTCATATTCTTTTGTTGCAATGCTCGAATATCAATCTCTAACTGATATCGTTTTGCAAAATTAGATTTAGTGTACAACTTCTGCAAATGGTCCCAAACCTCCTTTGCCGTTTCATACTTAGCCAACTGTGTACCAATACTATGTTCTACAGAATTATTTATCCATGTATGAATTTTTGAATTATTTGAATCCCAGATATCTAACAGAGTTGCAAAATTTGCATCATTATTTTCCGGTTTGTCAACTATTCCACTGACATAACCCCACAATTTTTTACCCTTAAGAAAGTGTTTCATAACATGACTCCAGTAAGCATAGTTTTTACCATTCAAACGCACATTAATGGCCTGAAGAGAATCATCGGATGCCATTATAAGAGAGAAAACGATACTAACCAACAAAGTCAGGCAAAGCAGTGCGTAAAACGAATGGATAATTGCAAACCAACACCACAAGAAGGTAGAGGATGAATAGTCGACCACAAATCCGTCAACCGTGCCGCCAGAAACTGTCGCACGCGCCTCCACGCGCCTCCAGAATATCCGACGTGCTGCCTCATGCGCCTCCTTACACCGGCGCGTGTAATCTCACGCGCCACTCCTGTCGACGCGCCGTCACCTGCAGATTCTGAATATGGTCTTAGATCACCGGAATTCCTACTGCAAGTGCCTCGAAATTCGTGAAACAGTACGGTTTAGGGTTTTTCGCGAAGAAGAAAAATGCACGTTGATTTCGTTTTTCGAAGGCAATGTGAATCAAATATCTCTGATACCATGTAGAAAACACAATAACATATATATCCTTATATATGTTCTACAAATAAATTAAGAGAAAGAAGAAAGAATGGAAGAAGAGAAAGAGAGAAGAGACAACCCTTAAACCACACCATTCATTATAATACTCAATCCTATATATACATACAAAACTAAAGCATATTTTAAAGCATATTCTAAAGCATATAAAGCATATTCTAAGCATATTCAAAAGCATATTCTAGAATGTGCTAATTATTCTAACAGAAATGAGTAATTATACCATTTTGTGAATGTAGATCGATGTGTGCTCTAAAACAGCCAATTACTAAGTAAAAAGAAAATTGCACAACAGCATACATAAATCATGGTTGTCTCCAAATACGTAGATTTGCATTCTTCTTGGGTGATATAAATTATAGTACTTCCTTCAAGAAAGCTATTCGCTTCAAGAACTATTGCTTGGAGTTCTGACAATTATCATTCTAAAATACAAAAGAGGACTGAAAAATTCCAAAGAAAATTAATGTTAATCAAAAAATACAACATAATTTTGTAATTAAACAAAACCATGTCAATAGAAATATACCAAAGGGACGAATGCTTGACCTTTAAATTTGGAACCGCCAATAAACACCGTTTCAACCCGATCTGTATTACTTAAAAATACCATAAAATCGATAGCCAAAAAATCTAGGATCTTACATGCTATGAAAATCCAACCTTCTTCTCGAAATGACCTAATTCTACTTTTTATGAATTCCTAATGGTCCAGTGTTTACTTTACAAAAAACCTATGAAAGGGGATTACAGAAAAAATGACAATTTCAAATAAATAAAATAAATCAACAATATGTACCAAAACACGCTCCTGCTTAACAATTTCCTCATTTTTAACAATTTAATCACAGTATAAATAAAAAATTCAACATTCTATAAATTACCTAACTATCCAAGGTTTATTTAACTCAAACTCAAGTTGCAAATTTCAACCCTAACTCACACGGCGTTACAGTAGAATGGGCAGAGCCGCAGAGTCAGACCTTCATCGTAACCTGTAACTATAAGTCTAAATGGCCTTTATGTTCGATTCTCTAAGTTTTGACGAGTCGACGAGCTTCCTTCAGATGAGTTTTTTCTTCATTGATTTAAAATAACATGTTACTTTTTCTAAACTTTTGTTTTGTTAACCAAAAATTTCATTTTTTATTTAGTAATTCTAATGAAAAAGTGGATATAAACAAGTTTTAATTAGGATTTTATTATTAAAAAACTCAAGTAATGGTCCCAGAACCGAGCTGTTTGATTCCATATCTTTAAAAAAATCAATTGGTTCCAATAGTAAAAAAATCATCGGTTTATGATTTGGTTTGGTTCTTCTAGAACCAGAACCAAACCGAATCAAGTATCAAACCAAACCAAATCACGTCCACCCCTAAATTCAAATGTAACTACCACTAATTTCAAAATTCAAAATTTACTATCCAAATATTATGGCAAATGTTTCGGAAAAAAATTATAAAAAAAGATTCAAAATTGAGATTTTAATCAAAATTAATTGGTCAAAATCTCAGTTGTCTTTAGATAATATAGAGATATAGATATTAACATATAACAAATGAGGATATTTTAATCCCATTCCGACTCTTTCATGGATAAGAGCATCTCCAATACATTACGCGGATTGGGGGTTGATATGATAATGAAATAAACGGATTTCTAGAAAACATGGATAAATAGACGAAGTCTAAAATTTACTCTCCAATGATTCCTTCTACATTTAAATAATATTGATTATGTGACTTTTTTTTTAATTTAAAATTAATTACTATACATAAATTGACACAGAGTCCAAATAAAAATAACTTGTATCATATAACCTAATTGGTCAACATCCCACAATGTTTTTTTTTTATTTTTATTTTTTGAAGTCATGCCGCTTAACATTGTAATCCACATTTTGCATTAGAGAGGTATTTTTAATACATTCCGTCTATTTATTAACATGTCAATTTTTTTTTCACAATTCATGGAGTGCATTAGAGACGTTCTAATAATCTAAAATTAGTTATTATCTAATAAATAATCAACGTATAAGGGTTTGTCGGACTTCTCTTAACGGGGATTGTGATTATCAAACGGAAATAGCTACCTCTTCCTCTTGATGAGTCCTGCATTACTTAAGGTAGATCATTTATCCATCCTTCCAGTTTGCCATAAAGGCAACCTTTCATTCTCGCCAAGGATAGGCTTTAAGGCCCTACCAAACTTAGTTAGGCATAATTTCATGCTTTAGGCGCGGTCTGCAACAAGCCCTTGCATTAGGATGAGATTTCTACTTTTGGGAAATGTTAGGGACGAAACTGGTAAGAGTTTTTGTGCCCCGTTTATCACGAACTCGTCTTGCTTCATCTGGCTAATCCAACAAAGTCGTTATCGTATTGTTGTACCCTCATCCCAACAATCTTGTATTCCATAAGATGTAGGCAAAATAACCCAAGCTATATTTCATATCCACAAGTGCATAAAATATTTCACAACACTAAAATTAATACATGATTGACTTGTTCGACCAACATGATTACATATACATACCTATGGGATTGTTCTGTTGCCCGAGGTGAGCAGCAATTATGTTGCCCACCCCTCATTGAAAATCCGCCAAGTGTGCGACTAGTTTTTAAATGTTTAAAAATGGGACACTTGCGCTTTTTCATTGGAGATGTTGCCCACTTAGCTCGGGCAGCAGAATGGTACTGTACTTACCTGTACTAAGGAATAAAAAGAAGCTAATCTTTATTTATTCTTGCGCGAACAAGTCTCAATATACCTACAACATGCAGTCTGATCTAGCAGGCAGCCTCTTGAAGAAATTAGTACCATATGATGGAACCTTACTGCGCAGCTTAGGATGTCTTAACACATATAAACCAGCCAGAATAACCACAATTTGGAATGGTGTCACATACAAAACTATGGCAGCAAATAAGCAGAATGCAACAAATAAAGCTGATGCCCTTGAATCTCTCCAACTTAAAAGTGACTGAAATCTTTCCCCTTGCATTGCTAAATCACCAATAACCGTTTGAATCCTTCCTCCTATACTCCTCAGACGGTCATATCTCATTCGCACTAAATCGGATCCCTTTGAAGTCGGGAACGTGTCGAATTCTTCATCCAATTCGTCTGGCCCTACCGCATCAGCATAGGAAAGCCGAATGTCCATGTGAGGAGGGTGTCTTGGTTTCCATCGGTAGCGCCAGATGCCAAAAAAGAACAGGTAGAGAAACATCGTCGGAAAAATCAGTTCGGGATAAAGGACTAGTATGAAAAAGAGTATGTGAATAAGAATAGTTGTTAGGGGATTTTTCCAATGGCATATTTGATCAAACCATTTGCCTATAGCAATCACCCCTCCCATTACATTCATTATTCTCGTGAAGTTTGCTTTAGCCTTTCTTACGCTCCAAATGTGCGATCCAACGTCGAGCATATACTCAATGACCTCTTTCTTCAGTGGTGGCTCGGCTCGACCCAACCTTATCGAGACTATTTGAATAGCCTGATACCTTAAGATATCCAATTGAGTTACCGACAATGGATGAACGTAATGCATTTTTGGTAACAACGGATGCGTGTACTTGTTTAGCATATTTACATAAGACGTACACGAGAACCTCACGGCTAATTGAACTTCGCCCATCTTTTTCACACCAGCAGGTTTCAAGACAATCAGAGGATAAGAATGTGTATAAACACGTTCTGTTTCAAGGGTCGATAGCCGAATCC
Source organism: Ligustrum vulgare (assembly GCA_963555705.1). NCBI lineage: Eukaryota > Viridiplantae > Streptophyta > Magnoliopsida > Lamiales > Oleaceae > Ligustrum > Ligustrum vulgare. The sequence continues at coordinate 2,397,341 of OY743180.1, forward strand.
TAACCTTTCCAATGCACCCATCCTTTCCACCTCCTTGTAAATGGCCGTTATCGAACACCCCAATTGTAATCACGGTACATGGATCGAATACTTCCCACGTGTACTGTTCGTTCCATCTAGGGGACGTGCTATCGATTATTGTCCTTGTCCGGATCCATTTTGGACCGTATTTGGCGACACAATATGCATCGCTGGTTCCCCTGCCATCTCTCGTCTTTGTTGTTGAAAGGCCAATGGCGTTTATAATTCCCAGCTCAAGTATTCCAATGCTGGATTTCCATAGTTGCTTTGAAGTCGGTCTGTAATCGCTACTATAATACGTAGACTCATCCAATACGTGATAACCACCATCTAAAGTGATCCTCATATGAATCTTACTAGCAAATTTAATCTCCTTCTTTTCCCCTTCGACGAAATGTTTCTCAAGATTATGCCACTTGGCCCCGACGGGCTTATTATCCAGCCTCCTCGGGACAGAGTTTAACAACATTAAAAATTTTCCTAAGATCTCATTTTTGTTCGATGAAACTCTGTCCTCCACAGTTATAACCAAAGGCTCCTCGAATGGTTCAGCGACGACGAATACCAAATCCTCATTCCATGCTGGATTCGCACTCTTCACAGGAGAAATCTTAGTTTTCAAAATCTGATTTCCATGAGTGACCTTCACACAAACTTCAGGAGGTCTGCTTTTATCACTTATAATCAAATCTTGACACTGGATTATATTCACTCGTAAATACCATAGCCTCGGAGAATGATATACCTTTCCACGAATTTTCGAAACACCCTCGCTCCCTACTGCTGCTGCATCAGAATGCCAAGCGTCGGAAAATGCCTCATCTGCCTGAGTTCCTTTCCAAAGGGCAAGCATAAGTTCACCCTTCTTCAGTTTTTCCCCTTTCTTATCTTCCAATTTATACCACTGAGGTGCCAAAGGACTATCTGGAGGAACTCGTCTAGGAATATCGATAAGCTCAAAGGAAATCCTGCCAATGAAATCGTCTAACACGACATCCTTATCTTTCACAACCACTTCAACAGATGAAGCTTGAAGTTGGTCCTGGGAAAAGGCGAAGACGAGATTCCACTCTGGATTCGACTTTTTCTCAAAATGTTTCGTGACTCCCTTGTAATTACCGAGCTTAACTTCAACATAAGGATCACAAGAACCAGTAACGTCCTTTGCAGGTAATTCTTTCGCTTTAACAACCCGAACATACAGATATTCCATCTGTTCAACAAGATCATAGGCACAAATGACCTTATCACCACCAACGATCACCCCCGAGCCAGCAATCTTTGGGGCCGTCTGCTTAAGAGCAAACTCTTCATTTACTGGAAACTTAAGCATTTTGTTTTCTCTTTGCAGAGTGATCGATAAACAGGATTCGGTTTTTAATACCCTAATAAAACTGCAGAAGAATCTCCAGTTGATACTTGAACTGCACGAGAATATTTGGTACACGATATTAATTACTCAGGATTTGATGTGATTTGAAGAAGAAAAAACAAGTTAGGATCCTATCTGCTGTACCTGTACTGTCGAGTCTTGTTCAGTACTATGTACCAAACATGCACTACGCTCGATTAGAATCTACTGTACAGTCAATGCAATTGATCAATTTTCAAGAATCAGAGAAACTTCTTTATAAACAACAACATTAGAAGGAAAGAACCGCAAAATGTCGGTTTGGACTTACATGACAGTAACGAAATTGATGCACATGATCCCGAGAGTGGCGCGGAGTTGGGGGATGCCGCTGCTCACTACACCGAATCTGCCTATCTATGACGTTGAACGGCAACAGGAAAAAATAATACTAAATAAAATCTGTGCCAAATCTTCTGAGTTGGTGTTTTTGTGCGTGTGAAAGAGAGAGATGGACTGATGACTTGCCTGAGGAAGCAAACTGAGAGGGTTGTTTTGGGTAGCTACAACTATATTTAGAAAACCAGTGCCAAGATTTTGTAAAAGAATCATTAGGTATATAGGGCATATGGGCAGTGAAAGTTGGAATAATAGGCAAAGAATTATGAAGTTGTTAAGAAACAGTCTTCAAGAATCTTGGTAAGATACAAGTGACAGTCAGAATAAAACCTACCGATTCTACCTTTTACAGTACAATATTTCTTGTCTTATTTCCTACAAAATATATCATCACATGTCGGTCTTGTTCAGTTGGTTGGACTGCTTCTTACATTTTATTTTGTAAGAACATTGGTGTGATAGAAAGACGTTATATCAAAACTAAATATTAAGAATATTAAGGATCTAAGACTTCTTATGTAGAAGAACTAAACGCAGTAGTTTGACTAAGGGACAAATCCAGGATCTCGAGTGAGTGAGTACTAATCCATGAACCACCACCATAGTAAGTTGCCTATAGCTCTTTTGTCAAAATGTACGATATGCATATGCCAACTCTATAAGAAAACAACTAATCCATGAACCACCATCATCCCTCAAGGCACCATCTGCAGCTACCGGGCGTGGTCGACCTCTTGCACTTCCATCCACACTAACCTTCAAGAAATGTACATGACGTCTAGCCCAACCAATAAGAGTTTCATAAATGAGTCCTCGTTTGAAATTTCCCCATCACATCCCATGCTTCCTTAGCCTTTCCCATTATAATTTTTGTCAAGTTGTGTGTGGCCATATAAAGATTTGGGAGTCCATCTTAAAAAGTTAACATTATTAAAATAAGCTCAAACCCTTATAAATTGGTTTATACTTTCATCTTTATTCGATATGGGATTTTATCCCTTAACATGACCACTGAATTGTACTTCTGTATTATCATTATCCCTTAATTCGTTATCAATTTGTATGTTAAATGTGATCACAAAGTATGGGGGAAAAGTGTAGCCATGCAAACATACTTGAGAATATGAAATACTACTTCACATTATACTTTTCTTGTAATTTGGGCAACTAGAAAAGCTCGCGCACACATATATATATATATACATATACACAATAATCCAAGTATATTTCAATAAACAAAAAGAACTACTCCTAATAAAAGTAAAAGCTCAGAATATATTATTACCATTTAAAAGTACTAAATTAAGGCAGGGAGTTCATTCGTCTCCCTTTTTGAGGAAATCTCTTAAAAGGGATAATTAAGAAAATAAACAACAATTTTTCAAAAAAAAAAAAATTATTTGCCTTTTCATAGTTAGTAATTCAGTAGTCACAAGTATACTCTCTTGCAATACAAATGGATTTCCATATCAAAAAAATATATATATATTTGCCTTTGTTACAAAGTGTTCAGCTGCTTTGTTTATTTTGGTTTATAAACAATTTTTTTTTTTTACACAATTTTTTCAACCACTTTTTAACCACACACATTTCCTCTCTCCAATTTTCAACCACACATTTTACCTAAAAAAAAAAAAAAAAGGAATCTTCTGCCGCCGAACAGAGTGCATCCACAAGTAGGATGTTACATAGAGCGATTATTGTAGCCGTCGACTATTAATAAAATTATTCTTCTTAAAAGCATACTCTCACAATACAAATCCGAATAATTTGTTACACAATAATTCTTAAAAACCGACTCGTTTCATTTGCATGAATGGTTTTTCAATTGGTCCATATACATAAATTTCTTGATAAGAAAAAACTTTCAATGGGTCCAAAAGCAACCTCTAGACTCAATCACTAACGTGCAGTTTTAGTCTCTCATCAATAGTCTACATGCTCTTAAGAAGAAATTGTCGCTTTCCATTGACAGATAGAAAAATTATGAGAAAGAATCGTTGTTAGGTTTCGGTTGGTTAAATAAATAATAAACCAAGTCATCTTCTCTCCTTCCACTTGACATCTTACCTTCTAAAATTCCTAATTTGATTGGAAATGGTGAAAACCCTATAATTATCTTTGTAGATAGTCTACCATTGACAATTGAAACTGGAAATTAATTGTGATGACAAATTGAGTAACAATTATGCAAGAATTCCAAGATGTGCGCCTAACGCCCCACCCCGGAAGCCGGCCTAGGGCATCGAGGGCACGGGCTGGACACATTCTTTCTTTGAGTATCATTTTAGGCAAGCTGAAATTAATTAAGGTCGACCCAAAAAAGAGGGTTAAATACCTTGATCTACAGGTGAGAGGGTTGATGGAATGAAGGGAAACAGGCCATAAAAGCTAAGAAGGCAGGATTGTTTGCTATTTGTGTTGTGTGGCAGCTTGGTTCTCCAACTGCTCATTTAGATAGAGTTTGGTAACCTGTTTATATACAACACATTTTTTCAAATTACTTTTTAACAACATATTTTTTCAAACTACTTGTCAACCATATATTTTATCTTGAAAAGAGTAAATTCTTTGTTTTACTTTAAAAAAAAAAAAAAAAAATTACCAAACAAATGCATAATTCCCTGTATGATATAAATTAAAATCAGATTTTTAGTAAATTTTAACAAAAATTGATAAAATGTATAGTTGAAAAGTTATGGATCCTATAAAATGAGTGGTTAAAATTAATTGTTAACTATAACTTAAATTATTTTAATCAAAACCAAACATGGGCTAAATATTTTTCCTTTTTTTCTGTCATTCAACATAAATGCATGCATTATTTAATAAAAATAACACAAAAAATAAAAAACTAAATTCCTTAATCTGAATCAATTCCAACAAAATCATATAATAACATAAACTATCTTCTGTATTGTATTCCTTTAATCATGGTCCAAATCGATTCTTTCTGCCTCCACCAACCCCCTCCTTTTAATAGCTTATCTGGGCATGCATTTTTTTCAGGATAGGAGGACCAAACTGATTATCCAATGCATCATCCATCGACGGCTGAACTTGAGAAGGTGAAGCTAAAACCTTTTCACTTTTACCTGTTCTCCTTGTCGCTTCCCAGATTCAAGCATTGCATCTAAAACGGCAATATCCCGGGCACCTTCGAGGTACGAGAGCCGTGGCTCAGCTTGGTAGCTTTGATTTTTCTGCTGATAGTCGAATATAGGATTAATGAAATGTACATAGAGATATGCATATAGGGAAAACAAAAGAACGAGAAACACTGATTATTTCATAAGTAGATATATTTAACAACATTCAAAACTAGTAGAGTTTCTATAGATAATTTTAAAGGGAAAATTGAAGTGCGGACTCCAAATTTCTGCAAAATCGTTACATAACATACGAAAAATGTCTCTAGGCCACGGACAAAGAAAAACTTGTCGCTACCCCGACAAGGGAGATTGCAATGTAAAAGTGTAACTACAGAGAAAAGGATAAATATAGAGGTTAAACCAACTCAATTAGCATTCTAATTACTCCCTCCATCCCATTTATATAGGCTTCCTTTCCTTTTTCTCTCGTCCCGAATATAGTCTTGTTTCTTTATTGGAAAGTATTTATTTTGTTTGTTTACTAATGTACCCCTAATTATTACTTCCAATAATAATAGTTTTGATATTAATAAGGGTAAGTTGAAAATTTTCTTTACAACAATTACTTTTTCAATAACATTAAATATGTTTTCTTAATCTGTGTGAAAAGTCAAACAAACCTATATAAATCGGATGGAGGGAGTAACTTTGTAGTACTATCTATCTTTCACAAAGTAGAATTTCGAATAAAATTTATTGGAGACGGAACGACCTTAAGGGTTACTGCAGAAATATCTGATAGAAAAGTTTTGAACTCCTCAGTCACACCACAAAATGGGTAGAACCAGCTTTTGCTTTGCCCACCAGCAGTAAAGAGAGTAACCTGTGACGACATTTTTTATTTAGCGTATAACAAAGTCTTGAATAGAATGCTTTCAAAAATTTAGGAGATTAGGAAGCAATTTACCGAGTAACCATGTTTCCCTTCTATACTTCCTCGTTCAACCTGTATTGTTCCTTTTAAGCCCACAACTCGCCAAAGTACCTAAAGGAAACAAACAATGAAACTGATGGAAGTGTTGTAGGCGTTCTTATATTATTCATAAACGACTAGAGTTGTCTCTAAACACGTTGATCCAATGTTACCTTTCCATTAAGTGAAAAAGATAAGTTACAATATTTTGAAAGTAACTCTTATCTTACTATAGTATAAAAATAAGCCACTTGCTTATTTTCGATTTTCACCAATAAAAAGAATTATTTATTTTAAAACGTAATTAACCTTTCTAAGCTTAGCAAAACATAGGCCTGATGGAAGATGTTAAATGCGTTTCCCAGGTACTTCATACCTTGGGAGATCTTGATGATACCACCATCACGAAAACACCTGAACACCCATTCTCCAGTTGACTAAAAAAAAAAAAAAATCAAAAATCAAAAGAGTATGTCAAAGTTAAATTCTGACAAAAGAGAGTACCAATAAATCAAATCCTATGCTTAATATTCTTACATGGTTGAGGAGATAATATCTGGAGGAGGCAAAGTTGTATCTACGTGAGATGTATTGGCTGACACCGATGTTATCTCGCATCCAACCATCTTTAAATTTGCAAGAACAGAAAGAAGTAAATGAAAGTCAAAATATATGGCTGGAAACACATTAGAAACGAGGCATTAAAAATATAAGTGTTTAGCCACCTAATCTAAAAGCTTAAGATGTTAGAAAGAGAATGCGTTTATTCAATTATATTTCATATTCAACGCGTGCCTCCTCATGTGCAAGCTGGATTTATTCTTTTCAAATGCATGACAGATGCATAATTGTTATATACTAGTGGTGGAAAAACTTGAATTGGGGACCTTTGCCACAATCATGTTGAACAACCTCACCTGAATTGTCTTCAACAGTGCGCCTATTTATATTTAGATGTAAATTAACGAATTCTGTTATAAGAACAGCCACGCCATCAACCAAAAGGGAAATCTTATGTGCTTGTAAGAATCTTGAGAATTGGTATTTATTGTTAATCGTGTTATTTATCACACAAGGTGTACTAACAATTGTTCACTTCGCAAATGCAAATTCAATTGTGTGTAAAAGAGTGAGAAAGAGAGAGAGAGAGTAGCACTGCCTATTTCTTTTTGCAATTTCTCTATATGAAGAACAGAAATAAACTAAATAGGTAAAATGAAAAGGAATGACGCTAGAGATATGATGCCCAAAAAAAAAAATCTTTTAGTATGCGAACTTTCAGATACTAATATGGTACTGCAGCGGAATGTAGAAGATCAAATGCTAGCTCTTGTGCCTTAATTATGCTAGTCCAATCATAAAAGTTCATATGCTTGTAAAAGATACCACAATAAAATTTCGATTTAAAATAGGACAGTGTACTTACCATTCTCAATCCTGCAATGTAATGTACCCCCATATCTAGAATGAAACCACCCTGCAAAAATAGAACATTTAAGTGCATAACCGTGTAATCTTGCTGATTCGGCCAATTGAACTGGAAGCAAAGAAAAGTCGTTTAACAGAAAAAACAAATAATAAATCATAATGCCCTGTTACAATTTAGAGGAATAATTGCAGTACATGTCTACTACATCAGTGTGCTAAGCTGATAAGTACATCCGCGTGTTGAATAGAAACTAACACTTGACATTAAATGATCTAGCAATTTATATACAGATAAGTATTTTTCACAAGTACTTGTTGGTTGGCAAAAAAAACAAGATAAAGAATTTATGGGTACAAACTGACTTTGTCCACATGTTAAGCTTATTATACAGAAGAAGTATATCTGTGTCAACAGAAATGGACACTTGACCTTAACACCTTCTCCAATATGGTAGAAGGTACAAAATTGGACATTTTGAAGGAAGGAGAAAACGTGAAATTTTTGTATATTGGGCAGTCCAGATTTGTCTAATACTATGTAGATAACAACTCTAAATGATTTTAATAATGCTATTTATCATAAATGGTGCTAGAACACCTGGTCGACAATACATGATAAGTCCAAAAAAAAGGAAAAAAAAAAATTGTGGAATCCATTTAATTGGATTTATCATGTAATGCTGACTAAACTGGTGGTTTAGTACCACTGGTGCCAAATAGCTTACTCAAATGATTTATCATGTCCATTATATTTAAATATAGAAATCACTTTTTTCGCTGGTTTGCTGGTATATTCAGACAAGCTAAATCATGGATTATTGAAAGTTGGTACTCACAGTGAAGTCACGTCTCCAAGAACTTGAGAAGTAAGGATTTGAGCTATTCATAGAACCTTCAATAATGACTTGAACATTCATCACATCTCCAATTTCAGTCATCATTTTGTTGCTCTGTGACATGAAAATATTTCTTGTGTAACAAGCACCAAATAATTTATATTGAGTAAACCAAAAACACAACTTAGAAATACCTCCACAAAAGCAGGTTCAAAACGATAATTTTCTGCAATCGCCCAAATAGGTCGACTAGGCAGGGTGGTGCTCAAGGAATTATAGGATGAAATTGCAGTTTCCACCTCGCTTATTGCTGAATGGGTTTCCAATGTACATCATTCATACCACCCAACATAACATAGAAGTTAGAACTAAATGAACCAAGATGTGTTGAAGCATATACACAGTTACAAATATGTAAAACTGCAGTTCTGGAATTGTGGAACTTATAAAGGAAAGAAAACCAAGACGAAAATAAAAAGATGAGCAAAAATGAATCTAGATTGAATCAATCCCCATTGCAAGATACAAAAATGAGGTTACTGCATACATGAGATTTTGCCATGTAATGGTAACATATTTATCTTCTTCTTGAATTTTTACAGTTGACTGCAAAAAAAAAAAAAAAAAATTTAAAGACACATGATGGGTCCAACTGCAACTCCACTAATGTCTCGTTTCACAGCAGTTTCTTTTTTTAAGGTTCAGACTAAAGTAAAGTTTAGGGTTAACACTGTCCTATCTGAATATAAAATAGATCAACAATTGAAGAACCACAGATGTAACTCAAAATGTAATTCAACACATAGAAACCTTTTGAATCACATAAATATAAACTAAAAGTCTATATCTTACTTACAAGCTGCAGCGGGTTTCTCTTTAGAACCAGGATACATCCAACGAGTATGACATGCACAAAAAGATACGGGTTATTTTACCTCATATGTACAATAAGAAGCATAGTTTAAGAAAGATGAAATTGGCATTGAAAGATTATGTCCTTGTTTGGTATAGATTAAAATCAAAGTTGATGAAACGTGTGATTGAAAAGTTACAGTTCCCATGAAATGTGTGGTTAGAACTAATTGTTGACTTTGACTTGAAATTAAAACCGAATTTTGATCAGAACCAAACAGGAGCTATAATTTTACAGTGAACAAACCGTAACTTTTTATCTATTGAAATCATAATACATTTGTGTGAACTTGCTATAGCTTCCTGAATTACTAAGAAAATATGGCCTTGTCTTTATTTTAACTTTATATGCAATCACCTTGAAGGACATGTTTTCCGGCCTTGAGCAACCTCAGAGACATATCCACCTGCATAAAATGGTTCACTTGTGGAAGGCACATAAATTACATAATAATTAATTGAGTGAAGTAAATATCTATCTCCTCCGAATAACTACTTGGAGTATACTCCATCCACAGTGAAAAAACAGGGGGGAAAAATAAATCCAACAATAGTATGATGAGTACATAATTCTCAAGGGAATCGAACTTTTGGATATGATTGCTTAGTTTAGTTACCAACTTATCATTTACCATACTACCACTTTGATATTTTCTCAGTCACATATTTCATTCAAAATTTAAATGTCGTATATCTGAGCACCAAAAGAAGCCTACACAATAGGAGAGAGAATATAGGCTTTACTATTGTGGTTGTATCTACAACTCCATGAGCCATTTATTTTGAGAAACTAAAATTTTTTAATGGACTATATAAATTATATGTTCAGCTCGTGTATATTTCATAGTCGAAAAAACCAACAACCATTAGATAGGCTTCACACCAGGGGCAGAAAGAAAGGGGGTCCAAAGGTGGGCTTGGACCCCCAAAGTTTTGGGCTAAAAAAGTTTTATTAAGTATTATTTATTTTATTTTATTTTATTTTTTTAAATATCCTCTCAATCCCAAATTCTCAATTCAATAGCAGCAGCCAGCCCAAGTCCAACTTCCATTTGAAAATTAGAGTCCATATAATCATATTCATTTAGAGAATTAGAAAATACACTCTTTCCCTGATACCTCGACGATTTAGCGGCAGCCAGCATTGCAAGGAGGAGCAAAAGCTGCAAAAAAAGGTAAGTTTTACATTTGGATTATTTTTTGTAATTTTATTTTCCAATTTCCACTCCAGTACATATTTATTTTATGGTTTTTCAGATTTGGTTGGGGTTTATGAAATTCTGATGATTTACATTTCTCATGAAGTTTGAAATTTGGGTGGTCCAATATAATATAAAATGTTGGCACTTTTGGTAACTGGTTGATTTTTTTGTCGCCTTGAAGATTTAGCATGTGTTCGGTAAACAAGAATAAACTATTTATAAACATGTTTATAAACTACATAATTTCTCAAACCACAACATTCTCTCTCCAATTTTCAACCACTGTTTTTTACCTCAAAATCATAAATAAACAAGTTTATAAACCAAACAGTATTACCAAACGGAGGCTAACTTATTTATTGTTTATTAAATCTTGAACTAAATGTTTAATAGTTATGGGGAGATATTTCAAAAGTATATCTCAATATTCTTCTAGTGAACAACGTTTTGATAAGAGGAATGCTCCGAATGATGTTCGTGATGTTTGAGAGGAAATTGGGAAAATTGATGTTGAGGTTCAAAGTGATTAAATGAATGTTGATTTTAGGAATAAAATGATGATATGGATGAAACTGACGTTGGTGATAAAATGGATATCAATGTTGGGGAAGAAAGTGATGGAATTGATGTTGGAGAAGAAATAGGTGAAATTAATTTAGCTCAATTACCTAGTGAACCTGGATTAAGAACTCCCATAACAAATATAATGTTAACATTCAAGATGTAATCCAAAGAGCAAAAATGCAAAAGGTCCTTGTCAATCTCATATCATGAATTTCAGTGGACAAAGATGGGTGTTAGAGAAAGAAGACTTTGTCCTGGGTGGTTTAATGATTATCCTGATTGGTTGGAATATAGTGTAGCCAAAAATGTCGTATTTTGCTTCTTTTGCTATCTTTTTGGTTCAAGGCGTGATACTTTTGTTGTCGGTCGGAATTCAAATTGGAAAAGGAAAGATAAAAAAAAAAAAAACATATTGGAAAACTAGGTATTGCGCACAACCAAGCTCGAGTTAGGTATGAATCATTCAATAATCAAGACCAAAGTATTGAGTCTAGTATGATCAAACAGTCCAAAAAACAAGAATTAAATATCGAATTCATTTGACTGAATCCATTGATAAAGCTCGAGGGCTTGCTTTTCGTTGACATGATGAAACCGAGGATTCAAACAATCAAGAAAACTTTCTTGAACCACTAAGTTGGTTGTGTGGTCAAAAAGCTAATGCTGATGTTGTTGCTTTGAAGAATGCTCCTGCAAATCTCAAGTTAACCTCACCAGATGTTCAAAAAGGACATTGTAAGTGCTATTGCTTTTGAAATAACGAGGGTTATTATGAGCGAGGTTGGTGATGGGTTCTTTTCTATTCTAGTTGATAAATCTCAAGACATATCAATGAAGGAGCAAATGTCCGTTGTTTTACGATATGTGAAGGATTGACGTGTAACTGAACGTTTCATCGGTATTGAACATGTTTCAAGTACCACATCTCTCTCACTTAAGGTTGACATTGAAAACTTATTCTCTAGATATAACTTGAGTTTATCTAGTTTGAGAGGTCAAAGGTTATGATGGAGCTATTAACATAAGAGGTGAGTATAATGGTCTTAAAGCACTTATTTTGAAAGATAACTCGAGTGATTACTATATTCATTATTTTGCTCTTCAACTTCAATAAGCTCTTGTATTTGTGGCAAATAAACATTCGAGAATTGATAGATTCTTTCATATAGTTGAAAGTGTGTTGAAGTACAACTTGAGACATACATCATTGTTATGCGCACTATTTTGGAGGATTACGGGGCCTTAATGAACTTGCACAAAAACTGGTCGAAAAGTGAAAACATAAAGTGTACACAATACTTTACTAGCTTCTAACATTAGCATTAATTCTTCCGGTTGCTACTTCTACAGTAGAGAGAATATTTTCTGCAATGCATTCTGTCAAAAATGGACACCGCAATCAAATTGGATATCAATAGTTGAATGATAGTTTGATTGTATATATTGAAAAGGTTGTATTTGACAAGATCGATTACGTTATCAAAGTATGAAAGCTCGTAGAAAACACTTTTATTTTAAAGTTTTTTATTAATCATTTTCTGACCCCCCAACTTCAAAAGTATGGCTCCGCCACTGCTTCACACCATACCACATGGATTAGATTTTTGCACGTCCATGAAACATTTAAATAATAAACACTTCTCCAAATTTCAAGCTTATAATAGTACTCACACATTTGTGAATAGCACAAAGCACTCAAGCACCGAAAATTTCAGATCATTTATAATGGTTGAGGATGATACTACATTTTTATGACTGCATAAAAACAAAATGCTGCACATAAACGGGATGCACACACAGATAGAAAGAGAGAGATGCCTGAGTTTGCCCGGCAAGAGCGACGGCCACACCGAAGATAGAAGCATCTTGAATAATGTCATCAAATCCTGCCTCACCCCACTTACACTGCACCTCTGGAAAGAACTTCTTAGCAATCTCAACAGCACCTTTTGCCGATTCCTATAAAAACACATTGCCCAAATACCTTTTATTTTCTCCTCAAATCCACTTTTAATTCCAGTAAATGTAATAAAGAAAACAGATCAATTTACAACATTATACAGTGCACATGAAAACAAAAAACGCCCATTATCCGCAAACAAGGTATTTTAATTTAATTGCCAACAAAATAGACGAAAATGAAAGAAATGTATGAAGATGTCAATTTTTTTATCTGACTACCCACAAAACGGATGAAAATGGAAGAGAAATCTGAGCCTTTTGCAACCAGATGTATGGCATTTCAAGATAACTCAAGAAAACAGAATACTGTGAAATAAAAGAGAGAATTTTTTTGTTACCTCGGAACGGCTCCAAATGGATTTAAGAATGAAGAGATCAGAGATCTCAGCCAGTCTTGGAATGTATGAACTTCGAACAAAAGTGCCAGCTCCAAGTATAGAAATCTGGGGTCTGTCGGCCATTAGAAAATCTCAAAATCTGTGTGACTAGACGCAGCCGCTCAACAAAAGTCAATTGGGTAGTAATAAATCTGATAAAGACGAATCGAATTCTAAAACTTTTAGCACTGATTTTTCTGTTTGTTACTCTAAAATAAAAAACTTAGCAGAATAATGTGAAAAGATAAAGCCTTTTGGCTTAATAAACAAAAAGAAGAGAAATTCAACTTGGAATTAACTTTGAAAAGTAAAACTAAAAAACCAATTTGAATTGGTCTCCTACTCCCGATTCTGATCAGTGATCACCCACATAGCCCACACGCCATCCCACCTGGCGCCAGCTTATTGGTAATTTTTTTTTATTATTATTAAATACGGGTGATTGGTCACCTGTATTATTTAGGTGACTTTTTTTTTTTTTGACCCTGTTAATTTATTATTTTATAATTTTTTTTTCTTACTTCAACAACTATTTTTTTTTCACACTATATATATGTTCAAACTTCAAATTCTCCACAAAATTTCAACACCAAATTACTTCCACACTCTCCACAACTTCAATAAAAATATTTTTTCTTCATCTTTGTTCCGAAATTCGACAAGTAAATGGATAGCGAAATTGATGTGTTTGTACCACAAGTAACTCTCAATCTACTTCCACGAGAAGAACAGAGATTTTCTTCTATTGATGAAGCATTCAAATTCTACAATATGTATGCTAAAGCGGGCGAATTTAGCGTGCAAAATGACAAAAAGCACGAAAAACCAAGGGGCTGGGGAGAGAAATCGATCGCACACAAAAAAAATAGTGTAAGGGTAAATGGAAAATGAACAAAGTCCTCAAAAGAAAAATCAATTAAATAAGAAAATCGAGTTTGTGGAATTTACAAGAATCAGAGGAGGCAGGAGCATACTATACACAATCCTATTTACAAAATTCATTTCAGGCAGAACCCTACCCCAATCAGACTTACCAACCTCTCAACTTTTTCGACTATGATGTATACGGATCATGGGAATGAATCATTGAAATTTAGTTGTATTATTCTTAATTTCGCAATGTTGTAACGCCTCCGTTGGGTAACACTGTAGTTGTTTATAAATTGGTTTATTTATATTTTTGAAGTAAAATGTGTGGTTGAAAAATGGAGAGAGAAAATTTGAATGATTAAAAAGTGGTTTGGAAATTTGTGTAGTTTATAAATCGGTTTATAAACCGTTTACCAAACGGTTGCGTAAGCTTTTTTCAATTCAAGTGAAATTTCGTTCGTTAAGTCATGTGATTCAGTATTTGTAATTCTGTAAAATGAAATAAATTTTTTTTTTATTTAAGAATTTAAGTCCACACAAATAATAAAAATATTAAAATTCAAGGAAAAGAAATAACGAAAACACAATCAACATAATAAACAAACCACAACCAATTCAGTAAAATTAAATACAAATATTTAATTTAAGTAAACAAAGAGGTTTAATTATATATATATATAAAGACAAACGAAAAAAATAAGGAAAACGAAAAAAAAGGGGGGGAAACGAAAACAAGAAAAAAAAAATATAACAAACCCCACATGGATATCCCGTGGGATAACCCGGGATATCCCGTGGGGGATCATTCCTGCTCGTACTCCTAGGCGGTGGACTATGGATAGGGTGGGCGTCGGGTGGTTCAATCCGGATATCTCAAGAACTAGAATCGAACCATACTTTTCCATTCTTGTAAAATGGAACCATACGGTTTCGATTTTTTCGGTACGATTCGATTCCGGTTCGGTCATATCGGTTCCGATTTTTTTGCTCACCTATAACTATGGGTTTTAGCAACTTCTTGAGGTTTATATATAGGCCAATTTCCATTAATTTGAGAGGAATGTAATCCCATGAATAATTCATCCCATGGTTTCTCTAACTTAAGGAACTAGATAATGGCTAAATATATTGTCACCACATTTTTTTATATGTATATCATATTTTAATTGCAAAAAATGTTAATAACTTTTAATCAATATTACAATTATGCCCTTATTTGGTATTCATTAAATTTTTCTCTTTTTTTTACAGTGCTCAATTTCAACAATTCATTAAAAGTCAAGTCCACAATATTTGACTTTTCAACCAAATTTCAACAATTCATTCTCCTAAAAATCACAATTCATTTAAAAAAAAAAAAACTCTTTTTAAACAATACCAAACACACTAATGTCTCCCAACTTTTTTTCATTGTATTCTTATTTTCATTAATTCATTAATTAATATATCTCGCCTCTTCTATTGATTTCTGTCAAAAAATTTATTAAGAGGGATTAAAATGATT
Source organism: Ligustrum vulgare (assembly GCA_963555705.1). NCBI lineage: Eukaryota > Viridiplantae > Streptophyta > Magnoliopsida > Lamiales > Oleaceae > Ligustrum > Ligustrum vulgare. The sequence goes on from OY743180.1 coordinate 2,412,832, forward strand.
TATTTACCGCTTATACACTTAATAAGTAAAAAAATCAAAATTTTAATTGAATACTTGTTCATTGTTTTAAAGCACAATAATAATAATAATAATAATAATAATAATAATAATAATAAATTGAACGAAAACCATCATGAAGGACAAAATTTGATAATTGTTGACAATTTAATTATAAGAACTTAATAAAAAAAATAAAGAACATAAATGTAACAATTTATAAAGATTAGGGACCAATAATGCAATCCAATTGTGGTGTAGTTATAAAAAATTGTGGTGCAAGTAGGGGTAGACAAAATAAGCAAACCAGACCGGCCAAACTAGACCAAACCAAACCAAGCAATTTGGTTCGGTTCTACATTAAAAAAATAATGGTTTGGTTCTTAGAATCAAAAACCATTCGATTTCGGTTCTGGTTCTAGTTCTCTTTCCAGAACCAGAACCAAGAACCGAACTCAATATATATATATATATATATATATATATATATATATTACAAATAAGTGAGTTTTCACCTGACCAAAAAATTCAAATCTAAAATTATAAACGTGAAATGTATAAAAATGTTATTTACCATACATTTTATCTCTTTTCCTATTAGACAAAGATTTTAAATCATAAATCTAAATTCTAATTCTAATTCATTTCTCTTCTTTTCAATTATAGACACGCATTCACACTACTTTACATGCACTCCTATAACACAGCAATCATTGCACTCTTTAGTCATCATCGATGGCATTGATGTTTATTTTTAAAAATTTATGTATGTATAAATTTCAGTCAAATTCGTCAATTCTCAAGAGTTTACCCAAACTCAAATTACAAATTTCATCCCTAACTCACACGGCGTCACAGTAGAATGGGAGTTAGAACTTTATCGTAACCTGTAACTATAAGTCTAAACGGCATTTTATGTTCGATTCTCTAAGTTTCAACTAGTCGGCGAGTTTCTTCTTCTTTAACTTAGAATAACATTTTACTTTTTCTAAATTTTTGTTGTGTTAACTAAAAATTTCATTTTCTATTTAATAATGATGTAGATGAATTTTAATGAAGAAGTGGATATAAACATGTTTTAATTTGCATTTATTATTTAAAAATTCAAGTAATGGTCCCAGAACCAAACCAAAATTGAGCGGTTTGGTTACAGTTTGGTTCCATATCTTTAAAAAAATCAATTGGTTCCATTAGTAAAAAATCACTGATTTATGGTTTTGTTTGGTTCTTCTGAAACCAGAATCAAATCGAACAACGTCCACCCCTAGGTGCAAAGATAGTCACCCTTAGAGAATTTGGAGAAGAATAAAACATGGAGTTCAACAGAATTACCAGCTGGAGCAAAGAAGATTGGAGTAAAATGGATATATAAAACAAAGCTTAATGAGTTTGGTGAGGTGGACAAGTACAAGGCCCGGCTAGTTGCAAAGGGATATGCTCAACAACATGGTGTGGACTACACAAAGGTTTTTGCCCCAGTAGAAAGGATGGACACAGTTCGGTTGATCATTGCTTTAGCTGCTCAGAGAAGCTGGACTATCTTTCAACTCAATGTTAAGTCTGCCTTCTTACATGGAGACTTAAGTGAAGATGTTTTTGTGGAGCAACCAAGGGGCTATGAAGAAAAAGGTGGTGAGCACAAGGTCTAAAAACGGTGGAGGTAAAATTTTAATTGTGAGCGTTTATGTTGATGACTTAATTTATACGGGTGATGATGAGAAAATGATGTTAGAATTTAAGGAGGCTGTTTGATATGACTGATCTGGGAAAAATGAGATTTTTTCTGGGAATTGAAGTGCTACAAACTGCAGATGGGATATATATGGGACAGAGAAAGTATGATTTGGAGGTGTTGAAGCGTTTTGGAATGGAAGAGAGTAATGCAGTGTTGAATCCGATTGTGCCTGGTGTTAAAGTTAGCAAAGATGATGCTGGAGTTAGAATTGATGAGACCTACTTTAAGCAGCTAGTAGTTAGTCTTATGTATATCACTGCTACTAGACCTGATTTGATGTTTGTTGTGAGCTTAATAAGCAGGGTCATGGGAAGACCAACAGAGCTTCACTTGCAAATTGCAAAAAGAGCCCTGAGATACTTGAAGGGGACTGTCGATCATGGAATCTTTTATAAGAAGGAAGGAAACAAAAGGTTGGTTGTTTTCACTGACAGTGATTATATGCAGGAGACTTAGAGGATAGAAAAAGCACATTCGGATATGTATTTGTGCTGAGTGGAGGAGCAGCATCTTGGAGTTCAAAGAAACGGCCTATTGTCACACTTTCAACAACAGAAGCTGAGTTCGTGGCAGCAGCCGCCTGTGCCTGTCAAACAATGTGGATAAGGAGATTTTTAGGGAAATTAAGTCACTCACAAGATGGTTGCACTACTGTAATGTGTGACAACAGTTCAACCATCAAACTCTCAAAGAACCCCATCATGCATGGTCGCAGTAAACACATTGATGTGCGTTTTCATTTTCTGAGAGACTTGACTCAAGATGGAGTAGTTGAGCTGGTGCACTGTGGAACAAATGATCAAGTAGCAGACTTGATGACAAAACCTCTCAAACTGGAGACTTTCCTGAGACTTAGAGGCCAATTGGGAATGTGTGTGATGTCTAGAGTAAACTAATTGCTTATACATCAGTTAGTTTAAGGGAGGAAATGAAGAGAAATGCCTTAATTTTTGGTCTTCCTGTTTATCATATTTTCTGTTAGAATAATATCCTCTTTGTTAGGATAGTTCCATTAGTTTAGTTATATTGGCTGATTTTTCTCATTCTGTTAGGTGTTGTAAGGCTTTATAAGCCAGTTGATTATGCATTGAATAAGACAAGTCATTCATTCAATTTGTCTCAAATTTCTGATCTTTAACAATTTCAAAGTATGTATTATTAATATGATGATATGCAGGTATTTCCCTAACATTCATCCTGCTCATGACATGTGTTTGCCACTAGTTTGGGCTTGCCAGCCTAAGAATGAGGAGTGGGCTTCCTTGAGGCGTGGAATCTTGAGAGCTGAATCTACTGTCAGTGAAACCATGGTCTGTAACCTTGTGGCTAATGTCAGATAAACCATTTCTACGAAATTTCCTACCTTGTTTTGTTATGGGATTAGTGATTTTTGCTCCTCAGAACTTCTTCTAAATAAAGTTCCTGCCAGTCTTTTGGCTTTCTTCCGGAATTTTAAGACTTGTGTTTGTGCTGCGAGTAAAATGATTCTCGTGGCAAGAAAGAAAGACAGTGAAGTAGAACCGATTTGGAGTATAGGGATACTTGTGCACTCTACTTGGGAGACTGTAAGGACACTAGTAGGAGAATGTTCATGGAAATGACGGGACTATTTTTGCTCGGAATTTGGATGAAAATCACGGAAGCAGAAATCGCCAGGGACATGGGGTTTATGTAACGTGAAGTACGCGAAGATTGTGGTTCGAATAGGTAGGATTTTGGAAACCCGATCAGTGGCCATGCCCAGAGTGACTGTGGACACTGGAACGGTTTGGAAAGAGGTTGGGTTCAGCCGCGTCTCAACAGGAATATCATCATTGCATAAAATGGGGGAAAGAAAGACATGCTGCACAGGGGTTGCAAAAAGAGAAATACTTGCATAATTATTGAAAAATATATTTGTAATTTTAGAACATCTGCTATTGTAATGAAAAACATTGTTCGTTCTTCGAAGTATTATACATTAGTATGTTCGACTTTGGACTCATAGCATTCCTCGTAACATTCACTAAAAATGGTACTATTAAATGACTTGTAGAAAAAATCACTCCAATAACAATCTAGGAGTCAGATAGTACCTAATGGATGAATCTGAAGACAAATATAGGACTAACAAAATCACTGAATTTATCTACGGCCTCCAAAGGCTGTATATAAACATCATCTCTAGGTTCCTCATTCACTCCAGTCTGCGTCGCATATTCCAGTGCCATCTCATAGTCGACCTGCAATTTTATGTATGTCCAACAAAAAAAGAGAAATCTCAAGTTTTTTCCAACTACATTTCAATTTATCAAGTATGTGTATAAAATATAAATACGCAGGTTTGATCTTAGCAACCATGTTTAAGTGTTTAACGTGAGAAATCCTAGGTGGAAATCCAAAAAAATTAAACTTTCCCTGCTTTTAAGTGAAATAAAGGTTACTTATTTTGAACGTAAATCGTAACAGGTCATTAACTCACTTCCAATTTTGATCAATTAGGAAAATATATATATATATATCATTCTAATTATTATTAAACTTTTTAAGCTTAGCCACACATTCTCATCAAAAGCATAAAGAAATGCGTGCGAAATAATGATAGAGGCTTTAGGTACAAATTGCTAAATTATGTCCTTTCGTTCGAAATAATAAACCTTCAGATTCGCAATATATACTTCAAGACACATTACACACAAGTCCAATTAAAAGCTTATTCGTGTTGGATGCAATATTTAAACTTCTCTTGTACTTTTTGTGTTTACTTGGTACACCATAACTGGATTAAGGCAGATATGATTAGGGGGAATTATATGAAAGTGGATTATATTTCACTGTTATAATGTGCATGGTGCTACACCATACTAAGAAAAAAATTCTAGTTATGAAAAATAAATAATTTCTATCAATATTTTTGTATAAGCTTAAAAAAGAATGAAGTTATTTTTTGACAATGTTATTGATGCAGTAACATAATAATTTGACAACAATAACTAAAGAAGAAAATGAACGAGAAAGATAAAGATAAAGATAAAGATAAAGATAAAGGGGTTTTCAGAAGGAAAAGAATTAGGGCAAGAGAAAATCAATTTATTTCATATATTCTAGGGTGTCTACTACCATGAATAAACCCTCTTTATATAGAGCAATAAAGGTAAAATCAAAAGAATATCTAACTAGAACTTTATCAAACTATTAAACCCCTAATTGAGATCCATTATTTCAAATAATGATGTTTGTAATAGTAAATTTTTGGAGAATATGCGATTAAAAAGTAGAGTATTTTTTTGGTTTATGTGTAGATTAATCTATTGGTAGAATGTATGATTGAAAATGAGTTTTGGAAAAATTGAGATTTTGAAAACATATACCAAAGAGGCGCTAAAATTAATCTAAACAAACCTGATTTAAATTGGACTCTATTTTAAAATCTCATCTAAATTCTATCTTTATCTCCCTCAATTATATATGGATAATTTACTTTTCTGTTACTTTTAAGTAATAAATTACATTTTATAAAATTCTTTCAAAATAATTAACTTATTTCGAACTTTGATTAATAATAATAATTAAAAAATATATATATACTAAAAGTACTTATTTACTTTAAGTAACAAGTCCCCCCCCCCCCCCCTTCCTAAAAGGAAGCTTAAAAAATAAAAGTTATTTCATATTTGGCTAACTTATTTTTCTTTCAAGTTTCAACCTTAAAAAAAATAATAATAAAAAAATTGCTTACCTGATTTTTAATTTTAATTAAAAAAAATATTAATTTCACAACTTATTTATTACTTATAAGTCTAATATGATACACCAAACACAACCTTGTGATATATAAGAAACCGATGCATAAATTTAAGTAGTTAGAACGTGTCCTTGCATAGTAAACATGAATAAATTACCTGTTCCACATGTTGAGCAAGCTTTTCTTTCAATGTTTCTTTTGTCACTAAACGAGCTGAAACTTGATTTAGTAACTCTGCATCCTTGTCTTCATATCGTTTCTTCTTTGAAGCACGTGAATGTGACATATCTTTTAACATATCATATATAGCACTTGTAGCATTAGGAATATACCTGCAATTTGGTAATAAATATGATTAGAGTTTTCAACGTCTGAACCAAATTACATACAACCTTAGAAAATGACTTACTTGTTCAAACTCCGTTTTCTCTCCTGCTGCTCACGAGCCTGAATTCTTTTGACTATTTTGGATTTTAGCTGTGCGCAGCACTGCTGAATAGCAATCTGGAGACACAAATGCTCTTAGCTACAGAAATTCATGTACCTTAAAATATTTTCCAAGTGAAATGCATACCTTGACTGCAGAGGCTATTTCACTGATGTCATCACCAATGTATTCTTTTCCAGTTCCTTTGAAAGGAATTTTGGTGCTTACAATGCTAACAAAAACACCAATCTTATCTTGTGTTTGGTTGATCTTGTAATTGTTCCAGCTGCATTCAGTTTTATATTAGCTTCAATTAAATATTGCAGAATTCATTTATTTCTGTTCATCAGATGTGCGACTTTACTAAACAGGCAAAACCTTACCCCTTAGAGAAATTAAAAATAAATTAAAGGTCGTAAAAATGAATGAAAGTGACATGAGGTTCTTTCAGAGTATCTTTTTTTTCCTTCAGCTGAATAAAATATTGTAAATTAAACATGAGACATGTACTCTTACTTGATCCTCTTTATAGCAGTCCTGGTGACAACATCAGCACCTTGCTCGAACAGAAGCGGAATCCGGTTAGCGAATCGGAAAATATTGAGGCCCTATAGTTCAACAAAGGAAAAATAAATTTTAATGTCGAATTACTAAACAAATAGCAGGAAAAAAAATCCAGGTTTAACCATCACTGTCCCTTCCATGTGTGTAGACAAAAAATAAAATAAAATAAAATTGATGCTTCAATAATGAACTTAAGGAAAATAAAATTGTAAAATATGTTGTGAAATCATATGCTAAAACATGTGTCATTGAAGAGAATGAAGATTCAAATTTTCATGCCAATGTGTATCGGAATAATCATGCAAAATAAAGATCCATTAATATTCATAGAAATGAGTCGCCTGCTTGGCCACATGGCACCAATCATAGGAACAGATACATGCATATAGGCATGCAATATGTGGGGGCAAAAATTATCATACATAAGATATGGACAATAACTAGAGAAGGAATTAATTCACTCTGCATTCTTTTTCAGTTTTTCTATAAATTCTATTCCATAGACTGTTGAACCACACAACCCACAAAACTTCAAGAACAAAAAAAGTACAGCGAAGAACATAAAGTATCATATATGTATAGAAAAGGAAAGACCATAAAATTTAAATAGTCGACAAAAACTACCCAAGAACTAAAATAAGCTGTATAGCAACCTATTGGTGGAATATTTTAGCGTAACCAAGTAGCATCTATACAAGCTCTTGCTGAGATAGATTTTATGATATCAGTCCTTCAACCAATTTGACCAGATCAGCAAATGTAATCTGACGTAAAACAAGTGGTTTTCATTTATACTCTGTCTGGGAAGAATTTATTATAATGTTCTAATTTATAAATAGATAGATATAAGTGGTGGTTAAGTGCATAGTACTTGTGGATCCATTAGAATGTGTAATTGAAAATGAAGTTTGACAGTTTATAAATGACAGTCTGTTCTATAACGCAATTATTACCCATTTATAAACCAATTTTCCAAACACTTTTTCGAAACAACTTTTTAATCACACATTTTACCTCAAAAATAACAAAAACCAAAAGTCAGCCGAACAGATCCTGATTTATAAATTTTGCAAAACAGAGGCTTAGTTTCCCACTACTTATATTTTACACAATGTGGAAGATGATATAACATGGTGCCATGCATGAGATGAGATCTAATGATTGATAGACACTTATTTATTGGTGTGTTTTCCCTACGGTTTCTCATATAAAGCTTCCAAAACTCTCTCTTCATGTTTCATCCTCTCATATGGCTCTCTAATCTCCCTCTGATTTCTTCTATTTTTCTTTGCGATAAGTAGGTTATTGTAAAGAGTACTACAGATTATATACAAGAAACAAAGAAAACTCACTTGTTTAACTTCTTTGCCACCCAAACTAACTCCAGCTTCCACAATAAATGGGTGGCCTTCAAATACTTGAGCGCTGCACAAGATGAAATGAATTACATGCTTAACTTTTAATCTGAATCTTCTACGTTTTCAAACATAAATCATTTATCTCAACAGAAAGAACATGAAAAATAGGCCACAGTGGCCACAACCTTCCTGAATATGTAGCGACCATATCTGGATGCAGCTCTTTTATAATTCCTAAACGTAGGTTGTATTCTCCTGCTGGACTAAGACACTGCAGATCGCTTGTGTGCAACAAGTTAGAAGGGCTTAAATAGAGAAACATAAACGTAGGAATCGAAGAAAAATTGAAGTTAAAATACCAAACAAGGCAAAACGATTGTAATAGAAAGCAAGCAGAATGCTATGAAATGCATAAAGAAACTTTACATTGCCACTGGGATCATCAAACTTGGCTTGACGGAACAACTGATGCATGCGAACAATTTGCTGTGCACTCAGAGATTTAACGAGTGTTTTTGGGCTAAAATCTGAACCCATTTCCCCTAAAACATAAAGATACATTCGGTTACTGATTGAATGGAATAAAATCAAAATAATTTATTAGGGATGTGACTTGACTCTCACGTCCTTGGTCATTAAAGTTATAATTGCTGCTAGTCAAGTTCATTTACTGTAAAAATCAGGTAGTTATAACTTATGTCAAATGTGAATAATTTGTCCTTAGTCAAAGTAATACTTGTAGCTGGTTAAGTTTAACTAGCTATACATGTCTAGACTTATTCAAGAAACCATTTCTTAATGTTTTTCATGCCATTTGCATTTTAAAAGCGTTCTGTGTCACAGGAATATGATGATAAGACCTTGAGTTCCATTTTAAAAAGTCAACCTTATTAAGAGGAGTGGCCCAAACCCTTGTAAATTAATCTATATTTTCATCTTTATTCGATGTGAAATTTTATCCTTTAACATGCCCCCTCAAGATGATGGCTCGTTTAAACGGACTAATTTTGAAATCAGTATGCTCATTTTATTTTAATCTTAATCGGATTGAATTACTCATTGGAACTTGATGAGTTTTGATACAATGATAAGACTTTGGGTTTCATCTTAAAAGATCAACCTTGTTAAGAGCTCAAATTCTTATAAATTGATATATGCTTTCATCTCTATTCGATGTGAGATTTTATCCCGTAACATATAATAAATAAGCGAGAAACAATCAGTTGCAAGTCTTACCAATTAAACGCTCAGCATAGGCTTTGCCAACATTTACAAACTCGTGCTGAAGGAATTGCAAAAGGTTCTGCTTCGAAGTTTCGGCAATAAGTCGTTTGATCAAAAGCAAATCAACAGCAGAAGGATGGAACTTTGTCTCTATGGGAATCGGAGGCATTATATCTGTCCTTCTAGCAAATCTTACAGTAACATTTTTCCTTGAAATGGAAAAATAAAATATTATCAATTGGTTTGTCAAATAATCAAATAATGAAGGACAGAGAAGAACCTGTTGACAAGAAAGTGATTACTCTGGTGTTTCTGATAGAAACTTGAAAAGAAATTGAGCATAGGGAGTGATGACAGCCATTTGACGCATATAGTGCAGTATTTTGGACTGAAGATACAAACAAAAAAGTAAGAAATCTTTGGAAATAGTGCCAGCATAGTGAACTGAAAATGATACCAGACACAATTTAAAGGGTAAATCAAGTATAGCAAAGGTAGACTGAATTTCCGTAAGATATAAATATTAAATAATTCATACACGGTAACTTGTCCAATTTCCCTCAATAACTATCTGAATTTCAGCTCCTCGCCATCTTTCCTTGTTCTCTCTTTTCTCATGAACATGAATGTGAGGAACATTCCTACAGATTAATGATTTACAACACCATTACTTTGTGAAATCAAAACGAAAAATAAAGAAACAATATCTTTGCTTGCAGTCTAAGAATAGCTTTGCCGTACCGATGAATATCTATATCCAGCCTACAGAATGACGTGTAATTTTGGCTCTTCATTGATGAAGAGATCTCAATGGGCAGTCCAGTACTCATCTTGGACCAAATCAAAGCCTGCACATTTAAAAAAAAAAAGGAAAGAAAGAAAGGATAAATTTTTATGTACTTACTGGATTAAAATGATACATCTGTAATGGGAAACAAGACAGCTATATAATATGATGATCAAGTCAGCAGGTAGGCTTCAATTATCAATGTATTAATGAATTTTGAAGTTTATAATATTATTTTAACACACAAACACAAAGAAAGAAAGACAGACAGACAGAGTATGAAAATTTTACTTCAATGCCCTACCATCTTGGCGCCAAGTCCAAATTTTCCGCGCGTCTGCTTCAGACCATACTTCGTTCCAGATAAAACTGCACAAGCAATACTTTTAAAAGGCAAAATCCATAGAGCCACTTATATATGGCAGGTTAGAAATATGTGCAAGAGACATCCTACTTGTAAGATCCTCAAAAGACAAAAGGAAAAGTTAATCAGATTCAAAACCTCGCCCAAACATATTTGGTATATCATCATGTGGCATTCCTCTTCCATTATCCTACATTATAAACGCTGCAATCAGGAGAGCATTTCTTTGGACAATACCCTTTTCAGCGTCTGATAAGTTAAAAAAATTGATTAAAACCTGAGTGGATGGAACTAGACTGTACCTTACATGTCACCCGGTAATATGAGGCCTCACGACTTTTAAAGGCCTTTGTAGTCATTGCTACTTTGACTTTCTTCCCAACAGAAGCATTCTTTGCCTGAATCTCTTGAAGTCGTGCTTCCTTGGCAAGTCTTTTCTAAACATCGGAACTTATAGAAAATGAGACACGATAATATAACCAATAGACGACTCTGCAGCCATCACTTCATGAACAGGATCTTTTCTAAGCATTAATTTTTCACATAATCATCACCGTGAAATCTAACCAAGTTACATATGGTCACCCACAAAACACGTGTTCAAATTACTACACACCTCACGAGCCTTGACTGTCTCAAAATCATCATATAGCTCTTCATCAACTCGTTCATGATCAGCAAGACCAATCATGGAATTGAATTTGCTTCTCCCAATCTCTTCACTAGAACAATAAGAAGTTGAGCGCCGACATCAATAATATTGTGCTATTAGAGGTCCAATGAAGATTATACATTACACGCATAAATAGTACTTACATTGTTATCTCTACAATGGGAAGTTCAGAGATTGACTCAGCTGAATCAAGCGAATTTTCAACAAGCTCTCTCACAGTAGTGTACAGACTTTTTCCTGGCTGATAGGTCCCATTAAAAGATAGATGAGGACATTGAAAATTTACAAGCTGAGCATTGCTCTATCAAAAAGATTCCATTGCACGTGTATGAAAAATTCTACCTCAAACCTTTTTTTTGTTAATCTGAAATATATTAAACTCTATTTGGCCTCAATACTTTTGAAGTTTAATGAAAATATTATATGCTTCCCATTTAATGTCGTGAAGTATTCAAAAACTCCCAATGCCTAATTACCGAGACAACAAGAATGACTTTAGATATTAAAAATAAAAAAAAATAAATAAATAAAAGATTTTGACGCTTGGATTGCAACATTCAAGCAAAAAATAATAATAATAATGTTAAATGAATTGGGGCTGCAACAGGCTTAGTAGGGGACTGCAGCAACATTGAATTTAAATTGCGAAAGATCCAACAACTTTTTCGATGGACAAAATGATTTTAGATAGTGAGAAATGTTTTATCTCATGCTGGCAAAGGAAATTGCATAAGAAAAGTCTTCTTCCTTTTGACCCTATTTTTCTTTTTCGAATTAGAGTTCTTTGTTTTTTTTCTTTTTTTTTCCCACCCACCAAGGGGATTTCTTAACAAATTTTAGTTACCAAAGAAATAAAGAACGTAATTGCTACCAAAATCTAATGAAGACTCTCAGCAAACTAATATCTGTACAAACAAATAAAGCTTACATTGTCAAACCCAGCAATGTTCTTGTTATCTGCAAAAAACTCAGCCGGAGATTCTGCAAAATAGTAATAACAACATCAAAAACAGTAAATACAACAATTACAACATCAAAAACAGTAAATACAACAATTACAACAACAACAAAATCAAGAAATAAAAAATTAAAAAGAAATCAACATACTTTGTTTAAGAAGTTGGGCACCCTTGGTTTTCCTAGATGTATTAGATTTTGACTTCTGAGTTTCAGCTGGGCTATCACCGTTTCCTTCTGAATCCATCTTGAATTTTTCACACACAAAAACAGGCACAAAGTGTGAAAATCGGAAAGCAGAGTCCCTAAGGTGGCTTTATGAATTCCTCTCCCGCGCTATTCACGCCAATTTCTTCAACAGTAAAATCACAAATGGGAGTGAAATCAGAAATGTCTGTGGAAATTGGAATACAGAGTCGGGCTTTCACTTAATGGATCATACAGCCCAAGATTGCTGGATAAACTGGGTTGGGCTGGATATTTTTGACGGAAAAAATACATAAATAAGGTGATTATAAATGTAAATTTCAAAATTGAAATGAAACCTATATAATTTCAAAAATGAGATTGTAATAAGATCAATTAATTAAATTAAATAATTAAATACAAATATTAAGGTCACAAACATTGTATAATTTCAAGTCACATAACACAAATCTTAAAGGTCGCAGATAAATTTAGGATCACATATTATCAAAATATTATATCACAAATCAAACATTTTTAGGTCAAAATAGCAATTTTTAAGTCACAACTAATTTCAACATAACAGCTTTATCAAATCAGTAAGTCACAAAATGTTAAATTAATCTAATCTGACTTATTTCTAGGTCACAACTTATTAAATACGCATGTGATTTGAAACTTTGAACACGTGTGACCTCAGTCGTGAGACCACAAACTAATTACCCTTCATTTCCACCCAACCCCAACTTGCACCACCACCTCCTCTCCAACTTATCACCTCTGTCACCAGCGCGCCATCACCATCGACTCATACACCTGCATGGTACCATCGCAACGTGTGATAAATGTATAAAATACACTTATTTATATCCTAAAAGTAGGATTTTATATGCTCGTTTGAGAATATCTGCTATCGATTTCTTTATTATATGTTTATATTTCAGAAATAATCTCAAAGTCAAGAGAACAAAGGAATTGGAGCAAAAATCAAGTCAATTGGATGATAAAAGTTCTAAAGTGTATAAATCAAGAGTTGATGAAGTCAATCGAGGGGCAAATTGGAAGAAAAGTGAAAGAAAGAATCAAATTTGGAAAAAATTAGAAATTCAGTGATCAAATTGCAACAATCGAAAGTTGAGGGACTTGCTATGCAATAAAAAGACAGGGACCAACTTGTAATACGCTGAAAGAAAAAATTGCACTTCAACCGGAAGCCTGCGCGATCGCATGGGATTATAACGACACGATCGCATGATCTGGACAAAATTGGTTAGAATGTTTTACAGAAGCCTGCGCGATCGCATGGTTGTCCGCTAAGCCAAACTGTTGAGCTTTTGTGCGATTTTTAACATTCTTCTCTTTCAAGTAACCTAGCATTCGACCTAATCTATAAATATCAAACCTTAGGCATATTTTTGGGGGTTCCCAACTTTTGAAATTCATATGAAATCGATGTCGAATTATTGAAGGATCCATGCATAACCAAGAGCACAATTGAAGACCAATGATCAAGAACATGAATAGGGTGACATCTCTTCATACTTCTTGTGATTTATATTCAATTATGTATCTAGGCTAGGTTTTTAATGTTAGAATTGTGATAAATCATTAGTTTTTGGATTTTATGTATTACTTAATCGTTTAATATATTTAATTCATAGGTTTGAGCAATTGATTCATGCTTTTATTATCATATGATTGTTGTAATGATTTTCTAAGTTTGAAAGATTAGAAATTCATTAGACAAGTTTCAATTGCCACAAAGTCCAATAGGGGATAGAAATATTGTAGCGACCAAGATTTTTATGAAATAAATAATTATTTTAATATTTAGAAAATTGTGTCGCTACTATTTCACTCATTGTTTTGAAATTAACGCCACGACGGATTCGTCTAGCCAAGTCAAGAAATATCGAATTTGTTCGATTTTAAATTAAAATCCGAATTTCTAAAATTATATTATTTTAATTATTTATTCAAAGTATTATTTTCAAAATGTATTTTTCAGTCAAAAATATATCTGTTTTAAAAACGTTTCTTGATCAAAGATAGTTAAATTTTTAGTTGATTTCATCCCCCACGTTTTCTCCTCCTTTCTTTTCTCTTTACACCAAATCCATATCATATTAAACCAAATTATAATTATTCCATTCAATGATTTTATTCCCCACTAACTCCACCACCCGTATGCATTCATTATGTTGCAAGAACATAATGATTATATTCTCCATTATCATCACAACACATGATCACAAACACAATATATTCACCTCCATATACAGCTATCAACTGAGCACTCATCACAATCACCACCGAGCATCACCAAATTCATACAAACATCACCATAGAACCATTTCAGAATCAGCAATCATCACCAATTTGCTGCCAAAAACCAAGCCCTCAATTCATCACCAAAATTTACCAACAACTGAATCAGTCATCACCTCCAAGATTTGAAACCAGTCCACCATTTTCAACATCACAAGAAAGTCACTACACTATCACTGCCTCGTTTCAGATTTCAACCAAGATCAATCAATAAACCACCACAGGATCACAACCCAAATTCCTAATCAGCAGACTGCCTAAATCGAATCAAGCAACCACTGTTTCATCACTGCAATCAACCAAGAAACCACGGCTCAAGCAGTCACCATAACTACCCACCTTCAATCCGTTTTCCCAATTCAACACCAATCATCTACATCAATCTGGAAACCAATTTGCATCAATCGCCTACAGTCAGAATCATCACAATCGCGGCCAAACCTAGTCCCATACAACTGCCCACTTTCATTTTCAATCGCAAATCAGAAAAACCCAAAATCAACCCAAGAACCCAGAACAATACCTCTACGCCGACTGATTGATCGGTTTTTCGCCGGAAAGTCGCGAATTCAAAACCTAGGTTACATTTCGATTTCGCACCTAACTTCGCACTAAACTTCCTAGATTTGAAACCTCACCTTGACCACCTTTTTCTGCACCCTGCGCCGGCGTGGTACCGGCGAATCGTTGGCAGAAGCACCTCCACCAGTAAATCCCTCAGCTCACGATTTCAATCGCCGTTTGTTCCTCTGTCTCTCTCTCTCGCGTATTCTCTCTTTCTGTTAACGAAATGGGGAAAGTGAGAGAAAACAGGATATTATATTAACTTCCAGATTTTACACTTTGGTCCCTAAGTTTGCTAAATGATTTAAATCAGTCCCTACAGCTTTGAATAGTTTATTTCAGCCCTTTTAAAGTTTTAAATGATTTTATTCAGCCTTCATTTTTAAAATATATTATTTCAACCCTATTGTTTTGAGTTTCCGACTCAACTTTCAAAAGTATTCATTTTAGTCCCTCAACTTTTAAAGTATCTATTTTAGTCCCTGAACTTTCAAAAGTATTCATTTTAGTCCCTCGACTTTCAAAACATCAATTTTAGTCCTCAAATTATAATTTATCATTTTGAACTATATATTCGATATACTAAAGTGACTTATTGGCTAAAGACGAAGCGTACGGAGAATTTAAAGAAATTGAAGTCATTCCCGCTCAACTTTGCACTCGTCGAATTTGAGGTAGACTCGCACTTATTAATTGATTTAAATTATGATTTCATATGAATGTCATGTGACTTGTGAAAGTCAATTTTTATGAAGAGTAAGTATGTTTTTATGAAAAGAAAATATACTTTATGTTTTTACGAAAAGTAAGTATACCCTATGCTTCACGAAAATGTTTTTTTGGATCATTGCTATGAAATCAATCTACCAAGATTGTTATGGGTCCCATATGATAAGTTATGATATGTTAAGGGGACCGGAGTTTTAGTAGCGCTACACATAAGAATTCTTGCCACGAAGTTCGGTAACATTCTTGTGTCTCCTATGTTTATGAGGATTTGCCACGAAGTTCGGTAAAATTCCTATGTTTCCATATGTTTATGAGGATTTGCCACCTAAGTTCGGTAAAATTCCTGTCGCATATGTTTATGAGGATTTCGATCCTATCTTATGTTATGATGCAATTGATCCCTATGAATTTCAGAAAATTATGCTTGGTATACTTACTACATAAGAATTATTGCCACCTAAGTTCGGTAAAATTCTTATGTTTATGAGGATTTCGATCTTATCCTATGTTATGATGAAAACTTACTGTTATTATGATTTTACTGCATAAGAATTCTTGCCACCTAAGTTCGGTAAAGTTCTTGTGTCTCCCTATGTTTATGAGGATTTCAATCCTATCTTATGTTATGCTTTCAAAAGAAATTATGTTTGGCATAATTAAAATGTTTTTATAAGTATATGGTTTTCAAAGAGCTGTTTTCAAAGAGCTATTTTCAAAGAGCCTATGATTTGCAAAATATGTCCCGTGCTGTAATGCACAATATGAGTTTTATCAAGAGCCGTTTTATAAAGAAGCTCTATCAATGCTCGTTTTATAAAGAGCCGGGATTTATGTGTTTAATCATCTTATAAATTAAATTAATTTGCGATGAGTCTACTGAGTATTTCCCCCATGAAATACTCACCCTACTTTTTAACAGTTTTGCAGATTTCGGAGACGGTGGCGAGCGATGAATGATGGTGGCAATAATCGTTAAACGGTTGAAAGTTTGACGTTAATGATTTCCGTATTTTCCAAACAATCGAATAATTTAGAGAAGTTCATTTATTTGAGAAATTATGATATTGGCAATTTCTTTACAATATTAATGGTTCGATTTACTATTTCAAATGGTTTCATAAATGTTTTCAATTTTAGCGGCCATTACAGTTTATTTAATGTTGCCAAAAATGAATTTCAATTATTTCTTCCGCAAAAATATTATTCGAAAAATTTAGACAGAAAATGACGTAGTGAATCGGGTATACGGAACTCGGGGCGCTACAAATATATCCCTATACTTTGTGTATCCACAAAAGTGTTCACGATTCTTTTAATGCTTTTCTACTCATTCATATTTTCGTCATAAAAATATAGTCGGGTCATATGTAGGAAAATGTGTTAACTCTTGTCCGAAATTGAGTTTTAGCAACATTAGGAATATGGATTTTCAAAATCCCGTGAATTATCGATTGGATGTTTAATTTAATGCATAATTGATGAAATTATTATGAATTCTCAATTATAGCATATTTTTCTCATATCTTCTCTAAATCAAATCTTATGTTTTAATTAGGTTAGTTTAATTCAAAATTCTCAAATCAAGCTTTTCAAAGTTCCAGTTAAGGTTAATAATCTAAAATAAAAATTGCTCAATCCTATGGGTACAATATCTAGACTTAAATCCACTTTATTTCTTGTGCGATACATACACTTGCGGTTAGAGAACAACATGCAACACACAAGCACCATCCCCGGCCACCACCATCGCCCCTGATTTCAACCACCCCTTGGTTCCACAACACATACCAATACACAAACACAACACCAGTACTATCTCCGTCTTCCATCAAGAACTACATTAGATCTACAAAATCCCAAATCGATGACCGCTACGCATCCACGGTGACCGCAGTGCAACGACACTCGTCGCCGCAACCATTACAACCACCACACCCACACCCACCTCAACCACTACCTGGAACAATCGAATCACGAGTCTTTGTAGATGAGATTTTCGAATTGGTGGAGATAGAGATGACAAAAAAAACTCGATTCTAATGGGGGAAAAAACCCGCCCTACAGGTTCGAGCAACCTGAACAGGTTGCGAGGGCGGGGGCTGAGTTTTGGTCGCTCCACCCCAAATAATTAATTAAAATAAATAAATAAATAAATAAATAAAGAAAAAAGGGCAAAAAAATAAAAATAATCAAATGGGGGTGATAGGGTTGACCTAACCCGAAATTAGCGGAGCACAGGTCTGGCAAAGAAATTTGTTGAGCGAGGCACGAGTCAGGGGTACCCAAACATGCCCCGTTGGCATCACTATATGGAGACAGTGATGCTCAAATCGCAAGTCTTAAGAGGTGGCAGTGCTCGAACCTCTAATAGGGTCACTCGTCACTAGTGGTGAGAGGTGGAGTTAGCGTCGTTAAGGGTGGAACGGGATGGCACCATTGGCAGTAGTGTTGGAGGTGGTAGTGAATGACGATAGCCATAGTGCAGGTTATGGTAGTGGTGGTTGTAATTATGATGCTCGGAAAGTCGACGCTAGTGGATGTGAGGTTGGGGGAGGGCGATTAAGGATTTAATTCAATTATTGTGACCTAATAATGATAATTGTTTTAATAATAATGGCTATAAATATTGATTAAATTCATCAACATTACTGTTAATAATAATAAAAAAAAATAGTCTAATAATCTAAGTGGAAAACTTATGAACCAAAAAATAAGGAATATTCCTAAGTTATTTAGAGTAAAATATTTTCGGGTTAGCTAAATAATTTTCAACACATTTTATAATATAATTTTATATTCCTAAAAAAAATTAATTTTTTTTTTCCAAATTGGTTACAATATCATTATTAAGGAGTAAAAAAAAAAAAAAAAAATCGACAATACATTTCCCCAATAACACTTTTCAAATTAGTTCTTTATATTATTTTTTAAAATTAAACATGTTTTAAACAACACATTTTCTCAAACTATTTTACCGTTAATAATAAAAAAAATAATCTAATAATCCAAGTGGAAAACTTATGAACCCAAAAATAAGGAATATTCCTAAGTTATTTAGACCAAAACATTTTCGAGTTAACTAAATAATTTTCATCACATTTTATAATATAATTTTATATTCTTAAAACAATTTAATATTTTTTTTTTCAAATTGGTTACAATATTATTATTAAGGAGTAAAAAAAAAAAAAAAATTCAACAATACATTTCCCGAATAACACTTTTCAAATTAGTTCTTACATTACTTTTTAAAATTAAACATATTTTAAACAACACATTTTCTCAAACTATTTTATATATCCATTTTTCAACAACATATTTTCTTGAAATAGTTTTACAAATTTATTATTATTATTATTAGGGTAATTATATTAACTCCACATTTTTTGTTAAGTGCACCATAATTTAATTGTAATGATAATCCTTAATTTTTACTAATTTTTGCACTTATACCTCTTAACTTTTTTGCCTTATTTTTATCCCCGATTTCTATTAATTAGCAAAGTTTATTACGTTAATGATGGCTAAAGAATTTTTTAGAAGTGAAGAAATTTTTTATTTACTTCTCTTATATTTAAATAAGCAAGATAAATAATAATTGTAAGAATTAAAAAAAAAATTCCAATGTAATAGAATATTTGAAATAAAATTGTCAATAGAGATAAAATATATTAATTAATTAATGATTTAAGATAAGATTACGACAAAAAATAATAAGAAAATAATTTTCAAAATAAGCAAAACAATATGGACATTTATTACAATTAAAATGTGGTGTCATTAACAATAACTGTGGTGTTAATATAATTTTCCTTATTATTATATTATATTATTATTACATTCATTTTTCATTTTCAAGATTTCTATTATTATTAATTAATTTGTGATGTGACGTTTTTTGGGGGGAAATGTTTAGAGGTAAAACTTGTTTATGCTATCCTCCTTTAATTAAATAAAAATAAATAAATAATTAAATACTAATAATAATAATAATTAATAAGAAATAAGATAAGATAAGATAATATATTCCTTTTATTTTTGCAAATTCTAGAATCAAAATGAGCAAGCTACGTTTACAAATTTTCTAATCATAACTAGCTAGCTAGATTAATCAAATAAAAATATTTATTATATATATATATCGAAATGAAAGTAGGTTTACAAGTGTAATAAGCAACTTATTGATATATTTTTTAAGTTTTCTCGAACTTTTATCAAACACGTGAAACATCAAACATTAAAGATATCTTTGTCATTTTCAAAAGAAGTCGTAAAACACCAATAGGATTGGCTATGCATATTTCTCTAGACAGAATCGTGCTATAGTTGAACTCTATCACATCGAAGTTAAATTATTAGAGCATCTTCAATTGTTCAGTAATTTTAACGGTAAATTAACATTTCGAAAACCACTTGTACATCTCAATATACACACGATGAATTTAAACTAAAATCGTACTCCAATGGTGATAGATGTGAATTAACAATTATAAATTTCTTACTTCGCGTTATTTTTTAATTTGCACAAATATTCTTTGCTCGTAAATTTCCTAAGTTAATTTATTTTCGATTTTTCTATGTATATTACGAATAAATGGATCTAAAACTTTTGAATATAGAGATATTTGATGATATATATGAGGATATATTCCCATATATATGGGGATAAATATAGATTTATATGGATATATCCATCCGGAATTGGCACAAAATAATGCTCAAAGAAGTGGGCCACAGGTAGGTATAAATTTGGATGTAAATCTATATCTAAATATACATTTTTGGCCGGAATGTTCATTGGGAATAGTACATAAATAAGGTGTTTTTAAATGTCATTTTCAAAATTAAGATGAAACCTATAAAATTTCAAAAATCAGGTTATATTTAGAATCAAATAATTAAAATATTTTATTAAATTATATGTATTAAAGTCACAATACTATATATTTGAAGTCACAAAACACAAATTTTTTAGGTCACGAATGATTTCATGGTCACAAATTATCGAAATATTAGGTCACAAATTGAATTTATTTTTAGGTCACAATCTACAAACCACCATTTTTAAGGTCACAATTATTCATTTTCAAGGTCACAAGAAAAAATTGTAGGTCACAACCATCATTTTTTTCGATCACAACCTACCAACCACTATTTTTAAGGTCACAATTATTCATTTTCGAGGTCACAAGAAAAAAATTGTAGATAACAACCATCATTTTTTCCGATCACAACCTACCACCCCATTTTTAAGGTCACAATTATATATTTTCGAGGTCACAAGAAAAAAATTGTAGGTCATATTTATATTTCAAAGTCACAACCCCAACCCACACCGCCCTCACTTCACAACTCCAAACCATCACCAGCACCGGCATCTCACCACTACATTCAACACCGCGCCACCACCACTGACGTTTTCGTCAGCCGCCTCCACGTCGCACCACCACCACCGATACAACTCACCGACTACACAACCAATCCACCAGAAAAGGCAAATCACCACCGACCACCGGCAAAATCATCATCGTCGACCATCGCCAACACCACGCTTCGCCGCCACCACACTGCATACACAACATCACCGCCACCCACTCACACACCACCACCATCATCACCACCAACCACGCACAGAACACCACCACCATTAAAAAAAAATAGAATAAACTAGTTTTCGATGAGGAGAAAAAATATTCAGATGACCAACATCGTCGCGCGGCTGCGATGTCGTAGCAACCTGTCGCACAATCCATCGCTTCACCCCACACTGTCGCACACAATTTGCACCGGGCACAAACTACCTGCACCGCACACAAACTGCAACTCAATCACCAAAATCGCGCCGCAACGACTGTGACTGCAACACAACGTGTGGTCGGAAACGCAATAGTCACGAGGTCGAGATGACGCCTACACCGCTGTTATCCTTTGAAACCATCGCCTTGTGCCGGAGTCGTAGTCTTCCAAATTCCGGGCAGCGCTTCTGCATCGCCCGGAAGCAGCGGCGAGCGATGCAGTGGCGCCGCTGCTTGCGGGCGATGAGCGGCGAGCGATTCGGCAACAATGACTCCGGTGGGAATGGATGTGTGCGGTGGGGAAGGGGCGGTGGAAGAGATGACGGAGAGGCTTGAAGAGATGATAGAGAGAGTGTTATAGGTAGAGAGAGAAATAATTAGTTAGGGTTTAAAGTGGTGTAAAATAAAGATAGGATTGTGTAATTAATTTAATTAAAAAATATTATTATATAATTTTTTTAATTAATTAAAAACTTAATTAAAACCTGAATCTTGAAATAATTCAAGTTTGATCTTATTTATGAATTTGATATTTATAAAGTAGGGATAGGTGTAATTTCCACATGTTTATTTACATCTATTTTGCATCTCATCATTGGAGTTCATTTCGACAAAACTAAAGATCCAAATCACCAAAATGATCTAATATACACCTCCATTGGAGATGCCATCTTAAACACAAGTAGGATCCTCGCTGTCGAAACAACGTCATTTTTAGTAGGAAAACGGTATTTTTTTTCCGTAGGGTTTGAAGAATCTCATTTCTCTCCGTCGCGTTTCACTGTGTTCTTCTTCCTTAAAACAGCAATTAGTTGAAAACCTTCGTTCGGATTTTCTCTCGCCATTGATGTCGTACTATTTTATTATAATTTTCTTTTATTCATATATTAGCAGCTTCGTGTGTCTAGTCAAGCCATAAACGTCGAAAGCCTTTGTTCAGATTCCCCAACCTTCATTCAGATATTCTCTCGCCATTGTGCCGTACTGTTTTCCTATAATTTCCTTGATTGATCATGACATCATGTTATATAAAAGAATTTTTAGATAATGTTTTTTTACACTGTAAAAGAAATTTTGTGATTTATTAAAGTTTCACTTTATAGCAAATTAGGTCACGTGAAAACATTTTATTAGATAATTTTTCTTAATCAAAAACTTTTGTCCACAATTTTTTACATTTTAAAAAAAAGTGAACCAACAAAATATTGATACATAACTATTTATAAATAATATTATAAACATCTGTTTATAAATGGTTTACCAAGCAAAGGCTTATAAACCAATTTATAAAGTACATATTTTTTCAAATCACTTTTTAATCACACTTATTTTCTTTATCTAATTTTTAATCACTATTTTTTGCCTCAAAAATATAAATACACCAATTTATTTAGTAATATTTGTTTCACTTTTCACTGAAAGGGATAGAATATATATATAGTCGTTTCGATATGAGGAACAAGAATTGTATCTCATTTTCATTGAATCATTTGATCTAAAAATTTAAATTTCTAGGTTGATAAAATGTATACCCTTGATCAAATATTATTTTCAATACATCCATTCACATGTAGGCAAGAAATTTTCTAATCAAAATTTAACATGTGTACAATTCATTTTGTGAGACATGAACACATGCAGGGACGAATTTAGGATCTCTAATGAGCATAAACGGAACATCAACAGCCAAAATAAAAAATCAAAATGGATTTTGAGATCAAGGACTAGCTCAGTGAATTTTTTATTATCTATAAATGGAAATTAGAAAATATTATGATTTTATTAGAAGAAATTAGTAAATATTATCATTTTTTTCTTCTTAAAAGTTCATTATGATATGATGGAACAAATCTTAATTTATTGGATAAATTTGCATAAATTGTATAACGTTGCACGAGATATAATTTGATAGAAAAATAACTCAATATAAACCAAAATATTATTACTAATTATTGATTTTGTGTTTCAAATTCACTCAATGTCGTGATAGTGGTTAGATTTTTCATAACTTCAGGAAGGGAATATGTTCGAATAGTGATTTTTAGAAGAATGTGTGATTAAAAAGTAGGAAATAATTTTAAGTTTACATGTAGAAAATTTTATTACGAATGTGTAGTTGAAAATGAGTATTAGAAAAAAAAAATTTATGATAATGAGTGCCAAACGGGGGCTAAGAATGGAAGTTTCATCTTAAAATTTCAATATTATTAAGAGTGGAATATGAGGTGTGTTTGATTTTGTTTTTAAAAAAATTT
Source organism: Ligustrum vulgare (assembly GCA_963555705.1). NCBI lineage: Eukaryota > Viridiplantae > Streptophyta > Magnoliopsida > Lamiales > Oleaceae > Ligustrum > Ligustrum vulgare. Next base: position 2,436,499 of record OY743180.1, read on the forward strand.
GTGGTTTTACCTACAACACAAATAAATCATATTTTAATTTGAGACTTACTCGCCAACACACCTTAATTAAGACATTGCAGAACAGTTTATTTTATTATTACAGATGAATTTCTCCATTTTTATTTTCTAAATTCTAGAATCAAAATGAACAAAATCAAATTGCTCAGATGCCCATGGTGGGCAACATTACACTCCAATGAGAATGCGCCAAGTGTGTGATTAATTTTTAAATGGAATATTTGACACTTTTTCAGTGAAGGTGGGCAACATTGTTGCCCACGTTAGGCAATAGGGCTTGATTAACAAAATAGTTTACAAGTTTTCAAGTTGCTAACAAGAATTTATTTATTTATTTATATATTTGTATTAAAAATTTCGAAATGAAAGAAGGAGACTTACAGGTAACAAGCAACTTATGGATATATTTAATATTTGTTTAAATTTGCTCGAACTTTTATAAAACACATGAAAAATGACTAAACTATATAGCACTGTTATTATTATATCTTCGTCACTTTCAAAAATATAATTGACTATGCAGAATTTCTCTAAAAAGAGTAGACTGAGTGGTGGTTTGGGAAATAAATTCAAAATAAAATAAAAATGAAAATATTGATCAATTTAAAAATGTTGGACTACTCCCCTTAACAAACTGATCTTTTAACATAGTATAAGTTTTAATATGGTATCATGGCCCATTAAATTTCAACGAGTAATTCAATTCAATTAAGACTCAAAAAATTGGGTAAATGGTACAAAACGTCCATACATTTGACATTCATTGTGGAAAACGTCCAAACGTTCTATTTTTTGGCACAAAACATCCTAACGTTTTCACTTTTTTGCAAAAAAACCTTTTTGTTAAATTCAACGGGAATTCACCGTGTTCTTTACTTTAAATAGTTAAATATTAAAATTGTGAGGGGTATTAATGTCCAATCACATCATAAACCATTTTTATTTGGGTGATTGACACAAAACATCCCTATGTTTGAAATGTATTGTGGAAAAAGGTAATTGGCACAAAACGTCCATACGTTTGAAATGTATTGTGAAAAACATCCCAACGTTCTGATTTTTAGTACAAAACATCCCAACATTTCCATTTTCTTGCTGGAGACGTCCTTTCTGTTACTTTTAATACCTCTACACCGTCAATTTTAAGAGGTATTTCGTAAAAATAAATTTAATCCATTTAATTTCTTTCCCACCTGTTTAAATTGCTTATAAATACTATTTAAAAAAAGAATTCATAAATATTTTATTTTAAAAAATAATGTAAAACCAAGCAAACGGTCTATTTCTCACCATGAGAATAATGACTACAATTGGAGGTGTATCAATGAATTTTTAAATTTCAATCTGAATGTCAATGGTGAAAAAGATGAACCAGTTGCAGAAGGTGAAAGGGAGTTTGAAACGTTCATGGTTCTCAACATTCCTACGATTAGGGGTAGGCATTAACCCATCCAAACCAATCCAACACAATCGGTTTGGGTTGAATTGTAGGTTGGGTGAAAAACTCAACCCAACCCGACCCAACTCAATCCAATAAAAATCTTAAAGATATAAGACCAATTTCAAGAATCTCAAGCCTATTTTTAATTTAGATGAAACTCAAATATGGTTTGAACATATTTTAGTTAATAGTTGATTTATGGGTATAATTTTTTTAATTTTCTATGATATTTAGCTAATTGGACCAAAGCCCAAACAACCGAACCTGGCTGAAACTTGATTGGGTTGGGTTGGGTTAGGTTTGAACTCATATTTATGAATTTATTTTTTAAATAGTATTTACTAGCAGTTTATACAGGTGAGAAAGAAATTAAATGGATTAAATTTATTTTTACTAAAATACCTTTTGGAATTGACGGTGTAGAGGTGTTAAAAGTAACAGAAAGGACGTCTCCAGTAAGAAAATGGAAATGTTGGGAAGTTTTGTACTAAAAATAAAAACGTTGGGATGTTTTTCACAATACATTTCAAACGTATGAACGTTTTGTACCAATTACCATTTTCCACAATACATTTCAAACGTATGGATGTTTTGTACCAATTACCCAAATGAAAATGGTTTATGATGTGATTGGACATTAATACCCCTCACAATTTTAATATTTAACTATTTAAAGTGAAGAACACGGTGAATTCCTGTTGGATTTAACAGAAAGGATGTTTTTCGCAAAAAAATGAGAATGTTAGGATGTTTTGTGCCAAAAAATAGAACGTTGAGACGTTTTCCACAATGAATGTCAAAAATATGAACGTTTTGTATCATTTACCCCAAAAAATGAGCACGCGAATTTCAAGATTCATCTGCTTCAGTGAATGACCACCTTATGAGAAAATGTTATGAGATAAATATCTTACATCAAATAAAGTAAGTTGAAAATATCGACAAGCTTATTGATTTATTCAACGGAGATATTATACTCTATTATAATTTCCTCGTCATTAATCTCTACGGGTCTACCTATCCACATACCACATGTGTTGTTTTCCAGTATAGATACTCTTTTCTTCGAATCTGATTGCCCATGCAAATTTGCAGTATCGAAATAATAAATTTATCCATGGCCTTTATTTTTGAAGAAAAAACCTGTTCATGGTATGGACCAACGGGACCACGGCAAGGCCAAAATCAAATAAACTTATCCACGGCTCTTAATTTGTTCTGAAATAAATTCACTCACGAATGTGAGAGTTTAAAATACAAACTACCAAGTACCAATCACTCGTGAATGTGAGAGTTTAGTAATCTGTCCTTGCAATAAGGAGAGATTTCGTGTTTCTCTCGGTCATTAGCTAGGCTTGGTCAATTGAATATATATATATATATATATATATATATATATATATATATATATTCTCCCGTACAATCCTTTTCTAGTGTCAACCATTGACATTCACACATGCACAGGCCCTCTTTGAGGGTCGGAGCATGTATTTCCGTTGACACCATAATGGGTGCTAACTGTTAACACTTGATTAAATTCATTCCCCCGTAACGTTTACCTCACACTATTTTCAATTTTGTGTTTCTTATGTATTCTCAGTGGATCCCATTAAAAACAGTGTTTATATTTTTTTTCATATTAAAATCGTGTTTTTGGTAAACTTTGTTGGGTGGATTTGTGAATAGTGACGTCAAATAATGAAAGTTTGTAAACTCGAGCCGGAATTTGGACAGAGTAACGACAATGAAAGTACAAACAATGAAGAAGAAGAAAATAAGGACAAAGCCGAGGCAAGAGTTGAACTATTTGTCCTTAAATCGAATTTGCCCCGCAACGGTGCCTACGGATAACGACAATCGACTCCCAAGATACAACGGCTTCACTTGTGTTTGTAACACTTCAAAACACAAGTACAACGAACCAAATATAGGCTTCTGTACTCCAAAGGATAAAATGAAGGAAAATCAAAATAAATGAAATGATTTAGATTTAGAAGAGAAGTGAGGATGATAGATGTTTTTGCATATCAAAATGTGAGGAATAGGACACCCAAAGGGTCCTATTTATAGACCATGAAAGGGTGTGGACGAAGTGGTTGAGGCCCAAACCATGCACCATTTCCAAACAATGCACATTTGTGAAAAGGTGTCATTTGGCCGGACAACCGTGCGGCCGCACGGTTTAACTTAAAAACCCGAAAATGAAATTGACGTGTGGTCGCACGGTCAAACATTTTGACCTGATTTTCGTCCTTCTTCATAATTTCTCATTCATCCGATATTGGTTTTCGAAATGCCAAATATACCCTTCAATACATGCAGATAAATCAAAATTCTCTTTTCGGGGGCGTTGCCCCCGAGCCCCCACGGGGGGCGCTGCCCCCTCGACCCCACGGGGGGCGCTGCCCCCTCGACCCCCGAGACCTGACATGGACCTGTTTGTGCGCCCCGAAGCGGCGAAGTGGCAAACAATTTTGCCTAAACGGATTGAGCCGAGTTTTTGAGTATTTGGCCGAAGTCGACACGAAGTCACTTTAATCGATTTTCAATTCTCGATTTATTAACCAATATCCAACAATCCCCCACATGAATGGAAATTCCTCGATATGCGCAACACAATGCGAATGCAATGCAAATGGAATGCAGACTCTAACAGATGGAGTACATGACGATAAGTCATATCATCAAGATAGGTAGCTTGTGGCCTTGAACCTTCTTTAGTTGAATACAATCGGATTTACTAGGCTAGTTGGTGAACGCGATGTCTTGAACCATCCAGCCGTTCGTGTAAAACCAAACAACTGTACCAACATCATGACTCATCTAACCTATTCGGTTCTCATGGTTGAGTCCATTTTGGCCCTGAACTACTCTTGGTTTCATAAGTGCTCTAAGAGAATTAAGTCTCGAATTCTCGTAGAAGCGGCCCCACTTCACACTTATATATGTGATCTCATACCTTTCTATCTTAAGGTTATGAATCATTAAAAGTATATATGTATACTTATCCTTATACACATTTTACATAGCACTTTAAATTTTAGGAATGGGAATAAGTGCTTTATTCCGAATCATTTATGACTTAGTTGTCCCATTGAACCAAGATCTTGGGATCTCCAATCTACAAGGTTGGGTTTCCATCATAGTAATTCTATTCAATAGGCTTTAGGCCCATTCCCCTCGAAAGATGGTATACTTGATCTCTTGCAAGTCCTTTCATCAAAGGATCAGCCAAATTTTCTTTTGACTTCACATAGTTAATAGAGATTATACCATTCGATATTAACTGTTTAATGGTATTATGTCTCCGACGGATATTTCGAGACTTGCCATTATACATACTATTTTGTGCCCTTGCAATTGACGACTGATTATCACAATGTATATTAATCGCAGAAACCGGCTTTTCCCAACATGGAATTTCTTCAAGAAAATTACGAAGCCATTCTACTTCTTCACCGGCTTTGTCTAGCGCAATAAACTCAGATTCCATCGTGGATCGAGCAATACACGTTTGCTTAGACGATTTCCAGGACACGGCTCCACCTCCAATGGTAAATACATAACCACTCGTGGATTTTGAATCCTTAGTGTCAGATATCCAATTTGCATCAGTATATCCTTCTAACACCGCAGGATATTTTGAGTAGTGTAATCCATATTCAACCGTATGTCTTAAATATCTAATAACTCGGTTTAATGCCTTCCAATGTACAACACTTGGATTACTAGTGAATCTACTCAACTTGTTGACTATGTATGCTATATCCGGTCTTGTGCAGTTGGTAATATACATTAAACTACCAATGACACGCGAATATTCCAATTGAGATACGGGCTCACCAGTATTCTTAGCTAAGTGAATACCTAAGTCAACTGGTGACTTAACCGGTTTATCGTCATACGCCTTAAATTTCTTAAGTATAGTCTCAACATAATGTGATTGAGACAATGACAAACCATCGGATGTCTTAGAGATTTTAATCCCTAATATTACATCCGCCACTCCCATATCCTTCATGTCAAAATGTTTTGTTAACATTTTCTTAGTTGAGAAAATGACTTTGGAGTTATTTCCCATAATTAGCATATCGTCAACATATAGGCATATGATTACATATTCATTAGGTGTGTTTTTAATGTAGACACATTTGTCACATTCATTGATTTTGAAGCCATTTGACAACATAGTTTTATCAAACTTTTCATGCCATTGCTTCGGTGCTTGTTTCAATCCATACAATGATTTCACAAGTCTACACACCTTCTTTTCATTTCCTGGTGCAACAAACCCTTCAGGTTGTTCCATGTAGATTTCTTCTTCTAATTCACCATTTAGAAACGCGGTTTTTGACATCCATTTGATGTATTTCAAGATTATGCAATGCTGCGATTGCAATCAAGACACGTATAGACGTAATTCTTGTAACGGGTGAATAGGTATCAAAGAAATCTAGTCCTTCTTTTTGTCTATACCCTTTGGCTACTAATCCAGCCTTGTATTTATCAATTGATCCATCCGACTTCAATTTCTTTTTGAAGATCCATTTACAGCCTAAAGCTTTGTTTCTCGGAGGGAGTTCAACCAATTCCCAAGTATGGTTACTCATGATGGATTCAATTTCATTGCGTAAAACTTCTTTCCAAAAAGGAGCTTCGGGAGAGGACATTGCTTCATCAAATGTCCTAGGATCATTTTCAAGTAAATTGGTTACGAATTATGGACCGAATGTCTTTGGAATTCGTTGCCTTTTACTATGTCTCGGTTCTTCATTTACTTGAAGATCATCATTCTTTCCATGTATGTTATCATACGTTCGTTTATTTGAACATACTTCCTTTTCTTTACGCGGAAAATTGTCTTCAAAGAAGACCGCATTTCTTGATTCAATAATTGTACCTACGTGTAGATCAAGTACTTCGGATTTGTGAACCAAGAATCGAGATGCACTACTATTGATAGCATATCCAATAAAGACACAATCAATTGTCTTTGGTCCAATCCTAACTTGTTTAGGTTTGGGTATTTGTACTTTCGCTAAGCACCCCCACACTTTGAGATATTTGTAGGAAGGTTTCCGACCTTTCCACAAATCGTAAGACGATTCAACATTATCTTTGTGTGGTATTTTATTAAGGATATGATTTGCAGAAAGTATGGCTTTCTCCCACAAGTTTTGAGGTAAGCCCGAACTTATCAACATTGCATTCATCATTTCCTTTAACGTTCGATTTTTGCGTTCAGCAATTCCATTAGATTGTGGTGAATATGGTGCCGTTGTTTGATGAATGATTCTAGATTCTGCACAAAATTCTTCAAACGGTGCAACATATTCTCCACCTCTATTACTACGAATCATTTTAATTCGTTTTCCAAGTTGATTTTCAACTTCATTTTTGTAGTGTTTAAACACTTCTAAAGCTTCATCTTTGCTTTTCAACAAATACACATAACAGTACCTTGTACAATCATCTATGAATGTGATGAATTACTTTTTACCACCCCTTGTTTGTACGAACTTCAAATCACACACATCCGTGTGAATTAGTTCTAATGGTGTGGTGATTCGTTCAACCGAATGAAATGGTGTTTTGGCCGCTTTTGCCTCAACACATGTCTCGCATTTTCCATTATTAAAATGCATATTCGGAAGTAAACTTAAATTCATTAACTTTCGTATTGAATTAAAGTTTGCATGTCCTAATCTATGATGCCATAGATTACATGACTCAAGAATATAAACTGAAGATGACGTTTTATTGATTGTAGGATTTGGTACAACAGTTAGGACATTCATTTTGAATAGTCCATCTTTTACATAGCCTTTGCCTACATACATATCATTTTTGGTAAGTACAAACTTATCCGATACAAAGACTAGTTTATAGCCATTCTTGCTTAACAAAGAACCCGACACAAGGTTCTTCCGAATATCCCGTATGTGAAGGACATTATTGAGGTAAGTTCTTTTCCCGACGTCATCTTCAAGACCACTTTGCCTTGTCCTTCCACTTTGGATGTTGAGGAGTTCCCCATAAACAATTTTTCTCCCTCGGTTGGAGTGTATGATGTGAACATTCCTCTATCGGCACAAATGTGACGGGTTGCACCCGTATCAACCCACCATTCCATGGGATTTCCAACAAGGTTGCATTCAGAAACAACCGCCGATAAATTCATATCGGACATGCCATTTGATATGGCATCAGATTCGACAATGTTGGCTTGGGATTGCTTTTTCGATTTGCGACAATCAATCGAGCGATGTCCAACATTTCCACAATTGTAGCAATTTCCCTTGAACTTCTTTGCACTCTTCTTTGTAGATTCAATGGAATGCTTTCTCTTCTTTCCTTTGTTGTTGCTAGATTCCACCACATTTGCCTTTGCTTGTGGTATGTCATTCCCAACTCGTTTTTTCGAACTTCGGTTGTCTTCTTCAATCCTCAATCGGACTACAAGTTCTTCAATGTTCATCTCCTTGCGTTTGTGCTTGAGATAGTTTTTGAAGTCCCTCCACATGGGTGGAAGTTTCTCGATAATTGCAGCCACTTGAAATGATTCGCTCACGGACATATTTTCCGCATGAATATCATGGAGTATGACTTGCAATTCTTGTACTTGACTGATGACGGTTTTCGAATCTACCATTTTGTAGTCCAAGAATTTTCCTACAATGAACTTCTTGGTTCCGGCATCTTCGGTCTTGTACTTCTTTTCCAAAGTTTCTCATAGTTCCTTTACAGATTTCTTGTAGCAATATACACCGTATAAGGCGTTATCCAAGCCATTAAGAATATAATTCTTGCATAAGAAATCCGAATGTTTCCAAGCATCCAAAGCAATCAACGATGCCCTATTATTTTCCCCTTCTTGTATGGCGGGAGGATCTTCATTCAAGAATTTCGCCAAGTTGAGGGTTGTGAGATAAAACAACATTTTCTGTTGCCACCTTTTGAAATCAACCCCAACAAATTTCTCCGACTTTTCCCCATGTGAAACGGAGTTTGAATGTACGATAGTAGGGGCACCCACAATCGGAGGAATCACATTAGTAGTAGTTGTATTCACAACGGGAGGAATCACACCGGTAGGAATACTTCCTTCAGAAGTTCCCATGTTCGAAGTTTCATTCGAAGTAGTATCTGTATTAAGAACCGTATTCATTTCTGTTTACGAAAAACAGAAGATCAACCAAACAAAAATAGAAATGAAGAAGAAGTTAAACTTAACAAGTTTAACCAAACAAGAATGTCACTTTCACAAAAATATAAAAAATTCGACTTAAGACTGTTGGGTGGATTTGTGAATAGTGACGCCAAACAATGAAAGTTTATAAATTCGAGCCGAAATTTGGACAGAGTAACGGCAATGAAAGTACAAATAATGAAGAAGAAGAAAAGAAGGACAAAGCCGAGGCAAGAGTTGAACTATTTGTCTTTAAGTCGAATTTGCCCCGCAACGGTACCTACGGATAACGACAATCGACTCCCAAGATACAACGGCTTCACTTGTGTTTGTAGCACTTCAAAACACAAGTACAACGAACCAAATATAGGCTTATGTACTTCAAATGATGCAATGAAGGAAAATCAAAATAAATGAAATGATTTTGATTTTGGAGAGAAGTGAGGATGAGAGATGTTTTTCCATATCAAAATGTGAGGAATAGGACACCCAAATGGTCCTATTTATAGACCATGAAAGGGTGTGGACGAAGTGGTTGAGGCCCAAACCATGCACCCTTTCCAAACAATGCACCTTTGTGAAAAGGTGTCATTTGGCCGGACAACCGTGCGGTCGCACGGTTTAACTTAAAAACCCGAAAATTAAATTGACGTGTGGTCGCACGGTCAAACATTTTGACCTGATTTTCGTCTTTTTTTGTAATTTCTCATTCATCCGATATTGATTTTCGAAATGCCAAATATACCCTTCAATACATGCAGAGAAATCAAAATTCTCTTTTCAGGGGCGTTGCCCCCGAGCCCCCACGGGGGGCGCTGCCCCCTCGACCCCCGCGATCGACAGGGCATGTCGATCCCCGTTTGTACGTCCTGAAGCGGCGAAGTGACAAACAATTTTGCCTAAACGGATTGAGCCGAGCTTTTAAGTATTTGGCCGAAGTCGACATGAGGTCACTTTAATCGATTTTCAATTCTCGATTTATTAATCAATATCCAACAAACTTTTTAGTTTTTAACAATGTATTTTTTTAAAATTATATTTTAATTACATATTTTATTTTAAAAAATTCAAATTCCTTATTTATAAATAAAATCAGCCGTCAAACACAGGCTAATGATACAGTTAATCCAATCATGACTGTCTTTTTCTAGATGAAATGTGGAGAAGTTTAGTAAATTAACCACGTTTAACATATTTGCATTGACAGGATTATGGTTCAGTTAATCAAATCATGACTGTCTTTTCCAAGATGATATGCGGAGAAGTTTAGTAAATTGACCATATTTAATATATTTGTATTTGGTTCCGCAGGAGACGCAAGACTCTATTTTGATGAATTTGAACTCTAATATGATCATGTTCAAATGGACTTGACGCGTAATCAATAAAGAACCTCAAAGGGCCCACAAGTGTCCAATAGCACTCCGAATTCCATAATCAGAAGTCCATTAATCCGACTCATAGTCCGGATTCAATGTTCGAACTCCTTATGGCGGACTGGCATTACTAGTCCACGCTCCGGATTGATGATGAGACTGGTTAGTGTGTCGAGAGATATGACCCTTTTGTAAGTTGCGGCTTGATGTGACAACCTCTTTTTAGGGATGTGATGAGTATCGTAACTCTATGATATGTAGTAATAATTATAACCAAATAAATAGTTTATTCCACGAATGGTCATGAACTTACCACTTGTAAAGTATGACATGTGTCACGATATGAGAAATTCAAATGTAATAAAAAGAAATTTATAGATTTTTCTAGGGGTTATCAAATCTCATTGACCACCAGCCTCAATGTATTGTATTAAGTTAAGAATTAAAAGTTCTAATTTTATACCCTAAAAAAAGTAAAATCGCAATATAATGAAAAAGGAAATAAATATTACACACAAGATTTATAGAGATTAATCTCAATGGTGAGATTACGTTATCATCCACGCTGCAATAATTCACTATAATGAAAAAATTTACAATAAAAAGATCGCACGCCCTCTCTTTTTTATGATACATTTTCCTATTTATAAGATAAATTAAGACAAATTAAAATTTTATTAATGTGAAATTTCTAAACTAAGTCAATCCCGTATGAACTTCGTGTAGCAACAATAATTAAATTCTACAAGTTAACAATTTCTGCTATAATTATAAGTTATGAAAAATAGGGTCAAAATAATGCTAGCTTAGTTTGCTAGGACATACATATATAGCTCTATAAACTTCAAACAAGAGCAAAAAATTAGTACTAGAGAAACAAATTGAAAGAGAAATATACCAAAGTGAATACGTTCCATTTTAATATGTCCTTGATAGAAATTAAAATTTGAATTTTAGTAGATTTTGATTAAAACAAATTTTTTTTTTGAGATATGTGCCGATTGTGAAGTTGTGAGCCCATAAAATATGTGATTGAAATTGATTGTTGATTTTTTACTTAAACTAAAATCAAATTTTATGTTGTACAAAATAGGAGCCAAAAGTTCTCTAAGCACTATTTTTCTTTATTCTTTTTTCAAATAATAATAATCGAGTCGTACTATATAGTTGCAATGTTTTGTTAGAACCCCAATAAAAATCTTCAATCACGACAAGGCAATAATGAAGAAAACAAGATTTTGACACTAGTATGAATTTCATCCACATGATAAAAATATTTTGCCTTTGGACTCATTTGTTCTAGCTAGGACATAATTACATTATCACATATTAGTTTTGATGTAGTGCCAACAGCAGGCAGCGCCACATAATGTCACGGTTAGCATTAGATCAAAATTTTATCACATATATAGGATTTGTGTGACTAAATTCAGAAATTATTGATAAAACTCAGATTGAAGCAGTTATTAATGAAATTTGTGATCGAAAAATTCATTAAAATTGGGCGCTCATAAGTGTTTAACTAAAATTCAAATTTCATAAAATTTCAATGAAATATATTTTGAATTTCAATGAAAAACATCTAAAATACAAGTAGATAGCATCAATCCTTCATGAGCTACATAGGGAAAACACGTGAAATTGGGTCAGTTCTAGACTTCTAGTTAGTATTACCATGCGCAATGGACTAGTTAAATTTAACTAGCCACATAAGCAAAAAATTAGATGTTAAGTGACATATATATATGTTAAAATTAACATCTAATTATTGTTATGATGGATGTGTTAAATTTTAGCTGAGTCCGAGAATATGATAAATATTTATTTTTAAACAACAAAAAATTATATATTAATATGGTACTCATTTTGAAGATTGTATAATATAAATCAACATTTTTTTTATCGATGTTAAAATATTTAAGGAAAAAAAAAGATGAAAAGATATAAATAAGAGATAGGGTGGTGAGGGTTGGGGTGGGTGGTGAGATGATACGGATTGGACAAAGAAGTTAACAAATAACACCTCATCAGTTAACATTCTAGCTAGATTTAGCAAAGTAATTAACTTGTGGCTAAATAGATTCATTTAACTTGTAAGTTAATACATTTATTGTAGACATAAATTTAATTTTTTACAAACTTATTTTACTAATATGTACTATAACACATCATTGCGGATAATGTGACCTATCATATCAAGTTGGAAGGTACACCAAACCAACTCATATATTTTGTTTTTTGAATTATTCAAACTGGGAAATGAAGATAATTCACTACATGTGAGTAGTACACACATTCGATCTTTTAATATCACGGGAAGATAAGTTGGGACCATCTTTAACTTAGATCCTGTTTGATTAAATAAGTTGGAGAAATTCTCAAATATGTGGTCAAAAAATGTGAAAAGTGATTATTCTCAACAGGGGCGGATCTAGGGTGGGGCCTCCTGGGGCACGTGCCCCAGTAAAAATAGTGCACCAATGAAAGTGGAGCCATGAGCAGTGGGGGATGTGATTTATGTTAATTATATTATAAGTGTGCAAGGTTAATATAATTATTTATTTGTTTGGGGATTGAATATTTTCAAGTACTTTTTCATTTTTCGGTCTCTTCTTACAAAAAAAATGTTTGGGAGCAGTGTGATTTATGCTAATTATATTATAAGTGTGCAAGGTTAATATAATTATTTATTTGTTTGGGGATTGAATATTTTCAAGTACTTTTTCATTTTTTATTCTCTTCTTACCAAAAAAAAATTTCGGGGGCGCTGCCCCCGAACCCGAACCCCCGTACCATTCGTGTGCCCCACTAATATAATAACTCTGCGTCCGCCACTGAATTTCTCAATGCTCATTTTTCATAGAATTGATTGGTTGAAAATGAATTAAAATATAATTATAAATAAGTTATTAGTTTGTATGAACAATGTGACATACGGAGAACAATAATTATAATTACAAATAAAAATGAATAATGTCATTAATAGATGTAGCCCATGTTTGATTTTCATTTAAATAAAATCATTATTTACTCTCTTATTTTCAACCATACATTTATTAATAAAATAATATTACACAAAAACTCATTAAAAAAACTTTGAGTTAGATTAAAATTTAGATTACAATTCCTACCAAATAAGGGCTAATTTTTTCTTTTAAAAAGTAAGCCTCTTTTTGATAAACCGATTATAAATGTTTATTTATAAATATAGACGTGACTATATTTTGTTGGTCTATTTTTTTTTTTAAAAAAAAAAATGGTAGACATTAATCTTTATTCAGTCAAAATTGTTGTCTATAACAAAAAAATTGTTTATTGAAACATTATCATGTGATTGTTTTTAAACAAATTTCTAAATAACTTCTACCAAATACAGGTAAACAAATAATTCACTTCAATGATCGGATAAATAACGAAAAGTGAAGTTGTATATTTGATCATCGACCTATTTTGTTCAATTAAGAGCATGTTCGCTACTTACAAAATGTAGCTCCCCGAGTTCTAAATACTCGGTTCATCACGTCATTGTCTGATCTAACTTTTAAAATAATATTTTAGCGGAAGAAATAACTGAAATTCATTTTTGGCAACATTAAATAAACTGTAATGGTTTATAAAATCTAAAACCTTTATGAAACAATTTGAAATAATAAATCGAGCCATTGATATTGTAAAACAATTGGTAATGTCATAATTTCTCAAAATTATCCAATGTTCGGAAATACGGATCATTAAAATAAGATTTTCAACCATTTAACGACTATTGCCACAATCATCCATCACTTGCCACCATCTCCGAAATCTGCAAATATTGTTAAAATAGATATAATATTTCATATAAATACTCAATAGACTCATCGTCCATTAATTAATTTACAATATAATTGAACACGTAAATGCAGGCTCTTTAGAAATTATAGGGTGTGGGTTGCTCTTCTCGTGCATTAAAGTACATGGCTTCTCTTTGAAAAATCATGGCTATTTAAAATCATAGGGTGTGGATTGGTCTTCTCGTGCATTAAAGGACATGATTTCTCTTTGAAAAATTATAGGCTCTTTAAAATCATAGGGTATGAGTTGTTCTTTCTTCTCGTGCACATAAGACACATAAGTTATGCATAACATCATCATTTATCTTGCAAGACATTTTCTTCTTTCTTTCTCATGCATAAAAGCACATAAGTTATGACAAGCATAGCAATATAAATATTTCATAAGAAATATATTCTCATCTCAACATAAATATTTCCGAAGAAATACATTATCGTCTCTTTTCATAAAAATGACTTTCACATAAGTCACATAACATACACATTCACACGTAATCATAATTTAAATCAATTAATAGGGACGAGTCTACCTTAAACTTAACGAGTGTGGTTGAACGGTAATGACTTCAATCTTTCAAATCTCCGTACGCCTCGTCTAGCCAATTAGAAAAATAGGTTAAATTAGTCTTTAGAAATTTATAGTTTAAAAATGATAAATTACAATTTAGGGACTGAAATTGATGATTTGAAAGTCAAGGGACTAAAATGAATACTTTGAAAGTTGATGGACTAAAATGTAAAAGTTGGAAGTTGAGGGACTAAAATGAATACTTTGAAAATTGAGGGACTAAAATGAATACTTTCAAAATTGAGGGACTAAAATGAATACTTTGAAAGTTGAGGGATTAGAATGAATAATTTTCAAAACTTGGGTTGAAGCTCAAAACGAATATTAAACAATAGGGCAGAAATAATAGATTTAAAAAATGAAGTGGCTGATTAAACCATTTAAAAACTTAAGGACTGAAATTAAAAGGTTTAAAGTTGAAAGGGCTGAAATAAAATATTTTTGGGACTTAGGGACTAAGTTGCAATTTCCATAAAATCAAAAATATAAAAAAAATCAAACATCCTCTCTCCCATTCACGAACAAAGAGAGGGCGGAAGGGAGGGGTGGCGACCAGCGGTGGAGATGGGAAAAATCGGTGCTATAGCCGGCAGTTCGCAGGCGCAAGGAGGCGGGGGAGTAGCGATCAATGATGGGTTCAAGCTTGAGGGGTTTAGATGCGAGATTTGGTGCGAAAATCAAAGTGATTTGAGGCTGAGTTCGCGATTCAAGAGCGCGATTTTAGGTGCAACTCCGGTCGAAGAAGCGGCGGTCTAAGGTGAGTAGCTTGGGTAAGTTATTTTTGGGTTTTGGGTTTGATTTGGGGTTGGTTTGGGACTGAGCTGTTTGGTTTCGATTGATTTTGGGTGGTTGGGTTGATTTTGTGTATTGATGTAGATGCCTGTTTAGAGTTGGGGTGGTGGTGTTGGTGGTGCTGATTGAGAGTGATGGAGGTGGCGGAGTGGTTGTTCAATAGTGATGACGGTGGTGATGGCTGTTCGCGCTCCGCAAGTGCACGGGTCGCGCAAGTAATAAAGTGGATTTTAAGTCCGAATATCGATCTCACAGAGATTGTTTTAAATCGTATTTTTATATTACTACCTTAACCGGAACAAGAAAAGCTTAGGATTTGGAAATTTTGATTTTTAAAAATAAATTAAAAATTAAACTAAAGAAAATAAGAAATTTTGATTTATTAAAACGATGAGATGAATATGTTAGAATTATGAATCCACATTAAACATATCAACCATGTATTTGACTTAAACATTTAATAATAAGGTACGAGTATTGAAAATCCGTGTTCCTATATTTATTTATGTCCCCTTTCGAGCGATGCATAAACACCTTTTCCTATAAGAGACGAGCCTATATTTCTATGACCAATCCAAATATGTAGAAGAACATTAACGAATTATGAAGACTTTTTAGGATAACACGAAGTATAGGGGTATATTTCTATCCCCTATCGGACTTCGCGGCAATTAATCAAGGTCTAATAAATTCTTACTCTTTCGAACATAGAAATCTATTACAAACATCAATAATTATGCGTCCACAATCGTAGATGATAATAACATAATTAATTGCATCAATCTCATAAATCGCATAATATAAACATAAAGTCAAAACATGGAATCAATAAATTTATGCTTCATCACAATTCTAACAATTAAAAACCTAGCCTAAATACATGATTGAAGATAAATCACGAGAAGTATGAAAAGATGTCACCCCGTTCATATTCTTGATCCTTGTTCTTCAATCTTGAATTTGGCCTTCAATGGATCCCCTCGCAATTCGACAGCGTTTTGGCATGAAATATCACAGTTGGGAACCCCTAATTTCGTGCCTTAGGTCTGGTATTTATAGATTTCCCCGAGAATTAGGTTAATGGAGGAGAAAACTGCTGAATTCCGCGAAAAAAGCCCAGTTGCGGCCCAGTCGGGACTACCGTGCGACCGCACGGTTCAAAAGTACGCGATCGCAGCCTCGAAAAGCCAACCTTCAGTCGCTGATTTTTTTGGCTGTGCGACCGCACGATTTTTCAACTGTGCGGCCGCACGGTTATACCGGCAGCAACAGTTTTCTTCTTTAAATTTCAGCAATTTGGTCATCATCCTTTTATTGCACAGCATTCAGTATTTTGATCATATCTTTCTATTCCCTTGTCCAATAGAGGTGATTCAAAGCCCGTTAGAAAGATAAATTAAAGGACTACAATTATTCCTGAAATATGATTTTCCCAATTCAAACGTTTACTTCCCCGAAATTAGCTTTCAAATCTGACTAAAAATCTGCCAGAAATCTTGTTTGATTGGAATGAATTTATGGTAATATTCTTATCATATTTTATTCCTTTTTGACTTCTAGTTGCATCCAATTGACTCCTAAAAGTCCTCAAGTATCTTATCTTGATTCGAATCAACTATTGAATATTTGCAATTTGGTCCTTGAACTTCTGAAATCTACCAATTTGGTTCTTTCTTAGACTTTTCTTTCAATTTACCCCTTGATCTACTTCATCCATTCTTGATTTGCATACTTTGGTTCTTTTATCATCCAATTTGCTTGTTTTTGCTCCAATTCCATTGTTTTCTCGACTTTGGAATTATTTCTGAAATATAAACAAATAACACAAAATAAATAGCAAATATTCTAAAACAAACATATAAATTCATACTTTTTGGATAGAAATAAGTGTATAAAATACACTTATCAATGGCTGCTAGGTTGGCAGCTTGGTGGTGAAGGGTGGCCGTGACTGTGGAGGTTGGTGGCTGGAGATGGAGGTGGTGGTGATGATGATGATGATGACGACGACGACGACGAAGAAGAAGGTGGCGGTGGTGATGGCTGCTAGGTTGGCAGCTTGGTGGTTGAGGTGGTGATGATGAACGGTGGTGGCTCTGCAGGTAGTTTGAGGTTGGTTATGGCTTGATTTTTGGCTGCTTGCTGGAATGGTGATGGTGATGATGATGATGATGATGAAGGGGGAATAGAACATTATCTCAACTGGATGGAGGCTGCAATGGATGGAGCTGGGAGGCTGGGGTGGTGAGATGATGTTGAGATGGGTTTGGGAAGGGTAGGTGATATAGAGCTAGGGTATGGCATGTTATTGGATTGATGTGATGGATGGGGGTTGGTGGTGTGAAAACCTAGACAAACATTGCACGTAGTTCGAGGAAATTTCGCACGCGAAATCAATTGGGTCGGAAGAATGAAACTGAGAAAATGAGATTGATGAAATTTGGAATTTAAAATGATTTTGAAAATAATAATTAAAATAAATAATTAAAATAATAAAATTTTGAAAATTTGAAATTTATTTAAAATCGGACGAACTCAATATTTCTCGACTTGGCTAGACGAACCCTTCGTGACGTTAACTTAAAAATGAGCGAGATCGCAGTGACACGATTTTCAAAATTTTAAAATAATTATTTAATAGCGTGAAAAATTCTTGGTCGCTACACAAAAGAACTCATTATTTTTAGGCTTCTTTTGATTGTGAGGGGGAAATTTGAGAGGAAAAAAATGATTTTCATATAATTAAATTTCTTGAAATTAGAAGTTTAACGTGTTTAATTAATTTAATTTTGTAGGTGAAAAAATAGAAAAATTTTCAAGTTTTGTTATTTGATTGACATTACCCATGTTTAGTTCTATTTTTTCCATCTCATTTTTCTACAGTACTTAATGTACACTACATATCTTACTTTTGATCTATAATTTTTGACTTTTCAACTAAATCTACTCCACATATTCTCAAAAAAATCAACATTCTTCAACTTTTTTTAAAAAATTGATAGGAATCATACAAGGATAAAGCAAAATTTTGTTAGTTCAATTATTTTTTTTTATATTTCTCATACATTTATATTTGATAATAATAATAATGTTAATTTTTTAAAAATAAATAAATCAACTAACAATAATAAAAATGAACAAACGAGAAGGTTGAAAACCAATTCCCGTTAAAGTGCCAAAAAAACAAATTATTTAAAATCAAGGAACCATCTAAATCTAAATATAATAATATAAAATAAACAAAAGCATCATATATAGCACCAAAAATTTAAAGAGAGATGCATTTTATCCCCTATGGCGACAAGTGACAAGTCCCCGTCTGAGATGGCAGCTCGCATTGACTAATGGGGCTTCTGCCAAGATGCTCATTACCACATGTGGTAATGACACGAGTCCCACACCATATGTTGAAATTACAAGAAATAAAAATTTATATCGGTAGCAAATAGACACTAACTCTCAACGATAACCTCATGAAAATGTATCGCATTAGGAGTGGGCATTTTTCTAGAAATTGGTGAAATCGAATGGGAATGGGTCGGTCAGGATCGGGATCGACTAAAGAATAAATCAAATTTGGGACTTATTGGTGAGAATCGTTCGGTTCGATTCTCGGTTCTTTTTGCAGAACCGAAATTTAATTCGGTTCTCAAGTTAGTTGTTTAATTTTTTTATTTTTTTTTGGTAAAATATTAAAAGATCACCATTCACGTCTTCTGTCTTCCTCCAATTTAGAGTCTTGTTCCTTCTTTATTTCCAACAGATTCCTTCTTCTTCTTCTTAATTTTTTTAATTATTTTTTAGTTTCTTATAATCATATCAATTAACCTATTACTTATCAATTCTCAAATACCAATTACCAAACGAAATCTGTCGGCACTCCCTAATTATTTCTTTAATTACCAAATACCAATTCCTTAATTTATTTAATTACCAAATATCAACATTTTTGATATTATGCCATTGCGTGTTTACATTAAAAGTGTAGGTAGCTTCCATTCTCAATCACAAGCAATTTCTAATTTTTAATACTAAAAAATATTTTATTTTTGTATAAAAAAAGAGACATTTTATTTTAACATTTTCAATGTAAAGAACCGGACTGAACCGAACCGAACCGAAATCAATTGGTTCGATTCCGGTTCGGATCCATAATCAAATTTGGAACCAATGATTTCATTACTAAGATTCTCATTGGTACTTGGTTCGGTTCCAAATCGGACCGCGTCCACACCTATATCGCACCACAAATTCGTAGGAACCATGATACATGTATAACACATTTTTACAACTTTTAACTTACAATCCTACGTGTCACAATCCTGTTAATTCACATATCATATCATTTTTAAAATCAATACACCACACTCTACCACATCATGAGTTGTAACTAATATTGTACAAAAAGATTGCACATCTATCATAATTCAATTTGCAGGCATCGGATGCAAATTTAAAAACAAAATTTCACTTAATAAAGTATGACGTATGAAGGGAATTATGTAACAAAGAGTGGCGATTTTCTTTATTCAAGATTGGTGATTAATTTATATTTACTCGCACGACGAATTGAGGATGGAAGTAATTGCCATTTCCCTTTTTGAGTCTCACACCCCAAGGGGATATAGAAGGGACTAGACGTCCATCATAGATAATATTGAATACTAGAAGTTGCACAAAATTATCACTTGATATTGATCAATTCACCCTCAATGATAAGATTGTCAAAATCCATTGAATCATAACACAATGAAAATTTGTAGACACCAACACAAATTTGAAAAAAAACCTAACTATTAATAAAATTTGAAATATGAAGGGCATGAGTCGAATTTATGTTTGGTAATCAAAATAAATTAATTTATAAATTAATTTATAAATAACACAATTTCTCAGACTATTTTTTAATCATAGACATTTTCTCTCTCCAATTTTCAAATACTATTTTTTACATCAAAATTACAAATAAATCAATTTATAAATCAGTCAGTGATATGAATATTAAAGTAATTAGATCAACCTCTTGTGATGATAAGTTTTTGCTCTTTTTAGTGCTTTGAGTGGAAGATTCAATATTTCCATTTTTGCAACTAGATTTTTCTTGAGTTATGAATATTAAAGTAATTAGATCAACCTCTTGTGATGATAAGTTTTTGCTCTTTTTAGTGCTTTGAGTGGAAGATTCAATATTTCCATTTTTGCAACTAGATTTTTCTTGAGTTTTCGAAATTAACGGACAAAATTATACGGGAGATCCTATCAAGGTGCGTATTTAAAGCAAAGAGATATTGATATATCTCAAGATTTTTGGGACCAACTAAGAAAGTTTCGAGTGGTCATGGATTGTTGAAAATGAAAATTGAACTCTTAAGGTTGATTAAAATCACATAATCAAATACTGGCAAAAGTTGGGTAAAAATGTTAGAGAATCAAAGAAATAAATCAAATCGAAGGCCCGTGTTCACACGGTTTCCTTAAATCGAATTCGCCGCCTCACCGGAGTGTACGAGGTTTAGAATGGTGTTCGATTCCCAGGATACAATCGGTTGTCGGCTAGCGTTGCACTACGTTAACCGCCTGTCGAACTAGCTGTGTTAACTCTCAAAGAACTTTGCAAGGAAGGAAGGAAGAAGAGGAAAAGAGTTTTGCTGCTGAAATGGAGGATGTTGAAAATTATTTTTCTGTGTATTCTATGATCTGTCTTTCAGCCGAGAAGTATACTGCCATTTTTATAAGCCATCAGCAATCAATTCCATTTATTCAGAATTTAAAAACTGATGAAATGAAAAAAAAAAAAACGGATGAAATTGATGGAGTTTTAATTTTCATTTAATATGAAATTTCCAGCCTAATTTCATTCAATATGAAATTTCCAGCCTAAAACTGATTTCCAAACTGACAAACTGATGAAATTAAACTGATGCAATTTCCAACAATCCCCCACATGAATGAAAATTTGCGAAAATCAGAGACCCAAGAGATAAGGAGAGAGAGTAAATCGAATCAATCCTGCATAGGATAGGTAGCATTTTAGTTTTGAACCTTCCCTTGTGGAAATCTATCGGATATTACTAGCAAACCAGTGGATTAGATGCCTTGAACTGTTTCGCCATTTGCGTAAACCAAGACAATAGATCTCACACAGGACCATTCTAGACACAGCTTAGTTCTCAATGTTGTGTTCGTTTTGGCCATGAACATGTCGCCTGGTTCTGCAAGTGTTTGTTCAAGGATGTAGCCTTCCCAATCCTTATAGAAGCGACCCCACTTCACACTCACATAGGTGACCTCTTAACTCAGCGTTTCACCACCACGCTTAAGAGTTATTAAAAGCATAGCTTAACCTGCATCTTTCAATCACTGTAAGCACCATAGGAATGAGCAGAAGGAGAACCTTCTTAGTGATTTACACGGATATACATGGTTTAGTTGTCCCTTTGAACCTAGATCCTGGGATCTCCATTCAGCTAGGTTGGGTTTCCACCATGACACCTTTCAACGTAATAGGTTGCAAGCCCATTCCCCTCGATGCTTTGACAACTAGTTCTCGAGTTAACCCTTTGGTTAGCGGATCCACAATATTATCCTTTGACTTTACATAGTCCAGAGTGATAATACCTTGTGAGAGTAGTTGTCGAATGGTATTATGTCGTCTTCGAATATGTCGAGACTTACCATTATACATATTGCTCTATGCCCTACCAATTGCTCATTGGTTATCGCAATAAACACAAATTGCAGGCACAGGCTTTGACCATCTGGGAATATCCTCAACAAACTGCCGAAGCCACTCTACTTCCTCAGCTGCTTTATCCAATGCGATAAATTCTGATTCCATTGTAGATCTTGCGATGCAAGTTTGTTTGGACGATTTCCAAGAGACAGCTGCACCACCAAGAGTGAAGACATATCCACTAGTAGACTTGGAGTCAGACATATCTGATATCCAATTTGCATCAGCATACCCTTCGATTACTGCAGGGTATCTAGAATAATGCAGTCCAAAATCGCGAGTCTACCTCAAATAATGTAACACCCTGAAAATAGCTTTCCAGTGAATAGCACCTGGGTTACACGTGTAGCGACTCAGTCTACTAACTGAGTATGCTATGTCCGGTCTCGTACAAGTCATTAAATACATTAAACTCCCTATTATCCGAGAATATTCTAACTGTGACACGCCGTCACCAGTATTCTTGGATAAATGGAGACTCAAATCCACTGGAGTCCTGGCCACAGTGGTATCTGACTTGTTGAACTTGTCTAGTATCTTATCAATATAATGAGATTGAGATAACATAAGTCCATTCGGAGTTCGAGTAATTTTTACTCCCAAAATGACATCCGCGAGACCCATATCTTTCATGTCAAATTTTGAGTTTAACATATTTTTAGTGGCTTTGATAATCTTATCAGAGCTGCCGACAATGAGCATGTCATCGACATACAGACACAATATGACATATCCATCATTAGTGTCCTTAACATAAACACACTTGTCGCACTCATTGATTCTAAAACCACTAGAAAGCATAGCATTATTGTAGCGCCCCGAGTTCCGTATACCCGATTCACTACGTCATTTTCTGTCTAAATTTTTCGAATAATATTTTTGCGGAAGAAATAATTGAAATTCATTTTTGGCAACATTAAATAAACTGTAATGGCCGATAAAATTGAAACATTTATGAAACCATTTGAAATAGTAAATCGAACCATTAATTTTGTAAAGAAATTGCCAATGTCATAATTTCTCAAATAAATGAACTTCTCTAAATTATTCGATTGTTTGGAAAATACGGAAACCATTAACGTCAAACTTTCAACTGTTTAACGATTATTGCCACCATCATTCATCGCTCGCCACCGTCTCCGAAATCTGCAAAACTGTTAAAAAGTAGGGTGAGTATTTCATGGGGGAAATACTCAGTAGACTCATCGAAAATTAATTTAATTTATAAGATGATTAAACACATAAATCCCGGCTCTTTATAAAACGGGCATTGATAGAGCTTCTTTATAAAACAGCTCTTGATAAAACTCATATTGTGCATTACAGCACGGGACATATTTTGCAAATCATAGGCTCTTTGAAAATAGCTCTTTGAAAACAGCTCTTTGAAAACCATATACTTATAAAAACATTTTAATTATGCCAAGCATAATTTCTTTTGAAAGCATAACATAAGATAGGATTGAAATCCTCATAAACATAGGGAGACACAAGAACTTTACCGAACTTAGGTGGCAAGAATTCTTATGCAGTAAAATCATAATAACAGTAAGTTTTCATCATAACATAGGATAAAATCGAAATCCTCATAAACATAAGAATTTTACCGAACTTAGGTGGTAAGAATTCTTATGTAGTAAGTATACCAAGCATAATTTTCTGAAATTCATAGGGATCAATTGCATCATAACATAAGATAGGATCGAAATCCTCATAAACATATGCGACAGGAATTTTACCGAACTTAGGTGGCAAATCCTCATAAACATATGGAAACATAGGAATTTTACCGAACTTCGTGGCAAATCCTCATAAACATAGGAGACACAAGAATGTTACCGAACTTAGGTGGCAAGAATTCTTATGTGTAGCGCTACTAAAACTCCGGTCCCCTTAACATATCATAACTTATCATATGGGACCCAAAACAATCTTGGTAGATTGATTTCATAGCAATGATCCAAAAAAACATTTTCGTGAAGCATAGGGTATACTTACTTTTCGTAAAAACATAAAGTATATTTTCTTTTCATAAAAAAACATACTTACTTTTCATAACAACATAAGGTATATTTACCTTTCATAAAAACATACTTGTTTTTCTTAAAAATTGACTTTCACAAGTCACATGACATTCATATGAAATCATAATTTAAATCAATTAATAAGTGCGAGTCTACCTCAAATCCGACGAGTGCAAAGTTGAGCGGGAATGACTTCAATTTCTTTAAATTCTCCGTACGCTTCGTCTTAGCCAATAAGTCACTTTAGTATATCGAATATATAGTTCAAAATGATAAATTATAATTTGAGGACTAAAATTGATGTTTTGAAAGTTGAGGACTAAAATGAATATCTTTGAAAAGTTGAGGGACTAAAATTGATACTTTGAAAGTTGAGAGATTAAAATGAATACTTTGAAACTTGGGCTTAAATTCAAATAAAGTAAATCAGCAGGGACTGAATTGATCTGATTTTTAAAATGAAAGGGCTGATTAAAATCATTTATAACTTTGGGACTGAAATGGATAACTTTAAAAGTTGGGAACTGATTTGAAAACCTTTAAAAATAATTGAAAGGGCTGAATTTAAGACATTTTAAAACATAGGGACTGAATTGAAAGGCTTTAAAACTTCAGGGACTGACGCGCAAATTTTGAAAGTTATTAAAATCAGATTTTTCTTCTTCTCTCTATATTTTCGCAAATCAGAGAGAGAGAGTTAGGACGAGAGCAGAGACGGCGAGAGGCGATTCAAGCCAAAATCCGACCTTCAGCCGGTGACTAGCCGGCGCAACACCGGCGCTGGGTGCGGCAAAAGGTGGTTAAATAGGGTTGTCAAGTTTGGGTAGATTTGGTACAAATTTTGGTGCGAAATCGAAGAGTGACCCGAGGCTAGGGTTCGCGATTTGGAGTTGCTGATTCACAGTGAAACCGAGGTTAGAGTTCACGGTTTAGGTCGTGATTTCTCCGGCTACAATTCCGGTTACTGGCGGCGGTCGAAGGTAAGTATTTGGGCTATTTGATTTGGATGATTGTGGTTTGATTTGTTTCAAAACCGAAATCTGGGATTGGATTGAGAAATTGCAGTTTAAATGTTGAACTGAAAACTTTGTTTTGGTGGCTTGACAATGGTGGACTTGATGATGGAGAGGGTCATGGTTGCTGTTTGATTCGGTGATGGTATGGAACTGTTGCAGTAATTGGGTTTGATTTCTGAATTGGTGGTGATTCTGATGGTTGCTGTTTGATGGAGATGGTGGCTTTGCAGTGGTTCAGCGGCAGTGGATTGCATTGTGGTGTTTCTTGGTTTTGTGCAGTGAGCAAGAATGGGCAGTGAAAATGATGATACAAATTTCTTAGGTGATGGAGCTGCAGGTTGATGCCAATACGATGATGATTCAGTTTTGGTTGATTTCAAATTGGTTTCAGATTGATATCTATTATTGGTATTGAATTGGGAAAAAGGGATTGAAAGCAGATCATTGTGGTGATTGTTTATTCTTCTCGAACTTGGTCGACTGAAATGGTGGTGCAGGATATCAGAATTTATAATAATGATATGTTTTGCTGGTTAATTAAGAAAAATAGTGGAGAATTAGGTAATGTGAGAGGGTGGAAAATATCACAATTGTTTAATGTGGATTTGATGATGAAATTGGGTCAAGATGAGTTGGAAATACTTTGTGTGATTGAAGGGAATTTGTGGGTGTATGAATGATAATGATGAAGATGCTTTGATGATGGTATATTGAGGTGGAAAGAATGATAAAGAAGGAAGAAAAATGTAGGGGACGTGAGTTGTGATGGGGAAGAATATGTATTGATTTGATACTATAGAATATGATAGTGTAGAATTAGGTGTAAAATTATTTGTACAAAAATGATGATGTTATTGTGTAAAGAATTGTTGTCTTGGTGTAAAGAAGAAGACATGTGGGCAAATTTGGATTTTAGAAAGATTTTGAATATAATACTTTGAATAAATAATTAAAATAACATAATTTTAGAAATTCGGATTTTAATTTAAAATCGAACAAATTCGATATTTCTTGACTTGGCTAGACGAATTCGTCGCGGCGTTAATTTCAAAACAATGAGTGAAATAGTAGCGACACAATTTTCTAAATATTAAAATAATTATAAAATTGCGTAAAAATCTTGATCGCTACAATCTTACCCTCTTAAAATAATTTCGTCCTCGAAATTAAACTTACTTGATCTTATAATTTCTGAATACTTAATCAAAATCTCTTCTTCTTATCATCAAATATTCTCAAAATAATCAAAACAATTCCCAATCGTATGTAAAAATTTCATCATATCTTGTAGTATTCATGTAACTTGTCACTTATCATCGTATCATGTGACCTCAAATATTCGTATATATCTCTAAAATTTCAACAAATCTTTACTGACATATCGTATCATAATAATTTTTCCTTTCTTATCATCGAAAATTCCCAAAATAATCAAAGAATTACCTGAATATTTTCTCTACGTAATATACCCAAACATATCAACATAATATCATCAACTTATCTTTCCAATATTTGTAACCCAAAATTCAGTAAACAAATATCTCCCAAAACTAAGATTCTATACTTAAATGTCACCACATTTCCTGCAAAGTATTTCTTTCACTTGTATATACGTATGAATTCTGATTCAATACGGTACTCATTTTACTTTCCACGTATCATCACACTATACCAAGATTATCATTATTAAAACAAAATATCAGTACCCATAATCCAAGAAAATATTCCAAATCTCCTTTATCGATAAAATTTAACAGCGCATTACTTCTTGTCTCCTCTTTTCCATTAAAATAATCCTGCTCTTTCTTGCTGGACACAACATCACGCGGATTCACTCAGATCCTTAATGCTTTTAAATAGTTCGTGATGGGAAGAGGTTGAATCATCAAACAATGGATGTCATCATTTCTAACATCCGCAAGTATTATTCCAATCTTCCTATGAATGATCTGAGAAAGATCTATAGAATAAGGGTCGAAAGATTGAAGTTGCTGATGGCTCATGATATCCCAGAAGATGTTCGCTGGTTGATAGAAGCAAATGTTCGACTATCTGGTGAATTACCATCAACATTTCCTAAACACATGCCTGGTTTAGGCAAAAGCACGTTTGCAAAGAAACGAAGAGCAAAAAGACTGGGTGGTTGCTACAAATGTGCTCGTTGGAACTGTAATACTCGTTGCAAATCAGTAGGATATTCTTCTACTAATCGGGATGATAAAATCGAATTCATAAAGGGTGGACTGAGTAAGGAGTCTTTGGATGATATTCGACTGACTCTTGAGACGCACCCAAGTGGTTATGTACAACGTGAACTTCTCTCCTTATACGCTCAGTTTAACGAGGACAAAAATCGTTATAGTCTCCAAAATATAATAGCAAAAGATCCTGTTTGCCAGTCTGTTTTACAAAATGAGGCTTCTGGCAGTTCAGCAATGATATAAGGTAAATCTTTTTAAAATATTTTGCTGTTTTCTTTCACGCGTTTTGGAAATAAAAAAATATTTTCCTTTCTCGAGTTTTTGATAAAGCTGGAAATAAATATATTTTCCTTTTCTCGAGGTTTGATAAAGCTGGAAATAAATCACCGAAAGGTGATATCTTTGATAAAATAGTCAAAAGTTGGCCGATTTTGTCAAAAAGTGAATCTTTACTTTTTCAGAATCAATCAAAAACAGTAAATTTTTCCGGCTTTAAATAGCCAAACATATTTCATAGTTCAGGCATCCCAAAATCACATCTTCTTCGTAAGTTTTCCCTTCTTTACTATCAAAGATGGAAGCACCAAAACTTCGACAGATCAAAACTATTTGTGTATTTTGTGGATCAAAAGTAGGGAAAGGCTTCGGTTATCTAGAAGCGGCTGTAGATCTTGGAAAGAAACTGGGGGAAAAAGGTATCACTCTTGTATATGGGGGTGGTAGCAGTGGTCTAATGGGTTGTGTTTCCCAATCTGCTCTTGCAGAGAAATCAAAAGTAATCGGTGTCATACCTGTCCCTTTGGTAGATGTTGCAGGCAAAACACGAGGGCATGAAGTTCAAACCTTATCCATCCATGAACGCATAACTTGTATGCTATATGGTTCTGATGCCTTTATAGCCCTGCCCGGAGGTTTTGGTACCTTAGAAGAAATCTTTAACATTACCTCGTGGGCTCAACTAGATCTCCATACTAAGCCTATTGGGCTTCTGAATGTTAACAATTTCTTTGATGGTTTGTTAACCTTTCTTGATTATGCTGTGGAACAGGGATTCATCTCTCCATTTTCCAGAAGGCTTCTTATTTCTGCTCCTACTATTGATGAACTACTGGATAAGCTGCAGTCATATATCTCAATACAAGATCCAGCAGGAGTTAAAATAGATTGGTCGCAAGGAAGGGGAATCAAGCGAAAATGGAGTCCGGTTAATGTAAATTTAACTCTTTGAATCTTAGAATAGGTGGGGGTAGAGTACGGAGTATTCTCACTCTCGAGACACCCCTCCATTTACTAGGATTTCCTTAATGTTTAAATCTTGTGTGTACTTCAAAGATTCCAGGTGGTAGATTACGGAGTATTCTTACTCTCGAAACACACCTCTTTGAAGGTTTTCTCTTTATATCCTCAAAAGATCAGAGGTGGTAGGATACAGCTACTCCGGAAACACATCTCTCATTCTGAGGATCTTTTCATGTTTTTCTCTTATGCTTTCATGTGTTTCATGTATTTCCTTTCCAGTGTGACTCTTGTGTGTTCTCCTTATGAGAAAATAATAAAATCTCTGTTATCATCTACTAAATCTCGTTTGTGATGTAAATGAACTTGCATGTCTAAACTTAATTCCTTTAGTAGATGCTTATCATATTATGCTCTTAATTCCAAATGATAAAATTCTGGACAGAGTCTCCCTTGTAATTTGGACTTATTCCAAACCATAAGCATACTTCATAACTCACAATAATAAATAACTCCACATTTGATCACAACGATCTAAAAATATTGAAAATTATTCCAACACTTCAATATCATCAAAAATATCCCATAATTCAATTCATAATTCCTCAACATAACAATTTCAAATGATATTTTTCAATATCACAATTTCAAATTATATTTTTCAATATTTTTCAATATTTTTCAATATCACAATAATATGCATAATGTATAAAACGTAGAAAATAAAGACAAATTATTTTTTAATCTAGGGCACTATGTAATCTTCGATTTTTCCTCTTCCTCTATTTGTATTGTTTGAACTCCACCCTTATAGTTCATTTGTATGAATAATGCGATAAGAGTAAAGTAATTAAAATGAAATGAATATTTTCTTTACAATAAATTGGGAGATATATATATATATATATATATATATATATATATATATATATATATATATATATATATATATATATATACTCTATTTCAAAAACAATATTGAGCCCCTGTTTGGTAGGAATTAAAATCAAATTTTTAGTAATTTTTTTATAAAAGTTGATGAGACATGTGTTGAAAAGTTGTGAGATCCATGAAATAAATTATTGATATTAATTGTTAACTTTGACTTAAATTAAAATCTATACCAAACAGAGGCTGAATATGAGTATATAATGCAAGTGTTATGCCCTATGTCTAATTGTTCAATCAGACACTTGTTAATAATTTTGATATATGGCAAATTTGTTTCATCATCATCATTAAATCAACAGAGTCCGTATATTCAAATCATGATTGAATCTTATGAGATATAAGTTATAATTGAATCTTAAATCTTCATTGGTAGTAAAATAATATTGAGATAAAGATATCTTTAATACGGATAGATCAACTCATGTTTCATCATTCACTAGAGAAGTGAGTAGCCGATCTCACAAACTAAAATATAGAGTCGAAATGAGCACGTTGATGTTTTGTTAAGAGAACAAATCATTGGAGACCCAAAACAGATATTCCAAATGGATAAATATCTGAGTATCAATGGCTAATCTCTAACGTTCATTAGTGGAATTGATCATTTAGCTTGAACGCATCACATTACCTTATTTGAGGACAATCATACTATGGTGATTTCGAATGTTGCTCTGAAAGAAGTTGCTAATACGACGTTGTACTGGTATGTCAAGAATTAGATGAAAGTTGGAACGATCAATATAGAATTTGACGAATGATCAATAGGATTCATCACACTAAAATATAATCTACGTTTTATTTGGTTAAGTCGATATCGTATTCATCAAGTGTATGCAATTTTTAGTTTTAATTTGTCATGGCATTAGAATGTCAATTGAACTCTAAAAAATTATTGTCCTTTGATTTTTTCAATAATGCATTTAAGAACCAGGAAAACAAGAATGGATCTCATTGTCATAGAAATTATATACTAGCTCAGTGGACACCTTGAGGGCACGTATCTCCCTTATTGGAGGGTGTTAGGTATGGCACCTCGCTTGACACTCAATACCCAACAGTATAGTGACGGATTAATATTTTTTATGGTGCCCCTTAAAGATTCTGCTTGATACGCTCCGCAAGTGTAAGGGTCGCGCAAGTAATAAAGTGGACGTGAGTCCAAATATCGATTCCACAAAAATTGTGTTAAATTGTATTTTAGATTACTACCTTAACCGGAACAAGAAAAACTTTGAATTTGGAAATTTTGAGTTTTAAACTGAATTAAAGATTAAACTAAAGAAAATAATGAAATTTGAATTTAAGAACTTATAAAAACAAACGCATTAGAATTATGAATCCATTTTAACCATATCATCCATGTATTTAACCAAACCATTTAAAGACAACTTATGGGGTTTTGAATATCCATGTTCCTAAAATGTTTTAAGTCCTCTTACGAGCGATGCATAAAAACATATCTTTAAATGCAAATTGACTATATTTCTATGACAATTAACCAATTAGAAAATCATTAAAAGTCATTGTACACTATATAGGATAACACAAAGAATATGGAGTATATTTCTATCCCCTATCGAACTTTGTGGCAATTAAATAGTTTATAATGAAATCCTACTCTTTCGAACATAGAAAATCATGAAGACAATCACACAAAAACTGGCCAAACAATTGCATGATAATAAAAGCACTTATTTAATTGCATCAAACCCATAAACTGTATATATTAAATAATTGGTAAAAACAAGGAATCAAATAGTTAAAACTTCATCACAATCCTAACACAAGATTTCTAGCCTAAAAACACGATAAAAGATAAATTACAACTATGATAATTGGAGTTCTTCACCCTTTTCACCATGTTGTAGAAGAATCTTCAATCATGCGCCAATTGGTTCCTTGAAAGTTCGACTGCCCTTCGGGATCACATTTGACAAGTTTGGAACCCTCAACTCATGCCTTATGCCCTCTATTTATAGATTTCCACGAATTCTAGGTTAATAGAGGAGAAAAACTGCTGAATTCCGCGCAAAAAGCCCAACTGCGGCCAAGTCGAATAATCGTGCGACCGCACAGTTCAAATATGCGCGATCACACGACGCTGTAGGTAAGTTTCAGTCGCTGATTTTTTTGGCCGTGCGACCACACAGTATTACGGTTTACGGAAATTTTTTGGCTTTTAAATATTACAAGTTGGTCCATGTCTTTTAATCGCACAACAAGTCCTCCTACTTTTATTTTTTGCAATTTATCCCCTGAACTTCTGATTTCTTCCAAATTCGATTTTTTCTTGAAATTAGCCATTTGATTGACTGCGTCAATTCTTGATTTGCTCACTTTGACACTTTTTACATCCAATTGCTCAATTTTAGCTTTAATTCCATTACTTTCACGACTTTTGGGTTATTCCTAAAATATAAATAAATGACATAGAATAAATATCAAATATTCTTGAATAAACAATTAAAATCTTACTTTTAGGATAGAGATAAATTTATAAACTATTAACCGTGATGGACACAATTCTTAACCCTCAGAGAAAAAAATACATTAGAATTATGATGTGTTTGATAGCGATGATGAAATTTGGGTGGAAAGAAAATGAATTTCAGGGAATTGAATTCCTATGAATTTAAAGTTTAGGTGTTTGATTGATTTAATTTTCAGGGTGAAAAAAATGTATAATTTCCTAATTTTTTTTGTTTGATTGATATTATTTTCCTTCGAAAATAAAGCAAAATTTAGTTATTTTAAATTTTAATAATTTTGTTTTCACACATTTGTACTTTATAATAATAATGTTAATTTTTGAAAAAAATAAAATTAAGTAACAAAAAAAAAAATGGATCAAACGTGACGAAAATGATATAAGATTTTTCATGAAAAATAAAACCTTCAGTCCCCCAAGGAGAACGAATTCCTCAAAAATAAGGAAAATACTGGATGTCGATACAAGATGGAAAACGAATTCCAAGAAAAACTTTGACAATAAAACAGCACAAAAATTGAAAAATCACTTGAAATTTGAGTTTCCCATGAAAAATAAAAGTTTTCAAACGCACCTTTGGGATAAATTCAAACACGGAAAGTAAACTTGTGCCCATGCCCATCAATGTCAGGCTTGCCGATACGAAATTATATCGGTAGTATATAAAAGGGAACAAATAGGGCAGCTACAGTGCCAATTTGGTCCCAATTTCGGGCAGCTGTCTGCTCGAGCTGTATGAGTTTTCTTTTTTTTTTTTTTTTGCCAAAATTGTAAAATTCGATAATTACCAAATTGCCGCATCGATGCTCTATATGTATTCTATTTTCACGATGCACGCAACGCGTGCTCAATACACTAGCATACTTGACAAAATGATTAAAACGTTCTTTATCACGATTCACGTTTCTTATATGTAGTGACATAGTCAAGTGGGCCAGTGGAGTCCAAGGCCCACTGAATTTTGAGAAAAAAAATATATTTGTAGTTTAAGTCCTGTTTGTAGTTTAAGCCCTATTTGGTTATGATTTAATCTAAAATTAAAATTAAATACAACAATTAATTTTAATCACAAATTTTATGGAACTCGTAATTTCTCAACTTTTATTAAAAGTTTAACTTTAATCTATACAAAATTGGGGGGAGGGGGGAGCTAAGTTTTTTAGATTACTTGTATTTTCATTCATACGATGCACGAGAATATAGTTATGATTGTGATTTCGATCAAAATTTATGAAAATATATTAATTATACAATCATATCAAATAAATATATAGTAAAATAACATTTTAATACAAATTATTATCGAATTCAAAACTTAAAAAAAAAAGTAATCAAAATAAGAAATACAACATTTACAAAACTAATAAAAAATAAGAAATTATGACCATTATAAGATTTTTTTTTTCTTTTTAAAATTGTTTGGCTCTTTAAAAATATAGTTTTATACTTTTATTTACTATTTATTTGTTTGTTAAACTTTCTTTTTTTAAATAAATTATTTTTATCTTTTTTTTTTTTATATTTTAAATTATTTTGAAATAAAATTTAATAAATAAAATTAACAACCATAAATCGATATTTGCTTTGAATTGATAAAAAATATTGTTGTTATATTTTTTGTTTGTTTAATTTTACTCCAAATGAGTTGTTTTATTTATAAAATAAATTTTTTTAGAAAAATTTCTGATCTTTAAAATAATTATTTATTTTTTAATTAAAATCGATTTAACTCTGGTTCAACCCGATTCAATCTTCTGACCATTGACCTATTGCCTCTTTCAGGTCAAACCATTTCAAGTTTTCTAAACAAAGAATATTATATAACTTAAATGATATAATTTAAAATGAATTAAAAAAATTTAAAGTAAAACTTTGACATTTGATCTTTTGGATGATTTTACGGATAATATTTTTACAGTTTACACTCACTTGTTATATTGTATTAAATTTAAACTTCTTGTTGAAATCTTCGATTTGACGCCTATATTACATGTGTATGGTTAAAAAAGTGGTTTGAAAATTTGTGTTGTTTATAAAACGGTTTATAAACCATTTTTGCAAGTTTATTGAACACATACTTAAACATAATTTTAATACTGATAGTTACCCATAGAAATTTTCAAATACATTCCAACATGCGAGAGTGATTACTTTTAACTCTTTCTAATTGTCATTACATATGACGAAATATTATATTCAATCAAGTATGAAATTATTAGATTTGAACGAAAATTTCTGGATTAGTCATTTAATTTTTTTTTTTATAATCTAATTGGCAAAACTTATTAAAAAAAATACAAAATATAAGGAACGTTCTTAAGTTCTTTAAACTAAAATATTTTTCGTTCTTTAAATTAAAACATTTTCGGATTATTTAAATGTTTTTCAACACATTTTATAATATAATTTTATATCTTTAAAAATAATTTAATGTTACTTTATACTATGATTAAGATTAACATTTTTGAATAATCTTTTTTAATTAATTTAACAAAATTTCTAAATTACGGACATTGAATACTTTTTTATAACAATAGAGAATTATCTCTTTATTTTTTAAATTAGACTTATGAAGCTTTTGATGTATTTTTTCACATTTTTCAAAAAAAAAAAAAAATAAATAAAGTCAGTATACATAATAAGACTAATAGTTATATTAAAATCAATCATTTTATTAAGTAAATAAATAAATAAATTAAATTGTCATTTTTTGGATTTGGAACGAAGCATCTTTGTTTGATAAAATATTTTTAAACAACACGCTTTTAAATTACTTTTTAATCACACATATTTTAACAAAATTTCTAAATTATGGACCTTGAATACTTTTTTATAACAATAGAGAATTATCTATTTATTTTTTAAATTAGACTGATGAAACTTTTGATGTAATTTTTTCACATTTATCACAAAAAATAAAAATGAAGTTAGGATACATAATAATATTAATATTATATTAAAATCAATCTTCCAATTAAGCCAAAAAATAAAAATTAAATTGTCCTTTTTTTGGAATTGGAACGAAGCGCGAATCTCTGTTTGACAAAATATTTTTAAACAACACGATTTTAAACTACTTTTTAATCACATATATTTTAACAAAATTTCTAAATTACGGACCTTGAATACTTTTTTATAACAATAGAGAATTATCTATTTGTTTTTTAAATTAGACTTATGATGTTTTTGATGTAATTTTTTCACATTTTTCAAAAAAAAAATAAATTAATTGAAGTTAGTATACATAATAAGATTAATAGTTATATTAAAATTAATCATCTTATTAAGTACAAAAAAATAAATCTAACTGTCCTTTTTTGGAATTGGAACGATGCATTTTTGTTTGACAAAATATTTTTAAGCAATACGCTTTTAAATTACTTTTTAATCACACATATTTTTTTCTTTACACATTTCAATCACTAATTTTTACCTCGAAACATTACATTCTTTGTTTTTAAACAAAAAATTTTAACCACCATTATTTTTTATATAATTTAACAGTGATCGAAACGATTTTTTTTATTTATATTTTTTTATTTGGGAACAAATGCATGTAGTGCTCAAAAGTGTAATTCAAATTTGCAATCAATACATTTTCCAAAATGCAATCTTTTTTTGTATATATTTTAATTCTTGTATTTTTTACAAAACCTTTCCAAATTTAACAAGTATATTTTGACGGGAAAGTGTGTGTGTTATTTTGTTAAAAACTTTATTTTTATATATAGATAGATTAAATTGATGTTCCAAAAAAATAAAAATTCTTAGACCTCTAACAACCTTTGTATCATCCGTGTGAATGTTATGGTAACCTAATACTTGTTTGGTTCTAATTAAAATATAATTTTAATCACAATTTAAAGTCAATAATTAATTTCATCAATTTGTTTATAAATAGACACATGATAACATTTTATTTAATCATGTTTTCATAAAAGTTAATAATTTTGACTGGTCCAAAATTCTCATATACTATTTTTTACTTTTCAACAAAATGAATTATAAATGTTGACACACGTCATTGTTTATAAATAAATTTATAAACATATTTTTACAAAACAGAGGCTAATTTTTTTAAAAATAAATTTGTTTATAAATTGTCACGTGGTAATATTTTATTGGATGATATTTTTTTGAAAAGTCAATAAATTGACTGATTAAAAGTTTCTGCCAATCATTTTGACTTTTCAAACAAATGAACCAACAAAATGTTGTCATCTCACTATTTATAAACAATTTCCAAAACATAAGTTAATTTCAAATGAAAGTCAATAATTAATTTCAAATCCACATTGTACGTGAATCAAAACTTTTCAATCATATATTTTATTAAATTTCATCAAAATTGATTAAATTTATACGGTGCTAATTTTTTAACTTATTATATTGATGGTCGGAAAAAAAAAAAAAAAAAAAAAAATTTCATAGACCTCTTACAACCTTTGTGTTGTATCAAACAAAGTACTGCGATAGTCATTGATCGAAAATGACAGAGTTTCATTATTTTAAGTTTTAATTTTAACCAGTATACTGGTTGGTCCGAATCACCCCTACATTATTTCCACAGGCTCATTTTCCACGTTTGAATATCAATAATATCACTAAATATATACATGTCTACTCCTCTATATAAAGAACTCTTTAAGTTCAAGCCCAGTGCAGAAAATTGACTTTCCGATTCGAGTTTTCGATTTTTTCCTCTTCCTCTGACCGGATATCCGGTCGATACAGCGTTTGAACTCCACCATTTTCGTACAAAGAGTGTTAAAAGATATGTTGAACTTTAATATCTCCAAATCACAGCCTGGTAATCAGATCCTGGTTCCAAATTACAAGCCCTTTATCTTAGGTAGAGGAAATGCTTCCTTTGCAAATACTCGTAAGTTTAAATCAGTAAGAAAAAATGAAAATGTCCGTGCTGCACGACGGAGTAGCACCACGATCAAGGCGGTGCAAACCTCGACTGAGAAATCAACCACCACCTCCACTGCTAAAGCGATCATTACTGTGCAGCAGACGGTGGGTGGAGCCCTGACTCACTTAGGGTTGAACCGAGGGCTCGATGATATAGCTGACGTTCTCGGCAGAACCCTCCGTATAGAGCTTGTTGCTGCTGAGCTTGACCCTGGTAATATGTATAACCACATATTACTTATAATAAAAATATTAGGTGTACTTTTTTTTTTTTTTGGGAAATTTTTTTTGTTTAGCTGCCTCATCCAAAAATTTAAGTGGGTCTGCATTTTTATTGAGTTTTTTCCTCTTTTTTTTTTTAAGCAAAACCAAAGCTAAATAATTTCCTGTCTTCATATGTGTAGGGCAAAGATGAATAGTTTCATGAATTAAAAGCGCATTAATTAACAAGGAAATAAACCAGAAAAGCAAAGTATGCAGTGGGGTTTGAGAAGTATTTATTTTTGGGAAATTGGCTCATTTAGTCCCTAAACGTTGATTTCTTTGTGCAATGGATCTCTAAACTTTCATTTTTGGTGTTGAAATCTTTAAACGTTACATTATTTGGCGCAAGAAGTTATTTTGGATGATTTCTTTCCATTTTAATGTTAAATTTTTTTGGAAAGACGAAAATGCCCTTATACATAATTGGCGTAATTAGTCCCTAAACTTCATATTTGATGCTTGAGCCCCTAACATTTTAATTTGGTGCAAGTGGTCCCTAAATTTAGGCATAATTTAGCGCGATAAGTCCTTAACCTTTCAATTTGGTACTTAAGCCCCCAAACGTTGAATTATTTAGCGTCACGTATCCTTTTAGATGGTTTTCTCAATCCATCTTTAAAAATTCAATTTTATTTTTATCAAAAATATTAAAATGCTCTTATAGTAATAAATAAATAATTCTATTTTTGGCAACTTAAAATTTTTGTTTCTTGCGTTGTCAGAGTCTCTTCTGTTTTTTCAATTGTACTTCATATATAGATTTTTTACTGTGCAAACACAAATTCCCCAATTTACCATCATTAAAAATTCAATTTTCTTTTTATACAAAAAAGAGGCTTTATTTATTTGTATAAGAAAATTGATTTTAGATAAAATTTAGTTTTGTTTTTCTTTTTTTTTTATATAAATTTCATTTTTACTTCTAAAAGAAAATTGATTTTAGATCAATTTCATTTTTTAAATAAGCCTATCTATTCGTTTAAGAAAATTGATTTTAGATAAATTTATCTTTTCGTTTTCGGATTATTTTTCAAAAAAAAAAAAAAAATTTGTTTCTTCTTTTTTATTGGAAATTTACGAATTTTAAGGCTTATTTAAAAAATGAAAATTATCTAAAATTAATTTTCATTTAGAAAAAAAAAAATGAAATTTATCTGAAAAATGAAAAAAAAAATTAATTCTATCTAAAATCAATTATCTTAATTAAACAAATAAATAAAGCCTCTTCTTTTATGTATAAAAAGAAATTTAAATTTTTAAAAGTGGTAAATTAGAGAATTTGTATTAACACAGTAAAATCCTTTATAGATATCCCAATTGAAACAAATGGAGAGATTCATAAAAAGTAAGAAACAAAAATTTTAAGTTGCCAAAACGGACTTATTTATTTATTATAGAGAATTTTAATATATTTTTTTTTTTTGAAAAGAGAGCATTTTAATATTTTTGATAAAAATAAAATTGAATTTTTAAAGATGGAATGGAGAAAATTATTTAAAAGGATACGCGGTGCTAAATAATACAACGGTTGGAGACTTAAGCAAAAAATTGAAAGATTAAGGACTTATTGCGCTAAATAATGACTAAGTTTAGGGACCACTTGCACCAAATTGAAATGTTAGGATCTCAACCACCAAATATGAAGTTTATGGACTAATTGGGCCAATTATGTATAAGGGCATTTTCGTCTTTCTCAAATTTTTTAACATTAAAATAGAAAGAAATCATCCAAAAGGACCTCTTGCGTCAAAGAATGTAACGTTTAAGGACTTCAACACCAAAAATGAAAGGTTAGGGACCCATTGCACAAAGAGGCCAACGTTTAGGGACTAAATGCGCAAATCTCCCTTTATTTTTTGTGAAACGAAATCTATGTTATTTACACACCGTTCTTTTACGCAATGATTATAATTTATAAACAAGTTTATATTTTTTAAACTACTTTTTAATCACACATATTTTTTCTATCTAATTTTCAACCATGGATCTACCTAGAAAATTCAAAAAAAAAAGTAAAAAAATATTGCTGGAGTTGCCGAACAGTTCATTAAGTTGATTTAAAAATGGACGAACTTATTTAGTTCCTGCTTGGCAAAATACAAAAAAAAAAAAATCTGTTT
Source organism: Ligustrum vulgare (assembly GCA_963555705.1). Lineage (NCBI taxonomy): Eukaryota > Viridiplantae > Streptophyta > Magnoliopsida > Lamiales > Oleaceae > Ligustrum > Ligustrum vulgare. The sequence goes on from OY743180.1 coordinate 2,475,663, forward strand.
TTAAACGTCAAAATTTTAACAAAAGGTGTCAGGGTTTAAATATTTGCTTTATATGTTCCCACTTATCGAATGAGTTATTCTAGTTCAAGAAATTCTCTATAGAAGTTCGAATATAAGAATATCTATCACCTCAAATTAGAGAATTAAAGAACTGTTACCTAAGTTATTTTTAACTATTATTTTGTATTCTCTTTTAAAGAAACCGGATCAGAGAAGCCCAAAATCGAAGCCTATGCTCGTAAAAAGGACAAAGATGGCGATGAAACACGTTACGAGTCTAACTTGAATGTTCCCGAAGATTTTGGGGAGGTTGGGGCAATTACAGTAGAAAACGAACACCACAAAGAAATATTCGTGGAAAGTATTGTCATTGACGGGTTATATGGTGGTTCGGTGAATGTCACTTGTAACTCATGGATTCATTCCAAGTTCGACAACAAAGAACCGAGGACATTTTTCGTTGACAAGGTTAGTCCATCTCCATCTCCATCTCCATCCTCTCTCTCCCTCTCCTTTTTTTTTTGGTCTCATTCTTATATTTTCCACGTCATGTTTCATAAATGTAAACAAGATGACAACCAATGTGGTCCATTGTTTTGCAACTTAATTAATACACTAATTTGTACAACTTTATTTGTACAAGTAGTTTAATTAATTGTTTAGCCCACGCGATAATGTGACAGGAGCACGCTTTTAATTTTTAGGTGGTCCATTTATAATATTTCAATATATATAGCCTCTGTTCGGATCAGATTAAATCAGTTTTTGAATTTTTTTCGTTGGGTTCAAGATAGATATAAGGTTAAAAATTGAAGAGAGAAAAGACGCGTGATTAAAAAGTTATATTGAAAATTGGAGCGATTAAAAAAAAAAAAAAAAAGGCTAAGACTTTTTTGACAAGTCAATTAGATCCATTGTCACGCTGGCACGTGGAATGTTATCCTAGGAATATTGATGAAAAAGGAAGGTCATAACCATTGGCTGGAAAGATTCCCTTTATCTACAGTATTATTATTATTATTATACACGAGTACTTTTGATAAAAAAAAAAAAATCAAAATCAAAATTAAAAATTAATTTTAACCAAAGGTCTAGTGGAATTAATAATTTTGTTATTTTTAAAAAAATTAAACCACTCATTCCATTGACTTTAATAAAGAGCCTGTTGGGTAATGTGATTATTTTATCTCAACTTTGCAAATTTAATCGCAATCATTCATTCTTAGTCAAAGTCTACAATTTTTTATTTTTCAAATATTTTTAAACCATACATTTTTTAATAAACAAAAAAATTCTAAAAATCACATTACCAAGCAGACTTAAAATATACTAAAAATCTATTTTTTTTTAACTACGCCAAACAAGGGGTTTAATATTGTTCCATATAAATTTGAAAATAACGTAGTAAAAGTTAATGAGTTAACAACCTTACTAGTATTGGAAATTTCAAGTTGATTTTTGTATATAGTTTTCGTGGGATGGGAGCAAAATTTGTGTACAATGGCTTACAATGTTACAAACGAGATATAATAAGAGATTAAAGATATGATACAATTATTGAAACAAAAAGAGTAATTCGATCTAACTCAACTGAGTTATCTAAATTATCTAATTCAATCATCGTTATTCGAAGTTGATGTTTGTGTATATTTATCGTGGGATGGGAACACAATTTGTGTATAAAATAAAGAGAGTGATTGAATATTGAGGTTTATTATGTATTTTGTTTTTATCTAACTGTAAAATAAATTAATTTAATTCGCATTTATTTAAGTTATTTACTTATTTACTTGTATGTGTAATTTTGAGAGTGCAGTCGTATTTGCCATCAAACACACCTAGTGGGCTGAAGATTTACAGAGAAAAAGAGCTCCAAGATCTTCGAGGCGCTGGCACCGGAGAACGCAAGTCCTACGAAAGGATCTACGATTATGATGTATATAACGATCTTGGAGATCCAGACAGCAGCGATGACCTGGCTCGGCCGGTGCTCGGCGGCAAGGAACATCCATATCCTCGCCGGTGCAGAACTGGTCGAGCGAGAACCAATACAGGTATAGAATATCCAGCCATTTTTTTCACTCAATAATTTTATTACATAAAACTAATTCGTTGGATTCGCATGCTTAGATCCATTATCGGAGTCGAGGAGCCTTAGTGTATACGTGCCAAGAGACGAAGCATTTGCAGAAGTGAAGCAGATGACATTCTCGGCTAAAACAGTGTACTCAGTGCTTCATTCATTGGTACCATCGATAGAGACTTCTGTAATTGACAGTGAACTTGGATTTCCTCACTTCACCGCGATAGAGACACTGTTCAATGAAGGAGTTGAGCTACCAGAGCAACAATCTACAGGATTTTTAACAAATATTATACCCAGGCTTGTAAAGGCTATTACAGATGTTGAAAAGAATATCCTGCGTTTTGAGACACCGGAAATTTACGACAGTAAGTTCGCACATATTTGCCATCTTATGACTAAGCATGGCTCCCATCTTATTATGCCCATTTTTTATATTCATTATTCAAAATTTTATGTTTTTTCAAAATTCATTTTTAATCACAAATTTTATAATAAAATAATCTACACATAAATTCAAAAATATTAAACACTTTTTATAACCACAAATTCTCCTAAAATGTACTATTACAAACCACATTATTTAGTTTAATGAATCTGAAGCTGGGGCTATATATGTAACAAAAATATATTAAGTCCCTGTTTGGTATATGTTAAAATCGGATTTTCAGTAGGTTTTGATAAAAGTTGATGAAATGTACAGTTAAAAGTTGTAGGTCTCATAAAATGTATGATTAAAACTAATTATTGATTTTGATTTAATATTAAAATCTTATTTTAATTTGAACCAAACAAGGGCTAAGCCATGTTTGGGAGGATTTTAAAATAAAATTTTAATTCAAGTCAAAGTTAATAATTAATTTTAACAACACATTTAATGAGAATCACACCTTTTAATCACATATTTCATCAACTTTCGCTAAAATTTTGATTTTAATCCCACCAAACAAAAGTTCTGAGTTTACATAAAAGATATTTTGCAATTAAAATTTTAGCACTTTAGCAAAACGAGTTAAAAATAATGATTGTCAAGTCTAAGACTTGAGAAGGTTAACCTTGTTAAGATAATTCGTTTAAACTCTTATATGTTCGTCTATATTTCGATAATTATATTTCCAATGAGAGATTTATCCCTTAACATATTCCCCCCAAGATGGTAGCTCATTCGATCAGACAAATCTTGAAATTTGTGCGATCGTTTCCTAGTCTTTATCGAATCAAATTGCTCACTGAAACTTAATAAACTCTAATATCATATTAAACTTCATTGTCTTTCTTAAAAGAATAATCATCTTAAGATCAGTAGCTTAAGCCATTATATGTCAATCTATATTTAGGTAGTTATTTGTGAGATTTATCTCTTTACATACTATACCTGTTGTTATTGTAGGAGATAGGTTTTCTTGGTTTAGAGATGAAGAATTTGCACGACAAACTCTAGCCGGTATAAATCCATGCTGCATTGAGCTAGTAACGGTATGCTTTCTGATTCAGCACATTTCTTCTCGTGCAACACAAACGTTTTGAGGGATCCATTAGTAGCGAAAATGTGTTGAGTAATGCTATTTGTAAGCAATGTTACAAACAATGGTCTATGTAGCAGTGGCCTCATTAGTAGTTCTATTGATATGTGCTAATTGCCTCATATTCATGCCTTGAAATAATGCAAATAATTCCAAATTGATTGCAGGAATGGCCATTGAAGAGCAAACTTGACCCTGAGGTATATGGACCTGCTGAATCAGCAATCACGACGGAACTGATCGAAAAAGAAATTGGAGGCTTCATGACTGTCGCGAAGGTAAGACGTGATAAACGAGGTTTAAGCATCGTTGTATTTCTTCATAATCTTAACTCCATGTATTCATGGCAAAATTGCAGGCATTGGAAGAGAAGAAGCTTTTCATTTTAGATTATCATGATTTATTCTTACCGTATGTAAATAAGGTAAGAAACCTTAAGGGAACAACTCTCTATGGATCGAGGACGATATTTTTCTTAATGCCTTCAGGCACATTGAGGCCCTTAGCCATTGAGCTAACAAGGCCACCAATAGATGGGAAGCCACAATGGAAGGAAGTATTCCAGCCGTGTTGGGAAGCCACTGGTGTCTGGCTATGGAGGTTGGCTAAAGCCCATGTCCTTGCTCACGACTCCGGTTTTCATCAGTTAGTCAGTCACTGGTAAGTTCTGATTTCTTTCATTTCAAGATTCGTGTAAAACCTAAAACTATCTATAACAAGTCCGAGTTACCGGGTCAATCACTAGGTCGGGTATGATAAATATGGTTCTTATTTTATCCATCAAGATTATATATACATTTATGTTAGCACACTTAATTAGATTTTTAGTAGATTTTGATAAAAATTGATGAAATATATGGTTGAAAAGCTGTGAATCCCATAAATTGCAGGCTAAGAACCCATTGTTGTACGGAGCCTTACGTAATTGCAACAAATAGACAACTAAGCGCGATGCACCCGATTTACAAACTATTACATCCTCACTTGCGATACACAATGGAGATCAATGCTTTAGCTCGTGAGGCCCTTATCAATGCGAATGGGGTCATCGAGAAGGCATTCTTCCCCTTGAAATACTCCATGGAGATCTCTTCTGCTGTCTATGACCAGCTATGGCAATTTGATCTTCAAGCACTGCCAGCGGATCTGATTAGCAGGTACATGTTGAACCACCTCATAGCTTCTAGAAAAGGGCAACGTTTATTTAGCCTCTATTTGACCCCCATTTTTTGAAAACTAAATTTATTCAATACTAAATCTCAATCATTCATCTTAGTCAAGCATATCATATTTTACTTTTCAAACATTTTTTAACCATACATCCTCTTAAAAATACTATTCAAAATCACATTTTTTTTTTCCAAAAAAGAGGGGCCAAACACACACTTATTGAAATTTATGCTCGTTCGTTATATGATAAATTCAAAAAAAATTTCCTCAAATTCATTTTTAACCCCACATTTATATGAAACTCACTATTTTATACACTTTTCAAAAACTTCTCCAGTTTTTCCTACACCAAACATGGTCTTAGTCTTCAATATAAAATGGTGAGTAGAACTGAATATTTTTTTACCGGAATGTGTAGGGGAATGGCGGTGGAGGATCCAACGGCTACAAATGGCCTGAAACTAACAATCGAAGACTATCCTTATGCCAGCGATGGTTTACTTGTTTGGGATGCCATCAAGAAATGGGTTACAGACTATGTTAGTTACTACTATCCCGAACCAAACCTTGTAAAATCTGACGATGAACTCCAAGCATGGTGGACAGAAATTCGAACAGAAGGCCACGCAGACAAGAAGGACGCGTCCTGGTGGCCGGCGTTAGAAACTCCGGACGATCTAATTGGGATCCTCACAACCATTATTTGGGTAGCTTCAGGACACCACGCTGCTGTAAACTTTGGTCAATACGATTTCGCAGGATATTTTCCGAACCGGCCTACCATTACTAGAATGAATATTCCTACGGAAAATCCAAACGACGCGGAAAAGGAGGAATTTCTGAAGAAGCCCGAGGAGTTTCTTCTGAGATGTTTCCCTTCACAAGTTCAAGCAACCCTTGTTATGGCAATATTAGACGTTTTATCGACTCATTCGCCCGACGAGGAGTATCTTGGAGAGAAGATCCAACCGTACTGGAAAGATGATAAGTATATAAGTGCTATATTTGAGCAGTTTACTGGGAGATTGAAGGAGATTGAAGGAATTATTGACGCTAAAAATATTAATGGGAATCTGAAGAATAGATTTGGAGCTGGAATTGTTCCATATCAGCTTTTGAAGCCATTTTCTGAAGAAGGTGTAACAGGAAAAGGTGTGCCTAATAGCATTTCCATTTGATGTAAGAATGCTCTATATGACCAAATTTCAAATGATTGTATTTGTCTGCTGCATGTAATAATTTGAATAAGGGGAAATCAGTAAAAATTACATTTCTTAAAGCAATTCTTGGATTTTATGAATTAAAATTTTAGAGATAACTTTTATGATTTATTCTGCATTCAGAACTCGGACTCATGAAGGTATATAAAGTTGATCACGTTGATTTTCGACAATATTGGTAATCAAGGAAATTAAAATCATTAGCAATAAATGAATTTTAGCAATAAATTTAATTTCAACGATCAATTAAAAAAAAAAAAGTGAGTTTAGATATATACCAATATGAAAATTCAATAAAAGAACCAAGTTGATATTAATCAACTGCATAATTGCTCATACATGATGAAAACCATCAACATCTCTATTAAATTAGAAGTGCTCCTCATTGGGACATGTTTCACTTCAATTTTTTTGACACGTAACTAAATTTAAAAAACAAAATTTAATTTTATAAAGTTGCATACATGACGGGGTTAAGGGTAAATTATGAAAGCAATAATCACTATATATAAAAATTATAAGGTCACTCCTTTTAGCAAGGCTAATATAATTTTAACATGTAAGTCTAATATTAGGTATCAAAAAGCTTATATTCATAAATTATGTTGCATACTTGAAGGGTGTTAAGGGTAAAGTAATGAAAGCAAAAATCGACAAATAGCCGTCTTCCAGCCAGAACAATTATTTTAGCTTCATCTAGCTCATATTTTGAAAGTTGAAACCTCAGTTCTTGACCAAGTTGAACCAGCATATGTCCAGTTTGTGTGTAAAACAGCTAGTAATCGAAATATAATTAATATTTGCACCATATTTTACCAACAATCTTTTAAAATGATACAAAGGACTGGCCATGTCATAACAAACCACCACCTTTGTATTTTGATTTCGTATAACAATATTATAGTATTTACCAGTCAACATATATGATTTGGATAAAAAATCAAATATTTAATAAATTTTGAAAATTTAAAGTTGTCTAAATTTGATGTTTAAACGAACTGTCACAGATTGATCTGGACTCATTTTGACAGTTGAGTATTAACAGAACACGTGAAATTTTGTTTTAGCGCAGATTCAGATGAATCCTTATATTTCAGATTCGTCTGGATTACAGAACGTGAACATTCTAAATAAAATATGTAGAATTGTAAAGAGAGAAGAACACAATGTTTGAGCTTAACGTGAGAAAAATCATAACAGAGAAAACTAACGTGCCCGCACCCTGCGGACAAAAATCAATCACTATTTTAAGAAAAGTTTTTACACAGATCAACTTAAGTTGCAGGATAAATCTACGCATAGACTTATCAAACACCCAAGAAATAAATTATTCCCTGATCCTTCTATGGCGTGCAGTATGAGCTGGCGTCCTACTACTCTTCAGTAGCTTTCTTTGAACTGCAACGATCTTCAGCACACTCGAACTGCCGTTCGATCTTGATTCAAACCTCCCGTTTGATCTTTAGGTCGATCTTCTTTTCTTCTCTAAGTGATTAATAATCTCCTCCCGGGGAACCAATAACTCAACAATGTAGAAGGCGTGTATTTTTATGCACCATACTAATTTTTGGATTATACACATCTCGACGAAAACAATTCAAGTTTTCCTTATTTATGTGCAATCGAATTCCTTGTTCATCAAGAATCCTACTTGCACCAAATCTTGATTTCCTGCAATTAAATCAAGAATAATCAGAGATAAGGTAAAATAATGACAGAATCTTACCATAAATGATGATAAGGTAAGATAATCAAAATTGTTTGCAAATCTTACCATAAGAGAAGATAATGTAAGATAATCAAAGTTGTTTACAAATCTAACCATAAGTGATAAACTTGGACTTCAAGAAATAAATCAAAATATTCGGCCAGCAAGATTTTTGGCCAATCAAGATATTCTTTATCTTGAGTCCTTATCAAGAGTGATAAGTGATAGAATTCTAACACAAGTATACAATTATCACAATTCTCAATACTTATCTTAAAAGATAAGTAATACAATTTATCTCCAAATATCACAAAATAATTACTCCAACGAAAATGGGAGATAGATATAATTGTAAATTCAAATCCAAGTAAACAACTAGTAATTTAATTAAATTTAATAAAAATTACTAAACACACGTGTAAAGTAATTAAATTAAATTCACTTAAATTACAACATGTAGAAAAATAGAAAATGTCAATAAACATAACTTAAAATAAGTTAACAAATTTTAATAAGAATTCATGAAATATGTTTTGAAAAATTGTGTATTCCATAAAATATATTATTAAAATCAAGTGTTGATTTAAATTGAATTTAAATCCACTTTTTTAGTGGAACCAAAAGCGGCTTATATTAATACTAGTAGGAATCTCGTGCGTTGCACGAACTGTATTGCATTTGTCAGTATTCGCGTGGAATTTGGAACTTTTGGTTTTCCTGTTATTTTAATACGGAATTAGAGAAGATACATATGACACCACACAGAGGGTAAAGAATGCAAACATGAATTTAATTCTCGTAGCAAACTAATAGGTATGTCTTGACCCAAAAATTTAAGTAGAAAAAGACATTTAACGCTAACATACAGAGAGTAAAAAATGTAAACATGAATTTAATCTTCCTATATAAAATGATTGACATTATATATACAAAAAAAGCAATTCAACAGCATGGTATGAGCAAAAACTTTCAGCCAAAAAAAAACCTATCATTTGAAAAGAAGTAAAAGATACATATGTCACCAGAAAGAGAGTAAGAAATGCGAACATGAATTTAAATGTTAAAATAATTTGAAAGAATGAAAAATATTCCAGAATTGTTAACTTCACCAGAAATGAAGGATCTAGTATTATATAGAGTAAAAATGGAAAAATAAACTTAAACGGTAAATTAATCTGAAACAATGAGAAACAGAATAGAGAGAAGAATTTTAACAAAATGCTAAAACACGGGAATTCATAAAATGAGAACATCACATAAACAGAGTATGGATTATGATGTTCACATCAAACTGGTGCATTGTTTAATATACTTAAATACATCACCAGTGTTAATCAAAAGAGCAAAAGTATACTGGTCATATCACAAAAGATAATTGTTCAGAAATGATAAAGTTTTACCTAGAAAATTCTAGTGAAACTTAGAAAATTCTAGTCAAGTTTATCATTTACTTTCTTCTTCATTGGGGACATAGCAGAATCGGATGTGAACAATGTTCGTTTGGCTGGAGGTGGCGAAGAAGAATGGCCAACAGTATTGGTAGTATCAGCTGAGTCAGAGATAACTGAAGAGTCATCAATAGTTGTCTCCACAGTCTGTACATGAGGATGTTGGAACTTGCTTGGCAAATACTCCTCAAGGGAAATTATTTCAAATTTATAAGATGACTGAGGAGTTGACATAGGTGATTTTCCACGATCAGTTGGACTCTGTAACACTGGGATGGCTTTGAGATAGAAGATGTACTGATCATCAATGTTCAGTCTTATGTTGCCATCACGGATTCTCTTAAAAAATGGAAAAAAAAAAAAAATGGAAGTGATAAGCGGAAATCATTGATAGATGAGTAAGTAATGGTGGAATGAAAAAATGGGAAGATATACTGACCCCTTTAGAAATTCCCATCAGTTTAAAAGCTGAACACTGGAGGTAATCTTCTGCTGTTTCTCCCATGATTGACGCTGCCAAAATTCCAGTTTCATCTTCTAGATGAATATCAGCTCTTGCCCTAAAAAAAGGATAGAAATCAATAAAAACGATAAATGTTTAGTAAGAGGTGACTGTTACAGGTTTATTATAGTAGTATATGGATAAGATATAAGATGTAATTAAAAAAAAAAAAAGAACTTTATGTGTGAGTACATAAAGTATAGCGACCCAGAATTTTTATGCAATAAATAATTATTTTAATATTTAGAAAATCGTGTCGCTACTATTTCACCCATTATTTTGAAGTTAACGCCGCGACGGATTCGTCTAGCCAAGTCAAGAAATATCGAATTTGTTCGATTTTAAATTAAATGTCCGAATTTCTAAAATTATGTTATTTTAATTATTTATTCAAAGTATTATTTTCAAAATCATTTTGAATTCCAAATTTATTAAAATATCTCAATTTTCCTTATTCAAATTATTTCAAGTCCAAATACGTAATTCAATTTTTATCTCAATATTTATTTATTTTCAAATTTATTTTCAGTCCAAAAATATATCAGTTTTAAATACATTTTCAAATCAAAGTTAGTCAAATTTTTAGTTAAATTAATCCTATTTAACTAAACCAAATTTTCCCCACATGATTTTCTTCTTTACACCAAAACAACAATTCTTTACAAAAACATCATCATTTTGTATAAAGAATATTACGCCATTTTCTATTTCATATTACACCAAATTCTACACTATCCTATTCTATAATACATAATCAATACATATATTCTTCCTTATCCCAACTCACGTCCCCTACATTCTTTTTTCTTCCTTCTTTATTACTCTTTCCACCTCAATATACCATAATCAAAGCATCTTCATCATATCATTACACCAACTCCATTAAAGAATTTGTCCAACCCTTCTTCTTACATATAATCAGATTTTAGCATCCTCACGCAGCAACTCCACCATCTAAATCCCACAATAAACAAATCAATTAGCATTTCTTTACACCTCATTTCCACCCCTCCAATTATGATGTTTTCCACCCTCTCACATCACCTAACTCTCCACTATCTTTCTTAATTGGCTAACAAAACACAATATATTCACCTCCATATACAGCTATCAACTTAGCACTCATCAGCAATCATCACCTCAACCAACACTGCCTCTGCCATTTCCAATTCAATCCACCGCCACCTCCCAAACCTCCCATGTGCAATCCCAGCCTTTCGGCTCCATTTAATCATGTATGCAATCATCATCACCAATCCACAAACATCATCACCAATCCGCAGCCACTGACCAACCACTGCAAACAGCTCAACTCCATCGCAATCAGCTCCATCACTGCCAAGAGCTAAACCGAGATTTACAACCAACCTTCACTTCCATTTTCATCAACCAACCACAATTCTTAACTACAACCCTCAATCAGTTTTCCAAAATTCAACGCCAATCATCTACATCAATCTGGAAACCAATTTGCATCAATCGCTGCATTCAATCCATCCAGCCGAACCACTGCATTCAATCAATCCATCCAGAATCGCCTGCAGCACCAACCCAACACCACCTTCACCGCAGACCACAAACCTGCAACACCGTCACCTCCATTTTTTCAAACACCCAACATCATCATCATCATCGCCACGCCCAAAACGAACCTCGAACCCACACGCTGCCCACTTCCATTTTTAATCCAAATCAAAACCCAATAAACAGAGTAACCAGATAATCACCTACCTCAAACGACGGATTTGTCACCGGAAAACTCAGTTTTAAGCCGTGATTTCACCTCGATTTATCCTCGTTTTTGCACTCTCACGCAGCCCAAAACCCAGCCTTTTGTACCCCGTCCCTTTACCGCACCTTGCGCCGGAGAAGAAGCACCGGCAGCTATGAATCGCACCGCTCGCGTCTTCCCCTCTATCGCCGTCGCCCTTCTCTGTTTCTCTCGTCTCTCTCTTTACCTCTGATGAATAGGAATGAGAGATGAGAGATAAGATCTGAATATAATTTTTATTTTTCAGAAATTTCACTTAAGCCCTCAAGTTTGAATAGTCATCCAATTCAGTCCCTATGGTTTTAAAACAATTCATTTCAGTCTCCAAGTTTTAAATGAGTTTTAATCAGCCCTTTCATTTTCAAAATCTGATCACTTCAGTCCCTGCTGATTTACTTTTAAGCTCAACTATCAAAAGTATTCATTTTAATCCCTCAACTTTCAAAATATCTATTTTAGTCCCTGAACTTTCAAAAGTATTCATTTTTGTCCCTCAACTTTCAAAACATCAATTTTAGTCCTCAAATTATAATTTATCATTTTGAACTATATATTCGATAGACTAAAATGACTTATTGGCTAAGACGAAGCGTACGGAGAATTTAAAGAAATTGAAGTCATTCCCGCTCAACTTTGCACTCGTCGGATTTGAGGTAGACTCGCACTTATTAATTGATTTAAATTATGATTTCATATGAATGTCAAGTGACTTGTGAAAGTCAATTTTTAAGAAAAACAAGTATGTTTTTATGAAAGGTAAATATACCTTATGTTGTTATGAAAAGTAAGTATGTTTTTATGAAAAGAAAATATACTTTATGTTTTTACGAAAAGTAAGTATACCCTATGCTTCACGAAAATGTTTTTTTTGGATCATTGCTATGAAATCAATCTACCAAGATTGTTTTGGGTCCCATATGATAAGTTATGATATGTTAAGGGGACCGGAGTTTTAGTAGCGCTACACATAAGAATTCTTGCCACCTAAGTTCGGTAACATTCTTGTGTCTCCTATGTTTATGAGGAATTGCCACGAAGTTCGGTAAAATTCCTATCTTTCCATATGTTTATGAGGATTTACCACCTAAGTTCGGTAAAATTCCTGTCGCATATGTTTACGAGGATTTCGATCCTATCTTATGTTATGATGCAATTGATCCCTATGAATTTCAGAAAATTATGCTTGGTATACTTACTACATAAGAATTCTTGCCACCTAAGTTCGGTAAAATTATTATGTTTATGAGGATTTCAATCCTATCTTATGTTATGCTTTCAAAAGAAATTATGCTTGGCATAATTAAAATGTTTTTATAAGTATATGGTTTTCAAAGAGCTGTTTTCAAAGAGCTATTTTCAAAGAGCCTATGATTTGCAAAATATGTCCAGTGCTGTAATGCACAATATGAGTTTTATCAAGAGCAGTTTTATAAAGAAGCTCTATCAATGCCCGTTTTATAAAGAGCCGGGATTTATGTGTTTAATCATCTTATAAATTAAATTAATATGCGATGAGTCTACTGAGTATTTTCCCCATGAAATACTCACCCTACTTTTAACAGTTTTGCAGATTTCGGAGACGGTGGCGAGCGATGAATGATGGTGGCAATAATCGTTGAACGGTTGAAAGTTTGACGTTAATGATTTCCGTATTTTCCAAACAATCGAATAATTTAGAGAAGTTCATTTATTTGAGAAATTATGATATTGGCAATTTCTTTACAATATTAATGGTTCGATTTACTATTTCAAATGGTTTCATAAATGTTTTCAATTTTAGCGGCCATTACAGTTTATTTAATGTTGCCAAAAATGAATTTCAATTATTTCTTCCGCAAAAATATTATTCGAAAAATTTAGACAGAAAATGACGTAGTGAATCGGGTATACGGAACTCGGGGCGCTACAAGTTGGTATCAGAGCTAGTCTGCGTTTCTGTAGACTGGAAAAATTTTCAAAAAGAATTTTCAAGAAATATTTTCCATTATAAAATTTTATTGATGAAGATTGCCACTGCCATCATTCGTTCCACCAACTCCGAGGTAAAGAAGTTTATGATGTTTAAAGTTATTTCAGTATTTCGAATACTCATTTTATTGATTTATGAGAAAGAATGAAGAGTATTTCGGATACTTATGATTTATGAGAAATAAGAATGTATTTCTTTCGAAAATAATGATGTTGTTATGCTTTGTCATAACTTATATGTTTTAATGTATGATTATGAAATTTTTTTTTAAGAAATAAAACGAGTGTTGAGCATAATGGGAATAATATGATTTTATTGAGAATTAAGTAATGGATATTATGTTGAGTAAGTGAATTATTTCCTCTATTTTGAAGAGAAATTTATTATGAAGTTTGGCCTTGTGAATAAATTTTGGGAACATGATTTATGGCATATATTTATAAGTATGAGTTATCTTTTGAGCCATTAAGGTATCGAAGGAAGTGATATTGTGATATTGAAAAATATGATTTGAAATTTCTATGTTGAGGAATTATGAATTGAATTATGGGATATTTTGATGATAATGAAGTGTTGGAATCGTTTTCAATATTTTTAGATCGTTGTGATCAAATGTGGAGTTATTTATTATTGTGAGTTATGAAGTATGCTTATGGTTTGGATAAGTCCAAATTACAAGGGAGACTCTGTTCAGAATTTTATCAATTGAAATTAAGAGCATGATATGATAAGCATCTACTAAAGGAATTAAGGTTAGACATGCAAGTACATTTATATCACAAACGAGATTTGGTTGATGATAGCAGAAATTTTATTATTTTCTCATAAGGAGAACACACAAGAGTCACACTGGAAAGGAAATACATGAAACACATGAAAGCATAAGAGAAAAGCATGGAAAGATCCTCAGAATGAGAGATGTGTTTCCGGAGTAGCCGTATCCTACCACCTCTGATCTTTTGAGGATATAAAGAGAAAACCTTCAAAGAGGTGTGTTTCGAGAGTAAGAATACTCCGTAATCTACCACCTGGAACCTTTGAGGTACACACAAGATTTAAACATTAAGGAAATCCTAGTAAATGGAGGGGTGTCTCGAGAGTGAAAATACTCCGTACTCTACCCCCACCTATTCTAAGATTCAAAGAGTTAAGTTTACATTAACCGGACTCCATTTTCGCTTGATTCCCCTTCCTTGCGACCAATCTATCTTAACCCCTGCTGGATCTTGTATTGAGATATATGACTGCAGCTTATCCAGTAGTTCATCAATAGTAGGAGCAGAAATAAGAAGCCTTCTGGAAAATGGAGAGATGAATCCCTGTTCCACAGCATAATCAAGAAAGGTTAACAAACCATCAAAGAAATTGTTAACATTCAGAAGCCCAATAGGCTTAGTATGGAGATCTAGTTGAGCCCACGAGGTAATGTTAAAGATTTCTTCTAAGGTACCAAAACCTCCGGGCAGGGCTATAAAGGCATCAGAACCATATAGCATACAAGTTATGCGTTCATGGATGGATAAGGTTTGAACTTCATGCCCTCGTGTTTTGCCTGCAACATCTACCAAAGGGACAGGTATAACACCGATTACTTTTGATTTCTCTGCAAGAGCAGATTGGGAAACACAACCCATTAGACCACTGCTACCACCCCCATATACAAGAGTGATACCTTTTTCCCCCAGTTTCTTTCCAAGATCTACAGCCGCTTCTAGATAACCGAAGCCTTTCCCTACTTTTGATCCACAAAATACACAAATAGTTTTGATCTGTCGAAGTTTTGGTGCTTCCATCTTTGATAGTAAAGAAGGGAAAACTTACGAAGAAGATGTGATTTTGGGATGCCTGAACTATGAAATATGTTTGGCTATTTAAAGCCGGAAAAAAATTTACTGTTTTTGATTGATTCTGAAAAAGTAAAGATTTACTTTTGACAAAATCAGCCCACTTTTGAATATTTTTATCGTATCGAGGCTGTCACCTTTCGGCGATTTAATATTTATTTCCAGCTTTATCAAACCTCGAGAAAGGAAAATATATTTATTTCCAGCTTTATCAAACCTCGAGAAAAGAAATATATATTTTATTTCCAAAACGCGTGAAAGAAAGCAGCAAAATATTTTAAAAAGATTTACCTTATATCATTGCTGAACTGCCAGAAGCCTCATTTTGTAAAACAGACTGGCAAACAGGATCTTTCGATATTATATTTTGGAGACTATAACGATTTTTGTCCTCGTTAAACTGAGCGTATAAGGAGAGAAGTTCACGTTGTACATAACCACTTGGGTGCGTCTCAAGAGTCAGTCGAATATCATCCAAAGACTCCTTACTCAGTCCACCCTTTATGAATTCGATTTTATCATCCCGATTAGTAGAAGAATATCCTACTGATTTGCAACGTGTATTACAGTTCCAACGAGCACATTTGTAGCAACCACCCAGTCTTTTTGCTCTTCGTTTCTTTGCGAACGTGCTTTTGCCTAAACCAGGCATATGTTTTGGAAATGTTGATGGTAATTCACCAGATAGTCGAACCTTTGCTTCTATCAACCAGCGAACATCTTCTGGAATATCATGAGCCATTAGCAACCTCAATCTTTCGAGCCTTATTTTATAGATCTTTCTCAGATCATTCATAGGAAGACTGGAATAATACTTGCGAATGTTAGAAAGAATGATATCCATTGTTTGATGATTCAACCTCTTCCCAGCATGAACTATTTAAAAGCGCAAAGGATCTGAGTGAATCCGCGTAATGTTGTGACCAGCAAGAAAGCGCAGGATTATTTTAATGAAAAGAGGAGACAAGAAGTAATGCGCTGTTAAATTTTATCGATAAAGGAGATTTGATTGGAGATTTGGAATATTTTCTTGGATTATGGGTACTGATATTTTGTTTTAATAATGATAATCTTGGTATAGTGTGATGATACGTGGAAAGTAAAATGAGTACCGTATTGAATCAGAATTCATACGTATATACAAGTGAAAGAAATACTTTGCAGGAAATGTGGTGACATTTAAGTATAGAATCTTAGTTTTGGGAGATATTTGTTTACTGAATTTTGGGTTACAAATATTGGAAAGATAAGTTGATGATATTATGTTGATATGTTTGGGTATATTACGTAGAGAAGATATTCAGGTAATTCTTTGATTATTTTTGGGAATTTTCGATGATAAGAAGAAGAGATTCTGATTAAGTATTCAGAAATTATAAGATTAAGTAAGTTTAATTTCGAGGACGAAATTATTTTAAGGAGGTAAGATTATAGCGACCCAGAATTTTTATGCAATAAATAATTATTTTAATATTTAGAAAATCGTGTCGCTACTATTTCACCCATTATTTTGAAGTTAACGCCGCGACGGATTCGTCTAGCCAAGTCAAGAAATATCGAATTTGTTCGATTTTAAATTAAATGTCCGAATTTCTAAAATTATGTTATTTTAATTATTTATTCAAAGTATTATTTTCAAAATCATTTTGAATTCCAAATTTATTAAAATATCTCAATTTTCCTTATTCAAATTATTTCAAGTCCAAATACGTAATTCAATTTTTATCTCAATATTTATTTATTTTCAAATTTATTTTCAGTCCAAAAATATATCAGTTTTAAATACATTTTCAAATCAAAGTTAGTCAAATTTTTAGTTAAATTAATCCTATTTAACTAAACCAAATTTTCCCCACATGATTTTCTTCTTTACACCAAAACAACAATTCTTTACAAAAACATCATCATTTTGTATAAAGAATATTACGCCATTTTCTATTTCATATTACACCAAATTCTACACTATCCTATTCTATAATACATAATCAATACATATATTCTTCCTTATCCCAACTCACGTCCCCTACATTCTTTTTTCTTCCTTCTTTATTACTCTTTCCACCTCAATATACCATAATCAAAGCATCTTCATCATATCATTACACCAACTCCATTAAAGAATTTGTCCAACCCTTCTTCTTACATATAATCAGATTTTAGCATCCTCACGCAGCAACTCCACCATCTAAATCCCACAATAAACAAATCAATTAGCATTTCTTTACACCTCATTTCCACCCCTCCAATTATGATGTTTTCCACCCTCTCACATCACCTAACTCTCCACTATCTTTCTTAATTGGCTAACAAAACACAATATATTCACCTCCATATACAGCTATCAACTTAGCACTCATCAGCAATCATCACCTCAACCAACACTGCCTCTGCCATTTCCAATTCAATCCACCGCCACCTCCCAAACCTCCCATGTGCAATCCCAGCCTTTCGGCTCCATTTAATCATGTATGCAATCATCATCACCAATCCACAAACATCATCACCAATCCGCAGCCACTGACCAACCACTGCAAACAGCTCAACTCCATCGCAATCAGCTCCATCACTGCCAAGAGCTAAACCGAGATTTACAACCAACCTTCACTTCCATTTTCATCAACCAACCACAATTCTTAACTACAACCCTCAATCAGTTTTCCAAAATTCAACGCCAATCATCTACATCAATCTGGAAACCAATTTGCATCAATCGCTGCATTCAATCCATCCAGCCGAACCACTGCATTCAATCAATCCATCCAGAATCGCCTGCAGCACCAACCCAACACCACCTTCACCGCAGACCACAAACCTGCAACACCGTCACCTCCATTTTTTCAAACACCCAACATCATCATCATCATCGCCACGCCCAAAACGAACCTCGAACCCACACGCTGCCCACTTCCATTTTTAATCCAAATCAAAACCCAATAAACAGAGTAACCAGATAATCACCTACCTCAAACGACGGATTTGTCACCGGAAAACTCAGTTTTAAGCCGTGATTTCACCTCGATTTATCCTCGTTTTTGCACTCTCACGCAGCCCAAAACCCAGCCTTTTGTACCCCGTCCCTTTACCGCACCTTGCGCCGGAGAAGAAGCACCGGCAGCTATGAATCGCACCGCTCGCGTCTTCCCCTCTATCGCCGTCGCCCTTCTCTGTTTCTCTCGTCTCTCTCTTTACCTCTGATGAATAGGAATGAGAGATGAGAGATAAGATCTGAATATAATTTTTATTTTTCAGAAATTTCACTTAAGCCCTCAAGTTTGAATAGTCATCCAATTCAGTCCCTATGGTTTTAAAACAATTCATTTCAGTCTCCAAGTTTTAAATGAGTTTTAATCAGCCCTTTCATTTTCAAAATCTGATCACTTCAGTCCCTGCTGATTTACTTTTAAGCTCAACTATCAAAAGTATTCATTTTAATCCCTCAACTTTCAAAATATCTATTTTAGTCCCTGAACTTTCAAAAGTATTCATTTTTGTCCCTCAACTTTCAAAACATCAATTTTAGTCCTCAAATTATAATTTATCATTTTGAACTATATATTCGATAGACTAAAATGACTTATTGGCTAAGACGAAGCGTACGGAGAATTTAAAGAAATTGAAGTCATTCCCGCTCAACTTTGCACTCGTCGGATTTGAGGTAGACTCGCACTTATTAATTGATTTAAATTATGATTTCATATGAATGTCAAGTGACTTGTGAAAGTCAATTTTTAAGAAAAACAAGTATGTTTTTATGAAAGGTAAATATACCTTATGTTGTTATGAAAAGTAAGTATGTTTTTATGAAAAGAAAATATACTTTATGTTTTTACGAAAAGTAAGTATACCCTATGCTTCACGAAAATGTTTTTTTTGGATCATTGCTATGAAATCAATCTACCAAGATTGTTTTGGGTCCCATATGATAAGTTATGATATGTTAAGGGGACCGGAGTTTTAGTAGCGCTACACATAAGAATTCTTGCCACCTAAGTTCGGTAACATTCTTGTGTCTCCTATGTTTATGAGGAATTGCCACGAAGTTCGGTAAAATTCCTATCTTTCCATATGTTTATGAGGATTTACCACCTAAGTTCGGTAAAATTCCTGTCGCATATGTTTACGAGGATTTCGATCCTATCTTATGTTATGATGCAATTGATCCCTATGAATTTCAGAAAATTATGCTTGGTATACTTACTACATAAGAATTCTTGCCACCTAAGTTCGGTAAAATTATTATGTTTATGAGGATTTCAATCCTATCTTATGTTATGCTTTCAAAAGAAATTATGCTTGGCATAATTAAAATGTTTTTATAAGTATATGGTTTTCAAAGAGCTGTTTTCAAAGAGCTATTTTCAAAGAGCCTATGATTTGCAAAATATGTCCAGTGCTGTAATGCACAATATGAGTTTTATCAAGAGCAGTTTTATAAAGAAGCTCTATCAATGCCCGTTTTATAAAGAGCCGGGATTTATGTGTTTAATCATCTTATAAATTAAATTAATATGCGATGAGTCTACTGAGTATTTTCCCCATGAAATACTCACCCTACTTTTAACAGTTTTGCAGATTTCGGAGACGGTGGCGAGCGATGAATGATGGTGGCAATAATCGTTGAACGGTTGAAAGTTTGACGTTAATGATTTCCGTATTTTCCAAACAATCGAATAATTTAGAGAAGTTCATTTATTTGAGAAATTATGATATTGGCAATTTCTTTACAATATTAATGGTTCGATTTACTATTTCAAATGGTTTCATAAATGTTTTCAATTTTAGCGGCCATTACAGTTTATTTAATGTTGCCAAAAATGAATTTCAATTATTTCTTCCGCAAAAATATTATTCGAAAAATTTAGACAGAAAATGACGTAGTGAATCGGGTATACGGAACTCGGGGCGCTACATAAAGTGTGTATGTATTGATATGCTGACAGAGAAAAACCTTGGTATTGCTGTCACACTTTCTGTGTTACAATAGCGACAGTTGTAGGTTTCCCCGGCTGTTGTGGCACAAGAAGATCTAAAGCAAAGGTTACAGCTCATGTACCAAAATGGCGAGCTATTCATATTCATTGTTGAACAAGCTTTAACCCAAAATCGAGTCTGTTTAAACTGCATGTTAAGAATGGAAAAGAAGCAGTGTATAATAAAATGTGTTGTAAATGTTTGAATAAAATCTGTAGTTCAACCTTTAAAATACATTTATGTAAATCTGTTTTGTTAAAGTTATGAATGTAAATTCAGTATTATGATGTAAAGGGAACAGGTTAATTGATAGTATTATGTTGTAAATATTTGAATTGAAGATAATAAGTGGATATAATCTGTTAGATAATCTGTAATTAATGTGATGCTGTAGCAGGAAAAGTGATATAGTTTTCGAATATAGAATGTTTTAGTGAAATTGGAGAGGAAATCATTGACAGTAAGAAAATGTTATAATAGTTTATAGTTGAAATAGAATGAATAACAAATACAACTTAAAATTGATTCCATTATACGGATGTGTGAACAAAAAAAATTTCATTAATAGTTGACAATAAAAGTATTCATTGATGTATGAAATAGAGTACATTAAATATATATGTATGCAGTAATGGTGGAAAATTAATCAGACATATGAAAGAGCAGCAGTACACAGTTTTAATTAAACAAAAATAATATGATGATTGAGACAAAATAAATCAGAAAAGAAAGTTAGAGTTGGATTTTTTTAGTGTATGGTAAAATAATAAGCTTATGAAGCCGTATTCATACCTTTGTAGCTAATTCCTGCACATCTCTTACTGTTGTGAAGTGAGTTCCTTCCAAAGCTGTTATTTTTTTTGGTGTGGAATATGGCTTTGACGAAGTAATCTCAGCAATTCTTTCTGAGTTGTCAAGAATCCTGTAAGTTAGGCAATATAAAAAGATGAAAAAAAAAGTACATGTATAATGTTTCAAGTAACAGAAGGGGGGGAAAAAAAAAGAGGAAGAGTTAAATTTTTTTTCTTTTTACCATCTTTGGTAATCTTTAACTTCACTGAACGGGAAATTTATGTAGAAATAGGACTCTGTAGTTGTCGATAAAGAGAGACCTAGCAAAAATGATTAACAGGTTTATAAGGCGGAGCAAAAGGAATAGGAATAAATATTATAACAAATATTGAGACTGTACAGTTATGGGTTTAAAAAAACTTACCATTGAAAGAAGAGACCAACAGTTTTGTTGCAATGATCACAGGTGTTCTAGGTATCAAATGAGCTATTTCTTGGCACTCATACTCAGTAAAGGAGGACCACATTGTTAAATTGATTGTATTAAATCTGTGATGTGAAAAGTGAGTACATTTTATTTAATTTATTTACTCATTATAAAAGGGTTTTCTATTTTTATTCTAAAAAGGTGTTTGCACATGCTTACTCTTTGTCCATCAAGACAAGATCTTGCACCACAGTTTGGTTCCCAGATTTTGTATACAATGGCCTCTTTGGTTTGACATCAACCACAATTGCAATGTAATCTAAGGCAATAAATAATTAATTATCAATAAGAAGAATAGATAGGTGTAGGAAAAAAGGCTGTAATAAACAGTGGACATTGAATAGTATGTTTACAGGATGTGAAGAATAAGATTTATAGTTATGTGAAATTATTATTTAATAATTAATTAAAGTATATGTATTAATATGTATATATTTATTAATTAATAAATAAATGAAGATACGTGAAAATAAAAGAATTTAGAAAACAATACAGTATCAGTGTTTATTTATATATATATATATATATATATATATATATATATATATATATATATATATATAGAGAGAGAGAGAGAGAGAAGAGATACTGATAATGCATGTTATTTATATAATAATAATTTTTATATATATTATATATAAAAGGAGATAGAAAAGGATACCAATTTGTTTAGTTTTGTCATCCATGTGGGTCCTTAATTCCGGAAAAGGTGATAAATGAAGTTTGCTGAAGATGACATCATGATGTAGTTCTTCGACAGCTTCAACCTTTGTTGTTCCAGATAAAGTCCACTGAAGCTCTCCATCAAACCTCCTATATTTTTCGGGTGCTAATCTTACAAGTGCATTTGAAATCAGGTATGTGTTCCCAAGTATGAGAATGTTTTCAAACTCCGGAATGTGATGATCCCATATCATTGCTTTCACAGTGTTACCCTAAAAAATAAGTTAGTGAGATATTAATATTATTTATAATATAAAAAAAAGAATATTTATGCAAATAAAAAGAAAGGTTAGTATAAATAGAAGTATTGTGAAAGCTATAATTAAAGTTTACTGGAAGAATTGTAAATCTGGAAAGAATATATGTGCTTAATGAAAAAACAAAAAATTAATAAAATTAAAGAAAGAAGTAAAATTTGAATAATCTTAGCATGGTAACTTAAAAAAAAATAAAAAAAAATGAATAAATAAAAAAAGAAAAATGGAGGATTGAGAAGAATGTTTTGAAATATATTCAAGCACTGTAAAAGTTTATACAAAAGCTTACTCAAAAAATTTGAAATATATCTTATTTTTATAAAAAAAACATATGAAGAAAATTGAAGAAGGAAGTAAAATTGGATTAAATTTGTGATGATAACTTGGAAAGTAAAAAAATAAAAGATGAAGAAGAATAACTAGAAATATTTGAGTTGCAGAATATACCATTAGATCCATAAAAAGTAGAGTTTGATACTTTTTTGGACTGTACAGTGCTGTCTTCGGATGAGATTTCTCAGCCACAATAATTTTTGCTGTCCATTTTTGATGAACAGGGGTAATTTCAGGTATGAGGAGCTCTTTTGCAGACATTGTTAGTTTTTGTCACATGTGTAAAGAAAGATCTCATAGATAAGATAAGATGTAGAGTACAGAAGACACTTACGAATGTGATTCTTGAAGGAATAGAACACAATGTGAGAAAGAAGATGTGCGTTGTTGTCTGCACTTTTTTTCTTCTTAAGGAGTTAACTTCAGTGGGTTTTGTGGTGAAGTAGTTGATTCTTTGTAGTGTATATATATATACAGATAATGGTTTATATATATGTATGTATATGTATGTATGTATGTAAATAAAAAAAATATAAAAAGAAGAGAAACAGAGGAGAGTAAAAGTTGATGTTTGTTTGATGTGGTAGGTATGAATTGCTGAAGAATGTAATTTTCAGTACACTCTTACTGTTAAACTGTGCAAGAAAAAAAGAAGAAGAGTCTGTATATGTTTTTTCTTCATCGTTTTTATTTATTTATAAAAATACAGTTTTAAAAAGGTACAGAACAGTGTATATAATGTCAGAACTCTTAACGTTGAAAGTTGTATTAGGTGTAAAAAATTGTTGTATAGACTGTGTGTGTCATATCATCAATCAGTCAATGCAAAAAGTACCTTTAGGCCATTTCTTTTTTCAGAATATAGAAGTACAGTATGGGGGATGGTTGTAGAATATAATATAATAATGTATAAAATCAGAATGAACAGTATCTATATTTTTAAGATCATAATAATTAATTATTTATAATATATAATATAATATAATAATATATATAATATAATAATATAAGTACTATAAAGAGGACAAAAAAATGAATGGTACGATTCGGAAGATATATCTTACTGTAGCACGCTTTTGAGAAATGAAATTAGGGCAACGTGAAATGTTATAATTGTCAGAAAAAAGAATATATAGTGACAAATAACAATACCTTGAAAGAACAAAAAAGGAAATATAAATTTATTTGTTCATTGAATTGATAAAAAATTTCGAAAAAAAAAAAAAAATCTATATTAAGTTTAATGTATGTATGGAAAAGAGTAATATTACACGAAAAATAAATTAATGAAAATAATTAATATTTATAAAGAGTATATACATGTGTTTAAGTAACAATGAGTAAATATACATGTGAGAAAAAATATAGTATATAGTATTATAAAGAGGAATATATATATATATATATATATATATATATATATATATATATATATATATATATATATATATATATATATATATAATAAAAGAACATTTTAATTGGGAACAAAAGATGTGTAATTAAATCAGTAATAATAATGTTTGAAATATTATTTTTATTTAGGATTAGGAATAATAATGTTTTAAAAAAGATGTTTTTAATATTTATGTATAGAATAAGAAACTAAATATTTGATAGAAGGGTATACTTGTGAGAATGAAATGTATTTTCTCATATAACGTAACTATACATTATATAGTTTTTGTAAACAAAAGTAATAACTATAATAAATGAATATTTTAGTGAAGTGAAAAAAACATGTATACTAAAATCAGAAACAAAAAAAATTATAGTGATTTTATTTTTGAGAAATGTCTTTTAAAAGAAAAAAAACAAATAGAAATATTTTTTAAAATTAGTTATAATTGAACAAAAAAAAAAATTGAACAATTGTTATTTATATATATATATAGAATAACGGAAAGGTAAATTTTAGAGATAGACGTATACCTTCGATAATAAAGGTCTGTAAATGACTTTAAAATGTATTTAGATTTGAATGTCACATACTGAGCAGTTGACTGTGATTATGTTAATGTATTAAATTTGAAGAGGGATCAGCAATGGTACCTGCAATTTATATATAACAGATAAAAACATAGGTAAAAATAAAATTTCAATAAAACAAGTAACTTTTTAGGATAAAGTGGTTACCAGTTGTATAAGATGTTATTGTGAGGCATGATAAATGTTTCTTTGTAAAGGAAACTCTGTTTTTAGCTTCAACTTCATTCACAGCCATGAAGAGATACTTGAATGGTTTTCTAAAGATTGATTGCGAACATATTTCTTGTTAGGTAATGCTAGTAAAACTTCAAACTTTTTTAAAGTAGTAATCTATTGTCAATATATCTCATTGTAATAAAAATAAAATAAAGAATGACATAAAGAATATCATTCAAATGCAAGGCAAAAGATAAGTTTCATTATTCAGTGGTCATTAATATTATACTGTGTTGATTGACATAATGGTTTTCTATCCCTTGAACAAAATATAAATAATAGAAATAAAGAATGAATACTGTAAATTGACCTTGAAGTGGATCTATAACCTATATATCCAAAACCAGCTACTTTATTTATCAAGTTACCATAAAAATGATTGTGTTATTTTGAAATGTTGTTATTCTATCATTTATTCTCATTTATCAGACAGATGAATAATGCAGAAAAGTAAACAGTTGGAATTAATTTTTCAATGATTATTAGTTTAACTTACTTATGGACACACTATTTGTATTTGTAGAACAAAGAAAATTCATCAATGGTTTGATGGAAGTAAAACAGAACTAATATGTTGAACTTTTAATATATTTTATAATAAATTAACAGCAAGCAGTTATAGAGTAAATGGGTAAAAAGAAAGTAAAATAAATAAGGAAATAAATCTATACGAGAAAATTACCCTTAAGAACAGCAGCCTTTACATCATCTAGCACCGTCGTCTCTGCAAAGTTTTCCAGCAACCGTTAAATTACTGCAAAATAATAATAATAAGTTAAATATGCATTACATATTTCTATAATTGAAAAAATTAAATAAATCCATTAAATTTCAAATCTAAAAATTGAAATAAACAAAGATATTAATGATTGAAACAAAAGAAAACCCATTACTTTACTAATTGTCAATATGTCATAACAAAAAATGCGAAAAGATCCCTGAAAAATTTTTTTTAGCCAGTATACACAAATGAAATTTTGGCAAAATTAATTGAATCCATAATTTTTATCACTAAATTCGTTAATCAACTGTATAGAAGCAGTTAATTTTAATAGCAATAATAAATTTCTAATAAGAAAATAACAATTAATATTGAATGAAAACAATAGATTTCATGATGCAATGATTCTAAGGTATCAATTTATTTGAAAACATAAACAGTGAACACTAAGGAGATTGATAAAATATTAATATTAAGTTTTACGGTTTTCAACTATTAGTGTTAGGCAATTCATAAGGATCAGTTAGTGTATATCTTTAAGTAAAAAATGACAATTTATAAAGGATATGTAAACTCTAGTTCAGATATCTTGAGAAATGGATATTATAAGTAAATCAAGGAATCAGAATGAAAAATACTAAAACTTTTAATGGTTCAGTATAATGAAGATATTCATATTCGCAAAATAGTTCAATTAGGCATTTATGAACAAATGAATAATATTCAGATATTAATGATACACTGTAGATGTGAAACCTGTGATACAAAAAACGGAAGAATAGAGTGGAAGACATAACCTGAGTCTTCTATGTTGAACCTGAGAACATACACTTTATCCCAATCTTGTACTATAAATTCAATTTGTGGATCAAAAATATGAATGAATCTGTTGCAATAGAAGTTGATTTCAAACATCAGAAAGCATCATACCAACAAAACTTATTAGAAACTTCTACTCCCCATAACCTGTTGCACCCCACCTTGGTAACAGTGTTTTAATTGCAAGTGGAGGAAAAAAATCTTTATCAACTAATTTAACTAATAATCATTGACAATGGAGATAAATGGAAATTAGAATCTTAACTTTTAACCTGTTAATGATGTATAGAAACCCACTTCATCAATCTGGGTGTTAGAGGCATGCAACAAGTTCACTCTATATGATGAACTATTCTCCAACAACAAATTCGCATATACCACCTTGTATATCTCTTCCAGGAAATGTATTGCCTACTAACAATACAAATTAGAATAAATAGTAAATATTAAAAACGATAAAAATGATATAGATAATTTTCTTCATTACCTTTTAAGTTGTGGATCTTGTGTATTAGTTGCAAAAAAAATTGCTGGTATCAAAAATGGCTCTAACCTGTATAGAGCACACTATATTAAAAAAAAAAAAATCATTAACATGTAGAAAGAACACAGTTACATATATTTTATTTTAAAGGAACAATATAAACTATTTTTCTTTACCTTTTTTTACGTTTCTACTACATAATAAATGTAAAGACATCCAATAATGAAAAGCAATAGAAATTTGTTATATTAATTTGTATGCTATAAAATATCATTTCTCATCAAAGTTAAAGACTATATTATTAGATTAAGTAGGTTGTGAATGTACTAAATGAAGTATTTCTTTGTAAACAACAT
The DNA here is from genome assembly GCA_963555705.1 of Ligustrum vulgare. Taxonomy (NCBI): domain Eukaryota; kingdom Viridiplantae; phylum Streptophyta; class Magnoliopsida; order Lamiales; family Oleaceae; genus Ligustrum; species Ligustrum vulgare. The sequence continues at coordinate 2,503,049 of OY743180.1, forward strand.
TTTTTGTACAACATTGATGAAGTGAATGAGACGTTGAATTTTGCGGTTTCAATAGTACTCGAATATCAGAACTTGATCTAATTCTAGACAATGCAACATAGAGTTGACCATGTGAAAAGACTGGTTCAGGTAAATATAATCCAATGAAATCTAATGTTTGACCTTGAGCTTTGTTGATTGTCATAGCAAAACATGGACGGATAGGGAATTGAGTTCTTTTAAAAGGAACTGAACCTTTTTCATTTTCTAAAGGTATAAAGTGAATTCTAGGTAAAAAAACATGCTTCCCACGATATTCTCCAGTTGCTATTTCAGCGTTGATAACATTACGTTCAAATTGTCTACAAATTAATCTCGTACCGTTACATAATCCTTCAGAAGGGTTGATATTTCGAAGTAAAATAACTGGACAATTTTTTTAAGAATAAGTTCATGAGGAGGTATACCATTAGGTGTTAATGTATTTAAAAAATCTTCGTGAATACTTTCTTCTGTTTTATCAATCACTTCATCAAAGCTGTAGTATAAAAATTTATCTCCATGAATTCTGTCTAATAATAAGTTATTTATAAGATCAACGTTCTCATTTTTGGGAGTTAGAATAACTCTGTTAATCATTGTTAAACTATACATGTCACAAGATTCAATAATTGGGAAGACCAAGTCAATAAGATTATTTAATGATTTCATTTCTTCTTCAAATTCAATAGTAATATTTTTTGGGAGTTTAATCATACCACAAACATGAGTTTCAATATTGTCATTACCAATAGAAAGTAGATACTCAGAAAAAGAAGTGTCAAGATGTGCACGCATATTGTGAGTTAGTGATATTCGTGTAAATGATGGCCATAAATAAGAGAAGACAAGACTTGCTTTAATAATATCTGCTTTAGATCCATTATGAACAACAGGTAAAATTTTCCTAAAATCACCGCCAAAAACTACTACCTTTTTTACCAAATGGCATGTCAATTTCTGTCACATCTCTTAATAATTTATCTAATGCCTCAATAGCTGAACGATGAACCATAGGAGCTTCATCCCATATGATTAATTTAGCGATTTTTAATAGTGTTGCTAATGCTGATTGTTTACTAACAGAGCACGTGATGTTAGGAGACAAATCAAGTGGTATTTTAAACATAGAATGAGCTGTTCGACCTCCAGGTAATAAAGATGCTGCAACACCTGATGAAGCTGTAGCAATAGCAACCATTTTTTTTGCTCTAACTGACCGTAAAAGTGTTTTGTATAGATAGGTTTTACCTGTACCACCCGGTCCATCAATGAAAAATACACCAATGTCATTATTTAGTATTTTGTTGAAGATTTGATCAAATGCATATTTTTGTTCTTTATTTAAGTTGTCAATCATTGACGATAGAGTTACACTATTGTCATATTCTTTTGTTTCATCAGAAATCATGGTTGTTAATTTGTCATGTTCATTAATAGAAACACAATATGGAACTAAATTATAATTGTTTATATTTTTACCTGAAAGTTCAAGTATGTTATTTATATTTTCTAATGTTGCATGTTCAGCTGTAGATTTGGAGAATCCTTTCAAAATATAATCTTCCATCATAGATTCTTTGTAAGCTAACCATAATGATTTTGGATCATTAGGTGTACAGAACAATAATATTGTTGAGAATAAACGACGTAATGAACATGGCATTTGATACAGTAATGCTTCAGCCATACATAAATTGGAGTTATTATCTTCGTTTAATAATCCATACAAAGCTGCTGCTTCACGAAACGTTTTAACTTGAACATTATTTACTTTTTTTAAATTTTCAAAAGATGTTGCACCTTTAATATGATTCAATAGCATACGTAAATAATACCTTTCACCTTCATTTGGATTAGCAGAAACAATTCTTCCTATAACATTCTTTTGTTTTCTTGGATTCCAAAATCGGCCTTGTGTGTTCCAAACAAAATGAAGAGGGAAATCTCTGTACAATAAAGATCTAGATTTTGCATTTGCAATATTCATTTGGAAATATTCTGTAAGCATTGTGCGTTTAAAGAAATCATTCTTCAATATGTTAGTTAAATTAACATTATCATTAAAGGTAATGTTTTGGTGATCTTGTAAATGTAATTGAAGAGAAATAATAGACGGAGAATTTTCACTTAAAATTAAACCATAAATTCTCCAAATTGCTTCAGGTGCTGATATCCATCGAGCACTTTGGAATCTACTGATCTCATCTATTTCAACTTCTTCTTCTTTATTTATTGAAAAATTTATTCGATCATGTCCCTTATAGACATATTTGTATAAATATTTCACAGCTTTTACTGTTGAGCAAATTTCAACGTTAATATGACAATCAAACTTAGCCAATAGGTATGGATTATACGGCACAACCCATTTATTATCTAAGTAATGACCTCTGACTTTCACTTTTTCACCATTTTCTGGACGCCGATATAATGGGTAAGAATTGTTGCCCAAAGTAGTAGATGAAGTGAAATCCCTAGGATATTTATTTTTACATGTTTGGTTATATTCCATGCATACATTTGTTGGATTTAGATGTCCACATGGTCCATGCATCATATGTTTTATAACTCTCGAACGCAAATAAGGATTTCTAGATTCAGCTGGAATTTCACACGACACTATTTTATCAATTAGATCTGTTGATGTAACTTTGAAACCATGTTTTAGGATAAGTAAAAAGTGAGCGTGAGGTAATCCACGTTTTTGAAACTCAATTACATAAATGTAAGCTGCAACTGGACCGAAAATATTTTTGTTAAATAAATCATCTTTTAGTTCCTCTAACTTAGCTCTGAAAATACGGGATACTAAATCTGGACGATTTTGTGTTTGATCATTGTATAATAATTCATTCTTTATTTCAACCCAATTTGGATTGCAAGTTATTGTGAGAAAAATATCAGGTTTACCAAATCGTTGAACTAAAGCCATTGCATCTATATATTTTTTCGTATTATCTCTAGGTCCCCCAACAAATGTTGCTGGTAAAACGATTCTTTTACCAACCTTGTGTCCTCTAGTTTCACCTAAAGAAACACTATCAACAATACCTTGATAAAGATCGGCTCTTATTTGACGTTGATTTTTTTCTAAAAAAGTCCAATCTAGACGTTTCAATTTTAACATACATATCTACTACATACTGTTGAAGCAATCTACCAGTATGGAGAAGAATAATGTTACCTGGATCTCTAATCTGCAATTTGTAACAATAGTATTCTCTCAAAGAGACTTGAGTCCGCCTAGGATGTTTAGCTAGAACTGTAATTACAAGAACAATAATATTAAAACATTTATAAATAAATGAATAATTCACAACAAAGATAAACTTATAAATAATTTAAAGAAGTATCCATAGTTTGAGTTTGAAAACTTTTTTAGAATAATTTATAAATTACCTGCTTCCTCTCTATCAAAAATTTCTTCAGGAGTTTCAATGTAATCAAAGTCAACATTAAGCGTTGATTGTTGTGTGATAGATGATTGAGTTTTAAAATTTTTTTGTATTCCTTGATGCCAACCAGGTTCACCATATGGAAAAAGTAAAGGATATTGAAGTGGATCATAACAACCATAGTAATAATGAACACGATGTGGAGTGCCACTATGACTAAAAACACGAATATCACGTGTACTTATAGTTAATGAGGAATCATCATCAACCCAAATCGCAGCAACTTGAGAAGCAGAAGGTTTATTTAAGATTCTTTGGTCAAGAGAAGGGTCAGATTTTAAGATAATATTTAATGATTCAGTTGAATTTACGGTGCTCAATGAACGGAAAAATTGAGAATATGGATTCACACGTAAAATCTCAATTATGGTTTTGATTGTAGATTCAATGAGTTTTTCTGATTGACGAAGTCTATTCTGTAATTCATGTTCAGTATCATAAAAATATAACTGTAAATACGATGGCTCATTGTTTAACGGGAATAGATTGTTAACATAATGATGTACTTGACCTCGAATTCTAAATGTATAAATTCCCTTGTTGTTTTTGCATAAGTCTTTGTCATACTTAACACCAAGCGATGTGAAAGCAAAATGGTTGTTATATGTTCTTGAAACATTTCGAAACTCAAATGAATTGTTAGAATTGGATAGATAAAGTTCACGCAATTCTGTAGGCATATAATTTAAACATAATTTTATTTGACCATTTGAGCAACAAAATCCTTTAGTTTCTTTATGAAATTTTTTGGCATTACAATGACGACAAAACGTTGGATCAGGCAAAATATATGGTTCAAAGGCAATATTAAAATTTTCTATAACGTGATTTTCTTGGTTGTTTATAATATGGGAAGTCAAAATATCATGACTATCTGTATTTGCTTTAAATGTTTGGTCTTCACTAACAAACAATGCACCATTAATTCCTGTAATATAAAATTATATTATTTATGTAAACTAAAACGAAGAGTACATCATTAGAAGAAAGGGAAAAAAAAGGAACATTTTTAATTTAAATATAAATAAAAGAAAAAAAGAAGTTATATAAAAAGACACAAGTAAGAAGAGAACATCTGAACCTTTATTTTTACGCTGCATTCCAGTTTCTTCATTGGTAACATTGCAGACATCTGACGATATTTGCTCTAAAGACACAAGAATAGTCAATTATGAAAAAAGTATACATACATAAAAAAATTTGGAAAGCTAAACGTTATAATAAAATTGATGAGTGAATAAATATGAAGAAAAAAAGTAGAGACAAATTTACTGAACTCTATAAAAAATGAAAACAAATTATAAAGTAAATAAAAGATTTCTATAATGTGATTTTGTTGGTTGTTTATAATATGGGAAATAAATATATCATGACTATCTATATTTGCTCTAAATGTTTGGTCTTGATTAACAAACAATGCACCATAAATTCCTGTAATGTACAATGACATTTATGTAAACTAAAACAAAGAATACATCATTAGAAGAAAGGGAAAAAAAAAAAGGAACATTTATAAATATATAAATAAAAGAAACAAATAAGTTATATAAAAAAGGGCACAAGTAAGAAGAGAACATATGAACCTTTATTTTCACGTTGCATTCCAGTTTCTTCATTTGTAACATTGCACTCATTTGATGATATTTCCTATAAAAACACAAGAGGAGTCAATTATCAAAAAAATAAATACACATATAGAAAAACTTTGAACATTAAATATTACAATACAATTGATGAATGAATAAATATGAAGGAAAAAATTACAGACAAATTTTCTAAACTCTATAAAAAATGAAAAGAATTGTAAAGTAAATAGAAGACAAGGGAACTTAAACCTTTGATCCTATGCTGCACCTCAATTTCTTCGTTGCTAAAATTAAACGTATTTGACGACACATGCTCTACAAATAGCAAAACAGATGGTTATGAAATCAAGAAATAAAAGGAACAATTATATTCTAAATATCACAAACAAAATAATTTTACATTGTACTTGAAAACCTTACCATAGTTGGTAACAATACGACGAGAACGCCTACGAAAGGTGTCACTACACCCTTCATTTCTTATCTTCTTTTGAGCATAAAGTTCTCTCCTCCGTTGATTGCGTGCTTTCCTCTTTTCAATAGCTACGATATCATTCATTGTACAACCTTCATTATAATGTCATTAACCATTAGCAAAAAAGAAGTTAACTAAAAAAAGATACAGTTATTACTCAGTAAAATAACTGTTTACTCAGTAAAATAACTGTTAAGTGACTATTACAAAGAAATAAATTTATAAAATTAATAATAAACTTTACAAAAATCATGGGAAAAAAAATCTTTTGCTTAATCCGGTTTTGTTCACTAATGATTCTTTTGTTATTGTTATATGCAGACCTGAATATGCAGAAGCAACAATGTAACAAGAGAGAGAAAAATGTAACTCTATATTTCCATACAAGAACATTCAACAACAAAACAGATATACACACATACAGAAATACTTTTTTTTATAATAAAACAGAACAAAAAAAATTCAACAAAAACAGATTTGTTCACTAATGATTCTTTTGTTATTGTTATATGCAGACCTGAATATGCAGAAGCAACAATGTAACAAAAGAGAGAGAAATGTAACTTTATATTTCCATACAAGAACATTCAACAACAAAACAGATATACACACATACAGAAATACTTTTTTTTATAATAAAACAGAACAAAAAAAAATTCAAAAAAAAGAGAAAACTCACAATATATATTATACAAAATTATAACAGGTGTATAAATATGTGAATGCATAAACAATCGCACGGACAGTAATAAAAATATATAGTGAGAAAAAAATCTGTAAAATTCTAGTCCAATGGAACTACCTTTGAAGAAACCCCTTTTGAAGATCAAACTGTAACAAATGTAACTTGTATTTGTATTGCAAAGACCTGCAACCGAAAAAAAAATGAAAAAAAAAGTTAAAAAATTCTGCGCACACTCACACATAGATAGAAAAAAACGTAAACATAACATTTCTCTCAAAATTCAAAGCCTAATAGGCCCAAAAAAAAAAAAAAAAAACTGAACGACAACATTTGAAAAAAGTCGTCCGATTTCGACCTCCTACCGATACCGAAAACCCTACAAAAAAGGCTGATCTCTGAGCAATACATTTTACAAACAGAACCCATAACAAAGAGATTGTTAAGGAAAAAAAATTAACCTACACCGACGCAAAAAAAAAAAGAAAAAAAAAAAAAAACCAGAAACCCAAAAAAAATTAACGGCTGCTCTCTGAGCTGAAGAACAAATGCTATAAACAAAAACGAAACAACAAAAAGAAAGGAAGAAAACCTAGACGGAAGCAAAAATATGGGGAAAACTCGCTCGATTTTCCACCACTAACCCAAAAACGAACGAAAAACCATCAATTCATGAAGAACACATGCTACAAACAAAAAGGAAACAACAAATTGCCAAACAAGAGAACTAAACAAAAACAAAACAAGAAAAGGAAAGGAAGAAAACCTAGACGGAAGCAAAAAAATCGGGAAAACTCGCTCAATTTTCTACCACTAACCCAAAACCCAACGAAAAACCATCAATTCGTGAAGAACACATGCTACAAACAAAAAGGAAACAAGAAATCGCCAAACAATAGAACGGATTTCGACGGATGAACGAAAGCAGAGGAAACAGGAAACCCTAACTTGGAGACGCCGCTCGAAGAACTGAGGTTAGATCTGTTTTGTTCTCCGCCCTTTTCTCTATCAAATATCAATCCACCAGAAACGCGTTTCTTGTTTCTTTTAAAAGTCGTTTTTTTTTTAAGACACATATATATACATAGCACGACTATACATACAGTTTAAAAAAAAAAACGCTAACACAGTAGGGAAAAGTGCGAAAAAGTGCTAATAAGTAAGCATAGCAAGGACATCTATTGCCTAAAAGTGCTACTTTTGGTCCTTATGAATAGTGAACCTAAAGTGAGATTTATATATAGTAGGGAAAAAAAAGGTTGAACTCCAATCATAGGAGTCCTATAGTCCCTGTCCTGGGAATTTGTAGAATATGTGCCTCAATTGAGTAGGATTGAGAGTTTGTTGTTTAACTACGCTTGGAATGAGCCTCATAACTGTCAGTTTAGCTAAAATTTCTCACTCTCACATTTCAACCAATTGAGCTATACCCTGAGGGCAAAAAAGCTTATATTAATGTGTTTAGTGGAATATTGTTCACAAAATCCTTCCACTCTCGATACAATTTCCATTTTATAACTGGATTTACCTGATAATGATTAATCCCTAATCTCGAACAGTGATTAATCTGTTGTAAATATTATATTGTATTAGTGAATGACAATTGTATCCCCGTAACCCTAGTTATAATTACTTTGTATATCCTTTTCTTCCCCTATATATATGGGGTTCTAGTTCATAATAGAATACACAAGTTTATTGGTGACTCTACTTTTCTCTTTAGTTTATAACACGTTATCAGCACGATTCTCTCAAAATTATTTGAAGGTAAATTTTTTTAAGCATAATCATCTATCATGTGCACCAAAATTAATTTGGTGATATATGAATTTGTTTTTATGCATCTAAATTCCAAATTTCCATCGACGAATCCTTTTTAGGCATTTATCATCAGAATTCAGAATCTGTGCCAATGGTTATATTAATTCTTTCCTGCCAATGAATTCTTTTCAATTGAGAACCAATGTATAAATCTGACTTTTCAATGTGTAAATTGTACATGATTAGATGATTTCCAATTGGTTACTTTCCAATCCGTATGGAATAATTAATTACCAATTCAGATTTCAAGTTTGAGTTTTTATTTATGCGTGTTTAATTTATAATATATTGTTGTTATTGTTGATTTTTTTTATCATTTAAATTAGTAGTTCATTACGTTGTTGCTCCTGAAGTAGTGCAATTGTATAATTAATATTCCAGAAGAATATTTTAATGTGACTTGTGTAGAGTACAAATATTGTTAGCTTGAAAGGTAGAATGAATCATTAATATCAATATTTCAGAAGAATATTGACTTATTATTCTTGAAGAATTGCAATTTTAGCAATATAATTATTCCAGATGAATAATTTGTTATTTTGCTCCTAAATAGCACAATAGATATTAATTATTGTTATAATTGAATGAGATTCGAATCAATATTTCAGAAGAATATTGCACTATTGCTACATTTCAATATTCTAGAAGAATATTATTTTATTGCTCATGTGATAAATATTGCATTCTTTTTCTCAAAGAAATTCGAATTTATTAATAATTCATAAGATTATTATGATGTAGAATAATATATTGTTGTGATGATTCCTGAAGAATCATAATTTTATCTCATATGAAATATAATTTGTTTCCGAAGAGCCCAATATTATGAGATATGTTATTAATTTGATATTCTGAAAAAGTATTTTGTTGTTACTCCTGAAGAATAACAACTTTATTTTATGATAAATATTCAATTTATTATTTTACTTGTTCACGAATAATATAGTTTCTTTTTCTGCTCAAAGTAAAAGTTAGTATTCTATTAACTTTGAATTTCCATAGAAAGCGGTATAATTATTCGATCTTATTATATTTTTTTGATTATACCAACTTACAATAAACATTTGTTCGAATGTATGTTTTACATTCAATATTATAGTACAATATTCCAGAAGAGTATTGTATCACTATTCTAGAAAAAGAAACAATCTAAATCAATATTCTAGAAGAATATTGATCTAAATGGATATTCCAGCAAAATATTGCAGCATTAGAAATATCTCATTTGAGTTATTTAATAAAATATTCCAAAAGAATATTTTATTTTTGCTCTTGAAGAAGCAATACGTTGTTGCTCCCGAAGAAGCACAACATTTATAATATAATATTATCCGCTTTTGAAGGATATGATATTATAATTTCAATATTCCAGAAGAATATTGACATATTGATTTTGAATGTGCAATAAAAATGTGCTTTCGAAGTAGCATATGTTTCGAAGAAGATATCATTTGAGTTCATGTTTATCCCTGAAGGAAAACATATAACTAATGTCATAAGGACATTGATTAGTTTGACTACTTGAATAATATATGATTACATAATATTTAATCATTGAATTATATCTTATATTGAACCAGAAGTTCAATTTGATTTTATTATTTGGCATGACCAGTTAGACCATCACTGGATCAATAATGATGCGAAATTAAAATGGATATTTAATGAAGAACAAGAAGATTCTTCAATCCAATCATATATGATATTTGTTCTCTTTCATGAAATTTCTTGATTGTCACTAGCTAAAATAGGGATTAAATTTCCTATATTTCTGAAAAATAATTAGGGTGATAAATGGGCCACCATCATTCTCCATGTTGATCATCTAAATATTATTTGTATTCGCAACCTGAAGTTTGCAAAATTATTGCCCAAATTTTAAATTATGAGCAAAAATTTTCAGATTATATAATCAAGAATGTGTCTTGATAGTGCTAGTGGACATGAATCTCAACATTTTGATAAGTGTTAGTTGGGATATCGATAAATTGTTTAACATTTTTGCTTGTAAAACACCTCCAATTAATTTAATTGAGAACAAAATACTTCCCTTTTTGTTTAGGGAATTCTATTACGCATCATGCAAATATCATAGTTCTCCCTATTATAATTGGCTTATGGTTAGAGCATAATTTTACCATATAATTAATAGTGTAATTGATCCACCACAATGCACTGATATGGGAAGTAAAGAATGTTGAGAAAAATGCGTTGTTTGAACATATATCCCAAATGGGTGATATTTTACAACATCGAAAAAAATGTCAATTTGATTGGACAATTTTCTCAACATTAGGGGGAAATAGCTTAAAATCAAACAAATGCATCATATTATGTTATATATATCCTCGCTATTAATAATACGAACCAGAAGTTCGATTGAAAATATGAACGAAACGTTCAAAGATAACATAATTACAAGATGCATAAGAGATTAATAAAATCTCATACTCTATCTTATATTGATATATAACACGCCTGAAGCGTAGCGATATTTGATTCGAATAAAGATCCCCAAATAAATAAAAATAGAGCAAATGATTATAATGGTCTTATTGAGAAGGCATATACTCGTGAGAGAGTATTTATTGACATAATTAATTGTAAATCTCCAGAAGAGGTTCAAGTACTTGAAATATTGAAAATTGAGATCTCTATAGTTATGTCTTGTGGGGAAAGAAATCAAATTGAGATGATAATTGTGTCGACACACTTTTTAAAGAACTTATGCAAAAGCAAATTGCGAAGCTAGGCACATCATAATTTGAATGATAGCGAGGATAATAAAAGAAAATATGTCGAAGAAAATCTACATAAAAATAGTTGGCAAAAATATGCATTCAGGCCAAATTAAACTTATTACAAAACCTGAAGTCCAAACGCATAAAAGTGTAAAGTCAGTAAAATACCTATAGGTATAGTCGTAATACACGACTTGTTGTGCAACAAATGTTTCAAATATCTGGCATAGATACAATATTTTATTTTCCTGAAAATGCATAATAAGTGCCTATAAATATATGATTATTAGAAATGTATATAATGAAAAATGATTTACTCTGATTACTATCTTGCGTTCTTTGATGTACCAATGAGTGATATCAAATGTATGATTATCAACTCGGTACGTTGGGAGTATTCTTTGAAGTACCAATGAGTGAGATTAAAAGGGGTAATCAATACCTCGGTACTTTGGGATTGTGGTGAAATAATTAGAGAAAATCTATTTGAAATATAGGAATCGTTACCTATCTAAAGTTTCACGACTTAAATTTGGTGGTAGCAATTTGACAATTGCAATGTGAAACATAAACTATGCTTAAAGCATACAATACAATCCTCGAAGGATTAAATATGTTTGAAATATATAGTTCAAATTTTTAAGAAACTTGTTTGATCAAAGTATAAAGATACTTTGCGATCTAAATATATCATATGCCTTGAATAGATTCAATTTCCAATGGAATGTGATAGATAGTATGAAATTAGATTACATGAAGAATGGTACAAATGACTCTATATGACAAAGTGTTGAAATTGAAATGTACCATTATTGTGAATAATATTTGAAAATCGTAAATTCAAATTCATGGTTAATTATTCACCCGAAGTGAATAAGTTAATTGTTCAGTGAAGTGAATAAGTTAATTGTTCAGTGAAGTGAATAAGTCACTTCCAAATTTTAGAACTGCATTAAATGCATTGATAATATTGATTATAGAAAATGGTTCGATGCAGCATGTTCAAATGATTGGAAATATTGAATATATTCAAAGAACAAATAATATCAGATATGTGCAATTTATATGCTTGGTAAACATATTCGATATTGTACCAATTTACAGTTGAAATAATTATGTGCAGTATCAATATAATTGTAATGTTCCCATGAGGGGGAGCTAATATACGCTACTCTTTTTTCCTTAGCCGATGTTTTGTCCCACAGGGTTTTCCAGACAAGGTTTTTAATGAGATAACTATTATCAATGTCTATTAATATACTATCCTATACGAGACTCCTGAAGAGATCAGTATATGGATGATTCAATAGAGATTGAATTAGGTGGAGTAATTATATAGATGATTCAATACAAGTTGAATCAGTGGGAGTAGTTGTACTCTTTTTCCTTCGTTCAGGTTTTTTCCCACTGGATTTTTCTGATAAGGTTTTAACGGGTAGCATTAAAATACTCCAGAATTTCAACAAATCTACTCAAGTGATAATGAAGCTGATTTATCTACAAAAGCACCAACACATCTACATTCAAGAACCCAGTTCACAAGATTGGAATACATCAACTCGATGATTTACAACGATCAACACTAGGTGGGAGTAGATGTACTCTTTTTACTTAGCCAAGGTTTTGTCCAATTAGGTTTTCCGAGACAACATTCATCTTAATACTCTAAGAACAACTGTACTCTTTTTCCTTCGTTTGATATTTTTGTCCCATTGAATTTTTATCAAACAAGGTTTTAACTAGGTAGATATTTTGTAATATCATATGTCATTCAAGGGGGAGTGTTGTAAATATTATATTGTATTAGTGAATGACAATTGTATCCCCGTAATCTTAGTTATAATTACTTTGTATATCTCTTTCTTCCCCTATATATATGGGGCTCTGGTTCATAATTGAATACACAAGTTTCTCTCTCTCTCTCTCTCTCTCTCTCTCTCTCTCTCTCTCTCTCTCTCTCTCTCTCTCTCTCTCTCTCTCTCTCTCTCTCTCTATTTTATAACATAATCCCTAATCTCGAACAATGATTAATAAGAACACACAAAACGTTTATATATAATTCATCTTAATGTAAGAATTATATATATTCACTTATCTCACACCTAACATATATAGAAAATTCAATACATACATACATAAATACAAAATACAAAATGATTAAGCCATACATTATCTAAATCTCATGTTTGTCGTGCAAGCTATTTTTTTTATGTCTTTATGATCCAACCACCATGTTAAAAATATTATTAATAAATTTCAGTGTTCAGAAAATTAGATCGGACCGGCTGATTCAACATAGAAAATTATTTTTAGTTGTTTTAGCCTCCATTCCGTAACCAGATTTTTTTTTTTTTTTTTGATTTATAATCGCTCCGATTTTCAATACAACTTTTTAATCACACATATTTTCTCTTTCCAATTTTTAACCTATCTACCTCGAGTTCCGAAAAAAACTCAAAAAATCTAATTTTAAACTATCTAAACAGTGGCTTAAGACACTTTTGGTTGTTTTAAATTACTTTTGTGTATGATACATATGTAGTATTTATTAATGTTGTTCCTATGCTGAATTGAGCGAGTTGGTCCTCCATTTTTCATTATAATTATATAATAGTTGACTACTAATTCTATGATTATAGTGCAATGTATTTTGGGACACTTCCTCATTTTAATGGTTGAGGAATATGCATTAATGTTGACACATAAAAATATCCAATTCGGAGACCCAGTAAAAACCCAAACATGAAAGCCTATTATAGATGAAAGGGCGATGTGAAGAAAATTGAGCGATTTGGCAATCACCAGAGTACTTAAGCGATTGAATGATTGCAAGGGTAATTGGGTGATCAAGTTAAGTGAGTTAGGAAGAACAGTTCTTACAACTCATTCCTCGATCCATTAAGTCATCTACAAATAGTTTCTACGTTATGGGCGGTTAGAGAAGATCATGGGAAATTACTTGATATTAAGTAGTGGACGTCAGTTCTATAAAGAAATGGGCCACGGTTATGCAACATGATGGACAATGGTTATCCCATGCAAATTACAAGTTGAGGCGGCAAGTCATAGATACAAATGTAAGAAGACAGTTGTAATTAATTTATTTTCAATTTGTACATATAGCAGAAATTTAGATGCTTAAGGAACCCCGATCAATTACTTTAAAAACAGAGAATATGTAATTTCGTTTCTTTTAAGTTTTTCTTATTAACTATCAATTACTTTGCAATTCAATGTGCTTGTACCCCTTGGAAACATTTGTTTTTCATTGTAACCTTCATAAATAACACCCTTTGTTAGGACTTTGTCTCAAAATGTTGTTGTTCCTTATACATCGTCTGAATCCTTTTAATTGTTTGCGGTAGTTCAATTTTTGTGCAAAACAATTATATTCAATTTAAAACAATTACCTCATAGACGGATGATCTTCACTCGGTAATTCCATCGGTGTCTTAAGCATGCTTTTTTTTTTTGGACAACGAATATTAAAAATGAACACTATAATACTTCAAGGAATGTACGAAACCTATCTTTTAAGAGAAAATATCTTTTAAGATACAATGGAGATGTTTGATTTAAATGGTGACTATTTGATCAAACTAAAGAACACTCGATAGTAAGATTCTAATGATGTCAAAAAAGAGAAAATGAAGAAAACATGAATTGATATATTTGCAGATTGAATAGGAGATGTCTATATATAAGAGTACTCGTGATGAGAATCATAGGAGGCTCGACATGGAAAATCAATCATTCGAGTCAAAAAAAATTTGAAGTGCATGTTCGAAGAGTTCCGAGTCAATTATGGGTTATTTTAGAAGAAGATTCAATGCCAAATAAAGTGATTAAGTCAAAAGAGGAGCCAAGAATCAAGTTTTGGATAGAATCAAGTTATGGATTCAATTAAAGTTTTGACATAGATAAAGTCCGAATTTGAGGTCACTATCTCATCTAGTTTCCAAACCATTTTGAATCGCCTCAATTGGACATCTGGATCAAACGTTATGACCAAAACACTGAAGATGGCGCGTGCAGAATTTGAAATCCAGAAATCAACCGTGCGGCCGCACGGTTGAAATGTCGTGCGGCCGCACGACTATAAAACTCCCAGAATGACAGTGTGTTCATGTTACTATTCACGCCTATACCATGCGACCACATAGCTGTTCAGAAGGCAAAACTTGCGGATCTTACTTTTGAAACTCGAATCATTTTGTTTATTTTTTAATTTGTAATATGAGGATTCTTTTGGAACCTTAGTTAGTTAGTCTTGGTTGGATGAATATTGAAGTCTCGTTAGAGAGCATTTATGAGGTAAAATTTCTCATGTTAATCTTGTTTTTCTTTTGAGAAATTATGCTCAACTTCATGTGGATTTTATGAATCTTGTATTGTTGGAAGAAATCTATAAACTTGTTTATTTTCCTCCATTGGGTTAAGGTTTATTCCTTAGAATTTTGGTTAGATTAAACTTGAGTGTATGTTTATTTTACCATTTTAACTTTCTTGGGTTTGTATAAAATTGTTGTGGGAATTTTTGATCCAAACACCAAAGGGGTCTGTTGGGATATTTGACCCAAATTAAGAATGAGAGTATTTTGGACAATTGAATTCCTTGTTAAAGTGGTTAACTTGGAGACCAAGTTAATGGTGAAAAGAAAATGAAAATAATCTTTTTGGCATGAATATATTTCCTTATTCTGATTATTCTACTTCAACAAGGAAACAACTTGGGGCACAAGTAATACACGTTTTTGGGTATGTTTACCTATAAATATGTGTATTGAGGAGCCAATTAATTGCACATTGACTAGAGAGTATTGTGATGAAAAATGTAGTTTAACATCTTGGTTTTTCTTGGATTCTTTGTGGGTTGTACAAAGAAGTAGAAATTGATAAATGTGGTAAAACTTTGTTATTTTTCCTATAATACTTGGGGGGTTTGGTGAGTGCAAATATTTCTATATAATTGTAACAATTTATTATATAGTGAAAAGTTTTGACGGTCCGTAGACGTAGGCAAGTTAACGAACCACGTAAATTTCTGTGTTCGTATTTTATTTTCTGATTTGTTCAATTATTTCTTGAATATAAAAAATTCCTATGAATTAATTAGAGAGGAAATTTGTGTGTAATTTTCAACAGGGTCTCATCAACTCGTGTCTGTTGGAATGGTTGTCTCTTCAATAGTCACACCTTTCTTTCTACAACAGATATCTTTTCTTAAACATTCTAGAAAGGTTGAACCTCATTTTTGTGACAGGTCTTAAAGAATCCCGTTTCTACAATAGATACACATTTCTACAACAGATAGGTCGTCGAACCCCCTTTTTGCGATTAATCATGAAGGGACTAAGTTTGTATAACAAATTCAAAACATAAATAATGGAACTATCTAACATTTTTCATATATCAATCTGGAGATCATCAAAATATGACGTTTCTTGAATACTTTGATTGTTATTGGGTTTTAAAGGAACAAACTTGCTACCCTAACAAGAAGTTGAGTATCAATGGTGCAGTTTTCCCTTTTGAATATGACGTTCGAATCCATTGACAGAAGAGATTAAACTAAAGGTCCATTGGTAGCCAACCTTGAGGGTTGTTGTAATGAGCTTAGTTTACAATATTTAAAAAAGGGTAAATAGCACAAAACGTCCCAACGTTTTGATTTTTGACGCTAAACATCCCAACATTTACAATTTTTGGTAGAAGACATCCTTTATGTCAATTTTAACCTCATTTCACCGTTAACTTCAAATTGAACAGTAAATGTCAAGAGCATTTTCGTCCAAAAAAAAAAAGCAGCCCATTCATAGTTGGGTAATTGGCACAAAACGTCCCTACGTTTGACACTTATTATGGAAAAACGTCCCTACGTTTATTTTTTTGGCGAATAACGTCCCTACCTTTAAATTTTCTTATTCATTAGTCCCCAAATTTTACTTTTCTTTCAATTTAGTCATTCCGTATTTTATTTAAAGGTAATTGTCTTCAAACGTGTATAACTTTTGATCTACAACTCCGAATTGCACTCCGTTTTTTGCGTTGAACTCTAAATTCAACCATCTTTCTTATGATGTATCATGTGCTCATTTATTAAACATTTCGTTTTGACTTTTGTATAGTAGATACTTATTTTGTTAGGGCATAATTGATTGACGTAAATTGATTTCTGTAAATTTTATTGAAACAGTGAAATTTTAATTTTAGTGTGTGTTCGGCGGCCAGCGAAATTTATAAATTGGATTTATTTGACTTTGTAATCTTTTTAAGGTAAAATATTTGGTTAAAAATTGGTATGTTTATCCCATGTTTGAGTCATGTTATAATCTCTAATAACTTTCTGAACAACACACAATCTCTCTCTTCAAATCACTTTTTAAAAATTGGAGAAAGAAATTGTGTGTTGTTCAGAAAGTTATTAGAGATTATAACATGTCTCAAACAGGGGCTAAACATACCAATTTTTAACTAAATATTTTACCTTAAAAAGATTACAAAGTCAAATAAATCCAATTTGTTGATTCCGGGCCCAAAGAAAGGTACAGTGATCCACCAGCTAAGGCCCAATAGTGGCCCAGCGGACCCCGACCCACCGTTAAAGGCCTAAAGTATCACCTGGGATGATTTCCGAGGTGGTACGCCGAGCAAACCTCTTTAGCCGACCTAGTTAACGCACCAGCCGATGTGCTTTATATTCAACCGGAGAGCTTTATGGTGTTGGCCAGAAGAAAGATGGAGTCAGTGATGGGACACTGCCTTTACCAAGACGTGACAAGCGCCCATCCCCTACGAAATGTAGCAATGATTACGGTTGAAAAGCAATGTTGTCACTTCCATGAGCTAGGGTGGTGACAAGTGTAAAGTATGCCACGTATCGCAATCCAAGACAAAAAGTTCCACTATAAATAAAGCACAATTGTCTCCAAGTAAGGGGTTAGCAATTTCTCACTGAGAAACGATATATTTCTCTCACTCCCTTTTCTCTCTTTTACACACTTATATTTCCCGCACCCAATGTATATATTTGCCTAAAATGAGCACTGACTTAGGCATCGGAGTGCAAACGGGAGCCACCTCGGCCCCCTTTGCAAGCTGATTGTTTGTCTTAGTGCGCAGGAGATCCACGTGTTCAAGAGGGAGGAGCTGAGACGTGTTGGTCCAAGGTCCAGCCGGATTTTGTGGTCAACACAATTTATAAATTCCGCTGGCCGCCGAACACACACTAAAATTAAAATTTCACTGTTTCAATAAAATTTACAGAAATCAATTTATGTCAATCAATTATGCCCTAACAAAATAAGTATCTACTATACAAAAGTCAAAACGAAATGTTTAATAAATGAGCACATGATACATCATAAGAAAGATGGTTGAATTTTGAGTTCAACGTAAAAAACGGAGTGCAATTCGGAGTTGTAGATCAAAAGTTATACACATTTGAAGACAATTACCTTTAAATAAAATACGGAATGACTAAATTGAAAGAAAAGTAAAATTTGGGGACTAATGAACAAGAAAATTTAAAGGTAGGGACGTTATTCGCCAAAAAAATAAACGTAGGGACGTTATTCGCCAAAAAATAAACGTATGGACGTTTTTCCACAATAAGTGTCAAACGTAAGGACGTTTTGTGCCAATTACCCAACTATGAATGAGCTGCTTTTTTTTGGACGAAAATGCCCTTGACATTTACTGTTCAATTTGAAGTTAACGGTGAAATGGGGTTAAAATTGACAGAAATGATGTCTTCTACCAAAAATTGTAAAGGTTGAGATGTTTAGCGTCAAAAATCAAAACGTTGGGACGTTTTACACAATACATGTCAAACGTTGGGACGTTTTGTGCTATTACCCTTTAAAAAATTACATCTTTAATATGAGTGGAATATTGTTCAATGAATTGGTTCATTTTCAATAATTTCATTGTCTTCTCATTTTATATATACATAATCTCTTCTTATGATTCCACATAATTATAATATTTTCATAGAGCTGTTTTTTCATATTTATGTCTTGATGAGCCAACCACTGTGCTACATTTATTATTATTACACACATTGGGTACTAGAAAACGTGCATAATATAACAAAACATTGAAAATGACACAAAAGTTTGATCCGACAACACACTAGCTGCTCCATATCATTTCTGCTTTATTAGACTTAATAAAATTACTATAGATTAATTTTTGGGCAACCACATTTACATGTCAAGCTGTCTATATAATGGACTCTTAGTTCAAGCCTACACCTCAAAGAGTGATCACAACACAAATCTTTATCTTCGTTCACGGTTCAATATTCTAGTATCTAAATGTAGAGAAATGATACTAATTGATCTCGAACTTGGTGGTTAAACTCTACTGCAGTGAAAATACTTTAGGGGAGATCGTAATAACCTTATAAATCGTAGAAACAAAAAATGTTGAACCTTAGTATCTCAAAATCAAAGTCTACTCATCACCCAATACTACTTCCAAAACACATGACGTTTATCTTAGGTAGAGGAAATGCTTCTTTTGCAATCTCTCCAAGATTTATGTCTGTGAGAAAACACAAAAATATTCGTGTTGGACAAATGAGAAGCACGATAAGAGTGATGAAAACCTTGATCGAGAAGTCCGATGTTAAAGCAGTCATCACTGTGCAGCAAACGGTGGGTGGAGTTCTCACTCACTTAGGATTGAGCGGAGGGCTCGATCTTATAGCTGATGTTCTTGGTAGAACTCTCCTTATAGAGCTAATTGCTTCTGAGGTTGATCTTGGTAAGTTTAAATCAGCATTTAGAAGATTGGATCGAATCGACCAGTTCAACCAGAAAAATTTGGACTTGATCGAAAAATAGGTCTGGTCAGCTCTGAAAATCGGGCATTTAAAACTCCGACCAAAAATCAGGTTTTTCTTGGTTCAACTAGGAAAATCAAAAACCGATTCGGGTTTTAAACCTAATTTTGTTGTTTTTATTTTTCTTTTTGCTGAAATTTTTTCTTATAGTTATTTTAAACTACTTTTGTATATGATTCTATTTACTAATGATTAATTGCTAGTTTATTCGTAAAATAACTTGCTTTTTTACAAAAAAAAATTTAATTCTTGTAATAACTTTTAATTTTTAAATTGAAATCAGTTCGACTTCGATTTAACGCTCTGACCCTTGACCCGTTATTTTTTTCGAGTTGAATCGATTTTTAATTTTCTAAACACTGTTTTAAATAAAAAGTTATGGAAAAGCTGCAAAGGTTAAATTTGAGGGAAATTCTTTTTCTTTTCATGGTAATTGGCGGGAAAAAATATCCATTAGTTGTTAGAGGACAATTATTAGAACTTCTACTTCGCTCTTGTTTGGTAGAAATTAAAATCAGATTTTAAGCAAATTTTGATAAAAGTTGATAAGATGCGTGGTTAAAAAGTTGTGGGACTTATAAAATATGTGATTATGATTAATTATTGACTTTGATTTTGATAAAAATCTAGTTTTTAATTAGAACCAAACAAGGAATAAGGAAGTTACCTTAATCAAATTTCTTCTGAAAGTTGTTAAAGTAAGAGGGTAATTTTAAAACAAATTCAAAAGCAATTTCTTAATCTTAATTAGGTGACTTTTGAAAGTCCTGCCAAACTGAACCATTCACCAATTAAACTATTAATTAAAGAATGATTTATTTATTTATCCAATGCTCTAATACCTTAATAAACGCTTTATAATGAGTCGAGATTAAGAAAATTCTCCATTTATAGATTATCAAATCTAAATAGTGATGTATTCTTTGTCATGAACATGTTTAATGATCATATTTCTTTTTTAATGCTCAAAAACACATGCATGATTTTTTAATAAACAAATGATTGCAAGGCTTGAATTAGAATCTTTAGCTTGATTATTAAAAATTATTATATGTTTTTATTTAAATTTTATAGACTGGGGACATAAAATTATTTTTCTTGGTGGTGACTGGTGAGCATTGATTTCATGATAAGGTTTAAAAAAAATTCATACTAACTATATATATATCGTCATTTGAAGAAACCGGATCAAAGAAGCCAACCATCAAAGCCTACGCTCATAAAGCAGGCAAAGATGACAATGAAACTTATTACGAGACAACTTTCAAAATTCCTGAATATTTTGGAGAGATCGGAGCAATAAGCGTAGAGAACGAGCACCACAAAGAAATGTTCTTGAAAAATATTGTTGTCGATGGTGTATCTGGTCACTCTACCTTCACCTGTAATTCGTGGATTCATTCCAAGTTCGATAATAAAGAGCCGAGGATATTTTTCGTGGACAAGGTTCGTCTATATCTCCGTCTCGTAATTATTATTATTATTATTATTTACCAAGTAAAATAATTCAGAGCTTCAAATTATAGTTACAAAGAACATGACAACCACAATAATTCATTATTTAACTCTATTACGTAAAATTCGTATTATTCAATAACTAATGGTCAATAACTAATGGAAGCCGCTATTTTCATCCACAATCTTATATATCTACGACACTTTTATATATCTATAATCAAATTATTATAATTTTAAAATGAAAAATCTACTTGTTATACACAGAGTTGACACCCCCTCGATGCCCAATCTCATTGTACAAGTAGTAATGTTGTTTTAATAGTCCCCGAGGCATAGCTCAGTGGTTGAAAGGTGAGAGTGAGAAATATCAACTGAGATGGCATTGTAGCTGGGAGTTCGAACTCAATCCAACCTGATCAAGTCAATCGCGAAACTCGCGATCCGGGCCAAAAACCGGACCGGTCGAACCCTAACTTGAGTTTTGTCTTTGTCTTTGTCTTTTTCTTTTTAAATTTTTATACTTTTAAATTTTAATATTTTTAATATTATTTGTATTATAATAGAGAAGATTATCGGTAGTCACACACGTGGCGTCACATGTGTGGTAGTGTTGTAACCATAATTTTCAAATTCAGCCTGGCCCGATCAAGTCAAGCGTGAATCTCTCGACTTGGGCCAAGAATCGGATCGATCCAACCCTTACTCTGGTTTTGTCTTTTCTTTTAAATTTTTTAATACTTTTAAATTTTAATATTTATAATATTATTTGTATTATTTCGAGATTTGAAAACATTAATTGTAACAATTTGAAAAAAAAAAAAAAAAAGTAAATCAAATGAACTTTCATAAATATACATAGGATGCAATATGTGATAATAATTATCGATAATCTTCACTGTGAATAGCTTTATTCCTCGTAAAAATGCACCATCCACCTCCAAACAAGTGATAGGCTTTTCTCAATAATATAAGGTTAAAAATGTCACACACACAATGTGGGTAGACATATAAGAATGATGGACGAAAATAACATTTCTTTTATTAATTTTTTAATTTCTAATTTGATTAATAAAAAAGTAGCTATTTCAAAATTACTTATATTTACTAATAATTGGAGCATGCAGTCATATTTACCAGTTGAGACACCCAGTGGGCTGAAAAGTTACAGAGAAAAAGAGCTCCAAATTCTGCGAGGAAATGGCACAGGACAACGCAAGGCCTTCGAAAGGATATACGATTATGATGTCTATAATGATCTGGGCGAACCCGACAACAGAGACGAATTGGCGCGGCCTGTGCTCGGCGGAGCCGAACATCCGTATCCTCGACGGTGCAGAACTGGTCGGCCGAAAACGAAGAAAGGTAAGAAATAAATAGCCAACATTTTTTGATAAGGAAAATTACTTTATTTTGAAAGTAAGGTAAAAAAAAAAAATGAATCTTGATATCAGTTTAACACAAAGATTGAGTTCAGTTTCGTTGATGAAGATTCACTGAACAATATCATGTGTCAGAAAACTCAGTCACGAGTGTAAGATGATAATAGAAAACCTGAGTTTTAGTAGAATGGTTTAAACGGATTAATAAGCCTGTAAACCGAGTACACATAAAGCACAATGCATCCTCATTCCTCGGAATAGGAACAAGAAAATACTAGAAAACCTGTGTTTTAGTAGAAGTTGGTCTCATTCTTTGGTAGAATATGGGGATGTTGTTCATTCTGTTTCTTATTAATTTCATGCCCTATATATTGTGGTTGAATCATCATTCAACAAAGTATACATAGGATGGACGAAATGGCACTTTCGGTACATAACAACTTGCACTCCACCAACAGGAACATGTTCGTTTAGAACCAAGCGGTCGCTTGGCTATACTTGTTGCCTCTTGGGTTCTAAAGTTTGTTGTCATACTATCGCAAGCCCACATTCCCAAGTGATCTCTAGAAATCGTTTGAACCTATTTAATTTTTCACCTTTTTCATCCCTCTCAAGTCGCAACGCCTCTTCACGTCCTCTTCGCGTCACATCCTCATCCATACTTTCCTTCAATGACTTGATAAATATTTAAACAAAATATTTGTAAACAAATTTCCAACATCATGTCCAGCGTCGATCCTGTGAGTCATGAAGTCTGAGGCGAATTGCAAATTAAGCGTCCAATTCGTAACCGAAATGGAAACATTTTTCCTATGGGATGAGGGGCGGGGGCTATATTTTCATGTGGTCTAATTAACATAGAATTCTTTTATAAAGTTATTCATTTATTTCAAATGTAATTGAATTAATTCTTCCAAAAAAATTAACTATATTAATTACTAACATATAAAAAGTAAAAACATGCAAGGTCAACAGAGTTACAATCATATAAGCCAACAAGGCTTTAGTCATAGAAGCCGACAAGGCCACTATCATTTTCAATTATCCAAATAATTAAGCGCCCCTTGCAAACTTTTATCAATTATCTCTTTTGTTAGAAACCTCTTTCAAATTCAATCCAACTAGCCATAAATTCTATTTGCTCCTGATTTACATCATGATTTTTTTAGACATCGTTGCACATTATGCCAATTTCTATACCCATTACCGCGCAATTGACCAATTTGATGGATGTTTAGCCGTTTAAAAAGCTTGCAACAAAACAAAGAGCTTGTTCAAAGATACTGAGTATACTAGCCATCCTCTATCAAATGTTTTCCCATTTGATAGTGATTGCTTATAGAGTGATGAATCAAAACATCTATTTTAACCATCTTTAAGATAGAAGATGCCATAAACTCTTTTAGGACCCATTTCAACTAAATAATTTCTCATTTTATGATCAATATCTTTCCAATTCTAGGATCCTGGAGATTTGGAGGAAAACAATAATTTGGTTTGGGCGTTTGACTGAGATATTGAGTATTATGGGGGCATTGGACCATTTATTATTTTTTGGCCCAATGTTAAATAATTTTATTTTACTAATTTGGTAGTCTGTTTAGGTTGTTAGATTTTTTTTTTTAATATATAAAAAAATATTAAAAAAAATGAAATTTGCCTCCTTTAATCTGGCACCCGAGGTAGCCGCCTCATCTGCTTCATGATAGGACCGGTTCTGATCATGTCTTGCCGAAATAAACTTTTCTTCAATTTCTGGCTCGAAAATTAAACTTTGTTATTTAAATTTTTTCATTTTCATTTGTTTAATACGTGTTTGTAGATCCATTGTCGGAGTCGAGGAGCCTCGGTGTATACGTCCCAAGAGACGAAGCATTTTCCGAAGTAAAGCAGATGACATTCTCGGCTAAAGCACTGTACTCAGTGCTTCATTCATTGATACCAATGATACAGACTTCTGTAGTAGACACTGAACTTGGATTTCCCCACTTCTCTGCGATAGAGAGTCTGTTCAATGAAGGATTCGAGCTACCTGCGCAAAATACTACAGGATTTTTGAGAAACATTCTGACCAGTCTTGTAAAGGCTATTACAGATGTTGAGAATAATATCCTGCGTTTCGAGACACCAGAAATAATTGACAGTAGTCTTTTCTCACTTCTCTTGTGCGTTTACACGTTTGCACGGCCACGAGCACTAGCATGTACTTGTCTGTCATCTTATCTCTCACGAATTTTCGTCGCATCCTCAAGATTAGAAACCAAGATCTCTGCCTTAATAAAAGAATTAAGTTGAATATTGATACCAATTAGATCGATATACTTGTGGTTGTTATTGCAGGAGATAGGTTATGTTGGATTAGGGACGAGGAATTCGCACGGCAAACTCTAGCAGGTGTAAATCCATGCAACATCAAGTTAGTTACGGTATGCTTTCCCATAAATTGTAGTAATACACTTTTCTTTGTGACGGTATTGCAATAAAACATTATAAATTTATAATATCAAAATTATCTTGGAATCTCAAGTATATTTGTTCCATTCATATATGTTACTCTTAGGTTTCATATTTTTCCTTCTTTAATTCTCCATCCGTCCCACAAAGATAGACCCACTTCTATTTTCACACAGATTAAAAAAATTAAGATATTAATATACTCTCAATAAGGAAAATGACCTATAATTTAGTACAAACAAAAAAAGGAAAATGAGCATATCTTTGTGAAACAGAGAGAATATTAAGATTTAGGAGTTCATCTTAAAAGATCAACCTTGTTAAAAAGAAGTAACTCAAACTCTTATAAATTGATCGTTATTTTCATGTTTATTCGATGTGAAATTTTATCTTTTAACATGCCCCCTCAGGATGGTGGTTCATTTGATAGGACTCATCTTGAAATTCATATGCTCATTTTATTTAAGTCTTAATTAGATCAAATTGTTCGTTCGAGCTTAACGAACTCTGATATCATATTTAAAGTTGGGGATTCAAAGGTAAACATTGTTAATAGGAAGAGTCCATACCCTAATAAATTGGCGATGTTTTCATCTTTATTTGATGTGATATTTTATCAAAATTGAATGCAGGAATGGCCATTGAAGAGTAAACTTGATCCTGAGGTATATGGACCTGCTGAATCAGCAATCACAAAGGAAATTATTGAACAAGAAATTGGAGGCTTGACGACACTCGAGAAGGTAAGAATTGAACAGATAATTCTCAACAATATCTATTTCCTCCAATCTTAAACTCAGATTTATTTACTGTATCATTGCAGGCAATGGAGCAAAAGAAACTGTTCATTTTAGATTATCATGATTTGTTATTACCTTATGTGAATAAAGTAAGAGACCTCAAGGGAACAACTCTTTATGGATCGAGGACATTGTTTTTCTTGATGCCTTCAGGCACGTTGAGGCCCTTGGCCATTGAGCTAACACGACCACCGATAGACGGGAAACCCCAATGGAAGGAAGTATTCAAGCCGTGTTGGGACGCCACTGGTGTCTGGCTCTGGAGGTTGGCTAAAGCCCATGTCCTTGCTCATGACTCTGGTCTTCATCAACTAGTCAGTCACTGGTAAGATCCTACTTTTTCCTCTCCCTCTTCTAACAAATTGTACTGAATCAAATCGCTTTTGTGGATTTCACAGGCTAAGAACTCACTGCTGTGTGGAGCCTTATATAATTGCAACCAATAGACAATTGAGCGCAATGCACCCGATTTACAGACTATTGCATCCTCACCTGCGATACACAATGGAGATTAACGCTTTAGCTCGCGAGGCACTTATTAATGCAAATGGAATCATTGAGAAGGCATTCTCCCCACGCAAATACTCTATAGAGCTATGTTCTGCTGCCTACGATCAACTATGGCAATTCGACCTTCAGGCACTACCTGCTGATTTAATCAACAGGTAAGTTGTTGAACCACGTCATATAAAAACTTGAGGTTATAGAAATTCGACACATTTATTTATTGAAATTTAGTATGAAAAACACGCCTCTGAATAGTCGTACAATTTTGGGATACCTAGGGGAATGGCGGTGGAGGATCCAACAGCTTCGCATGGCCTAAAACTAACAATTGAAGACTACCCTTATGCCAACGAC
Source organism: Ligustrum vulgare (assembly GCA_963555705.1). NCBI lineage: Eukaryota > Viridiplantae > Streptophyta > Magnoliopsida > Lamiales > Oleaceae > Ligustrum > Ligustrum vulgare. The sequence goes on from OY743180.1 coordinate 2,529,630, forward strand.
GGTTTGCTCCTTTGGGATGCCATCAAGCAATGGATTACGGACTATGTCTCTAACTACTTTCCCGAACCAAACCTTATAAAATCTGACAGTGAACTACAAGCCTGGTGGACAGAAATCCGAACAGTTGGGCATGGGGACAAGAAGGACGAGTCCTGGTGGCCGGTGTTAGAAACACCAGATGACCTAATTGGGATTCTCACAAACATGGTATGGGTAACTTCAGGTCACCATGCTGCTGTAAACTTCGGTCAATATGATTTCGCAGGATATTTCCCAAACCGGCCTTCCATTGCTAGAGCAAAAATGCCAACGGAAGATCCAAACGACACAGAGAAGAATCAATTTCAGAATAGGCCTGAGGAGTTCCTCCTGGCCTGTTTCCCTTCACAAGTTCAAGCAACAAGTGTGATGGCTATTTTAGACATTTTATCAAACCATTCGCCCGATGAGGAGTACCTCGGGGAGAAGATCCAACCGTACTGGGAAGAAGATAAGTATATAAGTGCTGCATTCAAACTGTTTAACGGGAAGTTGAAGGAGATTGAAAGTATCATTGATGCTAGAAATGCAGATGGAAATCTAAAGAACAGATCTGGAGTTGGAATAGTTCCATATCAGCTTTTGAAGCCATTTTCTGAACCTGGTGTAACAGGGAAGGGTGTGCCTAATAGCATTTCCATTTGATGTAATAATAATATTATATGTGAGCAAAACTTCAAATGACTGGTTTAAGTAAGAAGTTGAGAATAGAATAAAAGTTATATTTGCTAGCACTTTTCTTGGAATTTGTAGATAAAATTTAAGGCATTCTTACTTTAACCTATATATTGTTCGAAAAGCACGTAATTTATCCACGGTCAGCATAATCTTGTTTAACGTACTACCACTATGTATTCAACTTTTAAGTTGATGAGTACACGATTCATGTCAATATAACCCGACCCATATAAACTTAGATGCACATGATTTTTGTAACCAAAAAATAAAATAAAATTAGTGATATGGTCAGCAGAAACCTGATAGGCAGATGATAGTTATGCTACAAATACAAAGCCAGGAGGAAAACTAAACCTTTATATGGTGAAAATAATTAAATTGTTCAGAAATAAGCAAAAAACCATCTCATATCTGAATTTGCACAAAAAACTAGTTCCTTTTTTACCTCAATGAAGGACAGAATTTTCTTGCATTTTGTGCCATAGCTGTAAATTGCATCCTCTATCTTTCAAGAACACTTGTCCTTTGTGTGGATATATTTGTAGTTGATTTCAAAATCTGGTCGAACTCTTTGAATAAAAGATATGTGTCTTCACAATAATCTACAAAACAAGTCTTGATTGGTGAATATGACAACTGATGACCATTCTCAAATTAACTGTCAAGTAAGAACAGTATAGAAATAATTATCGTCTAACGTTTTGCACAGTATTACTCGTGAGAAAACAAGAGATTCAAGGATGCGCGATATTAATAGAATCACCAAGAAGAACAGAAAAGGCATTCATCTGAGCATCAGAATATTATCATTGCTATAAAATGGTACTAATGCCTCGCATATGTCATTGCAACATCAAAATCCTGATAGTATGATAATCCGAAGAATCTTTCGAAATAAAGACAAATTCCTGATAAAGAAACAAAACTGAGGAACAATAAAGAAAGAACAAAGGTAGAGGTGTACTAGGTCTCCATTCTGACTGCTAAAACAGTCTCGAATCCACACCTACTTCAGCAGCTCGACAGGGTTTATTTTTTCGCCTATTACGAGCTTGACGAAAGCCATTTGATTTATTAGAGTCCTCAGTGCTTGATCTAGTCCCATTTTCGTTTTCATCTTCAAGTGAATCATCTTTCTCCTTCAATTGGCCATTCTTCTTTCGTTTATTCCCATTCTGTGTCACATTTGAACCTCTAATTTCTTTTTTTAGCATACCAGTCGTCATATCCTCACTATCTTCATCTCCTATTTTCTGTGCTTTTTCCTCATCTATCTCATCTTTAAGTGGTTTCTGTGGCCTTCCCCTTTTCTTCTGTGCAGGAATTTTCTCTTCCTCGCCACTCCCAAGATCATCCTGGTTAGATACAGATAATTTCTTCCCCTTCGCTCTACCCCGACCCATAACCTTATACTCCAGATAAATCAAGCAAGCAATTGATATTTCTGTGAAACAAAGTAGCCATAAAAACCATTTATCAATTTCATAAGCATGTTTATAATCAACGAGGTCATCACAAATGAAATATATGTGAACCGCTATAGGGAATATTATCACATATGCAGTGTTGGACATTCTTAGAAAAATTTGGCAAAAGAAAGTTCATTGCACTAGAAAAGAGTATAAAACAAGAACAGTAAGCTAAACCTTGTTCACAATAGGCAAAAGAGAAGAATATAGAACCAAATATTTTAAACACTACATTGTGCTGAACCACCTCGTCTAATAGCTTAAGATTTCACATGTGGTGGCTCTGACCATAAAAAATGTACATATATAGACCCATGGCCGGCCCTGACATTAGGCGGGCAAGGCGCCACTTAGGGCCCTCAACCATATCCCGAGCAAAAAGGCCACTGAATCAAGAAGTTTAAATATATAAATTCTGAATAAGAAATAATGAACAATAAACTAATCTTAGGTTAGTTAGGTGCAGAGAGGAAATTAGCTTGAAAGAATTACCATGGTCACATGTTCAATTCTCCCCGTCAACAGATTTTAATTTTTTAAATCCTTTACAGTCAATTTTTTGCCATACTTATTTATAGCCTAAGCCCCTATAATTTTTTTAGTTTGAAGACCCGCTTGGGCCACGAAAACTCAGGGCCGGCCCTGTATAGACCTTTGTTAAGAAAAGAATGACACGTTTAAACATAAATAGTGTCCCCCTCTTTATCAGAGCATCTCTAATAATTTATGCATATTTTGATCTATGTCTATGTGGAAATTAAATGAATAAATATCTCGCTCATGTCCATAAAATAGATAATGAAATTTAAAGCTTATCTTCAATAGTCTTCGGCAATTTTTTATTTGTACACATGTCATCAAATTAGCATCATTTTCTTAGATTAAATAAATAAAAAATTAACATTTGCCTAGTCACTTTATCTAGCGCATTATCTATACCTAGATATAGCACAAGATAATATCCATAACACATCAGCATCGTATAGGCATGAAAACTAACCATTGGAGATGAAATGTTTAAATTATTATTTGTTTTTCCGATGTGGCAATGCTTTTTTTTCACAATCCATAAATCATTAGAGATTCTCTCAATTCAAGCTGTTTTAGATGAGACGGTTAAATACCTATAACATCTTTTACAACCATTGGATTAATGTGAAGAACTAGTTTTACCTATACCACAAAACAACAAAAGGACTCCTAACTTTCTACCAACATCAGAATCCTTAACACAATTTTCGCCTCTCCATCCTAGTTGGCCTAAAAGCTTGCCCACAACAAAAACCAGATGCTCTCACTTGTTATATGCACTTTACAACACAAACTGAACTTGGAATTCAGTATTAACCCCGTAAACAATTGACAATAAAACATTCATCTTTCAACATATTTTTCAGAAACAATGAAGATTAGATCCATGGTGGAAAGAAAAACGATTTTCGAAAAAAAAAAAAACATATTTCCTCTATTAGAACCAAATAACAGTACAAAACACACAAATTACATAATTAAGAAAAAATAAAAAAAATAAATGAAACTCACCAGGAAATCATCTAGAATGAATCTGCGACACACCAAGTGATGTACCGAAACTCCTAGACCACCAAACCCAATGTGAACTTTCAATGCAAAGGTTTCAAAAATAACATGAGAATAGCTAAAGATATGATTTTTATAGGAAGAAAGGTAAACTTGAAGGGATAATAAAGAGCCCAGATCAAGAAACTTGAAAACTCAATAGAGGGATTCGATAAGATTAAGATTTCGCAATTTGTTATCCAAAAAGTTTCCCCTCACAAAACCAATAAATGGGCAAAAGCACAAATGAAGCAGAAGAGCACACAGATGATAACAGTCTGAACACGAGAGAGAGATTTGTTGATTGGTTTTGCAAAATCTGTACGAGAGCAGGGAGAGTCAAGTGAGTATATCCTACGCTGGCAAACGGGTGTGCGCGTGTGAAAAGAGTCCAGCCAGGGCCCAGCGGCAATTTTGAGCAACCCCAGAAATAAGTTTTATGAATTTAAGATAGGGTAGTTATATTTAATCCCCTATTTTTTATATTTACACCACACTTTAATTACATAAAAGATGTTAACATTTGCTCACTTTTACCTTTATGTCCTCAATTTTTTTTCCAAAATATATTATTCATAACTTTCAATTAATTAACATATTATATTTTTAATCACAATTTATATCTAAATATTCTGCTATTGCGTATTGAAAATGGGAGAAAATATTTAATTTTGACTTTTATATTAGTTATTTACTTCGATTATTTAAAAATACAAGAGATATATAATTTTGTTCGCCCTCTTAAAAAATATCTTGGACAAAAATCATCTTTATGAACAAGATATGAAAATTAATAGATGGTTCATGATAAAAGATTTATATAAAAAATTTGGGAGCATAAGTGTAAAAATAAGAAAAACTTAAGGATATTCATTAAAAATAAAATGTGGTGTAATTAATCAATGTTATGGTGTTAATATAATTACCCTTTAAGAAAAAAAGAAAATTACATAACAATTCTAAATTCTAGGTAGGTCTGGGCAAAATAACCGGAATCAGCGTTTCGGTTCAATCTCAGTTCTTTCAAAATTTTAAACGGTTCTGGTTCTAAAAATAAAAAATCATTTGGTTCCGGTTCTAGGTTCAAAACCAGAACTAGAACTAAGAACTAAGAACCAGAATTGATAGAGCAAAACATGATTTTTTTTTTTTTTTTTTTTTTTACTTCTTTTTAAATATAAATTTAAAAAAAATAATAATAATCATCAATTCTTAAACTTAATGCATGTTATTTGGTCTATTAGTAATTATCAATCACCCAACAATTATTGGCTCACTCAACATTACAATAACTATAAGCAAAACAAGTAATAAACAAAAAAATTATAAATCTAAAATCATTTTTTTCTTTCAGTGGTTCAATTGTTAGGAGCCTTCGGCCTTCAAGTCTTCAACCTTCAGTTTTTTAAGAATCAACAAATAAGAAATCTTCAATCTACATCTCACAATCAGTTGTTATCTTATTTTCAAGGATTTGTTGGACTTGTGCGACTGTTCCCTAAAAATGTGGAAAATTATGAGTAGAAATTGAAGATTTTTCCCGCAAAGCACATACACCCGGATGAAGAGATACATTACTGTTTGAAAGGAAGTGAATATTTTAATGTTAAGGACAAAGATTATTGTTGTATTAGCATCTTCATCAAGGTCGATGATCATACTATCTTACGACTCTTACCAATCGGAATCTACCATAGTTTAAATTTGAAAATTTTAATTTAGAAAATCGGAACCAGAACCAAATGAACTGAACAGTTCGGTTCTTTTCTCAAAAGAAACATCGGTTCTTGATCGGTTCAGTTCCCTGGGAACCAGAGTGATATGGAACCATACCCCCACCTAATTCTAGAGGCTAGTTTTTCTTTTCTTTTCAGGTGGTAATAGCAATTAATTAAATTAGTTAATAGATAATTAAATTCCAGATCTTACATTCACTAACCCAAACGAACCAGGGTATTTCTCTCCCCAATCCCTAAATCAGAGCTCCATCGCCAGTACAGCTGCACTCTTCTTCCTCACCCCCATTTTACCATCAACCCCACCCATCGACGGCGATTGCATCGGCATCACAACAACAACAATGATAGTAGCGACTGTTTTGCTTTGTCGACGCGCGACGGCCCGCGCACACAAATACGAGACTTATGGCTATCAATGTAATTGAACTATGGCCTTATGTGATCGATCTGTGACTTTGTGTGATCAACTGTGATTTTGCGGGTATTGGCGGGTGTGGTGGGAGCGAGGTGAAATTTGTGATAAATTTGTAATTGTGACGAACTGTGACTTTGTGTGACCGAATGTTACTTTGCATGGTGGGGTGGGGTGAATGATTAAATTTGTGGTTAAATTTTTATATGTGACTTAATTGTAACTTTGTATGACTAATTGTGATTGGTGGGTGGGTGGGTGGGTGGGTGGGTGGGTTCGAGGTGGGTTGGGGTAAATTTTACGATTAAATTTGTAATTGTAACTGAAATGAGACTTTGTGTGACCAACCGTAACTTTGTGGGTGGGGTGGTGACGGAAATATTGAGTGTGAGTGGTGTTTGGATAAAATTATATACCAATATAATAGATAATCATTTTTATAATATTATTTTTATTTATTATTATTAACACTTTATTTTTAAAAAGAAATCTTAAATTTGTTAAATTTAAAAAGTGTTAGTTTTAGATTTGTAGCCATGTACTTTTCCCATAAGAAAAAGTTCAATTATAATATGTAATTGTAAGAATATTGCATGGAATAGTAATATTCACCTGTCCATGATGGGCAGGTGTTAAAATGTCTATTGTCGGCAAATGAATGATGTGCTCAATTTTTTTAAAATATTGGACATGTGTCATTCGTCTGTCCACGATGGACGTTTTAAAACCCGCCCACTGCGGGCGGGTGAACATTTTTGTTGCAGGAAAAATGTAATAAAGTTTGTATTCTATTTGTCTCGGCAAATAGATGAACCTACAGGCTACACCCTTAAATATTAAGTAAAGCGCGGTCTTAAGATACGTTACCCGGTTATCAATTCATACGTAAATGTGTATTTAAACTATTCAATTTTTCTAGGTAAAACATAACCATACAACCTTAGATATTTGGTAAAAACGTGGATTCATAGAGAAATTTTTGTCATAATTTGAGTTTAAAAATCCATCATCGTGGATAAGACTATCAAATTATATGAAATGAGTAATTAAGTTCCAGTTGTTATAAAATTCCTTACCTAATTTATAATGTTATAAAATTCCTTACCTAATTTATAATATAAATTATTGTATTAATGACTATTTTTGCCCCTATAGAATTTCCTATAAATAGAGGCATGTATTGTTGTATTTGGCACACCTTGGAATGATGAGGAATTTCTCTCATTCTCTCCATCTCTTTCTCTCTAAGCTCTCCATCTTTCTATCTCTATTTTTTTGATTTTGATAGTTTCACAACACGTTATCAGCACGAGTCTCTAACCTATTGAGTAATATGGCGGGAGTATGCTCTACAGTTGTATCTAAATGATGAACCTCTGTATCAGAAATCAGATTATTATTAATCAACATTTCATTTTCAAAATCTAGTGTTTTTGGTATTAGAAAACAAATTATATCTCGAAGATATGAAAATATTGAATCTGCCTACGAGTTTTCATTATCCATGGACGAGTTTCCCCTGAAAAATTTTTCTTGCACTAATAAATGGACGAGGCCACTAGACCACTAACTTAGTGGTAGCAGGTATATATATATTAATTAGTTTAATTATGGATGATTACTAATCATTAAGTAGAATATATATTCTTAATCTATTGACACTAATATGGAATCAATTAGATAAAATAAAAAATTTAAATAAAGTATAAGTAATATAATCATTGTCATACCGTGATGGGTTGAGTTATTATGGACTGAATTTATACCTTAACTGGATATGACTCATTATCATAACAGATTGAACTATTATGAATACCTTGACTGAATTTGAAGATATGACTCGCTCGCTCACTCATGAAATGTAATTATTTCATTATGTTGACACCGCCTATATGGTCGGTCTATCAATTGAATACATGGAATTTTTACATATATTCAAATTTTATAAACACCTCAGTTGTTGGTTAATTCTAACATATTAGAGGATGTTGTCAACATATATACGTGGTGGTATAACCTCAGTATTATTATTGTTAATATATATACAATATTATTGTTATTTTATACTTCATTAAATGATACCAGAAATTATCAATACTAAAGTTATAAAATATTTTATCAAATGATACCAGAAGTTATCATTACCAAAAAGTTGGTGAATGTTGATAAAAATATTTTATCAAACGGTACAAGAAGTTACCATTATCTGTATTGAAAAGATAGATAAAAATGAATTATCCAACAAGAGAATGTTGATGTATGATAAAATAATATCACATGATAGCACGGATATGGCTAATGTGAAAATAATCTCATCAGTATTATGAGATAAATATTAGATGATAAATATCTGGAAAAGTTCTTGCACGAGCACTTATGTATTCCAAAAGAAGTACATATTTACTCCAGAGGAAGTAAAAATTATCATCTAAATATACTGAAATGATATTATTATTGCTCCTGAAGAAGTATAAACGAGTCATACATGTAAAATACAAAAGGGGGAAACATTTATGATCCTCAAAATTAGAGATGTGTTTCGGGAGTAACCGTATCCTACCACCTCTGATCTTTTGAGGAAATAAAGAAACATTTAAAGAGGTGCGTTTCAAGAGTAAGAATACTCCGTACTCTACCACCTTCAATCTTTGAGGTAAACAAGATTAAACATTGATAAAATCCTATAAATTTATGGTGTGTCTCAAGAGTGAGAATACTCCGTACTCTACCACCACCTATTATAGGGTTCACAAGGATAAATTTACATTAACCGGACTCCATTTTCGCTTGATTCCCCTTCCTTGCGATCAATCTATCTTAACTCCTGCTGGATCTTGTATGGGGATATATGACTGCAACTTATCCAGCAGTTCCTCGATAGTAGGAGCAGAAATAAGGATTCTCCTAGAAAATGGAGAGATGAATCCCTGTTCCACAGTATAATCAAGAAATGTTAACAAACCATCAAAGAAATTGTTAATATTTAAAAGCCCAATAGGCTTAGTATGGAGATCCAGTTGAGCCCATGAGGTAATATTAAAGATTTCTTCTAAAGTACCAAAACCTCCAGGCAGGGTTATAAAGGCATCAGAACCATATAGCATGCAAGTTATGCGTTCATGGATAGATAAGGTTTGTACTTCATGCCCTCGTGTTTTTCCTGCAATATCTACCAAAGGAACATGTATAACACCGATCACTTTTACTCGCTCTGTGAGAGCAGATTGGGAAACACAACCCATCAAACCACTGCTACCACCCTCATACACGAGAGTGATACCTTTCTCTCCCAACTTCTTTCCTAAATCCACTGCTACTTCTAGATACCAAAAACCTTTCCATACTTTTGGATCCACAAAATACACAGATAGTTTTGATCTGTCGAAGTTTTGGTCCTTCCATATTTGAGAGTATAAGGAAGGAAAAACTTATGAGAAAATGATATTTTGGGATGCATGAGACTGTGAAAATCATTGGCTTTTTAAATTTGAAAAACTTCACTATTTACTGCTCGTCTTTTGAAAAAGTAAAAACATACTTCTGACTAAATTACACTACTTTTGATAAAGCTTATCTTTCGGTAATTTTTCAATACACTTTATCAATGCTCGAGAAATTAAACATGAAAATATTTTATAAATATATGTGCAAAAATACACACAATATACTGATATACCTTGTATCAATGCTGAATAGCCAAAACATCATTGTTTATAACAGTCTGGCAAACAGGATCTTTTACTATTATATTTTTGAGACTATAACGGTCTTTATAGCTGATAAATTTTGTCCATAAAGATAGTAGCTCACGCTGCACATTGTTCGCTCAAAATAGTGTACCGCAAGCGCACGGGTCGCGTACAAGTAATAAAGTGGACTTTTTGAGTCCGGGTTGTCGATCCCACGAGGAATGTATACTCTAGATTATATAACTTCAATTAATTTAATTCTAACAACAAAAGGAAACACACAATTAAAAAGTTGGATTTTTGTAAATTCTAAATTAAAGAAACTAATTTTAAACCGAATTAAAATAAGAAAAATGAAAGATAAAATAGTTGGGATTCATGATTTCACTTAACTTTCGCTTAAGTAATTTCTCAACACATGCAAATTAATAAATTACTCATTTACAATGTTAGACTCGATTTTTCAAGCTTAGTTAATTACCTCTCTCGAGTGAAATCAACCCTAATCAATTTGTCTAACCTACTATATCTCTATGTCGATTAAGGTCCAATCAATTGCATTAACTCTTTGTGAAAATAGCTCAATGGATCATCTAGGGTTTAAGGTATATCTCTATCCTTAACAAGAACCTAGAGCATTTGTTATTTGGTCTAAAATGCATAATATCTCTCGATTATCATACACTTCACAAAACACATATTTGGTGATCAATCAAACACATGGAATAATCTCAACAACAAACACACATGAAATAAGCTCAACATTAATAAACAAACATTAAAATTACTTAAACTAAGTTAAGCTACATCAATCATCCCAACATAAAATAACTAGCCCATTTTATAAATATTCCACAAAAGTTGAGGTTTACAAAAATACATCACAAAATATAGAAATCAAAGATTAAAAATACAAGATAATGAAATAAATCACTTCCCTTGATTTTTGCCCTAAAATTCCTTGAACTTTGTTTTGAATCTTCACCTCACTTCTTGCTTCCTTGCTTCAATGGTGACTAGCAACATGTAAACAAAACTAACTACAACTAAATTACAAACTAAATCAAAAACAAAGAAAAGAAAAAGAAAAGAAAAGAAAAGAAAAAGAGAGAAAAAGGGAAGGGGGCTAGGGTTTGGTGGTTGAATAATGTTCAAGAATTTTGAAACCCTCCTCAAAAATGCCCAAAAATACCTCTTTTCGCGTAGATCCGCGAAAAATAGCATATGGGCCGAACCGGGTCGCACTGGGTCGGCCCAGATTTTTCCTCCAAATTTTGACCACGCGATCGCGTGGTTGAATGCCTCGTGATCGCGTAGCTGACTTGAAAACTCTCGGGTTGGAATATATGCTTGATTCGCAATCGCTATCTGATATTAACCACGCGATCGCGTGGTTAGCCGGTAGCCCCATCATTCCATGATTTGCAATTGGGTCCTCCAGCTTCTGGTCTTCTTCAATTTAGTCCTCGAATTTGACTTTTATTACAACTATGCCCTTGAAATATTTGCAAGGTAGGTCCTCCTTCTTTTTGAGATGTTGCAATTCAGTCCCCAAACTTTTGATTTCTTTCAATTAGGTCCTTGGACTTCGAAATTGCTCTTCTTTTAGCTCAATTGCTCTCCAATCTTGTCTATTTCCTTTCCAATTGAGTTTGTACCTAATTGTACAAGATAAACGCAATATATAAGTAGATATTTGTTCAATTTGTCAATTAAATTGTTTATTTAAAAGCACAATAAGTGTGTAAAACGCACACTTATCACACATACCCACTAGGGTGCGTCTCAAGAGTCAATCGGATATCATCCAATGACTCCTTACTCAGTCCACCCTTAATGAAGTATATCTTATCATCTCGATTTATGAAAGAATATCATACTGACTTACAATGGGTATCACATGTCCATCGAGCATATTTGTAGCAACTATTCAATCTTTTTGCTCTTCGCTTCTTTGCAAAAGTAATCTTACCTAAGCCAGACATGTGCTTAGAAAATGAATCTGGTAATTCACCAGCTAAACGAACTCTTGCTTCGATCAACCAACGAACATCTTTTGGAATGCCTTGATCCATCAGCAGCCTCAATCTTTCAAGTCGAACTTGGTAAATCTTTTTCAAAACATTTACCGGAAGATTAGAATAATATTTGCAAATATTTGATAATATAACATCCATTTTTTTTATGGATCTAATCTCTTCCCAAACGATCTATTTAAATGCATTATTTAAACGCGTAAAGGAGCGCTCCGCGTGTCAGTGATATCGATTTCATCAAGAAATAATGGAATAAATTATTGAAAATGTGGGAACAATGAGATAATGCGTCATTACCTTTTTCGATATAAGGGAAGATTTGACGACAAGATTGAGATATTTTCTTGGATATTGTACCTGATTTTTCCGGTATACTAAAAGTAATAAAGGTATACTGATTTGAACTGTACAGAAATATGTACTGATGAAATGAATACTGTATTGAACCAGAAGTTCATACATATGTACAAGTGAAATATCTTGCTGAACCAGAAGTTCTATAATGATTGGTTAGATTCCAATTCAATAATGAGATTTATTGAGAATGCAAAATGATATTCATTGAAGGACCAGAAGATTGTTCAGGTTAACAAGTTATAATTACTGCTTGTTCTCAAAGGAAAATTAATTATTTCACTAAGAAAATGAATGACTAATTATTTGCTCAAGTAATGATATTACGAGCAAAGTAATAAATGCTAGCATGAATATATCTTAAAGTCATTAATGATTTTACGAATTAGTTGAGACAATAGAATATTATATTGCTAATGATTTAGCAGATTAAAAGCCTCAAGTTATTTGCTATGAGAACAATTCGAATATAAATATTTCTTATGCAGCAATATTTTACATACAAACATGTCAATAAGATGAAATAAAGATTAGCTTGTAAAGCTTTATGATTTCTAAAAAGCGCGATATCTATATACACTCCAACAAAACACACTTAGATATAATATTGTGATTATATCCATAATTATGAATTACATGTGTTGCGGCATTGTTAGCCGACTGATATAATACAAGATTCTTGAATATTATGGAGAAAACACGCTTAAAGCGTAATTATGCCTGAAGCATAATGAGAATCGATTTCAAAAATAAATATCTCTTGAATAATTGAAATGATCCCTTTGAGGCTAAATACTCATAGTGAGTAAAAGAGACATAGTTAAATGATAAGAGATTCAGGTCTGATGATAAAAAATACAAAGAGATCTCTCTATGTTATGTTTATATTGACATGAAATGGAATCGATAAATAAGTCGACTGCATACATAAACAACCCTCTTATGAAAATGAGGTTTTTGAAATTTAAATACTTTGGCCAAATATATAAAAAAAATCCCAATGTAGGGATTATTGTTATAGGACCTGAAGTCCAAAACACTTAAATGTGTAATGCCAGTAGTTATTTATACAAATGAAAAATATTACACAGTCGTAAAAGACGACTCGTTGCACGCGAAATTTTTCAAAGAACTGGCATGACATATGGTGGATAGACTATAGTCTAAATCACTAGTTTGAACTCTTTGATATACCAATGAGTGAGATCAAAAAGTGCGATTCTCATCTCGGTACTTTGGGAGTTTTCTTTGATGTACCAGTTGATCATGGTACGTTTGGATTTCAAGCGAAATGATTATAGATTATATGTCGAGATTGATATCTATTTCAATGATTGATTATACTCCTGCAAATTAGAAATTGCAGTTTATAAAGTGCAAGAACATACATGTATAAATCATTGAAATATTCAATTTGCCCAGAATAGTATCATTATAGAATGAAATGTGATTCTTAAAATAAAATCACATGAAGAATGATACATATGACCCCATAATATAATATGTTGAAAATGAAATTGGAGTGTACTATTATTATATTTGAATATTTGGACATGCAATTGATTTTCAATATGCAAAATTATATTATCCACCGAAAATGAATATTCACCAGAAGTGAATTTGAAAATGAATATTTAATTATTCATCAGAAGTGAATTCTAGATTTTGATAGAAGTGAATCAATTCTACATTTGAGTAATGCAATCAGTCAACTAACTAAACATTACTTGGTATAGCATGTTCAATATATCATAAATGAGCTATGACTTCATAAATGAGTTATAAACTATTTATAAAAGCTCATCACAAACTATATGTTTGATGAAATGATTTGACATTGCATTAATATACTTGTGATATTCTTATGAAGGGAACAAATACGCGTTGCACTCTTTTTCTCTTAGCTGAGGTTTTGTTCCACAGGGTTTTCCTAGCAAGGTTTTTAATGAGGCAACAATTATGGCGTATCAATGAGAATAATATACTCTTTTTCCCTTCGCTAAGGTTTTTCCTACATGATTTTCCTAGCAAGGTTTTTGAGACATTGTCACAGCTATCTGCAAGTAATAATTCAACAACAAGCTCTCTCTTTAAATTGTGCTGGAATAATATTAACAAATGAAGAAAATCATAGACATCTGGAATGGTATCAACAAATGAAGAGAATCATAGATATCTTATGAAGAATGTTATAATATCAACAAATGAAGAAAATCATAGACATCTTATGAAGAATGTTATGATATCGGCTACACACAAGAAGATTTTCATATATACATATTCCAGACGAAAGATGATATCATTATTCAAAAGGTTCATGAATACTTGATTGCACACTTCAGGGGGAGAATCATGCTGTACTCTTTTTCCTTCGTCCAGGTTTTGTCCTACTAGGTTTTCCTGACAAGGTTTTAACGAGGCAGCGGCTGTACTCTTTTTCCTTCGTTCAGATTTTGTCCCATTGGGTTTTACTGACAAGGTTTTAACGAGGCAGCACTAAAGCGCTGAAGCACTTCAACACTTCAGAACTTCAAATTTCAGTACATGATTTGTACTACTTATCATTGATGTCATTTTGGATATTAGACTCAATGATTAATGATGGCCAACATCAGGGGGAGCAGCTATACTCTTTTTCTTTCACTCAAGTTTTATCCCACTGAGTTTTCTTAGCAAGATTTTAACGAGACAGACAATTGAGCAATAAGTCATTAAAGGGGGAGTGTTATAAAATTCCTTACCTAATTTATAATGTTATAAAATTCCTTACCTAATTTATAATATAAATTATTGTATTAATGACTATTTTTGCCCCTATAGAATTTCCTATAAATAGAGGCATGTATTGTTGTATTTGGCACACCTTGAAATGATGAAGAATTTCTCTCAATCTCTCTCTCTCTAAGCTCTCCATCTTTCTATCTCTATTTCTTTGTTATGATTTTGACAGTTTCACAACACCAGTTCAATTTTTCTAGTCAAAACGAACTCAGAAAGTCTCATCTCATTCCCTCATCAAATATGCTATTCCCCACGTGTTAACTCCGTCCTTGCAATATATCTATGCTTCAATGTGTCACTTCATTTTCCTTCATCCTTGTGTTTACTCTTCATCTCTGCTATGTCTCCATAATAAAAAAACAGAGAGGAATATATTATATTCATCTTCAGTATATTATCATCTCGTATGACAACCCAAAATGTTACATTGCTATAATTGTGTTCATATGCATTTTCTTTATCAATGGAATTCTTAATACCCAATCCAGTACAAATTATTTATGATTGCTTCTTGTCAAACTAATTATTTGGCATTGTGAGTCAAGTATGTATATCCAATGTCGGCTACTCTGTATATTACTTTCCTCGTCCCAATTATATTGACTTGTTTGACTTTTCACACGAATTAAGAAAACATATTTATTCCCTTTAAAAAAGTAATTTTTGTAAAGAAATGTTCCAACTTATCCTTATTTAATATCAAAACTATTACTATATAGAAAGTAATAAATAATGGTACATTGGTAAACAAACTAACTAAATACTTTCCAATAAAGAAACAAACATATATAATTGGGACAAACAAAAAAAGAAATACATTCTATATAATTAGGACGAATTGAGTATTATTATTTAAGACTCGGGTTTCCAAGTTACACACGACTAATCCTAGGAGATGACAGTCTTCCTCCCTGATTTAACCTCCAGGTAAATTTGAATACATATACAATTTATTATGTCCCACTTGGAATAGACTTTCAGATAACGATTTTTCTCCCATGAACCTCATTGACGTTGTGTGGACGAGACCAGAAATGAGTGACATAGCCCACCATGACCCTACCTTCATGTAAGCACTTATATTTCAGCATTTATATGCTACATTCCAAGAGCCAAGATTTAAATATTCGATCATCTAGTTTCAACTTCTACTACTTTACACCATGCCTTTGAGGCCATTTTTATGTTTTTTTTTTTTTTGTGCGTAAAAGAAGGTACCAAGGATCCATGGTTAATTTTAGGCAATCAAAGAAATATGTTAGCAATGAGTTTGGTGCAAAAGTTCCATTGATATGTGTTTTGATCAAAGAAGAAGAATAATAATATTACACATACATCAGAACACAAAAGTAGAAATTTATTAATCTAATTCTTACGAAAACTCCAATCCCAATGGTAACATAAACTAATATATTTGAAGACGACTACATAAATACTTTCTCGTCACCTGTTCCTCGAGAGTAAATTTCCATTTCCATATGTATAAATATTCAACTGTACAACCATGAAAAAAGAAGGTGCGAACAGAGAGAAACCAATTGCAGGCTGCATCTACAGATTACTGAACTTCCTCACTCAAACACATTGAACAACTCAAGAAGAACAAGAAAGCATTCCAACACCAGGACGATAAGCCCAAGCAGGTGGCAAACGTGCATATTTTTCCATTCCGGGTTGATCGTCATATGGGCGACTCATAACTTTCAGGAGCTGGCGAACCTCTTCAAAATTACCAGATTCTGCTGCATCAATGGCACTTTGACAGAGATAATTTCGAAGAATGTACTTGGGATTTACGGAGTCCATTGAGACCTTCCTGTCCTCATCTGAAGTGCCACTAGCAGAAAGCTGCAGATGGCAAAATGATGAAAAAAAAAATGTCAGCATAAATAAACAAGTTATAAAATTTCAAGATGCTTGAAAAGGCTTGGCCTGAAAATGTTTGCACTTGGTTTTACCGGACTATCTACTCAAACCATTATGTATGAAGTTTGATGTTCAACAGTTCATAAAGAAGAAACATGGGGAGAAGAATTTCCAATATTATTCCGGTCAGAGAGGAAGCATAATAACCACATTAGGTTCTAAGAACTAAGAGGGCGTTTAGTTTGTTGTTTTCAGTTTTATAAAATACATAAAACTAGTTTATTCTGATATTTAGGAAAATGCACTTTCCGAAAACAAGATTATAACAAAAACTCAAAATATATTTTGAAATTTTGAGCGTTTTTAGTGAAAAAAAAAACCGTCAAAACATGAGAAATGAAAGTAATATAATTCTTCCTTCCAATGACAAATCAAACCCACTGAAAGGCACCAAAAATAGAAGTCACCTTCTCCAAACGCACCCCGTGACCAACCTCTTTCCACCACCGCCGCCCCTCTCTCTTCGCCACCATCACCACCTTCCATTGATTATTCACCACTGCTAATGTAGAGACCCAAAATTGCAACCCAAATCGAACTCAAATTTTCAAAACCCATATAATAGACCTACTTTCAAAGCACAAATTAAAAGTTATAAAGATGAAGACAATCATTAGTACCCCAAAGGTAGTGTGGCGTGACATGACATGAAATTGGGTTCTATTATTCTAAGTTCATGTCATCTTATCTTTTTTTTTTTTTTTTTAATTGTCTTATAGATTGCTAAGTCAATTTATTTGTATTTAAGTTTTTTTAGAGGTATAGTAAGTTTGGTGAATTTAAAAATTTATATATTACTTAGTAATATATTAATATGAATTTTGTTCTATTTTACTGAATAATCAAAATTTGTTGAATAAAAAGTCATAACAAGTTCTAAAAACTCCAAATCAAACATATTTCCAGTTTTCTGTTTTGATAAACAGTTTTTTAGAATGACAACTTAAACATGTTTTCAGCACTCTTAAACAGACTCTAAAGCACAAAACTGAAAATAAATTCAAAATTTAAAACTTAAAACTTAGATGCAAACCAAACGGGACCTAAAATTTCCATAGGATTTTTACACTAAGGGCATGTGCCAAAAAAAAAAAAAAGTGCTAGTGGTATTGTAAGTAAGAAGTCATAGAATCTCCTCATGTACAGTTTTTTCGTTTATATAGTTTCAATAACCAAAGAAATATTTTACGCAGCAAGTGGTCCCAAACCTGCCAACTAATTGTGCATTCTTATCAATGTTTAAAAGATAGCAGTACCGACCCCCACAAAAATAAATAAAAAATGAACACTTTGACTCGTCAAGATTTTCTGAATTTGGAATATAAACCTGAAAGCTTAGGATGCATGCTTTACAATTGCTGTGTGCATATATTTATATGTGTGGCCATCTGTTTCATTTTAGGAGGGCGTATATTACCTATAGAAAAATGCGTTCCTCTAATTTTACAGTAACCCAATATAAATTAGAAAATAAAAATGAAATATATAATGTTTGTATTACCTCCTGTATGTAGGATTTCACCCAGCTGGTCCATGCTTCTTTGCGCTCCTTACCAATATCCAGCAGAACAGCCTTCAGTGGAATCAGCAGTTCATCTTCTGGAATGGTAGGATCAGCTTTGATATTTGAAAGCGACCGAAAGAAATTTGTGTAGTCAACTTTGTCAATAGCCATGTTTTTAAGGAGTTCGCTGATCAATTGCTTGTTGTACTTAGGCAAACCAAGTTTTTTGGTCATTATGGCCTGATATTCGTCCATAAATTTGGTCCCATATCTAGCCAGTGGAGGACATAGAACGTCAATAAATTCAATTCCAAAAGGAAATCATTAAACCGGTTTAAGTCATTAAAAATACCTTTCCATGGCAAAGTTTGATTCTTTATCATTTATCAACTGAGCTGTCGAAAGAGTCGTGGCAAAATGTGCAATATTCCATAAGCCAATATCAGGTTGATTTGCGAAACTGTACCTTCTCCCAGGAAGATCTGTAGTATTTGGGGTGTAACGGGGATCAAATGCGTCCAGGAATCCAAAAGGACCATAATCAATCGTAAGTCCCAACACACTCATATTATCAGTGTTCAGCACTCCATGCGTAAAACCAACTCCCTGCCAACTTGCAACCAAGGAAGCCGTGCATTCAGCAACTTCTACAGCCCAAGCTGATATTTCAAAAATTCCCAAGCCATAATCAGACAAATCGATGTGGTATATTGTCTAAATGTACATAAAACAGACAAAAGCAAAATGTTAAACCGGCAATCAGATATAGAATAGGTTGTCCACTTGTCCCTTGGATTTAAATTGCAGCCGTTGTCCATATAATCAATTTAGTTAAGACAAATGAAAAGAAAGATAAGCAAACAAAATGTAATAACTAATAACCACTTCCTCGGACATGCATCTAAAACTCCCCCCTCATTTGATCATAATTCTTTTTTTACCCTGAAATAAAGACGGTTGAATTGGTCTATGACCTCAACAAATGCCTCCAACCATTTCAAGCAAATATTCAAAGAAAGTTCGGGATACACAAATTGACAGGGAGAAGGAATAATAATAGTGAAAAATAAATTAACAAGAAAATATGACCCCACGCATCCACCACACTTTTCACTATCCAGCTCAGATTCAGATTATTTTTCTTACAACATTTTATTTTCAAACTTACAATTACCTGCATACTTGTTTGAAGTTAAATCCACAACTGAATCATCTCCACCAGTGCTGAAAGAAACTCTATCACTTTTTCTCAGCTTCTCTAAATGGGGGAAGTGATGACGAATGGTGTAGTCCGCCAAAGTATGAACAAGGTCAAGATCCTCTCTAGATGCATGTATTTGATATGAACCAAAGCGTAGAAAGGATTGAGAAACTCTACAAACAACTGCACCTGGCTCAGCCTTTGGATTGCCACTGCATGTGAATAAGCCCAAACTTATCAGTGTCGCAACTAACAATTCATAGAGAGATTAAATCACTACACTGAGTCATGCAGTACTCATGTTACTTTTCCAAGATGATTCCAGAATCCATAACATGTTATCACTCTCGACTATGCCAGTCATGGTTGTATTATTTAGGCTTCAAGCGAGATACAAGTCAGAATGCAATGATATGTCCGAGAGGATAAATGCTTCTTATTGTAGAATAAGAAGTTCCTTGTTCATAAATGGAAACTTGTTCCATTCTATACCTTCAGAACATCTTATCTAACTAAGAAGAATAACCAAAGCTGAAGCGGAAGAAAAAGTATCAAACTGGAGTTCATAAACAAAAAGAATAAAAGAACATACTCGTAAAACATGTCTCGAGTGACATATTTTCCAGTTGTCACAAGACAAAGTGCACGGGTTGTCGGGATTCCTAGATAATGCATTGCCTCACTGCAGAGGAATTCCCTGATACTACTGCGTAATACTGCTAGACCATCAGCAAACCTGCTGTAGGGGGTCTTTCCGGCACCTTTAAGCTGCAATTCCCACCTCTCCAACTTTGAATTCAGAACCTCTCCAAGAGTGATAGCACGACCATCACCCAATTGACCAGCCCACATCCCAAATTGATGTCCTCCGTAACACTGAGCAAAAGGCATCCTGCAGAAGTCACGTCATATAGAGTAAATAAAGTTTCATTAGAAAGAATTAATAGAAATAGTATAAAACTCTAAGGAAATGATGCTTACCCTCCAACCAATGGTGATGCGCCAGAGAATATAAGAGGAAAATCAGGTCTAGTGAATCTGAAATACTGAACCAATTAGACATGAAGAGACCAAGTATATCGTCAAAAAGGTGAAAAGGTTTAGGAAACAAGTTCGAAAGCAGAAAGATATTGAATAAAGTCGAAGATATATATGCAGGTACTAGAAGCAACTCACTCTTTAGGATTCAAATCAAGCAACTCAGCAACTGAATCAGACCATGCAACAAGCTGAGGGTTCTCCACCTCAACAGATGGAGACACTTCAGTATAGCAAGCATGCAATACCTGCACAAAATGCCGTAAAGAAAAATGGCATTCTCATTAACTAGGGAAATAGAGTGAAACTAATCATGAGTAAATACAAAAAATTGAATTCCTACACATCTTATTTAGAATATGCAAAATAAAAAGCATACATAGTTCAAAAAACTAAAGGCATTACAAACATCATCAAGTCAAGCTATTGTTGGAGAGATTTTTAAAAGAATGTAATTTTCACATTTGAGATTAACTCAAAGAAGGAAAGATGTGAAGAAGCATTTTGGATCAAGATCGGATAGGAATGAGAGACGATGGAGTTGGACAAAAATCTGTCCCTGCTCTGCCTGGTTGACGCAGGTATGCTACCTGTGCTAGCATGCTTGGCCAGTAAATCACTGCTTGCTAGCACACCTGTACTGACAAGTGACACCAATATGTCTTTTCGTCTCCAACTGATATTTGGATGTTAAAATTCGAACTTTTTCAGTTTGAATTGATACATTTTGAATCTAAAAGACACCTATGAATGATTTTAACCTATTTAAAAGGGTGTGACATGAATCTATATATGGAATCAAATTTTCTTTGATTTAAGCGAAAAAATTATGGAATTCCAGATTATTCTCTCTACTTTCTTCTACGATTTCTTTTCTAATTCATTTTTCATTTCAAAATCAAATTTCATATTAATGTTATACTTCCAAATGGGGATATAAAGCCTCTTGTATAAGTTTATCGAGTTCTTCGTGTTCGGATTGCTTACATTAAGTACACTATCACTATCACTATCACAATCAACATTCAAAGCATTGTATCGTGGTGAAATATTTAGTATCACCTGTGCATTCATTACTGGTGAGTGACATATAGTCTTTAAAGGAAGTGAGCAGCAAGGGGCCTTGGAACCGAAAGTTCGTTTTTTCATTATTGCAGAAGAAATCCCACCAAAAGGTATATAAATGTGTATTGAAAATATTTAACCCCAAATATTAATTGACCTCATTGCTCAATTGTTCTTAATCTGAGTGATCCAAAAATAAAAATCCGGGGTATCACACTTAGCTGCGACAATTCCTACAAGATTCTTCATAAAAATAGCCGGATAAGCAAAGATAAAATGAAAATATCACCACGTAAAAAATTCAAAAGGAATAGATAAACATAGAAACTTTTGAATAAATAAAATTAAATAAACAAAGGAACCTGTCGAGGAATTATATCTGTTCTTGGGTCACCAGGAAGTTCGCGAACAAAAGAGTTGTCCCACCTCAATTCTTCCAGCTTCAATTTCACTCTATTACTATTTTTGACACTATAATTTTCTGAAGTTTCACTTTTTATATCATCTGAGATGGAATCGACGGAGACAGAGACAGTGGTTGAAGGGTTGGTTTCCATCGAAAATATGGAGTGGCGTTTCAGTAATTTGAAGGGATAGGAACGGAGTTTCGGCCTGAAAGATTTGGAAAGAGAAGGGCGGAGGGCGGTTGTGGAAGTTGTGGCAGCGAGAGAAGAAGAAGAAAGAGAAGCCGAAATATGGGAAAGCATTCTTGATTTTAACTACCAGTTTTGACTGACGTTCATATTTGTATCATCAAAATTCATAAGTTCATAACGTACGCCTGCCTCTCTTAGCGCTTGTTTGGTAAGGTTATAATTTTATCACAATTTTTCAAACTCAATCTCAATTATTCATTTTTAGTTAATGTAATCATTTTTGACTTTTTAAATATTTTTAAATCACACATTCATCAAAAAATTTAAAAAGTACAAAAATCAAAACTTTTAACATTACTAAACAGACTCTTATGATTATTTTTATACTAGTATATCCCTTTATCACGGTGGAATCCGACCATATGGTATGATTTGTACAGAAAAATTGAAGAAATTCGATGAACTTTGAAGATTTTTTGGTGAGCTTTGAAGGAATTTTGGTGTAAGCCTGTTTTTTAAGACAGGCATCATGCTTTTTTTTCTTCGTAGAGAAAAAGACCTCCTTACTATCGGTGATTAAAAAAATATTTATATTTCCAATTAATTTTAATTTATTTTAAAATGACTGTAAGTATATGATGGTTTTCTTTCAAACGGAAAAGGTCGATTATGACTATACGTGTTAAGCTACACGCCTGCACCAAATCCCTTACCAAAAGATCGATCGGGGGCAAGTAAATAGAGATACTTCTATACTATTAATGAAGTCATATCTATATGAGCTTGGGGTAGGTTAGACCTACATGTTTCATAATTGTGCACACAGGCGCGAGACGACTTTGGCAAAAAAGTAGGGACCTTTATAAGTCAAAGCTTAACGTGATTGCTATACTAAACTCAAGAATGGCTCTATACGGTATACAACACCTAATGACGCCTTCGGTTTAACTTAGTTCATTAGGATTGGGGATGAATGAAACCAATCAGAAGTGCAAATCGCACAAGCGAAGTCGAGAAACGGACCGCAACGCAATGACTATAACTCATGTCAAAGGGAAGATGAGTCTAAGAAGTCAAAAGAACAGGAATAAGCATAATGGATAAGGATACAATAATATCTACGGACCCGATATCCGTTGGAGACCCGACATAAGTGGCGGGGATTAGCCGACTAAATGGGTTCGTGAGTAGAGTATGGAGGTAAACTTTAAAATTCGACATGAATATGGGTCAGGTGTAGATTTTACTACAATACCCATACCGGACCCGTATACCCATTAATTTTCTTAAAAAATTATAGAATTTAAAACAAAAATGATTGTGTAAAAAAAATAATAAATAAATATTAGAACATAAATATCTATTGACATTGTTAACGTCTAAACCTTAATATGTTTAAACTATTGACTTTGTTAACATCTAAAAAATTGTTCAAATTTGCTCGTTTAGTTTTAACCTAAAACAAGCTTTTTTCAAGCCAAATTCAAGTGTAGTCCAACATTTAATTGATTCAAGTTAATCTGGAGCATCTATAGCCCCTTTACAGCCCTTAAAAAATAAAAAAAATAATTAGTAATGAGTTTCAAATAGGTATATGGAGAGGGTATGAAGGTTATAAACTTTTAGTGAATAGGTATGGTTTGACAAACTTGATTCATACTCGACCCATCGTCATCTCTGATAATGGACATGGAAATCAACTGAAAGCTGAAAGCATTGCAGAAATAGGACGAGAGCTTGTCTTAGCAAAAAACTTCCGACTCCGAGCCTACCCTACTCGTAAAAAAAAATAATTAGTAATGAGTTTCAAATGAGTAAGATGATTTTTTCACTTTTCACCATATGAAGAATTGAATATCAGATCATTCTTTTTTTTTTTTTTTTTTGAATCCATATCATATCATTCTTAATCAACAACAAATGAGTGAAGAAATTCGTCGAACCATACTAAGTAGAAATTACAAGTAAGTTAATTCAACTCGTATGGAAACTACTAGAAACAATAAAGTCTTAATTCCAATAAATTTAGAGTCGACTACATGAATTATTTTTTGCTACTCTATTTAGATCGTTGCTAAATCTACTCAAAGATTAAACCTTGCTGAAAAGGGCAAAAAAAAAAAAAAAAAAAAAAGGAGGAAAGAATTGAATTATTACCAACTATGGTAGAGATTTATATCTGCAAAGAACCTTACATCTTAGTACTCTGTCATGAACATAAAAACCAGGCATTACCATAACCTTAACCCTGCTTGTTCCCTGTGATCTTTGTCTGTCTGCAAAAATGTCCTCCATGAAATGTGGATCAAACGGCCTGTTTTCTTGAACTCGTAGGATTTCCAGAGTCGGATTGAATGAAAACGCGAGTAAATGCAGCAACCAGATGCATTTTGCAGTGACAAAAAAAGCTTGAAGAAGCTGCTCGGGCCATGGCCTAATCCAACCGAGACTCGTAATAATGCCACTCATTTTCTGATCACAAAACATACTGAATTCTTCGCTGTAATACTTCGTCCCTTTTCTTAGTACCTCGTTCCAGCTCAGATTTCTCAATGCCACAAACGATTGAAAGCGTGATTCGCGTTCTATTTGAGGGTCTAAAAGCTTTGGCGCGCCATTCTTTTGGAACACGCAATTTTCAAAGTCCTGGTAGAGTGACTGGTTTATAATGGCTTCCAAATGGTATAACACGGCTTTAGAGTACTTGGAACTAAGAGACAACTTGTATGGTTGAAGCGATGAGTTGAGATTCTCGAGCAGTGTGTGATCAGTCTCTTCGATCTGTCCCACGAGAGTCTTGCAGAATTGCTTCACTGATAGTCTTGTCTCAGATACTATCTGCAAAAAGCCCTCGACCATAACTTCCTCGCTTACTGGCATCGAGTTTTCAGTATTAGCATCCACTGATTTCCCTCTTTGTGGAAGATTCCAAAGTTTTTCAGAAGGCTGAGTTTTCTTAGTTTCGACGGCCTGTCTTAATGCCATCTTCAGTTCTTGGCAGTAAGTTTCCAAATACTCGAGTTTCTGGCTTAGCTGCCCCAGAGACGACTTCATTTCCGCGGCTTCCGTTAAGGCTGCATCTCGACTCTCGGTAGCTTCCATCAACTCTTTCTTCAATGTCTCCACAGATACCATCCCCAAGTCATGGAAAATTTGGGAGACATCCTCAGATTGCATTCGATTTGGTGAATGTCCGTTCTTGTTCTTGTTCTTCTTCATCATCCTGGAAAACAACCATGACAGATTAAGCCCTCTGTTTCTCGGCTGGGAATGAAGAGAGGCGTGCGAATCTGTCAATGGTACGACGATGTTAGACTTCTTTCCATTTTTAGTGGAACCATCTGTCTCAGTACTAAGTGTGGCAGGCTTACACTTGTTGCAAGATGATACTGATTTAAGGTCTCCCAAACTGTTTCGCCTCGACTTGCAGTAATTTGGTCCTGGGGATAATCTAAGCGCGCCGACGTTATGAACGCAAGAACCCGTGACAGAATATTGATCTTCGGCTGCACATATGTTTTGTTCCAAGTGTACAAATTCAGAGGGAAATCCTTTTCTTGAAGATGCATTCGTTGTTCGGCAATCCGATAGTATGGCTTCATCGATATTTCCCCCTCCGAACGTGTAATCTCCCCAACTTTCAGCATAATTTCGATTCTCAAACATAACTTGTTCATACCCCGCCATTGGTTCATCGTCATAACTCTGTTAACATTTCACGTCGACGATAAAATCGTAGATTATTATCACACTATTTCAAGAAAGGGAAAAAGTGATAAAAAAAAAATTAAGAGTTTGAGTAGAATTGCTGCTTTTGAGCGCTAGCTAGTTACAATGTTAACTCTAGGACTCTTAGGAGCAACACATCAGCATGTTTGGTTGTGGTTAAAAGTTACTTTCTTAAAAGTAAATAAAGTTAAGTTTAATAAAAAAAAGTTACTTTTAAGTCATATTTTGGGAAAGAAAATATAGATTCCCAAGCTCCAATCTTGTGTACTATAGAAAAGGAACGTATAATCTTTTGACCAACACAGTGTGGATTGAAAGCACAGGAATTACTTATTAACACAAAGAAATGGTGAAAATGAAAAACTTACCGGGGTAAAAACCGGATAATCTTGAGCCGAAAACTGGGAAGCATGGTGAGAATGAGAAACAGGGGAAGAAGAAGGGAACCTTAAATTTGTAGGGCTATTTTTTCCCTGTAAAAGAGCAGCATGAAGTGCTCTAAGCTCCACTGCTTTAGCAACGGCGGCCTGAATATCTTGCCTGCTAACTTCATTCCCATTTTCATTTGCATTAAAGATTTGTGTAGAAGCCATGAAAATACACAGGAAAAAACAGAGAAAAAGATAAATATGTGCAGCCCACAAAGAAAGAGTGGTGTAAACAAATGTGTTTATATCTGGGAATTTATTCACTGGGAAGAAAAAAACAAAGAGGATGAGGCTGTAGCAATTCAACGGTTGGATTTGTTTTTTTGTTCAGAAAAAAAAAATGTAAATTAGATCGTATCATATCCAGTGATGAATTCTGAGGAGTCAAGAATTGGAGAGAGAAAGAAGAGAGGGATGTCTGTAATATAAAATCAAATGAGCTTTTGTCTTGGTTCTTAAAGAATAAATGGAATGAAGTGCATGTGAAGCAGAGAGGGGTTTACCGTGTGGTATGTGGGCAAATAGTGAATTACCAAAATCACCCATGTTTTCTTATCTTATTAGTTTGGCAAGACGGTAAGAATTAAGATTTATAAATTTGTTTATTTATATTTTGAGATAAAATGTATAGTTAAAAATTGGAAAGAGAAAATGCATGTGGTTAAAAAGTAGTTTGAGCAATTTTGTTGTTCATAAATTAATTTATAAATTATAATTGCATCAAAGAACAGGTAAGATCTTGGCATATACCAATGGAAAAACATATATGGCTGTCCAGTTGGAGAGTTGAGTAACTTGAGTTGATGGGGGTGATATGGAGGACAGAAAAATTCTAAACTTTCATTTTCTTGCTAAGGTGAGCCATGTAAGGTGGAGGGGTGGGGGACCAAATGAGGCTAATTTGTGGCCAAAATAAAAATAAAAACTAATTAATACGTGGGTCAAATTAATTGTTATAGAATGACAATACAATAATAAAATTCTAAATGAATATTTTGTCGTCTTTTTAGAAATGTTCGATGACAACAAAGTAGATTCTCTAGAACTCTCAATAACAATCGAACTGTGACTCCTTCGAATGTGAACAATGGATTGAAAAGAAGATAAAATTACAACTTGATAACAGTTGTCTCAATATTTACAAAAGATTTGAGTAAAATCAAAGAGAAGAAAAGAACAAGAAAAACATGCCACTAATGTCAATTTAATTGTAGTACATTTCAGGATAGTAAGATATTGTGAAGGGATATTAAATAATTTATACATTGATGATGGGATCTATGAGCTATTCAAATATATGTATTATATACATGAAATGGAATTCCAGGTAGGATTTATGGAATGTTTAGTGTTAAAATCAAAAGTTATGGAGACACCTCATAACTACTCCATTATCAAAACTCTTTCTTTAATTGAAATTTAATTTTCTTAATCAACCACCCTCTAAAAAGCAAGCAATTTTGTCAACCTCTCCACATGCAAAAAAGTAATTTGCACTTTTTATTTTTATCTCATCAACAGTTTCCTCCATTTTATAATTTAAAAAATTTGACGTGCACGAATATTCTTGATACTGATATGAAAAATCAATCTACAGAACTTTTAACAAATCGTAATACATATACTTAAAAGTTAGAGTGTCACGGAAAATGTAGCATAGTCGGTCAATGAAATTCTGGCAAGCAAACACTTGGTGTCTAAAATATATCAAGAGTGCCTTTATTTGATAACACTGTTTTGTTTATAGGGAAATGATCTAGTATTCATCCTGAACACTAGTTATAAAATCCATCTGCCATGTTGCGGATGAGATTTGGATAATGGTGGACGGGCCCCACTGCCTCCCACCATAGGGGGGTGGGGTGTGGGTTTCATAAGAAACCTACAATGAGTTTTAGATCAAAACCCTTCTAAATTTGTTTATTTATGATTTTGAGATAAAAAGTAGTGGTTGAAAATTGAAGAGAAAAAATGTGTGCGGTAAATATGTAATTTGAGAAATTGTGTAATTTATAAACTGATTTATAAACAAAAAAAAAAAAAAGTACGAATACCAAACGTATGCTAAATTTAATCGTACTATGATATCTAATTTGTAAGACCTTTCCTTTATCTTGTTTAGATCCTTCATTAGAATTGACATAATTTTATAAGGTTTTTTACCTGCCTCATTATTGAGAATAATTTAATTACAAGTTTCTTTACTGAATATATATTATATATAATTATGTAAAAATAAACAATTATGGTGAACATAATTAATTAGGAGTACTTGCTAAATTATTGCTCATAAACAGTGGCGGAGCCACCTACAGGCGAGGTAGCGCGGCCGCGCTACCTCGCCGCCGGTGGTCCACCACGCCACTGCCACAGTGCCACCGGCGCCTGCTGAATTTTTTTTTTTTTTCTTGGCCCATAATAGTACCCAACTCCCAAGCCCAAACCACAAATACAACATACAAATTTGGTCCAATAAGCAAAATCAGCAAAAAAATCCCTAACCCTTACCTTCCCTTACCTCTGTCTCAGGCTCTCAGCTCACTGCCTCACTCCGATTCTCTCTGTCTCTGTCACTCTGTCACTCAGCAGCAGGCGAGCCGCGCAGGCGTTGCTCGCGAGTCGCGACTCCGGCGCTCCCAGCTCCAGCTCATCCAGCGCAGCGTCCAGTCCAGGTCCAGCGCAGCAGGCAGCAGCGCTCTCGCCTCTCAGTCTCCGCTCTGTGTTGTCTCTTGTCTGCGCCTCTGCCTCTCCTCTCTAGTCTCTCCGTGGCTCTCTCTCTGACTCTGACTCGGTGAAGTGTGAACCGTAACCAGAGGTAAGTAATTGTTGACTTCTAAATCTTGTAACTTGTAAATGTAATTTGTAAATATATGTAATGTTTACTTTTTAATGATTGGTCAGTGAACATTATTAATTTGTAAATATATGTAAATATTATTAATGTTTGATTTATTAATTTTTTTGGTTAAGTTAGATGTAATTTCTCAATTTTTTTATCAATTTGTGATTTCTCACTAAGGCTAAACTTTAATTCGTTATAATTGATTTGAGAATTATACATAAATGTTACATTTAAGTTTTTGCAAAGTGGATTAGATTTGTAAATTGTGACTATTATGATGAAAATATGATTTGATTTGTGAATTGTTATTATTGATTTATAGGTTGTGAATTGAGATTTGGTGAATATTTGATTTGATTTGTGATCATTGATTTACAGATTATGGAACGTTTTTTCCAACTGAAACGAAAATCTGAACTTAGTGGTTCTAGTTCTAGTAGTCCTGCAACTGCTTCTAGTAGAGCAAATGAGTTAGTAGATTTTGATAATACAAAGAAATTTCGCACTGAATTCAATATGGATGAACTTGTGTCGGATCCAGGAATACGGCCCCCAATTGAGTCATATGATCCTAACATTAGAGATGATGTTAGGATGACATACTTAGAGAAAGGTCCTTGTCAACCACATGGACATGACTTTCCAAGAAGACTGATGGGAAAGGATAATAGATGTTTTAGGAAAGAATGGTTTAATGAATTTTATTGGTTGGAGTACAGTGTAGAAAAGGATGCTGCATATTGTTTGTATTGTTATTTGTTCAAACCTGATAGGGGAAGTCAAGGGGGTGGGTATACATTCACTAAGACCGGGTTTAGAGATTGGAGTCACAAAAAGATTTTAAGAGATCATGTCGGTCTTGTGGATAGTGCTCATAATATAGCTTTTGAGAAATGCAACAACTTGAAGAATCAAAGACAAAATATCTCTTACGTTATGCGTAGCCAAAGTAGTACACAACAGAAAAGTTATAGGACGAGGTTGACTGCGGTACTAGATTGTACTAGATACCTTTTGATGCAAGGGTTGCCTTTTCGTGGTCATGAAGAATCAGAAGATTCACTTAATAAAGGTAATCTACTTGAGTTATTAGAATGGCATGCAGCTCGTTGTGAGGAAGTCAGGACTTCGGTATTTGGTAATGCACCGGAAAATGACCAAATGACCTCACCCCCTATCCAAAAGGATTTGGTGAACTGTTGTGCAGTTGAGACGACCAAGGCGATAATGAATGAGATGAATGATTCTTTATTTTCAATCTTAGTTGATGAGTCTCGTGATAATTCTGTGAAAGAACAAATGGCAGTTGTTTTGCGATTTGTAGACAAATCTGGACAAATCAAGGAGCGTTTTTTGGGCATAACACATGTTAAAGACACTTGTGCACAGTCACTTAAGAATGCGATCGATGCAATGTTTGCTAATCATGATTTGAGTATATCTAATTTGAGAGGTCAGGGTTACGATGGGGCAAGCAATATGTTATGCATTTCATGTTTGAGTCCAAAAGATTCATTTGCAGCCTTTGATACTACTAAATTGCTACGTCTTGCTGAGTTCTATCCTTCAGACTTCAACGCTGAAGAGTTGTTATTACTTAAACCCGAACTTGACAAGTTTCTTATACTTGTCACAATGGAGAATGCTTTCTTTAATCTCAACAGTATATCATGCGTAGCTAAGAAGTTGGTTGAAACGGGGAATTCTTGTTATTTTCCATTGGTTTATAGGCTCATTACATTGACTTTAATATTACCTGTGGCCACTGCATCTGTTGAAAGAGCATTCTCTGCAATGAATTTAATCAAGAGTGATTTGCGCAACAAAATGGGAGATAAATGATTGAATGACAATTTGGTTGTGTACACGGAGCGAGACATTTTTAAAAATATTGAGAATGAGGCAATATTGCAGCGTTTTCAAAATATCAGACCCCGAAGAATGTAGTTGTCCGAGCCAACGAATACCAACTGATGTCATTATTATGTATTTTGCATCTATTTTGATTTGTATTGGACTATCTGTTCGTATATTTAATTACAACTTTTTATTCTTATATCTATATATTCATTTTTGAATATTATTTCATTAAATAATATTTACAATCTCGCTACTGCCATCGGCCCATCGTTCATGTTAGTAGGTCAACGGTCAACGGCCGACGAGGTCAACGGTCAACGCTCTACCTGGATTTCTCGACTGGCTCCGCCACTGCTCATAAAACCCTATCTACTATCTAAGAGGAATCTGGCTACTAAGTACTAAGTACTAACTACAATTTGTTGGCATTTACAACAAAAATATCTTTACTTTTGGAAGCTTTTTGAACGAAAGCTCGAACTTTTCCCCAATTGTAACGTGACTTTTAATTAATTTGTATCAATTTAATTAATTCTTAGAAATGCTATAAAGGTATTATATTATACAGTGAGATATAAGTCAATATTAACATAGCCCGTTGACTTGAGATCGAGAATGAGATGAAGAGCAAAATGAAGATTTTGAGCAAATAAAATTAGGTTGTATCTGATTAGATAATTTTTGAAGCAATAACTTATACAGAGAATGATTAGTAGTTGGTCCACGAGGATAATTATTAAGTTCGAGTTGCGACACAAACACTTAATGGATTGAACTATACGTAACACTGAAGAGATAATTGATGGATTGAACTAAGTACATAACACTGAAGAGAAATATTTAGTGCGTGATTGTTAAGTGATTAAAGATATTTAAGATTCTAAGTTGTGGGTTCTTATTAAATGTGCGTATAATAAGTGAACAATAATAAGGTGTGAATTAAAAGTATATTCAAATATAAATAATTAAATTATATATAATCACTTTTAAAAATTGTTATTAATTGATTTTAATTCTCGTGTTCTGCAAAAGACATGTATGTCTTGTCGAATCATGATGGAAAAAAACAAAAGAAGGGGACTTCTTCAATTCTCTCAAGTATTTTTAGGTTAAGCAACAACCTAGAAAAGTTGTAATGTTTGTCTCTTTGTTTGTCCATTTATATCCAAACAATGTGAAAATACAACTAAGCCCTTGATTTGCAACTACATGGCATGCACCTTCTATTATAACGTGATATACCTTTTGGTAAAAGAAATATTGCAATATGAAGCTAAGGTAAAGAAAAAGGTAGGAAGAAAGTGTGTCCTCTTACACACATTCGTGGTGGTTTCCTCGGATTTTGTTTGGCATTTGTCTTGTCACGTTTGTTATCATCTTATAAAAGTAGATTCCTATTATTTTGGATTAATGTAGTAATTTTTTTTTTTTTTTTTTTTGGGGGGGGATCAAGCATTAAAAAAAGTAAAAAATGAGAAGCCCAAAATGGAATTCCGAATGAAGGTTTTTCACCATTTCGATTAAAAGAAACTTCGGATTTGTCCCGTTATAATTTTTTAAAATAAAATCTTAACGTATTTTTCCTATATTGCTTCTTGAGGAAGAACACAATATATTCGACAGCGAGAAATATGGACAGTTAATTATTACACGTGTGTGTGTGTGTTTTTTTTTTTTTTGTTCATTTTTAACATTAGAATTTTGTGGCATTAATTTCATACTATTTGTAAAAATACTTCTTAAGGAAGAACCCAATAATTCGACCAGGGTGAAGTATGCAACTATTTCTCATATGTATAGTCGATATATCTATTTTTGTTCATTTGTACATAAGAATTGTACTGCATTAATTTCATATTATTTTTAAAAATGTTTAAAGAATAATATATTTTCTACTAAATAATTGCAAGTTTTTGAAATTATAAATTGTTTAATTTATAAACTGATTTATTTATGATTTTAAGGTAAAAAGTAGTGGTTGAAAATTGAAAAAAAAAAATATGTATGGTTAAAAAGTAATTTGAAAAATTGTGTAGTTTATAATTATAAACTAATTTATTTCTTTTACCAAACACTTGCTTACTTTGTATCAAAATTTGATAGAGCATCTGCAATCGTGGTGTAAATTAGCTCAAATTAGTTATTAAGATCCCCAAATTAATTGGAATGCTCTCCAATGAAGGGGTATAAAAGAGATGTAAATTAAATTTCCAGCCAAAATTATATATTAGAGCAATCTAAGTCGTTGTGTATATTACACCAAATTAATGATTTGGAACTCCAAAATGGTCGGATTGCTCTCCAATGAGCAAGTGTAATAGAGATGTAAAATAACATTCCAGTGAAAATTGTATATTTTAATGTATATTTGCATCTAATTTTACATCTCACATGGCCCACTGTGTGGTATTGGCGCAATTTGGATGCAATGATAAGGAAATATACAAGAAAATATAATGATCACGGTCTTTTGGACCCCTTTTTTTAATTAATTTTTTTGTTCTTAGCCAAATTTCAAAAATCTTTAGACCGATTTGTTCGTAAAATAAATATAAATAGATACTACCTAAAATAAAATAAGTTAATAAATTTACGAGCAAGAATATTTGTCCAAAAAAAAAAATAATGAAATTTTTAAACTTTAAATTATATCTATGATTGGAGGAAAATTTTAATTTAGATCTACCGGGATATATATTATGATGTAAAAGTGATTTTTTTTTTTTGGGGAAGGGGGGGGGGTGTGTAATTTACACCATGATTGAATATGCTCTTATATATGATGTACGTTTGCATCTACCTTTACATCTCACATGACTCATTGCTTTGCATCTACCTTTACATCTCACATGACTCATTGCTTTGCACCGTGTAATTTACACCATGATTGAAGATGCTCTTATGATGTACGTTTGCATCCACCTTTACATCTCACATGGCCAATTGCTTTGCACCGTGTATCCATATAAACTATAGATATATCAAGTGTGCACTTCTTTTTTAAACTTAGTTTTTTTTTATTTCTTAACCAAATTTCAAAATTTTTGATCGATTTGTTCTTAATTTATATATAAATAGACACTGTCTAAAATAAAATGAATTAAAAAATTTACAAATAAGAATATTTGTACAAATTAAAAAATAAAAAATTTATAAATTTTAATTTACATCCACAATTGGAGCACAATTTTGGTTTATATCCACCGGAGTGTATATTGGGATGTAAAAGTGATTTTTGGGGTGTTAATTTGTACCTAAGCATCTGTTTGGCAAACCAAAAAATAAAAATAAAAAAACATATTTTTAAACAACTAAATTCCCTCAAACAATTTTTTAATCACACATATTTTCTCTTTCCACTTTTCAACCATACATATTAACTCGAAAATATAAAAAAATATATATATATTTTTTTTTTATACAAAACTTTTAACAAACAGAGTCGGAGATGCTACAACGCATGTAATTTTTAAACATTATTTTGTTTAATAAGAATCATTACATTATTTGAAAGACTCATTATTAATTTATTGATACAGAATGCATTAGAAATTCTTGATACAGCAATTATAAAGGGTAAATATTTTGCAAGATAATGTTTATTGGCAATTGACTTGAAGGGAAACTTGATTTTACTTAACCCAAGATGTTTCGAGTGAAATCGAGTGACTTTTTCCCCTCGTGAGCGTTTCCGAAAAAGTGATCCATGTAATCTCCGAATGTAACTTCTCGATAGTGAGCTACTCGATCGATCTTCACCAGTTGAGCCAGTGGACCAATCTTGGTACATCGCTTTGGCGTTGTGAAAAAAGGGATCGACACTCTTGATTGTGTGCTCGTGGTTCGAACACGATGTTCCGCACTTTTGTACCTTCCATTGCTTAAAATCTGAAATATTATTATGCAAAAATAAAAATAAATAAAAAAAAAAAAAAATTATACTACATCCATCCCAAAAAGATAGTCCTACGATTATTTTCGCATGGATTAAAAAATGGGAGTTAGTATAGTTAGGGTATTAAATTTTATCAATATTTTCCATTTATACCATTTATCTCTTATTTATTGTTTTAAGTTGACTCACTTTGTTTCCAACAAAAAATTTGAAAATGCAATAGTTAAATAGTTGATGTGCATTGTACCAAGATACATTAAATAAGGGTACATATGGAAATGAAAAATTTAATGTATGCTCAATATGGAAACAAGACTATCTTTTTGGGACAGACAAAAATAGTATACATGACTATCTTTTTGGGACTGAGGGAGTATAATAATAGGATAAACGTTACCATTTTATGCATATAGTTTCTCGTCCAAATTAACTTTCTAAATTGGGAAACTTTCTTACCAAAAATAAGCCAAAAAAAAGGCATTAAATGTTTTTGAGTACCGTGCAAATATTTATTTTCAATTAAAAAAAAATATCTTGAACATCGTGCAATTGTAATCATTTCTTTAATATATATACACACATTAAAAATTAAACATAATAAAAAATTAAAATACATTTAAAAGAAAATTGTTTATGAATATAAATAAAATTAAAACAAAAATTAATTAAGCACCAAATTTTAAGACACGTGTGTATTGTTTCTTTTCCTATTTTGATTAGTTGTCTTTTTTAAAATTTCGAATTCGCTATAATAAAATATTATTTGTACTATATTTTATATTTGATATGATTATATAATTAACATATTTTCATGAATTCTAAATTATTATTATGGATAGAAATCTCTTGCATCGTACGGGAGAAATGCTAGTTATTATATATATAATACCTTGGTATTAATTAGAGCCTGTTTGGTTCATTATTATTACCTGTATTGTATCTCCCACATTAATAACTATGGCACCAGGAATGGGTGGAATTTCTATCCATTCTGACTTATTTTCTTCAGCATTTACATATAATCCACCAATGCCATCTTGTAATAAAACAGTGATTGTTCCCAAGTCTGAGTGGCGTCCCACGCCTACTGTTAGCTCTGGGTTAGGGCATGATGGGTAGAAGTTCATGTTCACCATATTTTGCCCAGTAAGTGCTTCTATTATCGAGTCGTGATCTTGCGTCACTCCGAGATTTTTCAGTAAAATCTCCAACAATTTCCTCACCATCCTAGTCGATGCCTTCAAGTACTCGAGCGCAACTTCTCTGTTTAGTACACAATATTGGACACTCAATTAGGAAAGTCGAGCTAGGTCGATATTTAAAACACTAATTAAAAAAGAAAAAATAAAGAGCTAAGTTGTGTCTTACTTGCATAGGTTAGGCCAATGCTGTAGTGCCTCGGTGTCATTTGTATAGGTCATACTGATATAATCTTTCCATTCCAAAGCTTTTTCCTTTTCAGGCACAAAACTGGTTCCATACTTGATGAGTGGGCTAGGGCTGACTTCCTTGAGATAAATAGCCTTTTTCTCTGGTGGTTGAGCAAAGAACTTGTGGGCTGCATCCTTAAGTGACTCCAGCAACTCGACTGGCACGCCGTGGTTCACCACTTGGAAGAACCCAAGCGTCTCGGCTGCTCTTACTATGGCTTCCGCCACTTGATCGTACTCGGCCGGTTGGTCGAGCTTCAATAGATCAATAGGGGAATGCACTTGCGAGAATGCATCGAGTTTGTCGATTCGTTCTTGTGGCGGTTGGACGTATCTCTCGGGGACTTTTGCTATTCCTGAATCCACCAGACCTTTGACACCATTGCCATTTTTCACGACGAAATCGAACAAAGAGTTTTCATCATCAAAACTTGGGGCCATCTTTGGTTGAGTATTGGTGATAGTTTAAGGATATTGCAAAGTGGCTACCCTATGGAACTCAATAAATAGTGTAGGGTGATCGTAATTTTATATATTTTGTACTTTTTTTTTTTTTTTATACATTCGTCAGATGATTAAGGCAAGATTTTGGACTTCCAATACCACTCTCAATTTTATATGAGCCTAGGAATATTACTAATAGAATGATTAATTCCTAGTTGGTAGGTTGAATGAGTAAAAAAAGTTACATTAACGCAATCGTTAAAATTTATAATACTAAGTTATAAACAACGCAATTAGCTGGGAAATTGATCTTGGTTGATCGAGTTTTCTTATTGTAGTTTTCTAAAAGGAATAAAATGGATAATTTATGATGCCCACTCGCCCGCCACTTGACCACCTGCCAGCCAACCAATAGGGGAAGGGTTGGGGATTCTCATAATTTTCGTGAGCATCGATATGTATCCTGCTATGTTTGAATTTCATCGATTTCATGAAACCGTCATGTCCTTCGAGTCAATGTCCAAGCCGTTTTTAACATAGTAAAATAAAAAAGTCAGAACCTCAATTTCCAAGCTGATGACTTCAGTAGCATGAATCATTCCTGCTTAAAAAGTCAATTGCTTTTTCATGGTTGTTGGTGAGTTGACTTATGCAGATCTTGAAAAAATGGTTGCTTTCAAAGTATTATTACTGTATAAGTAGTGCATGCTAAACGTGCATTATATAAAGAATAATGATATTTATCATGAGTAGATATGGATCTCTATGTAGGGAATACATTCTGATTAAAAATTGAGGAGGTGCATTGTACATATGCACATGAACATCTCTTTATGAAATTTATAATCGGCTACTTATTGACACGAGATTTTGAGTCAAGTTGGAAAAATTCATAAATCTATATCGACTACAACTTATTTCATCTTCGAGGTTGACTTGGATGAGTTTTAGACGAGTCATGTTGAAGTCTTGACTCTTGAGTAGTTCAAGCCTTTACATGTTTTTATTTATCGAAGGTGAGGTTTATCCTTTAGGGTCTGTTCGGAGACTATTTACACAATTTCCTATTCTACTTTTTAACCATCCACATTTTTTCTCTTCAATTTTTAACCACACATCTTATCTAGAAAGTAGAAATACAAATAAATCAACCAAATAATTCTAATTCACTCCCACAAGCCGCCCAACATGCCCTTAAAGGTAAGAATAATAATTCAGCTTCTGAAGACAAGAATAATTATATTTATTAGTTCAAGATTTGGACAACAAAATAGTGTCTACAACTGTTTAATTTCTCTAGTACAAGAAAATTTATCCAGTCCTACATACACAACTCAGGACAAAAACAGAAAACTGTCGATTATTGTCAGACCCAATTGTTCTTTAGTGCAAAATCATGGAATCTGAAGGAAAGCTCCCCAGCAGTATCCCTTTCGAGCATAAGGTTTGGTTCGTCACTGCCTCTACTATCGGTCGAGTCTTCTTTGAGTGGCAATGGAAGAACCTGGTTTTCAGTTGGAGGGCGCGTAAAATGAACCTCTCTTGGTGATGAAGGCGGATTAGTAGACATGGCTATCGATCTGATGCTGCCTACATTTGAAAAATTTACTGACGGATCCCATAAAAACACATGCATAAGAATAGGCACCTTGGCGTGGCGGTGCAAAGAGAGATTCTGGCTGAGGGAAACGGTATCAAAACACCGAATCGCCCCTGTCGGAGAAACCATCCAGGGAAGGACTTTTTGATTGGTTATTCGACAGACAACTAGGAGTCTGGATGCTGTAGCTGCCTGCTTGTACAGATTGCTGAGTCCCGATCTTGAACTAGGCGTGTCACCATCACCTTCAATAACTGATGATATGTAAATGAATCCCTGTGGATTGGAATTTTAGATAACATTAAAGAATCAGAATTTGTGATGATTTCCAGTGTTGCATCTTTAACGTAGTGTATGCTTAAGATTTAAGGTTTCCTACCTCTTCTGTTCTGCTGATGGCAAAACCGAGCTTCGTGTCAGTATCTTTGATTTTGATCTCTACTGGAATCTCTCCAGCAAGTGGGGAGAACCACATTCGAACAGCTCGGACTACGCCAATGTCTACTCCATGGTAATCCTCAAAACCATAAAGGCTCGTGTTTGCAAGATTTGATAAATCAGATAGCGAACCAGCATTTACAGTAGAAGAAGCTGTCTCACCAGATATCTGAACAAAACAGAAATATTTTTTATTACAAAATTGACAAGAAATAAAGAGAAAAAAAAAAAAGGCAACGGTCTCATTGTTTCTGCATCCGTGTCCTAAAGTTTGCAATGGATGTAAATCAATAGCAGACATTTCTCTAAGCCTTTGTTTGGTAAACGGTTGTTTATAAACGGCTGTTCATAAATAGCGACTTGTCAACATTTCGTTGGTCCATTTTTTTTGAAAAGTAAAAAATGGTAGGCTGGAATCTTTGACAAGTCGAAATTGTTGACTTTTTTTTAAAAAAAAATAGACCAATGAGATTGCCATATGGCAATTTTATAAACAAAAATATGAACAATTTTTACCAAACAGAGGCTTAGAGATAAAGCCCTAATCCCAATTACTTAAGCAATATTAACAAAAACAAGACTAGAAACTCACAGTATACGCAGATTATATTGGTTCATCCTTAATGTGAAAGCTATATTCATAGGTTCGTGATTTCATACCTCCTACTCTGTCTCCCTAACAAACGACCCCTAATAGATCCTTTATATATGCATGAATATTGTGGTGACTTAATACAATATGATTAGGCTCTACATAGTCATAACACATTTCAATTACCTTGGTAAGTAGTGATTCAGTCTGAATGTTCATGAAGACGGCGGGGACTCCTGACTCTTGAGACGCATTAATCCAGGATTGTGCTCGTGCAAGGGTGTCCTCCAGATCGTTGTAACGGAAAGCAACTTTGTCTGAGGCTTTTGGTAAGAATAGGATAGAGTAAAAGCTACTGGAATTTGGAATAGACAGCATTTCTTGCTTTCTTCTCTCCCATGGATATGAGACATATCCATCTTGAAGTGGAGTTCTCTCTAGTGCACTCACCATTCTTGAGGTCCTTGAAGCTGTAGGAAATTTATAAGTTCACAAATTAGAGATGTGAACAGAGTAAATAGTA
Organism: Ligustrum vulgare; assembly: GCA_963555705.1. Lineage (NCBI taxonomy): Eukaryota > Viridiplantae > Streptophyta > Magnoliopsida > Lamiales > Oleaceae > Ligustrum > Ligustrum vulgare. The sequence goes on from OY743180.1 coordinate 2,569,516, forward strand.
TCACACAAGCAAAAAAAGGTTAGACGTGAAGTTTGTATTGTTGAAAGCTTAAACTATAAAAAATGTGACAAATTTACTGTTTCAGAATTTACCGTACTCCCTCGCGTGCATGTCAAAGTCATACTTACGTAAAATATATCTAAGAGCTAAATATTTCACAGTTAAAACAAGATTTTGTCTTTTAACACTTGTAACCCCAAATTCAACCATAAAAATTAGCTTAATTTCATCGAAGAACATGCTAAAGCTATAGAGGAAGTATGCTATAGATGATCTGTATATTACTAAGCATTGAGTTTAATGAAGTAAGATCAAGATCCACATGTTCTCCTTTGTTTCGGTTCCGCAGTCAAGGTTAAGGGTTCAAGGATTTGTGAGAGAGAAGGCCGAGAGAAAAAAGTGAAAAGGTCTTCTAAAATACCTTCCTTTAAAAGAAATAAAAGCAGATCGAGAGCTATCTAAAACGAACCTGCAAGCTAGAACACGTTCAGTTACCCCATTTCAAGAGTTTTAAAGGAAGCCAGTTCTTGTTACTCGTAGATTTAGGTACAAAAATTAGTCTTTGTTGAAGATCTTAACAAGTCAACTTAAAATGAAGTCCGTTATGCATCCACAAAGCTCTAAAGTCAGCCTTCTTTTCATATACTACAATGTGAATAGTGGTGTTTTATTATCTATTTTTTTTTATTGGATATGCCTCTTATCCCATATCCAAATTCTTATTCATTAAGGTTTCCCTTCCGTATGGAAAATCTCTATCCTTAATGGGACTTGTCTCAAATAGGGAAAAGTGGATGAACAAGTTCTCGTGATGCATATCACCCAAGGTGACTTTTCAACAAGTAATCAATAGCTTATCTTTTAAATGATGTCTTTTTGCTTGTCAATAAATTTGGTATGAAAGGGTGCCATGTTGTTAGAGGAAATGAATATGTTATCCGTGCTTTCAAATGGGAAAAGACCTAATAGAAAGCAACACCCACCAAAAGAGACGTAGACTTGGTTGAATTCACAAGTATGTCTAGCTTTTTAACAACCCTACTAAATTAAAGATAATTCAATTTGTTTGAGTTACCCCCCCCCCCCCCCCTCCACCCCTCCTCTTCAATTTTACTTTACGAAGTCAAATATTAATTTTAACGGCACACTTCATGGTATCCATAAATACTACCCACTTATCCATCACGCATTTCTTGAAAAATAAAATTTAAGTAAAAATAAATGAAACATGAACGAGGTTAACTTAAGATTCTATTCAAACTATGACTTACCCCATCCCAACGTCCACCACAGGCATCAAACGAAATATATATGTGTGTGTGTGTGTGTGTGTGTAATTAAAATTAAAGAAATCTGTACACATAATTAAAGTCAACTAGGGTAAATCATCTCCCGCAGCTTTGAAAACACGAACTTTTTGTGAGATATAATAGTGATAAAGTTAGAAACATCAATCTTGTTTGATTGGGAGGTGAAAAATGAAGGGTGTATTTGACTGGCATTGAAAAGATGGAAAATAAAATATTTTCTAGGCAAAATTTTCACTTTAATTGTTTGATTACAAAATTTTTCATGGAATTTGTTTTCCATGCTAGTTTAGAAATGACCTATTTTCCATAAATTTGTGGACTTCAATTTCTTTGGGTGGAGATGGCAAAATGAATTACATGGAAATTGTTTTCATTTTCCTTTTCCTCCCTTAAATTGAAAAACAAATTCCATGGAAATGGTTTTCTCATCTCCCCCATGAGAAATCAAATTCCTTGTTTTCATCTGAGTGGGAAAACAATTCTAGGGAAAATGATGCAATCAAACACCTAAGTGGGATATGAGGATGTAAAACATTTTCTTTTTCATGGTTTCTCCCAATCAAATGGACTAGGGTAGGGATGACAAAACGGCTCGTCGGCTCGGGCAGCTCGGGCTCGGCTCGGAAAAAGCTCGGGCTAAGCTCGGCTCGCGGCTCGAGATTTCGAGCCAAAGCTCGAGTCGAGCTTTTTTTTGAGAGAGGGCTTTGGTTCGGCTCGGCTCTGCTCGAGCCAAAAAAAAGTCCGCTAAAAAAGCTCGATGGGAGCTTGAACAATGAATTTCGACCATGAGTTCGGCTCAACTTGCTATATATACACATTTTCAATAAAAATCTTATGAATTTTTGCTATAAAAATAAGAAAAAAAAGTAAAAGCTCTGGACTTGGCTCGGCTCAGCTCGGAAAAAGCTCGAGTCGAGCCTTATTTTTGGAGACGAGCTTTAGCTCGGCTCGGTTGAGCCAAAAAAATGCTTGACCCCAAAAAGCTCGAGCCAAATTCGAGCTTTGATCTTCGACTCGCGAGCCGGCTCGACTCGTTGACATCCCTAGACTAGGGTTATTGAGAAGTCTACAGACTTATTCAAAGCTAACTCGCGTAAATAATAATTAGCTTATGAAAAGAGGAATTAGAATAAGTTAGAGTATCCACAATGGATGTGTTAACTTTTATTAGTTAAACACTGTCACGTAGACAATATAATAAATGTTAAGTGTATGTATGTTAACTTTAACTATTATATAAGTGTAACATTGATGTATTAAATTTACGCATTAATAATTAAATTAATCAATCAATGACTATTTAATGTTTCTCTCTCCTATTTTCAACATAAATTGTCATGTCACATGTTAAAATATTTGTTAACTTTAACAATACACCAAAAAATATTTATTTAACAAACATGCTAATATATTCAACATGAACATAAAAGTGACTATCAGTTTACATATAACACTAATACATATTTTAACATATCCATTATAGACGCTCTTACTCTTACGATTTATGAAACTAGGGACTATAAATATAATATAACAAGACCTATTCGTTTAGACCTTACTTCCTTTACGAAATAGCCCCAATCTCATGTTCAAGTGAATCGCTCAAAATTCTCCTCTCCACCACTCATTTAAAAAAAAAAAATCACCTGTCCAAGAAAAGTTAGGCATATAGCAAAGGCATTGACAAATAACAGTGCTAATAGAAAAAAATAATTAATTGAGATTGATGAGACCGACATCCTCTGTTTCTTAAATTTTTTTTGTTAAAAACATGTTTTTTTATGTTTTCTAGGTAAAATGTGTGATTGAAAAATAAAAAGAGAAAATATGTGTAGTTAAAAAGTGATTTGGAGAATTATGTAAGAAAAAATATGTTTAAAAACATGATTGGCAAACGTAGGCTAAAATGAAGTAATGTTCATAAAGATAAAGATCATTACAGTCAACCATAATTTTCATATGCCGCCAGCTATTTATAAAGATTTCATGTATCAATAGATTCATATTCTTGACAAATTCGTATTTTAAAAATAAAATAAATATAAAATATAAATTATCTTGAATTATCTAAGGAATAAATTATTTTTTCTAAATTAGTTTTGAGGTTCATTTTAAAATAAATTTATATAAAAAAAAATGAATAAGGGAAATCAAGCCATGAAATTACCTTGCAAATGGAAACACTCATTTTCGGTCCGATCACAAAACCCAACAGCATAATTCGGGTCATCAATTGCCCGCATCATGTACTGCTTCTTCACCCCAAACTGATCGTTGGGCACAATACAGGCCTGCAACTCAGCGAACTCATTCGAGCCGCGCCTGACTCGGACGCGGATCGAAGTCTCCTTCTGCTTGAACGAGTTGTGAAGAATTTTCTGCACTCCAGATTTCCCATTTCTAAACGGCGATTTAATAATCATATTTCCGATTCTGATTTCCTCCACTATATCGCCGGTCTGTAGCATGTCTCCGGCCCATTCGTCCCCCTTTGAACTGCCCTTTAAGCATTCAACTGAAAGCACCACCGGCGAATTTTTCGGCGGCGTTGAGCTCGGTGAAGAAAACTGTGAACTCTCAGATGAAGATGATGAATATGGTGATCGATCCATTGGCATTTTATGAAAATTTTCCTTATTTTTGCACAATTTAAGATCGATTTTTTTCCATACAAAACTACGAAAATCACTGCATGGAAGAATTTTAAACTGCGGATTGGGGGTTTTTTTTTTCTGTATATTTATATACCTATATATTTATATATATTGGTGGCCTCGTGCGTGGGTGGGTGGGGGTTGGATTGGAACTCGAAGTCAAATATTGCGGGAGTAAAATGATTGTAATAACTGGAATTTGTTGTAAAACAATCGAAATCATAACAACGATATAGAGAAAGAGATGGAGAGAATTCTTCATTCCAATTCAAGGTGTATTTATTACAAAGGAAATGGCTCCTATTTATAGGAGTGGACAATGGCACAATTGTAATATTGTAAAGCTTACAGGGATATAATGGTAATGTCATTCACATATTTATATATTATTTATAACACTCCCCCTTGAATGACATATTCCGCAATTGCCTGCCTCATTAAAACCTTGCTAAGAAAACCCAGTGGGATAAAACTTGAGTGAAGGAAAAAGAGTACAGTTGCTCTCCCTGATATTGGCCATCGTCAATCGTTGAGTCTAATGTTCAAGTAGAACAAATCATGTATTGAATCTTTGAAGTTCTGAAGTGCTTCATTGTTTCATCGCTTTATTTCTGTAGTGCTTTAGTGCTGCCTCGTTAAAACCTTGTCAGTAAAACCCAATGGGACAAAATCTGAACGAAGGAAAAAGAGTACAGCCGCTGCCTCGTTAAAACCTTGTCAGGAAAACCCTGTGGGACAAAACCTGAACGAAGGAAAAAAGAGTACAGCATGACAACATGATTCTCCCTCTGAAGCATGACAGCATGATTCTCCCCCTGAAGTGTGCATTCAAGTATTCATGAACATTTTGAATAATGATATCATCTTTCTTCTGGAATATGAAAATCTCCTTGCATAGCATTCTTTATAAGATGTTTATGATTTTCTTCATTTGTTGATATCATTCCAGTATAACAATGTGTTGCTGAATTATAGCTTGTCAATAGCTATGATAATGCCTCAACTGTTGCCTCATTAAAAACCTTGCTAGGAAAACCCTGTGGGACAAAACCTCAGCTAAGGGAAAAAGAGTGCAACGCGTATTTATTCCTTTCATGGAATATCACAAGTATATTGGTGCAATCACGAATCTTTTCATCGTATAATTTATGATGAGCTTTATATAAATCGTTCATAGCTCATGATGTCATAACATGCTATATTAAGCAATGTTGTACTAATTTATTGATTGCATCTTTCACTTCTGGTGAATAATCAAATTTAGAATTCACTTCTAGTGAATAATCAAATCTAAAATTCACTTCTGGTGAACAATTAAACATATTCATTTTCATATTCACTTCTAGTGAATAATCAATTTCAAATTCACTTCTGGTGAAATATTCATTTTAGTATTCACTTCTAGTGAATAATCAATTTCCCAGATGTCATAAATAGTACACTCCAATTTCACTTTCAACATATTATATCATGCAGTCATTTGTATCATCCTATAGTGATACTAATCTGGGTATATTGAATCTTTCAACGATTTATATATGTATGTTCTTGCACTTTATAAACTGCAATTTCTAATTTGCAGGAGTATAATCAATCATTGAAATAGATATCAATTTCGATGTATAATCTACAATCATTTTACTTGAAATCCCAACGTACCGCGATCAACTGGTACATCAAAGAATACTCCCAAAGTACCGAGATGAAAATCATACATTTTGATCTCACTCATTGGTATATCAAAGAGCTCAAGCTAGTGATTTAGATTATAGTCACATCCACCATATGTCATGCCAGTTTAATGAAAAATTTTGCGCGCAACGAGCCGTCTTTTACGACTGTGTAATACTTTTCATTTGTACATATAATTACTGGCTTTACACATTTAAGCATTTGGACTTCAGGTCCTTGAACAATAATCCCTACATTGGGGTTATATACTTGGCCAAAGTATTATAATTTCATCAACCTCATTTTCATAAGAGGGTATGCAGTCGACTTATTTATCGATTTCATCTCAATATAATATAGAGAGATCTCTTTATATGTTCTATCATCAGGTACCTGAATATCTCATCATTTAACTATGTCCATTTTACTTACTTTGAGTATTTAGCCTCAAAGGGATCATTTCAATCATTCAAGAGATATTTATTTTTGGAATCGATAGTCATTATGCTTCAGGCATAATTACGCTTCAGGCGTGTTGTCACCATAATGTTCTCAAATATTATCAATCGGCTAAAATGCCATAACACATGTCATTCTTTTAGGAATGTAATTTCAATCATATATCTCAGTGCGCTTTGGTGGAGTGTATGTATATCGCACTTTTACAAATAATAAAGCTTCTTGAGCTATTCCCTGTTTGACATAGAATATTGTTGCATGATAAACAATTTCTGAATAAGTTATTCTCATAGAAAATAATTTGAAACTTTTGATAATCTAACTGTTTATTATAGAACTTCTGGTTCTATACGGTTTTATTTCATTTCTATGTATGAATATTTGATTCAATACAATATCGCTAAACTTCTGGTTCAATACAATGTATATTTCATTTATGAGCTTCTGGTTCATACTATATACATATTTCACTTGTACGTATGAACTTCTGGTTCAATAAGATATTTCACTTGTACATATGTATGAACTTCTGGTTCAATACAACATTTATTTCATCAGTACGTATTTCTATATAGTTCAAATCAGTATACCTTTATTACTTTTAGTATACCGAAAAATCAGGTACAATATCCAAGGAAATATCTCATAATCTCAATCTTGTCGCCAAATCTTCCCTTATATCGAAAAAGGTAATGACGCATTATCTCATTGTTCCCACCTTTTTTAAAAATTTATTCCATTATTTCTTGATGGAATCAATATCACTGACACGCGGAGCCATCGCTCTTTTACGCGTTGAATAATGCATTTAAATAGATGATTTGGGAAGAAGGCTAGATCCATCAAAAATGGATATCATACTTTCAAATATTCGCAAATATTATTCCAATCTTCCAGTAAATGATTTGAGAAAAATTTATCGAATTAGGCTCGAAAGAATGAGGTTGCTGATGGATCATGGCATGCCAGAAGATGTTCGCTGGTTGATCGAAGCAAAAGTTCGATTAGCTGGTGAATTACCAGATTCATTTTCTAAGCACAAGCCTGGCTTAGGTAAGAGTACTTTTGCAAAGAAGCGAAGAGCAAAAAGATTAAATAGTTGCTACAAATGTGCTCGATGGACATGTGATACCCGTTGTAAATCAATAGGATATTCATCCATAAATCGAGATGATAAGATAGATTTCATTAAGGGTGGTCTGAGTAAGGAGTCATTGGATGATATTCGATTGACTCTTGAGACGCACCCTAGTGGGTATGTGCAGCGTGAGCTACTATCTTTATGGGCTAAATTCACCAACGATAAAGAGCGTTATAGTCTCAAAAATATAGTAGCAAAAGATCCTGTTTGCCAGGCTGTTATAAACAATGATGTTTTGGCTATGCAGCATTAATATAAAGGTAAATCATTTGAAATATATGCACATATAAAATATTTTTCTGTTTCCTTTCACGAGTTTTGATAAAGGCTGGTTAAATATTAAATCACCGAAATGTGAGTAGGGTGATTTTGTCAAAAGTAAATCTTTACTTTTTTTCAAAAGACGAGCGGAAATAGTGAAGTTCTTTGGTTTTAAATAACCAAATATTTTCATAGTTCATGTATCCCAAAATAACATTTTCTCGTAAGTTTTTCCTTCTTTACTTTCAAAAATGGAAGGATCAAAATTTCGACAGATCAAAACTATCTGTGTATTTTGTGGATCAAAAGTGGGAAAAGGTTTTGGGTATCTAGAAACAGCCGTGGATTTAGGAAAGAAATTGGGAGAGAAAGGTATTACTCTCGTGTATGGAGGAGGTAGCAGTGGATTGATGGGTTGTGTTTCACAATCCGCTCTAGTAGAGAAAGCAAGAGTGATTGGTGTTATACCTACTCCTTTAGCTGATATCGCAGGCAAAACACGAGGGCATGAAGTACAAACCCTATCTATCCATGAACGCATAACTTGCATGTTATATGGTTCTGATGCCTTCATAGCTCTACCTGGAGGTTTTGGTACTTTAGAAGAAATCTTTAATATTACCTCATGGGCTCAACTAGATCTACATACCAAACCTATTGGGCTTTTAAATGTTAATAATTTCTTTGATGGTTTGCTAACATTTCTTGATTATGCTGTGGAACAGGGATTCATCTCTCCATTTTCTAGGAGAATCCTTATTTCTGCTCCTACTATCGAGGAACTGCTGGATAAGTTGCAATCATATATTCCAATACAAGATCCAGCAGGAGTTAAGATAGATTGGTCGCAAGGAAGGGGAATCAAGCGAAAATGGAGTCCGGTTAATGTAAATTTATCTTTGTGAACCCTAGAATAGGTGGTGGTAGAGTACGGAGTATTCTCACTCTTGAGACACACCATAAATTTCTTGGATTTTATCAATGTTTTAATCTTGTGTACCTCAAAGATTTAAGGTGGTAGAGAATGGAGTATTTCTTACTCTTGAAACACACCTTTTTCTTTATTTCCTCAAAAGGTCAGAGGTGGTAGGATACGGCTACTCCCGAAACACATCTCTAATTTTGAGGATCATAAATGTTTCCCCCTTTTGTATTTTGCATGTATGACTCGTTTATGCTTCTTCAGGAGCAATAATAATATCATTTCAGCATGTTTAGATGATAATTTTTACTTCTTCTGGAGTAAATATATACTTCTTCTGGAATACACAAGTGTTCGTGCAAGAACTTTTTCAGACATTTATCATCTAACATTCATCTCATAATACTGATGAGATTATTTTCACATTAGCCATATCCGTGCTATCATGTGATATTATCTTATCATACATCAACATTCTCTTGTTGAATAATTTTCATCCACCCATTTAAATACAGATATTGGTAACTTCTGGTACCATTGGATAAAATATTTTTATCAACATTTACCAACCTTTTGGTAATGATAACTTCTGGTATCATTTGATGAAGAATAACAATAATATTGTATATATATTAACAATAATAATACTGGGGTTATACCACCACGTATATATGTTGACAACAACCTCTAATATGTTAGAATTAACCAACAACTGAGGTGTTTATATGTATTCAATTGATATGCCGACCATATAGGCGGTGTCAGCGTGATGAAATAATTAAACCGGCCATATAGGCGATGACATGATATAATTAAAACTGATAAAGCCAACCATGTAGGTGGTAGAACCAACCATGTAGGTGGCAACAACATAATGAAATAATTACCTTTCATGAGTGAGCGAGTCATATCTTCAAATACAGTCAAAATATTCGTAATATTCCAGTCCGTTACGATCATAAGTTATATTTAACCAATAACTCAATACATCGTGTCATGATAATAATTAATTTACTTTTACCTTATTTAAATCTTTTAATTTATCTAATTGGTATTAATTAATATATATAGGAGCCATATTAATTAATACTAATCATGATTTATCTAGGCAAAAGTATCAAATATGTGCTGGCAACCATAAAGTAATTGATTACCTTATCATCACAGTGTCAAGATTCCTCTTCTAAAATATAGGTAGTGCACTTACCTGTATAGGCCACCAAAGGATTTACCTTTTATAAAATATAGGTATTGCACTGAAAGCTGATGCCAGCATTGTCGACGATCTCAATTGCCATTCCTTTTTGTCAGGCTCCAAATGACCTTTCTTGATCAATTCCAACAACACCATGTGCTCTAATTTTGGTTTCTTGCTGGCTTTACTTTTCTCATCAATGGATTCACTATGCTGGTTCCTTGCTGGCCATCGGTGCTGATTGGTTTGTATCTTCTACTTGATCTCTGCCTTTCCTTTCGACGGAGTATTGTTCCTCCGCCTATCCGGCGTGGCCTTCCTCAAAAGATGGAGCCACCTTAGTCTTGCTGACGGGGCAGCGAAAACGCTTCATCTTGGAACAGATAATCTTCGAGTAGAGGTGACCAAAAACTTTGTGGCAGCTGAAACCTTAGTATTGCAATTTCTCTGCTTCGACTGAGGAGGGTGGGTCGTCCCTCCTCCACTCCTTGCTAGTTGATTCCCAAAAGATTCAATGAACCCGTTGTATAATGCCTCATGTGCCGAATGAGTTTATTAGAATAGCCTGAGCTTGTGGCGGAAGAAACTAGTGGTCTAGAGCAACCTTGCCGGAGTTTCCAATGGACAGATGCAAAATCCCATCGTACTAAGCACTACTTTTTCCCAGCTCCGATGAATTTAGTGCTGATAATTGATATGTTTGAGTGCTGCTAATTGATCTAGTAATAATCAGGTTTCTGATACAGAGGTTCATCATTTAGATGCAACTGTAGAGCATACTCTCGTTATTACTCAATTGGTTAGAGACTCGTGCTGATAACGTGTTGTAAAACAATCGAAATCATAACAACGATATAGAGAAAGAGATGGAGAGAATTCTTCATTCCAATTCAAGGTGTATTTATTACAAAGGAAATGGCTCCTATTTATAGGAGTGGACAATGGCACAATTGTAATATTGTAAAGCTTACAGGGATATAATGGTAATGTCATTCACATATTTATATATTATTTATAACAGAATTACCGTTTGTTAAATGTACTTTTTTTTTTAAAACTGATTTGCCCTGTTCGGCGGCAATAAGGCAAAAAAAAAAAAAAAAAGTTTTTTTTTTTTTTTTTAGGTAGATTGATGGTTAAAAAGTGGAGAAAGAAAATATGTACGGTTAAAGATTGATTTGAAAAATTGTGTAGTTTAAAAATCAAAAAAATCCAAAAAAATCACTGTTACCGAACAGAAATTTATAAATCACACAATTTTTCAAATTATTTTTTATTCACACACTTTTCTCTCTTTAATTTTAAAACATTACTTTTTATCTCAAAATTATAAATAAATCAGTTTATAAATCAAACAGTGTTACCAAACGTTAAGCCCATTAATTTTCATTTTAAAGATTTTATTTGAAAATATAGTTTTTGAAATTTTTAGTAGAATATGTGATTAAAAGTATGAATTTTTTTGAGTTTATATTTAATATTATTTTATTAATAAATTTGTAGTTAAAAAGAAGAGAGAAAAATACATTAAATTTTTTATGAGGCCAAACAGAGGCTAAATATTTTGTATTTTATTTTAGTAAAATTATTAGTTTATTACAATGTTATTTATAGAACAAATTTATATTTCTTTTTATTGGTAAAAATAAAATTTAACACATAGGAGCCTAATAAGTTTTTTCGCGATCCTTTTTTTATGGACTGTATTATGTTAAACCATTCATCGAATTTAATAAGTTTTTCAATATGTTTTATTGACGATTAAAGTAATGTGTGAACTTGGCGAATTTGGTTTAGGGCGAATCATACCAAATGCCAAACTATCGAGTTAAATGACGATGAAGTCATATGAAAACACTTATAAGTACATGTATGTAAACACATGGAAGCATGAAAAACACTACTCAAGCAAATGAATATTAACAAAGTCAATCTATGTGTAGAAGAAAAAAATATTATTGTGTACCATAAATAATGTGAATTTTATGAATATGCATTGCTTCTATAGTTGTATTATCATATATATTAATGAGGTGGTGATGAAATGATATTTAATTGAAGTATAATTAACATCAATGTAAAAAATTGATATGTAATTGGTACTTCGACTCGAGATCTTAGTATGGATATGTATATACTCTACTCCAATGAGGCCGAAAAGGAGTCACATGAGCTGTGAGTCTTGTTCGATGCGAATGAAAGAAGAGAGAAAATTTGATCCTCTTGCTCTTTTAGCTTACTTTATCGAGGTTTCTCAGTGGTTATAATATATTTGATTAGTCACGAAGGACAAATAGTCTTTTTCGATCTTTCAACAATTCAATTAGTGTCATGACACGTCAATTCTCGATCATTTGCAAGAACAGTTATAGTTAGAAAATAAAACAGAGAGATTCAAAAATTGGGAGATTTCTTTAATTATCTGTTCGGCAACTGTTATAAATAATAATGATTGGTGTTATTTGTGTTTTTTAGGTAAGATGTGTGGTTAAAAATTGGATAGAGAAAAGATGTATGGTTAAATATTGATATTGAAAATTGTGTTTATTATAAACAAATTTTCCCGAACACAGGTTTAAGATATCAAAATTTATTGATAAGGTTTCTACTTAGGAAATGACTACTATTTCTTCGTCCCATTTATATAGGTTGATTTGACTTTTTACACGGATTAAACAAATATATTTAATGTTATTGAAAATGTAATTTTTATAAAAGAAAATTCTCAAATTACTCTTATTTAAATGTCAAAACTATTATTATTGGAAGTAATAAATAATGGTATATTAGTAAATAAATAAAATAAATATTTCTCAATAAAAAATAGGTCTATATAATTGGGAGAGGAGAAAAATGAAATGTAACCTATATATATGGGTTGGGGGAGTATTTCAAGTGTAAATTTAGAGAAATTGCTTAATTAACTCAAATTTATGTCAACCGACTTTTCAAGCTAGTGGCCATAGTTATTGTTGAAAACTCCAAAATGATTTGTCTCCCAAACAATTCATGTGTGCAAATTTCCATGGAAGATTCCCTATCTAGAATGTATATAATTGACTTTTATCATTCTTTTGATGTGACAATTGTGAATTAAAACTTCATAGCTATCCATTTTATCCAAGAAATAATGTAATATTTGCAAGTCATATTATATGATAATAAACTATTTTTTTAATGTAATGTCTTGTGTCCTATAATAACAAAATCAAAACAAACAAGTTTGTTATAAATTACACAATTTTTTTCACCTATATACTATTTTTATTAAGATTACATAACTTTTCAGTACATATTACTGTTGTGTTTATAAAATAATTTATTTATAATTTTGAGGTAAAAAAAATGATTGAAAATTAAAAAGAGAAAAAGTGCGTGATGAAAAAGTCATTTGTAAAATTATATAATTTATAAATTCATTTATAAATCAGATTATTTTATTTACCAAATACTTGCTTAAATAATTTGTTTTCAATATATTAGCTACGGAATATTTATTGGGTAGATTTTACCTAAAATCAACGATGGCATGAATCATAGAATAAGAAACTTCTTGACTCAAAAGTATGGACCCCTCAAATACGCATGATATGAAACTCGTGAATAATTGGTCAAGATTTAATTCTTAATTTTGGTGTCATGGAAAGGGTCAAATTTTGACACACGCAGGTTTATGTTTAGGAAAAAATATACAAATAAAATGATTATAAATATAAATTTCAAAATCAAGATAAAACTTGAATACTTTCAAAAATTAGGTTGTAATTAAAATTAAATAATTACATTAAATAATTAAAATTATTTTATTAATTATAAATATTAAGGTCATAACATTATAAAATCTCAGGTCACAAAATACAAATATTTTAAGTCAATCATCAATCGAACTTATGTTCAGGTCACATTAACAATTTTTTTTAAATCAAGACTGTTTTCAAAGTCACATAATCCAAACAATTATCAATTAATGTTCTCAAATCACATAATCTCAATAGGTATCTCCTCCCCAGTCAGTATCTTCCATTTCAACATCTTTTTCCTCTACTACTTCCTGCCTAATCTATGGATCTAAAGAATTTTCACAGCCCACTACTGCATTTGCATCGTCGACTGCCACCACCTCCTCCTCCACCATCACCATCTACACATACACTTTCACCACCACAACCACACTACAATTATAATGACAGACACAAAAACATAAAAACAACAACCAGTACAACCTCTATAGCCACCACGCGACGACCCTGTGACCTACGCACAAGCGCCACCACCAGCCGCCTACGTATTTACAACCACAGATCTGAAGCAGTGATGCCGCTACTTGATGGATGCAGCGGAGCTAGTAACGGCGTCGTCGTTGCCTAAAAATAAGTCGTCCCCTGTGCGCAACCCCTACAGGCATAGTGGTGACGCTGGTGTAGAACTGCTGTTGCTGCAACCCCGCACGGGCGCTGTGTGTTACTCATCGTTGTACGACGAGGCATTTCTTAGGCCGATTATGAGCACAGTTGTGGGGGCAACTTCCATCTTCAATTTGAAAAATGAACTGTACAATTGATTAAACCTAATTGAGGTGGAGGCTACGGCGTTTTCAATCTCCAATTTGGAAATGAACTGTGTTGTGCCTCTGATGTGGAACGAATGACTGCTGTGCAATATGATTAAAACCTAATTGAGGGGCTAGGATGGGTTACATGGGTCTCTAGATGAATGTGATATTAATTTAATTAAAATTAATTATTACCTGATTTTTGTATAAATTGTTGTTAAACCTGATTTTAGAAGTTGTAATTTTAAAAACAGGGTTAGATGTAATTTTCACTTATGTTTACTCTTTCTCTATCAGCCCATTTACTGGCCCACACAAACTGGGCTATAGCCCAATGTAAAATATGAGCCATTTTTTTCCTTTCTCAAGTTTATAAAAGTGAAAACTACAAGGAAATCGATATTTAGAAATCACAATTCATTTTTCAGATTATAAGTTTAATATTACACAAATAATTAAAATTACATATACTTCCAATTTCTCCCTCCACTAGGTACCCGCCCCCTAATGATGCAAATTTAGGTCGAACAGCAGATTGGTGGGGCGTGATGTGTCAACTTTGTCACCTAGCCGGATCGGGGCGTGTATGAAGTGACCCGCCCCGATTATTAATTAAGAGTGTGCTTGATATTGTTTAAAAATAGTTTTTTTTTAAATAAATATTGATTTTAAGAGAATTGATGGATGAAATTAGATTGAAAAGTCAAATATTGTGGGCTTTACTTTTAATTGAGTGTTGAGATTGAGTATTGTAGAAAAAAAAGAAATTTTTAATAAAAACCAAACAAGGGCTAAAATAAAAATAGAAAATTTATTGAAGAATATTATAGGATCTTGTTAGGAAAAATGTTATTTGATTAATGATTGTTCTATTTAAAAAGTGATTTAATTAAGATTGATGGAATGCATTAGTAAAGCAAGTGAAAATTTTGTTTAAATAAAAAATAAATAAAGTAAAAATCCAAATGAGGCATTAATTGGGTGAGTATAGGATGATCCGCCCTACCTCGTCCCGTGATAACATAGCGATGTTAGAAAATTTACATCACAGATAATTATTTATCTACGATCCAAAATCATCATCATGCTGAATTATCAAGAATTAAATAACTGAAGCGGAAGCGTACCTTAATCAAATATGATTCACGATGAACGGTTGGTTGGATCTTCTAGTAGTCCGTATTTTCTCTCTGATGATGGGATGTCAGACAGAATGAACAATACGTAGGATTCAGGGACCATAACCGTGTTTATATACTGAATTGCCAGTTAACCTAATTCGGCCCATCATGAATTAGGTAATGACCTGGTATCTACACATAAAAGCCCATACATTAATTAGATGCATTAAAGCCCGATATATATAAAATCCTTATTACATCACTTTAATTGGGCTTAACCAAATTTGATAGTCTTTTATTCAATACACAATAATTCACATATAAGTCCACACGATTGATTAAAATCCTTACAATCTCCCACTTGGGTTATATATGTAACCTTACAATTGTGTATCAATCATAACCTTATGAGTACTCAAAATTTTGCTATCATTACTGAATGCATCCCCAAACAATTCGGTCCATCAATTATATCAACATAGGATCAAAGCGGCTTTCGCTACATTAATCGTAACTAAACCTATCAATGGTCACGTATATCGACATAATTGAATGACATGGATCAAGTATGGATGTGTAGCATGGAAATTAAATGTAATGTGATCTTCAACATGTCTATTTCCAACTGGTCCAACTTTAGTGAGATCATCCTCAAACGAGTTCAGAGATAATAAACCTGAAACCATACAGCTGTAAATAACTTTAAACCGTATCCAAAAGGACAGTAAATGTGTCTAATGCACCCAAAATACAAACTCCCACTGAAACTAAGTATCCTTAAGAAATACAACACCCATATGAGTATTGTGCTCATGAAAGACCTTGGGTTGTAATACTTTAGTAAGAGGATCCGCAATTATGGAGTTTGTCCTAATGTACTCTTATTGACACATGTACACTCTGAACTGTATCCTTCACAAACAGGAACTTATGTCAATGTATTTTGACTTAGTTGAGCTCCTGTTGTTACTGGAATATAAATCTGCTGAGTTATTTTCACAATATAACTTTAGTTGTCTTTCTATACCGTACAGAATATGCAGCCCAATGACAAAATTTCGCAACTATATTCCATAATTAGATGCCCCCAAAATTGCTACAAACTCTGCTGCCAGGTGAAAGAAGCTAAAGTGTCTGTTAAGCACTCCATCCGGAAATAGCTCCTCCAACTACCAGATAGATGTAGCCTGATATGGATCTTCTACTGTTTTGGCATCTAGCAAAAAATCGGAATCATAATACCATATGATCTTCAACTGATTCGGTTTTCTGTATGTGAGCATGTAATCTTTTGTTCTCTTTAAATACCTTATAACCTATGTTTGGCTGCATTCCAAATGATCCATCTCAGGGTTACTTAAATATCTCATTAGTGATGTGATCCAGATCCCGAATACAATTCTTCAAGCAACAGTGGATGAAAACACATTCTTGGCGACTAAAGAGGCAAGTTTCATGTTGGGCTCAAGTACGAAAATCAAGTTGGAGACCAAGAATAACGAAAATGTTGCAGTCAGGCCATTACGACCGTAAAAACAATTCTCACGACCGTAAATTATATTCTGCTTAAAGTTACGGCCGTAACTGTCTCTCTTTCGAAAATAAGATTTCTAGGAAAATTAGAATTTCGGCTGTAACCTATCTCACACGACCGTAAGTATGGAACGGATCGAATTTTAGGATTTTATTTCCTCTTTTTCCAGTTTTAGTTATTTTAACTATTTTACTTTAATTAGAATTCTATTTTGAGCCTAATTAGCGGCTAGGTTTATTTTGCTTATTTATACGCTTTTTCTATTCATTGTAAAACAGACTTTACAGACAACTTTGATATTATTATTGAGTGGCTATTTTGCTTTCAACAACCTTATTCTTCATTGAATAAAATCCGAACTTGCGAGTTATTCTTGTTTGTTCAAATCTCAGTGAGAATCAATATTGCTTGTGATCAAGAGGTCAATATATCATTGTGATTGTATTGGTTGTTTGGTTCAATTAATTTTAATTGGATCCATATATCGTGGTTTCTTGGCGTTCTTGGGTAATTTCAATATTTTGTGGGTTGCGTAGCTACAATTGCTACGTGGTTTGCATAATTTGGTATCAGAGATTAGGCTCCAAAAATCAAGGTTATATCTTTATTTTGTTTTCTTGAGTTTTCTATCCAATTTGATTTTTATGTTTATCATCGAGTCCCATAAAAATCTTCCATATCTTGTTGAGTGTTTTGTTTTTCAGTTTTTTGCGTTCTTCTTGTTCTTGAGTTTGTTGAGTCTTTAAATCCAGAAAATCGTTCCAAAAAAATTTCAAAAGTATTTGTTTTGCTTAATTCTTATCCGAATTAAGTTCCGTTTGTTTTGTCGTGTTCTTGTCGAATTTTCGAATTTATAAAAAAATTATTTTTTTTTATTCCGAAAATTCACCCAAAATTCAAAAAAAAAAAAATATATATATATACACATATTTCCATTCAAGAACCACTTTCTTGAATTCCCTTAAAATCTTGATAAATCCTTGCCTTCTAAGTCAAATTAAAATTCTTGATATTCTTTTCTTTCTAGTCAAAATTCAAGCATCACTTTCTTGAATTTCTTTAAAATTCTTGATATTGTTTTTCATTTTCGAGTCAACATTAAATTCCTTCTTGATATTTGTCATTATCTTGACCCTCTTATTTTGAGTCTCTCAAATTTTTGAAAGCTACATAAAGGGATGAATTATGAATTCGATCATACTTTCATGACTATATGTCATGTGGGTGATAAGCTGTGTAGTTTGGCTATTGATAGGGAGTACATCTCTAATTTGGCTAGTATCAACATGGTTGGAAAATTGGGATTGCATTTACTACAACATCCTAGACCTTATAGGATGACATGGTTCAAGGAGTATGGGGTGTTCAAAGTGACCAAGCAAGTCTTTGTGAATTTCACGATTGGGAGGTATAGTGATGAAGTATTATGTGATGTGGTGCCTCTAGAGTCTTGTCATATGTTGTGGGGTAGACCATGGAGGCATGAGAGGAAAGCATTTTATGATAAGAATAGAAATAGGTACAAATTTGTGAAGGATGGAGAATCAATCACCCTAGCTAGTTTAACACTAAAGAAAATACTTGAAGATCAAAAGGAGGTGAAGGAAAAGATTAATCCATTATCCAGATTGAATTATCAATTAAAACTTCTAGAAGAGGACATGATTGCACGGAGGGGTAAAAATGTAGTTAAGTTGCAAGAAGAGCCTCAGGATATGAATGTTGGGAAGAAGGAGGGAGACTTGAAACATGAATTAGAAATAGTTGAAAAAAATCCAACATTTAAGGTAGGAGATGTGGAATTGGGTAATAAAGAGGTGAATGAACAAGAAAATAAAATTGTGGAAGAGGTGACTGAGGATGAAGGTGTGGTTGAAAATAAAAATGTGGAAGAGGTAGTTGAGACTAAAAATGTTGAAGAAGTTGAAACTAAAAATTTAGAAGAGGTAGTTGAGCTTGAAAATGTGGAGTTAGAAGAGGTGGATGAGCTTGAGAGAAAAGAAATATAAGAGATTGAGCAAGAAGTTGCAACAAATGAAGGAGGTGAAGAGAAGGACCTCGTTGTTAGGGAAGAGGATTTGGAGATGATATACCATGAGTACAAGGATCCCTATCTTGTACTTTGAGAAACTAACATTTCCCACCCTATTTTGCTTAAATCTTTCTTGTAGGTTGAATATACTTGGAGGTTTGAGTCACACCACATTTGGCCAAGGAAGTTCTTATTCCGACTCGTCCATCCAATCCAAGTATTCGACTATTGGTTGATCCTATGTAATGGAGGCAAGAATTTTCCTTTTGATCCAGGCGATGCACTGAAACACCATGAACCAAGCTATGATTCGGGACGAATCATCCTGAAGAAGGAGGGAATGATGTGATCCAGATCCCGAATACAATTCTTCAAGCAACAGTGGATGAAAACACATTCTTGGCGACTAAAGAGGCAAGTTTCATGTTGGGCTCAAGTACGAAAATCAAGTTGGAGACTAAGAATAACGAAAATGTTGCAGTCAGGCCATTACGGCCGTAAAAACAATTCTCACGACCGTAAATTATATTCTGCTTAAAGTTACAGCCGTAACCAACATCCATCACGGCCGTAACTGTCTCTCTGTCGAAAATAAGATTTCCAGAAAAATTAGACTTACGGCCGTAACCTATCTCACACGGCTGTAAGTATGGAACAGATCGAATTTTAGGATTTTATTTCCTCTTTTTCCAGTTTTAGTTATTTTAAGTATTTTACTTTAATTAGAATTCTATTTTGAGCCTAATTAGTGGCTAGGTTTATTTTGCTTATTTATACGCTTTTTCTATTCATTGTAAAACAAAATTTACAGACAACTTTGATATTATTATTGAGAGGTTATTTTGCTTTCAACAACCTTATTCTTCATTGAATAAAATCCGAACTTGCGAGTTATTCTTGTTTGTTCAAATCTTGGTGAGAATTAATATTGCTTGTGATCAAGAGGTCAATATATCCTTGTGATTGTATTGGTTGTTTGGTTCAATTAGTTTTAATTGGATCCATAAATTGTGGTTTCTTGGCGTTCTGGGTCGATTTCAATATTTTGTGGGTTGCGTAGCTACAATTGCTACGTGGTTTGCATCAATTAGTATCCCAATAATGTATGCAATATCCGAACGTATACAGATTTGAGCATACATCAGATTTTCTATAGCTTAACTACATGGGATCCTCTGCATTTCTTTAACTTCAAGATAACTTTTCGGGCATTAGTTGAGACTAAATTGTCTCCCTTAACGATATAATGGTGTTCCCTGATTTACTGTCTTGCATGCCAAACCTCTTAAGTATTTTATCGATATAGCCCTTTTGTGACAATCCAAGAATACCCCGAGAGCAATCCCGATGTATCTGAATCCCTAATACAAAAGAGATGTTACCAAGATTTTTAATCTCAAAATTCCTTGACAAAAAATCTCATAATTTTATGTGACATGCCTATATCATTGGTGGCAAGCAATATGTTGTCAACATACAAAATCAGGAAAATACACTTACTCCCACTGAACTTGTAATACACACAACTATCAACAACATTAATCTCAAAACCAAATGAGATAATTGCTTGATGAAATTTGTATTACCTTTAACGAGAAGCTGGCTTGAGCACATAAATGGATTTCTTTAATTTACAAACCATATTTTTTGGGTCTACTGACACAAAGCTATCTGGTTGCACCATATACATCGTCCCATCAATGTCACCATTGAGAGACGCCACCTTAGTATCCATTTGATGTAACTCGAGGTCAAAATGTGCAACAACCTAACTTTCCTGAAAGAGTCTTTCATCGAAACCAAAGGGAAAGTCTCTTTATAATCAATGTCATCATTCTGTGTAAAGCCCTTAGATACAAGACGAACCTTATATCTTTTCACATTACCTTTCGAATCCCTCTTGGTTTAAAAATCCATTTAAGACCAATGGGCTTCGCACCTTCTGGTAATGGGACAAGATCCAAAACTTTATTGTCTTGCATATGCTTATACTCCTTATTTACGACATCAATCCACTTCTGAGAGTTAGAACTCTGCATGGCCTGATGGAATTGATTGGACCATCTTCCGCAATTCCATTATTTCCTGGAAAAATACTATTTAAATTATCCGGAATAGCATTTTTTCCCTTTCTCTCGTGGATCTCCTTAATGACTTTAGTTGTTGAGGTTGTTGAGTTTGTACTTCTGAAATTTACCTTATTTTGGATGGGAAGTTCTTCAACATTGTCCAGTTGAGATTCCGAATATGCTTCTTGATCAATGACATGCATAGAAACTTGCACATTGTCATAAGCAATAGTAGGAATCGAAACCGATCCTTCATCAACTTCTTCCTTAAAGACAATATCTCTAACCTTATTTCTCCCACAAACTCAACATCCTAAAAAAATGTTGCATTTCTCGTTTTAAAAGTTGACTTAAGTGTGGGATCATAAAATTAATAGCCCCTTAAACGCTCAGAATAACCAATAAAGTAGCTGCTGACTGTTTTGGAGTCCAATTTCTTTATGTGGCCTATAAAGCCTAGCTTTAGCTGGACATCCCCAAATGTGAAAATGCTTTAGACTAGGTTTTAAGCCTGTTATAAGCTCATAAGGTGTTTCAGTAGCTGCTTTAGTAGGTATTATGTATGATCTTTCTTTAAATGTCCAGATTTCTGACAAAAGAAACAACCCTCAATGTTTTATGTGGTTTCTTTTGTTCTGAACCCTTAACAACTTTATGTTCTTTATTTCTTTTATTGCTCTTATCTTTAGAGGTGTTTTCCAAGTGAACACTTTCAGTTCTGTCCTGCTTCAACTTTTCTTCCTCTTACACAAAAAATAGAATGAGCTCATTTAGAGTTCATTTCTCCCTTTGATAGTTACAACTGACTTTAAATTGACTGAATTGTGCAAGAAGCTTGCACAATATGAAATGAGCTCATTGAGAGTCCATTTCTACTTTGACAGTTATAACTAACCTTAAATTAACTATATTGTGCATGAAGCGATATCAATACCAAATGCACGAGCGAGTCATTAGAAAAGTCGAGTTTTAGTTCCTTAAGTTTTGAAGCAGTGTGAGACATCTACAAGATGTACTCCCTTATTTTCCCATTGCCTTTATACTTTATTGAAATCAAGCTTTGCATAAGCGTGCTTTTTTCAGCCTTATCGTTTTTCGCAAAACGTTTCTTAATTTCGATAAGGAATTCATTGGCATCATTTACCTCCTCAAATACTATGCCACTAAAGGCTTCCGGAATGCCGCACTTAATGATCATGAGACTCACATAATTTAAGTAATCCCACTTCTCAAAGTTCCTCATTTGATTAGATGAACTTTCATCCGGAAGAGGAGCAGGTTGCTCAATCCTTAGTACACGGTCTAGATCCATGCAGCCAACGAAAAGTTAATGTTCTTGTTTTGATCCTTGAAGTCTGTTCCATAAATATAGGGATTAAATTTGAGCTTGTAGATATACTACTAACAGAATTTGAAACCAAATAGAGAACACTTAAACAAAATAGCTCACATAAATATCTTATTATGCAAATCATACTTTCAAATAATGGTAGGGCCCATCACAAAATACCTAGCACAACATCAATATTTAGTCTTTGAACAGAACTATTGACTTGTAAGTGGTACTCTTGGTGTAGTAATCAAACACTGACAGTAAGACATGTCAACCAATAAACCTTTCTTTGGACCGATTTATTGATCACACGTAAAACCAAATAACCGTCACGTATTTATCACCACGAGTTCATGTAAAATTCGGGCCAAATATTGACCTTCCTTTGGGCCGATCAATATCCGCATGAAATAACACACAAACACCTAATTTTCCCTTAGTATAGTGATCAAACACTGGAAATAAGACATGTTAACCAATAAACCTTTCTTTGGACCGATTTATTGGTCACACGTTAAACCAAATAATTGCCACGTGTTTATCACCACAGGTGCATGTGAAATTCGAGCAAAATATTGACCTTCCTTTGGGCCAATCAATATCCGCAATGAATAACACACACAAATATCTTCTAATATTCAAAGTTAATTAATATCCACAAGAGAGGTTGCTTTGGCAACATGTTGCTTTAACTAACTTACTTTCGAATATTATATCTCTCAAAAGAGTCCGATGTACCAAGATTTGAAACTGAAATCACTTATTTGCATATATATTTGACTTTAGGATTTGAATTATAGAATTCAAAACTTTAGAATAAATCAATCCTTAAGTTGAGAGAGTCAATTGCAATATTCTTAAACCTTAGGTGACCAATTATGTGAAATTTTAAGCTTTAGGTCCCAATTTGAAAGATAATCAAACTTTAGGGGGTCCAAAATAGTGAGTTTGGAAACTTTAAGGACTAAATTAGAAAATTTTCAAACTTTAGGGACTAATTTAGAAAGTTCCCAAGCTTTAAGGACAAATTTAGAAGATTTCCAAACTTTAGGGACTTAATTTTAAAAAAATTCAAACTTTAAGGACCAACTTTGATAATCTCCAAACTTTAGTGACTGAATTAGAAAATCTTCAAACTTTAAGGACCAAATTAAAGAATTTCAGAACTTTAGGTGCTGTATTAGAAAATTTTCAAACCTTAGGGGACTGAAAATGAAAATTTTCAAACTTTAAGGGACCAAATTAGAGAATTTTCAAGCTTTAGTGACCAGTTTTGAAAATTCTCAAACATTAGGGGCTGGATTATAAAATTCCATAACTTGAGAGGTCCTGAGTTAAATAAATTTATAACTTCAGGGGCTGAAGTTGTAAATTCAAAACTTTAAAATCCCAACTTAAATGATTTATAACTTTAAGGGCTTAATTATAAATATCATAACTTTCAGGGATCAACTTTAATTTCTTAATAAGATAAGGGGACCTAATTGTGCAAGAAACCCAAAAATCTAAAATTGCACATTTAGTCCTCGAAATCATCAATTTTCCAGCGTAAGTCCCTGCCTCAAATTCGATTTTCAGCAGTTAGTAGGGTTTACCCCAGCTTCCTCCGTCGCCTTCATCTTTACCGACAAATCGCTGCACCACCACCGACGAACTCCCACGCCCTGCAGCGCCATTATCGGCGCTGCACTCCAGAGGCACAGCGTCGCGCGCATGACGCTGCAACCATCCCTGTGAAGCAAGACCCGGCGCTCGTTATCAACGCCATCCGACCCTATATCGATCTCCATCCACCGGCCACACCTAAATCTTAATTCAACCACGCCATATTTCGTCCACAAATTCAATTTCGAAACCATGTTTACCACCAACCGAATCATAATACATACCCAACTCGATTTTCATAGATTCACACCTAATTTCGAAAAGCATGTACACGGATTCTATATCTATATATCCAACACGAAAAAAAAAATCAGATTCAAAATAGAGAAACCCATACCTGATTTCGAAATATATATACATAATATACACTTTAATCCAATTTTAATCCAAAGTTAATCAAAAGCGTACAATTAAACACAGATCTGATAATCAACATGATGATTGGCTCTGATACCACTTGTTAGAAAATTTACATCACAGATAATTATTTATCTACGATCCAAAATCATCATCATGCTGAATTATCAAGAATTAAATAACTGAAGCGGAAGCGTACCTTAATCAAATATGATTCACGATGAACGGTTGGTTGGATCTTCTAAATCAATACGTAGTCCTTATTTTCTCTCTGATGATAGGATGTCAGACAGAATGAACAATACGTAGGATTCAGGGACTATAACCGTGTTTATATACTGAATTTCCAGTTAATCTAATTCGGCCCATCATGAATTAGGTAATGGCCTGATATTTACACATAAAAGTCCATACATTAATTAGATGCATTAAAACCCGATATATATATATATAAAATCTTTATTAGATCACTTTAATTGGGCTTAATCAAATTTGATAGCCTTTTATTCAATACACAATAATTCACATATAAACCCACACGATTGATTAAAATCCTTATAAGTGAGTCATGGAGCGTGATTGGGTTTGGGGTGGGTTCTTCTCGCAGGGTGGGGTACCCAAACTGGATGCATATTGAAAATTAAGCAATGGGGCATCTATTCATAATGTACTTTCCATATTTCTGTTCATTCGAGTCTAAACTCTTTTTAACGAGTTTTAATTATTCGATTTTGACATAAAGTGATAATGTCGAAAAAAAATTCAGTTGAACCAACCGATCCAATACAGTTCTTAGAGCATTGTTAAAAACGTAGCTACACATCGTCGAGTCATTTTCGATAATCAATAAAGGGGGCTTGACATCTTGGTGTGGTAGTTGAGAAATTGATTTTAGGAATTTGATAGTTCTTTTAAGTGGGTGGTTGAGAGCCCACAAGAATTGAGAAAATGTTGTCTCTATGCCTAAACCCTGTCCCAGTGGGAGTCCCAAACCGCCACACAATTAAAGACACAACTCAAATATACATAATAACTCACGATCTTACGAACTTGAATCGCGAAGTTGGTATAATCTACAACACAACTTATGCATCGCACCATAGCTGTGTACGAAAATACGAAAGATAGTCGCCACCAATTTTGTAAGAACCACACCAAACTAGCTTCAACTAGTGAAATCGAAAACCGATCCGATTACATACAAAGAAATATATAATTGTTATTATTATCTTGCATGATTGCTTCATACTAATAAATGAAACTTAAGAAAAGGAAAAGTAAATGGGATACATTGGAAAGCATTAAGAATGACAAAGTCCTACCTCATCAATCAATTGTTCAGTATTATACAGTCCACTTTAACAAGAATGCCACAAAGTTTATGTGGATAATCTATGCCCTTAAAACTTTAACAAAACATACAAATTTGGGAACATTAAAGAGGGAACATTACTAGACACAGTCATGACATGCAGATAATAATAATTGTTATTATTATCTTGCATGATTGCTTCATACTAATAAATGAAACTTAAGAAAAGGAAAAGTAAATGGGATACATTGGAAAGCATTAAGAATGACAAAGTCCTACCTCATCAATCAATTGTTCAGTATTATACAGTCCACTTTAACAAGAACGCCACAAAGTTTATGTGGATAATCTATGCCCTTAAAACTTTAACAAAACATACAAATATCTGTTGAAGCACATTACAATGGGTTAGATATCTAAAGTTGTTTCCTAAATGTTGGGTATTTTGGTCGCAATCAAATTTCGGGGGCGATGATGAAACATCGTGTCGTGAATTTAGCTTCGTAGGTCCTTAGCCCATGATTGACGATAATAGTATTGTCCAATCTCCACAATTAGGCAGCTCACGTGCTAAGAGATTAACTGCCCACTTCGAGGTTTTAATTGGGTCTAGACCTTGTTGCTTGATGGGTAGGCTTCGGAGAAGACCCACTTAATTAGGGCTTCCCTCATTAAGTGCCTAACCTATATCTACCCACTCCCCAACCCTTGGCAAATTCAGAACACTCACTCTCGACATATTCCCTCTCTTCTCTCGATGGAAGCGGCGCCCTCTCTCTTCTTTGTGAAGAATCAGACTTCTCTTTTTGGTGAACCCCACCTATCCTCTCTTCTTCCTCTCTTGGTGACTGGAAGTGTGACCCGTGTCTCCTTGTGATCGTGTCTTTCTGTATCCGAACTTGTTGTGTTCGGCTCTTGCTTATGCGCCTCTTGCTCTGTTCGGTTCTTGCTGGTTTGGTTCTTGTTGTGGCCGTCCCTTGTTGGGTCTCCGTAGTGTAGTCCCTAATCGGTCCTATTGTTGTTCCTTTGTGCAGCCTCAGTTCGATGGTGGTTGGGTGTGTGTACGGAGTGGGTTTTGTTAAGATGTCATCACAGCGTTTTGGATTGAACATCTATGATGGAAAATATAATTTTTCTATATGGCAACAGAAAATGAAAGGTATTTTAGTATAACAAAATATTTCAAAAGCTATTGACAATTCTTTCCCAAATACTGTGACTGCTGAATAGAAAAAGGATTTTGATGAACTCGCGTATACTTCTATCATTTTGCATCTATCTGACTCTGTTTTGCGAAAAGTTGGTAAACACGAAACCACTGAAGTTCTTTGGAAAAAGTTACAAGAACTTTACTTGACTCAATCTACTCCTAATAAGATTTACTTGCTTGAAAGTTTTTTCAGTTTCAAAATTGATCCCTCTAAGGAATTAGATGACAACCTTGATGTCTTTAATAAACTTGAGCAAGACATCACTAACTGTGGTGAAAAAGTATCTGAAGAATATAAAGCTGTTATATTGTTAAATGCTATTCTTGACGCTTATAGAGAGGTTAAAAATACTATAAAATATGGGAGGGATACTCTTACACCTGAAATTGTCATTGATTCCTTAAAAAATAGAGAGAGGGAGGTGAAAGCTGAAAGAAACGAGAGGAATAGTGGTGAGGTTTACATGATGAGAGGTGGGCGTGGTAAAAATAGAGATGACTCAAATGATGAGGGTGATAGATGGAAGGGTAGAAGTAGTTTTAAGTCACATGGTAAGGCGAATGGAAGGAAATGCTATTGTTGTGGTAGGTCTGACCATTATAAGAGAGACTGAGACTGTCCAGGAGAGAAAAACAAAATAGGAGATGGGGATAGAAATTGGGTCAATGTAGTTAGTTGCTCAGATGGTGATCCGAGTGGAGTTTATTGATGCTCTTATCTCACTTGCACTTTCTACTGAATTATTGTGTGCGTCTGATTGATTTTTATTTTTATTTTTACTCCTTTTTGGCATGTGTGGTCACTTGATTCGGTTGCATTTCTTATGTTGCATTTCATTTGTATTGATTTGAACATGTACATGAATTTGAAAGTGATACGATACTTTGTGTATAACATGGTTACATGCATGGTGGTTGGATTTTGGTGTGAGGTTTTGATACTATGTGTGTTCTCACAATAAGTATCAGATGTCGTTCCCTTGGTGGGATGGTATTCAGTAGTTGTGTTAGAAGTGAGGGCTAGCTGGTAATGTTGAGACTAGATGCCTAAGAGTGTATTTGGTTACATACTAGGGGATGTGTGTTTTGACATGTAGATCACGAGAGGTGAGGTTGTCAAATTTCTTGTTAAATTCTATCTGTGAGGATCTCGATTAGGTGGAGGACGCTCCTATTATCTCTAGGTGAGGTGGAGATTCGAGGTTTACCTTCTTTGAGTGAGGTTGTGATAGAGGTACTTCCGTTGTCTTAGGATCTTTAGTAGTTTACCAGTTAGTTGTGATTATTGAGTAGTCTAGTGAGCATAGAGGGGGATGAGAGGAGAGCTACATCGGTTTTGGAATAGGGTAATTGTGATTATATCTTTTCTTGGGGTCATTTGCATCTATTGCTTGTGTTGACCTTGTTTGATTAACTTGGTGAAAAGATTTGTTGTTTGCCCTTTGATGTGCTCTCATCGCATGTGTGGAGTCACCTATAATTTCGTGATATAATATGCTCTTGATTGACTCATGTAGAAATATAATTTGTTTACATTTATCTTTAGAAAGCATGCGTTGTTTGTCTAAAGTTGTACTACTTGCTAATGTGATATAAATGCATAGTTTGGCTCGTTATGATTTAGTGTATTCTTGGGTTTTACCTTGGCCCTTTGGTGAGTACTATTAGCAGGTATGAGATATGTTTCTAACGTGAAACATTGGAAAATGTATGTTGAGTTATAATTCGTTTGGAACTTTTTTATGCAACTAATGAACTAGGTATTTTGGTGTTGCGGGTTCGATTGGAACCAAGGTGAAGGTTTGTTTGGTATTTTGGTCTCAATCAAACCTCGGGGGCGATGATGAAACATCGTGTCGGGAATTTAGCTTCGTAGGCCCTCGGCCCATGATCAAAGATAATATTATTGTCCAATCTCCACATTTAGGCAGCCCACGTGCGAAGAGATTAACTGCCCACTTCGAGATTTTAATTGGGTCTCGACCCTGTTGCTCGATGGGTCTGCTTCGGAGACGATCCACTTAATTAGGGCTTTCCTAATTCAGTGCCTAACCTATATCTACCCACACCCCAACCCTTGGCAAATTCAGAACACTCACTCTCGACATATTCCCTCTCTTCTCTAATTGGAAACAGCGCCATCTCTCTTCTTGGTGAACCCAACCCATCCTCCCTTCTTCCTCTCTTGGTGACTGGACGTGTGACCCATGTCTCCTTGTGACCGTGCCATGTTGGGTCTTCGTGGTGCAGTCCCTGTTCGGTCATATTGTGGTTCCTTTGTGCAGCCTCGGTTCGGTGTTGGTTGGGTGTGTGTTGGCAGTGGGTTTTGGCTGATTTGGGTGTGTCGAGAAGTGTTCTCTAGCCGTGTGTAGTGGTTTTGCCATTGTGGGGATTGGTAGAATCTGAGCCCTCGATTTTCACCTCTTTCATTCAGCTAATTTTGGTACAATAGAGGGAGTTTTCATTACTTGCTTTTATCGCTTATACATTGATTCAACTATTTTGTCAATCTATATTGTGTTTTCTTCCGCTGTATTGTGACTAACTCATTTTACTTTGTGTTTTGCGAGGTTAAATTCTCAACACTAAAGACTAACATCAAGATGACATCAACAAAATATCAGCAAAAAGCCAAAAGGGAATTGGGAAAAAAATCATTTTTTGCTTTGAATAGAGCAAAAGAATGCAGCCCACTGAATTCAAAAGGATATTTCACTTTTTTCTTTCCATTTTTTGTCTCCAGTCATAAGGTTACTGATGTATTTCTGTATAACATTCCTAAAGTGCAGAGAATGTTAAGAAGAGAGTATCAAGCTAAATGCTTTTCATCATTTTACTTCTTTTGTTATGAAAAAGTTGGTCAAGTTCATCGACGAAGCACAAGAAGCCACGTAATTATTAAATACAAATACAACATAGTTTGGTATGCATTACTAGAAAGTACAATGAACAAGATTTTGGCTCTTTCTTTTTCAAAATTGTTCGTTTTGTACCATACTCCTACCAAATAAGACATTATTGTTCCGTCACACATCAATTTAGGCCTCTATTCTTCACCCCATCAAAAACCTATTTACTGTTTTAGACTCCTTTTGTTCTTTCGGGATCGGGATGAAGTCCTACAGCTGGGGCCCTTTCGTATGATTTCTGTTTAGCCGAGCAAGAGCATTTTGCACGCTTATCTGAAAGGGTCTAAAAACTCGAAGAGAAAAGGAAAGCGTCACGAACAAGGATCGAAAAGAGGAAGTTATTTCTGCTAAGGGATTGTGTCCACTTAAAATTCATGTTTTTAAGGATGTATACCTTTACTTGTGTCTGAAGATCCTTAATATAGTCTACAGCCAAATCCAACATATCTGATGTATTCGTTTGCTGCAAAATTAAGTACAACCTCAAAAAAGAAAAAACAAAAGCAGGACGATATACATATTCGCAACTAGTATGTATAATCAACAAGTTTACCTTTTCCATATTGGGAACAAGTTCTTGCAGCTTCCTCATTCGTTCACTGATTCGTGTTCTTCTAACCTTTAACAATTACATAAAACTTTCAAAGTACAATTCATTGATCTTGAGTATAGACTCCATATTTCTGTTCAAACTGAAAACAAGCATGTAATAAACATTGTTGATAGTAGTGGCACCAGGGATCACCCAACAAACTTCTTAAGGTTGAGGGTTCGATCCCTGGGACGTGCCCAGCCAAGCCCGCGTCCACAGGGACAATTCGTGTGTCACAGGAAACCGCAGGGCTACCATCAACAAACATTAAGGAATATTGGAATGTTTTTACTTATAAAAGACGAGAATTAGATGTTTGGGATTACTCTTTCCGCGATGCTACGTGGGTGAGTAGCACAACCTCGTTTTGCTCTTATTTTACAAGGTACCGAATCCTGCCACATGTTTTCCATTGCAGATATCTCGGCAGAACTGCTAGGCAAACTTAGATGGTGGGACAAGAGAGTAGTGGGACGATTTCTACCTTCAGAATTCTGTTCGGCATAGTTGTTCTTTCTCATCAGATCCAATCAGTTGGAAAAGAATAAACAATGTTTTAACATCAGAAAATACCTGATCATCAAAGACGTTTATATTTGAAAATGTCTTGGTTTCATCATCTCCTAGCCCTTTCATAAAATCATCAGACAGAATTGATGAATCATTCCAAGAAACTTCTGGGAAACCTGTGATATAGTCACCATCATTTGCATGATCTTCCTGAAAATGTCCGTCGCCTCGACGAGTTTCTCCAGTGCTTTTACTCCCAATTTCTGAAATGGGAGTCATTATCCCCAAAGAGGAACAGTTCAATGAGGGGTAGACCATTTGATCCTTAAACCTGCTTGCAGAGGAAGACGACGCTTCTGCACGAGCACTATTACCAGCTCCAAAATTTCCCAGGCTTCTCATTGATCCAAATTCTGTGAAGCACTAAAACATTTTCAGTGACACATCTCAAACTATTGTTGCAAAATGAAATTAGTACATAACAAAACAAATTTCAATTAGGAATCTATTCCCAATTTAAGCAATAATGATAATCATTATCCGAGAGAAAGGAAATGACTGTTTATTTCGAACCCTTTCTCATTTCTAGTTCTGATTTGTTTTGAACATCTAATTTTTAGTCCATTTTAAGCAATGAGATCAGTGACTGAAACTTTCAGGTAAAAAAATGCAAATGCTAGCACATGAAGCAAATTACTAAAGGAGATTCATCGCGAATATCATATAAAATGATTGATAGAATATAAAGCAAACAATATGCATAGAAAGCCAAATTGATACTCAAGAAATTTCTTGAAAAATTACCGTTATCAATATTTATATTAGAGAAGAATCCAGCAGGCGTACTGCTCTGTCGAATGAGATTTGAATTGCGGCCACCACCACCATCCTTATTCATATGCCGTGCCTGATTTGAATTAATCGAACCATGTAATCTGCTAGACGAATTGTCCATAGCAGAACTTGCATCCCCTGAATTATGGCTCTGATACATCATCTGGGAAGCTGAAGTATATTCATTACTCTGCTGCCTCTGCAATTGTTGCTGTGGTTGTTGAACATCGGTTTCATTCTTGACTGGTGGCAAAAATTGTGATTGTGTTTGCAGACTCATATTAGATGAGTAGTTTGGTCCAATAGTATCGACGCTAGACATGAATCTCGCAAAAATTTGCTGTGTTTCAGGACTCGAAGCTCGAGTATTAAAAATCTGATCAAGATCATCTCCTCCAAATCCACCACTACAAGAAGTACTATCTAAAAGACTAGTTAAATAAGAACTTGGCGCAGATCTATACCGCTTCAATCCAGAGCCAACCTGCTGCTGCATCTGCATATCTTGCCGCAGCTTTTGCTGCTGCTGATGTTGATGATAGTTCATCAAATTACAGTAAACAGGCACTTAACTCAAAAGAATTGGTCCAGAACAGAAAGAAGAACGAGAAGACAAGAAAAGTAGTATATTTACTCTGATGCAGTAAGAAATTGATAAAGGGCCTCTACGAATTAATGAATTTTTAGTTAATTAAGAATTTTATGGCTTCTTAAAGCATATTCAGGCATTAACACAAAAACCTTACTTGCGCAAATTTACTGCAAAAAAAAAATCAAAAAACACCCCAAGATCTTCCATAAAATCACTACATATATTCCCAGAATCAGCTATAAATTAACTACATCATTAAAACTTAATGATTGAACAGTATAGGATAGGATAAGATATAATAAGAAAGGGAATCCACGGGTGAAAAGGAGAATATTTATGAGATTTCAAAGGCAAAAAGAAGAACACAACAAATAGCAAAAGGCCACAAACTCTATAAATGCATACGTGTATCTTTTCTGTGCGTGAACTTTTTCCTTTCTTTAAAAAGTACTGATTTGTTATCCTCTCCCAAAACGGTTTCCAAGAATTGAGCTTAAAGCAGAAGCCAGAGTGGAAATGGAGGTGGTGGCGCCCTGGCACTATTCTACAGTTTTAGAGAGAGAAGAAAAACATACGTATACGTATATATAATAATAATATATAGAGAGAGAGAAGAAAATAGTGCAACCAATGGGAACTCAGGCAGGGTAGAGATTCGACTTTTCTGGGCAAAAATTTGTTGAGAAAAATGCATATTTATGTGTGTCCTATTTCTATATCTTTCAGGGTTGAATGATGCAATAAATTTGACAGTGCCCCTCTTTAATGAAACACAGTCAAGACTTGACCTTACAAATTTTACCTTTAGCAGTTTAAAAGGTTGTTTGGTAGATTATCATAATTTTTGAAACTCAATCTCAATCATTCATTCTTTATCAAGTTTATCATTTTTGACTTTTCAGACATTTTTAAACCATACATTCATTAAAAAACAAAAAAAATTACAAAAATCAAAAATTTTCAATAGACTTTAAATGTGATAACTTTTTTTTTGTTGTTCATTTCTTTTTCTATTTTAAAGTCCATGATAGTTGGCGAAAATTTTCGATAAGTCAAAATTTTGACTTTTCAAAAAAATTATCAAATAAAATATTATTACACGATCATCTATAAACAAGTCTTGATCTTTAATTATTTCAATACAAGTCTTGAATTATACATAACTAAAAATATAGATGTAATAAAGAGAACAAATTATTTAACATACGACTTTCGACCTTTTCAAGTTTGTGCTGACTATCATAATTGAGCCTTGGAGTGCCACATGTGCGAACGTGTTAAAGTATGAAAGGACCACTTTTAAATAATTGAATAAAGCAATAAATTAAGCAAATAAGTCAATCTAATTATAGATTATTTGCGTTAAACAAATGGGGCACAGTTGATTTCATTATCAATCAACAAGAACAAATTAAGCTTAAAAACCTCCTATTTTATCGGAGATTACGTAATAAACTTTATTTTATGTTCTTTGATTTGTCATTATGTATGTATTTAGGGGAAATTTACAAAATTGATCCCAATCACTTTTTATCGCGTTCAAAGATAAGTAAAATTAATCTCAAACAATCGTTATCATCACTTTTTGATGTTTAATAAACATGTGACCCACTAACAATCCTTATATCATCAGGTCAAGGGTTCAAATCTTTGAGAACGCGCCCAGTTAGTTGGCACAAAAATTCTCTTCAAAAGAGAACAATTCATATATTACGAGATACGCCACAACGACCAAAAATACCGTAACACATCGATTTTTGCTGATAACTAAGCATCTCAATGCACGAGAAATATAGGGTTGCATAGTTGGGTCCATGTTCTTCACTATTATTATTATTATTATTATTATTATTATTATTATTATTATTGATCTTGTTGATCTTCCATTCTTATCACAAATCAACATCTTAAATTCGAAACGATTTGTCACCCTAGAAATCGTAACATAAAGTTGTCCAAGTGTAAACACCAACCAAGAAGAAGTCCCACATGGGAGAGTGATTGTCCCTGACACTTATTAATAGTCATGGCATAGGATACCATTAATGGAATTTGTTTTCTTTGAAATTTAATAAGTATCCTAAAATCAGAATGATCTAACGATGTCCTTGGAATAAAGGACGTGTGTCCTGCATTACTGCCAGAAAGAATTTGACCTACTAGAACATGGTCGTCAAGTTTTGTAACTATCAACCTTGTCTCATTGCACAATTCATGTGTATGATCAATATTTCTCTGAAATAGCAACGGATACTATAAAGGCAAATAAAGAGGATGCACTTCACTTATCCGCTGCAATGGTCCACCACATGGCACAATAATGATATACTTGTGTACAGGTTGTGTATCAAAATCCACCGACAATCAATTCGGTAATTTCATCAACAACGACAAAATCATATCGCCTATTATCAGTTACCCACCGACCAATAAGTATAAGTCTTATATTTGAAGTATTTTTCTCAATCACCTTTTCTCTAACCGACTTAATCTTCCTTAACAATTTATTGTATTTGTCTCGTATATCCTTTAAATCAGAAACTATACAACCATGCAACATTGAATCGCATGATTCACTCCTATCGAGGTACATTAAAAGACATAAATTAAATTTTAAACTATCACAACAAATTTATCCGTAAACAACATAAATATATAAGCAATAAATACATAATACGAACCCCCACAGCCTTTTTTCTGCTTTCAACCTCATTCGCATTGTCAACAATGTAAAGCGGGTAAATTGCGGAGCTGAAACGTCATCAACACTAGACTCCCAATCTTATGGAAATTTTGACCGTATAATCTGAAAACGGGAGGCCCTCTATCATCATTGAACCCATTATCTGTTCCCCCATAGAAGTAAACAAAAACATCATATTATATGTCCGTATGTTCTCAACGAAATTCTTAATACTGTCATCCCTGCCATATAACAAATCTTTCAAAATAAGAGGATGATCATCCATAACAGGAATCTTCACTTTCTCTTACATACAACAAAGTAGGGGTGAACAAATAAACCATGAACCAAACTAAAACACATCAAATGGTTTAATTTGGTTCGGTTTCAAATGTAAAATGGTTTGGTTTAGTTTGGAAAAATCTCAAACCTCCTTAAACGGTTTGGTTTATGTTTCAATTGTCAAAATCGCGGTTTCAAACAACCAACACGCCAAATTTTAAAAAGTTAAAAAAAAAAAGGCAAACGTTCAATTTAAAAAAAAAAATGCAACAAACTTTTTATTTTCAACAATTCTTGCTCCTACATTTCATAATCATCATCTAAGATATTTTTTTAAAATAAAATTTTTAATGTAAGAACTAACTGCAGTTTATTTAAGAAAAATTTAAACGTTTGCTTCTATATAATTAGTTTGTTTATCAACATGAATTGATTCACATTAAAACACTCAATTAGAAATCGAATACTATTATTGAGCTCGTTTCAACTCAAAATTTTAGACGAATATATGTCTTTGAGCTCGCTTTGGAATATACTAATTCATTAGCTAGCAATTTGCGAATTCAAATAGCACCAAACCGAAAAAAACGGTTTTGTTCAGAAAATGAAATGGTTTTGTTTGATTTGAAAAAATTCCAAATCTTTTTAAATGCTTTGATTTGAAATATTACTACAAACTTCCCAAACAAAACTGTGTACACCCCCACAACAAAGTGAGAACTTTGGATTACGACATGTTTTATGACGTTTATTCATTCTCTCTTCGAAACAAAATTTTGTCTTGCAAAATGAACACGTAAATGTAGGATCTCCAATGTCTATGTATTCTGAACAATCAAACAATAGATGAAAAAGTTAATAATATAGACCATGTGTATAAAAGATAAGATTCACTGTTTTGACAATTGACAATGAAAAACAACACGTATAAGAAACAAAATAATCATAAAAAAAGAAAAAAAGAAAAAACTAAAATTGTGAGATTGACAAAGATGCATCAAATTCATGGTATTATAGGTTTTCAATATTTATACAACGTAATTATTTTTTTTATGAAAATTATAATATAACATTGCTCATCTCAATTTTCAGTTGAGTAAATTGAGAGACAATTTACTTATTGTTGTAGAAATTTAAGAATCATAAATATTGAATTAAAATATAACAATTAATATCTTGGATAGTTAATTATTTATTAAAATTTAGACTTAACAGTTAGGACAAAAAATCATTAATAACTATATAATTTCAAAAAAATATAAATAAATTTGTTAGCCGTTAGTGTTAAAAAAATGTAATATGAGACTTTTTGGAATAAAAAATTAAATAAAATTGTAAATAAAATTATTTTGATAAATAATCTTATATAGAAAAGACCGTTATTATGTATACTAGTGTTTCACCCGTGCGATGCACAACATCTTGTTGAAACATATAATTGCGACTTCAATATTTTCTAAATTTTTTTAATTATACATCAAACATGCGTATAATGAAATAGATAGAAAAATAATAATGAAAAGTGACTTATTTAAATGAAGACCAACATTGAAAAGTGATTTCCCTTGACTCTTATTTATTCATAGCATACGAAGCTCCCAACTGAAATTGTCGCCTCTTGAACTTGAAATACAATCTTGCATGTGTTTGATTGAAAAGATGAAAAATTGATGGTACAGATCATTTTTCTAGGAATTGATTTGCCTGAAAATTATTTTCCTGAAAAATATCGGGTGAAAAAGTAGAAATTTTTCCTAAATTTATTGTTTGATTGATATTATTTTTCATTGCAAATAAAACAAAATTTTGTTATTTTAATAAAAAAAAATTTATTTCACTCATTTGTACTTGATAATAGTATCAAACGTGACGAAAAATATGTTTTCCACATGAAGAAAATGTTTTCTCACCAAATAGGTGAAAAAATATTTTCAAGGCAAATGAGTTAAGTGTGCTTTAGTTGGTTGTACCTTGAAAAATAATTTTCAAGGTAAATTTTCCTATCAAATACCAAACAAATACAAAAGGGGGAAAGTATTTTTCATAATTTGACATTTTTCAAGCATATGATAGTGAATCAAAAAAATTCTAAATTGCATCAATGCTCGAAATAAAATATTTGTACCTTGCAAGATTGCTATCGAGAAATTTTGCTTCAACATCGTGATTTCCAAGTTTTGTAACAATTAATCTCGTACCATTACATATCCCTATAAAGTGATCAAATTCCGCAACAATATTAAGATATAATCATTACACAAGAAATTTGAAAATATTTTTTGTTTGTACTCACAAAAAATGAGAAGACTTTTGCAACAAAAATTACATTAACTATTTAATTTAAAAAATAAATAATAAGAAATTAATAAATATAAAAAATTCAATAAACCTAAGCAAATATAGTAGGGTCGAATGTACAGTATAGACAATATACAATATACAAATGCAATAGTCGTACATTAATTTATAATTCGTTCAAAATTTCTAATTACAAAAGGATACAAAGTACAAATAATGGTAAAAAATAATATAAAAACGTTAAGTGAAAAAGTTCTAAATTAAAATAATATAAAGATTTAATCATTAAATAATAAGTTTGAAAATATTTTTTTTTATTTACAAAAAAAAGGAAAATAATTTTAAAAATATACATTTAATTATTGAAGATCAAGAAATTATTATATTATATAATCTTTGCACAATTATTAAAACTAAAAATTATTAAAAAAAATATTAACCATTAACCACTGTTTGGTATTTAGCATAAAATAATATTTGCACATACATAAAAACATACATACATACATAAGGCAATAAATTCATTCACACTAACTCACTATTCTCCATTTATATATAGTATAGATATAGAGAGTATAGTATATAGATATATAGATATAGATATAGATTTTTTAATTGTGCATCATGTTAGATATAATATTATGAGTACAAATATTGATGTTTGTTCAAGATATAAATATATCTATTATAATTTCTACATTTGCCTTACATTAACATATTTAACTTTTTCTCAATTTTCGCTCAAAAATTACAATAAATTATAAATATATGTTTAATCTTAACTTATCAAATATAGACAATTGAACAACATTGAAGATCAAGAAATTATTGTATTATATAATATTTGCACAATTATTAAAATTAAAAATTATTAAAAAATAATATTAACCATTGTTTGGTATTTAGCATAAAATAATATTTGCACATACATACATATATAAAAGGCAATAAATGCATTCACACAAGTCCATGTTGCATTCACACAAGTCCACGTTGCATTCACACTAACCTATTATTCTCTCTTTATATATAGTATAGATGTAACAAAGAATATGAAGTAGGATTATATATAACAAAATTCAATACAACTTGATTAAATGTTCAATATAAATATAAATGAAAATTCGACATTAGATTTGTACGACTGAACATAATTATTCATACATATGATTAAGACCAATAAAATATCACAATCATTATAAAAAAATTATTTACTTATTAAATGCAATTTTCAATAAAAATACTCATTAATTTAATAAAACTCAATACAAAGGAACTAGAATTTTAAGATGTACTAAATAACTAAAAAAAAAGTATACGATATATAGATATAGATTATTATTATTATTATTATTATTATTATTATAGCCGTCGCCAAAATTTGCTTATAGTTTCTCGCCAAGACAACTTTCTAAATTTGAAATTTTTTTAAATTCAAGTTAACAAGTAAGAGTAAATTGTAAATATATTGTCCGTAAAATTGACTCAAAGACCAAAAATAAAAGGGGTTTTTTTTTTTTTAATGTCCCATTCATTATAAATTATATCATTTAAGTCCTATAATACTATCAATAATTTACTAACTATATTCAATTTAGTCGTAGATGATTAATTTCAATTTGAGTTTTTTTCTTATCAAATTAAAACAAATAATAAATATACGAGTTTTCGAAGTAAATTCAATTAAGTTATGTTAATTTTTACAACTTGAGTTTAGATCAATTTATTCATCATTTTGACATTATTTTTATTCATTTACCGATTAATCGATTATGATCATTGTCTATTTTTTATTATAAACTTAAATAACTACAATATCCAGAATACATATTACAGATTTTAACAAATAGTTCATATAATTTTTATTGAACAAATGATCGGTCATCAATTTTTATTAAAATATTAAAATAATAATGTAATAATATAAATAAAGAAATTGTCAATATAAATAAATAAAAACAAATTCATATAACAATATTTATTAAAATTAATGATTATTTTTTTAGGAAAATACTTGAAATTAATAATTAAATAATTAATGCATCAAAAATCAAAATATATCAAAAAAGTCTATATTACATCTCTTTTTAGGAAGTATATGATGAAGAATAATATATAAAAAGAAAAACGTCGGTCATAAGGAGAATATGTAAGTTGAGTCTTCCACATGTATTTTATGAGTCTGATTTTATAGTTCAAAAACTTTTTTAAAAGGAAATCTTAATTATAGAACGTTAAATCCAAAAATCTAGTTGATATGTTTATTATACAAACGTTAAAACGCCTAATTCATGACCGTTTCCTCGCAAAAATGGTAAAACAATTCATTGGTCCACAATTTTATTAAAATATTAAAATAATAATTATATGTCATAAAAATAGTAGTTTTTTTTAAAAAAAAGTATTTTTAACATATATAAGCCATGTTTGGTGTCCTTTAGATTTTTAACGCATTTTTCTCTTTCTTCTTTTTAACCCTATATTTATTAGTAAAATAATATTAGACGTAAACTCAAAAAAGATTCATTACATTTTAACCGCACATTCTCCTAAAAATTACTATCATTTCAAATAAACTCCTTTTAAACAATATAAAATAGGGGCATAACAAAAGGCTCATTATAAATATTTTATTTAGATTTTCATTAATAGATTTTTTTTTTTAGTTTTATTGATATATAATTAAATATACATTTAATTATATTCAATTAAATGAATGGCATTTAAAAATTTAAAAATTAATTATGCAAAGGGTCTCATGAGTTGAATTTCACTTTCTTGTATCGCAAATTTTGAAGCTAATTTTCACTTTCATACATCGTCGATATTGTTTAATTTGTTACATTTCTTTAAATATAGAACCATATATTTAATTCGTTGCAATTACTTTATTTTATATAAATTATAATATTTTGAGGGTTATTGTTTCTATTCATGGTAGTCAAAAAATTTTGGATAATTTTATTTATTTATTTATGGAAGAATTGAATTATTTAATCTAAATTTGAGCAATTGTTTTAAAATATATTTTGTCTATCACAACTTTCATGCATCACACATGTGTGAACAACCATAAACTGTACAAACAATTTATCTCATGTTTGATTCTCATTTTTTTTTTCAAAACTCATTAATTTCAACCACACGTTGTATCAATAAAATAATTTACGCATAAATCTAAAAAGATTCCTTATTTTCTAACCACACATTCTCCATGATTTATACTATTATAAATCGCATTATTTTGAAGTAATGAGTATCAAACAGGGACATAGTATTTAAAGATGTCTTCCAAAAATTTATGAGAATTCTAATTCATTTCTACTTTGAGTATTTGTTGACAATTTTAATCATTAATTAAAATACGTAATTGTGTGTTCAGACTTTTTTTTTTTAATTTTGAAATGATATTTACAAAAAAAATCATTCATATTGTTCTTCTGTTTAATGCACAGGTGTGATACTAATTGCAGAACTTAAAAAGATGTTCTGCAAAAGGGAACGTGTTATTAGAATTCAAATAATTCAGCTCTTCCAAAAACTCAAACGAGGAGTCAAATTCAAACATTAAGAAGTTTGTTAATGATAGTAATGACTAATTAACATATATTCTTGTTCATTAAGTTCTTGATACAATTGAAATTTTAAGAACGAGGACCACGAGACTGCATAGTTTGGTCCATCGTTCTTCATTTGTTGCAGAACTTAAAACTCAAAGAATTCTAACAAAAAAAATTGATTCATTTAATTTAGAGTTAGAATTGCTTATTATCCATCTACATACATTGCTTCTTCGAGAGAAAAGTTCATGTAGAACAAACTTGTTAAACAGTAATGAAATTGCAGTAAGTAAAATCACAGCAATAAGAAAATCGGTTAACTTAATCAGTAAAAAAAAATGCAAGTAAACTAAATGGAAAGGAGACAGAAAATCAAGTGAATATCTGAGCCGAGACCTATGTTCAACACAATGTCCTTAAAGTAATATTCGTCCTCTCACCAAAGTAACTTAAGCGCTTGCTTCCTAGGATAAAGTGGAGTGAACTATAGCATTGCGATCGATCTAAAAATGTGCCTGAACTAGATCATCAGGCTACTAGAAAGAAGACAGGACTTTGGATGATGTTGTCGTAGGAGGAAGAGAGATTTCGTGGTTCTGGTAGTGTGTCTAAACTTAGGACAGTGTTGTAATATATACTAAATATCATACGTTTTTGGAGTTACATATTCAAATGGAAAATTGTTTTGGAGTTATGTTTCAAATGAAAAAAAAACTTAAAAGAAAATTCAAAAATGTGACTTGCACTTTGTAGACAATTTTTTTCATTCAGTCCGACATTTGTGTACATAAGTCTCTTTCGCACACAAATTCAAGGCTTGAAGGCCCACTCGGTCCAAGATTAGCACCCCGTGTTGGTGCGTAGGCCACAAAGGAGTCTCTATGTAACAAATGGTTACACCTTACAAATTGGTCATCATATTAAAGTTGGTAAAAAAAAAAACTTCTTATCTATCCTATGTGGGATAGCTATTTAAGCTTTCCCACATTGCCACATTTCTTTTTCTTTTTCCAATGTGGGAATGCACTATTTATATGATATCTCAATACTAACTAACCAAGATGGGGTGAATTGCTTTTATAAAAATTCTGATAGATAATCTCAAATTTGAATCAATTGTGAATCCTTAGTATGTAAGAAACCTAATTATCAATGTAAATTGTTATGAATAAGCTTAATCGATAAAGAAAGTAGTAATTAGATAAATTATTGCACAATATGTGTAGCGACCAAGAATTTTTACGCGATTAATAATTATTTTAATAGAAAATCGTGTCGCTACTATTTCACCCATTTTTATTAAGTTAACGCCACGACGTATTCGTATAGC
Organism: Ligustrum vulgare; assembly: GCA_963555705.1. Lineage (NCBI taxonomy): Eukaryota > Viridiplantae > Streptophyta > Magnoliopsida > Lamiales > Oleaceae > Ligustrum > Ligustrum vulgare. Next base: position 2,611,904 of record OY743180.1, read on the forward strand.
CAAATCAAGAAATAATCGAGATCGTTCGATTTTAAATTAAATTCTGAATTTCTAAAAATATTTCCATTCTCTTGATTTAAAGTATATTAAGTCCAAGTACTTAATTCAATGTTATCCCAATATTTATTTATACAAAAATTATTTTTATTACTGAAATTAAGAAAATATATGCAAGCATGAGAGGTTCCATTATATATAATAATTATGAGAATCTTAATTTAATAAATATGGAAAAGTATATGAATGGTTGATAGACTCCATTATATGTAATCATGAAGAGCATAATATTTGTATAAATATGGAAAAGTATATGAATGAATTATATACTCCATTATATATAAACATGAAGAGCATAATATTTGTATAAATATGGAAAAGTATATGAATGATTGATAAGACTCCATTATATGTAATCATGAAGAGCATAATATTTGTATAAATATGGAAAAGTATATGAATGATTTATATACTCCATTATATATATAATCATGAAGAGCATAATAATTGTATAAATATGGAAAAGTATATGAATGATTGATAGACTCCATTATATATAATCATGAAGAGCATATTATTTGTATAAATATGGAAAAGTATATGAATGGTGCTTTACTTTAAGAAAATGATGTGTTAAAATTAATAGAATTGAATGATTATGTTTACAATATGCCAACTTTATACATCTATTTAAACCCATCTCTTTTATACACAACTCTACACATATACACTTATTTCCAATCTCTTGACAAAATCCACAAGTAAGAGAAATTCAAGGTGGTCAAGAAAGTTTTGGTCCATTTACTACTACACTTCATTTTAATCTTTTAAAAGGTAAGTATATCTTATGTTTTTATGAAAAGTAAGTATGTTTTTATGAAAGGTATTACCTTATATTTTTATGAAAAGTAAGTATGTTTTTATGAAAGGTAAGTATATCTTATGTTTTTATGAAAAGTAAGTATGTTTTTATGAAATGTAAATATACCTTAAGTTTTTATGAAAAGTAAGTATGTTTTTATGAAAGGTATTACCTTATGTTTTTATGAAAAGTAAGTATGTTTTTATGAAATGTAAATATACCTTAAGTTTTTATGAAAAGTAAGTATGTTTTTATGAAAGGTATTACCTTATGTTTTTATGAAAAGTAAGTATTTTTTTATGAAAGGTAAATACACCTTATGTTTTTAAGAAAAGTAAGTATGTTTTTATGAAAAGTAGATATACCTTATGTTTTTACGAAAATGTTTGGATCATTGCTATGAAATCAATCTCACAAGATTGTTATGGGTTCCATATGATATGTTTATGATTATGCTAAGGGGACCGGAGTTTAGTAGCGCTACACATAAGAATTCTTGCCATTTAAGTTCGGTAAAATTCTTGTGTCTCCCTATGTTTATGAGTATTTCGATCCTATCCTATGTTATGATGAAAATGATCCATATGCTTTCAAAAGAAAATTTATGCTTGGTATACTTACTGGGATTTTATAAATCTCACTCCACGATATTTACCATTTTCAGATAATTGAAGGTTCGAGGCGGTCAACATGGAAGTGGCAAAAGTGGTTAAGATTGATGAGATAATTATGTTGAACTTTATGTAAGAAAATTATGTTCTATTTTTATTCACAAATAAAATTATGGGATTCTAATTATTCTTTTGAATAATTTTACATTACTATTTAAGTCTCGATAATATGATATGAGTCACTTTTAGTGGCACTCGAATGGAAGAGAATTCGGGTCGTCACAATATGGAATGATGAAATAAAGTAAATTCAATGAAAGTAAGTAAAAGGGTTAAGAAAGTGCAAACAATATTTTAAAGAGGTTAATCAACCAACGTGATCTACGTCCTCTGTTACCGAGCTCTCCGCCACGAGCAAAGACAAATCTACTATTATGGTACTTTACAACAAAGAGTACCAAATCCTTAAGTGACTTACAACAACGAGCACTTATCCTTAGGTGACTTACAACAAGGAGTACACATCCTTAACAACAATCAAGTTTTCACAAGTATCGAAACCACCAAAATATAAACGATAATTTTACAATTGAATGAACTCTCTTAAAAAATGATTTAATCAAGTCAAGTATTTTGAGAGTTAGGATACCACTTCAATAGATAGAAAAAATTTAAAGCTCAAATGTTGTAAAAACTTTGATGAAAGATATATGATAGTTTAGTTTGTATCAAATTTTTTTAACAAATGATCGCTCTTAACAAATAATATGAGTGGTGAGTTTTCTTCAAAATATAAGTGTTTGGTGATAAGGAACTCAATCGATAATCAAGAATAGATAAGAGTAGTGAGTTTTCTTCAAAATAAAATCTTTGATGAAAATGTATAAATAATTTGATCAATCAAATGATTATTTGTAATAAATGAAATAGAATAGAATATAAAATCAAGTAAGCTCAATGATTTTCAAGTGAATAAATTCTCTTAGTTTCTCTTGTAAGTTGTTGGAATTAATTGCTAGAGAAATGGATATTTATAGATCAAAAAATTGACATTTAGTCACTTTCGGTTGACCAATGCTGGAATCTCAATCGATCGACATGTCAAAGTAGCTTTTATAAAATTTGAGCTGTTAGAGTTTTGGCTGATTAAAAACAGTCGTTTCGGTCGATCAGTACCTTTTGGTCTACCGAAATGGATGATTTTTGGAATTTCATTTTTGTATCAAAATATTAGTTTTTCCAAAATCTATTTCATATTATGAGTTAAAATGTTTTTATCAAGTGATGAACTTATGAAAATGATTTGAGCTTTATGTACTTACTAAAGATTGGTGAGTCGATTCATTTACATGTAATTTTGAAGTTTCAATAAAGAACTTCTTAACTCTAATCTTCAATGTTCTTGTTCTCTTTGAGTCTTTTTTGATTTCTTGTACTTCAATGGATGATGATTTGAGTCTTTGAATGCTTAATGAGATATACACGAAAAAACTAACGAATTGAAACTTGTTAGAATAATACACGTAATTTTTTTTATAATCAAAAGAATAGTATGTGAATAATCATAGGTCAACATTATAATCCTCATATATTCTCAATTTTCCATTTCTAACCTATGTACGATTGTAATCCCTTTTAAGACTCATTTTCAAATCCCAACTATCATTCAATGTGGAATTAATTTCTCATTCACAAGTGAAAATCTATTTGTCAATCATATATTTTCCAACAATCCCCCACATGAATGAAAATTGATAGACACAGAATAGTTGGTGATAAATTTCAACAGTTGAAATTGCATAGGATAGGTAGGAGTTACCTTTGAGCCTTTCCTTGTGAAAATACATTTACTTTACAAGTCGATCAGTAGACGTGATGTCTTTGAACTATTTTTCCTTTTGTGTAAACGATGATGTACCTCACACATGATTCTTCCTAACACAATATACTTCTCATGAATATGTTCATTTATGGCCATGAACGTATGGCTGGTTCAGTGGGAGTTTTTAAGAATTGAGCCTACCAATTTCCTTCGAAGCGGCCACACCTCTCCCTCACATTGATGATTATTAATTAAGAATAACCTGCATTACTCAACTCGAGTTTCCAACGCATAAGAATCATTAAAAATTTAATGATTATCCTCTTCCCACGGGCATCACTGTTATTACAGGAATGGATAGGATATAACTCCCACCGTAATCCTATTAAGTATTTACAATTAGGTTTTCTTATTGAACCTAGATCTTAGGATCTCCAGTTAGCTAGGTTGAGTTTCCATTACAATAACTTATTCTTTCGGAGGTTTAAGTCTCATTCCTCTCGATGACTGTTCACTAAAACAACACCGCAAGTGTACAGGTCGTGACAAGTAATATAGTGGACTTTTAGAGTCCGAGTTATCGTATCCACGAGAATTTGGATTAATTACAAAATTTATTTTAATTCTCACTTTATTTGAAAAATAATTAATTAAATATGTGATGATTCTAAAGGTTATGCAAAAAACAATAACAATGAATAGAAGTGTATTTTTAAATCAATAGATGTAGAGTTGAGATTTCACGTAGTCAATACCTTTAACTTCACCACTCAAGTTTTAATCTCCTAATGTGATCGGTCGAGCTCACTTATGCACATTAAATTCCCCTATTGGGTTTAAATCAATTGTACCTAATTAGTCAATCGTGTTAATAAATAACTGGTTATAATGATTAGGTGCATGAAATACAAGAACTCAAATAAGACTGTAATAATAACGAACGTATATCTCTATATCTCATTCAATTACCGGGTTTTATACATAGGTCTAGATCATTAGCTCACCTCTCAAATTATGAAAACGATTCAATAAATCAATGAATTAGTGGCCAGTTAATTCACGCATTGAGCACAAAATAAAATCATACACATGCAATCAAACCGTAAAACTTGAGTAATGAAATTATAAGAGTAAAACTACGCTACATATTTTAATCCCAACAAATAATTTATTTATTCATAATGAAAATAATAAGAACGCGATAATAATCTAAATTACACAACATGAGCAATTTGAAGAGAAAGTAAAAGAACTCTTACACCAAGAATTGTCTTCTACAAATTGATCACCAAATCTTCTTGGCCTTTGCCTCCAATTGAGCTTCCAAAATCTCCAAACTTTGATGGTGAATTCTGCCTTTAGAGTATGTGTGAAAGGTCTCTTTTACGTGCATGATATGTTGCTTAAATAGATTCCTCAAGAAATCTAGGTCAAAGAATGCTGAAATCCGTGCATGGGCTTTTTCTCTTGCTGGGCCGAACTACTATGCGGCCTCGTAGGTTAACTTGTGGTGGCAGCGCAGTAGACTGAAAACAGGTTCTGTTAATTTGAAGATTTTAGTGCGACTACTAAGTCTTGGGTCCGTGGCCGCGCAGTTAAAACCTATAGTGCGATTTCCATCTTTTCTGGTACGTTTAAGTTGGCTTTGATATTTATTTGCATGCGAGTCCTTCATCTTTTGATTGTGAAAACTAGGTCCGTAAACTTTCAAAACTCTTCAATTTAAGCTTTCGAACCTTGATTCTTTCACTAATCTTTCCTTCAAAATTCCGGTTGACGATTTCATTATCGATTTTGCTCCTTTAAGCTACAAATGACATCCAAATGTCCATTTTTTCCCATTAGTGCTTCATTCCCATGACTTTGAGAAAATCCCTACAATGTAAACAAATATAAAGCAATTAAGTAGTAATTATTCAAGAATGACAATAATATAATCTAATTTAGATATAGAAATAAGTGTATAAAATGCATTTATCAATGACTTTGCAACTAACTCTCTATTTAACCATTTGGTTAGCGAATCTGCAATGTTATCTTTAGAATCTACATAGTCAACAGAGATAACTCCAGGTGAGAATAATTTTCGTATGGTATTATGTCTACGACGTATGTGTCTAGACTTATCACTGTACATGTTGCTTTGTGTCCTTTCAATCGCAGATTGACTATCACAATGTATGCAAATTGTTGGCACTTGTTTTGACCATCTTGGAATATCATCTAAGAAATTGAGTAGTCATTCATCCTCTTCACCACATTTATCTAGAGCTATAAACTCATATTCCATGGTAGATATTGAAATAACTATTTGTTTAAAGGATTTCCAGGATATAGCTGCGCCCCCAATGTGAGAACAAATCCACTTGTAGACTTTGAGTCTTTAATATCAGATATCCAATTAGCATTATTATATCCCTCAATAACTGCAAGATATCTGGTATAGTGTAATCCATAATCAAGAGTATTTCTTAAGTATCTACTCAGCTTGCTAACTGCGTAAGCTATATCTGATCTTGTACAACTCATTAAGTACATAAGACTTTCGATTATTCTAGAGTAATCAACTTTATAAATACCATCGCCTCTATTTTTTATAGATGTTGACTTGTATCTATCGGGATTCTAGCAACCGCATAATCATCCTTATTAAATTTCTCGAGAATTTTGTCCGCATAATGTGACTGGCTTATAACAAGCCCATTTGACATTCTTGAGATTTTAACTCCAAGGATAACATCGGCTAAACTCATATCGAATATTGAGTTCAACATGTCTTTTTTGGATTTAATCATCTTATCATTACTACCAATGATAAGCATATCATTAACGTAAAGGCAAAAAATAACATAGTCATTTTTAGTGTCTTTCACATACGCACATTTGTCACAACTTTCCATCATGACATTGACAATTGTACTCTTTCCTATCAGGACTTTTGTTATGTTCTTCAATTCGAAGTCTAACAATTAGTTCATCCACGTTCATTTTCTTTCGCTTGTGCTTCAAGTAGTTTTTGAAATCCTTCCATGCATGAGGTAGTTTTTCAATCATACATGCTATTTGAAAGGATTCACTCACGACCATTCCCTCGGAGTGAATTTCATGCACGAGCACTTGCAGTTCTTGTACTTGATTGTTTCATGTTTGGAGTCCACCATTTTATATTCCAGGATGTGACCAACAAGAAATTTTTTGGCTTTGGCATCCTTGGTTTTATATTTTCTGTCCAAGGACTCCCACAATTCTTTAGTCTTCTTTATTGCACAATAGACGTTATACAACGTATCTGCCAAAATATTCATGATGTAATTTTGGCATAAAAAATCTGAATGTCTCCAGACATCTACAGCACTAATTGTCTGAATGTCTCCTTCACCCTCTTTGAATAAGCATTCTCAATCAAGAATCTTGCAAGATTCAATGTAGTAAGGTAAAACTGCATTTTTTGCTGGCACTTCTTGAAATTCAAGCCGTTAAACTTCAATATAGTAAGGTAAAACAGTTGGACCAACAGCTAGAATTGGCATAGGAGCCACAGTCTACGTCACTAGAACCACTACCTGAGCCATAGGAGGTAAGGTTGGAACCATTAGAGGCACTATCTCATTTCCATATGCACATTATTGGTAGGTATTTTCCATTTTTGAAACACAAACAGATAATTAGTATTTTCAACTAGAAATATATAAGTATCAATTAAAACATTCTTTTGAAACTGTAAAGAAATTGTACGTTTGAAAACTGTTTAAAAACAGAGTTTAGAAACAAGTTTTAAATTATTTTCTAGAAACTATTTGAAGATGATTTCAAAATTGTTTAACAAATAAATATTGCTTTAAGTTTGTAGAACAAACTTGCTAATTAACAGTATCGAAATTGCAGTAAGTAAAATTACAACAATAAGACAGCCAATTAACTTAAACAGTAAACAAAATACAAGTAAGCTAAATGGAAGGGAGGCAGAAAATCAAGTGATATTTGAATCGAGGCATGTGTTCAACACGGTGTTCTTAAAGAAATATCTGACCTCTCACCAAAGTAACTTGAACGTTTGCTTCACAGGATATAGCAGTGTGAACTACAGCGTTGCAGTCGAACTGAAAATGTGCCCAAGCTAATTTTTGGTTCATTCGGTCTGACATTCGTGTACACAGATCACGCTCGTACACAAGTTCAAGGTTCGAATGTCAAGTCGATCCAAGATTTGCACCACATTGCGGGCGTGTGGGCCACGTAGAAGTCTCTATGTAACAAATGGTTACACCTTATAAATTGATCATCATATTTAACTTGGTCAAAAATCACTTATCTATCCTATGTGGGATAGCTATTTAAGCTTTCACACGTATCCACGTTTCTTTTTTCAATGTGGGATGGTACTAATTATAGTCCTTATATATTATTATTTTTCCATTTTTAATTAATGTGGGATTATAATCCTTTTTAATGACTCATTTTCAAATCTCAACTTTCATTCAATGTGAAATTAAATTTACATTACAAGTGAAAATTTGCCAATCAATTATTTTTCAAAAGTTTACGGCCTATGGATCTTTCTACCTCCACGTGACATTGTTTCGACGAGCTTTTGCAAATTGAAACAAACAGTCAAATTCAATTATATGTATTTTTTAAAAGACACTATTTTACCATCTTAATATATGACTGATATTTTAAGACGAACAATGAAAATTCAATTGAAACCCTACAATTCAAAGTGACTTATAGTTTGCTCATTGTGGTTGTCAACAACATTAACACTCTGTTTGTTAAATTTTTTTTGTTTAAAAACATATTTTTTTATGTTTTCTAGGTAAGATATGTGGTTAAAAATTAGAGAGATAAAATATGTGTTATTAAAAAGTGATTTTAAAAATTGTGTAAAAAAAAACATGTTTAAAAACATGTTTCTCTTGGTTTGCCAAACAGATGCTAAATTATCTATCTACAATATACTCTACAACCTAAATCTATATTTATATATTTATATATAAAAGTAAGAAAGTGGTTTGATGTGAACACATACCGTGAACACAATGCGATTTAACTATTTGTTTAATATTTAGTAGTTCATTGTGAACACATAGTGTGAACTCAATTTGGTTAACTTTAGGTTAATTAATTTTTGACTATAATATGATTAATTATTTGATAAATATTTATTTGGTTAATGAATGTTTGATTATTTAAGTTTGTATTTGAATTATTTTCAACTACTACTAAATTTACCTAAGTTTATTAAAATTTTAAATTAAATAGTTAAAGTAATTTTTGTAACAACACTTTTCTAGATGTATATTTTTAATATTGAAATGTGTGATTGAAATTGAATACTATAATCTTTTTTTTCTTTTTAATGAATACCAAACATGGCTTATTATGTAATGATTAAATCTTTATGTTAACTATATTTGGTTAATAAATGCTTGACTACAATATAATTAACTATTTGATTAATTTTTAATGGTTCAGTATAAACACAGTGTGTTAATACAATGATGTTAACTATTTGATTAATATTTACTTGGTTAATAAATGTTTGATTACAATATGGTTAACTATTTGGTTAATTCATGTGTTGACTATTTAAGTTTATATTTGAATTATATTCGAATTACTACTATATTTACATATACTTATTAAATTTTTTACTTTTAAAAATATATTTTTTTTTTTAAATTAAATCGTTAAAGTAATTTTTGTAGCAGTAATTGAATGTATGTTTTTAAAATTATTTCCTTTTTTTTTTGTAAGTAAAAACAAAAATTATTTTCAAACTTATTATTTAATGATTAAATCTTTATGTTATTTTAATTTACAACTTTTTCAAATTGTATCCTTGTATAATTAGAAATTTTAATTTTGAACGAATTATACATTTATGTACGACTATTGTATTTATATATTACATATTGTTTATAATGTACATTCGACCCCCTACTATATTTGCCCAGGTTTATTGAATTTTTTTTATGTTTATTAATTTCTTATTATTTATTTTTTAAATTAAACAGTTCATGTAATTTTTGTTGAAAAATAATAAGATAATAACAATTTTTTTAATTAAAATAGTTAAATTTTGTTTTACTTGCAATGAAAAATAATATCAATCAAACAACAAATTTAGGAAAATTTCCTACTTTTTCACCCGACACTTCCAATTGATATTTTTCAGGAAAATATTTTTCAGGCAAATCAATTCCTAAAAAATATTTTCTTACCATCCATTTTCTATCTTTTCAATCAAACACATGAAATATTGTCTTTCAAGTTCAATAAACGACAATTTCAATTGGTAGCTTCGTATGCTACAAATATCAACAAGAGTCAAGGAAAATAATTTTTCAAGGTTGGTCTTTATTTAAAGAAGTCAGTTTTCAGCCATGGATATTTGTACTTTGCAGTCTCTAGAGTAACAAATAGCAGTGGTTTAAAGATGATCATTTGTGACAAAGATGAAAATAGAACAAATTCAACTACGAATGTAGTTTTATATAGAAGTTTTTCAAAATTAATAGTGAAAACATTGCACCTCTATTAATTACAGTATCATTTTATTATTATTCTATCTATTTCATTATACACACGTTTGACATATAATTAAAAAAAATAGAAAGTATTGAAGTCGCAATTATATGTTTCGACATGATACTGTGCATCGCACGAGTGAAACACTAGTATCAATATATATAAAAGAAGGATGTATTAGAAATTTTTGAATACCTATTTTACACTAATATATTTAGCTACATACTCAATGTATCCTTAACCAACTATTTAATAACATTAAATAATTCATTTTATTCATTTATTATCTAATAATTTACAATATTATAATTTATTTTGGAATTTCATATTATTATATTTTCTCATTTATTTAGTATATTAAATTAATTTGTTATCTTAAAATTTACAATGTTGTATTATAATATCATTATTATACTTTTTCATTTATTCAATATTAAGAAAAGAAGAAAAATATTTCGTCTTTTAATAAATATTATGACTATAATATATTAATCGGCTTATAAGTAAGATATTACATCCAAAATTTTAAAAATGATTGTATATTCAAATATCATAATTTACAATGTATGTATTATTATAAATGTAGTAATCACATGTCACTCAATCCAAAATTTTAATAATTGACTTTTAATTCCATAGATTACTTGAAAAAAGATATTTTACAAATTTAATTTTCATTTACATACAATTATAATTAATTACAATTACCTTACATTAATGTAGATTAATTTAGAAATTAATTACTTTCATATTCAATCAATACACAACATACATTGATATTTATTTAGCCAGATTGGTTAACCTTTTAATTCTTCAGAGAGATGAAGTTTCTTAAAACTTTACCCAATAGCCATTCAATAAATTCATTACTATTAATTTTTTTTGGCATCTTTTCTTTATTTCTTTCAATAACATAACATTGAGTTATTCGAGCTAAGTAATCCGGACTCAAAGTTGTTTAGACTAAATCAATATGATATAAGAAGGAAAAAAGCATAAAGGGAGCGCTCAATTTTTTTAACAAAAAGAACATGCTCAAATAATTACCAGACTAAGGGCATCTCCAATCGGACAGCAAATGGTTTCCATTTTCCGTCCGGTATCTCCTCCAACACAGACGGTATCGTCATCTGTAAAATGTAGTTCGCTACAGTGGGACGCCATATATGGCATCCCAATGTAGCAAATGCTATTAAAATTGGGGCAACTATTTGATTGTCCTAATTTTTCTCCAAACTTTAATTTTGTTCAAATTTGGTCCCAAATATTGATTTTAATTCCAGTTTTGTCCCTTTTTTCTATTTAGAAAACATAGTTATTTTGTGAATATATTTCAATTTTGGTCCCACAAAAATTATTTAGAAATTGCATTTTAATTTATTTTTTGTAGTAAAAATCGTGGTTATTTCATGTATATTGAAATTTATAGAATGTGTTTCTTATTTGACCGTTATTTTTACCACACAATTAAATTATTATAAATTAAAACATTAAAATAAAATGAAAATAAAATAGATTACTCAACAATATTAGAAATTTGGAAACATAATTAGTACGATGACACGAACATTGAAAATTAAAATACGGTGTTACTTAAAAGATAATGATCTAATAATCAGGTAGATCTTATCCAGTTCTTCCAAGACCGTACAAAAAAGACCATATGGAGTTGATGAACTTTGGTGATTCCTGTTCGCATCTTAACTCATTTTCAGGATGATTTTTTTTTTAATCATTTCGAAAAAATTCTCGTATTTCCGGATTTGAAATGGAGTTCAAATCTTTGGCTAGAATTAGGGCTGGGCAAAAACCGACCCAACCCGCCGAACCCGTCCAAACCGACCCAACCCGATCGGTTTGGGTCGGTTTTTCATGAAAATTGGGTTGGGTTGGATTTTTTTTTTTTTTAAATTTTCGGGTTGGGTCGGGTTGCGGGTTGGGTGCCCAACCCGACCCAACCCAACCCACCAAAAAAAAAGACGTTTTTTTTTTTTTTTTTTTTAAGTAATGAAACTTGACTTATTTAAATATTTATTGAACATATTTTAATTTTATTAGCAAGTGTTCAATTTATTGTACTTTTGGTTATTGTAGTGTACATAATTGATTTGAATTAAAGATAGATTCATGAGTTTTTTTTTTTTTTTTTCAAAAATTTTACTAATTGGGCCAAAGCCCAACCCGACCAACCCGACCCAACCCGACCAAAATTTGGTGGGTTGGGTTGGGTTGGGTTGGGTTTGAATTCGTAATTGGGTTGGGTTGAGTTGATTTTTTATCAACCCGATCGTGGTGGGTTGGGTTCGGGTTGGGCAAAAAACCGACCCAACCCGACCGACGCCCACCCCTAGCTAGAATGGCATTGTCAGAACAATATTTGGTTGATTGAATTCGAGGCCTTTGAATTTCGTAATTTCTCAACATGTCCTTATTCCCCTTGCGGATGACTTACGCGAGTTCCCATTGCATCATTATGCACAACATGATCATAGAGGATGAACGTGATGTTAGAGCACCTATTCGAAATTGGGTAGAAGCGCCGACACAACAAGTTGAGATGGTTGTAGATGAAAATGTTCCGTTTCCAGGAGTTCATCACTCGTCACCGTCAAATTAAGGATAAAGAAACTCACGTTGCACTTCGAAATGCTTTAATTGAACATTCGTGATAATAATATATAATTTTCGAGAATTAAATTATTGAAATAAAAATATTTTGTGTATTTCTCGTTTTATTTTAATGATGATATAAATATTTCAAATAAAATAATAATAAAAGGTATGTTAAAAAAGAAAATATTGTGTTTATTTTGTGTGACATTTAAAGTTTTGGGTTGGAGATAAACTTATAAAGATAGAATAAGAGAAACTGCATTTTAGAGTTTCTGGTTGGAGATGACATAATGAATTTGACTTTTAAATGTGCGAAGCCTCAAATCAAGAAATTGAGAATTTTGCCAGAATATGGATTCCATTCCTGGTATGTATGTACGTATATACACAACACTCATTCCAAAATTCCATTTTGTACTTTATCAATTTCAATAAAACTTCAATTTCAATTTATCATTGTTATATCTGGAGGAATTATTCTGAAAACAAAAATCTGGAGTGAATTATTGACTCACGGATGGAGATAGTAATAGTAATTTTTTCCATGCTTGTGTTAAAAGGAAATGGTGAGTAATATAAACAGCATAAGCAGCAATGACAGTACTGTCTGATCCTAGGGATGTTACCAATTCTGCTGTGGATTATTTTGGAAAACTTCTGTCTAAAGTGTGTAATATATATTTTGTATATTTTGATTATTTAAATATATAATATTAAACACAAATAAATGAATAAAATGGGTAAAATAAATAAATAATTAAAATGGACTTTTTGATGTGTGTTAAATCACAAGTCAACGATGTCGCATCCAAAAAATATATAAAATGGACTTTTTGAGTTCGAGTGATCATTCCCACGAGAATTATGACTAATGACGAAAGGTGTTTTAATTTTTACTTTATTTGAATAACAAACAGTTGAAATTGTGATGACTCTAATAATTAAGCTAAAAACAATAAACAAAGCAATAAGTGTGTTTTTAAATCAATTAATGAAAGGTTGGGATTTCACGTAGTCAATATTTTTAATTTCACCATTCAAGTTTTAATCTATTAATGTGATCAGTCGAGCTCACTTATGCACATGAAATTTTCCTCTTGGATTTAAATCAACTCTACCTAATTAGTCAACCGTGTTTCTAGACAGCAGGTTGTAATGATTAGGTACATGGAATACAAAAATTCAATCAAGATCGCAATAACAACAAACATATATCTCTATCGCTCGTTCAATTACCGAATTTTATTTCTAGATTTAGATCATTAGCTCACATCTCGAATTATGAAAATGATCCATGAAATCAATGAATTAGTGGCCAAGTAATTCATGTTTCAATCACAAAATAAAACCACACATGCAATCAATACGTAAAACTTGAACAATGCAATTAAAAGTGTAAAACTTCGTTACATCGTTAATTCTAACAAATAGTTTAGTTACTCATAAAGAACGTAATCAAAGCACAATAATAAACTAAACTAGACATCATGAGTAAGCAAAAAGAACAAAGAAGAGAACTCTTACACCAAGCAGTTATCCTCGTTGCTAGTCTTCTATCCTCACGCATTAGCCTCCAAAAACACCTCAATGATCTTGATGTGAGAACCTTGAATTGTGCCTCTTGAATATGTGTGCAAATGTCTCTTTTACATGCATGATATGTTGCTTGTATAGATTCTCCAAAAAAACTAGGTAAAACAACGCTGAAATACGCGCATGGGCTTCTTGTCCAACTAGGCCGGACAACCGAGCTTCCGTGTAAGCAAAAGAGTGGTAGCCACGCAGTTATGTGAAAACTAGTTCCGTAAATTTGAGATTTCTCTCGCGACTACCAGATTTAGAAGATGTGGTCGTACAATAGAAACTATTCATCGTGTTTTCATCTTTTATGCCGTGTTTAAAGTTGGTCCCTAGACTTTATTTGTAGGTGAGTCATTCATCTTCTAATTGTAACAATTTAGTCCCGAACTTTCAAAACTCTTCAAAATTTTTTTCAAACTTTGATCCAACTTCAATTGAACTCTTAAATTCTGATTTCTTCCACTTAGCTCTCCTTGAAAATCCCGGTTGACAACACCAACATTCAATTTCTTCTTTTTAGCTCCAATTGACTTCCAAATGTACATTATTCCACTTTATTGCTTCATTTTTTCATGTTTGAGAAAATTCATACAATGTAAACAAATATGCAGCAATTATCCAAGAATGATAATAATTTACTCTAATTGAGATATATGGATAAGTGTATAAAATGCACTTATCAAATAACAACTAGAAATTGAAATTAATTATTTAGAACCAAAATGAATTTAGTTAAGAAATCATAAATATAAATGTAGACTTAAATAAAATAATTTTGGAATAGTGGGACATTGAGAAAAGTAAAAGGTGCAAAATGTTTTTTTTACCTTTAATCTTTGATGTGGTTTTAGGGACAACGTGTTTATAGTTGCATTTCACTTTTGAGTTCGTATTAAAATTCTCGTCGAGATCTTCAATTTGACAATCATATGTATATGTTTCGATTTCAAAATAAAGGGATAATTATCAAAAATATTCGAATTCGTTGAAATACTTCTATTTTAGGAAATGTAGTTTAACTTAAGAGGGAAAAGTTTTAAAATCTGTTTTTAGGAACTCTCTTCCGTTATATATAGTGTGAAGTATGATATGATGATATATATGTGTGTATACTTACTCCAAAATCCTATTTTTTGCTAGTCATTTCAATCAAACTCCAATTTTAGTTTATTTTTTTCGACATAAAATTATAGAGCTCATAATTCAACATTTTATCTGTTTGAATGTGATTCTGTCTTCTATCATTTTCTCTGCATGTACGTACATGTCCAGCGAGTGTGTAGATACGTGTGAAATTCATTTTTTATCATTGCTATTCTATACTATTCTATTCTATTATGTTAGTGTTATCTTCTTGCAGATGTTAAATCTTGATAAATTGAATGAATTGTAACTTTTCTGTCAACATTTTTTCCCTCTTCCCAGAGGATAATGGGCATGAACTTTAATTACATATTTTACCTTAAGTAGAAGATTTTTTTTTTTATCTGAATTTTTTTTTAAATATTAAACATATAATTCATCATATATATATAACACGTGTAACCATAATAATAATATTAAAGTGCAAACGTAAAATTCAACTGTAATAATATCGTCGGTGGCTTAAGTCAAGATCTTGAAAGAAAATCAAAACCACAAAAAAGTCAACAAAATTTGGTCGGATCAAGAAGGCAACACAGCAATCCATAACCACAGATTTTATTCTATCGTCTAGTCTAGACTGGAATAAAATAATCGAGTGGTACGTGGTTTAAAAAGTAATTTGAATTTATATTTTAAGTAACTTATTTTATTTTTCAAAATTTACTTTTTATCAACAAAATATATATTTTTCTAAAATGTAAGTGTGTGGCCGAACATGCTAAGAAATACTGGCTAGGAAAACCTCAATCGATGATGACGATGATGATGATAAATGGTTGATAAAAAAAACTTTGTATTCAATAATTTTATTGGATATACCGAGACGTGAATGAATAATTAAAAGTCTGCCAAGAGAGTAGACTCTTGTGACAATCATTTGATTCGGCGATTAGAAAATGAAGAATTATCAATTATCAGTTTATTGAAATAAATTTGTGAAAATAATATATTATAATGTATTTCATTTGAAATAATTTAGTGAAAATATTATATTATATATCCAGTTAGCCACCTACTCTCCACTAAGAAATCTATTCTGGTGAATTTAATTCATAATTATTGAAGAGAACCAAAAGAGTTGAGGGATCATTTTTGGTAAGAAATTTAATAATGGATTGGATATATAATAATTTAGGTCGCCAACTGAAATTTCACTTTTTAATTTCGTCATGCATTTCTACTTTAATAATGGACCTTTTGGTTCAAGGGAGGTGGAGTCATATGCGTGGATTAATTTTTTATTCTTGGAGAAAATTGTGATTTGAAATTGTATTTTTGAAAGAATATGTGGTTAAAAATTATCTGAAAAGTCAAATATTATAGGCTTAACTAAAATGAATTATTGAAATTGAATGTTTTAAAAACTTTATTTTCAAAAATTGGGGACCAAACAGGAACTCTATAGAACTAAATCTAAAATGTTTGATATACAACGTGTTATCCCAGTGTGGTGTGATTATAGAATTTCAGAGTCTCGAGATGAGTTGTAGATGTTTTCTTTTTAGTTCTTACACTATGAGATTGCGACAATTACTATCGAATTTAATATGAGAGATATCGAGATAAGAATTTAGAATGAAAACATTTCGTAAGTGATAATTTATATAATAAAATATTGTGCTATTTCAGTGTAAAACCATGTCATTCTCCATTTTGGTGAATCAATGTTGAGATAAAAATACCTTCATCGGCATATTAAGTTTTGTCCTCTGTTTCAATTGATTTATCATGAGAAATAATGTTCGATTAACTTGAAGCACCAGAGATGTGGGAGCAAATCTGTTTGAAATACATTATGTAAAAATACAATTAAACGGATCACTTTAATTTTACATGAAAATCATATTTCAATTTTTCATGGAAAATGGTCTATCAAACGGACCTGAAGTGTTTAGTGTATAGAAATACGTTTTATGTTTTAAAAATTATAAAATATCGAATTTGGATCTGCATCCAACACATTGTATATATTAGGCCCAATTGAAATTCAAATTAAAGTATAATCGACACAAATAGCACTAAATGAATGAAACTGATTGACACAAAATTAGTTTTTACTTTTTACAGTGAGTTTCGAAAACTTTAGCCAAATCATCGAAATTTCATTGAGTCCCACTGGAAACTAAAATATATACGCATTTTTTAACGTTTTAATATACCATGTAAATTTTCAACAGTTGACCATTAATATAACAACATGTTAGTAATTATTGTTCATCGAAAATCTATTTCAATGTCAAAGAGTGACGTTTAATTATTTTTTGTGTTAGTGTTGAGTCTGTTGACACATTATCTACTAGTGCAACATAAAGACTTTAATTAATCTAGACTTATTGCTTTTATAAAGTTTCAATCCGTCATTGATATTAAAGAAAATGATAGTGTTATGTCACATTGGTTAAAAATTAAAGATGCTGTTTTTTTTATTTTTATTTATTATTCTAGTTCACTAACAGCTACATGAAATTGTTGCACAAGTTCGTCCACAATTTTCGTGAATTATATGCATGAGAGAGGAGCAGAGAGAAAACATAGAAATCATCGTTTTGTTCCATGTTTTGTGGCTTGTCTTTTGATCCGCACATGAAAATCCCATGTGAAACTCCACCAAGTAACACCTGAAATTTGGGATGGTGCACCCTTGTTCCTAGGCTCATTAATATTAAGCCAATGTTTGGTTTGATATAAAAATCAAATTTTTATTAGATTTTGATAAAATTTGATGAGATTTGTGGTTGAAAAGTTGTGAGTCCATAAAAAATGTGGCTAAGATTAAATGTTGACTTTGAATTTAATTAAAATCTAAAAATATAGTGCTACCAAACAAGGGCTAATTGAAATTCGTTATAATTTGACACGTGCTGTGATTACAAAGTTCGGGAATTAATTTGAAATTGAATTGAAAATTGAAATCAATGTTTTCAGACCCGGTTTGGGCATCGACTCGATCGAGAGATTGAGTCAAGAGTCAGAGGGTCAATCCGAAGTCAACCCAGAGATTTATTTATTATTAAAAGAATATTTAAAAAAAATTAAAAAATATATAAATATAAATAAAACCCGGGTTTGGGTCAACCGGGTTTGACCCGAATGACCTTTTAATGTGACCCGACCCGATTTTTTGGGTCGGGTCGCAAGTTTTCGGATCGACATGATCGGGCCGAATTTGACAACATTGATTGAAATAGAAACATTCAATCACTCACTTGGGACTCATTTGGCAAGAATTTGTTTGCAACTTCTGCCTCTTTTAGAAGAGTTTTTGTGAAAGCTATCATATGCTAACTTCCTTCAAAGTTTTTTAGTTGAACAAAGCACTTTTAGAAAATTGGTATGTAGTACGTGAGATGAATGTGATATTAAAACGATATTTTAATATATTTTTTTATTCAAATATATATGCTTTTGAAATTGAATGAAAATTGTCCAAGTTTTCCTAAATGTTTCACCTAAAAAAAGTACAAAATGTTGAATTAAACAATCTAAATGCTGAACTCAATTTATCCTAACAGTATTCAAATTTTTATTAGGTATGCAGTACTCTTATCAGTAATATCATCACATTTCTTCTTCTTATTATTGATTGCTGGCTTTTTTAATTTTTGAATTTCTTGTAATGTATTCTTAAATAGCCTTATCTGAAGAAACTAGAATTGAAAATAATTTATTTTCTTATGTGTATGTATTGTGCATGACCAATCTATTGCTTTAACGGAAAAATAATGATAAAAATCAATTGATAATTTATTCAAATTTTAGAATCAAAATGAAAGCAACCAATTAGAATCTAACACACAAAAAATATTGATCATGAATGTAAAGTTAGATCTTAGAACAACATCCGATCCTAAATGTTAGAGAAAAAATGAGTCGTATCTGACTTAGGTTTCCTACTAAGACATGATTATTCGGACCACAAAGATATCATATTTAATTAGAATAATGTTTGATCGGGAAAATTGTTTTGAAACCGATGCTCTTCAATTTTTTGCTCCAAACAAATGATTTACATTGCATTGAATCCCAAATGACCTGCCTAAACCTTTAAATTGATAGAACAACAACAAACAATCATCTCAAGTTTTGCTACAACCTAATGAGATGTGATCATGGATTTGACAAAACAAAATGAATGAAGTGATGCTATCATGATTTGTTTTGAAATCCAGTAAAACTTGTGAGAATAAATTGGATTCAAAGTCAAAATCAGTAAAAGTAGTCAAGGTGAAAAATATACAAGAAAATATTTACAGATTGTTAACTCGTGGTTGTGCATGGTTTTTTTTTTTTTTTTTGAGCAGGTATTATACATATAACATTCATTCGAAATGATATTTTTATAACATGTAAAAAACTAAAATTTTCAAAGTTTGAACACTAGGTAAAAATATTTACATTTAAATCAGCTTAAGACATAAAGAAATGTATTTTCAAGAAATTGCACTTAAGAATTCCAACACAAAAAGTAACTATAATAAAAATTCAACTTGATTGGAAAACAAAACTCAAAGAATTTCCATACAATTAGATAATTTAGAAAAAAATGAATTTACACTCACGCACGTCTTCAAAATTTGACTTTTAGAACAAATAAGCGAATTTTCAGAGCACTCTATTTTCTAGGTGTGATGATCCAACGACAAATTAATATTTGACAAAGAAACTTGAAATTAAAATATAATGATAGAGAATGATATGTTTAACTTCAAAAGTGAAAATGATCAAATATTTTCTAAATAATTTTGTTATATACATGTGAAAAGAATTAATTCAATAAGTAAACATTTTTTTTTTTCATTTTGTTATATTAATTGAAGGACGTATTAGGAACTATAAGTTATTTGAGAGTTATTGATATTTTTTAAAAGAGTTTTAGTAGGAAAATGAAAATTTTAGATTGTTATGGACAATATTTTTATTGAAATTAATAATATTGTTGACAAAATGAAAATAAAATAAAATAGGAAGTGTACATTAATTAATTACACTAAAGATAAATATGAAGTTACTAAAAAATTGTGATGGTAAAACAGTCCTAAAATATTTCTCCATTTAGGACCTTTTAAAATTATTGGAGATATAGATTATTCAAATATGTTAAAAAGTAACTTATTAATCTCGAATTTTTACTTTTCAAGTCTTGTAAAATCGATCTTTAATAGGACAATGGTATATTTTATAAAAGACGAGTATATAGCGCGTGCGATGCACGCAATATGGTAATAATATTGTGATATTTTTATCCAAGTATAAATGCTTTTTAAATTGAATAAAAATTGACCAAATTTTCTTACACGTTTGACCTAAAAAATATTCAAAGTGTTGATTAATCTCAATATCAAATTCAATTTACCCTAAACATTATTCAAATTTCTAAGTACGTAATACCCTTATCAATAATACCATCATCTTTCTTCTAATTATTGATTATTGACTACTTTAAATTTTGTATTTCCTAAAATGTATTCTTAGGCTACCTTATTCGAAGAAACTGGAGTTTGAAGGATTTCTTCTTCTATGGGTGTATATAATTCATAATCAATCAATTGCTGCAGTGAAAAAAAAAAATGATAAACATCATTTGACAATTTATCTAAATTTTATAATCAAGATAAAAAAATCTCAATTGTAGTATGGCGTAAAAAAATGTTTATCATGCATGTGAAGTTGGAACTCAGAACAACATTTGATCATAAATTTCTAAGAAAAATTGAGATGTATCTAATGTAGGTTCCCTACTAATGTATGATTATTCGAGATACAAAAGATATCATATTTAAATAGAGTAACGTTTCATCAGGAAAATTGTTCTGAAATCGGTGCCTTCAAATTTCTAGCTCAACAAATTGATGCATAATGCTATGAATTCCAAAGTAGCATACACATTTCTTTAAATTGATAGAACCACCACAAACCATCATCTCAAATTTTAATAAAACCTAATGAGACGTGTTCATCGATTTGATGGAACAAAAATAATAACATGCCGTCGTGATTTATTTTCATTGATACAGTAAACACATGATAATAAAATGGGTTCAGAAATATAGTAAAAGGAGTTGAGGAAAAAAAATATAATACATATTTACAAAATATTAATTTATGGTTGCGCATATCTCGTGGCATTTTTATAAACTATAAAAATTAAAAGTTCACTTTAAAATTTGAATTCAGGATAAAAATATATACATATATAAATTAACTTAAAACATAAACAATTGATCTTCTCAAGAAATTTGCACTTTGGAATTTCAATGTAAAAATATAATACAATAAGAATTTGAATTGATTGGAAAATAAAATTTAATTAATTTTTCATACAATCAATATTTTAAAAACAAATTTAAACAAAACTTAATTAATTTTTCATAAAATTATTATTAAAAATACATATCACACTTCAATAATTGACTTTCTAAACAAAGAAGTGAATCTTTACATTACTCTATTTTTATGGGTGTAGTGAAAATATAATTAGGGTCAAATTAATATTTGATAAAGAAACTTAAAATTGGAATATGACTTATAGAAAATAAAATGTTTAATGTAGAAGTTGAAATGATTTTCTAATTTTTTATTATTATTATTATTATTATTATTATTATTATTATTATTATTTGTATAGAAGTAATTTATTATTTTTTTTGTATACAAGTAAAAAAAATTAATTCAAGGAATACACATTTTTTTCTTTTTCACATATTAGTTGAAGGATGTTTATGAACTTTAAATTATATGAGAGTTTTTAGTTTTAATTAAAAGATTTTTAGTGGAAAAGCGAAGAGTTTAGACTGTAAATATATATAAATTTTTTTTATCGACAATACGATTATAAAATAAAATAAAATATTAAAAAAATTGTAAATTAATTAAAGTTAACGGTAAATATGATATTATTAAAAGATTTGTAGGTAAAACAACAACAACAATAATAATAATAATAACTCTCCCTTTAAAGGCCTTTTAGAAGTATATTTTTTTTAAAAATTATTTTATGCATGTAAAAATTTTAATTCAAGAAGTACGCATTTTTTTTTCTCATATTAGTTGAAGAACGTTTTAGAAACTATAAATTATATGAGAGTTATTGGTTTTATTTAAAAGATTTTTTGTGAAAAAGTGAAAAGTTTAGATTGTAAATATATGAAAAATATTTTTATTGATAATACAAAAAAAAAATAATAAAATATTAAAAAATGTACATTAATTAAAACTAAGAGCCTGTTTGGTAATGGAAAAAGTTTTGATTTTTGTGATTTTTTTTTTTTTATGGATGTGTAGTTTTAAAAAGTTTTGAAAGTCAAAAATGGTAGGCTTGACTAAGAATGGATGGTTGAGATTGAGTTTGAAAAATTTGAGGTAAAATTTTTACCATTAACAAACGGGCTCTAAATGTGAATATGAAATTATTAAAAAGATTCAAGGGTAAAATAGTCCAAAAAAGTTTCTCACTTTAAGGTACTTTTAAAAGTGATATAGATTAATTAATGACCATTAACTATTAAAGGTTGGTTAGGCATTTTAAGATAATTTTGAGGATATAAACGACCAAAAAAGTTTATCATCTCAAACCACTTTTATAGATGTTATAGATTTAGAGATTATGGTTGCACATTATTCTAGGGTAAATAGCAAAAAACGTCCATAACGTTTGGGTGTATTGTGGAAATCATCCCTATCGTTTCATTTTTGGAAATAACACCCTCAAAATAATCTTTGATTGCAGAATTCGTCCCTACCGTAAAAAACTGTTAACTTTGGGTGTTAAATGAAGTTGGCATTTGTTTGGAAAAAAATTCATGGGCAAAATCGTCACACCACCAAAACAAATTAAATTTGTAACTTAAATAAACGGTAATATATACACGTTTGGCACAAGTCATCCCTAACATGTAAACATTTTGCGAAAAACAATCATGCTTCTCAAACCTTTTGCGTAAAAGATACATGCCTATATTTAAATATATGCGGTCCTATATTTAAATGAATGTAACAAATTAAATAATATAGACAATGCACGATACTGAAAATCAACATCAAAATTTGCGATGTAAGAAAGTGAAATTCAACCCAAGAGACCCTTTGCATAATTATTTTTTGGGTAAATAGCGACAAAAGTCCCTATCGTTTGAGTGTATTGTGTAAATCATCTCTATCGTTTTATTTTTAGCAATTACACCCTCAAAATAACCTTTGATTGCTGAATTCATACCTGTCGTCCAAAAATGTTAACTTTGACTGTTAAATAATGTTCTGGCGTTTGTCTGTCAAAAAATTCAGGGACAAAATCGTCACACCACCAGAACAAATTGAATTTGTAACTAAAATGAACGGTAATATATACACTTTTGGCACAAAATGTCCCTAACATCCCTACTTCTCAAACATTTTGCACAAAACATCTCTGCCTATATATATAGGGACATAGACAAAAGGCTCATTATATATATTTTATTTAGATTTTCATTCATTTTTTTTCTTTTTATGCCCCTATTTAATGTTTTTTAAAAAGAGTTTATTTGAAATGAATAGTGATTTTTAGGAGAATGTCTAGTAAAATGTAGTGAAACTTTTTTTTAGTTTATGTCTAATATTATTTTATTGATAAATGTGTGGTTGAAAAGAAGAAAGAGAAAAATGTGTTAAAATTTTAGAGAAGACCAAATATGGTTTATATATGTTGATAAATTTAAAAAAAAAAAAAAAATAGAAAAAAGTTTTACCATTTTTTGCAACATATAATTATTATTTTAATGGTATTAGCATTGGCATCTGCGTTATGCTGTTAATGACATCAATATGTTATTTATTTAATGTATAAACTATTTTTTTATAATAATAATAATTTTTTAATAATTATTGTAATAATATGAATAAAGTAATTGTCAACATGAAGAATAAAAATAAATTCATGTAACAATATTTATTAAAATTAATGATTAATGTTTAAGAAAAAACTTGAAATTAATAATTAATTAATGGTTAGTAAAATTTTTTTTAATTTTATTGACATTTAATTATATTCAATTAAATGCATCGCATTTTTTTTTTAAAAAAAGAATAATTATGTAAATAGTATCTTGGGTTGAATTTCACTTTCTTATATCTCAAATTTTGATGTTGATTTTCACTCTCGTGCATTGTTAATATTGTTATGTGTGTGTGTGTGTGTGTGTGTGTGTGTGTGTGTGTGTGCAGGGATGTTTTGTGCAAAATGTTTGAGAAATAGGGATGTTTTGCGGAAAAAATTTACATGTCTGGGACGTTTTGTGTCAGAAGTGTATATATTACCGTTCATTTTAGTTACAAATTTAATTTGTTTCGGTGGTGTGACGATTTTTCCCTGAATTTTTTGTCAAAAAAATGCAAGCACATCATTTAACAGTTATATGTATTTTCTCGACATCCCACGGATATCTATCAAAGTGCGGAATTTCATATCTTTGGGGGAATGAAACTCTGTCGACCCAAGCCGGATATGGGTGTCTCGAGTGCGCCCTTTATTTCATTAGAATTAGAATGTAAATAAGAATAAAGTCACTTTATGTATTTTATATTGATATATGCTCAATAACGACACGATTTGTTGAGAAGAAACCTCAAAAATGGAAGAAAATTTAGAAAGTGAGGAAGAAATAATTAATTTTTTAAATGAAGCGGAATAAACAAAATCAAGAGAGATTCGTTGATGGAGATACTTCTCCATCGATCCCTTTTTGGGAAGAAAAGGAGAATACAAAAAAAAATAAAAAAAACTGATGAAAAGGAAGTAAAAATAAATTTTAGAAGAAAACTAAATTTGATCCCTCTTGTGTTGTTTTTATTCATTATTCATTATTTATTCAATATTCGTTATATTAAGAAAATAACGTATCGTCGACCTTTATCATAAGGAAAAGCATTTATTAATAAAATTAAACATCGAACTTTCAAATTTTCTTAACGTACTTATCATTTTTTTCCCTCAAAGAGTGCTTGTTGTAACTTGGTGGATTTTGTTTGGTCGATCGAGTTTCACATATATCCGATATGAACATAAAATCTTATATATTAGAATAGTTTTTCATACCATATCAAAGCTAGCTGTTTAAACTTCAAAAGATTTGGTACAGGAAATTCCACTTAACAAACTGTCATTATTTAAAATAATTGATATTTTATTTAAAATAATTATTGAAAATCTCAAATCTTTAAACATTATTTTAGCATTATCAAACTGTCATTAATTAGTAGCATATAACATGACAGCTACTCATCAGACCAACTTGGATATTGTACAAAATCTTAGTACGATTTAATTATTGAAAAATGAAAATTTTAAGTAAAAAATTATTAAATTCGGAAGCTACATCAAAGTAAACACCTTAAAATTAATTTAATTGTTCTGAATAATGAAAAATCGTCTTATAGGCCGGGGTTGTTTGATCCTGTTTAAAAGCTATATTCTAACTAATTTTCTTAACATGATATTGTTGGATAAATTCAATAATGTGGGGCCAAACATGTATAAAATAAAATGTGTGGTGTTATCTTAAGGATTTAGTCAATAAAGTGATTCACTAAAGATTATTCGGGACTAATGGGTATTAAGTGTCGTGAGGTTAAAGTGTAGAGACGGATTCAATGTTTTAAATTGATGAGGGATCAATTTAATAATATTGAAACATGATAGTTGTCCTACAACTATTTATACAGGTCATGGTCCCCAATTGAGCGTGACTTTTCATAATTCTCTGCATCCCCGTCAACAGAGAAGAAACATAAGGAGAAAACCACGAATCAGTTGGAAGGCCATAACCCCGTTCAATCAAACACAACAATGAATTCATGTACGCTTCCGCTTCAGTATCGATCTTAATAATTACAGCATGATGTTTGTGGAATTTAGATGAACATTCATCTATATTAAATTTATTTTCAACAAGTGGTATCAGAGCCAACATCGTGTTGAATTATCAGATCAATTTTGTACGAATATATGTGTAAATTGCGTCTGTGCATATGTGAAACTGATTTCATTAATTCGAAAATATGCATGGATTCAGTCAGATTGATTTCAAAATCGAAATATATACATACACTCACACATATCGAAATTAAGAAACACATACACAGCAGATTGGAGAAAATTTGAGAAATATTCATATGCAGCCAAATTTTTTTTTTTTCTGTATGCATACAAGCGATTCAATTTTTTTTTGGGATTCAGCCGGTTCTTCTCTATATGTATATGTGCGAAAATAATCGTGGTTTAATCAAATTTGATTTTCAGTTTTTTGGTTTTGTATGGATTCAGTATGTGTATTGTGGTTGAGGATGATGAGGGGTTGCAGCGGCGCTGCGCGCGGCGGGATACAGCGTCGCCGCGCGCGCAGCGACGCAATTTTTGGGCTGCAGTGCCGGTGATGGCGCTGCAGGTGATGTGCGGCGCCGGCGATGGCGCCGCGTTCTTGGATGGATGCTGCGGCGGTTAGGGTTTCAAAACCCTAGCTGCGAAATTCAGATTTTTTGGGCAGGGGACCTCAAGTGTAAATTTGAAGTGCTGAAGGGTCTGGCTGCAATTCACGAAATTTGCCTTTAATTTCACATTAGGTCCTCATGGTTTGTTTTAAACATGATCTTAAACCCTAAGTTTTTAAAATATTTTAAGTAAGCCCTTCAGACTTCTAAATTTGCAAAACCGGCCCCTGCAGTTAAGAAATCATTTAAGTTGGGTTTTAAGAATTCTGAATTTTACGATTCAGTCCCTAAAGTTTCTGATTTTAATTAATTGGCCGCTAAAGTTTGGGAAAATTGCAATTTAGTCCTTCAAGTTTAAAAATATTTCATAATTGGCCAATCAAGTTTAATTAAATTGCAATTTAACCATCCAACTTAATGATTACTTAATCCTAAAGTATTGAATTTCATAATTCAAATCCTAAAGCCTTAATATATGCAAAACAATCAATTCAAGTTCAAATTTTGGTATGACGGACTCTTTTGAGAAATATAATATTTCGAAGTGAATTAATTGAAGCAACATGTTGCCAAAGCAACCTCTCTTGTGGAAATTAATTAACTTAGAATATTAGAAGGTTTTGTGTGTGTGTTGTTCATGTGGATATTGATCGGCCCAAAGGAAGGTCAATGTTTGCTGGAATTTCACATGCACCTGTGGTAATAAACGCGTGACGATTATTTGGTTTAACGTGTGATCAATAAATCGGTTCAAAGAAATGTTTATTGGTTGACATGTCTTATTGTCAGTGTTTGATTACTACATCGAGAGTACTACTTACAAGTTAATATTTCTGTCCAAAAACTAAATATTGATGTTGTGCTAGGTATCTTGTGATGGGCCTTACCATTATTTGAAATTATTATTTGCATAATAAAGTACTAATGTAAGCTATTTCCATCTTCTTCTCTATACAGTTAATTCATCTGCTACCACAATATCTGCAAATCTTAACTCAATCCCCATGCTTGATGGGTCAAACTTCAAGGATTGGAAAGAGAACGCACTAATTGTTCTCGGCTGCATGGATCTTGACCTTGCTCTCAGGGTTGAGCAACCGGCTTCTCTTACAGATGCAAGTTCACCTGATGACAGGAGGAACTTTGAGAAGTGGGAACGCTCAAATCGCATAAGTATAATGATCATTAAGCGCGGCATTCCGGAAGCCTTTAGGGGCGCAGTATCTGAAGAGGTAACTAATGCCAAGCAATTCTTTGCCGAACTTGAAAAGCGTTTTTCTAAAAACGATAAAGCTGAAACAAGCACGCTTCTGCAAAGCTTGATTTCAATGAAGTATAGAGGCAAGGGGAACATAAGGGAGTACATCATGAAGATGTCTCATACTGCTTCAAAACTTAAGGCACTAAAGCTCGACTTGTCCGATGACTTGCTCGTGCATTTAGTATTAATATCGCTTCCTGCACATTTTAGTCAGTTTAAGGTCAGTTACAACTGTCAAATGGAGAAATGGACTCTAAATGAGCTCATTTCATATTGTGTGCAAGAGGAAGAAAGGCTGAAGCAGGATAGAACTGAAATTGCTAACTTGGCAAGTACCTCTAAGGATAAGGGCAAGAAAAGAAAAACAGAATATGAAGCTGTTAAGGGTCCAGATCAAAAGAAGCCACATAAGGACAAAGAGGGTTGTTTCTTTTGCCTGAAACCTGGACATTTAAAGAAGGATTGTACCAAATACAACGCTTGGCGTGCAAAGAAAGGTACATTTCTTAATTTGGTCTGTTCTGAGGTTAATTTAGCTTCAGTTCCTAGAAACATTTGGTGGTTAGATTCTGGTGCTACTACTCACATAAGTGTTTCTATGCAGGGTTGCCTGTTCTGTCGAAATCCAAATGATACTGAAAGATTCATCTTTGTGGGCGATGAAAAATCGGAGGAAGTTGAAGCAATAGGCACTTTTAGGTTATTATTGGGAACTAGTTTTTATTTGGATTTGAAAGACACTTTTGTTGTGCCATCATTTAGACGGAATTTGGTTTCTATTTCCTTATTGGACAAATCAGGATATTATTGTTCTTTTGGAAATTGTTAGTTGAGTCTTTCTTTAAATTCAAATATTGTTGGTACTGGTTCATTATGTTCATACGATAACCTATATTTGCTTGATACTATTGCATCATATAATGAAACCTTGTATGTGGAATCACGTGGTACTAAGCGAAAATTAAATAAAGAAAATTCGGCAAAACTATGGCACAAGCGCTTAGGTCACATCTCAAAAAATAGAGTTGAACGACTTGTGTCAGATGATATTTTGGATTCCCTCGACTTTACTGACTTTGATGTTTGTATTGATTGTATCAAGGGAAAACAGACCAAAACAAAAAGGTTAGGTGCTAATAGAACTTCGGACGTCTTAGAATTGATACACACGGATATTTGTGGACCATTCCCTACGGCTTCCTGGAATGGTCAACAATACTTTATATCATTCATAGACGATTACTCACGTTATGGACATCTATATCTTATTCATGAAAAGTTTGAGTCACTGGACATGTTCAAAGCTTTCAAAGCTGAAGTTGAGAATCAACTCAACAAGAAAATTAAAAGCGTTAGATCTGATCGTGGTGGTGAGTACTACGGCAGATATGACGGTTCAGGTGAACAACGTCCAGGACCATTTGCTAAATTCCTAGAGGAATGTGGAATCGTCCCACAGTACACCATGCCAGGTTCTCCTAGCATGAATGGTGTAGCTGAAAGACGAAACAGGACTCTTAAGGATATGGTAAGGAGTATGATTAGTCATTCTACTCTACCAAAATCACTCTGGAGAGAAGCATTAAAGACTGCAGCTTATATTCTGAATAGAGTACCAACTAAAGCTGCTGCTAAAACACCTTATGAGCTTTGGACAGGCAGAAAGCCCAGTCTAAAGCATTTCCACATTTGGGGATGTCTAACTGAGGCAAGGCCTTATAGGTCGCATGAGGATAAATTGGACTCCAAAACAGTTAGCAGCTACTTTATTGGTTATTCTGAGCGATCAAGGGGCTACAAATTTTATAATCCCACGCTTAAGTCAATTTTTGAAACGGGAACTGCAACATTTTTTGAGGATGTTGAGTTTGGGGGAGAAATAAGGTTAGAGACATTATCTTTGAGGAAAAAGCTGAGGAAGGATCGATTTCGATTCCTACTGTTACTTTTGACAATGTGCAGGTTTCTATACCTGTCATTGATCAAGAAGTACATCCGAAAACTCAGCATGATAATGTTGAAGAAACTCCCATCCAAAATCCAGAAATACAAACTCAACAACCTCAATAAACAATACCATTAAGGCGATCCACTCGAGAAAGGAAAAATGCTATTTCGGATGACTATATAGTATTTATCCAAGAACATGAGGAAAATAATGGAAAGATGGAAAATGATCCAATCAATTTTCATCAGGCCATGAAGGGTTCTGACTCTCAAAAGTGGATTGATGCCATGAATGAGGAGTATAAGTCTATGCAAGACAATAAAGTTTGGGATCTTGTCCCATTACCAGAAGGTGCGAAACCCATTGGTTGTAAATGGATTTTTAAAACCAAAAGGGATTCGAAAGGTAATGTGGAAAGATATAAGGCTCGTCTTGTAGCTAAAGGCTTTACACAAAAGGAAGGTATTGACTTCAAAGAGACTTTCTCTCCGGTTTCAACGAAAGACTCTTTCAGGACAGTCATGGCACTTGTTGCACATTTTGACCTTGAGTTACATCAGACGGATGTAAAAACGGCGTTTCTCAATGGAGACATTGATGAGACGATTTATATGGTGCAACCAGAAAACTTCGTGTCAGGAGACTCGAAGAATATGGTTTGCAAATTAAAGAAATCCATCTATGGACTCAAGCAAGCTTCCCGTCAGTGGTACTACAAATTTCATCAAGTGATCATCTCGTTTGGTTTTGAGATAAATGTTGTTGATGATTGTGTGTATCACAAGTTCAGTGGGAGTAAGCATATTTTCCTGGTTTTGTATGTCGATGACATACTGCTTGCCACTAATGATATAGGCATGTTGCACGAAACCAAGAGCTTTTTGTCAAAGAATTTCGAGATGAAAGATCTTGGGGACGCCTCTTTCGTATTAGGAATTGAGATACACCGGACCGCTCTCGGGGTATTCTTGGATTATCACAAAAGAGTTATATCGATAAAGTTCTTGTAAGGTTTGGCATGCAGGATAGTAAACCAGGGGACACCCCTATTGCTAAGGGAGACAAATTTAGTCTCAATCAGTGCCCGAAAAATAATTTTGAAGTTAAGGAAATGCAAAAGATTCCCTATGCATCAGATGTTGGGAGTCTGATGTATGCTCATGTTTGTACACGTCCAGATATAGCGTTCATTGTTGGAATGCTAGGCAGATATTTAAGTAACCCTGGGATGGATCATTGGAAAGCAGCAAAGAGGGTTATGAGGTACTTGAAGAGAACAAGAGATTGCATGCTTACATCGGATAAGTTAGAGATCGTAGGATACTCCGATTCTGATTTTGCGGGATGCCAAGATAGTAGAAGGGAGGAGCCATTTCCTGGAGGAGTGCTAAGCAGACACTCGTAACTTCTTCCACTATGGCAGCAGAATTTGTAGCTTGTTATGAGGCATCTAATCATGGGATATGGCTGCGAAATTTTGTCACCGGGCTGCGCATTCTGAATGGAATTGAAATAC
This sequence comes from Ligustrum vulgare, assembly GCA_963555705.1. Classification (NCBI taxonomy): domain Eukaryota; kingdom Viridiplantae; phylum Streptophyta; class Magnoliopsida; order Lamiales; family Oleaceae; genus Ligustrum; species Ligustrum vulgare. The sequence continues at coordinate 2,643,252 of OY743180.1, forward strand.
CATTAAAGTTATATTGTGACAATAACTCTGCAGTGCTATATTCCAATAACAACAGGAGTTCAACTAAGTCAAAGCACATTGACATTAAGTTCCTGGTTGTGAAGGAAAGGGTACAGAGTAGACAGATTTTCATAGAGCATATTGGGACAAACTCCATGATTGCGGATCCGCTTACTAAGGGATTAGCACCCAAGGTCTTTCACGAGCACACTGCTCGTATGGGTGTAATATTTCTTGAGGATATCATGATTTAGTGGGAGTTTGTATTTTTGTTGCTTTATGTTTTGGTTTTGGACACATTTGTGTATTTGGATAATTTTCTGTACAGAAATAAAGTATTCATTTCATTCTACTCTGTTACATTATATTTGGTATTGATCTCACCTAAGGAATAAAGTCGGACCAATTGAAAATAGGCATGTTTGGATCACATAACATGTAATTTTCATACTACACTCTCATGATTGATCTATGTCATTTGGTTGTATTGGTATACGTGACCATTGATGGATTTAGTTACGATTAATGTAACGAAAGTCGCTTTGATCCTATATTGATATGATTGATGGACGAGATTGTTTGGAAATACCCTTAAAAATGATAGCACATTTTTGAGCTCATAAGGTTGTACACATTTGTAAGGATACATGTATGGCCCAGTGGGAGATTGTTGGATAAATTCAATAATGTGGGGCCAAACATGTATAAAATAAAATGTGTGGTGCTATCTTAAGGATTTAGTCAATAAAGTGATCCACTAAAGATTATTTGGGACTAATGGGTATTAAGTGTCGTGAGGTTAAAATGTAGAGACGGATTCAATGTTTTAAATTGATGAGGGGCCAATTTAATAACATTGAAACATGACAGTTGCCCTACAACTATTTATACAGGTCATGGTCCCCAATTGAGCGTGACTTTTCATAATTCTCTACATCCCCGTCAACAGAGAAGAAACATAAGGAGAAAACCACGAATCAGTTGGAAGACCATAACCCCGTTCAATCAAACACAACAATGAATTCAGGTACGCTTCCGCTTCAGTATCGATCTTGATAATTACAGCATGATGTTTGTGGAATTTAGATGAACATTCATCTATATTAAATTTATTTTGCAACAGATATCTCCAAGTTAACTAATTTTTTGAGTTTTTACGAATAATTTTCTTTTGAAAATAACACTTCAATATCATAGACATGCTATTAAAAAAATGGCCCACAATAATAGAAATATTCAATTTCAAGATGTTGATAATTCATCTAGCTATACTCTCTAATAGGTAATAACAATTAAGAATAAAAAACATTAAACTTGGAATTTTTTCTAATATTGCTTTGTACAAAAGATGATGTTTCTAAGTTTCTTGCTTCTTTTTTTTTTTTTTCGTTTGTATGAATATTGGAACTTAGAACTTATTTTTTTCATTAATACTGCACAATATTATATGACTAACCTTAAGAAACACTACGTCTAGCCACACTAAGGCCCTGTTTGGTCTTGGGAAAAATTTTCAACTTTCTACTCAAATTTATTTTTAATCGCATATTTTTATGGGATACATCACTTTACACATTTTTTAACCACATATTCAATAAATTTTTCAATTTTTCTTATACCAAACATGTTCTAAAAATAAGTTACTTGTGTTCGAAATTTTACTTCCATGATTAATTTTTGAATTTATATTATAATTGGTGATCCAAAGTAAAGACATTTAGTCCTGTCAAAACATTGGGTCCACCAAAATATATTGTTTGGACAGAAATCTGAATCTTTGCTCCCCTATTAAATTCACCACTTGGTACCTTAGGAAAATGTCTATTTTTTTTTACTCAAAATTTGTCCATTTGTTACTAGGGATACTGACCAAACTTATCTTCTCACTGTACCAAAAATGGCCCACAATAATAGAAATAATAAATTTTAAGATGATGATAATTGATGATGTTAATTTTAACATGCTCGACTGAGTGACTCCCTTGGCTCAAGCTAAGCGGTTCATCTACGAGACACGTTAAGATGTAATAATCACAATTTGAATTAATACTAGTGTACGTTCAAGCTTGTAATATTAGTCACATTAAACGACTTATTCATGGGGATGACAATGGGTCGCGTATGGGTCGGATTTGTCAAACATGTACCCTACCAACTAAATATTTACAATCTCCATACCCTACTCATATACCCATTTAAAAATTTCGGGTCGGGTGCGGGTCGGAAGCGGGTTTGCTTCTATACCCATTTAAAACTCATTACTAATTATTTATTTTTTTATTATTATTTTAGGTTATAAATAGGTTATAGGTGCTCCGGATTAACTTGAATCAATTAAATATTGGGCTTCACTTGAATTTGAGTTGAAAAAAGTTTGTTATATGTTGAAATTATACAAGCGAATATGAACAATTTTTTTAGACGTTAACAAAGTCAATAGTTTAAACATATTAAGGTTTAGACGATAACAATGTCAATAGATATTTGAGTTCTATTTTTTTTTATTTTTTTATTTTTTTTAAACAATCGCTTTTGTTTTAAATTTTATAATTTTTTAAGGAAATTAATGGGAATGCAGGTCGGGTATGAGTATTGTAGTAAAACTCACACCCGACCCATACCCATGTCGGGTTTTAAAATTTACCTCCATACCCTACCCACGAACCCATTTAGTCGGGTAATCCCCGCCCATTTATATCGGGTCTTCATCGGGTATCGGGTTCGTAGGTATTATTGCCATCCCTACTTATTCATCATGAGTATTCCAGCTTTCGAATGAACAATAGGGTTTTGGTGGAGTAAAACGAGCACTAAATGTTCTTTTCCTTGTGTTCACGAGTTAGGTAAAATGTTTAATGCATCGAAAATATTAAATGATTAATAGGAGTATTCTAAATTTTTATGTCTTGGTCTATATTTCGATATTTAATCGAAGTGCGATTTATCCCTAATCACGTAATGTATATCGAGATGTCAAATGATGCTTTATTTACGTGAATGGATAACATCGACTCTTTTTCATTGGAAAATTTCATCAATCAGCAACAAAATACACCACCTTGGAGAACTACGACACAACTACACACTGAATATATAATAAATAAAATCATGAAGCAAGAATCTATCTACATGAACAACATTTACTCCATTACAATAATAAGGAGAAAAGAATTGAACTCATTTTGACACAAGGTTGAACTGAATTCTATTAAAAGAAACTTGAAGTTGGACGGCAAAGACATTAAATTCTAGGTTGATGCATAGGGGGTCACCTCAAGAGTAAGCTCCGAGGTGCTTTATGCATTTTTCTAAATTCTATGTCCAGGTTGAACGCCAACATTTAGTGTCTCACCGCTCTAGCCCTAAAAATTGATAAAGAATGTGAATAGCAGGTTATACCTCAAGTTGGTCAGGACCTGAATATCACATATTGAACTGACAAAGTGTTTAGCAAATTCAAACTTTTGAGGATTTGAATCTGCGACCTCTATACTGTCAGCGTTTTTAGATCTCTAACATTTGTCAGTTGGAATATGATCCGAGGACGACATTAAATTCTATGTATGTCGAGATTTTACATTTGGAGGATTTAATGTTTACTCGGACCTTAGTGTGTGTGTATATATATATATATATATATATATATATATATATATAGACACACGCATTTGCATCATCATCCTTGCAATACCCCGAATCTAGTCACCTAACTGCCACATGGTCCAACATCCCCCAATTGCCTTCGCTCTTCATCATTATTATAGTTATTGCACGTTTGGTACATTGGACCGTCAGAATTGTATTAAATAAAATGGAATTAAAGAAAAGACATAACATATTCTGTGCATGTTAGTATGATGTACTAGACCACCACGCTAACTAAATTGAGAAGAAAAGAAGATAAATTGTGCAGGTTATATTATTGCATTAGCGTCAATGTTGTGTATCGAGTAATACCCTTATGATCTCGCTATGGTATAAACATTAGTTCTAATATGACTTGCACATATTGATAATATTTTGAATTATTATTACATAAATTTCAAGTTAGTAGTAACATGTTGAGAATAAAAGAACATTTTGGTACATATCATCCTTGCGACACTCAAGGTACCTCGTATACGCACGTAGGGGTGCTGAGGCATCGCCACATACAAAAAATTCGTAAAATATATGTGTTTGTGTGTGTGTGTGTATTTTGGGTTTCAATCTTGAATAATACTATTTGAACACTCAAATTTATCACCATATGTGTCACCTCTCTCACATGGGATGTGGGGCTATGCGTCACTTCACTCACATGGGGTGTGTGTGGCCTCATGTATTAATTAACGGCCTCAAATCCCATGTGAGAGAGGTGACACATAGTGTGGTATTCCGAGTGTTCAAATAGCATGATCGTTCAATCTTATTTCCTAACCATGTTGACTTGTACACCCATAGCTACACACTACACGTGAGGGGCAAAATCGTCACAAAAAGTTTCCACCTATAAATAACCCTTTGCCAGCCCATTCTTCAGCCTGCATGATATATACTCCAGTGACAACTTCACATGCAAAGTGAGTTCCTGCAGAGAGAGAAAAGTACTGAGTCTTAGAGAGAACAATAGATACACAATGGAATTTACAGCCCTTTTGTATATATCAGCTGTGTTTCTTACACTGAGTTCTGTATCTAATGCCTGCCCGCCGTCGGACCGGGCAGCTCTACTGGCCTTCAAGGCTGCCCTTCATGAGATCCACTTGGGCATTTTCAACTCGTGGACGGGCTATGATTGTTGTCACAACTGGTATGGAGTAAGTTGCGACCCGGAGACTCACCGAGTCGCCGACATCAACCTCCGAGGAGAATCGGAGGACCCCATCTTCGAAAAAGCCCACCGGACTGGATACATGACCGGGACAATTTCGCAGGAGATTTGTAAACTCACTAGACTTTCAAGCATAACAATTGCTGATTGGAAGGGCATTTCGGGAACAATCCCACCATGTATTGTTTCATTGCCATTCCTCCGAATCCTCGACTTGATCGGCAACCGGCTCACCGGAGAAATCCCAGCTGAAATTGGCAGACTAAGTCGACTTAGCGTGTTAAATGTTGCAGACAATCAACTCTCCGGCACCATTCCGAGGTCACTCACCAACTTATCGTCTCTAATGCATCTCGATCTCCGATCCAACAAAATTTCAGGTACTATATTCAACAAAAAATTAAATCACGAGATCATTTATATCCGGGTTCATTTTTTTGATGTGCAAAATTCAATTTTTAAAATGAGTAGTTCAGGAAATTGTAGCAACTAGATTGGAGAGGGTCTCTTTTGGTAAATTTTGTTTATAGTTTATAAACGATGACGTGTTAGTATTTAATTGGACAAATTTTTTTGAAAGGTTTGGACAAAATTTTTTGAAAGTTTAACAATTTCGTCTTATCAAATATTTCGTCCACCATTTTTTACTTTTCAAAAAAAAAAAAATCAACCTATGTATTATAAACAATTGTTTATAAATTATTTATGAAACATAGGTATATTATTGACTATCTCGTCTCGTTTAAAATGTTTAAAGGGAAGTCGCCTTTACTATACACGCCTTCTCCCATCTAGACCAGTTCAATTAATAAATAGGTGACGAAGTTCTAATGTATTTATTTATTCAAAATTTTGTCTTGAACAGGTACAATCCCAAGAAATTTCGGCAAATTAAGAATGTTGAGTCGGGCTTTACTCAGTAAGAACAAATTAAATGGGCCGATCCCATACTCGATATCTTACATATATCGTCTCTCAGATTTAGATCTTTCTTTGAACCAACTTTCCGGGCCGATACCGGATTCATTAGGCAAAATGGCAGTACTCGCAACACTAAATCTTGATGGGAATCGAATTTCTGGAACAATTCCTCCAACATTGATTAATTCAGCCATCAGCATATTGAACTTGAGCAGAAACGGGCTTGAGGGTTACATTCCGGACAGTTTCGGGCCGAGATCGTATTTTACGGTGATGGATTTATCGTACAATAATCTTAAGGGAAGGATTCCTAAGTCGATTTCTTCGGCATCTTATATTGGCCATCTTGATGTCAGCCATAATCATCTATGCGGCCCGATCCCGGCAGGCTCTCCGTTTGATCACCTTGAGGCATCGTCATTTACTTACAACGATTGTCTATGTGGGAAGCCACTTAGACCTTGTTAGGTTTCGATATGTGAACGCTTGACTAAGCTTAAAAGTTTACTCAGCAACTAAATAAGTTACTTTTTAACTTATTTAAATTTAAGTTACTTTTAAGCTTAGCCAAGTTTGCGGTCGATCTTTCTGTTTATGAATATATATCATGTAGTTGGTTTTCGGGCCTTTAATATGTGATTTTCTTTATGGCTTGAGGATCTTCGATTTATTAAATATATTAGTACATATGTATACTTGGTTTAATTGATGAATAAATTTATATTTCATGAAAATTAATGTTGTTGTTAAGTCTGGGTCAACGGGTTTTCGTTGGTCAACCCTAAATCAATTCCTCAAATGAGTTGATTGTTGTTTGATTTTATTTTTATTTTTTCCCAATTTTTAATCATAGATTCATAATTGATGAAGTTACTTCTTATGATGTTATATTTCCAATGTTCGATAACTTAATTGTAAACATCATATTTCTCTAAATGACTTTTTATTCACGCATATTTTTAGAAATCATATTTTATCTGAAAAACTTAAAATCATTGTCTATAAATAAAAACAAGCGCCAAACATAGAATTAATTGTTACTTTCAAATTCTTTCTTTCCTTTTTGGGAGATATCAATCTGGAATCAATATTACAACAAACTTGACATACATAGATGGTTTTGAGCAAATAAAAAAAAAAATAGCCTTAGACAAAGGAGGCGAGGTAAAAATCCATGCAAAGTTAGATTATCTTCAATACATGCTAATAGTCACTAAAATCGTGTTTGACATGTTAGATTAAACAAGACTAAATAGAATTAATAATTGGCGCTTCTTATTATTTCAACTTTCAATGTTCAATATTCTTTTTAAGTTTTCATCAAAGAAAAGGATATATAGTTTTTCTCAATTATGAAGTCAAATTCTCTGCACTAAGAATTTGATTAATTTATTCCGAAATGAAAAAAAATTAACTTTCGGTAAAAATGAGAAAAGGTTGATAAAGTTTGCAACGTAAGTGTAAGATGAAAATTTCAATGTATTTTGAAATTCACGGTAAAAATTGCCGCTTATCATTTATGGTCTCAAATCAAAAGGGTCTATTTTGAGTCTAATTGTTTCAACATTACTTAAGCGTGTGAGATAAAACTCTTGAAGGTAGACAAAAACAAAAGTTTTCGTTATTTTTCTAAGCTAATTCCCATATGTTTGCATTGTCATAAAATTAATTAATAATGATGGTAGCCCCCAGGGCATATCCTCCAGTGACAAAGGGGAAGACTGATAATACACTCAGCGCGATCAGATGCAGGGTTCGAATCCTGAAAATGAATTTGACCTTGTGACAAGCAGGAGTTACCACAACTCATGGGGACCTTCAGTACCCTCCACCTTGACTCTTGGGAAGGACATCCTGCGATTTATCACTCGAACCAATGATTCAGGACAGGATCGGTTCGGACCCTCAAAGTATGAGTTACACATTTTTAATTAATAATGATGGTTGTTTAATTTAATTTGGGCATCAAGTTGTCACAATCGAAGAATTGATACTAGATCACGTCATTCTTGTGAAATGATTAAATCAAAATCAATTAATTCTATGGTCTTTTTTCTTACTAAATTTTTGTCAATCAAGAACCAGCTAAGACATCACACCACATCACACGTGATTCCATTTGCGGCCCTTACTGCCAATTAGGTTTTGAAAGGGAACTTATCCAAGTCATTGTTACACATCAATTTCGCGATATCAAAACCGGGTTTAGAAAGACTATTGTCCGGGATATAATTCATTATCCTGAACTCTTCTTTTTACATGATATATACTCGTTTATGGGGATGAAAAAAATACCAAATTCAATCTGAACCCGACGGATACTCGATTTGAATGGGACGAAAATATTTCAATTTGCGGATTGTGACATATACAAATCGTGGCCAATCCACTCCGTTTAAAAATAATAATTAATAAACCTGAATTTTATAGCTAAAATTTATTTAAAAAATTAAAATTAAAAAATCGAACCGATCCACCCGAAAATCGACGGATCATTAAAGCAAATATGGAGCGGACTAAATTTTCACCTGAAGAATATAGGGATGGAAAAATGGCTCATCAGCTCGAGCCACTCAGGCTTTGCTTGAAAAAAACTAGGGCTTAGCTCGGCTTGCGACTCGACCCGAGCTTTTTTTTAGTGACTGGCTTTGGCTCGGATCGGATCGGCTCGAGACCAAAAAATCCGTCCAAAAAGCTCAAACCGAGATCGAGCCTTGAAATTCGACCGCGAGTTTGGTTTAACTCGTTGTATATATACATTTTCAACAACAAATTTATGAGTTTTTGTTATAAAATAAAATTTAAAAGTTCGGGACTTGGCTTGACTCAAAAAATCTCGAGTCTAAAGCCCGAGCTGAGCCTTATTTTTTGAGACGAGCTTTGACTCGGCTTGCCTCAAGTTAAAAAAAAACCCGACCCCTAAAAGCTCAAGTCGAGCCTTGAATTTCGGCTCGTAGCTTGGTTCGATTCGTTGACATCTTTAGATGAATACAGATCAGGTTGATCCACCTCATTACCATCACTACTCTTTTACCATTTGGGAGACCATGTTCCCCATACCCATCCCATTTATAGGTGAATGATGGATTGAAAATTTTGGCATCTTAAGCCCGTCGCGTAAACAATTTTATAAATCCGTAATCATCAGACAATCATGTTAGATTATAAATTATTAAATCACTTTTTATCCGCATTTTATGAGAATCCAAATATGACGTACTTGTATATCACTCATTTCTGTAGATTGACAGAGAGGCCACATTAACTTGTATATATTTAGTCGGCACGGCCATCCGAACCCGATTCATATCGAACCATTGACAGTCCTATCAGACTCTCATCACTGTCTTAAAAGGGGGCTCACAATGCTGGAAGCTTCAGTCCAAATCAATAATGATCCACACCTGCTCTCTTTTGACATGGAAAGCATACTGTACAATCTATTAAAGCAGGGCATTGGCATCTTATCTAAAGCAAACAGTCTGCCAAGTGGAAATAGGAAAGTCAGAAAAAATAAGAGAACGCAAAAGGACTTAACCCCACAAGACCAAACCAATCTCTGAGCAATAAAGCGAACAAGGACGCCCTCCCCTAGGATCAGTCGGGCGAAGCTTAACACCTAAGTCATAAAAAAAATAATGCGAACTTTTTACTCTGAAGCCTCCCGGGTGGGTATATGTACTATGCGCAACACAATTATTAAAGCCGTAGATGCGCTAAAAAGAATTCACCGAGTCGACCCTAAATTCATTGATCTTGAGGGAATTTAATAACTAAGTTCTAGCCTTAAATGACCTTGAACCAATGAAGAATTTACAAGCATATGTCAACTAGATGCTCAACCGTTGGCTCCTTCATTTTCCACCTGCCGAAGAAGTGAAAACGCACAAGTATCGACACAATATAGAGAATAGCTTAACGTCTAAGCCAAAAGACCAACAAGAACTTCATAGCAGCAATGGAAGTAACTATAAACAAGACAAAATAAAACTTGTCAAATCTTATGACATGAATCCAAATACACGCGTTCTGGCTGTGGAACAGTGGAAGTATAGGTGTATTTACCTTGCCACTTGCCATTTTCCTCGATAGTCCAGTAAACCCGTAGAAACGCCATAGAAAACGATCTCCGTTGCATATGGATATGAAGATCATCTATCGAAGTAGAAACGCATCAGCCTCAACGATGTCACCCTGGAACCTATTTGAACAGGAATGGACAATGGATCTCAAGGAATATCACCTTCATTTTTCGAGGCTTAGCCTTAGAATACTCGAAGAAATGTAACAAATTCTTCGTTCTTTATTTATTTCATGGAAAATTTACAACTTTTCACACCCAAATTTACAATTAAGTATTAAAATACACGGTGTAGGACTCATCCCTCAAGCTTAGTAATGGAGCCAGAAGAAAGTTCCTTTTTGTCCCTTTTGCCACAAAGCTAATAGGATGATATTTGCTTATTCCATCTTTCAACATAAAGCTCGTAGCCTGTTTAAATCCATCATCCCAGAAACCAGAACTACAGTTGAGCTTGACACTTGCACCAGAACCATAATCCACACCACTATAAATATAACAGCCCTGCTGCTTTTCAGACTGCAAGGAAATTGTTCCATCTTTTCCATCCAGTCCTGCTACCAAACGGAAATCGTACGATTGCTTTCCATCATATGATGAGGAATCTGAAACTTCAAGATCTTCACCGTCCCCATGATGCGACATGAGCATTCCAGGAAAATCAAAAGGTTCTAGCATGACTAATTTTCCCATAGCATCTTTAGCTACACAAAGATTTTCAGATACGGTGTCCTTCAAGATGACTCTAAATGTAGCACGAACAGCAGAATCAGTTCCAGATTCGGGAAACTTCTCCATTTTTATTAATCGATCAGAGTTTGTGAGGACAAATGTTGTGTTCCCTGATTCTTGAGCAAAAGTAATCAAATGAGAATTGTAATAACCAGGAACTGGACTTATAGAATCCGAAAAAGAAGTAGGTGACTCCGTTTTTAAGTCCCAGTCACCAGTGGACAATCCAGCAAGAAGGTAGGGACCGTATAGAAATGCCTGAAGAGAAGAATATTCTGGACGGTCATCTGAAAATGTCGTTCAGAAGAGTTTGTTAGCTTCAATGCAAGAAATGAATCTTTCTCCGTATATGAAACACCAACCAAAAAACGAGAATATTATGATGATTATAGGAGCATCCTTAGAAGTACCTTTAATGGCCTCGGTTCTTATACTCATAGGTAGCTCAAGAGTGATTTTGTCCCCCAAGATCCAACTTTTAGTAACCGACAGAAAATTGCCTGCATAAAGATGAAAGAAAAACGATGAACTCCTTTCTATTTGCTTATCAACTTGAACTTAGTTTTATATCAATGTCAAGGAAAAAACACAAGTAAAAGTACTAATCAAGAGAGAGCAGTTCATACCTGGTTCTGGCACGGACAAGTAGTGATCATTTAAAAATGCCTTTGCACCAATCGAATATGTCCATGAAGGTATCCTCAAATTTAAGGAAGATGGCATTCCTTCTTCTTGCTGCATTGAGTAGACATTTAAAAGAAATTAGTATAAAATATTATTGAAAAACTTCAGCAAATACTATTATATTCTACAGTTGGAATGATGTTCCCTGTTACCAAAGAGTACCATGTACTTTCCAAAGAAAATATATTATTACAGGTTTACGAAACATTCTAAATTCCTTGATACTCGGGAATTAAATCGTAGATGATTGGTACCTCCTTCGGTAAAATTGTCAATGTTACTTTAAGGAAGTGATCCCATGAAACAACAGACTCAACACTTAGAATCAACAAAAGTTGTCCAGATTTCCAATCAAAGGAGCTAGGGATATACTGAATGACGTAAAGCCCAGGATCTTTTCCCTCTTCTTCAAAGTATATTGAATCTCCTAATTTTGAGAATGATTCAATTCCTACAGCAGAAAAGGACAGAAAGAATGTTAAAAAAGTCGTACAGCACATATTGGGACTTCCATAAAAGCCGAAACAAAACGAGGTAAGCAACATATTAGAGTAAATAAATAACTTAAACCATAAAACGCAACACTCAAGTAGATGTGAACAATACAAAGTTCTACAGAATAAGAAATTTTCTTGAAGCAAACAGAAGAAAATGAAGTTGTTGATACTAAGGATAAATGCACACCGGTTCCATAACAGCACCAAAAAGAATTAAACTTAGTTCCCCATCCATGATAGCTTCGAGCCTTGGAGCCGCCTGGGTGTAGTGGAAGCATGTAGATCATCACTCCAGGATCGTTTCCTCTTTGGATGCCTAGTACACCATTTGTCAGGGCTCGTTCATAATAATCCGCATATGCCATTTCTTTGGTCCATCTAAACAGGTGACGTGAAACCTATATGAACAAAGTTCAAAGTACCATGAGCTTCAAGCATTCACCAAAATGATACCATGGATCAAGAAAAATGCTTATCAAAGTTTAAATTAGATTCCCATGTTTCTGAAGCCTGGACTAACCCAAAGTTAGAAATAAAAAATAAAAGATATACACACCTTCAGCATGTTATAGGTTGTGCAAGATTCTTCATTCTCAGTTTCTAGAGTGCTTGCTAATCGCTTTGGATCTGACCTACAGCCAAATCGAGAAAGTGGCATAATAGATGGCAAGGAAAGAAGCAATTTAGCAGGCTTGGAAAATTGTTCAATATCAATCAATCTTTGTACCAGAACTCGCCGACTGATGTTCCTCCCGTTGCATAGCTATGAGAAGAGTTAACTATATCCATGAAGAAAGTTCCTATTTCCTGCAAGCCATGTAGCGTAAAGTTGAGTTCTAAAGATGATTTGTTTCCCTAGTTAAGAATCTGAATCTAAAACTTTGAGCAATAGCATACTCAGAACTCATCCATAACTTTTTGTTATGGACCATAAGGCCAAAAAAAAAACTGAATTTTCACAATGACACCACGAGGGGAGTCAAGTAATCTGGAAGGGAAATGAACATTTTAAGCGAAAAGCAGAAACAACGTAAAGGTATGTTATTCAAAGTTTTATCTACGGTGACATACCTTACCACTTACCATGTCAAATGATATGTTCTAACTCTTCAAAAAGGGATACTATTATCCAACATGCAATACAAGTCAGGTGCACTACGACACTACTAAAATCTAATATTTATAACAAAGAACTAAGATGTGTCTTCTCACATGTCATTCAATTAGTATATAGTCTTTCTTGTAAATGCAATAATTTTGATTTTCCCAAAAAAAAAATTCACTTTATTGCTTCAATAAGAGGGTGTATTACATAAACTTTAAAGCTTAAGCCCAGGAGAGCCAGAAAATTATGTTTGGATGGGCTAATCATAATAGCCTCGTGGAGCTACCCCTATCTCCTCCCCTGCTTAAGCCAGTTGATGCTTTTTTTTAACTCACTCATCTAAAAGTTTAATCAGCAATAGAAAGAACAATTTTATTTAATAAAGTTTAACTTAAATATGCCCCACAAGTGCATACTAGATACATCTTTTCATCAAAGACATCAACGTAAAATTTTCATAATTAGGTGACGGAGAGACTTTTAACTCACGACCTTTGGTTGCTCCAAGACAACGTTAAAATACCTCATGACTGATAGTTTAATCGATGAGAGAGGGAGAAATATATTTATATTTATATCTTCAACTACTTCAACTCCATCTGGATAGACTAAAGAAGCTATCCAAATGAGCAGCCTGTGCAATTGCTTTGCAGTCAAATGGTTCAAAATCTCTTAAAGAAAAGAGTTATGCCTTCATTTGTCATTCACTTGTTGATTACTTAGACAAACGACATAACATTACCTTATAAAGTGGGTCGCCAGTAATTTCATACCGCAATTGGGATCCAATAACAATAGGAATGTGTGTGTTGGAATGGAAACCAGATATATCATCCGCCTATAAGTAAATATGTAATATAAATCAATATTAGAAAAATGGTGTACAGAAGATACTCGTTGATAATTTTAAGTTTCAAGAATAAAAAAGTATTGGAAACTAGAAAACTCAATATCAGAACATAAGCACGAGACATTTGAATGTGATTAAGAGCTACGGGGACAAAGACTAGGCTTAGTTCTCTGTTCAGAATCAACTACCTCAGATTTTAAGAAATTAAATAATTACAGAAGTAATTTCAACTACATGACCCAGCAAGAAGCAACTTTCGATGAACAACTTGAATCCAGATAAACTTTGACATTTCTCATATTCAACCTCATTACGAGTTTGTCTATCTCGACCTTTCGCACTATGGTAAGTGAACCAATCACAATATGATGAACATATTCTTTTACCTGCATACTTGTAGGATACTTCCACTAATATATTCGGAAAAAAACTTCTATAAATTACTTAAGAGTGAGTATCAGCGAATCACAAATTGTAGTTAATATATTAGTTACTTTTACTCAGTAACTCCACAAATTACCTCTTACACTTCGTCCTATTTCTTTTCTACCGTAGATGAGAAGAAAAGATAATAATACAACACGAAACATTTGGAACTTATTACTCAAAACTACCTTCAGTGCTAGCAATCCCAGAAAGCATGGTTTGTCAAACAGGTGAGCCAACAATAAATGCTTTTGATCTCCCTGCAGCATGTTCAAAAATGCAGAAGGGTGAGTTGAGATAAATGATTGAGATAATACTTTTAACAAACAGCATAACTGGAAATATAGCAACGTCATAACCCATGGACTATTTTCTGATTTATTATGTAAAGCATCTAAATTAAGAAGATAATACAGATTTGACTTAATATATTTGTTGAATCAAGGAATGGAGAACACCAATGAACCCCAACACGTATCCTAACTATATAATAAGTGTGAGTTTGAAATATTACTATTCACAATTTCGTCTATTACGACACCGTTTTTAGACAGCAGGAAAACACAAACAAACAAACAAAATATCTACTGGTTTACAGTCCTTCGTACACAGCAGATTGTCTCTCTCAAAAAGAAGAAAACCCGCCCCCAGGGCATATCTCTCAGTGGCAAAGAGGAGGGCTGGTAAAGCTCAGCGTAGCGATGTACAGGATTCAAATCCTGAAATATTAGATTTGTGTCTGTCGTCAGCGGGAGTTACCCAAACTTTGAGCTTACAATCAAGTCCTCCACCCTGGCTCTGGGAGGCATAACTTGCGATTAACCTCATCAACCAATGACTCAGGGCAGGGTCGGTTGGGGCCCTCAAGTTGTGGGTTACATCTTTTTTTTTTTCAAAAAGAAGAAAACCCTAGATCTCGCCTCTTAGCCTATACACGACTAAGGCACCATATCGATTTCCATCCTGAGATCTCGAAGATGGTCTTTGTTCTCTCAAGACTTCGATTGTCTCTTCTTACACTTCAATCTCCAAACCCAGCTTTGTGTTGCGGGCGACTGGGTTCCTGAACCAACAATCCATCACACGTCTTTAGATCTCATTTGAATCATGAAGATTTTGAATTGAATTTTCTCTGCTTTCATCTTTGTGCTTCATGATTTGCTATTATTTTCTTCCCATCATTTCAACCGTGTTGCAGATATTAGTTGGGTTATTTAGCTTTGCACAAATTTTTCTACTTCTTTTATTCTGTTTCCATTACATATATATTCTTCCAGTTTCGAGTTTTACCCCTTTACTCAAGTGTTAGCAAATTATCGAGAATGAGTTTTCCCCTGTTCATTAATAGTGCAAGATAAGGTGAAGTTAAGTTATATTCATTCTGAAATAGTTTTAAAGTTATATTTTGTTTTAAAAAAGTTAAGTTATATTCATTAAACAGATGAGGTGAAGCTAAGTTATATGCATTAGGAAATAGTCCTGGAGTCACTCGGACAAACCTCTTGTTTCTCAACTGAGTATGGACGAGGGAGTCTTTTCCTTTTCTAAACTCAATATTATTTCTGAAAGAATTCTGAAGTCACTTGGATGAACCTCTTTTCTCTGTGCTCGGTATGTATGATGGAGTCTTTCCTTTTCTAATTTCAAGATTAAGTGAAATAAAACTTTACCGTGTTAATGAATACCGTTTCGTACATTCTGACTTTGCTAATTGGTTATTATATTTTTCATTGTTATGTTACTTTGCGTGGCATGGTGATCTCCAAATGTTTATGTATCAGCTTAGTTTTTCTATGTTAAGAATAGCTGTAATATGGAAATGGTTTGATTTTGACACTAGTACTGAGAATGCTTGAAGTGATTAGAGTTTTGAAATTTGACTTTTGTTTCTTTTCTTTTACAGTGGACGACAAAAATGGTGCACTAATCATTATGTGATATGAACTAGACACTTTTGATCCGGTGCCAACCGTTGGCACCGTTATGGCGCCAACCGTTGGCACAGCTGTGGCCCCCACACACAGGTGGGCCACAGCACATGTGTCTGCCGCTGGCACCATAACGGTGTTATGGTGTTATGGTGCCAGCGGTTGGCACGAGATCTTTTTCAATGAACTAGATCCTTAAAATAGAGGTGCAAGATGGCTATAAAAGGAGTGATTAGGCTAGATTCCAATCTGAGGGAGAAAAGAGAAGCAGAGTCTTTGGTGTAACAATTTTTCTAATGATGGAATCTCTGGGGGGGTTTTATTTAGTTTTGGAGGTTCTAAATAAGTTTGTGTTCTTTTTACTGTTACTTCTACTTTGATGTTTATAGAACAAGAAGGAAAAATTGGATGTAACTCTCTATGAACACATAATACTAGAAGTTTAAAAAAAAAAAAAAAAAAAAATACTAATGAGAATTTCAGAATTGAAATGGAAATTGTGAGTAATTTACCTTTTAATTAAAGCCCTGTATGATTTTTTTTTTTTTAATATATATATAAAAATTTAGCAAATGATTAGGAGATTCATTTGCACGTGTAAATATAATTCAGTCTACAATAAACAACAATATGTTCTTGATCATTAAGCACCAAATTTTAAGACGCGTACATATTTTTTTCCTAATTTGATTAGTGTTATCTTTTTTAAAATTTCGAATTCGATAATATTTTGTAATAAAATATTATTTGTACTATATTTTTTATTTGATATGATTGTATAATTAACATATTTTCATGAATTCTAATCATTATTATAATGGATCGAAATCTCGTGCATCGCACGCGTGTCATACTAGTTTCTTGATAATTATCATTTTTTGGTCTATGCATATTTTCTCGTTTTCATGTTAACTCAAAATATTCACACGAAGCCTATGACAATTTTATAGCAGAAAACAGGAAGGGCAGCGTAAATGGGGCATGCATACCGTTAAGCTGTATAACCGATACAGAACATCATTCATGCCACCGGTTTCTTCATTGAGTGATAACCAATGTCGTTCAATGGTATAATGCGATATTACGTTTTGCACGCGATTGTAGAAGTAATTGGCCATCCATGTTGTCATATTCAAAGCTTGAACATTATCAGCAAACATATACTGATCCAAAAGACCTGCCAATATCTGCAAAGTTTCTGACAAACAATGTTTAGTAACCACTCTCGGCAACAAATTGAATGCTAACAGCAGCTTTTACCTTGTGAATCGTATAATATGGTGCCCAGACTTGTTTTAGAGACTCAAAGCGGTCAAACTGCTCAGATGGAAATGCCGAAAGATAACCTGTTCCCATCGTCCTCTGGCAGTCCGATAGAATAGAAACCACCAAAGACATTTTTTTTATGAGATCGCCATTATGTGTGCTAGCCCACATTTTGGCAGATGCGCTCATGTAATGCCCTTCATTAAATCAGATACAGTGGTTGTCAATAACACATTACAGCATCACCAACAAAATAGTATGCAAAATCAAATGTGCTAAAACTGGCATATTGTTACAGTACAAGATTCCACATGCTAGGCTACGTATATTACTAACAACAACAGTGACTTCAAAGGATTCAGAATAAATTGAAATAAAAAGCCAGGAATATAAATCCTTCGGTCATGTTAATGGACATAAAAAGTGCTCCAAGTAAAGAAAAAAAACACCAGAGCAATGAGCATCTAAATTATTTCCAGCACAGTTTGGAACTAACTTTATTAACAAGATTCAACAAGTACAACTATTATATATTAACTAAATAGAGTTTAATCAAAAGGCATGACATCAAAAATGTATATAACTATATTTCAATTTGAAATCACTAATGCATTAACTGAAATCCAATCTAGTACCGGATGGTAGGAAAATATATTTTTTATAGATCTAATATTTGCAGATGATAATGAGAATACGTATTCTCCAACATTGATTTCTTATTATAAATTCAACACATCAACAAAAATCTCAAGTACCCAAGACACATAGATCAAACATGAATGGAATAATTTCAAAGGTACTTAAGTATGAGCACAAATCATTAGACTCTAGGAAGTAAACATACAACTTTGAGCACCCAAACTAAGATAACAGTAATCAAATAAGATATCATATGCTGCAGATTATACTAACCTACAAAATGACCCCGAAGCTCAACACCCGGAGCCTCCCAACCCCCATATGGTTCGCCCGGAGTATCCAAACCAGCTGTTTTTCTAAAACTCCATACCAATCTATCAACATCCAACATCAAAAGATACTCCAAATTAGTCTGCTGTGCTCGACCATATACCGAATCGAGGTCCAATCTCACATCATGCAATGACACTTCCTTAAGGAAACTACCACCAATCCCTCTAGTCCCATCAGATATCTTCATTTTTCTATACATCATATTCCAACTAAACTCATCCTCCTCCCTCAACATCTTCCTAGGAATCAATTTGGACCAGGCATAATCATCACTAGGAATCAAATGCAAATGGGCAAGATTTTCTTCTTTCCAAGATTCATTCTTTGAGTATAACAATTCATATCGAAACGTGTGTGATGAAAGTGAAACACCTTCATTATTACATACTTTTTTACTCAAAACACATTTAAAAACCAAACACAACAAAACGGTCAATTCTAAACCCTTGAATAACACAAAAGACTTCATATTTTCCCCAAAAACACTCAACGAAATCAAGAATTATAACTCCTATTCTTTCTGAAGGTAAATGAAAACCAAAAAAGATCCTGTTTTTTTTTTTTTTTAAGTTTAAAAACAAAACAACACGAAATTCCCCATCTATTTTCACCCAAAAATTAACACCATTTTCACCCAAAAATTAACACCGTTGAAAATTGAGGCTACTGGCTTCTAATCATCAAAATAGCCATCGTTTATCTGTAACACTAAAACCCAGTAAATATTTTAGGTGACTAGGATGAAAACAAGCCATATACAGCCAAAGAGTTGAAGAACAAATGAGATATTTGTGTGTATTATGTATATACGTGTACATGTATGGTTGAGGATAGAGGGTGATCGGACGAGAATTTTGAGAGTGATATGCAGTATGCGTGCGTGACTGAGTGCTTAACAGCCTTTGTGGAATTATTAAAAAATTTGCATATATCAATGTTTGGTTAAAAAAATAAATAAATAAATATGTGGTATAAAGCTGATTCGGGGGTTAAATAAAATGAATTTATTAAAAATGAACCCCTATTTACTTATTTCAATCAATAAAGAACAGGACAGCTGTGAAAAAAGAAAAACCTTTCTGGTGAAGAAAAATGTACAAAAAGTCTCCAAGAAAAGAAATTATTTGTTGGGAATAAGTAGAATTTAAATCCTATATATATATAAGGGAACAAAAAGGGTAGCTACCGTACCAATTTTATCCCAATTTCGGGCAGCTGTCTGTCTGAGCTGCCCAAATTTTCCGTTTTTATTTTTTTACCAAGATAGAAAAATGCAATAATTGTCAAATTGCACGCATGTACATTCTATTTGCACCATACACACAACACGTGCTTAACACACTAGTAGCTTTATAAGAGTGAAAGGAATGATGTATAACCTAGGATTCAAACATGCAAAAATGCTATGTTGTCCACGATGGCCAGTATTACAGTTACGCACCTTCAATATAAAACAGTCAAGTGTTCCTAATATTTGAAATTCGACACTTGACTATTTTTCATTGACTGTGGGTAACAGAGCAGAATTGTTTAAACATGAAACGTAAGTGTATAGATAGGAAAATATTATTGTCATTATCTAAAGGAAAATTATCATATATAACCTTCAAATTTTCGATTAGGGTCGAGATAAAATTTATTTATGTTAGAGATAAATTTATCTTAAATCTAGATGTCCCATAAAAATTTTAGATAAAAAGGATATTATACGACTATTTCACACTTGATGATCTAATAGGGTCACTAGTATAGAAAAGATACAATTATACCAAAAAAAAAAAAAAAAATTGAAGAGGAAGAAGAAGAAAGCTCGAAATCAAAGTTAAAACTTAAAATAAGTGGGTCACTAGTAAAAAAAGCTCGACTCTAGGGAGTTTATTAAAACCATTGAATTCGAAATATGGTAAAGTAGCTCCCAGGTGGGGCCATATTCTTCTCCAATTTGAGTTTGACTCACATCTCGAATGAATTCAAGAACATATTCGAAGAAATTCTGACCCCCAGTCGGAATGGTTTGTGGGTTCCGAATAGCTATAGATTTTTAAAGTCGACGGTTTTCCTTTTACTATAAATTTCATTGTTGCCGGTATTGACATGTAAAATCAAAGTTATTAAAACTTAAAATAAGTTGACTCCGATGAAGTTGTCATTTCCCTATTTTATTATCAAACAATTCCCATAAAGTTTAGTACAACCCAAATCCAATTCCCACAAAGTCAAATAATTATTCAACCAAACTTTTTGTAGGATTCATAATAAATATTCAAACATTCATGTAGTATTTTATTTATTTTAGTACTCTAGTTATTTTATCATTTAAATTATTTGGGTTTTAAAAATTCGGACGAAAATTATGTTGCTTCTTGTATAATATAATTTCACACCTAGAACGGTCCCACATATTGGACTATACATGTAGAAGATTCGTATTATTTATTGTGAACCTTCGAGATTTGTGGAAATGTAGTCATATAAATAGAACAATTATCGTTGTAATAACATAGAATTTCTTGTAATCACCATGAAATACACATGTTCTTACTTGTGCAACTCCCATTGACCTTAGCTCAAAAGATAATACCACCTAAATAATCTTGTGCTCTGGTCATGGGTCTATGACTCTATGGAGCAAGAAGAATTGCATGTTTCACGGTGGAACGAAGAGAGAAGCCGAGCTTGAACAAGTATATTGATAAAAAGAATGGCCGAACAAATTTTGAAATACGATAATCTTATAAATATTTCAATGTTACAACAAAATAAATCAGGAATTGTATCATTGTAAAAGCCTGGTCCAGCTAATCAGATACTGAAATACAACACTCTCAGAGAGAGAATTATACCGAAGTTTTTACTACTATACTTACTCTTGCACCAAAAAACATTTCTCAGAAACTTCGGAAAAAATTGCACAAACTTGATCTCATAAATGCTCTTTGTTCTACTGCTGGAGAAATTGATCCATCATCTTGCCATAGATTTTATACAGCAGCAGGGACTGTACTATCAATCGAGTACAACACTTGTTCTCCCATCTCCTTGCATCCAACCAGATTCTGAAGAAATTAAGTGAAATATGACTATGTAGACGAAGAAAGATGACTAACGACACAGAGGTTTCTAAGCATGATCATAACAATACAAGGATAAAAATATGACCAAGCTTCTATTCAGTACACTGTTTATAAATAGCGACGTGACAACATTTTATTGATTCATTTTTTTTGAAAAGTAAAAAATTGTAGAGAGCAATATTTGATCAGTCGAAATTGTTGATTTTTTTAAAAATATTGTCCAATTGAATATTGTCCGTGGTCGTTTATAAGCAAAATTTACTAAACATAGGCAAAACAAATAAAGCTTCCCAATTCTACAACTACATTTTCTCGTCCCACACAAAAATCCAGCAAAAGTTTAATTTGTATCCGCGATGAAAGAAAGAAACTTAATTAATCAAGCAAAGTGTAGTTCATAATGAAAGTACCAAACCAGCCGAGTGTATGTCACCAGTACGGAACCCTCTATTTAAAGTATCCAAAACAGCAGCCTCGATCCTCTGGGCAGCCTTCTCCTCTCCCAGGCCATACTTCAATAGCATGGCAGCACTAAGCACTGTCGCCAATGGGTTTGCTTTGTCCTAAATTGTTAAAATATAAATTACACCATCAAAAACTATGATTACTTCTGATTTTTCTCAAGTAAAGAACTTATTCGGTAAAATAAAGAAACAGTACTACACAAATCAAACCTGCCCAGCTATATCCGGAGCCGAACCGTGTATTGGTTCAAATAATCCAGGACCCTAAACAATCAAACATTCAAACATGAATATATATATAAGAAAATAGGAAATTTCTTTTCATTTAAGATCATTAATCCATTCATACCGATTCTCCTAGACTAGCAGATGGGAGCATCCCTATACTTCCTGTGATCATAGAGGCTTCATCCGATAGAATATCACCAAATATATTGTTTGTAACAATTGTATCGAACTGCAATATCAGAAATTAGAGGTCTAATTAAATTTATGTTCATCATGTCGTTGGGAAGCCTAAAACAGAGAAACCATAAATGAATTAAACCTGTTTTGGATTTCGAACAAGCTGCATGGCAGCATTGTCAACATACATGTGCGAAAGTTCAACATCAGGATATTCCGAGGCTATCATTGAAACTCTTTTCCGCCATAGCATGGAGGCCTGACCATTACAGAAAAATAATGGAGCATTAAGAGTTTGTTACCATCAGCTCAATTGCCTTAAAAGTCACAACCAACTCATTAACATAAATGTCCATGAAGTGGCATCAAACTTTCGTATTTGAACCACACACAAAATACAAATAGGAAGGGATTGCTTTAACTAAATTTCAAGATCTAGAAAGAAACTTAATGAATTCTTGACTGTGTTTAAGTAATCCTATGTCATTAGCCAAAATAGCATATTCACTTTCAAACAAATATGTTAAAGGCAACAGTATACAGCTCAAAATAATACTAATAATCATCAGTCTCAAAATAGTTTTGATCTTGTATTCCAACCAAGCAGTGCATGACGTCTTTGGGTATAACCAAAAAGAAAAGATTGAAATGAGAAACTTGAAAGATAAGCGAGGAAACATGGGAAAAAGTAAAAGTCCTAGTAAATTACCTCCAAAACATTTGCTTTATCAACAGAACAGAGTTTCCCATGCCTTTTCCGAGCAGTTTCAAACGCAACACGGGCAATGCGATCAATCTGATACAGTTATATTTCACATATATAAATATAAAAGAGTGAAACATATGTAGTGCTGAATGTTTGGAATCGTAGATGCAAGAATGTTGAACATTGGTAT
This sequence comes from Ligustrum vulgare, assembly GCA_963555705.1. Taxonomy (NCBI): domain Eukaryota; kingdom Viridiplantae; phylum Streptophyta; class Magnoliopsida; order Lamiales; family Oleaceae; genus Ligustrum; species Ligustrum vulgare. The sequence goes on from OY743180.1 coordinate 2,666,366, forward strand.
AAAGTTGAATGGAGGAATACCTCGTGGGCTGCATATACCTCAGTGTTGAACCCAAGTTCCTCACCGTTTTCATTTGTGCTGAAACCCCTTGGTTTGCCAAAATAAATACCTAGTTGTAGAGACGTGATATTATTAAGGGGAAAAAACATATGAAAAATTAAAGTAAATATTAAGTATTGAAATTTAGAAAATATATGATATTGGTAAGACCACACTAACCTCCTGTGAGTTCCCTCACAACCATCAGGTCCACACCTTCAGCAACTTCTTTTTTTAAAGTTGAAGCATCCACTAACTAGTACAATTGGAAAGCAGATTATTAAAATCGAAATTTAGCACTCACATTCTAGATTAAAGAGATAAGTTCTCGTGTAATAAGCAATTTTTTTCTTACAATAAGTAATAGTTAAATGGTGTGACCAAATAATTTACAATGGACATCCGGTCATTGTTTAAACAAGGTTAACTATTTAATCATATGCTATAAGGATAGCACAAATCAACTGAGAGAACAGAAAAGAAATCAGATATTAATTATTTAGTCCATCAATCCATATTTGATTGTTCAAGTTTCATATTCTTGGTTAAGCAGAATTTTTCTCCCCATCTACTTACAAGAAAATTGAAATTGATTTATCAAGAGTCTTTACTTGATAACTAATTCAGTTGATGTAATATGTTGAATACACCCACAAGAAATAATTGAAGAAAACGGAAAGTCTTTTGCTCTTCAAGGGACCAGAACTCCAAAATAACTAACAGTGTGTTCGGTAACTTGTTTATAAACAAGTTTATTACAAAACATTTCCCCAAACCACTTTTTAACCACACCAATTTTTTCAAGTCATTTTTCAACCATATATTTTACATCAAAAACAACAAATTCTTTGTTTATAAACAAAAATTTTTTACCAAACAGAGGCATAATAGTTGCTGAAAACATTATCTCATACACATTATTTTATATTCATAATTAAAATAGTGTTGACATCCTAAATTTGGTATACCAACTTTTTAGAAAAATAGGAAACCCAACAAAGAAATATAAACAATCCCACATCTATTAATTCATATCAACCCTCTCAAACTCCATTCAAATGATTAAACCAACTGTAGTTTGATCAAAGAACTCCACAAAACGAATATGCTCCAAAACCTTAGGTGACGTTCTGTTTATATTTTATTTTGTATTTTCATTTTCGAAAATGTTTTATGTTTCCTGTTTTTATTTTTGTTTTTAAATTTGCAGAAAACGCGTTTGATTTGTCATTTTTGAAAACTGTTTTTGAAAATGAAAAGCTGGAAAACACATTCTGTTTGAAATTTTGCAAAATACTACTTAAACTATTTTTAATTAATTTGCTTACAGAATACTACTGACTCAAACTCTAATTTCCTTTCACAATACATTCAAAACATGGTTACCTACAACACACTAATGTGTGCACTAAGAGTCTATATTAACAATAAGAATTCCTATTTAATTTTTTTTTGCAATGTTGATATTGAATTCAATAAAACTTTATTTTAGGATAATTCTAAAAAAAAAAAAAAATTATTTAGGCTTAATTCCAAGTTAGGACAATTCTAAAAAAAAAAAAAAAATAACTTTATTTTAATCTTAGTTCCAAGCCAGGATAATTCTAAATAAATAAATAAATAAATAAATATATATATATATATATATTCAATTTTATTTTAAGCTTAGTTCCAAACCAGGATAATTTCTAAGCTAGGAAGAAAAAAAAAAAAAAACTTTATTTTAAACTTAGTTCCAAGTTAGGATAATTTTTCAAAAAAAATAAAGAGAACGCGTTTTTAGTGTTTTCGAAAATAAAAAAAGAAAACAACCTCAAAATAGTAAAGAGGACAGGGCCTTAAGTTTGCCAAGACAAGTCAACTGTAACATTTAGGCACCGTTCGGCTGTGATTTAATTTGCCAAATTCATACACTAAAAGACAAAAAAGACAACAAATTTAATTTACACAATTTCTCAAATCACTTTTTAACCATCCATATTTTCTCTCTCCAATTACACAATTTCTCAAACCAATTTTTAACCCTACATCTTACCTAAAAAAATACAAATAAATCAACAAAATAAATTAAATTCCCCCCCCCCCCCCCCCCCAAACCTCCCGCCGCCGAACAGACCCTTAGTTACAGAGTGAAGGTGGATTTTCAAATACAATACTAAGACGCCATAGTTTTTAAATGAATCACAGGCTCGCAGATCGCTCAAAGAGACCCTAGGCTAACACTCCACTGATGACACTTCATGGGTCTGCAACCTAAGTATGACAAATAATACACTCATTCTTCAAAATATAAATTTTCGAACTGAAAGACACAATATAACAACCAAAAATAAATCTTTTACCTGGGGTAAAACAGTGGCTGGCCTCAAGTTAGCAAACACCTTAAGACCTTCCCGAAGCTGAAGCAACCCTGTTTCCGGCTTCAAATGCTTTTCATTATTATCCCATTTATACCTTCTCATAAAATCCACAATTTAATAAAAAATAAAAGAAACAAATAATAAAACAGAAAGTTAAATCCACATAAGATCTTGAGTGTTGCTGTTATTTATACCCTCCAATAGCTCCAAGAAGAACAGCGTCAGATTGCTTTGCAGACAAAAGGGTCTCTTCCGGCAATGGCACTCCAGTCGAATCCAAGGCAGCGCCGCCCATTGGCATTTCCTTGAACTTAAAATTAATCCCTAAGATCGTATCATAATATCATTTATATAAATATATTGTTTGAGAGAGAGAGAGAGACTTTTACATTTTTATTTAAATTCTTACCTTCGAGAGAGGCGACAAGCTGAAGAGCGTTCTTGGCGACGGAGATGACTTCAGGACCGATGCCATCACCCGGAAGGAGAGTGATGGAGTAGCTTTTGGGTGGTGGAGAGGCAGAGCAACGGATTGTAGAGAATTTTGGGGCACAATTGGTGGACGATTTGGTAGGGAATATGGGCTTCAAATTGAATTGAAGAGAGGCCGCCATTGTCAGTCACTTAGAGCAGAGTAGATCAAGTCTGTCGAGATTGCGGGCAATGAATTAACATGTGACAAGGTGAATTAAATTAGCTGTCATGTCAGTGAATTAATCTCAAAACACATCCCTAGCTGAGCCCTAATATTCAGAAGTAGCAAAAATCCAATACTTTGGGTGTTGAGTTCACATTTGAACTGCAAAAACTTTATATAGTTACTAGAGTTCTTTCTTCACTAAGCCTCTATTTGTCACCCATAAAATTAATCCTCTTTTTTTCTCAAACTTATTTTTAACTACACAATCATACAACAAAATATTAAGCAAGTAAATCTAAGGCCATGCTCTCTTTACTGTTTTCAGCCCTTTTTGAGTTTTCGATTTTTAAAAATATCGAAAACACGTTCACTTTGTCCATTTTCAGAAATGCGTTTTCCAAAAAAAAAAACTCAAAACAAATTTATTTCGTTTTGGATATTTTGTGTTAAAAAGTCCAAAACGCGCATTTTGAACCTTTTTTTTTTAAATGTGAGACACACCTTTACTTGAAGTTCTTATGTTATTTTGCTATTATATATAGATTCATGTTAAATTTTTTTTTTTTTTTTTTTTTGTAAATGTGAGACATTTCCTTCACTTAAAAATTTTATGTTATTTTGCCATTATATATAGATCAATGTTAAGATTTTTTTTTTTTTTTTTTTTTTTTGTAAATGTGAGACATTTTCTTCACTTGAAATTCTTGTGTTATTTTTTCATTATATATAGATCCATATTAAGATTTTTTTTTGGGATAAATGTGAGACACTTCTTTCACTTGAAGTTCTTATATTATTTTGTCATTATATATAAATCCATGTTAAGATTTTGTTGGTATGAGGTTGAAACAATATTAATGATGAATTTATTAACATAGAGAACTAACTGATTTATTGATATTAAAATTAATGTAATTTAACAAATCAACCATTTTTTACATACAAAATATCACAAAATAAATATATCAAAAAATTACAAATTAAACACATTTTTCAGTCTTCTATTTTTTAAAACAATTTTCCAAAATTACAAAGAGAACATGATTTCAACAATCCCAAAACAAACAACCAAAATCCAGAATTCAAAATAAAAATCAAAACTCAAAATTCAAAATCGAAACACAAAAAGAACTGTCCCTAAATTGTTCCATACTTTTCATCCACACATTCTTCAAAAATCACTATTCAAACCTCTTTATTCTCATTTAATGGGAGACAAACAGGGGGCTTAGGGAGGACTACTTAAGACATGTAAATTAGATGTGTGATTATCCTTCATTTGGTAACTCGAGTTCTGATTCACCTATTAACTAGTTGACGTTTGTGGCACATAGGAATGGCTCGTGCAACTACAACATGATTTTCAAAGAGGAATTCAACCTATAAGTAACATGTTACCACAATTAGTAACAATAAAATAATTAACGTCAATTTTAGATAACAAAAAGTTGAATTGTTCTATACAATTACAAGTTAAGTAGCGTAAAACTTCAAAACTCTTCGAGCTGCAGACCAATTTCTTCCAATATTATTCATATTCAAACGCAACCTCCTATACTTTTTTAACTTTTCAAAAATCCTGCAAAATAGACCCTTGAAATAACTTGCAAAATGCCATGAACCTCAACTGATCCTCATGCTGTAAAAAGAACATTGTGACAACGGTGAAAAATAAAGGATGAGAATTTACTGTGCAACAGAAACATGAGAAAATACAAGTTGCCATCAATTTTTTTCCAAAATACAAATTACATGACAAGTCAAAACCGAATTAGTAAACATAAAAATCAGAGATAAAAGGATATACATAAGATCGAAACGTGAAAAGTTTAACAAGCTCAAGGAAATTCGAAGAATCCTCCCCATAACAAACGTGATCATTGTTAGTTTCTTCTCCTCTTCTTTCTTCGCCTATCATCACTGTCGATCTCACTTTCACTCTCACTTGAGTCAGAGCTTGATGATCCCAATTTTGACGCGGATCCAGAAGCATCTGAATCAGAACTAGAACTACTGGACTCATCGTCTGACTCAGAGACAGGTTTCTGTTGTTGCATAATGAGTCGTGGCATATTTTTTAGGTAGTCACGCAAGTTTTCTGTGATTCCACCAAGACCAATGGATGTAAAGAAGTTGATGGCGAACCTCGTGTTTTTTGGATTGTCCTTGGGAAAAATAGACTCGAAAGAGTCTTGCATGGTAGGATCGCTGAGACGCTCATTAAGCAAACAGATCCCAAGGTGCTCAGACAAATCCTACAACAGACAAAGCATTCAACGTTCAAGTTTAGCAAACTTCTTAAAACAAAATAATACAAAGTTGAATCCATCAAAAATATTCAACGAAAAATAAATGATAGTTAGTAAATCCTGTCTCAATAAAATCCACCTAATAGTCCATGCTTATAAAAATGTAAGAGCTACTTTGAAGTATATTTTTTTCTTTATGATACTAATTTTTTTTTAAAGTGTGAATAATTTTTTTTAAGTGGTAACTCTTACGATGCTGTCAAAATAAGCAACTTTAGGGTCCGTTTGTTAGCCATGCTTTTTCTATGGAAATCCATTTTCCATGCCATTTTCTGAATTTTGTGGCGTTTAATTGCCAATTTCTTCCCTGGAAATTTTTTTCCATAAACCTTGCACGTGATGCCATTTTCCATGAAATTGTGGAAAACACATTCCCGTGTATTATGTTGTTTTTCAATTTCCATCTTGTGTGGAAAATTTGATTGGCATTATTAGCATTGGTATTTTGATTCAAGTAAAAATGTTTCAATATATATATAATTTTGATCTCTGTTTGTTAAAAATTTTGTGCTTAAAAATATATTTATTTTTTTATGTTTTCGAGGTAAGATGTGTGATTAAAAAGTAGAGAGAGAAAATATGTGGTTAAAAAATGGTTTAGGAAATTGTATTGTTTAAAAACATGTTTTTTTGTATGCCAAACAGAGGCTAAATTACCTCAATTTTGCCATATTTTTCATGGAAAATAATGTCAATCTAACAACAAATTTATATTTTTCACAAAAATCATTTCTATGGAATCAAATTCCCTGAAAAATATTTTCTTTCCACCCAATTTTCATTCTCACAATCAAACGGGCCCTTATTCCAAACTTTACCAATAAACATAAAAATCAGAAGCCTACTCAATGGGGTGAAGTATTAAGAATTATAGAGGACAGTATTAGAAATTGAAGAGAATAGATCACGTGAAATGCAAGACAAAGATTCGTAATAAATTCAGAATACGATAATCAGTACCTGGAAGAGAATTTTAATAAAAATACGGGAAGATGAGGTTGTATCTTCTTCGGTTAGCCGTATATAGGCCAAAACATGCCAAGGCAATGCATCTGTGCCAAGTAAATGAGCAAAAAACTTCGCCACGTTCCGTAGTTTATTGGTCTCCAATCTGTGGATCATGGAATACTGCTGAACAAAACACTTCTCAAAATTCTCCTGATGAACTTTATTGATCATACAAAAGCGCTGCCCCAGAAGTCCATAGTTGTGGAGGTAAGTCCTCTCCTGACTACAACATTCCAACAACATAATGCACAATTCCATCTGCCAGATTAAAAGCAATCAAGCAGAGTTATTCAGACAGACAACTCCATGATTCTAAAAAATTAAGAAAATTAATATCAAACTAAGGCAGATTTTATAATTGAGGAACCAAAAAGAAAACCAGGAAACATTTGAGACTGTATTTTTCCATTGACAGTCGTGAGAATATAAGTTATATCAGAGAAGAACTGCCACTCCAAGATTAAATATTCTAATGCTGCAAACAAACATCTGTAAAAATGTCCAAAATGCAAAGTTTTTGAAAAAAAATAAAAAAATACTCGACAATGCATATCATTTAACTTTGTGGTGATTCATGTGAATCCATGTCCAACTAAACCTAAACCTGTCCCCATATTCAGGAACTGCTGATGTGAGCTAACTCTTGGATTAAAACAAGAAACACTGATTCACTCACAACCACCACTTTTCCCTCACTTTTTTCTTTCCTTATTTACATCATACAAAAATTGAAACTTGAAAGATATAATATCAGACACAGCCCCTGATATATCTATCACAGAAACACGATTCAAAAATTACAGAAACCTTTCCTTAAGGCTAAAATTCATATAACCCTCCTAGTTTACACTTGTCTTCAAATCAAATTTAGGACAATATTTTTTCTTACTTTTAATTCAGCTAAGGAATTGGCTTTTGGCTTGAAGAAAGTTCACATTTTTAATGCAAAAAGGTTTCAACTTAATGTTCTTTTTCATATATTTATTTTTAGTTTAAAATAAAATGAAAAATTAATAAAAATATTGACTAGAAAAATGAAAAAAAAAAAAAAATAATAATAATAATAATAATAATAATAATAATAATAATAATAATAATAATAATAATAACCTTGAACCTGATTCAGTGTTAACTTTATGATGTTTTTGATATAACAATAAGGGAGCTTTTTATCTTTTTAAAGAACCGATAAGAGAAATTTAGTTATCTACATTTAACAAATTAGAAATGTATGAATGTTAGAAACATTAAAAAATAAAGAATAAAAAAAATATATTTTACTACGTATATAACCCATGTTTGAGCCTCATTATTTTCCAAACTCATTTTCAATCATACGTTTTATCAAGAAAATAATCTACAACAAAAAAAAATATATATATATATCATTTTTTAACTCACATTCTCCCAAAAATCACTATTACAAAATTCATTTTTGTAAATAATGGGGCTCAAACAAGGTCATAGTAAATAAATCAATTTGATTAATTTACATCAATATTTTCTTTTAGGAAATGAGAAAAAAGAGTGAAAGGAATATATAGTATAAATAAGTTTAATAATAATTATATACATATATAAAATGGTAAAATAGGAAAAGAAGAATTTGTTTTGAGTGAAGATGGGAGAAATTTCTTTTCAAAAAATGCTGGAGAGGTATCTATAAATTTTTTTTATGACTCAATTATCCAAGATTCGCCCGACTAATCCTAGGGGAGCACAGTATTCCCCTCTAGTTCACCCTCCTGGTATATCTGAATACAGTTACAGTTTATATACACTTGGAGTATATATATTCGGACAATGGCTCTTCTCCCCATGAACCCTTTTACATCGTGCGGAAGGGACCAGAAAGGACAACAGGACGCACCATGACCCTGCCTTCATGTAAGCACTTGTCTTCCAACATTTAAATGTTGTCAACCAAAATTCGAATTTTCGATCCACTAGTTTCAACTCCTGCTGTTTTACCGCTACATTACGCTTGTGGGGCAAATTTTTATGAATTTTAAAAATACAACGGGGGTATTTTCTCTATAATAGCCCGACACCTCAAAGTCCCCCATTATCTTTGATAGAAATGGCATGACCCAATGTAAGCGTGCCCCTACAATTAGGTGCTTTTGAACAAATAGCATAAGGCGTTCAATTCTTCAACAATTCAATGGAAATCATCACATAAATTATTTGTCAAAGAAGAATACTAAAAATAATGGTGTGAGATCTTAATACCAACCTCCTGCCCAGGCTCTAGTTTAATTTTTAGCAGTTTATGTCCTGCTTCCTCAAAATCAACACCGGACATTATGGTCAAGTAGATAGTTCTTCTAAGATTGACCAAATTTGTCTCTGTCTCATCGTTTATTTTCATCTGTTCTTCATCCTCTTCATCAGATTCTTCACCTAGTATTTGCTTCTTGAGTTCTTCATATTTCTTTTCGTTTTCTACGAACTGGGGATCCGGCTTGAAAAAATCTGAATATAGTGAGCACAAAATATGTAAGTTCCCCATACCCAAATCTGAAAGGTAGCAGCAATTAATGAGAGCCAGTATTCTGAAAATATACCTAAAGCAATCTCAGGATCTATCTCATCTAAAAGGGAAGCTTCGTGCGTTAATTGGTCTTCCTGCTCCACTAGATCCAATTCTAGACGAGCAGCTGGATATCCCTGCATGTGGTGCATTCACAAAGCAATAAACATGTCAAATATGGGATATGGCATCATTCTAAGTAAATTAGAATAAAGATACTACGACTGCAAGCTACATCAATGTAAATGAATGCTCACCTGAAACTTTGCTTTCCGTAATGCAAAATGGCCTTCAATTAAGAATTGAACCCTTTTATCTATTTCTCCTTCGTGAAGAATTCCACGAAATCGTTCAAAAATACCTATCAAAGATAAAACCCAAAAAGGTGACGAGATAATACTAAAAACTGAATAAAGTTATAAATGAATAAAGAATGTGTTTAAGGCTCCAATGTTCTAAAAAGTGTAAAGCGTGAAGAAGTGGCAAAGCCGAGCCGAGCATCATGCTTAAGCCCCTGTTTGATTCTCATTCTTTTCATCTAATGTTTCTATAGTACTCAATCTACACCACACATCTTACTTTTGGCCTATAATTTGACTTTTCAACTTAATCTACGCCACACAGTCTCTCAAAAACTCAAAATTTTCAAAAAATAATGGGAATTAAACAAGCACTAAGTTCACCTAGGCTCGAAAAAACCTCGGCAATGCGCGAGCGAAAAGTGAAGGCAACGAAGCACCTAAGAGCGCCTAAGCGCGCCTTTTAGAACATTGGTTTAAGCACACACACCATATTGCATAGAACAACTGAGATAGATATGTACTCACCATGCAATCCTCGAAGGCTCGAGTCCCAAAGCATGGATCCACATTCCGTGACAAAGCCAACCGCCACTTCAACACTATCATCTGTAGGTTTCTCCAGTAGAGACGTGAGCAGCTCAAGAGCAATCAGCTCATGAACCACTTGCTGATTCACCAGGTGAGCAATAAATTTGACTGCAGCAAGTAGTTGCGGCTGCGAAAATGTATCGACATCACATCAACCAGTGTTAAACAAGAGATAGCGAAACAATGCTAAAAGATAGACACAAGTAATGAATTTTATAGTAAAAAGAAGCTAACTTTATCATTCTGCTTGTAAGCCCTCTGATACTGCAAAGTAATTCTCCTCAATAAAAGGTCACCAACTTCAGGGAACTTGGTATTTACCACAGCAACCAAAGCGGCAAATACATCCGTGAAACCTGGTGAAGCCATTTGTGACTTCATACATGATCGACAAAAGACACCCCTCCCGCGTATCAGATTCTCAGCAAACAACTCTGGGATAATATTTTTAATGTTGATTGCATTTACTTTGTTCACCAACCCATTAATACTCTTTCTCAGTGCATCCCATGTCATTCTTTGATAATCAACACTGCTCTTATCATCAATTTCCTTCATCATTCTGGCCAACTTAAATGGCGGAATATAGACTCCTCCACTCCTTCCCAAACTCATAGCCATGCCGGAACCTGAATTAGCCTCATAATTTTGAACCTTTATATCCTCGTGTGCATCTTCATGTTTCTTACTCAAAATCCAATCATCATCATCCTTGTTGCGCCTTCTCTCGCTTTCTCTTTCTCTATTCCTTCGCTGCTCTTCCCTATTCTCCACCCGTGGATCATCCTCATTATACCGACGCTCCCTGCCCCTATGTCGTGCATTCTCACCGTCGTCGTCATTCCTATGTCCGCCTCTTCCCCTTCTATCCCTCCAATCTGCCTCCACGTCCCTATGTGAATCCCGTTTACGATCCCTTTCTTTATACTCCACTTCTCTTGTCCTATGCTCTTTTTTAGCATCATCTTCTTCACTATTATCCTCCCTACTCATTCTCCGTTCACAATTTTTTTCTCGTCTTCTATCACCCTCATCGTCCGACTCATGATACCGTGATTTCCTCTCTCTACCGTTATCATCTTTTCTACTCCTATAAACATTCTCCTTGCTTTCATCCCCTTGCCCACGTTTCCCCCACCTATCATCTCTTTCAAAAACCCCACTCAAATTCCTATCCCTATTTTTATAATTCTCCTTTTCCTCCCTTATTTCTTCTTCATTCAAGCCGCCGACACTTTGGACACATGCGGCCGACATGTTTCGTATGAAAAAAAAAGGTAGAAACTGATCAGGAACAATGCCAAATACTCGTCAAGGCCGGAAAGGGGAGAGAGAGAGTCGGATATGTGCAGATCTGGTAAGAATCCGTAAGATTTTTTATTTATTTATTTATTTATTTTTCTTTTGCTAAGCTTGATTATATAATGATAAGTATTTATTTTATTTGTTTATTAATTAATGCACCAATATTTATTATTTTCAATAATAAGTAATAGTTTTTATATTAAGAATAATTTTAGAGAAATATTTTTAATTTATATTTTTAAGTGACATTGTGATACGATGAACATAAATTAGATGGTATAAATAGCTACCTCACTACTTATTTTTTCATTACCCAATGTATGTACGTTATATCACAATGTCACTTAAAAATGTCTCTCTATAATTACTCATTAATAACTAATAGGGTAAGTTGGAAATTTTCTTTACAAAAATTACATTTTTAATAATATTAAATATATTTTCTTAATCTGTGTGAAAAATTAAACAAGTCCATATAAATGGGACAGAGAGAGTAGTTTATTTGTGATTTTGAGGTAAAAATAGTGGTTGAAAATTGGATAGATAAAATGTGTGTAGTTAAAAAGTGATTTGAAAAATTATGTAGTTCATAAAATGATTTTTATAGTTTACCAAACACATGCTAAATATTCGAATATAAAATTGATAAATGTGAAGTTTTTATCTATATTATTCTATTAATCAAGAACTTAAATATGAATATAATCTTGATATATAATTTTATTATTTAAAAAATTACTTATTTTACAGATAATTAAGTAATTTATTAATAAAAATAAGTAACTTTTAAAATAACAAAAAATATATAGCAAAATTATACTCTTATTGAAGTTCTCGATGTATAGTAAAATATAGATAGAATTTTTTTTGTTTTTACAAATTTTAATACATGTATTTCACTCTCACGAGAAGAGAGTTACCGTAACCTTCTTTTGTGATGGTGAACAAATTCAAACTCGTCAAATTTATGCTTGTCAACTAAGAATTGTCTAACTTCCATAACTATTGTAAAAATGGCCAAATTGAATATCAAAATATCCATTATACCCTTAATGAAATAAAATTATAGCCATTGTTCAACCGCCCATTATAAATGGGTATCATTACACTTTTTAATTTTTACAATTTTTCAAACTATTTTTTAATCATACATATTTTCTCTCTTCAATTTTTAACCATATTTTACCTAGAAAATACAAATAAATTTTCCCTCTCCAATTTAAATAATTTCCGAATACAAAATTTTCTCTTTTGTCATGAACAAATTTCCATGGGAAACTTTTAGAGCCTATTTCGTAATGTGAAAAAGTTTTAGTTTTTTGTATTTTTTTTTTATGGACATATGGTTTGAAAATGTTTAAAAAGTCAAGATTTGTGGGCTTGAATCCTAATTAAGAATAAATGTTTGAGATTGAGTTTGAAAAGTTATGGTGAAATTTTTTACTTTACCAAACAAGCACTTACATCACTAGTTATTATCCTTTGGTTTCTCTTGGTAGCATTATCTAGTAGATATTCAGCAAATATATTTGGAAAATTAAGATGATTTTATTTAGTATTAAAAAAAGAAGAAAAACTACTCTGATCTTTAATAAATATTATTAGAATATAATATTTAAAATATTACATCCAAAATTGTAAAAATTGAATCATCTACTCATTTCATAATTTATATTGTATATGTACTATGTTATGAATATAATAACCACGTATGTGAATTTCAATTCAAAATGATACAATTACATTAATCCGTGACTTTTATTTCATAGGTTGCATAAAAAAACTCAAAACTTTAATTCACATTTACCTTTCCTTTTTCCTTTTATTATTTGGGTGTTTCTCTCAATATTTTTCAAGATTTGTACTGATTTATTATTATAATTTTTTCTTTAGATTTTTTAAGAAAAATTATGTTATAATCTTTACTTCGTCATTTAATAAATACTGTTATGATTATAAAATATTAATATAATAATCAAAATATTACATCCAAAATTCAAAAATTAAAAACTATTGAGTTATTTCATATAGAAAATGTAGAATTTCTTAGTTTCTATGCAGCAATAGATGATACAAACTAATTTTACCAGAAGGAGTTCCTAAAATGCATTGTTTTCAAATAGTATCTCACCAAACAAGTTAATATTGAAAATAAACTCTCCAATGATACTTTTAAGGAATTTAGGTTCATTCAATGATCTTTGCAATGAGACGAGAATGATTTATCGTGATTTCAAAATACATATAATCCATGCAGAAATAATCATTGGATAACATGATGAAAAATAAGTTTTTATTTCACGTATCCTATTAATTCCAATAAATGATGGAGTATATTAATTCAAATTTAAGATGAACAGCTTTCAATATGTCTATACTTTGCAATGACTATTAAAAATGCTTAAGGATAAATAATGATTACTGTTTGAATATACATTCGTGAATATGCATTCTCTCATGGTCAACTATATATAGAAATTTCTCGTGAAATTTCAATACAAACTATTAAAGTCTTGTTAAAGTCAGAAAATAAAAATAAGAAATTTTGTGAGAAGTTGACAAAAACATTATGTACAAAGAAGTGCTATTATAATCAAAACATTAAAATCTTGGTAAAATCAGAAAAAAATTGTGAGCAGTTGACAAAAAATATTATGTACAAAGAAATGTTATTATAATCAAAACATTACATTTCGATTTATTCAAAATTTTCACGTTATATACATAATTTCATAAAAAAAATATTCATGTATAATTTTTTAACAATTTAGATTTTTACTTTTAATAATATTTCATACCTCAATTACTTTTAAAAATAGTATTAGTACTTCAAAAATATTACGTATCTCAATCATCCTATACATAAGTCTTGCAACGCACGTACTTACTACTAGTGTGTTGTAAAATTACCAAAATATTAGAGAGAACAAAACTACAAAAATATTAGAGAGAATATAGAGATTGAGAGAATTCTTCTTATTCCAATTGTGTGTCAAATGAAGAATTGAAGTACCCTATTTATAGGGATAGATAATGGTACAATTGTAATAATATAAACTTTACATGAGCATAAATGTCATTCACACTAAAGATATTTTATAACAACTAGTATTCGCACCCGTGCGTTGCACAGAACAAAAAAATTATAATTATTAATTAATGAATAACTAACTAACTAAATATATGCAATAATTAATGAAAATGTAAGAAATACATAACAAAAATAATTAAATTCATATATTATGGGAAAGAATATGAAGAAACAAAAAAATATTCAATAGTAAAATTCAATGTAAATTACAAAACACTTCTTTAAAAATAATAATTGTGGTTCATGATTTTTAAACAATTACGATTCATGGTCATTGCATACAATACAATTAAAAAGAAATGTGGTATAGAAATGTATATTATAGGAGAGTATATGGTTAAAAAGCAGATATTTTTTTTATATCATGTATAGAATACCTCATTGATAAAATATAGTTAAAAACGAATTTTAAAAAATGAGATGCGAATTAATGAATGCCAAATATAAATCAAAGAATGATCACCGTAAAAAATATTTTTCCAAAGAATGAATAGACACAATTTCTTTATTGGACTTTATTATATCAATCCTTAAAATTTAGGATATTAAAATTTTTCAATTTGATCGTGCAGAACATCAATCAATACATGAAAAAGAATTGCACATGTATTAAATTTATTTATGAAAAATAATAATGTTTTTTATTTCTTGCGTTAATGTTGCTCAACGTTAAAAATAATATTTTTGTAGATATTTTTAGTAATATCAAATTATAATAATGATAAAAAAAAAACAATTTCTATTTCACAAACGGAATTTTTTTTTTTTTTTTTTTACATTCTTGAATGTTACATAATTTGTCATTAAAATCCATAATATAAAAATGACCCAACTAATGAATCAATGCATTATAGAATTGATTAAACAATTTGTTAGTACCAATGTACAGATCCTCGTGTAGTGGGAAATGATTTCCAATGCAATGGTGCTAATGTAGTTGATATTTAATGATCTGAAGTCAAACAAATAAATATCATATTTTGATCGGAAAAAAAATTAGGTCAGCAATTTTGACGAGAAAACATGGTCAACTATCCTGTTATTATATATATTAAGATTACGATTAAGATTAAGATTAAGATATGTCCTTTTATTTTTGTCCTATTAGTTCTACATTATATAGTCTTCACAATTTCAAAAGTACTATGGACTTTTTAATAAATTTCTTTGATCACTCTATTGTGGTCATCTTTCTTTCTTTATAAAAAATATTACATATTTTTAACTCAAATTTATTATTAAATAAAAAATAGGTATTATTACTCATATTTAAATATTTACAAGAATAAATCTAAATCTGAACTATAAATGAAGATTTTTAAAAGATTTATAAAATGCACCGATGGCGTATCATGTTAGTATTTATTTAAGAATTGCATGTTCATGTTCATGTCCATGTCCATGCATCACAGTGAAAAAGTCATCGTCGAATTTGAGTTTATCTACCTAATGGTGATGGACAACAATCAATCATCTCCTACCACATATATATATATATATATATATATACTATATAAAATGAGGATAGTTTATAAAATTTTCCCCCCAAAAAATTCCCGCCCAAAGTCCCCACAAAAAAATAAAAAAATAAGAATTGGGCTGCCAGAAAGCTGGCAGCTAATTCAAATTCAAAAAACAAAAAAGCGGCTGTCAACTGATAGCCGCATTCACTTTAATTTTTTTTTTTATACATTATTTGGCTTTTTTGTTTTCTTAAAAAGGATTTTTTTTTCTTTATTTGAATATTAGATATAGATAAACATGTGCTCGATAAATTTGAAAAATAATTTATAAACATTTTTATAAATCACAAAAATTTCCAAATAGATCTGTTTGTAAAAAAAATTTGTGTTTAAATTTTTTTTTAATTTTTTCGATGTAAGATGTATCATTGAAAAATGGAGAGAAAATATATGTGGTTAATAAATAATTTGGGAACTGTATTTTTTTTGGATTTGCCAAACAGAGGCTAAAAATTTTTACAACACACATCTTCTAATATATATAAAAAGATGATAATACAAAAAAATTTCCCCTCCAAATTTTCCGTCCTCAATTTTAGTTAAAAAAAATAAATAAAAAAATAATTCTAAAAACTTGGTCGTCAAGGCTGGCAACCAATTCATTCAAAATTCAAAAAAAAAAAAAAAAAAAAAAGTGGCGGCTGTCACTCAGCCGCATTTACTTACCTCCTTTTTTTTTGACCTTTTTTTGTTTATTTGTGTTAAAAACATATTTTTTTTCGATTTCCCAAGAAAGGCTAAAAGTTTTTACAACATACATTTATAATTATTGTGCTAAATTTTTATTGGAAACAAAAAAAAAATTGTAAAATACAAAAGTCAAATACAGAAAATTGTGTAAATTTTCATTTTAATGAAGTTAAAAATAATGCATAAAAATTATTGAAATATACGATCATTTTTTATTTAAATATATAAATTGACATTTACTATTTAAATAAGTTTTCAATAATTTGGATTGATTATATTGTTTTTTAAATTTGAATAATTATGGTAATAAAATATTTTTTAATAATTATGAATACAATTAATAAACTGATAGTTAACAAAAGAATAAAATTCAATTGTGGACAGAAAATTAAAATTCAATAAACATAAATGAATTTAATTTAAATAAAAAATTCTATTTTATTTCATTTTATAAAAGAAAAAAGAATCTAATTTAATACAAAAATATTAAAATTTTTGTTCTATATTTTGTATTATTTAACTTTATACATACATTATTTTATTTATTATATGTGGTTGAAAATAAGTTTGAAAAGAATAATGTTTTGATTAATAAGTACCATTAAACAATATTGTTATTGTTATTGTTATTTGTATATTTTGATTATGATTACGAGATGCAAATAATCATCATTTATTGTTTAAATAAATATGTAAATTGACTTTTACTATTCAAAGAAGCTATTATGTTATTTGTAAATTTTTATTGTTATTGTAATGTAATATCTTATCTCCTACTATATAAAAGGAGTTTAGAGCCAAACCCCACACCCTCAACAACAAGAAGTTCCCGTCCAACCCAGGAAAGAAAAATAAAATAAAAAAATATATAAAGAATGAAAATTAATATTTTCAATGAAGTTAACAATAATACATAAAAATTATTTAAATATATGAACGTTTATTATTTAAATATAAAAATTGGCATTTACTATCTAAATAAATTTTTAATAATTTAGATTGATTATGTTATTTTTCAAATTTTAATAATTATGGTAATAGAATATTATTACTATAAGCATTTTATTTATTTGTTGTTCTTAAAATTATAAATCATATGTGTAATAGTTAGTATTAAAATTATGTTTTGATTATTATCATTTTTATTACAAATCATATTTTATTATTATTATTATTATTATTATTATTATTATTATTATTATTATTATTATTATTATTATTATTATTATTATTATTATTGTGATTGTGATTGATTTTTTTAATGAAGATTCAAAAAAAAAAAAAAAAACTATAGACATTTTTATAAATCACAAAATTTCTCAAACAGAATTGTTTGTTAAAAAAATTTGTGTTTAAAAATATTTTTTATGTTTTTGAAGTAAAACGTATGATTGAAAAATTGAGAGAAAATATGAGTGGTTAAAAAATAATTTGAAAAATAGTGTTATTTAAAAACATGTTTTTTTTGAATTTGCCAAAAAGATGTTGAAAGTTTTTACAACACATTTAAAATTGTTGTGCTAAATTTTTAATAGAAAACTTAAAAAAAATGTTAAATACAAGAGTCAAATGTAGAAAATTGTGTAAATTTTCATTTTCAATGAAGTTAACAATAATGCATAAAAATTACTGAAATTTACGATTGTTTATTATTTAAATATATAAATTGGTATCTACTATCTAAATAAATTTTTAATAATTTGGATTGACTATGTTGATTTTTAAATTTTAATAATTATGGTAATAGAATAAATTTTTAATGAAAATTGAAAAAAAAAATGTTAAGTACGAGAGGTAAAAAAATCATTTATCATATTTACTTCTGTATAAATTATTTTGAATGTATTTTTAAATATCATTTTCAACACAAGTGTGAAAAAATTAATAAACTGATAGTTAACAAAAGAATAAAACTCAACTGTGAACAAAAAATTAAAATTGAATAAATAGAAATGAATTTAATTTAAATAAAAAAATCAATGAACATTTTATTTTATAAAAGAAAAAAAAATCTAATTTAATACAGAAATATTAAACTTTTAGTTCTATATTATGTATTATTTTTAACTTCTTGCGTACATTATTTTATTTATTGTATGTGATTGAAAATAAGTTTGAAAAAAATGAGTATTGATATTTTGAATAGAGCTTTAAAAGGTATCAAACACACAAAACAAAGCAATAATATTATGTTGTTATTGTTATTTGTATTTTTTTATTATAATTACTATGATCATTTTTATTTTTTTATTATTATAAATGTAACATTAAATGAATTCAATCAATGTTTAGTATGCTTTGTGATTGTTGTTTGTATGTTTTGATTATAATTATCATCACATCATTTATTATTATTATTATAAAGGTAACATTGTATAAAGTAATAATATATGTTGTAACACACATCATCATCATTATTGTTATTATAAAAATACATTATGGACAATCAAATGTGTAACTACCAGTATTGAAATTATGTTTTAATCATCAATAATTCAAATCATTCATCTAACCAATGCATGAATTAAATAAAATTTAATCATTTCTTTAATTTTGACAAATTTAGTCATTTCTTCAATTGGCATATTTATAAATATTATGAATAAAAAATATTAATTAATATATTGAAATTCGAATAAAATATACGTAAGCAATACATTAAAAAATAGACTTAATCGAAAGTTAAAATATATTATGTTCGAAATCAAGCCTCGATTTGGTAATTGCAGTGATTTATAAATTAGTTTATTTATAATTTTAAAGTAAAATGTGTGATTGAAAAGTGGAGGGAGAGAAAATATGTGGTTAAAAATGATTTGAAAATTTGTGTGGTTTATAAATAGTTACCAAACATAGGCCAAATTAACTAAAAAAATTGTTTTTTTCATTGCCATGAAAATTTTCATTGATATTCGCCCTTTTTTCTTATAAAAAAAGGAAAAAACTTAAGAATATTTCTTATATTGAGTATTTTTATAAGTTTTCCACTTAGATTATTAAAAAATAAGTTTAAGTGACTAATCCAAAAAAATTATTTCTAAATGAATAATTTCATACTTGATTAATATTAATGTGTTACGTTTGAAATGAAAAAAATGGATTAATATATTATGAAAATAAATAAATAATTGTTGAAAATTTACTTCCTAATATGTCAATTAAATAAATAAAAATATTTTTTTAAAAGAGAAAACGAAAAAAATCCTATAAGGATCAGGATTTTCTAATTTTGATTAGTTTTATATATATTGCATTTCCTATTTTGATTATTTTTGTCTTTTTTAAAGTTTTGAATTCAATAATATTTTGTATTAAAATATTATTGTACAATGATTTTATTTGATATAATTGCATAATTAACATATTTTCATAATTTTTGATCGAAATCATTATAAGAAACATATTTTCGTGCATATCACGGATGGAAAATTTAGTTATAAACGAAGATTTTCGTAGTCAATAGGAAAAAAGAGAATTTGGAGGGAACTGATCATTCAATGTATAGTTTAAACATCTCCGCGAGAAAGGGATATGCAGTCATTCAACTTGCTCTTTTGGATCAGGAGCTTTGCTTCGTCTTGTTGGTAACCCTCTTCTTCATGTTCCTGGTACGTCCCCGTCCCTAGCTCAACACAATCAGATTGAATGCTCGTCTCCCTTCGACAAGTATCCCCATCATCGCCTGCATCACTACACTTATTCAGTAAAAATTCATCATCCCGGGATCTAATCTTGATTTTCTCTGGTTTGAAATCTCCATTTCCTGACATATCTGCCTTCGTGTCAGAAAACTCCTCATCCTTTTCAAGATTCATGTCTTCTTCAATAAGGGTATCTTCGACTCTTATCATCTGTGTGTCTGCAATCTCAATGGCGGATTCAGAGGCATCTTCTGTCAGTGAGTTTTGATCTGAGTTGATGAAATCCGTCGATAATCTTGCAGCATTATCATGAAGTGACTCTTCTCCCGCGGTATCACTATTTTCATTTTCTAGTAATTCTCTCTCTTCAAGTTCTTGTAATTTCTCAAGAGCTTTCATAGCAGCATTTCCAGGCCATCCATCGTCGTTCAAATCCCTGAAAATTGAAGAAAAGAACTTTAAAAACTTCATGTTTTGATAAGCAGTGATACAGACTATCATCTGTTATAAATTTATAATCAACAGAAGTTACCTTACTGGATTGAATCTAGAAGAAATGAAGGACGATTCTAGACGGGATATAATATCCAAAAAGGCGTTTATTATGTCGTCGGACAAGTATCCTCCGAATCTTGCAATTTCCACCAGAAACTGTGTGTCCAGAATAAACTGCCATGGATACAAGAGAATTTTACTAAAAGAAAACTAAAATTTCGTACGTAAATGTGATCTTCTATACATAGGTGATTGCATCAATCTCCGTCAATAATTTGCTTCGATTGTGGAATAAATATGATCCAAAATTGTCGGTGGCAAACTCAATGCAATTCGACTAAATACTAGAACAGTAGAAAAAACACAAACGCATACCTGCATGATTTCCGTGCGATGATCTGCCAAATCCTCTTTGCTAATTGTCCAAACCTCCGACTTACTTGAAATCCACGCAAATGTCGCTCCCACCAGCTCCTCGAGAAGACCCATTAACCAATTGTTATCAACATAATCATCCCCGACAAGCTCTTGTAATTTCTTCAGCTCTAGATACAATTCCTGGTAATTGAAAGCTCGAGAGGTAAAAGTTCATGAGCTTATACATATACCAAATATGGTCGGAAAACGACATTAAACATGATAAAGAACTTAAAAAATTGCAGCTGTTTTTCATCGCAATTCTCCCTGTACTGAAGAATAAGAAACAAGAAAAGCTAACAATTTTAGAACTTCAAAAGCTTCAAGAAAGGCGGAATATGGAGTGTCTAAGACTCTGTCTGGTAAAAGTTCTTGGGTGATGATTAACTCCCCTCGGGAGTGACCTCCCGCCTGACCGCCCCCTCACATAGAGGGTAGTGGGACCAGTTTTTTGGAGTGGCCCCACCGCCCTCTATGTGAGAGGGAGTTTATCATTTTTCAAAGTTCTTTGTTATATGCAGGATTTTTAGGATGCCGTACAAAAAACAACAGTAACCATCAGACTAGACGAAATGAGTTTAGTTTTTGATACAAGAATCTACCCTAATAATCACTTTAATTTATAAAAGCTTGAGCATACCAGATGAGTTGAAGAGGGGACTAGATTGTAAATTTTTGAATTGTCCTGCCAGCTGATGCGACTTTCTGGAACACGTTGATTGTCGGCATCTGGAGATAATATGTTATTTATGAAATCCTCAATAAAACAAGCTCGAAGCCGACTGCATACGTCTTGAATGAACAGTATATAATTATCAATCTCAAA
The DNA here is from genome assembly GCA_963555705.1 of Ligustrum vulgare. Lineage (NCBI taxonomy): Eukaryota > Viridiplantae > Streptophyta > Magnoliopsida > Lamiales > Oleaceae > Ligustrum > Ligustrum vulgare. Next base: position 2,688,133 of record OY743180.1, read on the forward strand.
GTCCAGGTGGCGAATGCCATCAAATGTGTTTTTAACTATGCTGGATACAAATTGTACCAGAGTCGAAAGACTGGCTAAAATGGAAACTTTCTGTACTGTTGCCTCTGGAAAATTCACTTTTGAACCTCCTTTATCTGAGACGTCTGTATCACCCGAAAGGGCAGTTTCAAGGATAACAATATACGCCGTGAAGAGGTCCATGATTCCTTTCAAAACTGAACTTTCCATTTGAAGGGCAACTAAAGGTGAAACATCCTCTGTGAATGACTAAAAATATAGGAAAACATTTTAGCATCTGTTCTTTAACACAATCATTAGAATTTATAAATAATACAATTTTCAAAATCACTTTTTAACTACACACATTTTCTCTCTCCACTTTTTAACAAAAAAATATAAATAAATCAATTTATAATTGCAACAATGTTGCCAAACAGAGCATTACAAGTTATTATATTTCACTAAGAAAGGATAAATGTCCAGTGCTATCTAAAGAATAGAGACTATAGTGACTAGTGAGCCAAAAAGATGCTATGCTGCACATATGTGATCTTGAAAATTTTATTCACTAACCTGAAATAATGTCACAAATTTCCTCCCGCTGTTAGTGAGAAATAAGTATTCTGGTTGTTGATCAATGATTGCATAACTCCTTTCTGTTATAATCCCGGGTCCAAAATATCGATCAAGAACCCAAGTATCAGTCGATGTGAAAATACTAATAACTTGTCTGAAATGTTCTACATGGACCAGCAATACGTCTTCAATGCAAGGGCGGACGCACTTTATCAAAGATGGCTGCAGGATGATCTTTTGACTCTCTAGCAAAGAGCAATATGACATTGCAATCTGCATAGTATCTACGGCTGTTGAAAGTCGACCACTTATTTCTGATATGGAGGTAATGAATTTATTGAAACAAACAGAAAATACTCCAATTTCTTCATTTGCCCACTGAATTAGGTCTGAAGCATGAGGAGAAGTTTCTCCATTTAAGGATGCGAAAATCCTTGCTGCTTGAGAGATCATTGAACATACAAATTTTGCCACTTCCTGAATATATAGCAGGTCTTGAAATTCTTTCGAAGATTGCAAATCACGAATACCCAATTCAGTACGTAAATGATAATATTGGAGAAGTAATTGAGTCGCGAGATTGCTATCACCAAGTTGGCACAATCGAAGCAGTGCCTTTCGCAGCTCTGGTGCAGGCACCCTCGGGTTTTTCGCCACTAATGTGATCTGATCAGAAAGCATAGCCCTCTTCTCCGATATCATGGAGTTGTAGGACATTAACTCATTGGAGGAAAAATTTTGCTCCGACCGAAAACCTTGGAAGTGCCCGTCTTCCATTTCAAGGAGTGCGATGGCATCATCGTGCCTATGTTCTGAAAGAAGAGTATCCAGGAGTTCAGAAAGGTTTTCAGTGTGAGTCTCCAATATGCTTGGAGGAGATAGTTGCACTTGTAGAGGTTCTTCATGCATTGATTCTATAGTTTCCTCTGATAGAACTTTTAAAGCAATGCTGTCTCTTAGATCTTTTACGAGCTTCTTCTGCGACGAGGCCAGGTATTTCAGTCGCAATAGCTCGCTTTGCAATCCTTCTATCTCCTTAAATATTCTGCAAATATGAATAGATTAGCTCTTGATCATTACCAATGACATGTTTCATTGAGGAAAGAAAAGGTTATGTTATTAACGCTGGAATACCAACGAAAAATAAAGAAACCCTAGAACGGGGAGAAAAACCCAAGGTGAGAGTAGAAATAATTTAATATACGAAAATATGATAGTACAAGAAATTGTGTTACGAGACTCCTGCTTTTGATAATGTCGAAATCCTAAATTACATACGAGCCGCGCGGGACTACCGCCTGATCCCTCCGCTACCACCACATATTCTGGCTGGGACAATCGGAATTCGGATTACCGTTCTCTAACAAAAAAACAGCTAATTCGAATAAGAACTTACGCAAGAAAGGCAGAGTAATTTAAAAAGATGCTCTTCTGAAAATCCAAATCCGACTCCTGCTTCAATTCCAGAAGTTCCGAACACAGATGTTGAACACCCTATAATATCACAATAAACACAAAATATTCTGATAAATAAATGCTCACTCACTCACTCACTCGCAAACAAACACATACAAATATACTGTAAGAATGGAAAAGAAACTAAAGTCGCACATTAAATGCACTACAGGTAAAGATTGTTCATGATTCAGTATGCTTTAGATTAACCTTGGCAGTCATGGATTGAAGCTCGGCCTCTACATTTTCATCGCTAGATACAGAAGAAGAATCTGCACTCGTGTGGCCTTCTGAGGAATCATCATCGCCTATTTCTTGATTATGATCTCTAAATCGAAATCTTGAAGTGGAATTGGAGGTCGATTCCATTGAGGTTTTCTCTTGTTTTGATCATACATTGATGATTGAGGTTGAAAATTTTCAAGATAATGCCATTTCGAGTGTAAATACAAGGTTTGGATTATTGGGTCGTCGTTTTCTTCCGCCATTTGCAAGCTTTGAATGTTTCGCCTATTTGTGTGTAGGATTAATGCAGACAAAGATTTGCAGGCCAGTGGACTTTCGGACTTGTAAGAATCTTGGAATTTTCCATAAGATATAAGTTAATTTACTAATTAAATACTAATTAGTTGCAAAAAAAATCGTATTATAAACAAAGAACCTGTTGTTTTGTTTTGGAGATAAACATATGGTTAAAAAAATATTTTGGGGGAATTGTATCGTTTATAAACAAGTTACCAAACACAAGGTAAATGTTAGAGTTGATTCGAGTTCAAAAATATCTTTTCTATAAAAATTGAAGGTCGAGGATCCATATACCAAAGGATCATAAGTGCTAGTGATATCAAAGGATGGAGATCATGACTACGAACCCATTTGACAAGGTTTCTTCTTCTTGTATAAGGCGTGAAAAAACTGCTTTAAATCAACTTCCTCTAAAATCTAGATGAAATATGTTAAAAAATGTTCTATAATACTTCTTAATCTCATAAAAATAGACTTCTCGACTTCATTTTCAATTTTCTACCAATTTGGTTAAGGCTTTCTATTTTGCAATCAACAAACATACAAGAAGTCGACTATAAAGCTAGACGAACAATTCCAACTGTATATGATAATGAAATTTTTAAGAAGTTCAACTCAAAACCAGATCCATAACCGGGGCTTCAGTCGACTAACATGAAAGAAACAAAAAATACTTTTAACTGCTCTTTTGTATCTCAAAGGGATAATCGGGCTCCAAATGGCATCTTCTGTCATCGTCTTCGAACTGCACAATTTCATACTAGAAAACAAAACCATAAGCAGAATGTTCAGCTAAGCTTCAGATGTAAGGATTTTAATCAATCGTGTGGGCTTATATGTGAATTATTGTGTATCTCATTTGGTCTTGAGATTAATGTTGTTGATGGTTGTGTGTATTACAAGTTCAGTGGGAGTAAGTATATTTTCTTGGTTTTCTATGTTGATTATTGCTTGCCACCAATGATATAGGCATGTCACATAAAATTATGAGATTTTTTGTCAAGGAATTTTGAGATTAAAAATCTTGGTGACGTCTCTTTTGTGTTAGGGATTCAGATACACCGGGATTGCTCTCGGGATATTCTTGGATTGTCACAAAAGGGCTATATCAATAAAGTTTTTAAGAGGTTTGACAAGCAATACAGTAAATCAGGGGAAACCCCTATCGCTAAGGGAGACAAATTAGTCTCAACTAATACCCGAAAAGTGATCTTGAAGTTAAAGAAATGCAGAGGCTCCCATATAGTTAAGCTATAGGGAATCTGATATATACTCAAGTTTGTACGCTTCCGGATATTGCGTATGTTGATTCCGGGCCCAAAGAAAGGTACAGTGATCCACCAGCTAAAGCCCAATAGTGGCCCAACGGACCTTGACCCACAGCTGAGGCCTGGAATATCACCTTGAGATGAATGCCGAGGTGGTATGTCAAGGAAACCTCTTTAGCCGACCTGGTTAACGCCCAGCCTATGTGCTTTATACTCAGCCGGGGCGCTTTATGGCGTTGACCAGAAGAGAGAGATGGAGTCAGTGATGGGACACTGTCTTTACCCAGACGTGACAGGCGCCCATCCCCTACGAAATGTAGCAATGATTACGGTTGAAAAGCAAGATTGTCACATCCATAAGTTAGGGTGATGACAAGTGTAAAGTATGCCACGTGTCGTAATCCAAGACAAAAAGTTCCTCTATAAATGAAGCACAATTGTCTCCAGGTTGGGGGTTAGCATTTTCTCACTCTTAACTCTATACTTCTCTCACTCCCTTTTCTCTCTTCTACACATTTATATTTCCCGCACCCAATATATATTTGCCCAAAATGAGTACTGACTTAGGCATCGGAGTGCAAACGGGAGCCACCTCGGCCCCCTTTGCAAACTGATTGTTTGTCACAGTGCGCAGAAGATCCACGTGTTCAAGAGGGAGGAGCTGAGACGTGTTGGTCCAAGGTCCATCCGGATTTTGTGGTCAACAGCGTACATTGTTGGGATACTAAGGAGATATTTAAGTAACTTGGGATGGATCATTTGGAAAGTAGCCAAACATGGGTTATAAGGTATTTAAAGAGAACAAAAGATTACATGCTCACATACAGAAAGTCGGATCAGTTGGAGATCATATGGTATTATGATTCCGATTTTTGCTAGATGCCAAAACAGTAGAAGATCCACATCAGGCTACATCTATTTGCTAGTTGGATGAGCTATTTCTGGAAAGAGTGCTTAACAGACACTTTAGCTTCTTTCACCTGGCAGCAGAGTTTGTAGCATTGTTGGGGGCATCTAATTATGGAATATAGTTGCGAAATTTTGTCACTGGGCTGCATATTCTGTACGGTATAGAAAGACCACTAAAGTTATATTGTGACAATAACTCAGCAAATTTATATTCCACTAACAACATGAGCTCAACTAAGTCAAAATACATTGACATAAGTTTCTGGTTGTGAATGATACAGTTCAGAGTAGACATGTGTCAATAAGACCACATTGGGACAAACTCCATAATTGCGGATCCGCTTACTAAAGTATTACCACTCAAGGTCTTTCATGAGCACATTTGATCATATGGGTGTTGTATTTTTTGAGGATATTTGGTTTCAGTGGGAGTTTGTATTTTGGGTGCTTTAGACACATTTACTGTCCTTTCGGATACAGTTTAAAGTTAAAGTTATTTACAGCTGTAAGGTTTCAGGTTTATTATCTCTGAACTCGTTTGAGGATGATCTCACTAAAGTTGGAAATAGGCATGTTAAAGATCACATTACATGTAATTTCCATACTGCACATCCATACTTGATCCATGTCATTCAATTATGTCGATATACGTGACCATTGATGGGTTTAGTTACGATAAATGTTGCGAAAACCGCTTTGATCCTATGTTAATATAATTGATGGACCGGATTGTTTGGGGATGCATTCAGTAATGATAGCAAAATTCTGAGTACTCATAAGATTGTGATTGATAACAATTGTAAGGTTACACATATAGCCAAGTGGGAGATTGTAAGGATTTTAATCAATCGTGTGGGCTTATATGTGAATTATTGTGTATTGAATAAAATGCTATCAAATTTGGTTAAGCCCATTTAAAGTGATCTAATAAGGATTTGGTATATCGGGCTTTAATGCATATAATTAATGTATGGGCTTTTATGTGTAGATATCAGGTCATTACCTAATTTCATGATGGACCGAATTAGGTTAACAGGAAATTCAGTATATAAACACGGTTATGGTCTCTGAATCATACGTATTGTTCATCGTGTTTGACATCCCATCATCAGAGAGAAAATAAGGACTACGTATTGATTTAGAAGATCCAACCGTCGAATCGTTCATCGTGAACCATATCTGATTAAGGTACGCTTCCGCTTCAGTCATTTAATTCTTAATGATTCAACATGATGATTTTTTATCATAGATAAATAATTATCTGTGATAAATTTTCTAACATCAGAAAAAGAAACAAGAAAAGTGAGATTGTGTCTGTACAACCTCAGGGAAACTCACCCCATCTTCTATTGAACAACGAAATCCAGTCATGTTCCTTAGAGAGTTTTTAAAAAAGATGCCACTGCAAGGTATCTAATAGTTAAATATCACTGCCGCTAGGATCACGTTATCTATCATTGCTCTAAACAATTGCCCAAATCTTGTGTCATATTTCTCGATTGATGCAAAATGACAAAGGGTCGTTTTGTAGGGCTTCTGCTTTGACATCCGCCTGTAGAAAAGTTTTAAAAGAAAACTACTTGCCTACCAATTTCCTTTAAAACTCTTCTAATCATACAGTACTTTCAGAAAATTATTCAAACATGTACAAACTCAGTTTCTTAGATTCAGAAGCAGCATTTGACTTTTCAAAAGTATCGTCAAAGCCATAAATTATAGGCTAAGAGAAAAAAATCACACACGTCATGTTACAACTACACGGACCTTAAGCTTAGTTGTATATATTCCTCTAGCAAGCACCCCAGATGGAGTCGTCTCCTCCTCGAAGGTGTGTACATATGGTTCTCGTTGAGGAGCAAAAGTGCCCAACATGCCTTTGCTTTGATCAACTACAAAGAAAAATCAAAGGGGAAAATGGAAAAACAAACATGAGAAATAATAATATTATTTAAGATTAGCATCCATGAAAAAGTAAGTCTATAGAGGTACAACTTTTTTTCATATATGTTATCCATAGATTATTAATAGACTAATTCGCGAGCGTATTGTACCATTATAAAAAATACTCTTTAACAATGAGCAAGTATTCTTGAAAAAACTCAGAATATGCACCATCATTAAAATATTTTCCACTCTACTCGGACAAAGGTCATTCGTTCGAAAAGACGCAAGAAATCGCTAATGTGCAGATTCCGAACCTTGGAGTCCAGACTTCCAAACTGTATTTGTGTAGGCCAGGCCGGAAACGATGTTGTGAAGAACTATGAATGTCAGCTTAAGGCGGTAAACAGAGCCCTCTCGGAGAGTAAAAAGTACATGCTTGTACTGGTCTTTAGTAATAAGCAAGGGACCATTGAGCTCGCCAAAATCAGAAGATATGATTCCAATTGATTGAAATCGAACTTCAGGCTCCATTTGTCCTGCAAAAAGAGGTACCATTACTATTGGAAAATCAAGATGAATATATTAAGGATCGTGATTTTGAGACGAACCATTTAAATCATTTTCCAAGCAGCCGAGAAGCTTTTCTTTCCATCTTCTTAAGCTCTCATCCTCCTAAGGACAATATAAAAAAACGAATCGAGTTCAAATTCTCAAAATTCGGCGTGAATCAATGAGTTATTGATGCCTATTTCTTGGTATCTATTCGAGAATCACCAAGAATTACAATGTTGGTCGCGAATTACATTTTTTTGGTTGTCTCGTGGCGTTCACATCAACAACTCCACTCATTAATTCGAACACCTCGAACTTGAAGGTTATAAATTACCAACTGAAAAACTAAAACTTAAATAGTAGAACACCTTAAGATTTGTACAGACGAGAATTACGAACACACAAGATTCATTTCAAGGTTGAGAGTTCAAATCCTGGGGACACGCCTGCTTTGGCGAGGACAAAATTGAAAAAAATGATAAAGCCTCTTGGCAAAACTAAGAAGAATTCAATTTGATTTTTACCTTTGAAAAGTCAAAGTGCATGCATGATTTAACAACTGTCAATCAAAAGCAAAATTCAAATTGAATTTGATTTCATCCAAGGTAATGTCAATTTGGACCATCAATTGATGTCTATATATGTGTCATTCCATTCATTTGTTAGATGATTTTCAAGACGCATAATTTCTCTAGTTCAAAGAGAGAGTTTGAGGGAATTGGAGTGAAAGTTATAGTGGAGAGAAAATTAGAAAGTAGAGAGATGGGGGAATAATTTTGTGTGATTTCCTATTTGTGTTTCTTCTATTACAAGAGAGATTAGTCATTGTTATCTCCTTGTATTTAGAGAGAATGTTGTAATTTCTCCTATTATAGTGGAATCCTTCTATCCTTGTCCATGATTTTTACCTCAAAATTAATTGAGGGGTTTTTCACGTTAAAATATTTGTGTCCACTTTAAAACATTATTTCTCTATTTTTCACATTTCTACTTCAGTTGTAATTGTGTGCGCCGAACACAACATTCTTAACAAAAATCCCATTCTCGAGGGACAATTCATGTGTTACAAGAAGGGCTCAACAACTATATTGAAACATAACCATTTTTTGCAGATTAATCTTAAAATAACTATATTAAAAAATAACAAATTTTTTGTAGATTAATCTAAAAAGCAAAAAGAAAAAGAAAGAAAAAGAAAAAGAAAATGGAAAATTTCATAAACCCAACAGCTTTAGAAAGGGTAAGATGAAGAAGAGGGGGAAAAACCTAGTCTTTTTCAATCCGTTCTTTGTGAGGAAGAAGAGGGCCAGGATTAAAATTCTCAAAAACCTTCTTATTTTCTTGATCCTTTTCATCAAAACCCTCATCTTCATAATCAAAACCCTCTTCATTCTTTTGTTTATTCTCTTCTGTCACTGAAGCACTTGGCCCTGCTTCTTCTCTCTTACTACTCTCCATTAAACTGCTGCTAATTTTTTTGAAAGGGACAATCAAGTATTAGAATGAAGGCGGACAATAAAATGAGGGCAGACAAGTATTTTCTCTCTAGAATTCTTGGACATACAGACAAAGTTATTTTAATTTGTCGTTGTCGGAGGGCATGCCTTTCTTCTACCTTTTTTTTTTATTGTGTAAGGTGTAGATAGATATCCCTTTCTTGGAAGAGGATAATTGTTCTTTGATTGCTGGAACTGACTGCTGTACCTGTTCGAATGGTGCTGATTTCAAGATTGCTACACTTTCTGTTTGGTAATTTTTTTTATTAATTATATAACAAACAAACAGTTTGGTGTTTTAGAGATAAAATGTGTTGTTGAAAGTGATTTAAAAAAATGTATTGTTTATAAACCGTTAATCTAATGAAAAAAATAACAATAATATCCGAATCTTTACTTCGTGATCTCGATTTGAATATCACAATATCCCTCATTATCTAGTCGATTCTAATTATATGTGAGATTTTATCGAATAATAACGCACAAAAATGAAATATATCATCCCCAATATGCCTTTAAGAAATGATGCATCGTGTAGTTTTCAATTGCAAAATATTTATGGATCATAACCACACCGAACAAGAACAAGTTCCTTTCAAGAATACGAGCTTTCATTCTTTTCAGCACAATGCAGCTATAAACCAAGAAAGATTCGACAACAAAATTCATACTTTTATCATTCTTTCAGCAATCAACAAGAGGATGTACATTGAATTTATCAAAATTCAGGTGAAATTTACAAAACAGCTCTTCATCTGAAAGGCTGTACAGGTTCCGTCTCTTCGAGAAGTGTTGCAGCCTCAAAACATTCAGCAGCCTCCATTGCCAACGCCCCACCCTCGTCCTTGTAGAGGAGGCCAAGATTATACCATGCCGAAGTATTCATTCTGTCGAGTCTAAGTGCTTCTGTCAGAAGGCTCCGGACAATGGCCGAAGACTTGCTACTGATCCGTCTCAGAAGCACTGCTTTGCAGACCAGGCTGGGGACGTACGTCGGATCAACATCCAGAGCACGCATAAATGCCTTCAATGCTTCTTTGTGGTGGCCCTTTGCTTCGTGAAGCAAACCTGCAAACATCAATCGAAATGAATCTCACTCTACAAGTAATTAAGTTCGCTCGGCCAGATGAATGCAAGCACATGAACGGAAAAGAGGGATGGGAGATAAGAAATTCGAGCGGCATCTAAAACTTGCTTGCCACCTATAAGTTCGTGTTTGTACACATTATATGCCGTACAAGACAATAAAACATACGGGAATTCAACTTTTTCTTGTATCTATGGTTAAATGCTGTCTAATTCACCTTACCAAGCAATAATATCACCATCCCAACGAGACTAACACCATCTTAAAACCATTAAGATCGAGGGCCATTTCATTATACATTGGCGAATACAACCTTCATGTTCTCTGCTATTCAAAATGTCTCTCCAACCATGAGACACTATCCTTCCAGAAGGACCCCTTAATAGGATAATAAGCCCCTGTTTGATGGAGATTATAAAGAGAAAAATTGATGTTTTGAATAGTGGTTTTTTGAATAATGCGTGGAGTCGTGGTTAAAAAGTAAAGAAAAGTTTTGGGTTAGGTGTAGAATATTTTATTGTGTGAACGTGTAGTTGAAAATGAGTACGAGAAAAAAGAGGTTTGAAAAAATGGTAGACAAACATAGGCTAAATCTGATCCTCAGAGAACGGTCTGAAAAAGTGATTTTCTCCTCGATCACCCCACAATAAGATATTATTGTACAAAAGCCTGATAATAAATTCTTGTATTTCATTCAGTTTATCAAGTTCTCTCTTGATAACAGTTTTCTTTCAACATAACCTCTTCAGAATCATGGTGAAGTTACTACCTTAGTTTGCTCCTCTTATAATCTCAAAATTCTATTTGTTCCTATCAAGAATTTTCAATTGTCTGAGAAAACAGTTTTTTTGTTACTCACATCCACTATAATTGGTATCATTTGATAACATTATTGAAACAGTTAACTAGCCCAACGACCTATGCTCTTAGAGACTATTGAACCTGGTTATCATATAAACGATTAAGCATCGTACAATACTGAAAAGACCACAGTGAATCTGTCTTTTTCCCCTCTCTTTTTCTCTGAGCTTTCCAATCTAAAGCTTTCCTTTACAAGGAAATGGAAAAAGAATTGTATACAAGATGGGAAAAGGAAAGGATATAAAAAAGTGAGTATTATATGATCATACCAGACATATGCCATCGAGAAGCTGAGAAAGGATTAATTGCTTCAGATTTAGAAAGACAGATCTCAACATCACGCCACTGGGACAATCTTATGTAGATGGAAGCCAGATCATGCCATGTTTCCATCTCTAAATTCTTATGGTGGTTTTTGTTTTCCTGTCAATTACATAGAAAGAAAGGCCTTCAGTCTAAACATTTCTTTTTTTCTCAGGTGTGCATAGGGTGGCGGGGAAGAAATGGTCTATATGCGTGCAGAAACATGTCCAGCCAATTATTATAGAGCACAATAAATGAATTATAATAAGCTACTAGCTGATAAAAATACACTGCTGAGAGGAAAATAACAGTACCAGAGATGCAGCTCGAAAATAACATGCATATCCCCAATTCAAACAGACAGACACTCTTTTCCAAATTAATATTGTAGAAAATCTTCCTAGAAAACACATGTTTTCTAATTCTAATGTGCTTAACTAAAACTTTGAAAACATGACTGAAGCGCAATTACTACTAAGCTGAAATACTGTACCGGAGAAACAGAAGAAAATAAAGGGGAAAGGAAGAGTTGAAAAGTATCAATAATAAGATCCTTAGTAAACAAGGGAAATAATCCAATAGGGAAAAGTGGGGAAGGCAAGTTTACACTATTACTCAATACAGAAACTGAGAAATTGTATTAATTATGCATGCTGGACAAGACATCAAAGTTGTGTGAAGTAAAGAATAACAAATCGCCCTACGGAAAGAAGCAATCCATACCAGCCTGGATCCATCAAATTAGTATATATTTTTGCAACATTGAGATTCAAAATATTGCAAACATGCTGACAGGGAAAAGGTTCTGCAGGCAGCCATAGTCAAAAGACAATCTTTAATATGTCTTATTTTGACAGGTAGGGAAAGATGTCATTAGTGAATTGTGAGAATGTAGTGGTGACATCGAATTTCTTTGACAGGCTTTTTATAGGTATGACATGGTACAATTAGCTCCTGTATATATCTAATAATCTAATTATGAACAAAAAGATATATGTAATTATTTTATGTACATAAATTTTCAAATTTTATGATTTTACAACAATGGTTTTATGATAAATAGATACACAATAGGTTCTTGAACCCACCTCGCGAGTATATATGCACTATCATTTTTCTTTTTTTAAGCAAACCAGATTATTTAGTTGATGTACACTACAGGATATGTGTAGGTGTTCAAGTCGAGCAGAGTCAACTTATCCTTAATGTATAGATATGAATACAAAATCCTATACCACACTTCAACTAAATTTCAGAAGAAGTCATCTGTCAAATTTTAAGCACTTGAACCATTACTGCAATTTCAGTCCAAGTAGTTTAAGGTTAACTTGTGTCTTGTATAGGTCTTTATAACACACACACACACACACACACACACACACAGAGAGAGAGAGAGAGAGAGAGAGAGAGAGAGAGAGAGAGAAAGAGAGAAAGAGAGAGAGAGAGAGAGTTCATGTGCGTCTAACAAGGGAGCCACAAACGCACCTTTTGCCCCTTCCCTGAACTAAAACTTTTCCTCTGAACCTGAAGAACAGCAAGAAGCTGAGTATAGGTTTCTATGGCCTCCTTCACTAGATCCTGTGCAATTTGGAGTTTAGCCTTAGTTTGCAGCAATTCTCCCGGATCCCATTTTCCAGTCTGATCGAGAGCTGCATTAATGATGGTTTCAGCATCAAGAAAACGTTTCTGAGCAGATAATAATCTAGCCAACAGTATCCATCCTTTAATGTTGAAGCCACCTTCCAATTTAAGCAAACATTTTGCATACTGAAGTGCCGTATCCAACTTCCTTTGCTCGGCATTTTCTAAACAAAGGTGGTAAACGATACTGGGGTCACTCATTCTTGTCATTCTTCCAGCAATTTCCAAGGACTTGAGAGCCTCAGATTGTCTTTGAACCCTCTCACTATCTTGTACACATGATCTAGAATTTTCCGAAAGTGAGATGCCTAGCATGCAATTGGCAACACCTACCAACAGGTCGCATCTTCCATGCAAGCTCTCAATTGCCCTACCAGCAAAAGAAACTCCATCTTCTGCACATTTACAGCTCTCCCCACATATCTTTGAAGCAAACAGTAAAGCTGATACACATGTAGGATCCTCATGACTTTTCAATATTTTTTTCCATAAATTCAAAGCAGATAAGTCGTCGCCTTCTCCATGATAACAGAGAGCTAATATATGATACCTTTCTTTCCGGTGTATAACCCCAGGCAGCAATTCTTCCAATTGATTAGCTAAAGCCCTTAGTCCACCTGATATAGATAATGCATAGGAAAGGTGATCCAAAATTGATGGATCCCACTCAATTATCTTGAGGGTTACTTTCCGTAAAAGAATTATCAAAAGAAGAATAGCTTCCTCGGTATTGTTTCGAGGTACAAATGAACTGTCCGTTTGGGATCTCAAACTTGGGGGATTTGCTTCATTTCCACTGTACAAAAGAAAAATGGCAAACTCCTTTTGTATCTTAGCCAGAGGTTGTGCATCAAGGTTCCATGGATGTAGAAGGGCCCGGCGGTAAGACAAAATAGCTTCACTAGGATGATCAGCAAGTTTCCATAATACCGGAAGCAACTCTACAGCCTTGTTTATAGTTTCCTGCAATTTACAGTCACCGCCAATGTTCTCAGGCAAGCCTGCTGGTAATGAAGATTCAACAACGTCCAGGATGACTGTGCATGATTGAGCAGCTTCTGCAAAAATGTTGAAATCACAAATCAGAAAACTGTTCTTGAATTGTCAATTCATCAATCTCGCAAATAGTATCTACCCTCGTTAGACCTTTCCTCTCTCTCTCTTAAAAATAAATTTAAAAAGGAGGACGACTAAAGGGAGCAGTAGCAAGAAATGCAGATATCAGAACTTCCTAAAATTAGGATAAGCAGAAGTCCATATAACAGTTACTATATTGTTAACTACATACTGTAATTTGTAAGCAGTGTTAGTTATCATTGAAATGCTCTGAGAATTCTCAGACGTTGTTTATATAGATGACTCTAACAATCATTGCCAGTATTATTGGAATTATTGTGCACGAATAGTACATTTGATACAATCCTAAACAGAGATGATAACAAGCCTGATAAGCCCCAGAGAATCTTTCTAAAGCTAAAGAATTTAAATTATTTAAGTGATTGCAATGAAGGAAAAAGGAGAAAATAATAGCAATCTAAAACAGCATGAAACCATAAGACACTGTTGAAGACGAACATTAAATAGATAATTATCTCCCCTTTCTAAGGATTTAAACTTTTAAACGAGTTGATCCTATAGACATTTTTTTGCAAATAACAAAAGGACGATTCACCAGTTATCATGTGAGCTACCTTTATACCTCCCAAGTGCCTGTAATGATTTTGCTTTTAGAAACATTGCTTCAAACAGCAAGCTAATAGCATGTATCGACATTGGTGGTGTTGCAAAATTCTGTGACCGCCTCTTACGAGTTTCTCCCCTTTTAGAAAGCGTAATTTTCATCTTTGGAGTCACTGCAGACATGTCTATCCCTTCAAACACATGTAAGGCCGCTTCTAGGTTCCCTTTCTGGTACTCGTACCTTCCTAACAACGCTCTGGCTTCCTGGAATAATGATTTCTTAGTCATAGTTATAGTAAATAACCAAGCTACCATTTCGTTGCAGCACAAATTCTTATGGAAAGTTTTCTTATGCTTATAAGTCGAACTTACTTTTCAATTATTTATTTGACAAGCACGGTTTTCAAAAAAAAAATTACAGCAAGACTTACTTTGCTAGAAAGTCTTAGCTTAATTTCTAAAAGCAAGTTCATTAGATATATGGCTAAGAAAGAAAAGCAAAATCAAATCCAATATGAGTAAAAAAAAATCAACCAAATATACGAATAAAATAAACATCAAAAGGATCTTTGCGTGAGAAGAATTAGAGAAACAACCTCGTAATTTAAAGAACCACTTTCACGCAATGATGATTCAGCTTCTTCAATGTTGCCAATGTCAGGCTTCCGTTCAGCTTCTCCAGCTTGAGATGAATAAACACTGTGTGTATAATCCTTGGTTGCAAGAGATTCAGAAGAAGGGACCATTTCTTCTCCACGTAACTGTTCCCCCGAGCAAAGACAATGCATTATCTTTCCCAACTTAACACTAATCCGATCTCTCCTACCTTCTTTACGATTCTCATTCCTCATACCGTTTCAGCCCTCCAGCAAGTCTTCAAAATCATAAGACAGATAATTAAAAATAATAATACGCAGTCTTAACTACAAGCATCCCATAAAGTTTCTTACAATCAGTGCACTATAATCGGGATTGCAAATAAGTACACCTCAAAATATAGAAAGTTCACTCATGTTATCCTTTATTGACATGTTCGGTGGGCAGTACTTGACAGTATTAAGCAACAAGGAAAAAAAAGCTACAATCTTGTCCATTTTACTGTAGTACAGCCGCATACCATTCATATACTGGAAGGACATATTTTTACATCAATCATACAACTAAAAAAAACCCTCGAATAATTGAGAAACGGGACCCAAAATCAGAATTCTTGTCAACTGTCTAAAGAGTTATTACCATTTCAGAAGTCAACTTATATCATGCAATTGAAGTCCCAGAGACCTATCACACTACCAGATCATCAGAATCACAATCCAAAACCCCAATACCCAAAAAAAATCAAGATTCTACAAATTAAGAAATTTAATAATCCATTAAAGCAAACATAATTAAACACCAATTAAAAGAGAAAAACATTTACACATATTTACCTCTCACTGTCGAAAAAACAATGCAGAAAGCAGATGTTCGAAGCCCAGGGAACCTCAACTCCAGCCCACATCTCTTTTTATAGCCGATCAAATATCCCAATTCTTTAAAGAAGATAAATAAAATTCTTCGATAAAACAAGATTCTCAAAAAGTACCAAGTACCCTTTTCTTTCTTTTAACAAAGTATCTGAACTAAACTACGATCTGGCTTTGTGGGCAGGGTTAGAAGACAAAGAATCGAATTTTGAACAGAAGCGTGAGAATGAAGACTTGATTTTTTTTTTTATTAAAAAAAAAAGGGGCAGAAGTAATAGAAAAATCAAGAATTGAGAATATCCAATTCTGTTAAATATATATGGTGGTGGGGATTTGGGAAACGAAAATTCTCTGGAGTCAATTTTTTTTTTTTTTTTGATAGTCAATTTTGTAATTATAGGAAGGATTCTAAGGTGAAGCATGTGTCACGTGAATAAGCTTCCAATTCATGAATTTTTGTGCTGTCTTTGCTGCTGACAAAAAGTAATAAATTGTCAAGTATGTTCTTTGTTTTCATTCAAGTTACTGTTTCACATAATTTTATGCAGTGTTCTAAAAAGCATGAAACGTGACGAAGCGTGGAGCCCAAGAATCAAGCTTTTGAAGCTTAAGCGGGAGTAAGCGTTAAAAAACGTTTTTTAATTCCTAAAAATTTATTTAAATTTTACCCATACTTGAACAAGTAAAAAAAAAAAGACAGCTGCGCGCATCGGGCACGCTTAAGCGCGCATTGCGCGCGCTTTTTAGAACAAAATTTTCAAAAACGCGTTTTTCGCGCTTCCGGCCAGAACGTCGCGTGGGCAGCGCGTATCGCGCATAATGCGCGCGTTTTTTGCGCGTTTTCGAACACTGATTTTATGTGAGTTTGAGGGTTAGAACTCAAATCACATGAAAAGTTTAACGAATTCTTTTCTATGTGTGTGTTTGGCCCCCCATTTTTTGAAAAAAATTATGGTTTTAGATAATATTTTTGGGAGAATGTGTGGTTAAAAAAATGTTTGAAAAGTCAATAATGGTAGACTTGACTAAGATTAATGGTTGAGATTGAGTGTTGAATAAATTTGATTTGAAAAAAATGGGAACCAAACAGGGACTATATGCTCATGTTTGAAAACTCAAAATCATTTAAGTTTGTAATTGCATTTGGACCAGTCCAGCTATAGCCCAAGAATTAAATCAAATTGGATCGTTTATTGAAGCCCATATACGTAGCCTGCATTTTCAGCATGGATCAATTAAATGAGAGCCTAAATACTGAATGCTGAAGCCCATATGAATGATCTGGACCTAAGGCATGTTATCACGACCGCCATAATTCATACACCGTTGGATCATTCATCTTCATCTCTACCGTCCATTTTGAAATAAACATTACTTAAGACGCTTCAATCATAAAATATCCAGAAGCATCCTCTCTATATGACTCTCTGATTCTATCTCTTTCTTCATCTTCTTTGTCCAGAAAATATACTCTGATTTCTCTTGTTTCTCGCAAATTTCTTAGTGGTTTATACTGATTCTTTGTACAAAATCAGTATTACTTAGTGGTTCTTATACAGATTGTGATTCTATGTAATTTCTGTGTGATTTTGCGAGTATTATTGAGATTTCTGAATATTTTAAGTCAGATACTTGAATCTGTATAATTTTTGTTTAATACTCTGCGATTTTGTGATTAATAAAATTTTTCTGAAGTTTTATGTCTGAAATCGTATTTGTATTACTTTATGGTTGATTCTGAGCATTGATCTCTTAACAGTGGTATCAGAGCCTTAGGGTTCGCGTAATATACACTGATTTGACTCAGATCTTGTTAGATCCAGACGTTTTCTTTGTGGATCTGTGATTTTCTGGATTTTTTGTGTGGTTTTTGAACATTACGTTTTAGGGTTTTCAGATTTTGGTGGTAATCTTTGAGAAAATTAATTTTCTTAAAGTTTTATGAAAACTTTCTTTAAAATGTTTTTTGATTTTTCTGAAATTTTTGTTTTCAGATTTCTTGAAAAAAAAATTTGGGAAATTTTTCAATATATTCTTCGTGGTACACATTGCTTAGTGGAATTATTGTTTTAAACCTATTTTTAAAATTAGGTTTTCTCAGTCTTTAATTTTCTGGATCATTTAATTCTGGGTCTTACATTTTTGGGATCTTTTGGTTTTGTTTCAGTATATTTCTTTATAAATATACTGAAATACTTAATTAGATCCTACATCTTGGTGGCTGATCTTCGTGGCATATCTGGAAAGCTTAACTTCTGTTTGGTAACACTGTTTGATTTATAAACTTGTTTATTTATGATTTTGAGGTAAAAAGTAATGGTTGAAAATTGGAGAGAGAAAATGTGTGTGGTTAAAAAATGATTTGTTATAAACAAAAAAAAATATTAGTTACCAAACGGAGGCTTAGTGGTACTGAACTTTTGGATTCTGAATCTTTGTGAATTAATATCTTTGTAGAGCTGCAGTCATATAAAAATTTGCATCAAGTGATATCTTTTAATTACTGCACAATATACTGCTATTTGTCTTTCAATTCTTGGTTCTTTCCAAAATCTCTCCGTTAAAGCCTATTATTGGACCCCAATCCTCACATTTGTCTAGGATTTCTTGAGAATCCGAGAATCTGAGGGAGCTTGGGCTGACCCATAATAGGTTGAGGGATATACTGGAAGAACTATTTTTCAGTATATTAGTTCTTAGTGGTTTTCTTGATCAGCTTGTTTTCTATTATTAATTTGTGATCACCTTGATTGTCTTACTGTTTGATAATTGTTTTAGAGACTGTGTCTTATATCCTGATCTTTGTGGAATATTTCTGATAATTCTTGACTTCTGTGATTATACCCTGCATTTCAATCTGTCTGTCTATTCTTGATTTGAAGTAATAAAATAAAGCCTTAACTCTTGATAAATTCTTTCAAACATTTTAGTCATTACTTCAATGGCTACTATAAAAAGTAGATGTTGAAGTATGGAATGGCAAAGGAGATTTTAATCTCTGGAGCCAGAAAATGAAGGCTTTGTTACTACAAATGAAATGTGCCAAAGCCTTTGATCAGTCTTGGCCTCTGAATTTATCTTAGGATAGAAAAATTGAAATGGATGAAATTGCATGGAGTACAATTTTTCTTCATTTGTCTGATAATGTGATTAGACAAATAGGGAAAACTAAAACTGCTATGACACTTTGGGAAAAATCAGAAGAGGTTTATGATATTGTTTCTTTGCCTGATAAGTGCTTCTTGTGGAAACAATATTTTTCTTTCAAATTTGATCCATCTAAAGATGTGGATGATAATATGAATAGGTTTACTAAGATCACACAGAGTCTTTTAAATTGTGATTAAAAACTTATTGATGAACAAAAAGTTGTGTGTCTACTGAATGCTATGGGTGATAAGTTCAAAGACCTTAGGAATGCACTTGAATATGGTGGGCAGAAATTGACTACAGAAATTGTTCACACTTCTCTTAAGAATAAGGAACTTGAATTTAAAAATAATCCTAAAGAGGCCTATAGTGTTATAGGATCTTCTAAAAAGAGGAATTCTTTTAGGAACAATAAGCCTGTGAGTAATTTCAATAAAAATTGGAATACTTCTAATAATAATAGAACTTGGAATAGTGTGAACAGTAAACCTGCAAGAGGTAATTCTCAAAATAAACTCAATTTCAATAGGTCTAATGACTACACCTATAGAGGACAGAATAATTCTAGGAATCAGACCAATTTTAGAGGTTATGATAACCCTAGAAATCAAGACAATCTTAGAAATCAGAATAATGTCAGGGGGCAAGACAACAATGGGGGATTAGATAATATAAATAGACCCAGACTTTGTTTTTATTGTGACCAACCTGGACATCACATTAAAAATTGTTTCAAAATGAAGAATGAAATTGGAACCAGTAACCAAACAGAGGCTGCAGTCCAAGATAATAATGGTGGTGTATGTTACTACTGAATCTGACAATAAATATGAATGGATACTTGATTCTGGTTGCACTTTTCATATGTGTCCTGAAAGAAATTTGTTTTCTGACTTCATTAGTAACTATAATGGTTATGTGAAACTTGGAAACAATGTGATCTGTGATGTTAAAGGATCAAGTAACATACGTTTGAAACTTGAAAATAACAAGACATTAGTCTTGAATCAAACTAGATATGTGCCTGACTTAAAAAGGAATTTGATCTCACTTGGTGTACTTGATTCTGAATCATATGAGATAAGATTGCATAAAAGTTACCTATCTATCTTTAAAGGTAATCTGTTACTTTCCTGCACTCCCAAAATCAATGGAATTATGTCTTAAATTCTTTTCCTCTATGTGCTACATCTTTTAATGCTATTTTTGATACTAATAAAACTACTTTATGGCATAAAAGGCTTGGTCACTTAGGAGAAAAAGGTTTAAAATTACTTGAAAAGAAAAGTGTTTTTGGTAAATATGTTTTACAAAAACTTGATTTCTGTGAGAAATGTATTTTGGGAAAGTAGAAAAGAAACTCTTTTGGAAAAGGGATTCATAAATCAAGTGACATTCTTGAATATTTACATGTTGATATGTGGGAACCTGCTCTAGTCAATTCTGTTTCAGGTTTTAAATATTTTTTGTTGACTGTTGATGATTTTTCTAGAAAAACTTGGGTTCATCTGTTAAAGACTAAAGATGCTACTGTATGGACATTTAAAAATTGGATCACTTTAGTTAAAAATTTGAAAGATAAAAGGGTTAAAATGATTAGGACAGATAATGGCCTTGAGTTTTGTAATCGGGATTTTGATTCTTTTTGTAGCAGTCTAGGTATTCTTAGGCACATGACTGTTGCATACAGTCCACAGCAAAATGGGGTTGCTGAAAGAATGAATAGGACACTCTTAGAAAGAACTAGGTGTCTTTTACTTGATTCTAATCTGCCAAAATTATTTTGGGGTGAAGCAGTCAAAACAGGTTCATATTTGATTAATCTTTCTCCCTGTAGTGCTATTGATTTTAAAATTCCTGATCAAATTTGGAACAATTCTCTTCCAGATTTTTCTAAACTGAAAATTTTTGGGTGTGCTGCTTACTAACACCAAACTGAGACTAAACTTGATTCCAGGTCACTGAAATGTGTTTTTCTAGGATATGGAGAAGGAGTTAAAGGTTATAGGCTGTGGGTGAAAGAACAGGGAGGTTATATGGTTTTTTAAGTAGACCAGTTGTTTTTAATGAAAATTTCTTTCTTTGTAAAAATGGAATTTTAACTGATCCTATTAGTGAACAAGATTTTCTTACCTCTGAACTGAGTGCAGACCATTTGAGTAATGAAAATAGTCTGCCCAATACTCAGTTTCAGGTGGAGCAACCCCCACATTCACCAAATATTACTCCTGGTCATATTTCACCGAATATTGATCCCATTCCAGAAAATATTTCTGATACTGAAACAGATTTAAATCTTGATAATTACTTGTTAGTAAGGGATAGGACTAGAAGGGAGATTAGACCTCCTACTAGATATGATGATCCTGATTTTGTATCTACTTTTACATATTCTGAACCTTGATGCGTGTCGCAATGCACCAAAATAATAAATAATTCCTTACTCGCCAAATATTAATTAATAATGTAGTAGGGAGAGTAAGGGTCGATCCCACGAGGAACAGAAACTAATTTTAGTTGTTCGATCAATTAGAATGGAATGGGGGGTTTTGTTGTTTGAATTGCTTGAATGAAAAATATGCTTAAAAATAAATAATTAAATATGACTAGAGAAATAATATGAGAAGAAATCTTGTTCTCGGGTTCGGTTGTGCCCTCAATTAATGTTATATCTTTCCTTGTAACGTGTTTCTATCCCTAATTCAATTATCAATCATAAATAATCAACAAGCTCTGATTATCTAAATTCTTCCTTATGTGTATTGATTCAAAACAAGCTCTTCGAACCAATTCTAGCAACGGACAATCCTAAACAAGCTATTAGGATTTAATGCACGACTAATATGAAAATCTAGAAGAATAGGTTGAATTGGATCGTTAATTTCACAAGCTCGAATTAATCAATCCAAGTTGAATTATTACTAAACCTGCACGAGATTTATTTGCTACTAAAGTAAATATTCAATGACAATTACGGATCAAGAATCTAAACATAGCATATTCATGAATCCAAAGATCAATAATTCAATTGTCCAAATTAAACTATTAATCAAATAAATTCAATGAACATTCAAAACATAATAATCCAACAATTGAAATAAATGAATAAATTCACGCTGCTAATTTGTAGGAAAATAAAATAATATAATTAAGTTAACACAACTTCCCCTTTGAACAAGACATAGAATTTAGCCTAGCATGGTTGTGGTGGATTCTTCAAGTTGCTTCATGAATTCCATTGTTGTTGATATTCTTGCGCTTGAAAATCTTCCAAGAATGCTCTATATTTTGCTCTCAATTTTCCTCAATGCCCCCCTCCTTTTTATGGTGATTTTGCTCCTTTAATACTCTCAAAATCGTACCCTAACTTTACCCCAAAGATATACTAAAGATAGACCTTGAATCAGATAAGGAAATTTCTTGGCGAGCAAGTTACGGCCGTAACTTCCCTTATCACGGCCGTAAGTGAGCTACTGAAAATTTTCGGAATTTGGAAGTTACGGTCGTAACTTTGTCATTTACGGTCGTAAGTGTATTTCTGGCGAGAAGCGTCTGTGCTCGATGTTTTGGTCATAACTTTCTCTTCAGAAGTCAGATATTGGTGATTCAAGTTGCGTTGGAAAGAAAACTCAAATATATACAATTCTTTGTGAAATAGCTCTTCCAAAATTCGAAAGTATTATATGACTAAATTGAGCTTCAATCTATGACTAAAATTCATAATCACAATCCTTGCGGGTTATTGATTTCCAACTTCACCCCAAACCTTCTTTAACCATAATTTTTGCATCTAATCTTCTTCCCACATGCCATTATTGATTTGGAGCTCTTTTAATATGCCCTTTAACCTCACTTCTTGATTTTTTGTATTTTTGTGGTCATGTTTCCTTTCTTTTCGACTTTACATAGCACAATAATTGAAAGTGCATTAAACGATACTTCAATAGGATCAAACCAATAACAAAATAAGATAATAAGTGAATTAAATACGTACTAATAAAGCACTTATTAAATCCCCCCACACTTAAACTATTGTTTGTCCTCGAATAATGATGTGAAAGAAAAGAAACATAACTCAAACAAAAAGATAGACCTACAATCGGAAAGTCAAGGTTACAGCCCACTTCTCTTTTAGCATGAAAATTCAATTGCATAACCGGAGTGTGTTAGTGTGTGCAAGAGATGCATTATCAAATATCCTCTGAACAGAAGTGAAAATCATTACCCCCGGCCCAATTCATTTCCTAATGTGGCTTGTATCCTCCCACCTCTCGTGAGTTCTCTCTTAACCTCTATCAATGATTTACTACATGGGTGTTAGTTTTTGGCCAACTTGAAAGCACATAATATAGAACAAGCAATTCAAACCACTCATAAGCATATGTAATGGGAGTTAACACCCTCACTAGATATTTCTCTCTTCGCACAAAGTGTATAAGGGTGAGAATTTTCACTCAACTCACTGCATGGAGAATCTATTACCACAGACTGTTCAAATGTCATAACCGGAACCAACAATAACACAAGTGCAAAGTAAAGGTCTTTATTCGGTTGTAACGGGGCTTCAGGTCAGGTAGGATAAAATGACATATTTAGGCTGAGTCGAGAAGGAATTTCTCAAACCAAGTCAATTCACAATGACATTACTTCCTTCACTCTCGATACGAACTTCATTGTTTCACTCTACCCAACTTTGTTCACACTTGAATTTTTTTTTTCACAAGTTGAGTGTTTGACTTCCTCAACTACTAATTTTCTTGACTAAACTTCCTTTTTATTGCTTTTTCTCTTTCGATTTTTTTTTCGAGTACAAACCGCAACTTTTTCTCTTTTGTTCAGATCATGACGCAGTCACCAATTGGCACAAGATAGAATTACATTCCCCTGAATTCAGTCCATTACTCACCCATCACCCAACACAAGATAACCATTTCAACTTCTTAGACTTAGACTACAGGATGATTCTCAATCAACAAAATCTTGCGAATCCCTTCTCTATGGGTTCAAAACAGAGACAATGCGAAAGAAAGAGTATTCGTGGCTTGTAGCGTGGCATCAAAATTTCAAGGAAAGACTAAGGATCAAAGGGGTTTCTATTGGTACATGTATCATGGTAGGCCCTTTTAGTAGGTCAAATTTGGTTTAACCTAATGCCTCTACTATATTTTGCACTTGAGTCAAGAAGCTACAACATCATGCACAAAAGAGCACATCGAAGAACAAATCAACCATGCAGGACACACATCAAATAAATAAGAGCTTAATATAAAGAGTAAAAACATCTCATAGGCTCAAAAGCTCACAAATTATGGTTTATATGTGCTTCTCCCATCCAATTATGAGTTATAGGTCATTGCTCAATCTTCATTCCGAACTCAAAATTTAGGGGATAAGGATAGAATGAAGTTACTCAAGGCGGTATTTTATCATATCAATTTTGGTTTGACTCAATTAGGTTGCAGAAATTTTTCAATTTTTCCCAATTTTCAAACTAATTCAAAAATTATTGAAAAACTCATCTCTATGTGCTCATTCTTTGTCTGATTATGCAATTTAGGAAGTTGGTGGTTCAAAAATAATCATAAGTGAGGCTGCTTCCTATTATACCAAAATGTGGGTCTAAGCACAATTAAAAAAAACAGGGATAACAAAAAATAATAGATAATCATTCCCCCCACACTTGAATTCCACATTGTCCTCAATGTGGAGCGTGACAATATAAAACAAAAGACGGGAATGTGAATGGAATCAGAAGAAGGGATGGTATTTTAAAAGTTTGCGAAACTTAAGGCCGTGAAGATATTAATTACGGTCGTAAGTAACAATCTGAAAAAAATTGAAAGAATCAACTAAAGCCGTAAACAATATAGTTATGGCCGTAATTAGGCCTCTGGATAAATTCGATTGAGTAGAGTTACGGTCGTAACAAGGCTACTGATGATTTTTTTTTTTTTTTTTTTGGTGAATGAAATTAACTAATAAGAAAAATGACAAAAATAAAAAATAACAATTTGAGGGAGTAAAGAAACTCCCCTCTCGGGTTGCCTCCCGAGCAGCGCCTTTGTTTACTGTCTTTGGTTAGACTTGTTGTTTCCTCCTTCAACCAGGATTAGGTGGATTTCCAAAGCTCAACTTCTTTTTCATATTTTTCATTAGGGCCTGCAAGACAGGGGGCAAAAGCATGCCATCAGAAGTTTGCAATGTAATACACGAGATTTTACCTAGCTTTTCACCATTTCCACCAAGTTTGAAAGTTTCCTGTACTGAAGAATCAATAACATTAACAGAATGAACAGGATTATCATCATCAAGGTAGTTCACGGAATCATAAATATTAAACTGAATCATTTCACCATCAAATTCCATGGTGAATGTGCCACTACTGACATCTATCTTAGTCTTAGATGTTTTCAAAAATGGTCTACCTAACAAATTAGGAGTGGAGTTGGGGGAGTTGTCATCATTCATGTCCAATACATAAAAATTTGCAGGAAATACTAACCAACCTACTTGCACTAGAATGTCTTCAACTACCCCGTCAGGACAAGCATTAGAACGATCGGCTAGTTGAATTATAACATTAGTTTCAGTCAGTTTGGAAAGTTTTAATGAAGCATAGGTGGACCTAGGCATTACATTGATAGATGCTCCTAAGTCTATTAAAGCACGATTTATTTTCTTATTGCCTATTTGACAAGGTATGGTAAACATACCTGGGTCTTTGCACTTGGGAGGTAGTTTCCTCTGAAAGAGCGCCGACACATTCTCTCCCATTCTTACCTTTTCATTCCCCATTAGTTTTTGTTTGTTGGTGCACAACTCCTTCAAAAACTTTGCATACCGAGGTACTTGCTTGATCTCATCCAATAGTGGGATGTTGATCTCCACCTTCCTGAATATCTCCAGTATATCCTTTTCCTTGCCCTCCTTAGTCACTTTTGCTAACCTACTAGAAAAAAGGAGGTGGAGTTACTTTAACAATTGAGTTAGAGTTGGATTTTACCTGGGGGTTTTGCGAAGTTGTATCTTCCTTTTCAATTTCCTTCTCTTCTTCCCCTTCATTCGCGAAGATTTGTTTGCTTGGACCTTCAACCTCTTTTCCACTCCTCAGGGTTATGGCACTCACATTTTTGGGGTTCACCTCGGGTTGAGATGGTAGCTTCCCTCCGGATTGTGCCTCAAGTCTGTCGATGGCAGTAGCCATTTGGCTCATCTGACTCTCCAAACTCTGAATACTGGATTTGGTATCCTGTTGAAATTGCATTGTGTTAGAAGCCAAAGTTTTAACCATGTCTTCTAGAGAGATACCTGAGTTCTGAGGCCTTTGTTGATATTGCCCCTGTGAATGGAAATGCCCTTGAGGTTTGTTGGAGGTGAAGCCCGAGGGCTTGTTATTCCCATAGCTTAGATTGGGGTGATCCCTCTATCCAGGGTTGTAGGTATTGGAGTACGGGTTGGATTGCTGTTTTTGAAATGGAAACCCTTCTGCAGCCTTTACCTGTTCTCCATTCTCCTCTTGCAATACCGGGAAAGCATCAGTTTGATGTCCGAAGTTCGCACATATCCCGCATGCCTTGACTTGCTGTGCATTTCCTACAGCAAGTTGTTTAACGAGAGTTGTTAGTTCAGATAATTGACTTTCAATATTTGACCTGCTTACCTCATTCACACGGCGGACTTGTGAGTCTCTGGTTGAGTTGAATTGCTGAGTATTTTCAGCCATATTAGAGATTAAAGCTTGCGCTTGTTCCGGCGTCTTGTCCATCAGTGCTCCTCCACTCGCGACATCTATCATGTTTAAATCCATCGGTGCTAAGTCTTCGTAGAAATACTGCACCAGGAGTTGCTCACTGATCTGATGGTGGGGGCAGCTCGAAATGAGTTTCTTGAAGCGCTCCCAGTACTCATATAATGTCTCGCCATTGCTTTGGCGAATCCCGCAAATCTCCTTCTGGATTGTCCCAGCCCTAGATGCAGGGAAGTACTTCTCTAGGAACAACCTCTTCATGTCATTCCATGTGGTGACTGATCCAGATGGTAGACAGTACAACCAGTCTGTAGCTGCATCCTTCAGCGAGAATGGGAAAGCCCTCATCTTGATTTGCTCCTCAATAATACCCGTGGGTCTCATGCTATCACATACCACGTGGAACTCCTTGAGATGTCTATATGGATCTTCACCGGCATGTCCCCGAAAAGTAGGTAGAAGGTGGATTAACTCGGATTTTAGCTCAAAGGTTCTTCCTTCTTCCAACGCCGAAAATGTGACGCACAATGGTTGTTGAACGATATCCGGAGTGGCTAGCTGCTTGAGAGTCAAATTGTTGTTGTTAGCTTCCATTGTTTGTTGTGCTGCTCTCCTTTTCCTTCTCAAATTCCCCTCGAGTTCTGGATCAAAATAAAAAAATTCTCTATTAGTCGCTCGAGTCTTACGCATACAAGCAAAGAAAACAATCTAGCAATGTTTAGTAGAGCAGCAGTAACAGATAAAAGAAAAATAAAATAATGCAGAAAAATAAAAATTCTAATTGATTAAACACTAAATTGGTTAACCGTTCCCCGACAACGGCGTCAAAAATTTGATGCGTATCGCAATGCACCAAAATAACAAATAATTCCTTACTCGTCAAATATTAATTAATAATGTAGTAACGAGAGTAAGGGTCGATCCCACGAGGAACAGAAACTAATTTTAGTTATTCGATCAATTAGAATGGAATGGAGAGTTTTGTTGTTTGAATTGCTTGAATGAAAAATATGCTTAAAAATAAATAATTAAATATGACTAGAGAAATAATATGAGAAGAAATCTTGTTCTCGGGTTCGGTTGTGCCCTCAATTAATGTTATACCTTTCCTTGTAACGTGTTTCTATCCCTAATTCAATTATCAATCATAAATAATCAACAAGCTCTGATTATCTAAATTCTTCCTCATGTGTATTGATTCAAAACAAGCTCTTTGAACCAATTCTAGCCACGAACAATCCTAAACAAGCTCTTAGGATTTAATGCATGACTAGTATGAAAATCTAGAAGAATAGATTGAATTGGATCGTTAATTTCACAAGCTCGAATTAATCAAGCCAAGTTGAATTATTACTAAACCTGCACGAGATTTATTTGCTACTAAAGTAAAGATTCAATGACAATTACGGATCAAGAATCTAAACATAGCATATTCATGAATCCAAAGATCAATAATTCAATTGGCCAAATTAAACTATTAATCAAATAAACTCAATATGAACATTCAAAACATAATAATCCAACAATTGAAATAAAGGAATAAATTTACGCTACTAATTTTTAGGAAAAGAAAATAACATAATTAAATTAACACAAGTTCCCCTTTGAACAAGACGTAGAATTTAGCCAGCATGGTTGTGGTAGATTCTTCAAGTTGCTTCATGAATTCCATTGTTGTTGATATTCTTGCGCTTGAAAATCTTCCAAGAATGCTCTATATTTTGCTCTCAATTTTCCTCAATGTCCCCCTCCTTTTTGGGGTGATTTTACTCCTTTAATACTCCCAAAATCGTGCCCTAACTTTACCCCAAAGATATACCAAAGATAGACCTTGAATCAGATAAGGAGATTTCTTGGCGAGAAAGTTACGGCCGTAACTTTCCTTATCACGGCCGTAAGTAAGCTATTGAAAATTTTCGGAATTTGGAAGTTACAGCAGTAACTTTGTCATTTACGGTCGTACGTGTATTTCTGGCGAGAAGCGCCTGTGCTCGATGTTTTGGTCATAACTTTCTCTTCAAAAGTCCGATTATGGTGATTCAAGTTGCGTTGGAAAGAAAACTCAAATATCTACAATTCTTAGTGAGATATCTCTTCCAAAATTTGAAAGTATTCTATGACCAAATTGAGCTTCAATCTATGACTAAAATTCATGATCACAATCCTTGCGGGTTATTGATTTCCATCTTCACCCCAAACCTTCTTTGACCATAATTTTTGCATCTAATCTTCTTCCCACATGCCATTATTGATTTGGAGCTCTTTGAATATGCCCTTGAACCTCACTTCTTGATTTTTTGTATTTTTGTGGTCCTGTTTCCTTTCTTTTTTTCTTTTTGACCTTACATAGCACAATAATTGAAAGTACATTAAACGATACTTCAATAGGATCAAACCAATAACAAAATAAGATAATAAGTGAATTAAATACGTGCTAATAAAGCAGTTATCAAACCTTTTCTATATGAACTTGAATCATTTGAAGAAGCCATGTCTTCTCCTGATTCTAAACTGTGGCTTGCAGCCATGCAAGAAGAGATGAATTTTCTTATTAAAAATGGCATCTGGACATTAGTCAGCAAACCTGTTAATACTAGAATAATAGACTGTAAATGGGTTTTCAAAATAAAAGAAGGTGACCCAAAAGCTATAAAACCTAGATATAAGGCTAGGCTTGTAGTAAAAGGGTTTTCTCAAAAGGAATGAATAGATTATAATGAAGTATTTTCACCAGTTGTTAAATATACCTCTATTAGAATATTATTTGCTTTAGTTGCTCAATTTAATTTGGAATTAGAACAAATGGATGTTAAGACTGCCTTCCTGTATGATTTTTTGGATGAAACTATTTACATGCAACAACCTAAAGGTTTTGAAAAACTTGGTAAATCTGATTTGGTATGTTTGCTGAAAAAGTCACTTTGTGGCTTGAAACAAGCCCCAAGACAATGGTCTAAGAGATTTGATTCTTATATTCAAAGTCTAAATTTTCAAAAGAGTCAATATGATTCTTGCTTTTATTATAAGATTGATAATTCTGATTTTATGTATTTGTTATTATATGTTAATTGCTGGCCCTAATATGCATGAGATTAACCTACTGAAAAATAAACTGCATTCTGAATTTGAGATGAAAGACTTAGGGCATGCTAAAAGAATTTTAGGTATGAATATTTTTAGGGATAGACAATCTGGAAATTTATTTTTAAATCAAAAGCATTATATTGAAAAGTCTTAACCAAATTTAACTTGATTGATTCCAAACTTGTTTCTTTGCCTTTGCGTGCACACTTTAAATTGTCATCTGATCATTGCCCTAAATCTACAGAAGAAGAACTTAGAATGAAAAATGTAACTTATTCCAATGCTATAGGATCTGTTATGTATCTTATGGTGTGCACTAGACCTGATATTGCTTTTGCTGTCAGTGTCCTTAGTAGATTTATGAGTAATCCTAGTGAATTACACTGGGAAGCTGTGAAATCTCTTTTAAAGTATCTTAAAGGTTCTGCAAATCTGGGTTTAGTGTTTTCTAACACCAAAAATGATTTCAAATTAAAAGGTTTTGTAGACTCGGACTTTGCAGGAAACATAGATAACAGAAAGTCAACTTCTGCATATTTCTTTACATTAAATAGTTCATGCATTAGCTAGAAATCACAACTACAGAAACTCGTGGCACTGTCTTCTACTGAGACAGAATATATTGCTGCCACAGATGCTGTAAAAGAATGTATTTGGCTGAAAGGTTTGTTATCTGAAATTACTTGTATTGATAATTCTACTATTGAACTTTGTACTGATAGCTTAAGTGCTTTACACATGTGTAAAAATCCTGTTTTTCATAACAAGTCAAAGCACATTGATGTTAAATTTCACTTCATTAGGGATATAACTGAAAAGGGTATTATTGAACTTGTTAAAATTCCAACTCAGTTGAATCCTGCAGATGCAGGAACTAAAATAATCCCTATAAACAAATTTAAAGATGCTTTGAATTCCCTTAAATTGTTAGAATTTTGATACTGCAATATTTTCTTATGTCTGCAAGTGTGCTGATCCAAATTGAGGTGGAGAATGTTATTGCATTTGGACTAGCCCAGCTACAACCTAAGAATTAAATCCAATTGGACCATGTATTGAAGCCCATATATGTAGTCTGCATTTTCAGCCTGGATCAATTAAATGAGAGCCAAAATACTGAATGCTGAAGCCCATATGAATGATCCGGACCTACGGTTTGTTATCACCACTGCCATAATTCATACACCTTTGGATCATTTCATCTTCATCTCTACCGTCCATTTTGAGATAAACATTGCTGAAGACGCTTCAATCATAAAATATCCAGAAGCATCCTCTCTCTCTCTCTCTCTCTCTCTCTCTGATTCTCTCTCTTCATCTTCTTCGTCCAGAAAATATACTCTGATTTCTCTTGTTTCTCTCAAATTTCTTAGCGGTTTATACTGATTCTCTGTGCAAAATCAGTATTATTTAGTGGTTCTTATACAGATTGTGATTCTGTGTGGTTTTGCGAGTATTGTTGAGATTTCTGAATATTTTGAGTCAGATACTTGAATCTGTATAATTTTTGTTTGATACTCTGCGATTTTGTGATTAATAAAATTTTTCTGAAGTTTTATGTCTGAAATCGTATGTGTATTACTTTGTGGTTAATTCTGAGCCTTGATCTCTTAACAAAGTTAAAATGAACAATTAATTTTAACCACACATTTCATCAGTTTCATAAATTTTTAATCATACATTTCATCAACTTTATCAAAATTTAGGGTAAATAGCACAAACGGTCCCCAACCTTTGGCTTTCTTGCGAAAATGGTTCCCAACGTTACCGTTCTCTTTGTGTTTCAATTTTGAATTTTGAGTTTTGGATTTTGTTTTGAATTTTGGATTTTGGTTGTTTGTTTTGGGATTGCTAAAAACATGTTCTCTTTGTGATTTTGGAAAACTGTTTTCAAAAATAGAAAACTGAAAAATGCGTTTACTTTGTAATTTTTTGATATATTTATTTTGTGATGTTTTATATGTAAAAAATGGTTGATTTGTTGAATTACATTAATTTTAATGTCAATAAATCAATTAGTTTTCTATATCAATAAATTCATCATTAATATTGTTTTAGCTAAACAAAAATTCAACTCCATACCAACAAAATCTTAACATGAATATATATATATATAATGACAAAATAACATAAGAATTTCAAGTGAATGAAGTGTCTCACATTTACCAAAAATAAATAAATAAATGAAAATAAAATAAAATCTTAATATGGATCTATATATAATGGCAAAATAACATAAGAATTTCAAGTGAATGAAGTGTCTCGCATTTACAAAAAAAAAAAAAAAAAAAAAATTACAAAAAAAAAATAAATAATAAAAGAATAAAAAAATCTTAACGTGGATTTATATATAATGGCAAAATAATATAAGAACTTCAAGTGAATGAAGTGTCTCACATTTACACACAAAAAAAGAGTCTAAAACCCGCGTTTTGGTCCAAAACAAGCATTTTGGACTTTTTAACATAAAATATCTAAAACGCAATAAACTCGTTTTGAGTTTCCTTTATATATATATATATATATATATATATATATATATATATATATATATATATTAATTTTGTGTTTTGGAAAACAAATTTCTGAAAATGGGCAAAGTGAATGCGTTTTCGATATTTCCAAAAATCGAAAACTCAAAACGGGCTGAAAACAGTAAAGAGAATAAAACCTAAGAGGCCGTTCTCTTTGTGTTTCGATTTTGAATTTTGAGTTTTGGATTTCGTTTTGAATTTTGGATTTTGGTTGTTTGTTTTTGGATTTCTGAAAACATGTTCTCTTTATAATTTTGGAAAACTGTTTTCAAAAATAGAAAACTGAAAATACGTTTACTTTGTAATTTTTTGATATATTTATTTTGTGATATTTTATATGTCAAAAATGGTTGATTTGTTGAATTACATTAATTTTAATGTTAATAAATTAGTTTGTTCTCTATGTTAATAAATTCATCATTAATATTGTTTCAGCTAAACAAAAATTTAACCTCATACCAAAAAAATCTTAACATGGATCTATATATAATGACAAAATAATATAAGAATTTCAAGTGAAGGCAGTGTCTCACATTTACTAAAAAATAAAAAAATAATTATTTACAAAAGAAAAAATCTTAACATGAATCTATATATAATGACAAAATAACATAAGAACTTCAAATGAAAGAAGTGTCTCACATTTACAAAATAATAATAATAATCTTAATATGGATCTATATAATGGCAAAATAACATAAGAACTTCAAGTGAAGGAAATGTCTCACTTTTACAAAATAAAAAATAATAATAAACAAATACAAAAAATACAAAAAAAAATTACAAAAAAAATCTTAAAAAAGATCTATATATAATGGCAAAATAATATAAGAACTTCAAGTGAATGAAGTGTCTCGCTTTTACAAAAAATAAAATAAAAAAAATTACAAAAAAAAAAAAAAAAATCTTAACATGAATCTATATATAATGACAAAATAACATAAGAACTTCAAGTGAATAAAGTTTCTCACATTTAAAAAATAATAATAATAAAAAAAAAACTTAACATGAATCTATATATAATGGTAAAATAATATAAGAATTTCAAGTGAAAAAAGTGTCTCACATTTACAAAAAAAAAAAATCCAAAACACGCATTTTGGTCGTTTTGGACTTTTTAACACAAAACATCCAAAACGCTATAAACTCGTTTTGAGTTTCCTTTGTATTTTTTTTGGTATTTTGAAAAATGCGTTTCTGAAAATGGGCAAAGTGAACGAGTTTTCGATATTTTCAAAAATCGAAAACTCAAAACGGGCTGAAAACAACAAAGAGAACAGGGCCTAAGATTTTGGCATTTATACCTCAGAATCACCAAACGTTGCGAAAATTGTCCCTACCGTTAGATTCCGTTAGTTTTCACCGTTAAAAACGTGCAAATAGTACAAATAGTCTCTAATCTTTGAATTTCTTGCGATAATAGTCTCTAACATATTAAGGTCATGTTTGTCATATTTTAGTTTTTAACCTCCAAATGTTTGACTTATTTAGTCCTAACATATTAAATCACTAAACGTTTGACATATTTAGTCTCTAACATATTAATCTCCTATTTGAGACCAATTATTTTAAATAATGTGGTTTGTAATTGTAATTTTTTGAAGAATTTGTGATTAAAAAGTAAAAAAAAAAAAAAAACAAACTTGAATTTATTTGTAGATTATTTTATTGATTAAATGTGTGGTTGACGTGTTTTAAAAAAATAAAATTTATTCTAAATTTATAAAGTGCATAATAAAATATTTAACAAAAATTCACCGCATTAACATTTCAACCTATTAATAGAATATTTAAAAAAAAATCATGGAGCATAAACAAACAAATATATTGGACATTATTTTAGGAATTGAATAACAAATATGTTTCTATCAGTTCTACTTTCAATTTCGATTTTAAAAACCAATTGATTTGAAAAGTAAGTTTGAAAAATTTGGGTTAAAAAGTAAGATATATTTTTTTTAATTTATAAATTAAAAAAAATATTAATAGAATGTGTTGAAGAAAACGAGTTTAAAAAAAAATGAAATTTTGAAAATCGATGTTGATCGGTTCTCAAAATCGAAAATAAAAAATAGAACTCATAAAAACATATTTGTTATTCAATTTCTAAAATAATGTCCAATGTATTTGTTTGTTTATATTCCATGAATTTATTATTATTTTTTTACCAATAGATTGAACTGTTAATGCGGTAAATTTTTGTTAAATATTTTATTGTGCACTTTAAAAATCCAGAATAAACTTTTTTTTTAAAAAAAAACTCGTTTTCAACCATATATTTCATCAATAAAATAATTTACAAATAAATTCATTTTTTAATCACAAATTGTTCAAAAAATTATAATTAAAAGCCACATTATTTGAAATAATTGATCTCAAACAGTGATTTAATATGTTATGGACTAAATACGCCAAATGTATAGGGAGTTAACATGTGAGGAACTAAATACGTCAAACGTTTGAAGGTTGTAAACTAAATATGTCAAACATGACATTAATATGTTATGAACTATTATAGCTAGAAACTCAAAGGTTAGGGACCGTTTGTACTATTTACACGTTTTTAACGGTTGATACTAAAGGAATCTAACGGTAGGGACCATTTTCGTAACGTTTGGTGATTCTGAAGATATTAATGCCAAAATTTAAACGATGGAGACCATTTTCGCAAAAACCCTAAAGCTTGGGGACTATTTGCACTGTTTACCCCAAAATTTACTAAAAATTTAATTTTAATTTCTACCCAAAAAAAAAAAGAAAAAAGAAAAAAAGAAAAGAAAAGAAAAGGAGGCTATATCATTATGCGACCAAAAAGGGCCTATATCATTATGCGGGAAAGCTTAGACTGAAGTGCGAGTAAGCTTAGATTAAACTTTAAAGTGTCTTCAAAGTTCAAAGTGCATCATTGTTTGCTTTTTATGGTTTGTTTTGTATTTATCAAGATTTTTACGAATTTTTTTTTTGTGCTTTATTTTTATGAAAATGTACTTGAATTCTTTTTCTTTAACATCTGTTTGCCCCCCATTTTTTGGTAAATAATGTGGTTTTGAATAATTTTTTTGGGAGAATGTGTAATTAAAATATATTTGAAAAGTCAAAAATGATATGCTTGACTAAAATGGATGATTGAAATTGAAAGTTGAATAAATTTTGTTTTGAAAAAATGGGGGCCAAACATGGGCTTAATCGAATAGCTAATGAACCTGGTTTGTTTGACCAACTTTAAAAAATTTACGGATTGTTCGGCAACTAAGTTGTCGATTTTTTTTTTTTTTTTTAATATTTTTTAAGTAAGATGTGTGGTTGAAAATTAAAGAGAGAAATTATGTGTGGTTAAAAAATAGTTTGAGAAATTGTATTATTTATAAATTATAATTATTGTGTAAAAGAATTGTGTGTTAGATAGATAGGAAGAATTTTTATAGAATATATAGTTAAAGACCTTACTCTACATTTTTTTTTTAAAGGAGATATATTTCAATAGAAAAAGGACAAGAAGTGCCCGATATTCATTAATTAACCCTCAAAATACGTGTGGATTTTGTCAAGTTCGAGATATTCCAGCGTATGCTGCATATCACCATATGCATCCGATTGGTAAATATAATAAATTAGTTTATAATTTAGCCATGTTCGGCGGCTGTAGGTGACAAAAAAAAAAAAACTGATTTTTTATTGTTTTTTAGGTAAATGAATGGTTAAAAATTGGATAGAGAAAATATATAGGGTTAGAGATTGATTTGGAGAATTGTGTAGTTTAAAAATTGATTTAAAAACAAAAAAACCTCCAAAAAAATGCTTTACGTAACAAAGGCTTATTTATAAACTACATAATTTTTCAAACCAATTTTTAATTACACACATTTTTCTTTAATTTTTAACCACTATTTTTTACCTCAAAACTAGTTGTCTACCCGTGCGATGCACGAAATATATAATTTTTAAATCATAATTTTAAAAAAATATTGATTCAATCATATCAAATAAAAAACATGATTTAAATAAAATTTCAATACAAAATGTTATTGAATTTGAAACTTTAAAAAAGAAAAAACTATTCAAAATAAAAATGCTACATGTACACTAAATATATCGCGTCACTCAAAAATTGACACTAATTTAAATTTTTGAGATAATTTTTTTTTTAACTTTTAATTACATTTTTCTCTGAAAATTTGCCCACCTCATCTCTTATTTCCCTTTTAATATATTATAATTTTTTAATAACTATATTTTTTAATAGGTTACTTACATATATTTTATTTGAAATCCAATATATTAATTAATATATTTTATTTTTCCTTATTTTTTAAACATGTCATTTTTTGTTAAAACGATGAAATGATTAAGCCTCTATTTGGTAATAATGTTTGGTTTATAAACTTGTTTATTTATAATTTTGAGGTAAAATTAGTGGCTAAAAATTGGAGAAAGAAAATATGCGTGGTTAAAAAGTTGATAAAAAATAATTAATTATTTTTGTAACATGCGTATTGATATGACATTTATTTATGTTCAAATATATTAATCCAATTTTTTCATTTCTTACATAACACATGTTATTGAACTTGAAACTTAAAAAAAATAAAAAATCTGCATGTACACTCAGTGTACCGCGCCACTCAAAGTTTGGTACTTAATTAAATTTTTTATATAAAATTTCTTTTGACTTTTATTTACGTTTTTTCTCTAAAAATTTGCCCACCTTATCACTTATTTTTCTTTTAATATATTATAATTTTTAATTAACTTTATTTTTTAATATGTTGCTTACATATATTTTATTCAAAATCTAATATAATAATTAATATATTTTATTTTTCCTTATTTTTTAAACATACTAATTTTTGTCAAAATCATGAAATGATTAAATTTTCTACCAATTTATAATTGGTGGTAAAAAGTTGATAGCAAATAATTAATTGTTTTTGAAATATGCTTATTGAAGAACCTTCTCATTTATTGACATATTAGTAAGTAAAATTTCAATGATTTTATTTATTTATTTTTAAAATATATTGATTCAAAATCTTCATTTCTAACTTAACAAATTTATGTAGCATGAATTTT
Organism: Ligustrum vulgare; assembly: GCA_963555705.1. Classification (NCBI taxonomy): domain Eukaryota; kingdom Viridiplantae; phylum Streptophyta; class Magnoliopsida; order Lamiales; family Oleaceae; genus Ligustrum; species Ligustrum vulgare. The sequence continues at coordinate 2,725,421 of OY743180.1, forward strand.
TTATTTTCAAATATATTAATCCAAAATTTTCATTTTCAATGTAACACATTTACATAGTTATGACATTTATTTATGCTCAAATATATTAATACAATTTTTTCATTTCATACATAATACATTTACATAGATATCACATTTATTTATATTCAAATATATTAATCCATTTTTTTCATTTCCTACATAACACATTTACATAGATATCACATTATTTATATTCAGATATATTTATCTAATTTTTTCATTTTTAATGTAATACATTTACACATAGTATAATTATTACAAATCTTACTAAATATGTAATAAATAATAATTTTTCCTACAAAAATATTTATCTTTTCTTTATTTATTTTTTTATACATAAAAGTAGAAGTGAGGAGAGAGAATTATTAAATGCGATTTCCCTCCAATATGACTCTCTCTACTCACTTCTAGTTTTATATTATAATAATAATAATAACAACTGGTGAATCACCCGTGCAATGCATGGAAAGAAACGTCTAAATAAAGATAATTCAATATGAAATTAGATTAATTCTTTAGATAAAATAAATAAATATCACAAATAAGAGATAAGATTATCATTTATTGGTTTCATATGACTACAAATTTCGGAATACTTCTTTGTACACAACATTTTTTGTTGATTTTGTTGGTCTTCCATTCTTATCACAAACCAACATCTTTAATCTGAAACGATTTGTAACTCCAGAAATCACAACATAAAGTTGTCTATGTATAAACACCAGCCGCTTAAGAAGAAGTCTTACATGCGAGAATGATTGTCTTTGACTCTTATTGATAGTCATTGAATAGGACACCATCAATGAAAATTATCTTCTTTGAAATCTAATAGGTATCCTAGAATCAGAAGGGCTCAACAATATCATTGGAATAAAGAACTTGTGTCCTGCATTGATGCCGAAAGAATTTGACCTTCTAGAACATGGTCGCCAAGTTTTGTAACTATCAACCTTGTTCCATTGCACAATCTCTGTATACGATCAATATTTCTCAGAAAGAACCTGTGTCCTTCACTTATTTGCTTCAATGGTCCACCACGTGGTGCAATAATGATATCCCTATGTCCAGGTCGTGTATCAAAATCCACCGACAATCAATTCGGAAATTTCATTGACAATAGAAAAATCACATTGACTATCATATATCAGTCGCCCACCAACCAATAAGTATAAGTCTTACATTAGAAGTGTTTTCCTCAATCATCTTTTCTCAAACCGACCGAAACTACCTTAACAATTTATTGTATTTGTCTAGCATATCATTCAAATAAAAAACTACACAATCATACAACATTGAATCACATGATTCACTCCTACCGCGGGACATTAAAATTCATAAATTAAATTTTAAACTATCACAACAAAATTATCCGTAAACAATATAAATATAAAAACAATAAATACATAATACGTACCCGAAGACCCTTTTTCTGCTTTCAACCTCATTCATATTATCAATAAGGTAAAGCATGCAAATTGTAGAGCTAAACTATCATCAGGCAACAGACTCCTAATCTTAGGGCAATTTTGAACATGTAATTTGAAGACGGGAGGCCCTCAACTATCATTTAGCCCATTATCTATTCCCCCATAAAAGTGAATGAAAACATCATATTATATGTCCAAATCTTCTCAACGAAATTTTTTATCACGTCGTCCCTGCCATATAACAAATCTTTCAAAATAAGATGATGATCTTCCATAAGAGTAATCTTCACTTTTTCTTGCATACAACAAAGTAGGAGTGAACAAATAAACTACGAAATCGAACTAAACAACAACTAGTTTGGTTTGGAAAAATTCCAAACCGCCTTAAACGATTTGATTTAGTTTTCAATTGTCAAAATCGCGGTTTCAAACAGCCAACCCACCAAAATCTTAAAAATTAAAAAAATAAAAATAAAGGAAAACGTTCAATTTTTAAAAAAATGCAACACACTTTTTATTGTCAACAAATCAAAATTAAGGAGTCAAAGATTAATATGTTCAAACCACAATTATTTGGAAATAATTCTTACTCCTACAATTCATAATCATCATCCAAGATATTTTCTTAAAATAAAATTTTTAATAAAAGAGCTAACTACAGTTTACTTCGATATAATTAGTTTGTTTGTCAACATGAATTAATTCACAATAAAACACTCAATTAGAAACTTAATACTATTATTGAGTTAGTTTCGACTCAAAATTTTAAATGAACATGTGTCTTTGAGCTCACTTTGAAATATTCTAATTCATTCATTGGCAATCTACGGTTTCAAATCGCACTATATCGCAAAAAATAGTTTGATTTGGTTTGGTTTAGAAAAATTCCAGACCGTTTTAAGTGGTTTGGTTTGAAATATTATTACAAATCGCCATAACCAAACCATATTCACCCCACAACAAAGTGAGAACTTCAGATTACGACATGTTTTATAACGCTTATCCACTCTCTCCTCGCACCAAAAATTTGTCTTGCAAAATAAACACTTAAATGTAGGATCTCCAATATCCATGTACTCTGAACAATCAAACAATAGATGGAGAAATTAATAATATAGATCATGCGTATAAAAGATAAGATTTACTGTTTTGAGCATTGACAATGAAAAACAACACGTATAAGAAACGAATTCAATAATCATAAAAAAAAAGCGGAAAAAAAACTAAAATTGTGAGATTGACAAAGATGCATCAAATTCATGACATTATAGGTTTTTGCAATATTTATACAGCGTAATTATTTTTTGATGAAAATTATATTATAACATTGATCATCTCAATTTTTAGTTAACTAAATTGGGAGACAATTTATTTATTGTTATAGAAATTTAAGAATCATAAATATTGAATCAAAATATAATAATTAATATCATGTCATAGTTAATTATTTTTAAAAATTTAGACTTAACAGTTATGACAAAAAACCATTAATAACTATATAATTTCAAAGCAATATAAATAAATTTGTTAACCGTTAATGTTAAAAAATGTGATATGAGACTTTCTGAATTAAAAAATTAAATAATAATTAAATATAATTGTTAATAAAATTATTTTGATAAATAATCTGATATAGAAAAGAAGGTTATTATGTATATGTAACAAAGAACTTAAAAGTATTATTATTTATAACAAAATTTAATACAACTTGATTAAATATTCGATATAAATGTAAATGTAAATGAAAATTAGACATTAAATTTGTATGACCGAACAAAATTATTCATCCATAAGATTGATACCAATAAAATATCACAATTATTGTAAAAAATTATTTACGTATTAAATTTATTTTTTTATAAAAATACTAATTAATTTAATAGAACACAATACAAATGAGTTCGAATTTTTAGATGTACTAAATAACTAAAAAAAAAATAAGATTATTTATAAAAAAATTATATATAAGGTTTATTTAGTATTAGATGCGTAATACAATTTCGATATAATTTTGAACTGAAATTTTACGTTGAAATTGTATGACTGAACACAAATACTTATTTTTAATATTCAAAACATTAAAAGATTAGAATAATTTTCTGAAAAAAGAGGTTTAAATACAAATAACCAAATATAAATAAGTAAAAAAAAAATCTCCATAAAAATACTTAAGTGGAAGTAGCAGTGTGAATACAATAAAAGCTGAGTTTTGGAGTGTGAATACAATAAAAGCTGGATTTTCCGGCCAAAACTCATCTGCTTTTATATATTACTAGTGAATCATCCCGTGCGAATTGCGATGCACGGGAAGAAAAAATAATCATTTAATTGAATCTTTTATTATTGTGTATATCTTCATAATAATTATATATAGCATAAATGAAAGAGGTTGAACATCAGGAAATGGGAAAAAAACAGGATGTAGAAAACAAAAATGAATAAACAGATGTTAAAAAAGGGGAAAAATGAAACAAATTCTGAAAAAATGAAAAAGGAAAAATAAAATAAAATAATTGGCTTTCCAATGTAATTAGGCGGCGGGAAATAAAAGTCATGTAAACACAATAAATATTGAAGACTGTAAGTAGACGTCAGCGATTTTGAAAATGATAAATAAATATTGAAGGTCCAACCATTTTTGAAGTGAGTTTTGAAGTCGATTATTGAGTGGGGGATATGAGCAGTGTGAACATGATATATATTGAAATCCCAAAAATTGGAAAAATAATTAAATAAATAAAATTTGCAAATAGCACAAGAGTTTTGGAGGGAAACTATGTTGTTGACTACCATTGACTCAGCTACTTTAATATATTAATATAGATATAGATATAGATAAAGAAAAGATAAAGATTATAAATAAAATAATTTATAAATCAAACAATGTTATCAAACAAAGGTTAAAGTATGAGGAATAATGAAAAAACTACCATAAAATTTGGTTTGTTGTGTGGTTTAAAAAAAATGATTTTTTTGAAATGAATAGTGATTTTTAGGAAAATTGATGGTTGAGATTTTATTGAAAAGTCAAATATTGTGGACTTAAATTTTAGTTGATAGTTGAAATTGAATACTGTAGAAAAAAGAGGAGAATTTAATGAATAACAAACGCAAGGGCTAAATCTCTATTTGATACTAAATAAAATCAAGATTTTAATTTAAGTCAACAATTAATTTTAACCACACATTCTCCCACCTTTATCAAAATCTAACAAAAATTTAGATTGTAGAATGCGTTTGATTTCGAGGGTAAATTTTGGGTTAAAATGAAACAAATTTCAAAGAATTGAATTCTTGTGAAATTATGTTCTAGGGAATTGGAAGTTTAGCCGTTTGATTGCGATGATGAAATTTAAGTGAAAAGAAAATAAATTCCATGTTTGGTGTTTGATCGGTAATATTTTTCATGTAATTTGATTGGTGAAAATTGTTATTTAATAATAAATGTTTTAATAGACAAATAATATGAAAATAGATGAAATGGGTGAAAATGAGCTAAATTATAAGATTTACTAAGTTGAAGAATTAAATTGCAGCTATTCAAAAAGTTGTGTCGAGTAAAAAAATGAAGATTGAATTTGACTAGGAATCAATTAGACTTAATTGAAAGTTAAATTATCAAATTGGAAGAAGAAAAAATATAAAATCGACCAAGAAAACTTATTTCCACCATTTTGGCAAGAGAAAATCCTATGATTTGAACATAGTAAGAAAAACCAATTCCTTACAAAGATTGTCAATCAAATAAGTCAAAAGTGAAAATTAGAGCACGTTTGGTATAAGAGTTTTTAGATGAATTTTGAATTTTTAGGAGAATATATATGGTTGAAAAGTGTGAAAAGTGATGAGCCCATAAAAATGTGTGACTGAAAATGAATTTAAGGAAAAATCTGAAATTTTTTACAATATAAAACAGGCTTTTAGGTGGAAATTTCATCTTCCATGCAATGCCTCTATTTGGTAATTAAAGAAAAAATGAGTTTTTGGGAACGTGTCCTTGAAAAATGTGAAAATTGATAAATCTCATATAAATGTAAGATTAAAAATAAATTCAAGGGAAAAATTGAAAATTTCTTTCAAACCAAACGGGCAATTAATCCCCAACCAACGTGCTAATATTTATAACCATTGTTTGTTGGTAACTTTCGGACTTATTTTTGCATAATCCACCACACAGTGTCAAGTATATTTTTACATGAGTTTGCATTTTATTTTTGATTATTCACACACACAAAAAATGAAATTGAGCATCAGACGAATGAAAATATTTTGTATTGTTCTTATTTCCTCTCTAAAGTGAATTGTCAATTTGAATTATTGAAGTGTATGGTAAATAAGTTAACAAACACAAAAACAATCGTTATTATTTTTATAGTTTAGTTTTATTTTTGTTCGAGGACGAACAATAGTTCTAGTTTGGAGGTGTTGATAAGTGTATTTTATACAGTTATTTATATCCTAGAGTAAGATTTTATTTGCTTGTTTAAGAATATTTGCTATTTATTTTGTTATTATTTGTTTATATTTCAGGAATAACCCAAAAGTCGAGAAAACAATGGAATTGAAGATAAAATCAAGTAATTGGATGATAAAAATGTCAAAGTATAAAAATCAAGAGTTGATGAGGTAAATGAAAGGGCCAATTGGAAGAAAAATTGAAGAAGAAATCAAATTTTGAAGAAATCAGAAGTTTGGGGCTAAATTGCAACAATCGGAAGTTAGAGGACCTGAGATGCAAATAAACTTTGAGGACCAACTTAAACCGAAATCAAAAGATGAAAATTACCTTCAACAGTTGAACCGCGCGGTTGCATGACCCAAAAATTAGGCGACCGAGGCTACACCTGCAGAAGCGCGCGACCACATGGATTTCTACCGTGCGGCCGCACGGTTATCCACACCGTCGGCGAGCTTTTTGCTCGGATTTCAGCTATCTTCCTCCCCAAGTAACCTAAGTTTCAAGGAAATCTATATATACCAGACTTGAGGCACAAAATTAGGGGTTCCCAATTATCATATTTCACGCCAAAACGTTGTCAAATTGCGAGGGGATCCATTGAAGGTCAAATTCAAGATTGAAGAACAAGGATCAAGGAGATGAACGGGGTGACTTCTATTCATATTTCTTGTGAATTATCTTTAATCATGTTTCTAGGATAGATTTCGTTTGTTAGGATTATGATGAAGTTTTAATTATTAATTCCATGTTTTGACTTATTATTTAATTTACGCAGTTTATGGGTTTGATGCAATTAAATAGTGCTTTTTTTATTATGCAATTATTTGACCAGCTTTTTGCGTGATTGTCTTGATGTTTTTCTATGTTCGAAAGAGTAGGAATTTATTAGATGTTATTTAATTTCCACAAAGTTCGATAGGGGATAGAAATATACCCCGATGCTTTGTGTTATCTTTGAGAGTGTTCGTGAATCCTTTAATACTTTTCTAATTGTTCAATTGTCATAGAAACATAGTCAATTTGTATTTAGAAAAAGAATTTTATGCATCGCTCGAAAATGGACTTAAATAATTTTAGGAACACGGATATTTAAAACCCCATGATTGTATTTAAATGATTTGATCAAAATATTGATGATTTGGTTAAAATGTATTCATAATTCTAATGCGCTTGTTTTTCATAACTTTAAATCAAGGTTTCTTATTTTATTTAGTTTATTTTTTTTAAAACAAAATTCTCACATCAAAACAATTTTCTAGTTCCGATTAAGGATTTGTAATCTAAAATACAATTTACAACAATCCTCGTGGGATCGATATTTGGACTCACGTCCACTTTATTACTTGCATGACCCGTACACTTGTGGTTAGCGAACAAGTTTTTGGCGTCTTGTCGGGGATTGCAGTTTAAATTTATTTTTAGATTATTTTCACTAATTCGGAATTTTTGATTGCTTTATTTTTATTTTAGTTTAGTCACTAGTTTCTTTACTTTTCTTGTAGTTATGTATGCTACGTTTGAGAGACAGAGATCTTCTCAAAGCTAACTTAGAAATAGAACGTATGTTACACCGTAGGTTGAGAGAAGTTAGAGAGCTAGATAAATCCAAAAACCAAAAAAAATCAAATGGCAAATAATAACAATCTTCTGCCCTTGCTGATCCAATCAATGAAGATGGCATGCTAGTTGGTGACTCATGACACGTCAGGTGATTCAAAGTCAATCCAACATAGTCTATCCACCATTTGGGCAAGCAAACTTCCAATTAAAAACCAATGTCATCAACATATTCCAAAATGGACAAAAATTCCATGGGAGTCATGATGAAAACTCACACACACATGTTTCTAAATTTTTATACATGAGTCAACACTTTCAATATTAGGGTGTGTCTGATGATGCAATTAGACTCAGGTTATTCCCTTACACTCTAAAAGATAGAGCTGATGACTGGTTAGATTCTTGCCCCGCTGCGAGTATCACCACCTGGAACGACTTGGTTCATAAGTTTTGCACGAAGTTCATGCCCCCAGCGAATGTTTCCAAATTAAGACATGACATCACTGTGTTCCAACAGCAAGATGTTGAATCTTTTGATGATGCATGGAACAGGTTTAAGGGCATGCTGAGAAAGTGTCCAAACTATGGGATAGCTAGAGGTAATCAAGTGAAGTTTTCTATGAAGGACTACTTCCACACTTTAAAAACATGGTTGACTCCTCGTCAAATGGTGCTTTGGGAACAAAGACCATCGGACAAACATTGGAGCTTTTTGAGAGAATTGCAAACACAAATGCCATGTGGGGATCGGACAGGGTGGTTCCAAAGAAGACCTTGGGAGTCCATGAAGTGGATGCTTACATTGCCATATCAGTAAAAATTGACTCCTTGGCTGCGAAAGTAGAGGGCATAGTACTGGTGAGTCAATCATCAAGAAGTGCTAAAGTAACTTGTGATAAATGTTGTGCAAACCACGCCACTACATATTGTCCTATTCTGTCTTGCTCATTGGAGCAAGTTGACTATGTACAAGGGGGTCAACGCCAGAATAACCCATACCCAAATACCTATAACCCAGGTTGGCGCAATCATCCTAATTTTTCTTAGAGAGATCATTCTAATGGACACATTACGCCCCAATTCAGCACCGAAGAGAGAAAGCCTGTACTAAAAAATTGATTGGGAAATTTGTGGAGAAGGAAAAACAATTCATGGTTAAAATAGATCAATTTATGAGAAAAACTGAAACCACAATTCAAAATCAGCAGACATCAATAAAAAATCTGGAACACCAAGTGGGGCAGATAGCACAACTTATCACAAAAAGAGCCCCAGGTATATTAACTGCAACCACTAATGTAAACCCAAGGGAACAACTTATGGCTATAAATGTGGTGCAAAATGAGATAAATGCAATTACTACGCACAGTGGTGTGCAACTTCCTGAAATTCAAATAAAAAAACCAGCTGAAGTTCCTGAACAAATTGTGGAAAGTGGTGAGAAAATAGCTGAATAGGAAGATGGCCATGAGGTGAAATCAATAATTAAGCCTCATGAGTCCCCTATCCCATTTTCGTAGAGGCTGAAGAAAACAAGAGAGGATAATCAATTCGAAAAGTTTGTAAATATGCTTAGAAAACTGCACATAAATATCCCTTTCTTGGAAGCCATCACATAGATCCCAAGTCATGCCAAACTTTTGAAGAAAATGATGTCTAGCAAAAAGAAGCTTGAAGAATTTGAGGAGGTGGCTTTGAACGAAGAATGCAGTGCAATCTTGTAAAACAAGTTGTCACCTAAGCTCAAAGACCCCAAGGAGCTTTTTCTATACCTTGCATCATAGGGGATTTACAATTCAATAAGGTCATAAGTGACCTAGGTGCAAGTATAAATTTGATGCCCCAGTCTGTGTACAAAAATTTGGGGTTGGGTGACCCATGGGGTAGCAATATCATATTGCAACTAGTTGATCAATCCATTTGTTATCCTTATGGAGTTGTGGAGGATGTGTTAGTTAAAGCTGATAAATTCATATTTCTTGCTAATTTTGTCATTTTAGACATGAAGGAAGATGAAAAAATCCCCCTGATACTTGGCCGACCATTTCTAGCCACTGCACGAGCACTAATTGATGTGAAAAGGGAAATGCAGTGCTACATGCTGAAAATTAGGAAGTAACTTTCACAATGACGCAATTCAACACCCACAGCCACAAATTGAAAATTGTTCCAGGATCGATGTGGAAACTACCATTAGATGCTGGGAGAAGTATGAGTACAAGGTGAGAGGAGATGAAGAAGCCTCACCATCCAATCTAAAGACACCTTGAAATGTTTGCCAAAAGTCTAGCTTTAAGACTTTAAATGAAGTGCTTGTTGGGAGGTAACCCAAGTTTTCGAACAATGTTCTTTAGTTGCTTTAATCATTGCTTTTGAATTGTTTATTTGTTTTATAATTTCTTGGATGCTTTACATTGTATTTTAGGATCACTAGCATGCTTAAAATTCACATTTAGACATGTTAGTTGTATTGAAAACTTCATTGCACCTATTTTTGCATGTTTTAGCATTTTAGGATTTACTAGCATTTCTATTTGTTTTGTTGCTTATCATCACAATTTTCAACTTGATTATCTAGCCTAGAACATATAGACATATTTAGAAGTCGGTTGCATGCATTGGAATGTATTCAGGGGTCGAAAACAGGATCAAAAACTCAAAAAGTGAAAAAAAAATTGAGGCCCCTGTTAGTTTACACCGTGCGGTCACACGATTACATGCTGGACAAATGAGATAGATTGCTTTATATTTTGCAAATCCTTCATTTTAACCACCTTAAACCCGATTTTTCCCCCCAAATCATCATACATAATACATTAAGTCCCCCATCCACTCCCCATTGTTTGTGCATCATCTCAACTCAAATGCATGCCTTGCATTGCGTCCAAAACATTCAAAAGGTATGGATTCCTACTCAATTTCATAAAATCATGCATAATCTTTGTGTTCTTTATTCTTTTTGTGAAATGTGAATTGTGTATGAATTGAGATGGGTTTAGGTTAGTTGATTGGGGTATTGAATTGTGAATTTATAGGTGACAAGTTTTGGCTTGATCCATGAATCCAACTCTATGTTCTATATTGATTTCTTCATATGCATCACAATGAATATTTTGTTGAGTTTTTATAAATCTTTTTGAATGATCACCTTCACCACAAATTATACATCTTTTGTGCATCATTCAATCATTGTTTACCCTGATTTAAGGTTTGAAACTCAACTTGAACATCATTTCTGATGTGATCCAGACCACGGATACAAACCCGCACAAAGATCCATTGAAGATCGAAGGAGGACCGATGACTCGATTGCAAACAAAGAGGGCCAAGGAAGCAATGGACAAGTTAGTTCAAGAAACAATGGCCAAAATAATGTTCGTGTCATCAAAAGAAGCAATTTCCATGTTGGAAACTAGTCGAGACGACGAGTGGATCAACCTCATTCAAGCCGTCGAAGAAAATTGTGAAATCTTAAATTTACGGCCGTAACATATATTACTCACGGCCGTAACGAGTCTACTGTGGAAAAACAGGAATTTTGAAGAATTGAGTTTACGACCGTAAGAATCTTTTATCACGGCCGTAACGCAGCCTCGGATCAAGAACAAGATTTTAAGAAAATAAGATTTATGGCCGTAAATAATTATGTCACGGCCGTAACTGTTAAGCAGAAACCAAGTTACGGCCGTAAAGAAAAGGGTCACGGCCGTAATTCACCATACGCGTAAATTAGGGTTTTAATTATTTCCTTAATTTTAGTTATTTGTTTCCTTTTATAATTAAAACTCTTTAGTCAGGTTTTGACCATATTTATAGGGATGTAATTTTTATTATTCATTACACAACTTTGATATTATAATTGAGAGGCTATTTTGCTTTCATATTCTTATTCTTCATTGAATAAAATTCGAACTTGCGAGTTATTCTTGTTTGTTCAAATTTCGGTGAGAATTATTATTGCTTGTGATCAAGAGGTCAATATATCCCAGTGATTGTATTGGTTGCTTGATTCAATTAATTTTAATTGGATCCATAAATCGCGGTTTTTGGGTCGATTTCAATATTTTGTGGGTTGCATAGCTACAATTGCTATATGGTTTGCATCATTTGGTATCAGAGCTTAGGCTCCAAAAATCAAGGTTATATCTTTTGTTTTCTTGAGTCGTTCTTTAATCTTGTTCTTCCAGTTCTTGAGTCTTTAATCCAAAAAGTGTCACAAAAAAATTCAATAGTCGTTATTTCCTTCGTTTGTTATCCAAATTAAATATCGTTTGTTTCGTCTTTCTCGAAGTTGAATTTTCGAGAAATCTAAAAAAAAAAAACGAAAATTCTCAGTCCAATTACAATAGAAGTTATTTGATTTCAAAAAAAATATATTCTTGACTCAATCCTAGTTTCCATAAAAGTGTCAAGTTCTATATCAAGTCAAATCCCATTCTCTAAAGGTCTTCTTTAAGTTTTCCAAATAGTTCATAGAATTCTCACTTTTACTCGATTTGAATCATTCGGGCTTAAACTTGTTTGAGTTCGAGTTCGAGTTCGTTCTTTGAAGCAATTGGGATGAAAGCAATTGAGTGGAAAAAGGCAGAGAGGTGAGATCAATAGAGGGTAAAAGCCAAATTTAAGTGATACACGAGCGAAATACACGTGAGGCATATAATATTTAGTTTTAGGATGTCTGAACAATCTGCTACTACAAAAAACAACGATCAAGTCAACATGACGGAAGAGATGGTACAATGGTTTGAGCGGTTGTTTGGGGATGTGATAGGTAGGCTAGAAAGGCTTCAGCAACCTCGGGAAGTGCCTAATGCCCGCAGGCAAGGTGGGCAAGGTCGTAGAGTAGAGGGGATCGATGAGAATGAAGAAGGTAGTGATTTTGACGATGGGGTAATTGTGGATAGAGTAATTAGGCATGGAAGAAGGGATAGAGATCTTGGTGGCGATAGGATGGATGGTAGTATGAGCAACATCAAAATGACAATTCCGTCATTTAAGGGTAGGAGTGATCCAGAAGCATACCTAGAATGGGAAAAGAAGATGGAATTAATTTTCAATTGCTACACTTATTCGGAAGAGAAAAAGGTTAAGGTAGCTGTACTTGAATTCTTCGATTACGCTATTACTTGGTGGGATCAATTGGTGACTTCTAGGAGGAGGAATCACGAGAGGTCCGTTAGTACTTGGGATGAGTTAAAATCTATCATGAGAAAGAGGTTCGTTCCTAGTCATTACCATCAGGAGCTTCATCAAAAATTACAAAGTCTATACCAAGGATCAAAGAGTGTGGAGGATTATCATAAGGAGATGGAGATGTTGATGATTAGAGTCAATCTAGAAGAGGATAGGGAGGCTACGATGGCTCGATTTTTGAATGGGTTGAATAGGGATATAGCTAATGTAGTTGAACTGCAACATTATTTGGAGATGGAAGATATGTTGCACATGGCTATAAAGGTGGAGAAGCAAATAAAGAAAAAGGGAACAGCAAGGTATCAATCTGGTTCTAATTCTTCTTGGAAGCCGAAGTGGGATAGTAAAGGAGATGTGACTGTTTCTAAAGGGAAGTTTGAAGCACCAAAAGGGAAGTTTGAGGCACCAAAAGGGAAGGAGGAACAAGGTAATAAATTCGTGCCTAAAGGGGAGCCTCAACCATCTAGGAGTAGAGACATTCAATGCTTCAAATGTTTGGGAAGAGGACATGTGGCATCTCAATGTCCTAATAGGCGAGTGATACTTGTGCGGAAGGATGGAGCCATGGAGAGTGATAGTGAGGAAGAGGATTATAGCGATATGCCGGCATTGGAGGAAGTATGTGATGATGAGGATGTGTTATCCGGGGAGCATGGCGAGTTATTAGTGGTAAGGAGAGCTCTTAGTGCTCAAGTCAACGCGAATGATTTGGAACAACAACGGGATAACATATTCCATACACGATGTCGCATTAATAACAAAATATGTAGTATGATTATTGATGGTGGTAGTTGCACTAACGTCGGTAGTACTATACTTGTTGAAAAATTAGGATTACCTTTGTTAAAACATCCTAAACCTTATAGGCTTCAATGGTTAAATGATAGTGGAGAAATTAAGGTGAATAGGAGGGTGTTGGTGAGTTTTTCTATTGGTAGCTATGTGGATGATGTTATGTGTGACGTGGTTCCTATGCATGCCGGACACATTTTGTTGGGTAGACATTAGAAATATGATAGGAAGGTAACGCATGATGGGTATAAAAATAGGTATAGCTTTACCAAAGGGGGAAAGACCATTACACTTGCACCATTGACATCGTCACAAGTGTATGAAGATCAAATAAAATTGAAAAATGATGAAGAAAAAAGAGTGAAGGAAAAAGAGAGAAAGAGAGTTGAGGCCACGACCTCAGAAAAAGGAGAGGAAAAGAGAGTTGGAGCCACGACTCCAGAAAAAGGAGAGGCGAGAGAAAAAAAGGAGTGTTGGGGTACATACCTCAGAAAAAGGAGAGGGAGCGAAGAGTGCCAGAAAATAAAGAAAAATGAGTTAGAGTGAAATCAAAAAGGCATTCATGGAAGAACGGCCAATGGTTCTTCTGTTATACAAGGAATCATTCCTTGCATTTGATGAAACTAACAAATCCCTCCCTAGTTTGGCTATTTCTTTATTGCAGGAACTTGACGATATATTTCCCGATGACATACCTAGTGGGTTACCACCCATTCGAGGTATTGAACATCAAATTGATTTTGTACCTGGAGCAGTCATTCCGAACCGCCCCGCTTATCGAAGTAACCCCGAGGAGACGAAGGAGCTCCAAAGGCAAGTGGAGGACTTGATGAGCAAAAGGTATATAAGGGAAAGTATGAGTCCATGTGCCGTCCCCGTGTTACTTGTGCCCAAAAAGGACGGGACTTGGAGAATGTGTGTCGATTGTAGGGCCATCAACAACATAACGGTAAAGTATCGTCATCCAATTCCTAGGTTAGATGATATGTTGGATGAATTGCATGGCTCTAGCATATTTAGTAAAATTGACCTTAAGAGTGGTTATCATCAAATTCGAATGAAAGAAGGAGATGAGTGAAAAACTGCTTTTAAAACTAAGTATGGCATGTATGAATGGTTAGTAATGCCTTTTGGACTTACTAATGCACCTAGCACATTTATGCGTTTAATGAATCATGTTTTACGTGCATTTATAGGTAAATTCGTTGTAGTTTACTTCGATGATATCTTGATATATAGTAAAACTTTGAATGAGCATGTGGAGCATGTGGAGCATGTTAAGTGTGTGCTTGTGGTTTTAAGACAAGAGCAACTTTTTGCTAATTTTAAAAAGTGTGATTTTTGCATGGAAAAAGTTATGTTTCTTGGCTATGTGGTTAGTGCTAAAGGAATAGAAGTAGATGAAGAAAAAATCAAAGCTATTAAAGAATGGCCAACACCTAAAAGCATAACTGAGATTAGGAGTTTTCATGGCTTAGCTAGTTTTTATAGGCGCTTTGTTAAAAAATTTAGCACGATTGCCGCACCACTCACAGAACTTGTCAAAAAAAGTGTAGGTTTTAAATGGAGGGTAGAACAGGAACATGCATTTGAAACAATCAAAAATATGTTGTGTGAAGCACCGATTTTATCACTTCCTAACTTTGACAAGGCTTTTGAGATTGAATGTGATGCCTCAGGGCTAGGCATTGGAGCTGTTTTAATACAGGATCAAAGGCCAATCGCCTATTTTAGTGAAAAACTAAAAGGGGCTGCACTTAATTACCCCACATATGACAAGGAGTTATACTCATTTGTGCGCGCTTTGGAGACATGGCAACATTACTTGTGGCCACGGGAGTTCGTGATACACACTGATCATGAATCCTTGAAGCATTTGAGGGGTCAAGCTAAGCTGAGTAAGAGACATGCAAGGAGGGTAGAATTCATCGAAACATTTCCCTATGTCATCTGATACAAACAAGGTAAGAAAAATGTGGTGGCAGATGCATTGTCTAGGAGGTATGTTCTTTTAAATTCTTTAAATTCTAAATTACTTGGATTTGAATACATTAAGGACATGTATTTTAGTGATCCGGACTTTTCTAGTATTTATGATTCATGTGGTAAAGGGGTTGTGGATAAATTCTTTAAACATGATGATTATTTATTCTGAGAAAATAAATTGTGTGTCCCTAGGTGTTCAATGAGGGAGTTATTTGTGAGAGAGGCCCATAGTGGAGGTCTAATGGGTCATTTTGGAATTAAAAAGACCATCGAAATCCTAAGTGAACATTTCTATTGGCCTAAGATGAAAATTGATGTGGTTCGGGTTTGTAGTAGATGCATTACTTGCAAGAAGGCAAAATCTAGGATTAAACCTCATGGATTATATATGCCTTTACCCGTACCTAGTGAACCTTGGGTCGATATCTCTATGGATTTTGTTTTGGGGTTACCTAGGACTAAGAAGGGAAGAGATTCAATTTTTGTGGTAGTAGATCGCTTTAGTAAAATGGCACATTTCATACCATGCCACAAAACTGATGATGCTACTAACATAGCTGAAATTTTCTTTCGGGAAGTCGTACGCTTACACGGGATTCCTAAAAGTATTGTCTCGGATAGGGATGTTAAATTCCTTAGTCATTTTTGGAGGGTCTTGTGGAACAAATTAGGTACAAAACTACTTTTCTCTACAACTTGTCACCCACAGACCGATGGGCAAACCGAGGTAGTAAATAGGACAATGATTCAATTGTTGCGCACGATAATCAATAAAAATCTGAAAAATTGGGAAGAGTGCTTACCATTTATTGAATTTGCATATAATAGGGCTATACATTCTACTACTTCTTGTTCACCATTTGAGATTGTTTATGGTTTTAATCCGTTAACACCATTGGATTTAATTCCTTTACCTGTGAATGAACGTAGTAGTTTAGATGGAAAGAAAAAGGCTGAGATGGTTAAAGCACTCCACGACAAGGTGAGGTTGGCGATTGAAAAGAAAAATGAACATTATGCTTCGCAGGCTAACAAAGGAAGAAAGGGCGTCATATTTGAACCCAGTGATTGGGTTTGGGTACATTTGAGAAAGGAGCGGTTTCCAGAAAAACGCAAGTCAAAGTTACAACCGCGAGGAGATGGTCCATTCCAAGTGATTGAACGGATCAACAACAATGCCTATAAATTAGATCTTCCTGGTGAGTATAATGTTTCTGATCTATCTCCGTTTGATGCAGGTTCAGATTCGAGGTCGAATCCTTTCGAAGAGGGAGGGGATGATGTGATCCAGACCACGGATACAAACCCGCACAAAGATCCGTTGAAGATCGAAGGAGGACCGATGACTCGATTGCAAACAAAGAAGGCCAAGGAAGCAATGGACAAGTTAGTTCAAGAAACAATGGCCAAAACAATGTTCGTGTCATCAAAAGAAGCAATTTCCATGTTGGAAACTAGTCGAGACGACGAGTGGATCAACCTCATTCAAGCCGTCAAAGAAAATTATGAAATCTTAAATTTACGACCGTAACAAGTCTACTGTGGAAAAACAGGAATTTTGAAGAATTGAGTTTACGGCCACAAGAATCTTTTATCACGGCCGTAACGCAGCCTCGGATCAAGAACAAGATTTTCAGAAAATAAGATTTATGGCCGTAAATAATTATGTCACGGCCGTAACTGTTAAGCAGAAACCAAGTTACGGCCGTAAAGGAAAGGGTCACGGTCGTAATTCACCATACGCGTAAATTAGGATTTTTAATTATTTCCTTAATTTTAGTTATTTGTTTCCTTTTATAATTAAAACTCTTTAGTCAGGTTTTGACCCTATTTATAGGGATGTAATTCTTATTATTCATTACACAACTTTGATATTATAATTGAGAGGCTATTTTGCTTTCATATTCTTATTCTTCATTGAATAAAATCCGAACTTGCGAGTTATTCTTGTTTGTTCAAATCTCGGTGAGAATTATTATTGCTTGTGATCAAGAGGTCAATATATCCCAGTGATTGTATTGGTTGCTTGATTCAATTAATTTTAATTGGATCCATAAATCGTGGTTCTTGGGGTTCTTTGGTCGATTTCAATATTTTGTGGGTTGCGTAGCTACAATTGCTACATGGTTTGCATCAATTTCACTCCAATGCACCTCATAGCAAGGTCATTGTAGGCACTATTGCACCACAGCTCCTATTTTCAGCTTCACTGTGCATGTTTCACCTTGCATTTTATGACCCACATGAACTTCAAATGTGATGAATTTTTGATATGTTGTAGACCAAGTATGTACTTTCATATACCTGAAACATGTCTCGGGAAATTTTCACTTTTTCGAGACGATGTCAAGGGCTAAACGTCAGTGGTCGACAATTTTTCAAAAACTTCAAAATTTTTCTAAGTCCTAGTTTGGGTGTGTTGTGCTGATTTGTTTTAGTTCCTACATGATATTTATGCTTCTAAAGACAATTATTTCTTGTTTGCAAGGAACATATCATCGTGAGATATCTTGAGCCAAACTTGGAAAAGAAAGAAAATGGTCATATCATCCAATAAAAATTGAATTCCAAGTTTCAAAAAGGAGATACCACCTCTCCAAATCCGGGAAGTACCTAAACCCTCCTTGTTATTTTATGCTTCATTGATTTACAATGCATATTTCTAGTTTGGGGGTGGGAATTTCATTCATACGTTTTTATTTAAACATTCATTCGATTTTGGGTAAAAAATTCATAAAAATTGAAAATTTTGAAAAATCATAAAAAAATGGAAAATTTTGTTAATTTATTTATTGCTTATGACATGATTTAAATTGAATTTTGTGCTTTAATTAAAAAATTGGGCAGCATGCGACTTGATTTTTACTAAACATTCATCCATGTAAGACTTTATTAGAACTTGAGCACATAGCCAGTATCAGATAATTATTTGTGAAGGAGATGCTTGATACATGTGGGGTAAACTTGTACAATTTGAACATAGAATTGACTGAAAAATCTCAAACCTTAAGAATTTAGATCTCGACCTGAAATTTAGAACCAAGAGCAGTTTGGGGGTGAACAGGGTAGTACAAGTAGGCATTGATGGATTGAAGGTCTGAAATTCTTGATTTTGCACATTTGATTTAGAAGGTTTTAATCAACAGGTATAAACCAAAACTAGCATAAAAAACTGAAAAATGTTGAAGGTCTTATTCTACTCTTCAAATACCTTTTTGACTCAAGTAATTAAGTCTAAGAGGTTCTCTGAACCTAGTACCCTAAACTCAACTGAGTTGGGAACTACCGACCTAAAGCTCGTTACAGGGGTCGATTAGAAAGCAAGTAAGGAGAGTGGACTTACACATAAGACGCTAAAATATCTTTAACTTTTCTGTTTAAGACTTTAAGACTCGGGTAATTAAGTTTGAGGGGATCTTTGAACCTGGTGCCTTAAAGTCGTTTAGCTTGGGAGTCACCGACCTAAAACTCTCTACAGGTGTCCTATATAAAACAAATATGAAAAGTTCTGCACAAAGATCGTAAAAGACATGAATACAAAAAGAAAAAGTCGTCCAAAAAAATAGATGAAAACGGTATAAGCCTTGTTGATTGAACTTTCTAACGCTGGAGTGTGAGATTGGAGATGAATTACTTTTGGTTTGTTGTGCATACTTGTCAAATCCTAACTGCCTTGAGTGGGAAAATACAATTTATATATGTTTAGAAACCACATCAATAGGAAAGACATCGGAAAATGAGAGAAAAGTAGTAAGGTTGTGATCGTCCATGAGAGCTGTAAGGAAATTCATAAGAAAATCATTGATTGACCACATGAGATTCAGACTTATTTTTGTATAATCCACCACACAGTGTCAAGTATATTTTTACACGAGTTTGAATTTGATTTTTGGCTATTCACACACACATAATGAAGTTTAGTATCAGATGAATGAAAATATTTTGTGTTGTCCATATTTCCTCTCTAAAGTGAATTGTCAATTTGGATTGTTGAAGCGCGTGATAAATAATTTAACAAACACAAAAACAATCGTTATTATTTTTATAGTTTAGTTTTATTTTTGTTCGAGGATGAACAATAGTTCTAGTTTAGGGGTGTTGATAAGTGTATTTTATACGCTTATTTCTACCCTAGAAGTAGGATTTTATTTGTTTGTTTAAGAATATTTGTTATTTATTTTGTTAGTATTTGTTTATATTTCAGGAATAATCCAAAAGTCGAGAAAATAATGGAATTGATGTTAAAATCAAGTAATTGGATGATAAAAATGTCAAAGTATAAAAATCAAGAGCTGATGAAATAAATGAAAGGGCCAATTGGTAGAAAAATTGAAGAAGAAATCAAATTTGGAAAAAATCAAAAGTTTTGGGGCTAAATTGCAAAAATTGGAAGTTGGAGGACATGGGATGCAAATAAACTTTGAGGACCAACTATACCAAAATCAAAAGATGAAAATTACCTTCAGTAGTTGAATCGCGCGGTCGCGTGACCCAAAAATTCAGTGACTCAGGCTACACCCGCAAAAGAAAACGACTGCATGGATTTCTACCGTGCGGCCGCACCGTTATCCGCTAGGCCTTTTGCGCGGATTTCAGCTATCTTCCTCCCCAAGTAACCTAAGTTTCAAGGAAATCTATATATACCAGACTCGTGGCACAAAATTAGGTGTTCCCAATTGTCATATTTCATTTCAAAACGTTGTCAAATTGCGGGGATCCATGGAAGGCCAAATTCAAGATTGAAGAATAAGGATCAAAGAGATGAACGGGGTGACTTCTATTTATATTTCTTGCGAATTATCATCACAATGGATTTTTTAATTTCTAATTAAATCCAAAAATATGATAAATATTTACTTTTAAAATAACAGAATTTATATATTAATAAGGTACTCATTTTGAAAATCTCATTAAATTATTTAATATGAAATTAATAAAAAAAACTATTTATTTTGATAAGAAATTTAAGAAGAAATAAGAAAAAAGAGAAGGAACAAATAGGGGTTAGGTGGGGGTGGGGGTGGGGTGGACTTGGGGGTGGGAGTGGGGGATGGAGAGCACCATTGGACAATTTCAAATATTTTCAACTTCAAATTGTCATGTCATTAGTTAAAATACTAGTTAAATTTAGTAAGAGATTAAAAAGATTATTATAACTTGTGTTTTAACATATCAAATCCAATGTAGACATTAATTTAATCTCTTACTAATTTATTCTATTAACATCCACTTTAACACATCCAATGCGAATGTTCTTATAAACTAATTTATTTTGTTTACCAAACGGATGCTAATTAAACGATTTGTAAACCACACAATTTTTCATATCACTTTTTAATCACACAAATTTTCTCTCTCAACTTTTCAATCACATATTTTACCTTAAAATCATAAATAAATCATTTTATAAATCAATACAGTGTTACCAAACAAAAGCTAATAAATTTTGTCATATTTATTTTTTATTATTATTTTATGTTTGGTAAAAAAAAATTAAAAATTGTTTAATGATAAAGAATTTGATGTTTTCAACATAAAATATGTGGTTGAAAAATGATTCGAGTAGTTGACAAGTAAGCCTCCGTTTGGTAATGTAATAATTAAAGTTTATAAACTAATTTATAATCTACACAATTTCCCAAACCACTTTTTAACCCCACATCTTTTTTTTCTCTCTATTTTTCAACCTTTGATCTTACCTCGGATTCCGTGAAAAACACAAAAAAAACTGGGCCAATTGATCCGAACGGTGAATAAAAGAATAGGGGCGCGTTCGGGAAGGATCTTGAAAAGTCAAAATCTATTTTTGAACATATTTGAATTATTTTTTATGAGTAATTACAACAATTAAATATATGCGGTCATATATTTAAATGAATGTAACAAATTAACAATTTTTAAAAAATTATTTAATGTTCGGGTCGACATCGAGTCAACTCTAGGTTGACCCTTTAACCCTTATCCAGTCTCTCAGTCGGGTCAATGATCGGGCCGGGTTGAAAACATTGTTTTTATTCATATTATTTCATTATCATTTTAGTATTTTAATAAAAATTGACAATCGACCAATTTTTTAATAAAAATTGTATGAACTATATTTGTAACATATATTCTGCATATTGTAGTTATTTAAGTCTTTGTTTGGAAAATCTATTAAAAACATATTTTTAAACAACACAATTTTTCAAATCACTTTTTAACCACACATATTTTCTCTCCATTTTTAACCACATATTTTATCTTGAAAACATTAAAAAATATGTTTTTAAACAAATTTTTTTTAACAAACAGAGCCTAAGTTAGTAACAAATAGAGAATGTAAATAATCAGTAAATAAATAAATAAAATGTCAAAATGATGAATAAATTGATCAAAATCTTAAGTTGTAAAAATTAACATAACTTAATTGAATTTACTTCGAAAATTCGTATATCTATTATTTATTTTAATTTGATAAGAAAAAGAACTCGAACTGAAATTAATCATCTATGATTAAATTGAATTTAGTTAACAAATTATTGATAATATTATAGGACTTAATTTTATGAACAATATGTTTACTGTTTGCTCTCACTTGTTTGCTTGAATTAAACTTCTCATTAAGATTTTCGATTTGACATCTATATTACATATTTTTCAATTTCAAAATAATATAATAATTATCAAAAAATAATAATTATTAAAAAAATAGTTTAAACATTAAAAAAATAACAAATTGATGACATTAATAGCATAGTGTGTGGATGTCAATGGTAATCTATTTATCTATTTAATTTAATATATAATAGGAGGAGTGTCTGTCTAATTCCCTCCCCCCCTAAGAAATTCCGTCCAGTTGAAACGACGTCATTCTGAGTTCTTGATAAAGCACAAAAATCGCTTTACAACCTGATTTCTCCCGTAACGCCTCCATCTCTTCGTCTCTCTCAAGAAACCCTAGCGCCGCTTATGTGGAGAAGACTGTAGCTCGCTTCTTCCGACGGAGCGTTTTGGAAAGGCTCTGTCACTAGCACCGGTCAGATTTCTTCAATTCTTTCGCTAAATGGTCATTTCCCAGGCCACGACTTCAACTCCTCCATTTTTTGATTTTCCACATTCGGCAACCATTGTGTTGCGCATCTCCGACCGTTCACCACCGCAATCTCTCACAGTGTATGTAGATGCAGACCAGTAGCCCGTCATCTCCGATAGTGAGGTCAGATGAGTAGATTTTCATTTCGACTTTCATTTCCATTCCTTCAGGAATCTCTCTTTTTCGTGTGTTTCCTTTGTTGCAGTGGAGGACCCAGCACCCAGCGAGGTCCACCGGACGTAACTGCATTTTGCCGGGGTCTTCACTCAGTTTCGTATGTATAATCTGTATTTTGAATTTTTTTTTTTTTTTGCTTATTTTGTATTTAAATGACGATGCATGTTGATTTGTAAAATTGGTTATTCCCTGAGTCAAAGCTCTCTCCAAGTTTTGATATTTACTTTTTTTCTTCTCATTTTCAGCCTTTTGCTTCAGTTGATTTATTTGAACTTTCGTCTTTGTGGTGAGTTGGTTTTTGAGATTTCAAAACTTCTTCTTTTTTTGGGATTTTATGGTATCATTTTACAAATGATGTGACCCACCTACTGGTAATATATGCAGCTGGCCGAGCTGATTGGCTTTAGTATCGCCTCTCGGTAAGTTGATACAGCTGCATATATTGAACTTCAGTGGCAAAAACCTGCTCTTGCATCCTCTAGTTTGAGGAGTTAGATAGGCAATGCCATACATTAATTATAGTTCTGTTAGGCATCCTTTTTTTAAACCCCCATTAAGAGTTTGTAGGCATCCTATTTTTAAACCCCATTAAGTGTTTGATAGTATGTCTATTGTGCAGATTGGTCAGTTGTAGTGGAGTGAATTAAGGAAAATGTACCGATTACTAAACATTTACTGGTGCATCTTAAGTTTTCTCATCTCCACTTAAATCATATATCTGATTAGAATTGGAAGTCAAAATCAAAACTGTTGATTCCTTGCTGCTATCCATTGCTGCAGTTACAGAACCATTGTGCAGCAGTTGATGGTCTTTTGCTTGATGAGTAACTGGTTTCTGCAAAGACGTAGGCTGAGAGTGGTACCAGTGCTGCTTACCTATGCTAAAGTGGTAGTTTTTCAATTTCCTTTCTATCGGCATGTATGCGTACGTATGCATTTTTTATTTTTATTTTTGAATACTTTGAGCCTTAAATTCAATTTCATTTTATCTATTTTGCTGAGATTATGTCTGTTCATTTTAATTATAGAATGACATTTAGAAGTGCACTCGTGATGTCATTTTTCATTGTCATGATGGGCAGAGCTGTAAGATGTTTTCCTTGATTTTATTATTTGCTTGCAACTTTTTACATGGAGTAAATGATGGCATTAAGAGAAATAAGATAGAGATAAGGAAAAGAGGGGGGAAAACTTGAGATAAGGATATTAAATGGAAAAGAAAATACATAATTTAGTACTGGTATTAGTTAATTATAATTTACTTCAATGATTCCATTAGTATATGAAATTAAGTGATTTTCATATGCCCAAGTTAGAATCCTATCTCATGCCATGAATGTGAGATAGTTTCCACTTTTCCTGGATTATTTCACAATTAGCCTTTGTCTAAGAATAGTCATGAATGTGAGATAGTTTCCACTTTCAACAGATTATGTGAAAATTTGCTCAAGAATAGTCATTTCTGTAATCCTGCTAATTAGAATGCAGAG
Organism: Ligustrum vulgare; assembly: GCA_963555705.1. Lineage (NCBI taxonomy): Eukaryota > Viridiplantae > Streptophyta > Magnoliopsida > Lamiales > Oleaceae > Ligustrum > Ligustrum vulgare. The sequence goes on from OY743180.1 coordinate 2,749,598, forward strand.
AGAGGAACTAAGCCATACGCATATGTTTTATGTACCTAATTGGTTATGATTATCAAGTTCAATAGACTTTTATTAGTTGTGGTTGTAGTTGGCATTTAGTCTTAATAATTTCTTAATTATACTAGCATTATGTTCAGAAGTTCTTTTTCTCTAACACTTGACATTCATAAACTCCAATGAAAAAGAATTTACTGTTAAATTTTAATAGTTCTTTAAATTTTAATAGTGTGAATATTGATTTTAATAAAATGTTAATTTGTTTTTGTGAGTTTTATTTTAATTCTTTGTCTTTGTCACATTGATGCATCTGCTTACATTATTACTAAGACATGAAACTCATGCAATTTTTTCCCACTGAGCTGACTTCACACCAGTTGATTTTGGAAATTTTCATCAACCAAATTTGCAGTATAAGTTACCATTAATTTTGGTTGTCATACAGGTTGCTGATGACGAAAAAATTTAGGTATACCTGTATTGTAGTGTTTGCTCTGTCCATAAGATGTTTATTGTTTAGGTTATGTTACTGTCTTGAAAATGCAAGTTAACATTGAGTAATTGTGTAGTTCACATAGATCATTGTTTTTTGCTTATTTCAGCACTTGGAATCTGTAATTAGGGCTGCATTATCAAGTATCACGTCATTGAATAACAAAAGTATTTTTGAACTTGAATTTGAGATGGATCACCTAGGAAGGCCTATTACTGTTGATGTTGGTTCCTCAAGAAAATTTTGAATGTGAAATAGACCTGTAACCGAGAATGATAGCCATGTTGTTAAAGAATGTTACCTAATTGATCGTTAAATAAGAGAACATGGCAAGGCACTTCCCATTTCTAAGATCACTGAAAACTGTGGCTCCCTTTTTACCATATCATGTCTTCATTTTATGTCTTTTCTATGCATGCACTTTTGCAATTTAACCAACTTGTTCCTCTGACTTTTTTTTCATGTTCATTTTCACTTATCCATAATTTTTATGAACTACTGTAGTTTGAATTTAAAAATATGCATCAGTAGATTTTGGTCCCATGCTACATTAAATCAAGCTTCAATATTATGTATGAGAATGGACATTTGGATCCATCAACTACCTAGTCTAGCTATAAATCAGGCTTCAATGATATAGACCAACAGAATTGGTCCCATTCTTCTAAAAACAGGTTTTAAAAATGCTTAAAATCCTTCCTTTCTATTGATATCAGACGAATCTAATTTTTGGACTCTTGCAATGTATTGGTTAGTGTTCACGCTTTTAGTGATGAAAATCCTCTGGGACGTCTTACTATTGGTTTTTTGGAAACCTTCAAATCATACTAAAATTTTCAAAGATTTTATTACTGTCTTTGGAATGGTGTAATTCACATTAGTATCTGTCCCTCAGCTCTTTCTTGCTTTTAAGGCTTATTTCTATCAGGGGAAGGGGTCATGGGTTGGAATTGAGTGCTTAAATTCAGCATAAAAAAGAAATTCTAATGAAATTAGTTTTTTATTCAATGAATCAATAGACTCATGCATGCAGATATCTGAAGCTTCTGTCAGCAGAAATCGCAGTACAATCATTGTCCCTGCAGGAAGTGCCCGAGATGAAGGATGGGCTGCATTTAGGAATATCTTGGCAGAGATTAATGAAGCATCAACACTTCTCGTTATGCCCAATCAGGTAACTTTACATTCATTAATATTTGGCAATTCTAACTCTACTTACTCTTGTGGTGCCTCAAAAACCAAGTTGTGTCTTTTTGGATGTATACAACAGCAAAACTCTGAACCCTCTCAGAACACACCGTCGGACTTTTAGATGATGTGGGGGCTGGGTTTATATCTAGTCACAGCTCTCTACCTTCCCCAGCAACTAACTTGAACGTGAAGCAATATGCAGATTTGCCACCACCAAAAGAAATTAATAACACAAAGTCTCCAAAATGATATGAGCTGACCAGAAGAGATTCTTCTTCAATCTTGGGAGCAACAACAAAGGTCATTTCTTGAAAATATCAGTGGTATTGCTCAATGATCTACATTGATAGTTTATCTGGGATTAGTTAGCATAATTTTGTCATCGTCCTCAACTTTCAGGACTGAAGCAGTTTTGTGAAATGGTAGGTCATTTTTGTGGAGATCTCTAAAGATCGAATTGAAGGGATGGCTGGCACAAATGTTTGGACAGTGGACCCCCCTCAAAGATGAACCTGGATGACACCTTGGTTGGGCAATAAACACAGCCATTGGTCCGAAATAAATGATTGGAAAACTATAATGCGATATGTTGCAGTTTATTGGGGCATTGTTGCAACATTTGTTGAGTAACCTATTTTTTCAAATTATATTTATTGGGGTGTTGTTGCAACATTTGTTGAGTAACCTATTTTTTCAAATTATATTTTGCCTCATTAGACATGAATGTTTCAATAATTTTATTTGGTGCGAACAACATGATTTGTTAATCTAATCCATTGAGTTGTTTTTCGAACCCTGTTAAATAATAGATTGAAAGTAGCACAACTTGCTTTGGTCGGTTGGTGATCCATTACAGAGAAGATATAGTTCCTATTTAGCTTTGGTGGTTGGCAAATTTTAAGGCAAGAAAGTAGTTCAATGTTGCTCATAATGTGATTTATTCCTGTTTTATTACTAATTTTTACATAATGATAATGTCATCCATGCATCGCACATGTATATACTAGTGTTATTAATGGCTCATTTCCATAATATTTGCTAAAATATTAAAAAATCCAGATTTAAAAAGTTATTTTGACGGGAAACTATGTGCGAATTTTGATGACTGCTATTCTACTTTAGTGGTAACAATATCGGTTTAACCATCCAGTGTTATTTTTTCAATCTATGTCATTTACTAGTAAATGAGTATTCTAATGCATAAAGAAACGTTATGCATATCACACGTAAAACTATATGCGCAGTGTTTGCAAATGATATTTCTCGTATTCGTGGACCTATTTTTATTAAGCATGAAATAGACATTGGACCGTATATTTATAATGAAAGTGACCATATACTTATCATGATTCATGAGGAATTTCTTTTAGTTTTTTTCAAAAGCTAAGTCATCCATGTTAATGAAAATAATGTTTGAAATAATCCTGCCTATGTCCCACGACAAAAAGTTAAAAACTAGAAATTCAACGAACTGTAACAAGATTAGGTTCTTGTTTAATAAATCTTAATTTAAATCTAAGTTAAGCCCTTGTTTGGTGAAGATTAAATTCAGATTTTTTTGTAGATTTTGATAAATGTTTATGAGATGTATAATTGAAAAGTTGTGAATCTCATGAAATATATGGTTGAGATTGATTATTGACATTGACTTAGAATAAAATCTATATTTTAAGATCCATTTGGCGGCTAAAATAAATAGAATTTGATTTATAATATGTATTATTTGAATTTTTTAGATAAGATGTATGGTTAAAAATTGAAGAAAAAAATGCGTGCAAGTAAAAATTAGTATAAAAAATTGTGCTCATTATAATTTGAATTTTAATTCCAAGCGAAATACAACCTTAAGTGTTACCAAAAAGGGGGCTAAATAATGTTAATCACATATTTTATGTAATTCAAAACTTCCTAACAATGCATTTAATCAATTTTAGCCATAAAAATATTATTTTAGCCCATGTTTGGTCCAAAAGAAAATTTTCAACTTCTTCAAATTTATTTTTAACCACACATTTTTATGTTACCCCCACTTTACAGAATTTTCACCAACTTTTCAATCACTCCACACATAAAGATGGCAAAAAAACCCAACGTGTACCCAACTCTAAAGGGGCAAAAAAGACCCACCCAACGCCCGAAGCGGGTCATGGGGGCGGGAGGAGGATTTTGGCCACCCCCAACTTGGACTTGCCCCGAATAACAAGTTTAAATATATATATATATATATATATAGAAAAATGAAAATAAATTAAACGGGGCGACACTGCACTCGAAATTCACGAGGAACGGGCAAGGGTACCCGCTTCGTTGTCATCACTACCCGCATATTCAAAAAAATCTCCATTTTTCGTATATTAAATCAAACAGGCTCTTAATTCCCACCAGACATAAGCTAGATGAAAGCTCCAAAAATTGTGAATAGAACCATAAATTTAAGATCAACTAATTCTTATACATTTGGCCTCTATGTGATTTTCATTATTTCAAAACCATGGTTTTCTCTTTCTATCTTTTCAAAAAGAATTTTTTACTTTTTAACCACACATTCTCCTATAAATCACTATTCAAAACCATAAAAACTCTTTTAAACAACATTAAACACACCCCTGTTATGCAAACGTGGATTATGTAGTGTCACGGTTTTTTAAAGTATAAATATTAAGTACATGTTTGATAAGAGTTATAATAAGATTTTTAGTAGATTTCGATAAAAGTTAATTAAATGTGTGGTTGAAAATTTTTGAAAATTTGAGAAATGTGCAGTTAGAATTAATTGTTGACTTTAAAATAAACGATTAACATAAAAGAATTTCAATAACTACTCTTAATTAGATTGATCTTTTAAGAAATGAGAAGTTGGTTCAGCATGGACCGTCCATACTATTGTTGAATTTGCTTGTCAATATATCCCTAGATTTTAAAGAAAATCCATGCTATGCCCGAATCATATTTTATTTTTGGACTGGCTCAATCCATTGTAGGTATAAGATAGGCTTACATGCACCGGGTGATCGAATTGGTAGAGTATGTGAATGCGACGAGTTGAATTTCCATACTAACATTTTTTCAGTCGAGCCTGTCACACGGGCTTGCCTATTTTGGTTTACCTGGCTGGCGTGGTCTGCATGCTATTGCATTAGTTCGAGGGTTTATCTAACGCGCACTAATTGGATAACGACTGTGAACTCCCTCATGAGTAAAAAAAAAAAAAAAAAAGATAGGCTCACATGCACACGAATCGGTTCGAAACAATCTACTCATTTGCCCTATTTGATATAGATTAAAATCAGATTTTTAGTAAAATTTGATGAAAGTTGATGAAATATGTGATTGAAAAACTGTGGATCCCATAAAATGTGTAGTTAAAATTAATTGTTGATTTTGACTTATATTAAAATCAGATTTTAATCATATAACCAAATAGAGGCTTAGTCCCTATTTGGTTTTGATTAAAATCTTATTTTAATCTCAAATCAAAGATAATAATTAATCTTAACCACACATTTTATATGACTCATAAATTTTCAACCATGGATCTTATCAACTTTTATAAAAATTTACTAAAAATCTGATTTTAATATATATCAAATAGGGGCTTAATTGTATCACAAGAGCATCTCAATGATGGGATACAAAAAGATGTAAAGTAGCATATTCGAAATCGATTTTGCATCCCCATTTGCATCCCAGTAGAACTAAATTTGTACCAAATGATTGATACAACTTATAATATTTAAATATAATTTTTGCATGATTTTTTAACTGGTACTTTTTTATGTTAATCTATTTTTATGTGTATATACATGAATTTATGAACAAATCAACCTAAAAAAAGCTCGAGATTTGGTTAAGAGATCCAAAAAATAAAAAATGTGCAACCACATACATTTTCCCAAATAAAAATTTAATTACATATTTTACCTCAAAAACATCGCATTTTTTATTTATAAATAAAAAAATTTACCGAACAAAAGTTAAATTGTATGTCTCACATCAAGATTTTATGGATTGATAGATATTTTGGATAAAAATGGTTCCACGTGAAGATGTAAAATAAAATAAAATATAAATTTACAAATTTATTTACATTATTGGTCGAAAATGTAATTTACATTTCATTTGCGTTTCCCTGTTGGAGACAATTCAGACCAACTTAAGGATATAAATCACAAAAGTGTTCTACTGTACATCATCATTGGAGATGCTCTTAGTTTCAAATCTTACTCACAAATTAATGAGTATTTTATTTTTGTAAAGCTTATTTCCACATTAATCTTGTGTAACTTGTTAGAGAATCTCAAAAGCACTTCATGGATTGGAGAAAAGACGTGACGTATCAGCAAATCGACGTAATGTGTTACAAATATTTATACAATGCACTTCATGAATTATAATATTAAGTTGACATGGCTTAAAGAATAGATAATGTAGGATGCTCGGTCTAGATATAGACGCTCCGTTAAACATGATAAGTAAGCATTATATTTTATTTTATAATTAATTTAATAGCAAATAATAGATTCCAATCAACAATTCAATAACAGGTGACTTAAAATTATATGCCTAAATATTAATATTAAACATATTTGAAAAATTAATACAATAAATATATTTACATAATCATGTAATAATTACTTCACGTTTGTGTAGTTTGATTCTAAATAATAGAAATCACATGACCAGTTGTTTTATATTAGTCTTACATTAAGCCCTTTTTTTTAGAATTATTATTTTTATAATAATTTTTTCAATCTCACATCCATACTACCTTTAAAAGTCACTTAAAGGGAGAAACTTTTTTGGACTTTTATATCCTTACATATTTATTGAACTTCCCAATTCACCTTAATTGTAAATAATGTACCGATAGGCCATTAATATAAAAAATGTAGGGCTGAATCTGCAAATTATTATCTTTATCATTACTCATTGCATTTTTCTTGTAACAGAGATTTCCAGACTCCTGACATTACCACTGGTTTTGCATCATCGATGTCGACACGACGACATCTGTATATGAGACTTACACATCCAATATTTCTTCGAAATTATTATGAGGTATGGGCATTGTCATGGAGACGACACCACTCCGTAAGCCAGCTGCTCTTTTGAGGCCGGGTCTATCTGGATCCACAATGAAATTTGAGCTTGAATGGGTGTTGACTCGAAATGTCCTCCACCCGAACTCTATTTGTTCTAGTTGGTGGAGGATCTTGCTTCCATAATTACTACCGATCGAGTTCGGGTATTGGAGACGATGAATCAGAGTGTCCCCATCCATTTTTTATTGTTGTTGATGATGATTGTTAAATTACATTAAAATTTTAATTTTTAAAATATATTTAATTAAATATGTAGTTGAAAAATAATCTCAATGATTTTTGAATTAGACTAGGAAATGGGTTCAAATGGAGAAGAAATTGAATCGATAAAGATCAATAATTGCTTATTACGGTATTAAAGTTCCAACCATCATGGTTGGAGAAATTGAAATCTCCATGAAGGCATAGTTTTAAATAAATGAGATTACAAACTTTTCTAATACTTGACAATAAATGATAATAATAAAAACTTTATGGATACACACACACACAGACACACACACACAGAGGCCTTACAAGTTTTCTGTTAGAGGAAAAAATCGGCAAGCATTGGCACATTCTGACCTCATTCTTTAGGAGATTCGTTTGACCACTTCCAGCCTCCAATAAATGCATAATTTATATATACGGATAAGTACTCGATGTCAAATTCGAGGATCTGAAATCCGTTTGTCATTTCAATTAATGTCCATATCTCGGGGGATTTTCGAAATTGGATCCTCAACTATACGACCCGAAAAGACAGCTTCGACGTGCTAACTTTGAGATGCCATAACTTCCACCTCGGTTAACCAAATCTTGTGAAACAAATTTTATATGAAAATACTCAATGATTGCTTTGAAATGAGACCAAGAACAATCAATTTGGAGTTTGTTTACTACCTCAAATCTGAGCTCAAAGACAGTCACTCGAAACTGTGAAATCTGGAAAAATAAAGCATGAGGTGGCTCCCTACAACCTTATCTTCTTTCATAGCTCACACGATTCACCTCCTAGCTTCCTTGTCCAGCTCCAGCTTGCATGAAAAAGGAATTACACCTCAACCTTGGCCATTAAAATAATCTTTCTTAACCTTGAAGCAAAGTTTTGATCCTATACATCCAAAACCTTGCTTCAATTCGTGCAACCATCTTCCTCTATAAATAGGGATGATTCTGAATAAGAAACATATCAAAAATTAGATCCAAAATGCTGCAGAATTCTTTTCCCTTTTTCAAAACCCTAGGTAGAGTTTTCTTGCGAAAATCATGTTTTAATCATATAAGTTGTGCATTTGATCATCAAACTTGTTCTCTCAAAGTTATTCATCAAAATATGAAGTTCTGGGATCAAAAGGATCACAAAAATGGAGTTCCATTATCTGGAAATACGCTTGGTGTGGACACCTGTAGATTTGATGTCTACACCAAATGAAGAACGATGAACATGGTTTCGACACCTATGTAGACACCCATGTAGAAACCTCCTTTATTTTTGTTTCTGATCATAATATGAAGCTATTCTATGATTTTTAGGTTGATAGATATTGTATAATCGTCAAAAGTTGTGAGTTTTCGATACACCCTTTACGTGGTGTTGCATTATGTGCGAAGTTGATTTTTGATAAAATGCTTTTGATGCATATGAATGATGATATTGGATGTGATATGATTCACAAAAGAAACATTTTCAAGTAAAGATTATAGATTTGAACTCTAGAAATCTCGGTAATCAATGTATGATGTTAGGATATCGATATGGGTCGTGAGGACTTGAGACTCCAAGGCACCGAAGAACGACCTGGTAATCTAGTAACCTTATTGGAGTCGAATAGGGGGAAAGGTGACAAGATGTAGAAGTCCTAAAGGATGTGAAATCCTAAGTAACATGTTTAAGGCCATTTTATCGATACCTGTATTATGATAATGTTAAGCGCTTTGGGGTGGAGGAGATAATCTATAATCGGACCCTGAAATCATACTTTTGAAAAAGTATTTGTATGTGTATCAAATTGCTCATTAAATTATCAATTCATGTTTTTCCATGTTTTCTAACTTGTAGATGCTGCACTTTGATCACTTTGAAGTTATCTCTCGGGAGTGGATCTTGTCGACCGATAGACAATAATATATGTATGTAATAGAGACCCATACGTGGCAGACATATCGTGACTTCCCCGCTGTCTCCCGATTTTTGCGGTCACACTTTTATGATAGTGATACTATGGAGTATGAATACTCCTATGATTTCCCCTGTAAAGAAGTATGGGTTGGTTTTGTTTTAAAATAGGGAAGAGGAAGTTTTGAGTTGTTTTGTAACCTTTTCCTAAAACTTGGTTGTAATAGGTTTTCAACAATCTAATACATGTGGTAGTTTTATGTTTTTATCAAGTATACTCTTTAAATTGTCATTTCAAGGTAAAAGGTTGGTTTTTGATCATTATGTGTCGACACCGAAACCCTACATCCCAACACAAACTATTTTGCCCCGACAATAGTGTTGGTGTCGACACCAACTCAACTATGCAACCTGAGTCACTCTTGTGTCGACATCTGGGATTCTGAGAGCCAAAATTTTAAATTTTATCATTTTTTTTTATTAAATGTTATCTTTTAAATTGAGGGTTTTGGGGTCGTCACATTTCATCTTTTCCACGTCAGCCACAGGCAAGTTTCTCTTTTAAAAGAATTACTAAACCATGTATGCGCAATATTGCACTTTGATTGTTGAGTTTCTGGGTTGCACATAATTAAATGAAATTTATCAAGAATATTGATTGGGTTGGGAAATTAGAAGCTCGAGTTTAATTTTATTTACATAAGGGTTCTTAACAATTTGTTTCTTAAATGATTTTTCTGCCATTAGCTATATGCATATTGGGAATTTATGTTCATGTTTAAGTTCAGAGGAACAAAATGAGTCGATTAATAAAGAAATTAGTAAACGTTGCCTACTAGAGCATATGCATATTCTTTATCATGCATTAGTGTATAGATTTGTTACTCAAACTTTTTAAAGTGCTAATAAGTGAATAACTGAAACTAGATCTCTTTATTTAGATAATTATTAAAGTTACTAGAAACATTTAAGATCAATTTGAAGTTATTATTTTTAATTGACACCAACTACTTATATCTTTTAATTAAAAATGTATATTCGTATACCAACCACCAAAATATTAGCATATGGAGCAATGGCTGTCGTGACTTTATTGTATCATGTCTAAGAGATACTGAGTCCAAAGAAACTTGAGTAATGAACAAAAAAAAAATTATTCATGTGCATTTAAATTATTTGTAGGTATCATGTCGAAAGAAGAAAGTTATTTGTAGGTATCATGTCGGAAAAAGAAAGATCTCATATTCTCATAAAAGATCTTGAGTTATATCAAAATGAATGGATCATAAAAGTATGAGTGCTTAGAAAAGGATAAGTCGAAACATATGAAAATCGTAGAGGACCACTAGATATTATGAAGCTCAATTCGATGGACGAAGAGGTCAGTGTTGTTATTGACATAGCTATTATTTTTCTTTCTTCACATATAAACTTAAATTAATAATTCATATTTATTTAAATTCGAAATTAATTCATTATACTTAAATGAAATTTTATTATTTTTATTCTATTTTAGTGATGGGGACTAGAGTATAAACATTATTGTATAATAACGAAACTATCTCTTGACTTAATAAAACTATAGAAAAGGACAAAATATACCTTATTCAAAATGGATACGTTTTAACAGTAGCTACCTTAATGTACATGGTGATTTTGAACTATCGTTGTCACCATTAACTTTTTTTATGAATCTAGGGATCGTATATCGATGAAAAATAGGGTATACAATTTTTTGAATTTTTGATAAGTAGAAAATTCAAAAAACGCCAACACAATGCTAGGTGGTAAGCTTTTTTATTTACCTTTTGTTAGTAATAATGCATTGGGTATATTTACCACAACATGCCTTCTCTCATTGCCAACTATACATTGCACAATCAAGGGGCACCTCAATGTTAACCAAATAAGTGTTAATCAAATCAGATACTCCAAACAAAAATAAGACATACACAGAATATTGTTTACAATGAACTACTACTACAACAAAGTTAACATTGTATGTAATGATATGTTTTCTCACAACAGAAATAGCATTGACTAATTTTATTGTTTGTAAACACATCCGCGGATATCCCTAATACATTAATACATCACCAAACCCAATATATTTTATATCACGAGTTAGTCAATCATCAAAGGTTGATAACCAAAAGGTATTCGTCGAATTGAAGTCACTATAAGTATCATCAATATTTTAAACTCATCTCAAAAATTGTTTTCATTTCTACGAATTTAAATAAATTATCAAAATTAACCATTATCGTATATAACATGACATTTATCATCTTTATTACAAAACCTACTATAACGTATAACAATTAATAACTAATAATCACAAATTTTGAAGATATTATAAATTCAAAAAATTATTCGTCGATCACGTGTAACGCACATGTATACCACTAGTTCTAAAAAAGAATCATTTTTAATTTTTAACCACCTGTTAAAAAAAATCAAAATCAAAAGCTAGTTAAATATGAAGAATATGAGTAAATCGGTCATAAATTTAAAATTTTTAAAAAATGTCACCTAAACAATATTTCTTAAATATTGAATGAACCACTGGAGAACAAATTTTAGAATTCTCAGTCTATTTATACATGTTCTCTAAAAGTCCTTCTATTTTATTACCGTGTCCCCCAATCCACGAAATACAATGGAGATGCTCTTAACTTTAAGCCTCTATTTGTTAAAAGTTGTATGTTTAAAAATATGTTTTTTTTTATGTTTTCGAGGTAGAATATATTGAAAAGTGGAGTGAAAAAATGTGTGTGGTTAAAAAGTGATTTGAGAAATTGTGTTATTTAAAAACATAAAAAAAACTATTTTGCCAAACAAAGGCTAAAAAACTGAAAAAATATTCTAATTGATAATGATGTCTCATTGATCACAAGAGTCATTAATTAACCTCTGTTCGGTAAACGGAAAAAAATTAAATTGATTTATAAATCAATTTATAATCTACACAATTTCTCAAACCACATTTTAACCATTCATCTTTTCTCTCTTCACTTTTCAACAACACATCTTACCTAAAAAACACAAATAAACCAAATTATAATTCCACCTTTTTATCCGAACAAAATCTTAACTACTCATTCAAGTCATTAAGATCTTGTTTGGTAAAGGTAGAATTTTCAAAATTGTCCTCAAATTCATTTTCAACCAAATATTTCTATAAGAACCATCACTTTTCACATTTTTTAACTACATATTCTCCAAAAAAACTCAAAATTCATCCAAAAACTTCTACACCAAACAGGCTACAACCCTATCTAAAAATATTAAATACGCAAAATATATTAATATCATACATATTAACTTATATTTTTGTATTATAGTACATATATGATATATTAGTAATAGTAAGTAGCGGCATTTTTTATTGCTGATTATTAAATTTCATGTCTTTTTTTTTTTGCGCAAGAAAACTCATTCATTCATAGATTCGGAGGCAATTAAATCAGAAATAAATAATGGAGTAAAATAATGCCAATCAAAAGACTCCGACAAAGAATCCGCTGCCTTTGCAAGTACGTGGACGACGCGATTCGCAGATCTTCTTACCCAGTCGAAGGCAGCCATCGATAACCATGTCAAGGTATGAGTTATCCACACTGCCCTATTGGCTATTGAAGTGCACCAGCTTCAGTTAGAGCATCCAACTCAATATACAAAACATAGGGAAATTGGTTCTTGATCCAACTCAATACTTCTCTAACACCCAGTACTTCAGCCACTGTCGAGTCAAAATCTCCACATATTGGTGTACTCTTTGCTGACACAAAAAAAGAAATGAAAAAAAAAAACCATTTTCATCCCGAATGACCATCCCTATCCCACCTTTCTTTGGTCCTTGAATAATGTTGCATCGACATTTGTTAGGTTAGAATCGAGCCTATTTCACGTAACTAATGCGGATAACATTCATTAAACAATCAAGAAAACGAAATAATCGAAAAACAAAGAACAAGACAACCTGATTTGGTGACCCAGTTCGGTGTATAACACCTACATCTGGGGGGCTCAGGACCGAACCCTTTTCCACTAGCAAATAACCTTCCAAGATTGTCAAAGATTACAAGAATCACGAACCAATTTCAGCCCCAAGAAATTACCGAACGGACTGCCCTATTCTCGCAAATAATACACTAATAATCGCACAAAACCAACCACAATATATTCTATACAAAGACCCAATCACTAACTTCAAGTGATTACAAATTATTGGTGAAAAATGGAGCTTCAACTGAGAAGAAAATGCAGAGCTAATCGCGACAGAGAGGGAGCTGTGCGTATTCTTGGAGAGAGTCAGAGATATGCCCTTTTTGAGCTTATGCCAATATTGACCAAAAACAAGAATTTAAGCCCTTTTAACACATATTTTGCACATGAGGTCCTCAAGTTCATTGGTTTCCATAAGTTGGCCCTCCAAGTTTGAACTCTTGTAATTTGGGGATCACACTTCCAATAAGCTTCACCTTGATCACCAAATTCCAATCTTTAACGCTCTTGGTTGCTATAGGCTAAGTGGGTAGGCTTGGTCTTTACCATCATCGCCCGGTACCTGCACAAGGAATTTAGCCATAATCAATCTTTAACATTGATAAACAAGATTTAAATTTACAAGCAGATATTATTTTCGTTCCCATATCAGATGGATTTCTATCCGTATGAATTTTCTCAAGTTTTAAATCACCCGAGGCTATTTTCTCTCTCACAAAATGGTACTTAACTTCTATATGTTTAGAACGCTCATGATAGACAGGATTTTTACTTAATAGAAGTGCACTTTGACTATCAGTGTATATTATAGGAATATCATGTAGAAAGTTAAGCTCATTTAAAATACCAGTTAACCATATACACTCTTTAACGGCCTCGGTGATCGCCACATACTCTGCTTCTGTACTGGACAGAGTAACAATGGGCTGCAGTTGGGACTTCCAAGTAACACAATTGTCTCCTAAAGTGAAAAAATAAGCTGTAGTAGACTTTCGCTAGTCTTTATCACCAGCGAAATCAGAATCCACGTATCCTTTAAGAGTCAATCTATCTATTCTTCTCTCATAAACTAAACCAACGCTCGTAGTGCCAGCTATATACCTCAGCAACCATTTTAACCCAGCCCAATGAGGTTTCCCTGGGTTCGACATAAATCTGCTTAAGAAACTTATGGCATAGGCCAAGTCCGGCCGTGTGGTGATCATGGAAAACATCACAGACCCTATCGCGTTAGCATAAGGTATGTTTTCCATTTCTTTGTATTCAGCTTCAGTCTTGGGAGATTGAAGTGATGACAAATTCATATGTGCAGCCAGAGGAACTGAGACGGACTTGGCATCTTTCATGCCAAATTTGGTTACTACTTTCTTCAAGTAACCTTCTTGTGTAATAGATAGTCTGTCCTCCGTTCTATCCCTCTTAAGGACCATTCCAAGAATTTTCTTCGCACTTCCTAGGTCCTTCATATCGAACTCAGAGTTCAAAAGGTTTTTCATCTTCATGATCTCACCTTTACTCGGGCTAGCTAATAGCATATCATCCACATATAGAAGTAGGTATAGCTCACTTCCATTTTTGCTATTATTGTAGTAAAGGCATGAGTCATATTCACTCCTTTTAAAACCTATCTTTATGGCATAAGTATCAAACCGTTTATACCATTGCCTCGGACTTTGTTTCAAACCATATAAAGATTTCTTGAGTTTGCAAACATAATCCGATCTCCCCTTCACCTCAAAGCCTTGAGGCTGACTCATATATATCTCCTCTTCTAGCTCTCCATGTAGAAAAGCAGTCTTAATGTCCAGTTGTTCCAATTCCCAATTGAATTGAACAACTAGAGCAAGCACCAATCTAATGGTCTTGTACTTGATCACAGGAGAAAATATCTCGTTATAGTCAATGCCTTCTCTTTGAGTGAATCATTTGGCTACTAATCTAACCTTATATCTCAAAGGATCACCGGGACTTAATCCCTCCTTTAACTTGAAAATCCATTTACATTGGATTATCTTTTGTTTCTCCGGTACCTTGACCAAACTCCAAGTTTTATTTTCACTTAGAGATTTCATTTCTTCTCTCATTGCCTCTAACCAGTTTTCAGATTTAGGCCCACTCATCGCTTCCTCAAAGGAAGTCGGCTCTACATTCTCAATAGCTTCACCTGAAACTAAGGCAAAATCCGTTAAATTCTGAATTTCATACCTAAGGTTAGGTCTCACTTGTCTTCTTTCTCTATCCCTAACCAATTGGTAGTCTTGTATGGTGGTATCAATATTTGTAGGGTTAGGTATCTCAGGTTCAGCCTCAACATGGGGTTCTACATCCCCATCACCTACATGCTCAGCAGGTGCAACTTCTTCCTCTCCAACCGGAGGAACTACAGGCTCAGGAGTCTCATTATGGGTGTCAGTCAACCTAGTCAACTCTACTACATTCTTAATTCCATTACTAGCCTCAAGTTCATCAGCCTTAACATTCTTCTTCAAACAAGGCATCTCTGATTCATTGAACACTACATCCCGACTAATAATAATTTTAATACCCTGAACTCCAATCATCCACAGCCTATACCCTTTTACCCCGTCCGGATACCCCAACATCACACATTTCGTAGCCCTCGGCTCTAACTTACCCTCGTTCTGATGTGCATATGCAGCACATCCAAATACCCTAATGTGGGTCAAATCAGGGGGTTTACCGGTCCACAACTCTTGTGGAGTCTTAAAATCGACAGAACTCGATGTGGATCGATTGATAAGATAAGCTGCAGTACTAACAGCTTCAGCCCAGAAGCCTTTTGTTGGGCCTGAACTAATTAACATACACCTAACCTTATTCATCAAGGTTCTATTCATTCTCTCAGCCACCCCATTCTGTTGCGGTGTATATTTAACAGTTCTGTGTCTCTCTATCCCATTTTTCTTACAAAAGTTGTCAAATTCAAAGTTACAAAACTCAAGCCCATTATCCGTTCTTAGAGTTTTTAACCTTCTATCCATTTTGTTTTCCACAACATTCAACCAGACTGTGAATTTTAGAAATGTCTCATGTTTGGCCTTTAATGGGAATACCCATACCTTTCTAGAGTAGTCATCAACTAAGGATAGAAAATATTTGTTCCCACCGAATGTCGGATGTTTTTCAGGCCCCCATAAATCTGCATGGACATAGTCCAAGGGTCTCTTAGAACAGTGGGAACCAACTGTAAATGACACTCTATGCGACTTTCCGAGAACACATGTCTCGCAAAAGTTTATGGGTTCAATTACTTCTTTACCAAGTAATTTCTGTTCATTTAAGAACTTCAACCCTTTATTTCCTATATGTCCCATCCGATTATGCCACAACTCAGACTTACTCTCAGTCACTGTGAAGGAATTGAAGTTCTGTGAAGACACAACTTCACCTGTAAGGTAGTATAGCCCATTTCTCTTAGGTCCCTTCATAACAACCATTGAACCTCTCAATACTTTCAAAGTGTTCCTGTCAGACTTAAATACATGTCCCTCATCTTCTAGAACACCCAATGAAATGAGGTTCCTTTTTAGATATGGAACATATCTGACATTATGCATGGTCCTGACAATGCCATCATGCATCCTAATAGCAATGTCACCAATGCCAATAACGGTCTGGGTATTATTATTCCCCATGTACACTTTCTTAGGTTCAATTTCTTTATAGTTGTAAAACCATGACCTAACAGGACACATATGGAATGTGCATCCTGAATCTAGAATCCATTCCTCACTCATGTCATTACCCGTCACGGTCATGACATGTAGACTGTCTAAGTCTAGACCAACAGCAGCATTACTAGCTTCTTCGCTACTTTGGTCTCTTTGTTGCTTTCGTTTCAAATACAGGCAATCTTTCCGAAAGTGTCCTTCTTTCCCACAATGGTAACACTTTCCATTAAACCTCTCTCTTGATTTAGACCTACTCTTAGATTTACCTCTACCTTTCTTAAAGTGAGGGTTCTTGTCTCTTTTGTCGGGTCTACCTCTAACAAACATGCTCATGACTCTATGGCTAGTTTTTTGTTCTTTCTTTATTTCAAATTCTTTTGATTTTATAGCATCTATTACAATAGTTTGAGTCAGTTTGTCCCTAGAGTATTTTATTGCATTCTTAATTTCGCTATAGGATTCGGGTAACGAATTCAATAAAATCACCGCTAAGTCCTCGTCGTCAAATTTTTTATCATTATGGGCCAAACTCTTCACTATTATGCTAAAGTCACTTAGGTTCGATTCTAGTTCCTTCTCAGGGTCCATTCTAAAACTGAATAATTTTTCAAGAAGGTAGATCTTATTGGGCAAGGTCTTAGTTAAAAACATGGTGTCAAGAGCTTCCCACAAGTCTCTAGCCGTCTTATGTTCATCTACTTGTCTAACGATATTATCAGATAAGTGCAAGATAATGGAACTATAAGCAATCTCATTCATATCAGCAATAAGATCCGATTTAGCTTTAAGTTCTTCAGAAAAATTATCGGGATCTTCAATAGCTTTCGCTACTCGTTGTTGGACCAAAATGGCCTTCATTTTCTATTTCCATATCGAGTAGTCACCCTTACCATCGAATTGTGACAATTCGACCCTCGATCCCATAATGGGTTCGGCAAATGGGGAATGACTACTAGATGCCATTCGTGAATTTATAATTCAAATTCACAAATCAACAGAAAAAGTTTTCAAAGAAAAATTTCAAGATTCACGAATAATTTTTCAATTTTAAACAACAACCCAACACTTATCAAAACAAGGCAGCCAAGTAATTACAACATGCACAATTCACAAATCACAAATCACAATTTATGAACTAATCAATAAAAACGCAGATTATTGCATGCCAAATAAACACAATTACTAAATGCCCAAATTCCAACCAATACCAAGAATTTAATTCTTAAGAGGTGAATTGAAACAATCTCACCAGTAATCAAGACAAGAAGAACTAATCAAGAATGAAACTGTCTGCACTGTCCAAGTTCAGCCACTTGAAGTTTTCTGGAAATAATTCACAAAAAATCACACAATCAGTGCAATATCAATTCAGAAACACAATTAATTCCAAAAAACAGAAAAAATCCCTAATTTTCGTGAACCCTAAAAAAATCTGCAGAGAATACAAAAATTAAAATGGTGGCTCTGATACCAGTTGTTAGGTTAGAATCGAGCCTATTTCACGTAACTAATGCGGATAACATTCATTAAACAATCAAGAAAACGAAAAAATCGAAAAACAAAGAACAAGACAACCTGATTTGGTGACCCAGTTCGGTGTATAACACCTACATCTGGGGGGCTCAGGACCGAACCCTTTTCCACTAGCAAATAACCTTCCAAGATTGTCAAAGATTACAAGAATCACGAACCAATTTCAACCCCAATAAATTACCGAACGGACTGCCCTATTCTCGCAAATAATACACCAATAATCGCACAAAACCAACCACAATATATTCTATACAAAGACCCAATCACTAACTTCAAGTGATTACAAATTATTGGTGAAAAATGGAGCTTCAACTGAGAAGAAAATGCAGAGCTAATCGCGACAGAGAGGGAGCTGTGCGTATTCTTGGAGAGAGTCAGAGATATGCCCTTTTTGAGCTTCTGCCAATATTGACAAAAAACAAGAATTTAAGCCCTTTTAACACATATTTTGCACATGAGGTCCTCAAGTTCATTGGTTACCATAAGTTGGCCCTCCAAGTTTGAACTCTTGTAATTTGGGGATCACACTTCCAATAACATTTAATTTTAAACATCCAGCTCTTGGAGATTTCCATTTAGTAGCTCCATCTTCCGTCTCCAGTCGTCTATTAGATGTTGTTACCCCTCTTGCCTCTCGCCACTGTTGGAGGAGATGTCTTGCCATATCCACTACCTGAGAGGTTGTGTAGGATCTATTTTGCCACACCAAGCCATTCCTGTTATTCCATATTTCCCAGCAAATCATAGTGATAAGTTCCTTCAAATTGTTATCATTCTCAAAGGCCAATTTTAGCCATTCTTTGAAGTCTGAGGCAGAAGTAAACTAGACAATCATCCTTGCTCCCGTCCAAGCCTATTTAGCTAACTCGCAGTGCACCAAGCAATGGAAATTAAACTCCCTTTCACATTGACAAATAAGGAAGTTAGTGTCTACTTCCACTTGTTTTGCTCTTAACAAATCAATCGTTGGTAGAACATTCGAAGCCGCATGCCACAGAAAATTTTTCACTTTTCCATGAACCCTTAGCTACCATATTTTCTTCCAAAAAGAATTAGCTGATTGTTGGGAGAATTCTGGTTTCTCATTCATGAGAGTTCCATATCCGCTGCGAACATTATGAACTCCTTTCTTGTCACGTAACCAAAATATTCTGTCATCCATCCTCTGAGTACTGAGTGGAATGTTAAAAATGAGATGTCGGTCATTTTGATTGAATATGTCATTTATTGCGTCCACGTCCTAGGTGAGGGAATCTTCAATCATCAATTGATTAATTGTAATTTCTGTTGGATATTGGTTAACAAATCGAGAATTGAAAATCGATTAAAGTGACTTCGTGTCGACTTCGGCCAAATACTCAAAAACTCGGCTCAATCCGTTTAGGCAAAATTGTTTGCCACTTCGCCGCTTTGGGGCGCACAAATGGGGATCGACCTGCCCGGTCAGGTTTTGGGGGTCGAGGGGGCAGCGCCCCCCATGGGGGCTCGGAGGCAACGTCCCCAAAAGAGAATTTTGATTTCTCTGCATGTATTGAAGGGTATATTTGGCATTTCGAAAACCAATATCGGATGAATGAGAAATTACGAAAAATGACGAAAATCAGGTCAGAATGTTTGACCGTGCGACCGCACGGTTGGTAAACCGTGCGACCACACGTCACTATTCACAAATCTACCCAACAATCTTAAGTCGAATTTTTATATTTTTGTGAAAGTGACACTCTTGTTTGGTTAAACTTGTTAAGTTTAACTTCTTCTTCATTTCTATTTTTGTTTTGGTTGATCTTATGTTTTACGTAAACAGAAATGAATACGGTTCTTAATACCGATACTACTTCGAATGAAACTTCGAACATGGGAACTTCTGAAGGAAGTGTTCCTATCGATGTGATTCCTCTTGTTGTGAATACACTACTACTAATGTCATTCCTCCGGTTGTGGGTGCCCCTACTATCGTACATTCAAACTCCGTTTCACATGGGGAAAAGCCGGAGAAATTTGTTGAGGTTGATTTCTGTTCACCTGATATCTCGCGATGCGAGATATCCCCGCAAGTGCACGGGTCGTGAGAAGTAATAAAGTGGACCTAAGAGTCCGGATTATCGTCCCACGAGGACTGCTATTAATTACCGAAATGTGTTAATTCTAAACTTTATTTGAACGGACAAATGAATTTGATGTTGTAAACTAAAACTAATAAATTGAACTGAAGAATTAAATTACGAAATTTGCTTTGCTTTTAAAAACGATTGTAAAGAGGTTGGGATTCACGAGTTCACATAGCCAATTAAATCAATTCCAATTCCAGATTTTATTTTCTAAATATGCATTCGGTCGAATTCACTAATGTATATTGAAATTCCTCTCTCGAGTTTAAATCAATTCTACCTAAATAAGTCAACCATGTATCTCTACAGAGGGTCCGAATATTCCTTATCTAGATGCATAACACACAAGAATTCACACACGACCGCAATAATAACACGAGTATATCTCTATCTCTTGTTTAATTACCGGATTTATTACCACGTTCTAAATTATTAACTCACCTCTCGGATTATGAAAATAATTCAATTTATCATGAATTGGTGATCAAGCAATTCAAGCATTAAGAACAATAATAAATCAATACATGCAACGAATTACTAAAACAAAGGAATTTGGAATTAAAATAATTAACTAGGCTACATCGTTCATCCCAACATGGCAATTAGTTACACATCATAAATAAAGAACAAAAACAATAGAAATAAACGTTCATTGTAGAATAATATAAAGAATGGAAATCTTGCACCAAGTTTTGATTCTTCAATTATCTTCAATTTACGCCCCTTTGCGCTGCTTGATTCCCCAAGAATTGATGTTGATTTCTCTGTTGTGGCTCGTTCTATGGAGAGGCAAAAGTCTGATTTTCGTGCCTCTTATGTTGTATATATCTTTTGGAGAAAACCTAGGTCAAAACAAGAGAACTCTGTTGAAAATCGCGAGAAAAAGCCCACAGACGGCCCAGCCGGAAAGCCACGCGATCGCGTGGCTTACACCCTAGCGATCGCGTGCTTAACCCTAAAACTCTCGGGTTAAGATTTTGCAGCATCTCGCGATCGCCTGGTACACATCCAGCGATCGCGACTTCATCTTTCTTCCAGCTGTGTAAGTTGGTCCCTGACTTTTAATTGCACCTTCAGTCCTCAACTTCCGATTGTTGCAATTTAGTCCCCAAACTTTATCTTCTTCTCGATTTACCCATTTCAACTCTTAATTTATTCAATTAGGTCCTCCAACCTCTGATTTAGTCACTTTGGCACCAAGCATGTTTCCCGGTTGTTGTCACAAACTCCTTACTTATCCAATTTAGCTCCAATTAACATCCAATCGTGTCATTTTTCCATTAATTGCTTCATTCTTCTTCAATTGAGACATTTTCTGAAAAGTAAACAAATAAACATAAATTAAATAGTAAATATTCTCAAACGACAATAATTAATCCTAATTTAGACATACAAATAAGTGTATAAAATACACTTATCAAATACTCCCAAACTAGAATTATTGTTCGTCCTCGAACAATGTAAACTAAACTACAAAAATCAAAGAAATAAGAGAACAAATATTTTTGTTGTGTCAACATGTTTACCGTATGCCTCCATAGTCCAAATCAATTCAAGCTTCAGTAAGAGTTATGAACAACAATGCAAAATAATTTCTAGTTATATCATGCCAGATTTTCAAGTGTGTGTGTGAATAACCAATGTCAAACGCATACTTATGCAAAAGATATACTCAACACTGTGTGGCTCATTATGCATAATCCAGCCCGAATCCCATGTGGTCAATCTATGATTTCTAATGAAATTCCTTTCAACGCTCATGACTAATCACCACTTTCTGCTTTTCTCTCACATCCCGGGTTTTTATTTATGTGGGTTCTAAAAATATTCTTTGCTTTTTCCACACAAGGTAATCAGAATCAGAAATATGCGTGCATGACAAATCAAAAGAAAACAGTCCCCAATTCTACAACCTTAACCACCACGGCTCAGTCAACTTAGCTTATACCATGCAATAATATATATATGTATGTTTTTTTCTTATGATGGACGACTTTTGCTTTTAATTGTCCCTGTCTTTTACCATCTTTGTGCAGAACTTTTCATACGGGCTTTCTATATGACCCCTGTAGCAAGCTTTCAGATCAGCAACTCCCAAACCAGACGGCTTTAGGGTACCAGGTTCAAAGAACCCCTCAGACGTACTTGCCCGAGTCATAAAGGCTTAAACAGAAAAGTTAAAGATGTTATAATGTCTTATGTGTAAGTCCACTCTCCGTACTTGCTTTCTAATTGACCCCTGTAGCGAGCTTTAGGTTGATGACTCCCAAGCCAGTTGGCTTTAGGGCACCAGGTTTGAAAGACCCCTCGGACTTACTTACTCGAGTCAAAAAGGCATTTGAAGAGCAGAATAAGACCTTCGGCATTTTTCTGTTTTTATGCTGGAAATGGTTTATACCAGTTGACCAAACTGCAGTGACTCAAGTGCAAAACCAAGAACCACAGACCTCCAACCCGTCAATACACACAAATTCCAACCCTTTTACCCCCAAACTTGCCTTTTAGCATGATTGGTTCTAATTTAGGGATTGAATATCTTACCATCTAAGTTCAGGGATTTTTAAGACATTCCTAAGTTCAAATTGCACAAATTTGCCCCACATATATTAAACAAAATCCCTAACACAAGCAATTATCCAACACTGGCTATGTGCGCAATAAATATGAATCTAGCAAAATATAACTAGTTCAAAATAAGTTCATGTTTTCATGTTGTCCAATTTTCAAACTTAAGCACAAATTGATTCATACTATATCCTAGGCAATAAACAAGTAAACACATTTTCAATTTTCAATTTTTTTTTTTTTTTTTATCCCAATAAAATAGAATGAAAAGTACTTATATGGAAATAATGAGATCCACCCCCAAACTAGAAATGAACATTGTCCTCAATGTTTTGCCACATAAATAAGTAAGAATAATGCAAAACTTGACAAAAGAAAGGAAACGAGAACTTCCCAAGTGTAGAGGGGATGTCTCATTGTAGTCTTGATGCTTCAATTTGAAATGTTGGATGAATTTGACCCTATTTCTTGCCTTGCCCAACTTGATCGGATGTGGCTTGACTGATGTTTACCTTGCAAATAAGAGATAAGTAATATTAAAAGTTATAAACATCACTAAGAAATAATGGAAGTTCAGTGCCACACCCCCAAACTAAAGTTAAAGCACAATTTTGAATTTTCAAAATTTATTGACCACACACATTCAAGCCTTGACATCGCCTAGAAAAACATAAATTTTCCCGAGCCATCTTTTGATACGTTAAAGTTCACAGCATGATCGACAATATAATAAAAATTCAGCTCATTTCAAGATCAATAGGGCCATGAAACAATGTGGAGAAGTAGGTGACATGAGACAGTTTTCAGGGTGCAATGGCCTGCAGTGGCCTTGCAATGGGGCTGCCATGGTGCAATGTTGGTTTTCATGATTTCATGTCAAGATGTGAACTAATTCATGAACTACACACACATAAACATTGATAAACATGTCATGAAGATAAATGCTCGAATGAATTTCTAAAATTAGCACAAGAACGTCTTTGTGACATTTCATCAAACACTTAATGGGCATTGCAAAAATCAATGGATATGCATAGGGTTGGAGGCATGAATGAACCCAAAATTTTTGTCTACTAAACCACAAATCACACTCTCCAACCACTAACCTAAGCCCATTCTTCACAATTCACAATTTCTAGGTAGAAGAATTTAAAGAGACATTCACAATTTTGACTAAAAATTGATTTAAGTGAAGAGATCATACCTTCGATTGGATTTTGATGTCATGTAAGCAATGATATTGATGCAACAAAGTGTTGATGACATGCGCACAAGATGTAAGATCAAATACAAGGTGTTTAGGGGAGAGAAAACGAGTGTCTAATGTTTGAAAATGAAAACATGAAGCCCAACACTTAAAACTGCCGATTATTGTCCCAGAGTACCCACGCGATCGCTTGGCTGGAGTGCTAGCGATCGCGTGGTTCACGGTTAAATAATCTGTTGATATTTTAACGCATTGTCGCGATCGCTAGAGCCTATAGGCCAGCGATCGCGTAGTTCACGGCAATAATGAAATTTTTTCCTATTTTTGAAATTCAAAATCATTTTTATCCCCCTAATCACTTCATGATCGATGCAATGATTTTTCAAACATTAACTTCATGATCCAAACTAGTGTGTGTGTGAGTTTGGAATGACGATAAAAATCTAGCCTAATATAAACATGAAAAATTAAAAACATACCTAAATATGCAATAATAGATCATTATGCACAGGTGTTCTAAACATGAAACATGCAGAACACTCAAACACATTTCCTACCATGCATATATCTAAAATTTTAATACTAAAATAATAATAAAAGCGTAATAAGTAAAAGGGAAGAAAGGTTGGGTTGCCTCCCAACAAGCGCTCCGTTTTAAGTCTAAAGCCCGACTTTTTACCTGATTGTTCAAGGAACTTTGAATAGAGCTTTTGATGACCTTCTTTGTTTGTGAAGGTCAAATTTGTTCCGAAGTGCATTTAAGCTCAAAAATTGTATCTTGCCCATGTCATGTATGTTGACATCTCCACTCAATTCAAACTTCAATATGAACACTTCAATCATCTCTTCAGTGCTAATGATGAAATCAATTTTTCCCCAGTGATTGAAGTTAGAGGATTGCAGTATAAAGTCTGCAGTTTTAAGTGTATCCTTGCTTATTTGCTCTTCTGTGATCAACTCCTCCGTTTTTATTGAAGTTTCTTTAAGCTTGATGTCCGAAATTTGAGTTGTTGACATTTGGACAAAGATATCTTCATGGCAGTTACTTTCTTCTGGTTGATCCACTCTTTTAGGTTCTTCCTCTTTTCCTTCAGTTGTTTCAACCATTTTTTCTGGCTCCTCTGATATTTGCACCTGACTTTCTGGTAATGGCAATGGCTGACTCTCTGTCATGTTTACTGTCCACTGCTCCATCAACTTTTTAATTTCAGCTTGTTGTTTTTGCAATTCTTGATTTATCAAATCTTCATTGTCAAAATATTCAGTTTCAGCTTGAACTGCATGTATTGGTGGACACTCCTGCTCTACCATATAATAATTTCCACAACAATCAGCCTTCCATATAGCATCCTTGGGTGCAATAGGGCAATCGAATACAACATGATTTTCCCAACAGAAATCACATATCAGATACGTCTGAACTGCAGTTCGATATTATTTGCTGCCATCTTGCTGTGTTGCCTCCAACTATCTCAATATTCATTCAATACCTGAGAAGGAGACAATTCACAACTTGAAAAAAACTCAAAATAATAATAATAATTAAAAAAAAATTAAATAAATAAATAAATAAATTACACATACAAATTCAAACTAAAGCAAGCACTAATTGGTATCGATATTAATATAAAAACAGTCCCCGGCAACGGCGCCAAAAACTTGTTCACCTGATATCTCGCGATGCGAGATATCCCCGCAAGTACACGGATCGTGAGAAGTAATAAAGTGGACCTAAGAGTCCGGATTATCGTCCCACGAGGACTGCTATTAATTACCGAAATGTGTTAATTCTAAACTTTATTTGAACGGACAAATGAATTTGATGTTGTAAACTAAGACTAATAAATTGAACTGAAGAATTAAATTACGAAATTTGCTTTGCTTTTAAAAACGATTGTAAAGAGGTTGGGATTCACGAGTTCACATAGCCAATTAAATCAATTCCAATTCCAGATTTTATTTTCTAAATATGCATTCGGTCGAATTCACTAATGTATATTGAAATTCCTCTCTCGAGTTTAAATCAATTCTACCTAAATAAGTCAACCGTGTATCTCTACAGAGGGTCCGAATATTCCTTATCTAGATGCATAACACACAAGAATTCACACACGACCGCAATAATAACACGAGTATATCTCTATCTCTTGTTTAATTACCGGATTTATTACCACGTTCTAAATTATTAACTCACCTCTCGGATTATGAAAATAATTCAATTTATCATGAATTGGTGATCAAGCAATTCAAGCATTAAGAACAATAATAAATCAATACATGCAACGAATTACTAAAACAAAGGAATTTGGAATTAAAATAATTAACTAGGCTACATCGTTCATCCCAACATGGCAATTAGTTACACATCATAAATAAAGAACAAAAACAATAGAAATAAACGTTCATTGTAGAATAATATAAAGAATGGAAATCTTGCACCAAGTTTTGATTCTTCAATTATCTTCAATTTACGCCCCTTTGCGCTGCTTGATTCCCCAAGAATTGATGTTGATTTCTCTGTTGTGGCTCGTTCTATGGAGAGGCAAAAGTCTGATTTTCGTGCCAATTATGTTGTATATATCTTTTGGAGAAAACCTAGGTCAAAACAAGAGAACTCTGTTGAAAATCGCGAGAAAAAGCCCACAGACGGCCCAGCCGGAAAGCCACGCGATCGCGTGGCTTACACCCTAGCGATCGCGTGCTTAACCCTAAAACTCTCGGGTTAAGATTTTGCAGCATCTCGCGATCGCCTGGTACACATCCAGCGATCGCGACTTCATCTTTCTTCCAGCTGTGTAAGTTGGTCCCTGACTTTTAATTGCACCTTCAGTCCTCAACTTCCGATTGTTGCAATTTAGTCCCCAAACTTTATCTTCTTCTCGATTTACCCATTTCAACTCTTAATTTATTCAATTAGGTCCTCCAACCTCTGATTTAGTCACTTTGGCACCAAGCATGTTTCCCGGTTGTTGTCACAAACTCCTTACTTATCCAATTTAGCTCCAATTAACATCCAATCGTGTCATTTTTCCATTAATTGCTTCATTCTTCTTCAATTGAGACATTTTCTGAAAAGTAAACAAATAAACATAAATTAAATAGTAAATATTCTCAAACGACAATAATTAATCCTAATTTAGACATACAAATAAGTGTATAAAATACACTTATCAATTTCAAAAGGTGACAACAGAAAATGTTGTTTTATCTCACAACCCTCAACTTGGAGAAATTCTTGAATGAAGATCCTCCCGCCATACAAGAAAGGGAAAATAATAGGGCATCGTTGATTGCTTTGGATGCTTGGAAACATTCGGATTTCTTATGCAAGAATTATATTCTTAATGGCTTGGAAAACGCCTTATACGATGTATATTGCTACAAGAAATCTGCAAAGGAACTATGGGAAACTTTGGAAAAGAAGTACAAGACAGAAGATGCCGGAACCAAGAAGTTCATTGTGGGAAAATTCTTGGACTACAAAATGGTAGATTCGAAAACCGTCATCAGTCAAGTACAAGAATTGCAAGTCATACTCCATGATATTCATGCGGAAAATATGTCCGTGAGCGAATCATTTCAAGTGGCTGCAATTATCAAGAAACTTCCACCCATGTGGAGGGACTTCAAAAACTATCTCAAGCACAAGTGCAAGGAGATGAACATTGAAGAACTTGTGGTCCGATTGGAATTGAAGAAGACAACTGAAGTTCGGAAAAACGAGTTGGGAATGGCATACCACAAGCAAAGGAAAATGTGGTGGAATCTAGCAACAACAAAGGAAAGAAGAGAAAGCATTCCGTTGAATCTACAAAGAAGAGTGCAAAGAAGTTCAAGGGAAATTGCTACAATTGTGGAAAGGCTAGACATCGCTCGGTTGATTGTCGCAAACCGAAAAAGCAATCCCAAGCCAACATTATCGAATCTGATGCCATATCAAATGGCATGTCCGATATGAATTTATCGACGGTTGTTTCTGAATGCAACCTTGTTGAAAATCCCATGGAATGGTGGGTTGATACGGGTGCAACCCGTCACATTTGTGTCGATAGAGAAATGTTCACATCATACACTCCAACCAAGGGAGAAAAATTGTTTATGGGGAACTCCTCAACATCCAAAGTGGAAGGACAAGGCAAAGTGGTCTTGAAGATGACGTCGGGAAAAGAACTTAGCCTCAATAATGTCCTTCACGTACCGGATATTCGGAAGAACCTTGTGTCGAGTTCTTTGTTACGCAAGAATGGCTTTAAACTAGTCTTTGTATCGGATAAGTTTGTACTTACCAAAAATGATATGTATGTAGGAAAAGGCTATGTAAAAGATGGACTATTCAAAATGAATGTCCTAACTGTTGTACCAAATCCTACAATCAATAAAGCGTCATCTTCAGTTTATATTCTTGAGTCATGTAATCTATGGCATCATAGATTAGGACATGCAAACTTTAATTCCATACGAAAGTTAATGAATTTAAGTTTACTTCCGAATATGCATTTTAATAATGGAAAATACGAAACATGTGTAGAGGCAAAAGCGGCCAAAACACCATTTCATTCGGTTGAACGAATCACCACACCATTAGAACTAATTCACACGGATGTGTGTGATTTGAAGTTCGTACAAACAAGGGGTGGTAAAAAGTACTTCATCACATTCATAGATGATTGTACAAGGTATTGTTATGTGTACTTGTTGAAAAGCAAAGATGAAGCTTTAGAAGTGTTTAAACACTACAAAAATGAAGTTGAAAATCAACTTGGAAAGCTGTTCGCTACAAACACACTGCAAGTGCACGAGTCGCATACAAGTGATAGTGGACTAATTGAGTCCGGTTAATCGATCCCACAAGGATTGTCTATTTCAACTACACTTTACTATAATTAATTTTAACAAGAAACACACACAATAAAAAGTTTGTTTTGGGAAAGTTTTCGTACTAGAATTAAAGTTGCAATTATAAATAAATAACTAGAAAAATAGTGATGAAAAGATGATAAAGGAGTGTTGGGATTTTTGATTCCACTTGACCATTACCTAATTGAATTATCAACAAGCACATAGGAATGCAATTCATTAATCATGTTAGACCCGATTTTCCAAGCTTAGCCAATTACCTCTCTCGAGTGAAATCAACCCTAATTAGTGGCATTAACCTACTATATCTCTATGTCGATTAAAAACACACCAATTGCATTAAACCTTTGTGAAAATAGCTCAATTGGTCATCTAGGGTTTTAGGTATATCTCTATCCTAAACAAGAACCTAGAGCAAATATTGTATTGATCTAGAATACACAACAATTTCTCAATAATTGCACATCCCATGAAACCTAAGCATAAATGTGGCCACAATAAATGCTAGTCAATAAATACAACAATAATTGCACAAGATAATAAAAAGCTTAAATTCTTAATACGAGCATTAAAATCAAATAAGCTAGGTCAAGCTTCATCAATAATCCCAACACTTTAAATTTAGCTAAACATGCGTTTGAAAATTAAAAATAACATGAAGCAGTAAAATAAAACCCGGAATTAGAAGATTGTTGAAATTTGCATTGTAGTCCTCCAACTATCAAACTATTGCAAATCAGTCCCTGCATCTGTTTCTGGCCATTTCAGTCCTTGGTTCAGTTTCAATTTCAGCAATGTTATTCCAGCAACAGCAAAACAGCATTTCCAACAGCAGCAGGTTCAGCATTTCCAGCAGCAGCATCAGCTTCCAGCAACAGCAGCATCAGCTTCCAGCAGGTTCAGATCAGCAACATCATCAGCAATTCCAACAGCAGCAAATTTCAGCAACTTTCCAGTAATTCCAGTAATCTGTCACCCAGCAATTAAAAATGTAGAGGTTCCTGTCACCAGCCCCCTCTCCTTCCCTTCAGCTCCAGCTAGAACCAGATTCAGTCCATTCCAATTCCAGCCATGGCAGTCATCATTCATTCCATTGCAGTCACAAGCCAAGCTTCAGATCAACACCCCAGCAGTCCTTCTTCTTCCTCTTTGGTCGTTTTCAGTTGCTCCTGTCACCAGCAACCTCCAACAGCCATGGCAGCACACAGCAAGGGCAGATTCTTCAGTAACCAGCAGCAGCTGCTCAGCTTCCACCTGCAACCTTCTCAGCACCTTACAGTGTTACCAGCTTGCAGTCACCAGCAGAGTCCTCAATGCAGCAGCAGAACTTCAACAAACCAGTAAGAATTTCTTCTACTCCAGCCTCTGGTTTACTTCGCAGGCTAGCAGCAAGAGCAGCTCCGGTGGTCACAATTGATGCTGTCACCAGCAATTGCATTCAACCCCCCGGTTCCTCTCTCTCTTCTCTTCTGCTGCTTGTATGTATATATGTAAAATGTATCCCCCTATCAGCCTGCAGCACCTCCCACGTTCTCCCATCCAACTTTCTTCAGCCCATATTTATTTTCTCACTTTCCACCAGCCACCATGCCTTGTTCCCCATCATGCTTCCCCATGTTTCCAGCTTTTTTGTCTTCTCCCCATGTTTCCAGCTTTTGTGTCTTCTCCCCATGTTTCCAGCTTTCTTTTGTTTACTTTCCCCTACTCTCCTATTTTGTGTGTGTACGTGTGTGTGTATATATATATCACACATTTCATCAAGTAGTTACAATTTATTTAAAAATGCATTTTTATTAAATTGCACACGATAAAAGAAATAAATACGTAGATATTTTCGCAGTTCTTCAATTAAAGTACGAATTTAGGAATTAAATAAGTGTGTAAAAACACACTTATCAAAAACAAATTAAAATGATTCGTAGTGATAGAGGTGGAGAATATGTTGCACTGTTTGAAGAATTTTGTGCAGAATCTGGAATCATTCATCAAACAACGGCACCATATTCACTACAATCTAATGGAGTTGCTGAACGCAAAAATCGAACGTTAAAGGAAATGATGAATGCAATGTTGATAAGTTTGGGCTTACCTCAAAACTTGTGGGGGGAAGCCATACTTTCTGCAAATCATATACTTAATAAAATACCACAATAAGATAAGGTTGAATCGCCTTACGAATTGTGGAAATGTCAGAAACCTTCCTACAAATATCTAAAAGTGTGGGGGTGCTTAGCGAAAGTACAAATACTCAAACCTAAACAAGTTAGGATTGGACCAAAGACAATCGATTGTGTCTTTATTGGATATGCTATCAATAGTAGTGCATATCGATTCTTGGTTCACAAATTCGAAGTACTTGATGTACACGTAAGTACAATTATTGAATCAAGAAATGCGGTCTTCTTTGAAGACAATTTTCCGTGTAAAGAAAAGGAAGTATGTTCAAATAAACGAACGTATGATAACATACATGGAAAGAATGATGATGTTCAAGTAAATGAAGAACCGAGACGTAGTAAAAGGCAACGAATTCCAAGGACATTCGGTCCAGAATTCGTAACCAATTTACTTGAAAATGATCCTAGGACATTTGATGAAGCAATGTCCTCTCCCGAAGCTCCTTTTTGGAAAGAAGCTGTACGCAATGAAATTGAATCCATCATGAGTAACCATACTTGGGAATTGGTTGAACTCCCTCCGGGAAACAAAGCTTTAGGCTGTAAATGGATCTTCAAAAAGAAATTGAAGTCGGATGGATCAATTGATAAATACAATGCTAGATTAGTAGGCAAAGGGTATAGACAAAAAGAAGGACTAGATTTCTTTGATACCTATTCACCCGTTACAAGAATTACGTCTATACGTGTCTTGATTGCAATCGCAGCATTGCA
Organism: Ligustrum vulgare; assembly: GCA_963555705.1. Lineage (NCBI taxonomy): Eukaryota > Viridiplantae > Streptophyta > Magnoliopsida > Lamiales > Oleaceae > Ligustrum > Ligustrum vulgare. Next base: position 2,781,340 of record OY743180.1, read on the forward strand.
TAATCTTGAAATACATCAAATGGATGTCAAAATCGCGTTTCTAAATGGTGAATTAGAAGAAGAAATCTACATGGAACAACCTGAAGGGTTTGTTGCACCAGGAAATGAAAAGAAGATGTGTAGACTTGTGAAATCATTGTATGGATTGAAACAAACACCGAAGCAATGGCATGAAAAGTTTGATAAAACTATGTTGTCAAATGACTTCAAAATCAATGAATGTGACAAATGTGTCTACATTAAAAACACACCTAATGAATATGTAATCATATGCCTATATGTTGACGATATGCTAATTATGGGAAATAACTCCAAAGTCATTTCCTCGACTAAGAAAATGTTAACAAAACATTTTGACATGAAGGATATGGGAGTGGCGGATGTAATATTAGGGATTAAAATCTCTAAGACATCCGATGGTTTTTCATTGTCTTAATCACATTATATTGAGACTATACTTAAGAAATTTAAGGCGTATGAAGATAAACCGGTTAAGTCACCAGTTGACTTAGGTATTCACTTAGCCAAGAATACTGGTGAGCCCGTATCTCAATTGGAATATTCGCGTGTCAGTGCTAGTTTAATGTATATTACCAACTGCACTAGACCGGATATAGCATACATAGTCAACAAGTTGAGTAGATTCACTAGTAATCCAAGTGTTGTACATTGGAAGGCATTAAATAGAGTTCTTAGATATTTAAGACATACGGTTGAATATGGATTACACTACTCAAAATATCCTGCAGTGTTAGAAGGATATACTGATGCAAATTGGATATCTGACACTAAGGATTCAAAATCCACGAGTGGTTATGTATTTACCATTGGAGGTGGAGCCGTGTCCTGGAAATTGTCTAAGCAAACGTGTATTGCCCGATCCATGATGGAATCTGAGTTTATTGCGTTAGACAAAGCCGGTGAAGAAGCAGAATGGCTTCATAATTTTCTTGAAGAAATTCCATGTCGGGAAAAGCCAGTTTCTGCGATTAATATACATTGCGATAATCAGTCGGAAATTGCAAGGGCACAAAACAGTATGTATAATGGCAAGTCTCGACATATCCGTCGGAGACATAATACCATTAAACAGTTAATATCGAATGGTATAATCTCTATTAACTATGTGAAGTCAAAAGAAAATTTGGCTGATCCTTTGACGAAAGGACTTGTAAGAGATCAAGTATACCATCTTTCGAGGGGAATGAGCCTAAAGCCTATTGAATAGAATTACTATGAAGGAAACCCAACCTTGTAGATTGGAGATCCCAAGATCTTGGTTCAATGGGACAACTAAGTCATAAATGATTCGGAATAAAGTACTTATTCTCATTCCTAAAATTTAAAGTGCTATGTAAAATGTGTATAAGGATAAGTATACATATATACTTTTAATGATTCATAACCTTAAGATAGAAAGGTATGAGATCACCTATATAAGTGTGAAGTGGGGCCGCTTCTACGAGAATTCGAGGCTTAATTCTCTTAGAGCACTTATGAAATCAAGAGTAGTCCAGGGCCAAAATGGACTCAACCATGAGAACCGAATAGGTTAGATGAGTCATGGTGTTGGTACAGTTGTTTGGTTTTACACGAACGGCTGGATGGTTCAAGACATCGTGTTCACCAACTAGCCTAGTAAATCCGATTGTATTCAACTAAAGAAGGTTCAAGGCCACAAGCTACCTATCTTGATGCTATGACTTGTCGTCGTGTACTCCATCTGTTAGAGTCTGCATTCCATTTGCATTGCATTCGCATTGTGTTGCGCATATGGAGGAATTTCCATTCATGTGGGGGATTGTTGGTAAACCGTGCGACCACACGTCACTATTCACAAATCCACCCAACAATTTCCTCCTCAATTGGAATGAGGTCTGATGTGATGTATCCATGCTTTGGATCGGGAAGCCATGGATCTTTCCAAACCCGTATGGTATTGCCTCTCCCAACTTTATATCTCAATCCACTTTGAATTAATGGTTTGGACGCAATAATGCTGCTCTAAACATAGCTGGGATTATGCCCAACTTTTGCTTCCAGAAAGCTTGAGGATTGATAATATCGTGCCTTGAATACACAAGATACTAGTGAATTAGGTTCAACCGTTAGCTTCCATCCGTGTTTACCCAGCAGTGCAAGATTAGTTTCATGATTTTTTCTGAATCCAAGGCCTCCTTGACATTTTAGAAAGCACAACTGGTCCCAACTCATCCACTTCATACCTCTTCCTGATCCTTGCTTTGATTTCCACCTAAAATTATTCATAAGGTGCTCAATCTCAACACAAAGCTGCATGGGGATCAAGAAAATACTCATCACATAGTTCGGTACAGCTTGGACTACTGTTTTGAGCAAAATTTCTTTTCCAGCTCTTGATAGAGTTTTTTCTTTCCTTCCCTATAGGCGCTGCCAGACTTTGTCAATAATGAAACAAAAAATCTCCAGCTGTTTTCTCCCTATCATCGACGACAACCGAGGTATTTGTCATGGCCATGGTAGGCATGAATACCCAACCTGTTGCGAATAACTAATTGGCGTTCACTGTTACATTGGAGTTGAAGTAGACTGTCGATTTCTGGAGATAAATTGATTGACCCGACTCCTGTTCATAGCGGCCTAAGATCTCCTTTAAAGTGTGGCTTTCCTGTAGATTGGCACGGAAGAGAAGGTTGTCATCCGCGAAGAATAAGTGAGAAATAATAGGAGCATGGCGGGCTATTTTACACCCATGGATTGCACCCGAGGTTTCGTTACTCTTTAGATAAGTTATAGGCTCTCCGAACAAATGATGCATAGATATGGGGACAACGGGCACCCTTGACGCAATCCTCTTTCAGGAATGATTAGACCAATCTGAGCAAAATGCAGTTTACAGATATTGAAGGAAAAATATTTTTATTCATTAAGTAAAATCAAGCAAAAGTGAACAATGTTCCAGTATTTAAATGCAGGAAGGAAAAGAGTGACCCAGTCATTGAGTGACAACTCATCAAGAAGAGAAATAAAATGGAACAAACAAAAACGTAAGCTAAAAAATAAAAGTGCTAAAAGTATTGTGCGATTTCCAGTCCAGTAGACTTTCTTATTTGGTAAAACTGCACTGATGTTCCTTTTTCTGTGGGTGCTGGTGCTGTGATTCGTTCATCCCCCCCTCAAGTTGGAATTGGTGGAGATCACCTAATCCCAACTTGGAAATAATCCTAACAAACTGTGGAGCAGCAAGCGCTTTAGTAAAGACATCTGCAAGTTGAAAATTTGATGGCACGAATTTGGGAAGAATGAAGCCAGACTTGAATTGATTCCGCACGACATGGCAATCAATGTCCAAATGTTTGGTTTTCTCATGGAAAACTGGATTAGCTGTTATATGTAAGGAAACTTTATTATCACACCAAAATGGAATAGGTGTAGATATAGGAATGTAAAGATCATGGAGGATGTAACTAATCCACTGTAATTCGCAAACGGTGCTACCCATACTTCTGTATTCTGCCTCAGCTGAAGACCGCGATACGGTTGTCTGCTTCTTTGTTTTCCATGAAACTAAGGCTGAGCCCATGAAAATACAATAACCAGTGAGTGATTTTCGTGTATCAAGACATGAACCCCAATCTGCATCAGAGTAGGCTTCCAAGTGAAAAGAATTCTGAGCTGGAAAGAAAAGTCCCCTAGAGGGACACCCTTTAAGATATTTAAGCAGATTTAAGGCAAATTCCCAGTGTTTCTGACATGGAGCATGAACAAATTGGCTTAATTTCTGCACTCCATAAGTGATATCAGGCCTGGTTAGATTTAAATAAAGAAGGCGCCCAATCAACCTCCTATATTTCTCTGGATCATCAAGTAATGGCCCTGCTTGAGCAACAAATTTTGAGCCTTTAGGTATAGGAACCTGTACTGGTTTAGCTCCAAGCATTCCTACATCATGAATAAGATCAACTATATACTTCCTTTGATTTATATACATGCCATCTGGATTACGTGCAATCTCCAATCCTAAGAAATATTTTGCATATCCTAAGTCCTTTATAGTAAAGGCTTGATGCAAGAATTTCTTTGTGTCAATAATTTCTTCCTCATTTGAACATGTGACTAGTACATCATCAACATATACAAGGAGGAAAAGAGTTGATTGTGAAGAATGTTTAGTGAACAAACAGTGATCATGTGCTGATTGTTGAAAACCAAAAGTCTGAAGTTTATGACACAGTTCTGTATTCCACTGACGCGAGGCTTGTTTCAGTCCATATAGGCTTCTCTTCAGCTTACATACCTGTCCTGGTAAAGCCTTATTATATCCCTCTGGGGGTAACATGTACACTTCCTCATCTAGGAAACCATGTAGAAACGCATTATTAATGTCCAGCTGATGCAAAGGCCATCCCTTTCCTGCCACAACAGCCAAAAATAGTCTAACAGTCACAAGTTTAGCAACTGGTGAGAAGCTATCGAAGTAATCCACGCCTTGCAATTGATGGTACCCCTTTGCAACAAGTCTAGCCTTGAATCTATCTATTGTGCCATCTGCCTTTAATTTGATCTTATATACCCACCTTGAGCCTATGGCCTTCTTACCAACAGGAAGTGCAGTCAAATCCCATGTTTGGTTGGCTTCCAATGCATCAAGTTCCAACCGCATAGCTTCATTCCATTCCTTGCTTTTGCTTGCTTGATTATAAGAATCAGGTTCTTGAACAATTGATACATTTGCTAAAAATGCACTATAAGAAGGCATAAGTTGTGGAGAGTTAATAAAGGGAAAAGTTGGTGGAGTATATCTATTGTGAGTAGGAGAGACCTTATTGCAGGGTGAAATAGCTTCAGCAATTGGCAAATCTTGTGTGACTGTAATACTGGTGATGAAGTCTTGTAACCAGGAGGGTTGTGTTCTGATTCTAGTGCTATGCCTAGAAGTAGGAATTGGTGAATTTGGATGAGGCACAATTGCAGGATCAGTATCTGTTAATGATTCAGGTTCATGAAAAGGAACTTGAAAGACTGGAACAGAATCTGTAAATGAATCAGCAGAATTTTGATCACTTTGTTGTGTTTCAATCTGAGGTGAGATATGTAAAGGATCTGTTGCAACTCTAGAAGGGGAAATAACTACTTCTGGTAAGACTGGATCATCATCAAAAGGCTGAATTAATGGCAGAGAAGGGTAAGAGTTATTTGCCTCTTCTTTTCTGAAAGGAAAAGTTGACTCAAAGAATTCTATATCTCTTGAGATATGAATTTGTTTTGTGTTTATATCAAAGACTTTAAACCCCTTCTGTCCAGGATTATATCCCAAGAAGATACAAGTGTGAGATCTTGAATCAAACTTTGTTTTATTTGGTCTGGTATTTGCAATATAACATAGACAACCAAAGGTTTTAACTAGAGAATAGTCAGGTTTGTGTCCAAATAGCTTCTCAAAAGGAGTAAGCCATTTCAAAATTTGGGTAGGCAATCTGTTTATAATGAATGTAGCCATTAATAAGGAATAGGTCCAAAATTTTCTTGGCAAATTTGCTTGGAACATTAGGGCTCTAGCTATTTGAAGCAAATGTTTGTGTTTCCGTTCAACTACCCCATTTTGTTGAGGTGTATATACGCAAGTTTTGTGATGAATGATTCCAAAAGTTTGGAAAAGAGTCTAACAACCAACGCCAAGAAACTCAGTGCCATTATCTGTTCTAATGCACTTGACCCTTTTATTGAATTGGGTTTGGACCATTCTAAAGAAGTTGTCAAGAGTTTTTGTAACCTGTGTTTTATGTACAAGAAGAAAAGTCCATGTGGATCTGCTGAAATCATCAACTATGGTCAGCATATAAGGTGTGCCTGTAAGGGAAAACTGTCTATAAGGTCCCCAAAGGTCGGCATGTATGAGTTCAAAGGTGGTTTGTGTTGTGTATGAATGAGGCTGGTGGGAAATGAATTTCTTTGTTGTTTGGCTTTATGGCAAACTTCACACTGTTTTATCAAATCTGACTTATCAGGAACATGTTTGAGAAATTCCAAGTATTTCATAGTATAACAAGATGCATGACCAAGTCTAAAATGCCATTTGAGCAACTGATCAACAGAAGAAGAAGTAGGAATTTTATTAGAATCAACAACCTGATTACAGGAATTAATGCGGTTGGAAAATGTAGATTGAACAGACAATTTTTCTTTAGTGTTACTGTCCTTGGATATTAAACAAGACTCATCCAACAGATATAACTTTCCTACAAGCTTGCCAATTGCCAATATCATCTCACTCTGCAGGTCCTGCAACAAACAAATATCAGGGTAAAAGGTCAGTTTTAGATTTGCATTTTGTGTGATTTTTGGTACTGATAGTAGGTTAAACTTGAAGCTGGGGACATATAGGGAATCAGTTAAGAGTACTTTAGAATTCATTTTGACATCACCAGTGTAATTAACTATTTTGTTAGTTCCATCAGGTAGGCAAACAGATATAGGCTGTGTGGCCAAAGTCAAATTTGACATCAGGTTTTTGTCTGTGCAGATGTGGTTACTAGCTCCTGTATCAATGATCCAAGATCCTGATTTCAAATGATCAAAACCAGCTAAGGAAGAATGTAATGAACTCATACCTGCATATTCCTTGATATGTGCAAAATCACCTTGTTTTCAGAGTCTACCAGCTTCTTTCCCTTCAATGCTTTAAGGACTTCTTGTGTAACACGATTGGTTAAGTCTGAGGGAACTGTCATATCCATCTTCCTGGCATTATTGATCTGATCATCTTCAAAATCAAAAGGTGTCTCAGCCATGTTAGCCCAAAAACGTCCATCTCCCATAGCCTTTGATCTATGTTCTTTTGGTATCCTATACCACTCAGGATATCCAATTAACTTGAAACAACCATCTCTTGTGTGACCTCTCATGCCACAGTGATCACAATTGGCATTTTCTTTCTCAGAACCATATCTTCGACCACTTCCTCTACCTGAATTAAATTGTCCTCTAACAGCATTATTTTTCATAAATCCTCTACCAAAATTACCTCTGCCTCCATTATCCTTTCTGTAATCTGTGGATCTAACAAACATAGTTGTATGGTCATTTGATTCTGGAAAAATGTTGTGTACTTCCCTCTGTTTTTCAACTCTCAGTACCAAGGAGTAAGCCTTATTCACTGAAGGAAGTGGATCCATTACCATAATCTGATTCCTAATGTGATCAAAAGTATCATTTAATCCCATTAGAAACTGCATGAGTTGATTGAAAACTGTTAGATCTGAAACTTCCTTTGAGGCTGTGCAGGTACAAATTGGTATTGGCATTAAGCATGCCAATTCATCCCATAACTTCTTCAATTTCGTAAAGTACTTCTCAATTGTCAATACCCTTTGCGAGATGCTGCTTATCTCCCTTTGCAATTGGTAAATCATTGGACCATTGCACTCACCATACCTCTCCTTCAATTCCAACCATAGATCCTTTGCTGATTTTTTATAAATGAAAGCTTCCACGATGTCTTTATCAATTGAATTTAATAGCCATGATCTGACCATACAGTCTACCCTTATCCATTGCTCGATTTTAGACTGATTTTCAGTAGGTTTATCATAATTTCCATCAATGAACCCCAATTTCATTTTAGCTCCCAATGCTATGACAATTGATCTACTCCAACTAAGATAATTTCTGCCTGTTAAAACTGAGGTAACCAAAAGCATACCAGGATGATCTGAATTTTGCATATCTAACGGATCCTTGTTTAAATACTCCTTCTCTGTTGTTCCATCCCCAGTGTTTATCTCCGGTGGATTCATGTATGCCATATCTTCTTCAACAAATGGATTTCGTGGTCAGTTCCAGGTATCTTCAGCTCTGCTCTGATACCATGAGCAAAATGCAGTTTACAGATATTGAAGGAAAAATATTTTTATTCATTAAGTAAAATCAAGCAAAAGTGAACAATGTTCCAGTATTTAAATGCAGGAAGGAAAAGAGTGACCCAATCATTGAGTGACAACTTATCAAGAAGAGAAATAAAATGGAACAAACAAAAACGTAAGCTGAAAAATAAAAGTGCTAAAAGTATTGTGCGATTTCCAGTCCAGTAGACTTTCTTATTTGGTAAAACTGCACTGATGTTCCTTTTTCTGTGGGTGCTGGTGCTGTGATTCGTTCACAATCTCACCTCTTCCTTGGGTAATATTGTATCGAACTAATGAGACGCAAAGGAGGATCCAGTCTATCCATTTTCACTGGAAACCCATCCAGAGTCATAACATTCTTCAAGAAGCTCCATTCAAGTCGATCTTATGCCTTGCTGATGTCAATCTTCAGTGCCGCCACTCTTTGTTTACCTTGTTTCTTCCCTTTCATATAGTGAAGGGCTTCAAAAGCAATCATGAGATTATCCGTAATAGATCTCCCCGGTACAAAGGCACATTGTGTCTCAGAATTAATTGTTGGTAATACGTTCTTGATACGGTTGGCAAGGGCTTTAGTGATGATTTTATATAAGACACTACATAAGGAGATAGGGCGCAAATCATTCATGGATTTCGAATTGTGCTTCTTTGGAATGAGGACAAGGGACGTGTCATTCATTCCTATAGGAAATTTGTAGTTGTTTAGACAATCCAAGCGTAAAGAGATAACATCCTCTCCCACAATATCCCAATGATGTTGATAAAAGGTTGGGTTCATCACGCCGGGCCAGGTGATTTTTCCGGGTGCATGCTAAATGCAGCGTCACAGATCTCTTGAGCCATGAAGGCAGCCACTAGCATTTCATTATGTTCATTTGTAATCCTCTAGTTGGTTTGAGCAGCCCCTCGCCCGATGCTATCATCATGCAAGGAGGAGCGAAAACACATTTTGGAAATAATGAAGCATAATTATTGCTTGAACACCTGCCTTATCCGTTACCCAATCTCCATTATCATTCTTAAATCTATGCACATGGTTACTCTTTCTCCGAGTCGAGGCTGCTTCATGTCTTTTAAGCAGTGTTCCAAAATGCGCCGTCTAGGTGCGATGCACGGTCAAAACGCATCGAATAAATGATATGCGCGTAAAAATGCGATCAAACTTTTTTTTGACCGCCTAGTTAGCCTAGGCGCGTTTAATCCCACATTATGGAGCCTTTTTTTATATTTATCTATTTATTTTAAAGGTAAAAAATCTACTTTTTCATATAAAAATATATTAAATGTTTTAAAATAATATTAAAAACACGAAACGCATTATGACGTTTATTCTTCGCATTGTCACGCCTAAATTTGTGATTTTTTATTCTCGACCTCGACGCCTCGCAACGCATTACGCATTTTAGAACATTGCTTTTAATTAATGTGCTAGTGAATACAAATAATATTCTGTATGAATCAAGTTATATTAAAAATAATAATCACAGGAATAGCCTTTGTTTGGAAAGCTTGTTTTTAAACATATTTTTGGAACAATAATATATTTCTTCAAATCAATTTTTAATCACACTCATTTTTCAAAATCAATTTTTAACCACATATTTTATCTTGAAATAGAGGTGTTAAGACGGACGGGCCGATCAGAACCATGAAAATCGGCCCGGATCGACTCGGGACGCGGGCCGACCCGTGACCCGTGCGGGCAGTTCATGGATCAAGAAGTTGTGAACCGCGGGTTTCGCGGGTCAAACCTTCGTGGGCCGCGGTTAACTCGCTGGGCCGTGAAAAAAAAAATTATTAAATATGGTAATATTGAAAATCCCCCTTCTTCTACAAATTCCAATACAACTTTTAAAGCAAAATCTTATTTTTTTCTTCCTAATAGCTAAGAAACAAAATGTTCTTTGATGATAGTAATTAGAAATACATTTAGCATTTAATTGTTATTTGTTTATGTTTTATTTAAATTTGCAAATTTAGAAGTAATACATTTAACATAAAATATAATTTTAAATTCTATGTAAATATTTTATGGTATAAATATAAATTTTTCATTTTAATCATTTTGTATTTAGAAACTTGACAAAAAATGACTATAAATATGAAAAAATCTATATTTGTATTCATAAGGGCCAAATCAGAACGAATCGCGACTCGCATGGGCTCGACCAGGATGGGCCAACGCGCGAGCCAGGGTTGTAGTTTGAAATTTGTGGGCTGACTCGGAACCCGCAGCGGGCGGGCTTTTTTTTCAAGCGGGCCGTTATCGGACTTTTATGTTGGCGGGCCGACCCGGACCGGACCACCCGAATTGACACCTCTACCTTGAAATATCACTTTCCTTGTTTTAAACAAACCACTTTTTAACCACACATATATTCTTTCTCCCTTTTCAACCTTAAATTTTACCTTAAAATCATAAATAAATCAGTTTATAAATCATTACAGTGTTACCAAACGGAGGTTAAATCGATAATCGAATTGTTGCAAATAGAAATTATTGGTCTAACTTTTTCTACTAATAGAATTTACGTAGCTAATTGTATCAATTAATTATTTAAAATATAATTAAGCATTTGTTTGGCAAGTCATTTATATTTATTTATAAATATTTTTTTATAAATAACGAAATGACAATATTTAATTGGTCCTTTTTTGAATAGTCAAAAAATTATGCGTAAAAATCTTTGATCAATTTGTTGAATTTTCAAAAATATTGTCTAATAAAATATTAACACGTGGTCGTTTATTAAAAAATTTATATTTAAAACTATTTTTTTTATGTTTTCGAGATTAAATATGTATTGAAAAATAGGAAGAAAAAAATATAATATATGATTAAAAAATTATTTGAAAAATTGTATCGTTCTAAAACGTAGTTTGCCAAAAGGTATATAAAACCACATTGAAGACCAGTTGACTTCGCCTCTATTTGGCAAACATACTTTTAAACATATTTTTTACAATACAATTTCTTAAATCACTTTTTAATCACACACATTTTCTCTTTCTACTTTTCAATCACACATTTTAATTAGAAAACATAAAAAAACATTTATTTAATAAAAAACTTTTAACAATTCGTAATGGTTTTAACATGTGCTTTCGACTTTTCCTTCCTCTGTAATTTATGTGAACTTCAGGGGCAAATTATCCTCCTCCTTCCTATAAATTCCCATTTTCATCCGATTTCAAACCCTCGCCCCCCCCCCCCCCCCCGGGGGCCCTTCTCTCTCCTTTTCTCTTCTTGCTTCTGTGTGAAATTGCAGATATTTTTTTTGAAAAAAAAAAAATTGATTTGCTTGTGTGTATATCTATATCTATGTTTCATTATAATTTTCATCTTTTTAAGTAAATTTCTGTTAATTTTAATTTTCTGTTTTTTTTTCCTTTGAAACAGCATCGTTTTGAAAATGATTTATTGCTGGGTGTTTAATTTTAGGGGAAGAGGAATGAGATCTCGTTATCGTTACCATTGGGTGCATTGAGGGGTATGCAATTGTGATCACGTGGAATGTGCTAGATTAGACACGTGTATAACGAATATGAACAACTCACGCTGTCAATTTGTTCCATCAAATAAGCGTTCAAATAAGCATAAAAGGTAGGATGATGGTCCTAACGTCGTGAAGAAACCGTCAACAGTGACGACTAAGACATTAGCCAAGCTGAGCCTTCATAGACCAGCAGCAACAAATCCGTTCGATCAGCCGACTTCCAATAATACCCTTCTGGCTGGGTATTTAACTCACGAGTTTTTAACAAAGGGTACTTTATTTGGTCAGCCTTGGGATCTAGCTCGAGTCGAAGCTGTGCATCTTTCAACCGCGTTAATAAATCCAGTGGCGGAGCCAGCCGAGAAGTCCAGGTAGAGCGTTGACCGTTGACCTCATCAGCCGTTGATCTACTAACGTGAACGATGACAGTAGGAAGATTGTGAATATTATTTAATGAAATAATATTAAAAAATGAATAAATAGATATAAGAATAAAAAGTTGTAATTAAATATATGAACAGATAGTCCAATACAAACCAAAATAGATGCAAAATACATAATAATGACATCAGTTGATATTCGTTGGCTCGGACAACTGCATTCTTCGGGGTCTGATATTTTGGAAACGCTGCAATATTGCCTCATTCTCAATATTTTTAAAAATGTCTCGCTCCGTGTACACAACCAAATTGTCATTCAACCATTTATCTCCCATTTTGTTGCGCAAATCACATGCAAAATACATAATAATGACATCAGTTGATATTCGTTGGCTCGGACAACTGCATTCTTCGGGGTCTGATATTTTGGAAACGCTGCAATATTGCCTCATTCTCAATATTTTTAAAAATGTCTCGCTCCGTGTACACAACCAAATTGTCATTCAACCATTTATCTCCCATTTTGTTGCGCAAATCACTCTTGATTAAATTCATTGCAGAGAATGCTCTTTCAACAGATGCAGTGGCCACAGGTAATATTAAAGCCAATGTAATGAGCCTATAAACCAATGAAAAATAACAAGAATTCACCGTTTCAACCAACTTCTTAGCTACACATGATATACTGTTGAGATTAAAGAAAGCATTCTCCATTGTGACAAGTATAAGAAACTTGTCAAGTTCGGGTCTAAGTAATAACAACTCTTCAGCGTTGAAGTCTGAAGGATAGAACTCAGCAAGACGTAGCAATTTAGCAGTATCAAAGGCTGTAAATGAATATTTTGGACTCAAACATGAAATGCAGATAAGGAGCTCAGTAGTTGTCTCTGGAAAACGATCGTTCAACTCTTGCAAAATTGAGTCTATAACATGACAGTACAAATCAACATAAAAACGATGATAATACATCACCTGCTGAGCAACTCCACGTCTTGTTGATCGACCTTCCAAAACCATAATATCCTCCATGATAGGCACTCTGATATTTTACCAACACAAAACTCGATCACCCTATCCAACAATTTATTCCAACCATTGTCCCTCATGTTCTGCAATCTACGCTTGACCACATTTAACAATACCATAGCATTCTGAATATCCTGCTCCTTTTTTTGTAACGCTTGTGAAAGATTATCTGTAATGGCAAGAATGTCAAACATAAAATGGAGACAGAAGACATGCTGAAAGTTTTGCATAGTGGTCATCTGATGGTCGGCCAATGCTCTTTGATCTGCAGTTGGCCCATCTTGTGATACAATATCAAGAACGTCTAAGACATTATTGAACATATTAATAAAACGAGTGACTGTGAGTAAATGCGAGCCCCATCTAGTGTCACCAGGTCGTGCCAAATTCATTTCTTGAAACTTTCCACTGCCACTACAAAGTTCCCCAAGATTGAGCCTCTTCACAATCTCGTCATGATAACTTGCTCGAAGTGCATCTACACGCTTACAAGACACACCCACTAGATTTACAACGATAGAAAGCGTATTAAAGAAATCACCAACCACTATAGTTCTACGTGCCACCGAAACAATTGATAATTGAAGTTGGTGAAAAAAACAATGAACATAAAAAGCATAGGGACTCTCCCTTAAAATCAAAGCTTTTAATCCGTTGAACTCACCAGACATATTGTTTGCCCCATCGTAACCCTGACCTCTCAAATTAGATATGCTCAAATCATGATTAGCAAACATTGCATCGATCGCATTCTTAAGTGACTGTGCACAAGTGTCTTTAACATGTGTTATGCCCAAAAAACGCTCCTTGATTTGTCCAGATTTGTCTACAAATCGCAAAACAACTGCCATTTGTTCTTTCACAGAATTATCACGAGACTCATCAACTAAGATTGAAAATAAAGAATCATTCATCTCATTCATTATCGCCTTGGTCGTCTCAACTGCACAACAGTTCACCAAATCCTTTTGGATAGGGGGTGAGGTCATTTGGTCATTTGCTGGTGCATTACCAAATACCGAAGTCATGACTTCCTCACAACGAGCTACATGCCATTCTAATAACTCAAGTAGATTACCTTTATTAAGTGAATCTTCTGATTCGTCATGACCACGAAAAGGCAACCCTTGCATCAAAAGGTATCTAGTACAATCTAGTACCGCAGTCAACCTCGTCCTATAACTTTTCTGTTGTGTACTACTTTGGCTACGCATAACATAAGAGATATTTTGTCTTTGATTCTTCAAGTTGTTGCATTTCTCAAAAGCTATATTATGAGCATTATCCACAAGACCGACATGATCTCTTAAAATCTTTTTGTGACTCCAATCTCTAAACCCGGTCTTAGTGAATGTATACCCACCCCCTTGACTTCCCCTATCAGGTTTGAACAAATAACAATACAAACAATATGCAGCATCCTTTTCTACACTGTACTCCAACCAATAAAATTCATTAAACCATTCTTTCCTAAAACATCTATTATCATTTCCCATCAGTCTTCTTGGAAAGTCATGTCCATGTGGTTGACAATGACCTTTCTCTAAGTATGTCATCCTAACATCATCTCTAATGTTAGGATCATATGAGTCAATTGGGGGCCGTATTCCTGGATCCGACACAAGTTCATCTGAATTCAGTGCGAAATTTCTTTGTGTTATCAAAATCTACTAACTCATTTGCTCTACTAGAAGCAGTTGCAGGACTACTAGAACTAGAACCACTAAGTTCAGATTTTCGTTTTGGTGGGAAAAAACGTTCCATAATCTGTAAATCAATGATCACAAATCAAATCAAATATTCACCAAATCTCAATTCACAACCTATAAATCAATAATAACAATTCACAAATCAAATCATATTTTATCACAATAGTCACAATTTACAAATCTAAACTACTTTGCAAAAATTTAAATGTAACATTTATGTATAATTCTCAAATCAATTATAACTAATTAATGTTTAGTCTTAGTGAGAAATCACAAATTGATAAAAAAAAATTGAGGAATGACAACAATTGACAGTCTAACCTAACCAAAAAAATTAATAAATCAAACATCAATAATATTTATTAAAATGTTTTAAAACTTATACATTAACAATAACATAATAAGTAATAATAACATTATAAAATCTGAAAATTAGTACACAAGTCACAACCAAAACAAATAAAATAATTTAATAATCATAAGTTCAATGTTCATAACATATATTATATATAATATATATAATATAATATACATATACAGACTGTAACAGATATGAGATATACATATACTTATATAATATATAATATATTATACTTTACCATTTTCCATTTATTAACAATTAACAAAGGTCAAACTTCAAATGATTCAAAAATCAAAACACTTATCGTCTCTGTCGGAAAGAGGAAGCCGAAGCACAGCACTGAGAGAGTGAGAGTTTGAGACCGGCGCCGGCACCAGTGGCGGATTCGTGCGCGGTGGTGCGTGGGACTGGCCGAAGGCTGCGCTGCACCTGCATTAACAGAGAGAATCGGGAAGGGATGAAAAGCAAAAGGTTAGGATTTTGATTTTTGTTAAAAATTTGCTTGTTGGACCAAATAGAGATAGATTTGTATGTTGTATTTTTGGTTTGGGCTTGGGCTTGGGAGTTGGGTACTGATTTGGGCCCAAAAAAAAAAAAATTAAATCAGGATTCCAGGCGCTGCACCACCTGCGCAGCGCCACTGGCGAACAACCGACGGCGAGGTAGCGCGGCCGCGCTACCTCGCCTATAGGTGGCTCCGCCACTGAATAAATCAGAAGCCATCCCCGAGTCAGGAAATGGAAAGTGAGCCCCAAAGACAAGCTGAGAATGAAGAAGAGAGTAATCAGAGATACGTGGAAGTTTCTAAAAGCAAAAGTCTCTGCTCTTTTTATGCACTTTCCGAGTTTGTCCTCAAATGAATACTAATCTGATTTTTATTCTGTCAACACGTGTCAGAGTGAAGGATATTGCTGTCAAAAAATTAGATCGGTTTCTTCACTACAATTGTGGCATGTCCTGGTCCCTTGACTTCGACTGAATATTTTAACATATAACTACTGTAGCGAAATGCAAAAAAATTCAATTTACAGAAAAACAAACACGCTAAATGTTGTTGCTAAAATATGCACATTACATTACACGATCAAAAGATTTCTAGGTCATTTCTTGCACATTGCTTCGTCGCTAATAAAATATTTCTCTCTTTATTGTCATTGTAAAAATTCTTCAAATTATTTTTGTATGTGTTATCAATTGTACTAGAATGAAACCGATAATATCGTAATAGACTAAATAAGTAATTTTTTTAATTTGTCTTTGAAATTTTTAAAATTAAATATTCTGTAATCATTTTCTTTATAAGGTTTGGAGATGAGTCTTTGAAGTTATTGAAAGGGAAAATTGGTTAAAATGAGTAGTAAAGAAAATTTTCACAGTTTTTTTGAACATCCAGATCACACAAAGTGTGTGTCGTGATAAAACTTTTTTCTTACATTATTTTTTCTTAATTCAAAGCATGAAATTTGATAGAAAGTTCAACAATATTTTGTGAAACTTATTTTAAAATCTGAAAATTTGAATTTTCCTTACAGATTTCCAGTTAATTAAATAATAAGGAAAAATATGATTGGAATTTGAAAGGTTTTGTAACTTTATGCTATTCAATACCCATTGTTCAATTCAATAATATCTAAACTAAATTCTTACATCATTTAGCAAACTATTTGGAGAAATAACTTCATTTACCATACAAAACCTGCAACATATTTTTTTCCCGATTAATTGTCAAACATACTACTTACTATTTATTGTTCAAATTTACATATTTTTTTTTATTTTAAATTTTGACTAATTACTTCCCACTTTGATATCTTTTGGAGATGAATAAAGTGTTCAAATTCTCAACATCAATTAAAAAATCAGCAAGCATTAACTAAGGCAGGACACATCCTTCGATATCATCATTCTTCGTGCTAAAGTTTTCTTTCCTTTTTTTCGATTTAACCTTGGTCTCACCATAGTATTTTTTGAACAATTCTCATCCACACTTGAAAATTAATTGAGGTTAGTGATGAAAATCATTATTTTTTTTAACTATCCATGCAGAAATTATTGTATCTTCTGCAAAATTAAAATAAACAAATTGGCATTGTTCTCGGCTCGATGTATTCCAACATATCAAGGTTATTTTCATGCAGTATTTTAAGAATGGACTCCGAGCATCCAATTTCGAGAGTTGAAGCTGAATTATCTCTTCTTGGAAAAATGATAAAGTTTCAACTATTTTGGTTCAAATACACTCGAAAATGGATAACGAGTTTGAATTGGGGGCTTGGGTGCAAAAATTGTATATGTTGTCCACTTATGATCATGCATCTGTTGTGTTATGATTATGCATCCGTTGTGTCAATGAACATCTTTGTGGCTCTCCTCTAGAGATGCATTATTATTTGACATCTGCTGGAGGAGAATCGTTAGATAAACAAATCGGTCACAAGCCCCTATCATCGTTTGTTTTACTCTCATTTATTTTTCAAAGTACTTATTCAAAACTTAAATAGTTCTAAGAACGAATAGATGATATCAATTTGGCCCATTAAATAATTTATGACATTAAATTAGTATCTAATGATTTACAATGATAATATAATTTATAATTTCATACAATTATACTTTCTCATTTATTTTGTATTAAATTAATTCATTATCTAACAATTTACAATATTGTATTATAATTTCATATTATAATACTTTCTCATTTATTCAGTATATTCAAAAAAGAAGAAAAAATATGTCGTCTTTTAATAAATATTATTATGGTTATATTATGTTAATGTAATCATTAAAATAGTACATTCAAAAATTTTTAAAAAAAATGTATTATCTATTTAAATTCCATAGTTTACAGTGTATTGTGTATATATCATGAATGTAATAATCACATGGTAAATCCAAAATGTTACAGTTCGATTAATCTATGACTTTAAATTCCATAGATTACTTAAAAGAAATATTTTACAAATTTTAGTTAACAATCCGTTTCATTTTAAGATCAGCGGAACTTGATCCAGGTTGTTCTTTCAGATTATGTCGCATGAACAATGTTGACAGAGTATTTTGACTCTTCTAGAAACTTGCCCTAACAAGAAGTCTGTTGCATAGAGAATTCCCAAAATATTATGTGTGGGACGGGAGATGTCAGAAGTGGACAAAACGGAAGAAATGATATGTTATCTCTCGAATTGTAGCTGCAAATCATGTTGATAGAACTTTTAGAGATATATTAGAAAACTCGAAAATATTTGGTAGAAAGGTTTTTGTCTTGGCGCGTCAAGTGCTCCCTGTCATTCCATAAGCAACGAGACAATAGACAATTAATCAGAGTTTGGTAAGATCATATCTTTAGGAGAAAATGGAAAACCTTCAACTAAGTCAAAACATGCGCCTCATAAAGATAATCAATTTTCTCAATACTTGATCCAAATTGGTAATGGAACAAAAGCTTACATAGACGATGACACAACCTTACCAAATGAGATAGTTATAACATGTGATGATGTCAAAAATTCGGAGTTACAATTATAAATGCAATATTCTCTAGTGTAACGGACAATGCATCTCCTGATTATATAACACAAAGTGGAATTCTTTCAACGAAAAATTAGTATGTCGACTACCTCAACAATAAAATGATCGGGCTATTTCCAAGAAAGTGAAGAATTTGTGAGCTTTGACCGAGCAACTAATGATACAAATCAATTTTGCCAAGAAGAATTCCTCAATACATTGTTACAAAATAGTGTTACACCTCATAAGTTGATCTTGAAAAGAAATTGACCCATGATGCTCTAACGGAATTTAGACTCGTCCAATGGGAAAAAGAATGATTTGTCATAATTTCAAAAAACATATTATCCATGCATAAAAAACTGTTGAGCAACATGCTGGAAAACAAGTTTTCCTTCCACGCATCCCGTTAAGTCCACTAAATGATGAGGATATCCATGCAAATTTAAGAGGAAACAACGTTTGCACTTTGCAATGACAATTAATAAGGATCTATGTCAGAGAGTACCTAATATTGGAATATAACTTCCTAAACATGAATTCTCTCATAGTAACTATATATCGCACTTTTGCATGAAAATTTAATGCAAACAACAAAGTTTTTTGTAAAAGTCGAAAACAAAAATAACAAAAATTGTGGGACGTTAACAAAAATTATTGTGTACAAAAAGTTTTATTGTAAACATAATGTTACATTTTAGTTCATTGAAACATTGCAAATATTGTTCAAAAACTATTTATTACTATTAAAAAAATTGCACAAATAATTCACCACTTAAATAAGATATGCAATGTATAAAAAAATGTTATTGTAGTCAAAATATCACATTTCTATTTATTCAACAATTTTACATTATACACACGAATTCAAAAAAAAAAAAAAAAAACATATATAACATATCGACAATTTCAATTTTTTCTTTTAATAATATCTTTTATCTCAACAACTTTCAAACAATAATATTAGTTCTCAAAGACACTGCACATCACACTCATCATATACGTAAGACATGCAATTTTGATTCGCCAAACAGAGGTATATTAGCATGTGTTTGATAAATTGTTTATAAATAAGTTTATATACATCACATCTTAATCACTCGTATTTTTAGAATTCATTTTTCAACAACATATTTTATCTCAAAAATATCAAATTCCTTGTTTTAAAATAAAGGGCGACCACTAAACATGTCTTTACATATTTTTTCTCTTTTGACAAAACAAATAGAAGGAAATTGTTGTCCTTACCACGGTAGACATTGATGGGAGATGAAACGTGTTTAATCAATACTCATATTTCACATCTACAAGTGGGAAACATAACTCCTGCCTACTATGGACAAGAGAAAGAGTAACAAATAGAATACAAGCTAATAAACTCTAGCCCCATGGCTCTCTCTCTCTCTCTCTCTCTCTCTCTCTCTCTCTCTCTCTCTCTCTCTCTCTCTCTCTCTCTCTCTCAATAATATATACATACACACATTCAACTTATGTACATATTATACAAAGAAATTTGAAAGGGAGAAATACATAACCAAAGTGTTTAAAAAGTAGAAATTCAAGAAATCTGAGATTTTCTTTCAAAAATCGGGTCTTAATTAATTCATTAATTAAACAAACAAACAAACAAATCTTATTATTTAAATAAGTTAAGGTCACAGTAGTATACATGTTATTGTCATATTAACAAATTATTATCAAATAATTAGTCACAAATCACAATTATATAGGTCTGTAGCTTATTTATCAGTCATAAGTTATCAAATTAATTGGTTACAACTTATTTCTCGATTACAATTCATAAGTTTATAGGCCATGGTTTCTTTTTTTGTCACAAATTATGTAGATAAACTATCACAACTTATTTTTTGATCACTCCGTTACAATTCTCAATTTTTGCATGTTAGAATTTTTCACGGTCACAAATTCAAAATAATTGGTTACGAGTTAAAAACTGTGAGTCATAATTACAAAATTCGCAATTTCGAATTTTATTTGTATACATATTATTTTTTGGTTAAAAGTTATGAATTTTGGGTCACAATTAATCTCCACCCACCCCACCGTTGGTGACCCCTTGTCAACACCACCACCACTACAAAAACAAGTGCACCACCATCCTCACCCATCCCACCCAACCCAACCCAACCCCCACCACAGTCACAACCTCACAACCACACACCCCACCACAGGAACTACCCACACACACACCCCACAAGAACTACACACATCCCAAAACACATAAGTAATCACCAACACACACTAAACAAACATACCGACACACAACCGGAACCACTAACACTAGCAACACAATTGCTCACACGCAACCACGCATAGGGCCTTAGTTTTGTGCTTTGATGTAGTCGCTACCGTGCGGAGACATGCATCTATGCGATGCGGGTGATGGTCAGCACGTACACCTCAATGTCAGCACTACCAACACCACCAACAAACGGTCGGAACCACCAATACACAACGGTAGTAACCACCAAAATACACCAACACAACCTGAACCACAAACACATAGTTGTACACAAGCAATCATCGCGCAACCCCGCTATTGTGCGGAGATATAACAATTGTTGTGCGACGATTGAGCCACGACAACCGATTGTCACATGGCTGTATATTGTTCTCAATGGTTGTTGGGGTTGTGAAATAGGGCTCAATTTAGAGCTTTTTGGAAATGGTAAAATTTTTACCTCAATTTTTTAAACTCAATCTCAACCATTCATTTTCAGTCAAGCCCACCATTTTTTACTTTTCAAATTTTTTTAAACCACACATCCATAAAAAAAATCACAAAAATCAAAAATTTTCACATTACCAAGCAGGCTCTTAGATTGAGGGTGCTGGATGTTCATCAAGTATAAGATAATAATATCAATATTTAGCCCCTGTTTAGATGAGATTGATATTAGATTTTTAGTAAATTTTGATAGAAGTTGAGAAAATATGTGGTTGAAAAATTGTGAGTCCTATGAAATGTGTGATTAAAATTAATTGTTGACTTTCATTTAAATTAAAATCTAAATTTTAATCAGTACCAAACATGACTTTAATATTAGAAGAGAATAATGAGATTGAAAAGTAATATTTAATATTTCTCAAGGGTGGTTGCGGTTGTGAAATTGGGCTCAACTTTTATTATGTTATGTTGTTATTTTTTTGGTAAAATATGTGATTGAAAAGTATTTTCGAAAAATGTGATTAAAAAAGTGAGTTAAGAAAACACGTTTTTATAATTATACCTATTATATTATAATGGATTATCTAACTAAGGCTCTATTTGTTAAAAGTTTTATATTTAAAAATATGTTTTTTAGGTAAAATATATGATTAAAAAGTAGAAAGAGAAATTTGTGTGATTAAAAAGTGATTTGAGGAATTGTAATGCTTAAAAACGCTGTTATTTTGTCTAAACAAAAAATTTAAACTTCACAATTTTTTAAATTACTTTTTAATCATACACATTTTCTCTCTCCAATTTTTAACCACAAATCTTACTTGAAATATTAAATAAATGGCGGTTGCACATTATAGTGAGCAGCCGAACAGTGCCTAAGCCTCTATTTAGTTATTAAACTGGTTTTTATGATTTTGATGTAAAAATTAACGGTTAAAAATTGGAAAAAAATATGTATAATTAAAAAATAGTTTGCAAAAATTGTGTGGTTTATAAGCATATTTATAAACCATTTTTTACACTTTACCGAATAAATGCTAATTATTTTTTTAGTTTTTGGAAATGGGAAGTTAAAAATTAGGTTAGGTTGTAATTTTCACATAAAGAAAAAGCCTTTGGATCTAGTTTCGTCGTGGCTAACTGCACACACGCTGCCCCACACCACCTATATATATATTCCCCCAATCCCACAACCACAAAGTCTCTCTACCCTTCTGAGTTTTTCTGCCCCCTACTACCCCCAAAATAGCCGTAGAATCGCCATGAGAATACGGAAGCACGCCAAGATTTCTCCATTGTTATATGCTACATCTTCATTGAAACCAGGTGCTGTGCTTCAGCCTCATGTTTGTCAGCTGAATCAGTCCCCTTGGGATGTCATGAGTTTTTCTCCACCATCAACTCCTCCACCACCACCACTGCCTCCGCCGTCGTTCCAAGTTAGCTAAATTTAGTCTATAGTTACTCCAATTTGATTCTGTACACAGATCTGTTAAAACTCATTTGTGATTCTTTCCAAATGTCCCTTCATTTTTGCTGTTATTCTTTTTACTTCTAGGGTTTATGAAAACCCACCATTAGGGTTGTTTAAAAAATGTGAATCAAAGGTTTTTGGTTGTTTATTTGGTCTTGGAAATTTGAATTCCTTTCTGGGTTTTCACTGTTTCGGTTTATTTTAGCTCGGGTGGTTTCATTTTTTAGACGGAATAATTTTTTTGCAGGGAAATGAAAGTGATGATTTTTATAGAAATGGGAGATTGGGAGAATCTATGACAACTTTTGAGAGGTATTCTGTTTATTCTACCTTTAATTTAGACCGTCTTACAAATTTTCCAGCTATTTTTTTCTATTTTCGGATAATAAAATTATGATTTTTTTGAAATTTGAACTGAACTGCAATGTTGTCTATTGGATCTCTATTAATAGTGCTGAGTTCATGAAAATTGCTATGGATGATGTGAAGATCGAGGATATGAAATGGGATTATTCAGAGAGTGGCATCGACGACGGCGCCGCCATCGACAAGGCGGAGGAAGGGGCTGCAAAGAAAGACGAAGAGCTTGCCTTTTGCTGTAAAACTGATGGAAAGGGATGGAAATGCAAGAGGAAGGCTGCAATAGGGAACTCGTTATGTGAGCACCATTTATCTATAGTACGGAACTACAGTAACTGGGCTCCACCTGCAACCAAGAAAGTCGACACGGCGGTGGCTGACTCTCGTAGGCGCCCACGGGCCAAGAAGGCGGCTTCGACATCTAATCCATACGAATTCTACTATTACTCGGGTTTCGGACCGCGCTGGGGCAAAAAAAGAGGCGAGAACAATCAGATTAGCAACATTTCTAAAAATGTTGATCAAGATCACGAAATGGTACAATCCTCATTGTCCCAAATTGACAATGAAGAATCTTATATCGAGGACGAGGAGAATAGCGAGAGCGAAATCAGGAGAAAGAGGGTCCGGAAGCCGATTAAAGCTAGATCGTTAAAGTCCCTGATGTGAAGGGAAAATTTGGTGTAAAAATGTGTCGCATTTGATTGAATGGCATTATGGCAGGTTTCTTTTTTCTAGTCTTGGGTGTTTTGTTTGCATAGTTTTTGACTAGTAATTGAAGAGCCTGTCTTGTCTTGGGTTAATAACAAGGGTATAATTGTAATTTTAATTTTTTTTAAATGCATTTTAGCATTTCAGTGTTTATTGGATGTTTGGATATTTTTGGTTAATTTATTCATTAAAATTTTCTTTTCTTTTTTTTTTAATTCAATCTTAACCATACATTAAAAGTCAAACTCACAATATTTGACTTTTTAACAAATTTCAAATATCTATTTTCTTAAAAATCACTATTCATTTCAAAAAAAATTTAAACAATATCAAACGAATAATTCTATGTATCTCAAGGTTGAGATAAATTTAACTCAATTGACACTCTCTTATTGAAAATTGAATAGGTGGCTTGTGCATGTGCACATGGGCGCCTCCCCTTTCTCCAATGAACGTGCACCAATTGAGTGAGATTGATCTCAACCTTAAGATAAACAATATTACTCATATCAAACACACTCTCACTACTATTTGTTTAAAAAATAAAACCCTCACCATCTACTCATCAATAGGATATTTTTGTTATTTGTTTGGTGAAATTTTAAATAATTTTTTTTATAGATTTTGATAAAAGTTGATATAATGTGTTTTTGAAAAATAGTGAGACTATATAATTGAAATTGATTGTTAACTTTAATTTAGATTAAATTTTAAATTTTAATTTGTACCACAGGGAATTAAAAGTACTAGTAAATGCAATTATATTTTGTAAGTATAAAGTTTGATATGTTGTCAATGAAACGCATGTTCCTTATGTTCAATTGTATCGATCTAGACGACAGATATAGCGAGGTTTCTAAAAACAATTCTCGTTCTCCTAAAATTAGAGTAAGGTTGCGTTTGGTAGCGATTGTCAAATTTAAATGAAAAGAAAATGAATTTTAGGGAATTAAATTTCTGAGAATTTGATATTTTATGTGTTTGATGATTTATTTAATTTTTTAGGTGAAAAAATTGAAGAATTTCCCAACTTTTGTTGTTTGATTGACATTATTTTTCATGGAAAATAAAGCAAAATTTAGCTATTTTAATCAATAAAAAAATTAATTTTTCACACATTTGTACTTGATAATAATAATATTATTTTTTGAGCAAAAAATAAATCAATTAATAACAACAAAAATGATCAAACGTGACGAAAATGATTAAAAATTTTACCTGAAAAATAAATTCTAGTAGCTAGCTGAGAAAATGATTTCCCTAATTTGAAGGAACACGCGCGAGTGGGGGAAAAATAAGGAAAATGAATTGACCGGAAAATATTGCTTTTCAAACACAAAAAGATGGGAAAAAAGGCTGGAAAATCTTGAATTCCATGGAAAAAGTCATGTTTCAAACGCACCCTAATTGGACTACCTGGTCAAAAAGTGAAGAAGAGAAAAATAATATAATAATAATTTAGAAAAAGTCTTAGAGTATGTTTGATTCTAGTTAAAATGAATAGTGATTTTTAGGAGAATGAATGATTGAAACTTGACTTTTCAAATATCGTAGACTTGACTTTTAATGAATTGTTGAGCTTGAATATGAGAAATTTTTAATGAAAACCAAAATAAGGGTCATTTCTGCCTATATTTGTGGAAATACCGAAATAGAGCATTTTTTGGTATTTTTTGGAAAGCCCACTTCTAATTGTAAATTTCGCCTCTTTTGATATTCTACTATCTCTGTGTATGAGTATATATATATAGCTGTGTAACTCGCATGTACGAACAGGGAACACACGTATGCATGCGAAGAAAACTTTGATGATCTTGGTTTCCCATCCCATGTCAAGATCGATCATTTATGATTCCGTTGTTACTTGTCATAGTTGCATGACAGGTGTTTGATTTTTTGTGACTGTTCAATTTTTCGTCGAGTAAATCTCGAATTTAATAACATACTTCAACTGGGTTCCATTAATTTTTTTCTTAAATTACTCATTACATTCTGGCGTACTGAAAATTTTGCTTCATTTTATGCATAACCGCCAGCCACAGTTTCATTCGTATCTTTGTCGGAGGAAAGAAGTTGCCTTTCCACTTTCCTGTTTCCATTGACGGTGAAATCCAAATACGCTGAAAAACGATTGGTGTATGTATGTTTCCATCCTATGTAGCATGGAAATGGAAACGAAAACGGAAACGGGAAACGAGAAACGTGATTTTTGAAAAATGTAGGAAATGAAACGTTATGGAAACGCTATATTAAAATTAATTAAATATTTATTTAAATACACTATTTAATTTTAAAAATTATTTAATATAATTTTAATAAAAAAAATACTTCAATGAAAATCAAATTTACTCAAATACATCATCACTATCGATATCTATAACATTATCACTGCTACAAATGTCTGTTACACTATCAACATGATCATCGAATAATATGGTTTCCATCTCTGGTTATCTAAAATAAGATTTGCGATATCAAGTGTTCAATATCTTCAAAAGAGTCAAACTGATCTCCAGCTATATCCTACATTTTAGTTTTATTCACATAATATTGTGGGCTTCTTCTTGATAAAAAAACGTAGGTTACTATAAACAAAAATTAAATCTTCAGCACGTTTTGGTGTTAATTTGTTTCTATTCATCGAATAAATAAAAGAATATGTACTCCAATTCCTCTAAGAACATGATGAAGAACTAGGTTGTCCTAATGAAGTTGTTACTTTCAATGAAATTTGTATTCTTTTTGCGTAAAAATTTCCTAAAAGTTTCTAAAAAGTTTCCGAAAGTTTTCATAGAGTTTCCAAAATTAATTAAAAAATAGAAAACTCTTTTTCAAGTTTCCGCTGAGTTTTCAAGAGTTTTTGTGAGTTTCCGAGTTTCCGAAACGAAACGTTTGGTCTGTAGAGGTTTCCGTGCTTCCTAGTTTCCATCTCAGAGAACTGTGAACCAAAACCTAGGGGTGTCAAACGGACTGGACAGTTCGAGAGTTCGTGAGTTCGACTCGGCTTGATTCGTTAAAAGTTCGGCTCGGCCCGTTAAAAAAACGGACTTGAACTTGGACCGGACTAAAAATTTGAGTGTTAGACAGTTCGTGTTCGGCTCGTGAAATTCGTGGACCTGTTCGCGGACTAGTCCAATGGACAACCAAAATGGACCGGAAACGGGTCGACAACGGGCCGGCCCGTGGTAGACTCGTTGGGCTCGTTTGAGCCCGTGCTCACGGGTCGGAAAGGGCCGGCTCGCGGGCCGGCCCGTTTCGGCCCGTGAGCCTCAAACGGTCTTGTGACCGTTTTTAATATATATTTTTTTTTTTAAATATTTTTTTTTTCTTCTATAAATACTCGTTTTTTATTTCATTTTTTTCACAATCTCAACTCAACTCTCTCAACTTTCAAGTCTCAAGTCTCATTCTCTCAAGTCTCAAATTCTAGTGGCTAGTGCTATAATATTTCACATACAAATATAAAATATTGTCTCAAATTCTATTCCATATTTCATTTTCATCTTCAATTTTTCAATTCTATTATTTCTAATGGCACACTCACAATCTCATTGTTATTCTCCTAACCAATTTGTTGATGAATTTGCACCTCTCAATGATATTTCAATTCCCGACAATTTGGCGGAATTTGAAAATGAGATCGAAGATATAGATACAAGAATAAATATTGATTTGAATGACATAGTTGATGAAGATGTCACTGCTACATATGGATCTGGCTCCGCTGGCACGACGGCAGGCTCCAGCAGAAATCCAAAGAGGACGAAAAAATCCCACTGCTGGAATTTTTTCGATGTGATTGAAATATCGGAAAAAGATGCTGAAAACAAACCGATATCCAGGGACGGAGCTAGGATTTTTTAATTGAGTGGGGGCCAAAATTTTCAAATGGTGGGAGGCGGAGGTCCCCTCCCGGGTCTACCCCCGAAATTTTTTTGAACCAAAATGATTGACATTATGAAGTAACAAACCAAAAGCTAAACTAAGTTAACTAACAAGTAACAAGTAACTAGTATAAACTAGTAATTTACAAAAGAAAATACCTATAACTGAAAAGTAAATGTAAACTTTCAATGTGAGCGATACTAGTAATAAATATTGTATTTACTTCTTGTATAAACATAATGATTGCAGAGCGAGAATTAAAATCAAAGGAAATAAATTCAAGATTTCAATTCTTGCTTTCTTTCTTTTTTTCTTCTTTTTTTTTTTTTTTTGGACTCAAAAAAAAAAATTCAGTGGGGGCCATGGCCCCCACTGGACCTTATAGGCCTCCGTCCCTGCCGATATCCAAAGCAAAATGTAGAAGTTGCGAGGGACTTTTCTCTTGGAAGAAGGGTGGGGGCACATCACACCTCAATAGACACTGCAAAGGATGTCGAAAACCTGGCACGGTTGAAGCAAACCAATCAACTTTACAGTTTGGTCAATCGAGTTCAAGCCTAACCAATTGGGTCTTCAACCAAGATCTAGCACGTCGAGAAAGGATGGTCATGTTCGTATCGAGTGGTGAGTTCCCACTTTCAATTGTAGAAAGTTCACAATTCACGAAATTCATTCAGAAGTATCTCCAACCCAGGTACAAACCCGTTTCTAGAAATACTTTACGAGCTGATTGCATAGCTAAATATTTACAAAGAAAACAAAGTTTTATAGATGCTTTAAATAAATGGAATGGTAACTTGTCATTTACTTCGGACCTGTGGACTGACAATAATCATAGAGGTTACGTAGCTGTTACTTGTCATTACATTGATGATTCTTGGGTAATACACAAAAGAATTATGGCATTTAAAGTTATTGATTACCCACATAACGCAACAAATATTTTCAATATACTACTTGCAATTCTTAGAGAATTTAACTGTGATAGTAGAGTTCGTGGTTTTACACTAGATAATGCTTCTGTTAATAAAGCGGTGATTGATAGATTAGGAGCCCTCATAAATCCTGAGTTTGGTGGAGTCTTGCTTCATGTTCGTTGTGTTTGTCACATTTTTAATTTAATAGTTCAAGATGGTCTTAAGTTTATAGAAAATCAATTGAAAAAAATTAGGTGTGCTTGCAATTTCATTATGATAGCACCTTCCAGAAAACAAGTTTTTGATGCACTATGTGTAGAAAATGGTATGAACCCACGATCATTTATTACTGATGTAGGACATAGATGGAACTCAACTTATTTAATGATTGAACATTGTGAAGGTTACGAGAATTTAATATGTGCATATTACAATGGTCGGCACTCAAACGGCTCAACTTTTGATTTGGGGACTAATGATTAGAAACTTGCAATTCATGTTAAAAAATTTTGAAACTATTTTACAATGCTACAAACGAATTGTCCGGTGTTTATTATCCTACTAGTCCTTTAGTCTTGAAGCATTTTTATTGTATTGCTAATAACTTTAACAAGTACAAGACATTTCCTATTTTTTCTGATATCATTAAAGCAATGGAGACTAAGTTTAGAAAGTATTGGGAAGATTTACCAGCTTTGTTTCCATTAGCAACGGTTATGGACCCCAGAATAAATTTAGAGGGAACTAAACACACCATAAAGGTAATATCAAATACATTAACTTTTAAAACCCCTTTAACATGCACAGATTTAGAAAAATGTTTATGTGAAATGTACGAGATCAATGCCCAAAGGTCAGGTAAAAATGTTAGAAGAACTGCTCCCACCCCTAATGTGATACAAAATCAAGACAGTGATTTACTTTCCTACCTTATGACTATGAAGGGAACTTCTAGTTCTACTACACTTCCTAGTGGTTCTAGTTCTTCTAATACATATAGTTCAGATGAAATTTCAGGAGAGTTAACTAGGTATTTCTCACATGACCTTCTTAGTATGTTAGACGAGGACGAAAGAAATAATTTTGACATTCTTAAGTGGTGGAGACAAAACGAGCGTCAATACCCGGTTGTTTCTATGATTGCACGAGATCTACTAGCACCTCCGGTATCAACTGTAGCATCGGAGGCTGCTTTTAGTGCAGGTGGTAGAGTGTTATCTTATCTGAATATATGTCAAGGCTTAAAGAAGACATACTGGAGGCCTTAATCTGTTTAAAGGATTGGCAATTTGCGGAAAAAAGGAAACAAGATAGGATATGTGAAATTCTTGCCGAGGAATTCGGAGAACAATCGTATTTGTGAGTAAATTTTTCTTTTTCTTTTTCTTTTTTCTGTATTTTCAATTGTTTCTTTCAAATAAAAATTTGTACACGTAACATTTTGTTCGTGTACAATTTTAACTCTGCCTACAATAATTTAAATGTAACCAGTCCCAAGCTCGAATTAAAGGATGAGGGTTTTTTAATATTCAATTATTTAGCCGTAACCGTTAAAAAAAAATTAAAGGGCCGATGAGCCGGCCCGTGGTCTGACGGGCTGGACTTGGGCGGCTTCGTGGGGGACAAGCCGGCTCGGCCCGACTCGTCTCCCCACGGGCCGGCCCATTTCCGGCCCGTGGACCCGTAATGGACCACGGTCAAACGGGCCGAGCCGACCCAACTAGGCCCGTTTGACACCCCTACCAAAACCCGACAAGAATTGTAGCCATTGAAGCCGAAAAGAAGAACTCGGCTAAAGAGAAATGAAGTTCCCTACTTTGATCCCCAAGAAGCCCAACATGGTAGCATCTGCAGTTGAGGATTTCATGAACGGACTTTTGAATTAATCCAGCAGAAGAGTATTTCGAGCAACATTCAATAAAAAATTTCACAGGCGAAGGTGGCACTGAAATTTACGGGGAGGGAGAGATTGATGATGATTTGGTAAAGGAGATCCATTGTCTCCGGTGGGAGCAGTGGTGGACGCAGAGCATTTGTACTAGTGGGACACACGGATGGTATGGGGGTTCTCTCCCTTCAACCCTTTGAGCGAAATGCGGCAAAAGAAAAGGAAAGAAAATCCATGGACCGAGCCCATCAATTCCACCCCGAAAATTTTTTTTTGTAGAAGAGACCGAAAAATGAAAAAGTACTTGAAAATATTCAATCCCCAAACAAATAAATAATTATATTAACCTTGTACACTTATAATATAATTAGCATAAATCACACTTCCCCCAAACATTTTTTTTTTGGTAAGAAGAGATCGAAAAATGAAAAAGTACTTGAAAATGTTCAATCCCCAAACAAATAAATAATTATATTAACCTTACACAGTTATAATATAATTAGCATAAATCACATCCCCCACTGCCCATGGCTCCACTTCCATAGGTGCACTATTTTTATAAAAAAAAAAGAAATTATATGTAATGTATCATCTACAAAGTGTTGAGTCCTGAGTGCACTACAAATGTGCACTATTATATTTATATCTTAATAAATCAATTTTGAAGATTAAAAGAAAAAGTTACCTTACCTACCAGGTTTTGTAGTTAGGACTCAGGCAGATGCAGAAGAAGAAGAAGCCAAAAAAAATCAGATTTTTACTGGAGAACGTGCCCCAGCAGGCCCCACTGTAGGTCCGCCAGTGGGTGGGAGAGCTTTGCTCTCAATCCTAGTCCACTCATTGTTCTTGTTTTTGAAAGATACAATAGGTAAGAGCTTATTTGGCAAATTAAAAATTTTTACCACAACTTTTCAAATTCATTATCAATCATTCATTTTTAATTAAGTCTACAATTTTTGACTTTTCAAATATTTTTAAACAATACATTCTTAAAAATAAAAATCACAAAAATCAATTTTTTTTACTTTACCAAACAGACTCTAAGGAACAGATCTTCAATGGTAGGAACCGAAAAAAAGATTATGTACGTATCAATTTCTTGTGATGATCGACCACAAGTCAGATTTAGCCCATGTATGGTGGGAACTAAAATAAGATTTTTTTGTAGATTTAATTCTAGTTTGGTCCATGAAAAAGTTTCAATTTTGTGAGTTCTTTTTTTTCATATGAATGTGTGGTTTAAATTGGTTTGAAAAATAACAACTCGTGGGCTTGATTAAGGATGGATGATTGAGATTGAATTTGAAAATTTTTGATAAAAATTATTGATAGAACAAACAAACTCTTAGATAAATGTTGAAAACCCATTATTTGGTAAAATGTTATTTATAAAATTTTGTTTATAATCAATGATATGTCAACATTCCATTGGTCTTTTTTTTTTTTTTTTTAAGTGAAAAATGATGTGCAAGATTTTTTACTGTAAAAATTGTTTACTTTTCATAAAAAATGTCAAATAAGATAATGTCGGTGTTTGTTTATAAACAAAATTCATAAACAACATCTGTGTTTGAAAAGCTGTAGGTCCCATTAAATATATGGTTGATAATTATTAATTATTGACTTTGACTTAGGGGATTTATTCAATGTAGATTTTGAAAGACTTTTAAAAATTTTAAAGAATTTAAAAAGTTTGGATTATTTAATTTAAACTTTAAAAATTTCATAAAAATCTTGAGTTATTTAATTTTAATGGACTGTTCAAAAGTCCATAAAAATCATGGTATATTGTATAAAGACTTTTTAAAAATCTTTAAAAGTCTCGTGTTATTCAAAATATCAATGATTTTTAAAAATTACTGCAGAATCTTTTATGTACTAACTTCTAAACATAAGGTACAATCACAAATATCTTAATTTATCTCTCATTGACTTCCAAAATTTTGAAAGACTTTAAAAAAAATTATAATTTTATTTCTTCTATATTTTTCTTCATTTTTCATGTTATTTTTAGAAACCTTAAACTTACGAATAAACAAATCATTATTTTTCCGTCTCTTCAAATCCTAGGCAATAGCATGAGGTGCTTATAATTACGGTTGTCAATTATTTGACAACGTGCAAGAGAAGTTATTGCTACAACTATCGAAATTTCAAGTGTTGTAATTCAACCTCTATGCTGTTACCATTTGTTGTACATATAAATATGAAAATTTATTTTTTAACCCCAACATGAATGCATATACAATTAAGTGTGTGTTTGGAGGGCTTTTGGGAGTTACAAAATAACTTTTAGAATGCCCAAACCACTTTTACTAAAAATAATAGGTGTTTGGGTGTGGTTTAAATAATTATGTTTTACCAAAGAGTAGTTCTACATGAACATTTTTTTTTTACATTATTACGTGACATGCTAGGTTGTCCCTCGGGATTGGTTGTTATCGAGGTGGACCACCACCTTGACATGAGTCACCACCTTGACAAGAACCAATCCAAAGATGACAATTAAGCATGTCGAGAAGCTCATTTCCGATAGCTTATCTATAAACTAACTTTCACAAAAAAGCTAAAATATTATATTTTATTAATTAATGAAATATGAAATATATTGGAAATATATGTTATTCCAATAAACCATAACATTCAACTCCTTCAATATATCCCAACGAACAACTTGTGCTCTTTCTTTGACGTCAAAACAAATAAGTCTTATTTATTGATTCATTTTTGTTCAATTTTATTCTTATTGACGAAAACAATTAGAAGAATTACATGTACCAAATACTATATCCAATTAAATATTTACACGATTGTACATACACATGATTTTTATTTTAACTGCAAAATTATATATCGAAATCTCCAAATTTCTTTATATGAAGAAAGAATCATCCCAATTTATGCAGCTGCATCAGAGATAGTTTCAATGACATTGACAAATTTATAGTTGCTAAAACACACAGATCTCTGCCAGGCGATGTTGCCTAACAAATGTGGATTGGGATGCAAGGGCTTCTTCATCTAATCCTGAGACATAATTCACTTGAAGCTTCTTCTTGTCCAAACATTTTCTACTAAACTTTTTCTTAGAGCGATTAGGAAAAGAAGCTTCGCAGACAGATGACCTATTCTTCCAGAAAGTTGAAAGTTTTTTGCCTTTAGATGAGAATTCAAGATCCACAGAAACATTCCTTAAAGATGAAAATTCCTTACCTTGGATTAATAAGCATGATGTTGGGACAATCTTGAGCTGATTAAAGAACTATCAGTCAGAGGCTCACCAATATAAATTGCTGAAAAGCCATAGCTTAAATGGTAATCCTCCCAAAACACTCTCCCCGTGCCAGCATGTCGAAAGAGACGGGAAAAAGTTTGCTTCTTCGGTAAGATGAACATAAGATCAGTCCTTGTTGGGTTTTGAACCAAAATATTATGGAATAAAGAATTCTTGTTTTACAAGAAAAGAAAAAATTCGTCATATTTGATTGTGATTATTTTATTTATATATATAATAATACCATTTGGAAAAGGAATAAAATACTTTTGGTATTATTATACAAGGAAAAGAATAAGAGAATCCAATTATAATTAGGTAAGATTTTTGACATATTTTATTATATATGGAGACGATCTGGAGTTGAAAAAAAAAAAAGGAGAGCAGCCAAAAAGATTGACGTGGAAGAGAGAAAACAAGCAAGAGAGAAAAAGGAGAGGGAAAAAGAAGGCACGCGCCTTCGGGCACGCACGTTGGTGAGTGATGGTGTTTTGTTAAAGTTGCGTTGAGTGTTGTGTTGGAGTACATATGGGTAGAGAATGAGATTCATCTACCATGGTGTTAATGACACACGATAGAGAGATCAAAAAGACTATCGGGGTGCATGTTGTGTGTTCTTGTGTTTTGTGTTCTCGAGATGGATTGCACACGGGCAGTAATTGAAAATTGACTGTCGTGGTGAATTCATTGTCGATGGGATAAATTGTGGATGTGATGAATTAGAAGAAAACGATACAAGTGGAGGTACTGCGTGCGTTGTTCTTCTAGTTTCTAATTTCTAGTTTTGGGTTGGGAGAAGTTATGAGAATGAGAGAAAAAAATTGTATGAGTAAGTTTGTTCATTATCAATAAAAAGTGTTCTTCTCCCGTGGTTGTCAGGGGTCAGCTGAGCCACGTTAAATTCTTGTTGTTTTTCTCTTTATCGTGCTTTTTGTGTTTCCGCTGCGTTTGGTTGATTTGGGATTGAGAAAATTTTTCCCAACAGTGGTATTAGAGCTAAAGGGTTCAGACATTGGGATATTGAGGATGGCATGTATTTGTTTAAGGTGGAGCTATGGTGATAGACTAACCCTGAGGTGGAGTTGTGATGGTGATCGAGTCATACAAATGAGTTGTGGTGATCGAGTCACATCGACTAGCAAACTAAGGTGGAGTTGCAGTGATCGAGTAATGTAGATATGGAGTAATGGTGATCGAGTCATGCAGACGAGTATTTTATTGCCATTAAGGATTTATGAAGTGGCCAGTCTTGGTGTTGCAGCTAGTGATTAAAAATGAATTGAAGATTGGAGTGTGAAGAAGTCAAATTGCAAAGTCAAGTTGAGGAGCATTTAATTTGATTCTATCCACTACAATTAATTGAATATGTGATGATGGATTTTGGGTCAAGGTGGAGATTGTTGGGTTTTGACCCAAAAATATTATGGAATAAAGAATTCTTGTTTTACAATAAAAGAAAACAGTCGTCATATTTGATTGTGATTATTTTATTTATATATATATATAATAATACCATTTGGAAAAAGAATAAAATACTTTTGGTATTATTATACAAGGAAAAGAATAAGAGAATCCAATTATAATTAGGTAAGTTTTTTGACATATTTTACTATATATGGAGACGATCTGGAGTTGAAAAAAAAAAAAGGAGAGCATCCAAAAAGATTGACGTAGAAGAGAGAAAACAAGCAAGAGAGAAAAAGGAGAGGGAAAAAGAATGCGCGTGCCTTCGGGCACGCGCATTGGTGAGTGATGGTGTTTTGTTAAAGTTACATTGAGTGTTGTGTTGAAGTACATATGGGTAGAGAATGAGATTCGTCTATCATGGTATTGATAACATTGTTGTGGTGGAGTGTACACATGGGTAGAGAATGAAATTCGTCTACCATGGTGTTAATAGCACACGATAGAGAGACCAAAGAGACTATCGGGGTGCATGTTGTATGTTCTTGTGTTTTGTGTTCTCGAGATGGATTGCACACGGGCAGTAATTGAAAATTGACTGTCGTGGTGAATTCATTGTCGATGAGATAAATTGTGGATGTGATGAATTAGAAGAAAATGGTACGAGTGGAGGTACTGCGTGCGTTGTTCTTCTAGTTTCTAATTTCTAGTTTTGGGTTGGGAGAAGTTGTGAGAATGAGAGAAAAAAATTGTATGAGTTTCTTTCATTATCAATAAAAAGTGTTCTTCTCCCGTGGTTGTCAGCGGTCAGCTAAGTCACGTTAAATTCTTATTGTTTTTTTTTTTATCGTGCTTTTTGTGTTTTCACTGCGTTTGGTTGATTTGGAATTTGGAAAAAATTTCCCAACAGTCCTAAGACATGGATGTCAAAGATTTAATTTTATTTTATGACACAATTATCATTGACTAAAGACTTTGCTGGTTTGTTTTCCAATCAAAAAGTATAAATGCACTTTGACCCACAACAAAACTCAAACACGTCAAGAGCCAACAAAGGCATAGATTATCCATTGACCTTAATCAACTTTATTTAGGGCTTTTCCAGTTCGCTCAAATCTACGATTAATTTATTTGATTCACCAAAAGTTTCTTTTATTAAACCATCCATGTCACATAATATCCTAGTAAAGAAGTGCAAGCAACATCTAGTTTAATTAGCTGACTTACTTTCTTTGAAAAAAAAAAAAAAATCTTTTGGAAAGAGTTGGATAGACACCAACCAGCATATTAATATATATGGAATTATGCTAGATTTCTCTCGACGTTAACCCCGAGGATGACCCCCCACTCACATGGGTGTGGAGCCCACAAACTGCGACCCCCACACCCATGTGAGTGGAGGGTCATCGATTAGAATCAAGGGAGTCAATCAAGTCAAAGTCAAACCAATAAGAATACCTGTGGGGCCTATGACAAGATCCAAAGCCAAAGAGGTTTAAGAGTCGATGGCGGGACTCATTTTCAAGCCTTGAAATCAAGTTCACATGGAAGAGAGCAAGATTGAGGTCAATTGCCTAATTTTGGAAGGTCAGGACATTTCTGTCGACCGAAAGTCACTCCGGTCGACCGAAACTCTGGAAGGATCTTGGAGGAAGTCTCAGTCGGGTTCGGCTGAGCGGTGTACGACCGAAATTCAATTTCGGTATGAACGAAAGTCAATTTCGGTCGACCAGGTGGTCTACCGTAATATTTTGGGTCTACCGGTTCGGTCGACCGAAAGTCCCCGAATTCAAAACGCAGGATTTTTTGTGCAATTTCTCAAACTTTTTGTTTTGAATTTTGTATACATATTGTAAAGCTCTAAAACCCTAAGTTAGTTTTTTGGTAGAACAAGACACTCCTTGGAGAGCTCAGGGAGGTAAAATTCCTTTCTTTCCTTTGTAACTATTCTTGGAATTTTCTTCAACTTATATATTGAGACTTTATCTTGTGTATTTGTTGTTGTTCATTCCACACAATCTTGGTATTTGTCTTGATCTTTCCATTGGGTTAGGGTTCACTTTTCTTAAAATTTTGGTTGGGTTAAACTTGGGTCAAGATTCTTCATTTATTACCATTTTTAACTTTCTTGGGTTGATACAAAAATTGTTGTGGGAATTTTTGGTTCAAACACCAAAGGGGTTCGCATCATTTGGTATCAGAGCTTGGCTCTAAAATTGGTAGTCCTATCTTTACATTTCTTGTTGTTGTTCTTGCTATTCAAAAAAAAATTGAGAAAATTTGGAAAATTGTGTATGCCCATGAATATTTCATGATTCCTACATATTGGGCATTGTTGTTATTATCAATTTGAAAAGTTGTTGGGGTTACATTTGAAAAAACACTTGAAAATCCTAAACTATTCAAGTTTGCATCCTAAGTGTTTGACAAAATGTTTCAAAGAGTGTTTTCATATTGAATCCTACCTTTCAATTATCAAACACATTCCTAGTTGAATTCCTTGTGTCTTACATCAAGTTTATTGTGACTATACCCTTGAAAATCTTGTTGATCTAGTTCAATTCCTTACTTCCTTGTATAATAGCAAGCAACTAAATTCTACTTGCTATTGTGTCAATCCTTCCTTTGCTTCCTTTGTTGTTTGTGGAATTTATGCTATACAAAAATTGAATTCTCAATTTAGTTGAATTACGTTTCATGGAAAGTTTGGGTAAGAAAGTGAGGAGTGGTAAAAGGCAAGAGTGGTGAGCTCATTAGAGGGAAAAAGCCTAATTGAGAGAAACACGAGCAAAAATATTTTGTGAGGATACTTGCACACTCACACTCCATGGCTAATACACATACTTCAAGTGGACAAGATTCTAATGCAAAAACTCAAGAGTTGAGGGATATGATACAAGCTCTCACGGTTACCATGGCGGATATGGGGGAAGATTGGAGGGGAGATTAGGGAGGTTGGAGACTAGGAGGGAAGCTCCACCCCCAAGGGATGATAATGTTGGGAGGGGTGATAGGAGAAGGCCTAGAGATGAGTATGAGGATGATGATGTTGATGATGATGAATTGGAGAATGAAGGGGGTAGTGACCAAAATTGGAACATGGGTAGGAATAGAGGAGGTAGGAATGTGAGGGAATTTGGTCGAGGTCATGGGAGGAACCCTAGGGGTAGGGATGGAGTGCATGGTAATCTTGGAAGCATAAAGATGAAAATTCCTTCTTTCCATGGGAAAAGTGATCCGGATGCCTACTTAGAATGGGAAAGGAGAATGGAATTGATTTTTGAATGTCATGGGTACTCCGAGGATAAAAAGTTTAAGTTAGCGGTTGTGGAGTTTACCGACTATGCCTTAGCTTGATGAGATAATTTATTACTCACTAGGAGAAGGAATCTAGAAGGTAGTGTGGATACTTGGGATGAATTGAAAAGTCTCATGAGGAAAAGATTTGTACCAAGTCACTACTATAGGGGGCTCTATCAAAGACTACAAACTCTTACTCAAGGAACTAAAGGGGTTAAAGATTATTACAAAGAGTTGAAGAAGGCCTTGATGAGGGCCAACATAGAGGAGGATAGAGAAGCCACTATGGCTCGATTCTTGAGTGGATTGAATAGGGAGATAGCCAATGTGGTGGAATTACACCATTATGTGGAGATGGAGGAGTTGGTACACATGGCTATTAAAGTGGAGGCTCAATTGAAAAAGAAGGAACAGTTTAAAAAGAAGGGACAAGAAAAAATTTTGGGGAGTCCTAGTTCCAATTGGAGGTCTAAGTGTGGGAGTGAAAAGGTTGATAAAACACCACTTAAATACAATATTGAAACCTCCAAGGGGAAGAAAGTTGGTTTCGTCAAGGATAAACCAAAGGTTGTCCCTACCGCTTCTGGGAGTCGAGATATTGAATGCTTCAAATGTAGAGGAAGGGGGCATTATTCTCGAGAGTGCCCTGACAATAGGGTGATGTTTATTAAAAATGGGGAGTGGTACTCGGAAGATGAAGAGGACGAAGAGAGAGTGCAATGTGGAGGAGATAGTGATGGCGAGGAAGAAGAGGTGGAGGGAGTTGTTAGTCCACCCAAGTCTTTAGTCGCCATCAGATCTCTCAACACTCAAACCATGGTGAATGAGGCAGCTAAGCAAAGGGAGAATATTTTCCACACTAGGTGTCTTGTGAGGGACAAATCTTGTAGTCTCATCATTGATGGGGGAAGTTACACCAATGTAGTTAGCACTAGTATGGTAGAGAGGTTGGGATTACCTTTAATGCCACATCCTAGTCCTTATAAGCTACAATGGTTGAGTGATTATGGTGAGTTGAAGGTGAGCAAGCAAGTACTACTTACTTTCAATATTGGGACATATGAAGATCAAGTACTTTGTGGTTCCCATGCAAGCTACACATATATTATTGGGTAGGCCATGGCAATATGATAGGAGAGTATTGCATGATGGTAGGAAAAATAGGTATAGCTTCCAAATGAATGGGAAGCCCGTAACACTCCTACCTTTGAGTCCGGAAGAAGTTTATAAGGACCAATTGAAACTCAAGAGGGAAGAGGAGGAGGAAAAAAAAAGAAGAAAAAAAAAAGATGGAGTTGAGTGGGGCACAAAAAGAAAGTGAAAAAAAAAGAGGGGAGAAAAGTAGTGAAAAAAATGAGGGGGTGAAAGAAAAAAGAAAGAGGGCAAAAGATGTTGAAAAAAAATGAATTTTTATGCTAGTAAAGGTGATGTGGAGAGAACATTAAAAGAAAATCATTCCATTCTTTTGATGGTGTATAAGGAGTCTCTCCTTACACTTGATGAACCTCACACTTCCCTCCCCACTTTAGCTACTTCTTTGTTGCAGGAGCTCGAAGAATTCTTCTCGGAGGAGATGCCTAGTGGACTTCCACCCATTAGGGGCATCGAGCACCAAATTCATTTCATTCCCGGAGCCGTCATTCCAAATAGACCGGCGTACCGAAGCAATCCGGAAGAGACCAAGGAACTCCAAAAACAAGTCGAGGAGTTGATGAGCAAAGGATATGTTCGTGAGAGCATGAGTCCTTATGCCGTTCCCGTGCTACTAGTGCCCAAGAAGGATGGAACATTTAGAATGTGCGTTGATTGTCGAGCTATTAACAACATAAAGGTAAAGTATCGACACCCCATTCCTAGGTTAGATAATATGCTAGATGAATTGCATGGTTCTTGCATTTTTAGCAAAATTGACTTGAGAAGTAGATACCACCAAATTAGGATGAGAGAAGGAGATGAATGGAAAATCGCTTTTAAAACTAAATATGGTTTATACGAGTGGTTGGTTATGCCATTCGCTCTCACTAATGCACCAAGCACTTTTATGAGATTAATGAACTATGTTT
This sequence comes from Ligustrum vulgare, assembly GCA_963555705.1. Taxonomy (NCBI): domain Eukaryota; kingdom Viridiplantae; phylum Streptophyta; class Magnoliopsida; order Lamiales; family Oleaceae; genus Ligustrum; species Ligustrum vulgare. The sequence goes on from OY743180.1 coordinate 2,821,665, forward strand.
TGTGTGCTTTCATTGGGAAATTTGTGGTAGTTTACTTCGATGATATTTTGATTTATAGAAAGAATTTGAATGAGCATATTGAGCACTTGAGAAGTGTACTTTTGGTGTTAAAAGAAGAAAAATTGTATGCTAACCTCAAAAGGTGTAATTTTTGCATGGAGAGTGTGGTCTTTATTGGATTTATAGTTAGTACTAAGGGGATAGAGGTCGATGAGGAGAAGATCAAAGCCATTAAGGAATGGCCCACTCCCACAAGTGTCACCGAGGTAAGAAGCTTTCACGGGTTAGCTAGTTTTTACCGTCGTTTTGTCAAGGATTTTAGCACATTAGCTTCACCATTTACCGAGGTTGTCAAAAAGTATGTTGGGTTTAAATGGGGGGGAGGCACAAGAAAATGCATTTAATGAAATCGGGGAGGCACAAGAAAATGCAATTGAAAAGTTACCAAAAAAGATACCAAATGATGCAAACCACGTAGCAATTATAGTTACGCAACCCACAAAATATTGAAATCGACCCAAGAACGCCAAGAAACCACGATTTATGGATCCAATTAAAATTAATTGAACCAAACAACTAATACAATCACTGGGATATATTGACCTCTTGATCACAAGCAATATTAATTCTCACCGAGATTTGAACAAACAAGAATAACTCGCAAGTTCGAATTTTATTCAATGAAGAATAAAGGTTGTTGAAAGAAATGTAGCCTCACAATAATAATATCAAAGTTGTCTATAAAATAATACAAAGAATAAGCCTATATATAAGCAAAGAAATAAAATCCTAATCTAATTAGGAAACTAAATAAATAACCTAATCTAATTGAAAAGCAATTCCTAATCTAATAAAGATAATCCCTTTTATAACAATAAGGGTGGGAATTAAAAAGTTACCAAAAACTAAACTTCTAATTGAACTAAAAAGGAATAAAACTTAAAATTCGCAACAAATCTCGCAGAAAATCAATGACGCCTTCACTTGGTATTATGGTCATAACTTTCTCTCCCGATATCCGATTGCATTGATTCAAAGTTCATTTGAAACATAACTCAAAGGGATACAATTATTTTAGATATAATAATTTCCAAATTCGAATGTTTTCAATATTAAAATTGAGTTTCAATCTAAGACTGGAAATCTGAATTATAATATTTGCCCTTTTTGTGTTCTTCTTTGATTTTCAACTTGGTTTCCGTACTCGAGCCGGACATAAAACTTGCCTCTTTAGTCGTCAAGAATGTGTTTTCATCCATTGTTGCTTGAAGACTTGTATTCGGGCTCTGGATCATATCTAGTTTGTAGGCATTGTCGTTGATCCTCTCCAAAGGTTGGAATGAGTCATCGCCACGAAGTTGCATTTTGGATTTTCTTTGAATGGGAACCCGTTCTTTCTTCAATTGGAATCGCTTCCAACCACCCAGATCAAATGGAACATATTTCCAACCATCGTTGGCGTTGAAAGTATATTGATCATCCCTCTTTTCAAATTGAAACTTGCCCCTCCCATGAAGAGATTCAACAATTTTCACATTTTTCTCCACACCCAAGCTATCTCTTTCATCAATAAACAAATGAATCAAGTTCGAAAGAGTTAATGGTTTAAGATCATAAATAACCTCAAAAGGAGAAAATTCAAGGATAGAGTGAACATTTCTATTATAAGCAACTACAAAAAAAGATATGTAACGCTCCGATTTCTAAATACCCGGTTCGCCATGTCATCTTCTCTTCTAATTTAACAATGTTGTGGCGCCCCAAATTCATTTTCAATTTTAATTCATTTATTTATTCTCCCACCATATTTTGATTTTTCAAACGAATAAAATAGTATTTCATCCACTCGTTCTAAATATAAATTTGAACTTTTATTTTTAAAGTATAATTGAACATTATTAAAAATAAGTATTTTCCTCTGAAATATCATTTGTAATTTAATTTAGAAGAAAACGAAATAAACTAACTATAATATGAAAACTTTATAGTTAATAATTGATATAAAAATATCTGTTTAAAATAGGGAATAGAGAGCGGATAGCGGAAGATAGTCGGGAATTTGCTATTTAAAATATTTAATTATTTTGAAACGAAATAAAATTATTTTAAAGTAGTTGGAACTTTTTGGGGTTTCCCTGGTGAGAGGTCCATGGATCACGGTCATGTACCCAGTACACAATCGTCCCGTCATTTGAGAGTTCACGCCAATCTCTGTGCATTGTCATACCTACAATGCAAAACTAAATGAGCTAACGCTCAGCAAATAACATATGCATGATCACACGCATGAGTTTCGATTCACTTTCTCAAAATTATCTCATCACCAGGCTCCGTGCCTTCTCGTCATCTCAATTTATCCACATTTCCTACTTGGTCCCGAATCTCACTACGTTATACTGTATGAGCTCAAATATCAACATGGCCGATAACATGCGCCTTCTAGTGCCTGTGGTCCGTCATCGCCCACCGAGATTCAAGACTCCACAGTTTGTATCCATCTTCTTCCACCGAGACTCAAGATACTGCACCGGGAATTATATTATATCAATCAGGCCTGGCCTATTATATACAGCGTTCGGCATGCCGATCCGCAGTCTCAAGGCCACCAAGAGACCTCCCGACACCTGGCCGTATACCGGCACTGGACCGCCAACACCCCATCATCGACTACCCTTAATGACCGTCGGGAGCCTCAAGCGAGTGTATATATCTGGACACGAAGTAAAGTAAGGTACACTCGTAGGGTGATTCTACTATCATCCATATCATTCTCTCTCCATATATCTCCATATACTCTTTCTATTTCTTTATCATTTATGAAGGACGTATTCTAAGTCCACACAATGCACATTTCAATGCCCATGAATGTCAACATATATTTCGTGCACCAGTTTCACGCCATATAATCAAATAATATGACATTCCAATGATATTCATGTACATTAATAACATATCATATCATATCATAAAATCACGTCTCGTATGATTTCACCATATACAGATAATTATCACATCATATTTAACGTATATTGCACCCACAATATACTTCACATAATCACATAGGAGCACATAATAATATAACTATTATGTTTTGCATTGTAATTGAAATGTTACTTACCTCGTCCCTTGATTATCTTAGAGTTGACGACTTTATTTTTCAATATTTTGCAATACTAATCCGCTTGGAGTCAAACTAAATTGATCATCACTCCTCGCCTATCATATGTATAAATTACAATTTAGTCGCGTGATAATATATTATATTCTAACTAACCAATATTAATTAGGGTCCATTAAATAATATGAGATTAAAATGGGTCATCTTATTGTAAAATATTTTATCTAAATAATTATATGGACCAACTTTATTTTAAAGGGATTGACCCACTTTATTATACCTCATAAAGCATTTAATCTAATCCTCATATCCAAAATAATAATCATAACATTAATAATATAAATCTAATTATATATTATATAATATAATAATATATAATCTCCTACTTTATAAAAGGAGGATAGTAGTCAAGTTTTTCCCTCCCAAATTTCCCTCCCAAGACCCACAACCAAGTAAAAAAGAGAGGACAAAAAAAAACAAAAAAAAACAAAAAACAAAATTCAAAAACATTGGGCTGCTCGCCACATTGAAATTCAAAAAAATTGCGGCTGTCAAATGACAGCCGCATTTCTCTAAAAAAAAATTTTAATTTTTTTTTAACATTTTGCTTTGTTTATATTTTCTTCATTTGAATATTTGATATAGATAAATATGGGCTCGGTAATTTTGAAAAAATAATTTATTGTCATTTTTATAAATCACAAAAATTCTGAAAATATTTTTGTATTTAAAAATATTTTTTAATATTTTTGAGGTAAGATGTATGATTGAAAAATGAAGATAAAATGTGTACGGTTAAAAAATGATTTGGGTAATTGTGTTGTTTAAAAATATTTTTTTTTAGATTTTCCAAACAGATGCTAAAAAGTTTTACAACACACATTTATAATTATTGTGCTAAATTTTTTATTGAAAACTAAAAAAAAAATGTTAAATACAAGAGTTTAATGCAGAAAATTGTGTAAATTTTCATTTTCAATGAAGTTAACAATAATGCATAAAAATTATTGATATATAAGATCGTTTATTATTTAAATATATAAATTGGCATTTACTATCTAAATAATTTTTTAATAATTTGGATTGATTATGTTGTTTTTTAAATTTTAATAATTATGAGTAAATTTTATATATAATGCCCATGTTTGATGATTTTAAAAAAGTTTATTTGAACAAATAGTGTTTTGAATAGTTGTTTTTAGGAGAATGTGTGATTAAAAATAGGAAATCTTTATGAATTTATGCGTAATATTATTTGAGTATATTTTCTATATAATATTACATCAAATATAATATATCATAATGAGACCCATTATTTCAAAATAATGTGGTTTGTAACAACAAAATTTTGGAGAATATGTAGTTGAATATCAGAGAATTTTTTTGAGTTTATATGTAGATTATTTTAGTAATAGAATGTGTAGTTAAAAATGAGTTTAAATTCGATCAATATTTATAGTATGAATATTAAAATTATAATTTATCTTTGAGATATTTTATTTATTTGTTGTTCTTAATATAATAAATAAAATATACTATTTTTGTGGGAAATTATATTTATTCCAAAAATAGTTGAAATAAATATATTCTATATAAAAGTGTTACGTTAGAATTGAAAGAATTAGATTAATATATTTTTGAAAATAAATAAATAAAATTATTGAAGTTTTACTTTCTAATATGTTAATTAAATGAGTATGTTTTTCAATATGCATATTATAAGAATTATTAATTTGTTGATATCAACTTTTTGTTATTAATATTATTATTAAATAAAATGAAAAAAAAAATCTGTTTATACACGATAAAATGGAGTAACCGAACAGATCTTTAGTCTTTTTTTTTTCTTTTAGAAAATAAAAGTGATATTTTAAAATAATTTAGCATATTATGCCTCTATTTGATGTTGATTTTATAGTTATTAGAATTATTATTTAATGAGATATTTTATTTGTTTGTTGTTCTTATTTTAATATTATAAATAATATTTAAAGGACTAATTTGAAAAGTGTTATTGGGAAAATGTGTTGTTGAAAAGTAGTAATTGAGATTGATTTTTTTGAATAAAGATTGAAAAGTTGAGACAAAAATTACTATTACAATATTTAAAATAATGGGCCTCAAATATAGGCTAAATTTTTGGAGAATATGTGAATTAATAGTAGATGATCTTTTGTTTATATCTATTACTGTGTATCGCACGGGTGATAGATCTAGTATTATATATATAATAATATATAATATAATTTAATAATAATAATAAAATAAAATAAACCAATAATTACCTTTACAGGAAGGGGGGTCGACCCCCCTCCCCTCTTATTATTTTGGGGTGGGGGGGGGGGGGTCGACTCCCCCTCCTTTTTATTAATAGGGTGGGTGGTCGACCCACCCTATTAATAAAAAGGGGGATCGACCCCCCTCCGATCTTTTCGATTTTTCCTCCCATTTTCGTCAAGCGGTTGTCCATATATATAGATTTTATGATGGACTAAGCTGCAATTATTTTATTTGCACTTTTAGTCCTAAAAAAATATAAGATTTATATTTTAGATCCATAAAATATTAAAAACTACTAAAATGACTCTAAAAAATTATATGGTCATATGAAGTCGAAATAGAGAATTCTTGGGGCCAATATGAAGTTTTCAAGGAATACATTACAACGATATTTTCGGATTATGAAACCAATAACCGATGTAAAAGTTATCGCTCATCAAAGTTTACCACTTAAAAACTATTTTATTTCGATTTTTTTTTTCAAGTGGCTACTTTCGTCTTAATTTTCGCTACTCTTATTATCATCAAAATTAAACTTTCAATGTATCATTTCAAAATACCCACGATTTAGTTCATCGTATCCTTAACAAAATGCAATATGGTCAACTGTAGCAAAAATTGCGGCTTGTCAAAATAAATCGTTTAAAGCTAACATTTCAAATGCCAACCTTCTTTATTAAAGTATTTGAAACACGTACGTCAACCGAATACGTGTCTGTAATATGCTATTTTGAATGTCATTCAATGCTCTACGTGATGGTATTTTCGAATAGTTAAGACAGATAACAAAATTAAGAATTTACGTGTTCCAAAACTATACGTATTATTCGTCGTTAATAAATAATATAATATAATATATATAAAAACAATGTTACGTCAACTTATTATATATATATATATATATATATATATATATATATATATATATATATATATATTATTTTAATTATTATTATTTTGACCAAAAGTTTACTGATTAACTTTGGCCTATTATTTTTCAACGTTGGACGAATTCTTAGTTCCACTTTGAAGTACACGCCCTATACTTCAATTCATATATTCCCAATTACAGATCGATAGTCAATTTATTAAATCGATAAAATTACTTAAAGTAATATTTATCATTCTTATTTATTTTTCGTTATTACGCCAACTAAATTGAAAGTCTTATGTAATGCCGAATAGGCCCCTTTAAATAAGCCAATTAAATTAAAATCTTTATTTGATTTTCAAGTGGGTCCGGTAAAATGTGAATAATTTAATATAATAATATGATGAATTTTTGGATTGTTACAACTGTTATAAAATTTGCTAACATTCTAAAATTCTCAAAAATCATTTATTAATATGAAAAATGTAAATAACTGTACTAAGAATAAAATTTCTATTATTTGCCCACTGCCCAAAAAATTCGACCGTCTCCGACATCTGCAAATATTTGTTAAAATAACGGGGTGAGCATTTCATAGAAATACTCAGTAGATTCATCGCCAATAATTAATTTACAAGATAATGGAACACATAATTATGCAAATAATACGGTGACATTCTCTTCTTAGTCATAGGCATCACAAAGTGAGTGCAAATGAACATATTCTTGTCTTGTTTTATGCAAATAAAGTATATAAGTTATGACATGCATAGCATAAATTTTCCTTCTTATCTCGTAAGAAATATTATTTTCTTGTCTTATATAATTAAGCATATAAATCATGTAAATCCACATAACACATGCCATTATAATATAAACTAATTAGCCTCTGTTTGGCCTCCATTTTTTACAAACTAAATTTATTCAACACTCAATCTCAACCATCCATCTTAGTCAAGCCCATCATTTTTGACTTTTCAAACAATTTTTTACCCTACATTCTTTCAAAAATACTATTCAAAACCAAATTTTTACCCAAAAAATGGGGGCCAAACAAGGGCTTAGTAGGGTCGAGTGTACCTTAATTTTCAAGTTTGGAAGTTGAACGAGAATAATCACTTCATTCTTTTAAATCTTCGAACGCTTCATCTAGTCAATAAGAAGATTTATCCAAATTAGTATTTTGGAATTTTAAAGTTTTAGAAAGAAAAATAGGAGTTTGAGGATTAACTTTAAAATTTAACATAGTTGAAGTTAAAAGTCTTTAGTCTGAAATAGAATTTTTTAGAAACTCGGGGCTGACTAAAACGTTTTTAGAAGTGCAGGGCTGAATCAAAACATTTTAAAATAAAAAGACTGGAATAAGACTTTTAAAACTAAAGGGGCTGATATTAATGATTTTTAAAACTTGAGACCGAAATAAAAAGCTTTACAAAGATGGGGGCTAAAGAGACAATTTTTATAAAATCAAATTTTAAGCTAAAAATATTTCCCTTCTCTCTCTCTCATTCGGCCAGAGGAAGAAGGTGAGGGTTGCGATGGAAAATCGCCCGCAAAACCCGGTACCACTGCTCGCTATTTTCCGAAGAAATGCCGCCATTGAGTGGTGGTGGGCAGGGTGGTTGTGCAAAGGGGGTTTTTTTTTTCGGGCTTTAACCGAGGGTCGCCGAGGCTGGGTTCGAGCTTTTGGAGGTGTGATTACCAACGTTAATCCGGTCAGAATGGGTCAGACGATGGAGGTAAAGTTTAGGTTACTATGATTCTTGGCTTTTCTTGGATTTTTGGTTTGGTCTTCGGCTGATTGGAGGTGGTGTTTTGGTCATGAAGGCAGTGAGGTGGTGATGTCCGATTTTGGTATTGAGTGTTCGATTGGGTTGCGCGTGTAGGCTGTGTTTGAGGTTGTGTTGATGGTGGAATTGGTGTTGGTCGAAGGTTGGCAGCCGGTTGTGAGAATTTATGATTTGGGAAGAATTGTTTGTTTGACAATGGGGTTGCTCAGTTTGGGTATCAAAGGTTGTGGTGGTTCGTTTGAGCCATGGTGGTTGCAGTCAGTTGTTTGAGAATTGGTGATTCTTGGCTTATTTTGATTCTCCATTGGGTGTTAATTGCGTTGGGTTGGTGGATGAAATCGGCTGCTGGTTATGGAGGTTCGGTGGTTGAGTCATTTGCGAGAGTTCACGGTTTGGACGGTGGGTTTCGTTTTGTAAGAATTTTGGTGCGTTGGTGTGGTGAATTAATGAGAGGAGTATATGAACCCTAAATTCCTAGGGCACAAGAGTCTAGGTGTTAAATGGGCCTAGAATTTGGGCTAAAAGAATTTTCCAAAGTGAAAATTACAAAGAACCCTGCATTTTAATATTAAATTTCAAAAATAAGTACAAACTGATATTTATTCAGAAATCAGGTCTTAATTAAGTTATTTTATATATATAATTACAGTAAGTAATATAATTACCGTATATATAGATAGAAACAACATTTTCGCAATAAATAAATCAAAAATCATTTACCTAAATATCCAGTCATGATACATATCTGTTACATTCCATTCACGTATATCCATTAATCACGAAACTTCAATTCCCCCACATCGTTCTCTGCAGAAACCTAAATCTACTTGACGTCCTGCCACCATTGAAACCAAACCAAGCTTCGAAGCCGAAGGAGACAACATTGTGCAAATGTCTGAGAATCGGAGCACAAACAAGAAAAGGAAGCGAGGAGACAAAAAGCACGCCGGAGGAAAAGAAATTATTGCAGTTGGAGTTAGTCGAAGAACAAAAACACCAGAGGTATGTATGATAAATTAATCCATTTGTGACCTAAGAATGCATTAAATAGTATGGGTGAACTTATCTAGTAAGGAATCGTGCGAAGGATTTCTTAAATCTGACCTCAATTTTTTATGTAAACGATTTGGGCATTAATGGCAATGTAATTGAGATAATTAAATAAAACTATAAATTCGCTGTATTTACACTTGTGACCTTAATCTATCAACTTTGTGACCTTAATTCAATTGTTTGTTCAGAATGGTTTTGTTACGATCCCAATCAGGAAATTTGATTTGGGCATAGGTACTGTGACCTGAATTTGGATTGGAGTATGTGAATGTGACTGGACTGTTGTGAATGTGCCCTTGATATTTTACTTTAGAATAAGAAATGTGACATTATGACTGACATTTTTCTTGATTAGCTCATTTGATGCCAAGAACCTGGTTAATGATGCTTGACCCACTCTCAGCAGCTGCCTTTTTCTGTTAACTATGCTCTTACTGCATACAATACTCCAAAACCTCCTCAAAACCCAATCCTCATATTCAACCAAATATCCCATTTTCCTCAATAATAAAATAACATATCAAAACTCAGAAAATGGCTTCTGCAAAAAATGCATGATTCCTTCTTTTGAATCTGATTCTGTATTTGTCAGAATATATGTTCTGAAAGTGACCTGAAACTGGATTGGCGACTGTGAATGTGTCCTGAAATTGTCGTGAATCTGACTTTGAGATTTGATTTCAGAATAAGAAACGTGACATGCAATTGGACATGTGTATACAAATGTAACCTGAAATTGGAGCAACTAAGGCTATCTATATTTCTTTTATAAATGTGACTTTGTGTATACCCACGTGACCTAGACTTAAAAGTAAACTTTTTTGCTTTCCAAATGCATACATGTACAATTGTTACATTATTTTTTACTCTTCTAATATGTTCCCATTATTTTGTTCTTTTTAGGTATCATGGAAATACTTAATACTAGAAACTGAATGGTTTCCGGGGAAAATCACATCAAACATCACAAAGAATGCACTGACGAATTTCAAATCCAAACTTAATGATGAGCAGAAACATATATTGTCAGCGACCTTTTTCTCATATTATCTTGACTGCCATGAGATTATCTTCCAACCGCAATTGATACATTATTTTCTCCTCCGAATGGTAAAACAACCCAATCCACATGAGTTGTGGTTTCACATTTCTGGGAGATATGTCAGGTTTGTGCTACCTGAATTCACTTTAGTGACCGGCCTGAGATACATTGGTGTTGACAATCGGAGCAACATGGCCATGTTACCATCTACAATAAAGGCTACTTACTTCGGGCATCTGACATCAGTAACAAACGAAGACATAAGAGATTTGTTTCTTGGGGTCAATGGGGCACCTGATTTCGATGTCGTACGACTTGGAATCCTTTATTTGCTTACATCTTATTTTTTCTCCACGTCGTACAAAAAAACAGTTGAGGAGTTCTTTTTCCCAATAGTCGAAGATTTTGATGCTATGGGGAGGTTCCCATGGGGCAAAGAACTGTTTGAAATGACAATTATGTCACTAAAGGATGCCTTGGGGAAGAGAAATATTCACTACCGTCTGGGGGGTTTTCTAATAACATTTCAAGTTTGGATTTATGAGACCATTCCAACATTGAGTGGCAGAATTGCAACTAGGATTCAAACGACGTTCCCTAGAATTCGGAATTGGCGAGCTGAAAAGATCCATGTGTATTCCACACTAGATGAGAAAATTTTCTCAAATTCTAATGTAAGTGAATTAACTTTCATAAAAAATGAACTTTATATCATGAATGTTATCTTAGATTAGCTGAATGATATACTTGATCATCTGTCACATGTGGCATGTATAATTGAGGTCACCTTCACATGCATATTTTGATAATATTTTTAACACATCGAACATCATGAATCCTGTGTCATAATGTAAATTCCAATGTTGTTATCAGTATGAGCATCAGGTAACATCTTACAGCCTACAGACTGATTTGGTGTACATTTACTAGGTCACATGCACAAATTGTCAGGTCACATGATAAAACAAATCAGCATAAGAAAGGCACTCTCTTGGAACACGTTTGACATGCATGAACATTTTTACAGCAATATTTTGCACATAAATATTTACAATTCAGGGAGCATTCTCATGTTTACCATTTTCAAATATTTGATTCATAGGTCGAAGTATGTGACCTAGATCCTAGCCCAATGGAGATTGCACAAAATCATATGGCTGGGGTGACGTATGTTAAACCACGACAACCAGGAGAGGAGGTTTCTGGATGTTCATATAAACATGCCTCAAAATCCAAGACAAAACCATTGCTTATTACTGACGGGAGATTGGGCCACGCGAGTGACATTAGCAACGAAGATGATGATTTTGTCGACCCTCCTCCACCAACAAGCCACAAGCGAGATGATGAGTTTGATAACATGACTTACCAGCAGAGGCTGGCATTAGATGAGGCTGACTTTTTGCATTCCACTGAACCCGACTACATTCCTACAATGAATACTGATGATTCGCAGCCAGAAGAGGAGCCTGCTCCTAACACTGTATCCTGTTTAATTAATTATTCAACAAAAATATATTATTGACAATGTAAACATTCTAATTTTTTTCAACTCATATGTTTTGCAGGAGTATGACAGATGGAAGAATGAGGTCACAGCGAAAATAACTGAGGTTCAAACGCAGAACATGAGACTGACTGGGGAGGTGAATGAATTGAGATCACAGCTCAAACTGGTGCAGAATCACAGATCAGACCTACTAAATATCATTTTGAATTCACAACATGATATAAAGAATGAGCTGAATGAATTAAGGTCTGAACTCCAATTCTTGTCCGATTCTGTGTCTACAATGATATCAAGTGCACTGGAAACCTTCCAAAACAGCTTCAAGGATAAGTCGCAGCCACCTATGTTCCTGTGCCCCAGGAGGTACACTTTCTATTGGTAACCTGAATTTCATTTATTGATATGTTGCAAAAATATAGAACATTACAAGCATGGTTTCATTCGAAATCTATGTAGGCTCCAAATTCAAGTCAACTATATGATGTCAAGGGAAAGGGGAAGATGTACCAAGAGGATGATGCCCCGATAACAGTTACATTCAAGAGCCCTTCTTTTGATATAGGCACGGGCCACAAACAGTCACCGGAACAAACTATCACACCTTTTAGAATGGGAACACATGGAGAGCCACAGGGGAAATTAGACAAAATAGTTGCTGCTGTAGTGCAGGAATGTAAAGAAATGGAACATCAGTCAGGACAACAAAAAACTCATTTAGATGTCTAAATGAACATGCACAATATTATAGCTTGTGACCTCATATGTGAATACATGCAGTCTAGAACACCAGGACTGCCAGTGAAGAGAGCAACACGGCTTCCTAGATCACTGAGGTCTCCCTTTCTTGCTGGTGAAGTGAAACACATCAAACCATCCGAACATATTCTTGTTTTTCAGAAGTACAACCAGCGTGCGGATGATGCCGATATAAAGACGTTCAACAACTGGTTTAATAGGGGTTATAAGCCCAATAACAAGTAAGTCTTTTGATTCTATTTTCAAACTTGTAACTATTTAACCTTTTTTATATAAGTTTTGTGAACATGAAATATTATTTCATGTGCAGGAAAAAATTCAGTGACGACGACGATGAGATATACCCCCTATTTCAAATTGGACCTGTTCCAGTTGGTTCCAAAACATGGTGGCATGACCTTGTCAACCCCAACTCTTCGCTATGTAGCACGGTAAGTTCACAAACACATGTATTCAGATTGCGAAGTCACATAGTATATTTAATACTAATTTAGCGTACTTACCAAATAACCCCTAATACCTTCATCAATAGCGTCCAATTGCAACATTTGGTATTCGAACTCTGAGAATGTATAAGCACGAACAGCGTAATTATACGGTTCTGTTATATTGTGACCTGATTTTCCATAATGCTTCTTCAGATTCTGCAGTAAGTGATATGAACATATACCATGACATGTTCCGGGATATAAACTTTCTATACCCTTCCTTATACTCTCGTGACGATCTGAGACAAAGCATAGACCTTCTCTTGTACCATATGCCTTCTTCAACTGTTCAAAAAACCATTTCCACGATCTATCATTCTCACTATCGCCAATTCCAAATGTTAGTATAAAAATGCTATTATTTGCATCCTGCGTACATGCTGTAAACAGAGTACCACCATATTGTCCATTCAAATACGTTCCATCAACAACAATTATAGGCCTACAATGCATCCATCCACGAATAGAGGCACCTATGGCCATGAAACAATATATGAACCTATTATCAGTATCAATTTGAATCCCTGTAACCGACCCTGGGTTATTTCTTTCAATCATATGCAAAAAACCCGGTACATGTTGAAACGATTCTTTTGGGTCTCCCCTGATCAATCTCAAAGTCTTCTCCCTTGATCTCCAAGCTTTAACGTAATTCAGCGAAACACCATAAGTGTGCAACATGTCGTTGCATATGTCGTTTGGTTTGTAAGTTGTGCGACTTGAGCTGAATTTGTATTTAATGCATGAAGAGACAACTGCAGTTGAGACTTGCCTATGTGATCCCAAAACTATATTGGAACCACATGTATGACCATCATGAATGTATCTAATCTTGAATAGGTCAGTTTTTCCCAATCTAGATGACCTGCAAATCCAATTGCAGGTGTCATTTGAGCATCTCACAACATATTCCTTCTTGTCCGACCTGAGAACGACGAATTCAAACATATGCTATATTGCATAAAAGGACATGCTCAATTTTAGTATTTCTTTGTTCTTGAAAATCCTATTCACCTCTACATCCCTGGCATCAGGGTTTGTTACAGTAATGTCAACTGTTTCATCAAATATTACATCTGCTACAGCGGTCACAGCACATATGTCCGATGCAAATCCATATGTCGAATGTTGATCTACATTGCAACCATGTGTGACTTCAACTGGCTCCATGAAGTTGAAATTACCTGGTCTATGCACCCTTTCCAATAAGGTGATCTCAATTGTCACAGGATATTTCGAGGGATCTTTATTCAGATTCTTCAGTGTCAAATAGGACATCACACTATTGTCATTCTTTATTTTTACTGGGGTTATGTCACCACTCAATTGATAGCTCATTGACACTGCCACCTTGTTTCGGTCGATCCCAAACTCTGTTATTACCGTGTCCACGAATTTAGTGTAGTTGCATCCTTCATCAATCACTAACAAGGCGGATTGCGACCCAAAAATCGCACACACATGTACATAGCCCATTCCTGTATGTGCAATTAAACTGTGTTCATGAGGAAATAATATCAGAATACGAACATGTGACCTCGTCACAAAATATCATGCTTATCTAACAGAAATTGCAATTTGTAATTTCACAAAACAATGTGATATCGTCACAAAACTATCCTTCTCACATGCATACAAACTATCACTTTACTGCCTGTCATTTATGAAATTGGATTCATTTATCACCATATGCAATAAACATTTTCGCGTCAACGTGCAAACTACATACACAACTATCTGAATTCATAAATCATTGACATAGCCTACATCAGACAACGATTATGAAATGTGACCTCAATCATTATTCTTAAACATGATTCATAATTGTAATATGGACCATTACATGTGACCTCGACACACATCTATCCATTTCACTGGCCTACAGACTCGCACTTAGCGACGGTCATTTTTTCCAGTTGTTCCATTTACCACAACATGCACTAAACATTTTCGATTCATATCGCGAACTAGATATTACACTATCTTCATGCAGGTTATGATCACCTTTACAACTAATATTAAATGTGACCTCATTACTATTCAAGAATACGGTCCAGCAGTAAGTAATACGAAACTTCACATGTGTCCTCATGACAATTATACCCAATTTACATTCATACATACTCGGAAATACTGCAACTCATTTCTGGAAGTGGATCCATTTACTGCCTGATGAAATTAATTTATTAGGCATAATGGCGAAAAAAAAATATTCAACTTTCTAAATGCAGAGCCCTATGACAGACCAGTATCACAAAACGTAAAATCAATTGTGACCTTAATCATTAATCTAGCAAAAATGTAATCAATCTTACCAAAATTCAATGTGTCCTGGTCGCACTTTGTAATTAATTGTGATGTAATTACAATTGTTTAGTACTTTCAGAAAGAATGTCGATGAAAGCTTCTGTGACTTCCTTCCGTATTTTCCTCTTCAATCGGTTCTTCAACTGATGTTGTGCATCAATGGAGTGATATTAAATGTCGATTTGGAATAAATGTGAGACACGACGAAACGATTCTTCCATATTGTGGATAATTAAGGAATTGTGAAAATTAACCGTTTCCGTGATTGTGGGACGCAACAAACATTAATTCTCGTTACTATATATATATATATATATATATATATATATATATATATATATACTTTGACTGATTTTTGATTTTTTTCATATTATACCTGATTTTCGATAATTGTATCTATAACAACCTGTAAAATGTATTTTTCCATTTTCCAAATTGGATTTAAATAAAATTTGGACTTAAAATAATGAAGATTTGCACCAACATAATTTTGGGCCTAAAATCGTAAAATTTGGACTTAAATAAATTGGACTCAAAATTATTAAATTTTGGATTTAAAAATGATAAAGAATTTGATATTTTAAATATTTGAAATTGGACTTGATTTTTGAATGGATTTAAATTTGTTTTACAATAAATAGACGAACGCACTTTCATTTTAAAATTTGTGCTTAAAATTTAGTGACACGTTTTTCAAGAAAAAAATAATAATAATTTTATTTTATCAAAAATTCTCAATCGCTACAACTCTACCCTCTTAAAATAATTTTGTCCTCAAAATTTAAACTTACTTGATATAAAATATCTGGATACTTAGTCAGGATCTCATCCTCCTTTTCCCAAGTAGTTTCATCACTATCTTATCTATCTCACTGGACTTTGAAAAACATTATGTATGGTCGAGAGCTCAGGTGGCAACGCTAGACGACAAGTCACGTTAACCACTTTCTCTAATATCTCAAATGGTTCGATAAAACGAGGCCTTAACTTCCTCTCTTGCCGAAGCAAAAAGTACCTTTCATCGGGGCTATTTTCAAAAATACTTTTCTCCTGTCTGAAATTCCAAGTCTTTCCTCCCTTGATTGCATAAATCTTCTGTCTATCTTGGGCGGCTTTAATCCGCAATCTGATATTCTCGATAGCCTCAACTATCCTCTCAATCAATTCTAGACCCAAATTTATTTATTTATTTTCGCCTACCTCATCCCAAAAGACTAGTGATCGACAATGTCTTCCATAAAGTGCCTCATATAGTGCCATAATAATAGTAGCCTAAAAACTGTTATTGTAGACAAACTCCACTAATGGAAGATGTGTCTCCCAGTTACCACTTAGGTCTAGAATATAAGCCCTAAGCATATCTTTCAATGTCTGAATAGTGGTCAGATTGTTCGTCTGTCTGGGGATGGTATGCAGTACTAAAATTCAACTAAGTACTCATAGCCGTCTGTAAGCTTTTCCAAAATCTCGACGTGAACCTCGGATATCTATCTGAAACTATGGACGCTGGCACTCCATGAATTCGAACGACCTCTCTAACATAAATTTGTGCCTCATATGAAGCCATGTGAAATCGACGCTTGATAGTTATTGTGTAGATATCAATCAATTATCCGACATTATCCAACTTATTAACTCATTCACTGACCTTCTATTTCCAATCTTTCACAGTATCTATACTAATATCGAAACCAAAAATAAATATTAATTATTTCAATGCTTAAAAACTAAAATCAAGAAGATTGATCAAGAATAAAATCTTATGATCCAAAAAATATTGAAACGCGGTACCAATTCCAAAATATTGAGTACAAACCCAAACTTGGCAGAATATTTTTGGAAAGATTTACAAACGTAATCATTTCTAAACTTGACTGAAATTTCCTTTAAACATCAGAGAATTCAAACTTAAATCCTTTAATCCATACTTATAAATCATGAATCAAGTATTTGGTATCACATACTCATCCTAACTAAGGGCTAAGGTACTAATTTAAAGTAGCATCATAAGGATCAGATATGATATTCTCAAACCAAAGAAACCTCATTAACTTCCCAATTCGAAGTTCAAGATACAATTTTCCTTGTTCTCCAAAACTTCAATTTATGTCACGCTTTAAACTACACTCCGATTAAGTCTATCATCAATGAATAAGACTTCTGTGAATCATATAGGATTCCTTATCAAGTTTACTTAACCCAAAGATACACTCCCATTATAAGTAAAAGTCGCACTAATAATCATCTCAGGTTTTCCATTATCATAGTAAAATACTTTAATCACATCTAAAGTACAAACGACAATAAGTAATCAAAACTGCATCACCAAAATTTTAAATAAATCCATATATCTTATGACTAAAATGAAGATTCCCAATCATAGTTAATATTTCACCATAATTCATCAAATGATCAAGATAAGATTAATTAACTCAAATATATTCATACAATTCTTTCACGGGACAACCATAATATCCATTAACCGTCTACCCACCATATCTTGTAGTAATCATGTAACATGCCACTTATCGTCGTATCATATGACCTCAATATTTAATCATATCAACCTCCCTAAGATTACAATATAATCACCATTATATTTATCACATGAACCTTTATACGTCAATATACTCATTAAGATTCTATAACAATCTCTCAAACTCAATAAATCTTGAATTCTACCATTTGTCACTCTTTCTTTTAGTAACACACTATTCCATAATAAGTAATATTTGTGAAGTTTTATCCCTATTCTTCTCACAATTCCTATCCACAAGAACAAATGCATAAAAATTCATTTCTTATTTTCGAACCAAGATACCATCAATAATAATTTCCAAAATTTCAAGGTATGATCTATCATAAGCCTTTCTTCGATCAATTGCATTATTTCTGCAATACTTGTACAAATTTAGGGCCTGATAAAATTTCTTTCATCAATTTCATCCAACAATTTTCTCTCATGATATCCTAGTATCATATATAATATTAAAATGAAAACTTAATATTCATCAGTGAACCATTCAAATCACGAGGAAACCCTGATTTATTTTCCATGACTGGGACCCATCATTCTTTTTAATTCCACTTAGAATGAAATACATTGCAACTTATTCATGGAAGGTCAACTTATTTCATAATCTCAATACATCATCACTTTTCGTTCTCACCATAAGAATAATCGCATTATTCCTTATAGTTATCTATCGTACTTTTTGTAACGACCCGGGTCCCACTTAACGTGTTGTCCCGGTCATTAGATCGACGATGTACTATCCCCACTATTGATTGTACCAACATGGGTCTTTTCAGCTTGATTTGTCCTCACTCGCACGCTCCCTGAGAAAACTTCCCAGGAGGTCATAATACTTGTCTTCACTTATCTTTCAAAATATAACTTGATCCCAATGTATGCATCAAGTCATCACATAACTCCACATATACCTTGATACCTAAGTAGTTGTATACTTCATCTTGTTTTGAATGTTGTGGAACAAGGAGAGTATTTCAACAGAACTATATCCATTACACTAATGATTATACTTCGAAGAAGCCAAAAATATCTCAAGAGTCATCATCCTTTTATTCATTTACTAAATCCTGCTTGTGGTGTTAATGAACTTACAAGTCTAACCTCAAGTTCCTAACTTAGTGGTTTGCTTATAACACTAGGCTCTTAACTCAAAATGATAAAATTCTACAGAATTTTTGGTAGAGTCTCCCTTATAATTTGGACCTAGCCAACCTGTAGGTATACCTCATAACCAACAATAACAATTTTAAACACTCCACATTTAACTACAACGATTTAAAATATCAACAACAACTCCAGCAAACTTCAACACCACCAAAAATATCCCAAAATCAATTCATAACTCATCAACATAACAATTTCAAATCATAGATTCCAATATCAAAATATCACTTCTTTCAATACATTAAATGACTCAAATAACAACTCCTTCATCATACTTATAAATATATGCCACAAATCATAGTCCTAAAAATTTAATTACAAGACCAAACTACATTATAAATTTTTCTCAAAATAGAGGAAGAATTCACTTACTCGAACACAATATCAAGTCCTTAATTCCAAATAATTAAAAACCAAGTCTTTAAATCTCTAATTTCATAAATCTTCTCATAAATGTCTCAATAAAATCATATTACTTATAATCCCAAACATCTCCTCACATCCTCATAAAACTGGTTTGCTAGTTCTCGTTGATTTACTGGAAATGTTGACAACAAGTGACTAATGGATTGTGCATCAGTCGCTCTAAAATCACTAGCTATGGCCTCATAACGTCCAGCACAGTAGCCGATAATGTGGTACTATATCCTAACATGTGGTGTTGGTCTAAACGATAGATATTCCGAAAATAGTGTCTAATCCTCTCTGTTGACTCCTCGTAAATGGTGCCATGTCTAAAATCAATTATGCAAAATCCAGTTACTATTCTTTAACATCTTTTCTAAATTCGAGAATGAAAATATTATGAAATCATTCTTTAAATCATACTACTTTTAATTATTCCCTTTATGCTCAAAAACTCGTCTTTCATTCTTTTCTTCTTTTTTCTTTTCTTTCTAATTCGGATACAATTTCTTTCTCTTTCTTCTAAGTCTCATAAATTATTTAAAACATGTATCCGAAAAATAAAATAACATTAAACTTCATAAACCTCATTACTTTCGGAATTGGCGGATCGAATGATGGTAGTGACAACTTTCATTAATAATAATTAAATAATGTACAACTTCTCTTAAAAATTTCTCTTTTAAAAATTTGTCAATCTACAGAAATACAGACCGGCTCTAATACCACGTTGTAACGTCCCGAGTTCTAAATACTCGATTTGCCACGTTATCGTTTAGTCTAATTTTTTTAAAGTAACGATTTTAGTGGAAGAATAATAAATTTTTCTCATAATTGGCAACATTTAAATAAAAATCAAACGGTAAATAAAATTTAATAATTTGAAATTTGAAATAACAATTGAAATCGTTCATAATTTTCTAAATACAGAAATCATTTAACAATGTTATAAAATTTGCTAGCATTCTGAAATTCTCAAAAATCATTTACTAATATGAAAAATGTAAATAACTGTACTAAGAATAAAATTTCTATTATTTGTCCACTGCCCATCAAACTCAATCATCTCCGACATCTGCAAATATTTGTTAAAATAACGGGGTGAACATTTCATAGAAATACTTAGTAGACTCATTTTCAATAATTAATTTATAAGATAATTGAACACTTAATTATATAAATAATAAAGTGACATTCTCTTCTTAATCATAGGCATCACAAAAGTGAGTGCAAATGAACATATTCTTGTCTTGTCTTCTGCAAATAAAGCATATAAGTTATGACATGCATAACATAAATTTCTCTTCTTATTTCATAAGAGATATTCTTGTCTCGTCTCATGCAATTAAGCATACAAATCACGTAAAT
This sequence comes from Ligustrum vulgare, assembly GCA_963555705.1. Taxonomy (NCBI): domain Eukaryota; kingdom Viridiplantae; phylum Streptophyta; class Magnoliopsida; order Lamiales; family Oleaceae; genus Ligustrum; species Ligustrum vulgare. The sequence goes on from OY743180.1 coordinate 2,842,350, forward strand.
TCACATAACACATGCAATTATAATATAAACTAATTAGTAGGGGCGAGTCTACCTTAATTCACAAGTTTGAAAGTTGGGCGGGAATAATTACTTCATTTTTCTAAATCTCCGAACGCTTCGTCTAGTCAATAAGAAAATTTATCCAAATTAGTATTTTGGAATTTTAAAGTTTTAGAAAGAAAAATAGAAGTTTGAGGATTAACTTTAAAATTTAACATAGTTGAAATTAAAAGTTTTTGGGTCTGAAATAGAATTTTTTACAAACTCGGGGTTGACTAATACGTTTTTAGAAGTGCAAGGCTGAATCAAAACATTTTAAAATCAAAAGACTGGAATAAGACTTTTAAAACTAAAGGGGCTTATCTTAATGATTTTTAAAACTTGGGACCGAAATAAAAGGCTTTACAAAGGTGGGGGCTTAAGGGATAATTTTATAAAATCAAAATTTAAAACAAAAATATTTCCCTTCTCTCTCTCATTCGGCCAGAGAAGAAGGTGAGGGCTGCGACGGAAAATCGCCCTCAAAACTCGGTACCACTGCCGACGATTTGATGGAGAAACGCAGCGGTCAAGTGGCGACGGGTAGGGTGGTTGTGCAAATCGGTGTTTTTGGGGCTCAAACCGAGGGTCGTCGAGGCTGGGTTTGAGCTTTTGGAGGTTTGATTACCAGCGTTAATCCGGTCAGAATGGGTCAGATGATGGAGGTAAAGTTTGGGTTACTATGATTCTTGGCTTTTCTTGGGTTTTTGGTTTGGTCTTGAGCTGATTGGAAGTGGTGTTTTGGTCGTGAAGGCAGTGAGGTGGTGATGTTCGATTTTGGTATTGAGTGTTCGATGGGGTTGTGCGTGTAGGTTGCGTTTGAGATCGTGTTGATGGTGGAATTGGTGTTGGTCGAAGGTTGGCAGCCGGTTGTGAGAATTCATGTCTTTATTACCCTTAATGAATTGCATTATTTTATTTGCAAGATATATCCTTAAATTAGCCAGGTTGATTTAATTCAATATTTTCTATTATATTCATATTCTTTAATCTTTTAAGTTCTTCTAAAAATACTCTATATTGTGATAATTTCTCAAAAAATTTAGGATGTTCTTTCTTTGTTATATATCCTAATGCTATTCCATCTGAAACTTCATCTTCTATATCCTCGTATTCTTCTATAATTTTATGAACCGTATTCATATTTTTTACTGTTTCAACATAATTAAATTCTATTCTATTTAAGAAAGCATACTCAATATCTTCGTATATTTTTTTTAATTTAGATTGTCCAACAGAATGTATATTTTTAGATTTTCCAGCAATAGCTAATAAGAATGAAATTTCTTTATTATCTAAATATAGTTTATTATCACAGTTATTAGAAGTTGATGCTTGTGAAGTATCCATAAATTATCGGGTTGGTAAATTATTATACAAAATTATCTGGTATAAGTCCATTCTTTAATCTAGTAAAATACAATAATCTGCAATATATTGTTCGTATTTTTCTAAGAGTTTATTATATTCTTCAGAAGATATGTTTTCATTTTCCATTTGATGTTTAATGTCTTCCATTTTATCTTTCAATTTTTCTAAAATATTATCTAGTCCTTCTATTGTATATTCTAGCATTAGGTTTGGACTGTATTTATCATTATTTTATTTTCTAAATCTATTTTAATCTCTAATATGTCAGAATAATCTATAATGTATTGATTATGATTTTCTGAAAGTATATAATATTGTTCAGATGATTCATCCATATCTATTAAATGAGATATAATGTTATTTATTTTTTCCATTATTTTTTCTAACAAATTGTCTAATCCTTCAATAGTATATCCAGACATTATAAACACAGAGATAAATAATTTATAAAGTTTCAAGTAATTTTTCAAATTCTATGAGTGTTTGAGAATTGATAATGTCTATGTCAGCCATGATATCTATACTTGGTTCAAATGGTATATTATATTTTGAAATATTTTTCTTTCTCTTTTCTAATTTATCAATTATATCTTGAATGTCATGTATCATTATAGATCTTACAGTTCCTCTAGCAAAGTTTTCTATTAAATTTTTTTTAAAACTTTTTAATATCTCTTGTGATGCGTAGAGTTGTTCTTGGTATCCTATTTTATCAATTTCATTTTCATGTTAAATGTTTTTTTTACTTTTGATATGCTTTTGAACTTTATATGGACCTCTTTTAGTTCTGGGTTTTTTCATGATATAATTACTGTTATTCATGATATTAAGATTTTTAAAAACTGGTAAAGAAATATTCATCTCTTCCATCACTGTCATAATCTATTACAGGATCATAATCATTATCACTACTAAACACATATCCTAAATATAATTCATTATTTATTTCAGTATTATCACTATCAAGCCAAAAATAAATAATCGATTTTGTAATTTCTAATCCTAATATTCTTTTTAATGTTGGAAAGATAGCTAACAAGCATGGTATATAGACATGATATAACTTTTTTATTTCATTATTTGGTCTAGTAAACTGTTTATACATGAATAAAGGTTCAATTATGCTATGATATTCATCATTATAAGGACTGTTTTGATAATTAAATTTAACAATTCTGAATTCTGTCATGTTAAAAGCTCTTCTTCCTCCTAATTCCGTAAAGATAGATATATTAAGAATACTAACCTCTTTTCCTGTTCTCAGTACCTTTGTATTGTCCTTCTATTTTTAGTAACCTTCAGGCTTATAGGTTTCTGCTCCACACCCTCCAATGGCTTCCTGCCTTCACGGGTTATTAGCTAAACCTGGATGCCTTCACTGTATAACTCTTTAGATGGAAAATATTTTAGGACAGAGTGTAGGGAGTTTTCTTAATAATATATCTTCTTTTTGGAAATAGGATTTAGAAGACAAGAATTTAGAAACTCATCATAATATGATAAGTAAATTGGGATTTTATTGATAACATGAAGATTGACAAAGGATTGGTATGAGAATTTTTCAAAGACTGAAGATTTTTGGCTTTCTCACAAAGTGAGTGCTCAAGAGAGTTCTGTCTTTCAACTAGCCCGGAGGCCTCTATTTATAATACTACATTGGACACAATTACATCACTGCTTACATCATCGATCTAACAATTTCACAGTTTTTTTCAGCTAAGGACACACATGTCCCTCTATTATTTATTACATCACACGAATCTTACATTATAGGGACACTTATCCTTCTATTTTTTGGTCTTGAGATGGCCCCTACATTGTTCTGCATTGTTGAATTAAAGTAGATCTATTAAACAGCTTCCACTTGTCCATCAATTTTGTTGGCATATAAAGCAGATACATAAGTGGCTTCCACTTGTCCATCAATTCCTTTGGCATGTGGGGCAGTTCCTGGCTATGCACGTCTCTTGCAAAGTGGCAAAGCTTCCATGGATTTGATGAGTATCAAATTTATTGATGTATTCTTGCAAGATTGTTGACTTTTCTTTTTCTCCATTAGTGAGTAGGGTCCATCCATTGTACTGGCATATGCATTTGAATTTTTTTCTCATACGGGTTTTTGGTAATGTTGTAGAGAACTTTAATTCCCAACACCCTTCGGGATCTAAACCATGATCTTGTAATGTTTGGTACTGGCTTGGTATTTTTCCCAACTTCAATTTGAAAATTTCGAGCAACATACCTAATCGTGATAATATGCTCGGCAGGATAATATATCCTTCCATCAATTTCAGGATTGATTGAATAAAATTTTAAATATATGGATCTTCCTTGAGCAAACTTTGAAATTTCTCCTTTTAGTAAATCATCAAATTTTTCGATTTCTTTCAAATCTTTTCCTGGATAGATAAGATCCAAGAATCCATAATCAGCTGTCATTTTTGTCATGACGGGATCTCCTCCCTGAGTAACGATCAATCGTGGATATACATGGTCTCCAGACAAAATGTAATAACAATCACATTCTTGAAGTTCATATATAACTTCAACAGTAGTTTTATATTCGTTTTCTTTTGGTAAAAAAGGGGAATCATCTTCCTGTTTAGCACGAATCCTGACTACCCTTGTATGTTCATCTTTGGCATTGATTGTGATTTTTCGAGGACTGGCTTCATTTATAACAACTTTTTTGGGACTTGGTTCATCTCTTTTGATTATTGGTCCACCACTGCTTCCAGAAGATGTACCTGTTTGTATTTTTGATATAACCTGTTTGGTAATCAACGATTCAAACTGAGATTCAATCTCAATTATGATATCACTCAATTCTTTAGTATAATTGTGATGAAATGTTGAGATTTCCATCAATTGCATGAAACTTCCTTGGAGAGTTTCTGCAAGTTGTTCAATTCCAAGCTTTATATCTTCAGCTTCCTCCATGAGGAAGTTCATTCGTTTTTTGGCATCTATCAGGGATTTTTTGATATTATCCATCTGCAAATTCAATATTCCTGCTTAAAAAGTCCGCAAGATAATTATTAACACCTTTAATATGAACTATATCAAAATTATAAAATGCCAAATAGGCTTGCCATCTATGGAGCCTTCTATATTGAGGTTCTGGTGGTAATTTATTTTTTACTAAACCTGCAACTTGAGAATTATCAGCTTCAACAATGAATTTCTTAGATAATAAAAACAATGAAAACTTCTTTATTCCTCTGATGATTGCTAACAGTTCTTTCTCATGAGTAGTATAATTTATTTCTGCTTGATTAAACGTTCCACTTGAGTATCTACAAATTTCATTAAGATCTGTTTTTAATATTGCTGCCCAATACTTATATGAGGCATCAGTATTAACGATCAGATTATCTTTTTCATCTGGTAATCTTAATTTTGGAAAATTTTTACATTATTCTTTTAGTGATTTGACAATTTCTGTGTGTTCATCACTCCATCCTTTGGTATTTGTTTTCCTGAGTAAAATTTGAATTTTATGCCTCTTTTTTTATAGATTTTCAATAAATCCTTCTGCATAATTTAAACATCCTAAAAATTTTTATATTTGTTCTTTTGATTCTAATTTGTCTGAAAAACTTTCTATTTTCTTAGATATATGAGTTTGTAATTTTATCCCCCTTTTATCTATTGATAATCCAAGAAAATCATTTTCTTATTTTTCTATTATAACTTTATTTTTTAAAAGAAAAATTCATTCTTTTTTGCATTCATTTATAAATTTAATTAAATGGTTTCTATGTTCTTCTCTATTATTAGAACATATTAATATATCATCGACATAAACAATTAAGAATTCATTAAATTTTCGAAATATGTTATCCATTCTTCTTTGATATATTTGTGGTGCATTTTTTAAACCAAATGACATAACCATCCATTCATACTTTCCTTGGGGTGTACTAAATGTTGTATATTGAATACTATCTTCTTCCATTTTTACTTGCCAAAATCCTGATTTGCAATCAAATTTGGAATAATATTGCTTTCCTTTTACAAGATTTATTAGTACCTCTTTATTTAGTAAAAAGTATCCATCAAATTTAGTATATTTGTTTAATTCTTTATAATTTATCATCATTCTAGCTTTTCCTCTTTTTTGTTCGGAATGTTTCATGACCATAAAAGCTGGACTACTATGAGGTCCATTACTAGGTCTGATTAATTTTTAATTAAGTAATTCTTTTATATGAGTTTTAAACTCTTGTGTATCTTGTATGGTATGCATCATTTGTCTAACTCTTATAATAACATTTTTTGTTAATTCTATTTTAGCTTTTGGATGATGTGGTTTCCAAAATAGTAATAGATTCTCTCCACAAATTTTTTCTAGTTTATCAATGATTTTTTCCATGTTCGTTTGTATATTCGTTTTTAAGACTTTTTTATACATTATTCTTTTATTTTTTATTTCATTTTGTGTAATTGGTTTTTTCTCCCATTTATCACCACGCTGTGTTGGCTGAACTCTGTAAGGTCGAAATTCTCTTGGTATTTTTAGTAAATGTGCACAAGGTGTTTGTAACATTATCATGTAATTATTTTGTTTATAATATTGAAATTGTTGTATAAAGTTATTTAATATATCACATTCCAATTTGTTATAATTATATATTTTATTTACAACTATTTGCTTACTTCTAAGTATTATGTCAATTTTATCAGCACTATTAATTATATGAGTACTTTTTCCTGTTACTCCTGTAATTTTTATCTTTCCATTAGTATTCCATGATTTTATTAAGAAACTTTTGAATATTGTTATATCACTTCCCGTGTCAATTAATGCACTGGTTGTTATATTTGTTTCAACAATTGTAACTTGTATATAAACGGTTAATGGAAAACTTATTTGGTTATTCATTTATTCAGCTTTTCTGCATAGTATAGTTTGACCATTATGAGTTATATATAATCCTTCACGTTTTATACTATAATCTTCTAGTCCATCTAGAAAGCTCATTCCTAATAATACATGAGGATTTACCATACTACTATCTACATGACATGGTACTAGGAGATTTATTCCTCCTATTTTTATTGGTACTTTTACTTCAAGTTCAGTCATATGTACTTGTCCATCAAAATTTATATATCTATATGGATCAGTTCTATGAGATATTAGTCCTTTATTTCTATTTGAAGCTATATGACATTCACTAACTCCTGTATCAATTAATATATTTGATCCTTTTATATGTTCTATTCCATTAAAATATTCACCTTCTATTTTCATATTTCCAGCATTTCTATTAAGTTTTATTTCTTTTGTATTACTAGCTTCTCCTAATTGTTTTCTATTAGGTAAACTTGCTGATCTCCTAATTAATCTGTCATCTTCAAATGTTATGTTATTATTAGGGTTTTCTTCTTCTCGTAACTCTATGATTTCTGGTTTATTTTTTGTTATAGTAAGTTCATAGTTTCTTGGAATTAAACTTATTTGTTCTGGTTCTACAGCTTTACCAAAATCTTTACATTCTTTATGAATTTCAATATATGGTTTTTTAGAATAAATGTTTCCATAATTAGAATTAGTAAATGTGTATAATGCCCTGTATTCTATAGTCATAATTTTATCTCCTGATTCTATTATATCATCTTTATGTAATTTGAAATGTAGTCCTAAAACTTCATTAAAATTTCTATCTTTTAATGATATACAATATTTTGGGTAACATGTAAATATTAGTTTCTTATATGCTAGATTTCCTTCTACTGTTCCTAAATGACTGTCTTTTAAATTTATAATTCTTCTATCATGTAAACTTACAGTCAAAGGCGAATCTAATCCTTATCTAAACAGAGATTTAAACATTATTTGGATACCTTGCTAAGTAAACATATTGAATCTTTTCACTTTATTTTCTATTGATCTTTGTTAATAATTCTGTAACTGTATTTTTTTTAAAAGATTTAATTTGTGTATTCATTGAGTGGTTCTAACATCTATTACCCTTTCAATTTTATGATATTCATTTATTGCTACTTTTTCTTTTTTCCATATTCTGTCTAATATTTCCCATCTTCCTATTTTCAAATCTAAAGATAATTTTTGTATTTTTCTGAACTAATTATTATCAAAAGTTACTTTTAATCTCTAACCTTCTATTCCTTCATATTCTTGTTTATCTATGTTCTTATTTGTTTCTATTTCTTTATTCTGATTCTGATTCATTACTTTCTGAATCTGTTTCACTTATATAGATTTCTTGATCATAGTATTCTTCAATATCTGATATTTCACTTAGTTCACTTTCTATTTCTAGATATTCATTTTGTAATATTTTAACTTTCTTTTTGTTACAATCAGGGCTTATATGTCCAATTTCTCCACAATTCCAACATTTGCATTGGCTTTTATCTTTCTTATAAGTTTATCTTTCTGTTTTTTATTTGGATTATATCTTTTTTTGTAATATCTCCTCTTAGGTTTTATATATCTTTTTGTGAAGTTTCTGAATTTTTTAAACTTTCTATTTTTATATTTTCTTTTATTATTTTTTCTTCTTTCAGGGTTACATCCCCATTGGGTAGGTTTTTTCATATCTTCACAACATATTCTAGTTAGTTTTCCTGATTTCTTTAATAATTGTCTTTGTTGACATATATATGCTAATATTTCAAATAGGAATTTTATCCTTGATCCTAATGTTCTAGGCGTTCCAGGATTATCTCTAATAAATTTTTCAAATTCTATTTTAAAGTATATTCCTCATGAACCTGGTAATTTATTGTAATACATATCTCTATATACTTCTTGATTTTCATTACTATAGAATTGGACATAATAATATTCTTTAAATTCACAAGTGTATTCTTTGATTTTACACATATCACATATTGTTAAATTTATTAATCTTATTCTTGCATTATCTTTTTCTCTTATTGATTCTGCTTCAGAATTACTTATCCAACTTTCTCCTAAAAATTCATCCGCAATATAATCTACTATCTTTTCTATTCATTTTCTATCTGATTTTATTAGTTCTATCTGTACATTTCTTCTTATTAATGCTTTTGTATCACTGCTTATTCCTTTCCACCAATTTCTAACATGTCCTTCAAAATATGCTACTAAAAAATTTATCATTCTATCAGTATTTTCCCATGTATCATCTTTATTGTATAAAAAGAATAGTATCATTGAATATGCCCAAGTTAATAAGAATTTTTTAGTATCTATGTTACAATCTAAATCTAATTTTGTTCCTCCATAATTAATAGGTTTATCATAATTATCATTTGGTTCAAACCTATCTTTATATTTATTCCCTCTAGGTGGTTGTCTATTTCTGACTCTATCATAATATTGTCGGTGTGGTTTACTATATAAGGGTGCATAACTTTCATCTGGATCTGGTAATTCTTGTTTGGAAGTTCCTATTGGAGCAGGGTTATGTGCTCCTCCAGTATTCATTAAGACTTGGTATTCATTAAAATTTTCTATACTTAACTGGTCAAAATTTTCTATAAGCAAATCTAACTCTTCATTCATTTTTGTCTTGTTCTTCTTCAAATTTTTCTTCAGCTTTTAATTTTTCTAAAGTTTTTTCTATAGATTTTTGTAATTCTAATTCTTCCTCTAGTATTTTTGGTAATATATTTCTTCTAAATTCATCATCCATACTTCCTGCTTCTATTATAATTTTTTCTTGTTCGAAATGCTTCTTTCCGATTCTAAGTATTTCTTTTTCTATGAGTTTTTTTGTCTATTTTCTTATCTTTGCTTTTGTTATTTTCTTTGAATTCTCTAATCTCTAGTTTTAGTATATTTATATCATTTCTTACTGTTAGCCCAAGAGTAAACTAACCAAGAGGAGGGTGAATTGGTTTATAAAATTTCTTCGATAAATAATCTCAAACTTAAAAACCAATGGATACAAGTATGAGCACTTAGTGTTACAAGTAACTAAACTATCAATGTAGTGTGCTATATATGTGTAAAATTAATTGATAAGGCAAGTATAGCACTTAGATATAGTGTTGCACAATATAAATTGATAGAATAGAGTAAGTGCAATGTAAGTAAGTAAAAGGGATAAGAGAGTGCAAACGCGATTTATGGAGGTTCAATCAACCAACGTGATCTACGTCCCCCGTTACCGAGCTCTCCGTCACGAGCAAGGTCAAATCCACTATTTTGATAACTTACAACAAGGAGTGTCGAATCCTTAGGTGACTTTACAACAAGGAGCACCTATCCTTTACAATCGAGTTTTCACAAGGCTCTCGAAACCAACAATCGGGTTTTCACAAGGCTCTCGAAACCACATGATATAATGAATTGGATTTACAATTGAAATAACTCTCTTGAAAAATGATAGACTCAAATTAAGTACCGAGAGAGTTATGCTAACACTTCAATAGATAGCAATGAATTAAGCTCGAGTGTTAGGCAATGAAACTTTGATGAATCAAATGATAATGAAAAATGTAGCACAAAAAATCAAAGTTCCTTAATTGGAATTTCTCTCTTTTAAAAGATTAAAACAAGTTTAGAACAAAGAGAGACTTACACTTCAATTCCAATATAGTGTGAAGATGTTGAAGAAGTTTAAACAATATAAAACCAAGAATCTTCACAAAAACTTTCTTCCAAAAATTTTGATGAATTCGATAAAATAAAGTTTAGATCAATCAAAGTTTTATAAAAATAATAGATGAATATAAACCAAGTAAGAACAATGAATTTTCACAAGAAAGTTTGTATAAAATCTTTTCTATTGTGTTGAAAATGAATGTAAATGAGATGGCTATTTATAGATCAAGAAATTTGATCTGCAGCAAGTTTCGGTCGACCGGTTCATACTTTTGGTCGACCGAATGTTTTAAAAAAATTAGCCGTTGCAATTAGCCGTTAAACTTTCGGTTGTGCAGATGTTTCGGTCGACCAGAGTTTCGGTCGATCATGTAAATTTCGGTCGACCGAAAATGGAAAAATTTGAATTTTTATCTTTATATTAAAAAGTTTATTTTTCCAAAAACTATTTCATGTTATGTTTTGAAAAATCATTTTTATGCAAGTGATGAATTTTCAAGTAAGTTTCTTGATGCATAAAAATCATTTTCGAGCTCGTTGATTGTCATCGCTAAAGATTGAGAGTGTTATACCTTTACATAGGTTAAATCAATTCTTGAACTTTGAACTCTAATCTTGTATGCTTGAGTTATTGATCTTCATGTCATGCTTTTCAACTTCAATTTTGATTTTTGAATATCTTCAATTCTTTCATGATCTTCTTTGCGTCTCATGTGCTTGATCACATAGTTTTGATTTATATCTTTGAGAGACGATTTGAACATAGAGTGCTTTGAATATTTTTCATTACATGAAACACTTGAAGCACACTAGTTAATAACACAATATATTCTTGTCTGTTATGATCAAAACAATAAGGTTAAGTTAACCATAGGTCAACACTTAGTTCTTTTAATTCATTTTATTTCTTGTACATCACTTATTAATGTTTTTACTAATATTTTTAGATCTTCAATATATTCACTTATCGACATTTTATACTTTTGGTTTTTGAGTTTTTTGTACCTTAAATAGTCTGTCATACATATCATCTATTTTTATTTCTAGCTTTTTGATTGTTTCTTCTATTGATATGATTTTTTCGTTTTCATTCTTTCTTATTTTTTCATTTAACCTATCTATTTTTTCTATAATTATTCAAATTTTATCTTGATTAATTAATTCTCCTGATTTTCTTTGAAGTTCTTTTAAGATTTCTTCATCTATATTTTTAACTTCTCCTATCATTTCTTTTAATTCTTTAAATTGTATTGTTAGTTTATTTTGAATATTTTGTAATTTTTCTTTGATATTCATGTCCTGTATATTTAATTGTCGTAATTCTTCGATAGCGAATTTATCTTGTAAATTTATGTTTTTATATGTTTTCAATAAAAATGCACTTATCCAATTTAATTGCATGTTAAGAAATCCATCAGATTCTCCCCATGACCTTAATGGTTGAAACATAGTTGTATTTGCTCTTTTTATTTGATAAGATCCAACTGGAAGTCTTATATTTTCTATTATTTGTTTTTCAAATTTTATTTTTGGAAATTCTGTCATTAATTTCTTCCTTTAATATGTTCGATTTCTAGAATAACATCTATTTCATATTTTGCTTCTTTATAATTCATTATTTGATATTCACAATATTCTTCTATTGATCCAATCATTGATTTTCTATGATATATTCTATAACATTTTAGATAGTCTTCCAATGTGTTTGTTTTATCATATTTTTCTTTTCTAGTTTTTTCTTTGTCTTCTAAAATCGTTTGAATTTTTGGTAATTGTTTTAAAATTTTATCAAAATATTCTCTCTTTTTCTCCAATAATTTTAATCTTAATTTTTCTTGTCGTTCTATATTTCTTTCTTCTCTTATTTGGTCCATTAAATTTCTTCTTTGTTTTACTATTAAATATAATTTTTCATTTGTTTTTATATCTAGATATCTAATTAATTGAGGATCCACTCAATGATAATCCATTTCTATAATCTTTATATAACTCTTCTAGTATATCTTTGTGGATTAAATCTAATATTTCGTTTATGATAAAATCTTCTTTTATTATATCGAAATTTATTAGATCATATATTTCTCTTCTTACATCTTTATCTAAATCTTTTAAAGTGTTTAAGATTTCTATTTTATAACGGGTAGTATTAATGTATGCATAATTATAAATCTTGATGTATATATTATGTATTCATTTTTATTTTTTGTCATATAATATTTATCTTTTAGATCTGTCATATGTATCTGATACCAAGTGAGGGGTGCTACTATGAGCGAACAAAAATAAAATAAAATCATAAACAAAATTAATAAAATTTCAAGGAGTAGGTTGTAACTTTTCTAAATCTTAATGAGTTTAGTTGAAATATGATATATAATGATATTTGTGGTAGTTTATAGTGTTTAAAGCTATTTTTAAAAGATATAAAATTGTTAGGGTATTTTCAAAAATTGGTAAGTTTTTAAGGGTATTTTCATGTATTTCCTCAAATTGGATTTAAATAAATTGAACTTAAAATAAGAGGAAATTATACCCCAGCCTGATTTTTAACTTCAGACTTCAAAAATCAAATAAATAATTTATTACTACAAAAATCAGGTCACGATATAGTTATAAATATTAAATAATAACTAAATTATAACCCTAACCCAATTGAAACTCATTTCCACAAAACATTCTCCATCGTTGACAACAGGACATCGAAGCACGACGGGATCTCACCTTCGACACTCCTGCAAGTCTGGCACCGTTACAACCAGTTTGTGACATGGTCTTCGCTACCAAAGCAGGTGTGAGCTGAACGATTTCCGGTATCCTACCGCGCGCAAAGACTTGGTTTCATCGCTGCAGCTGATTTGTGACCTTTGTTGGTGTGTGTGCAGCGGAGTTGGTTTTTTTATTTTTACAGGCCGAGCTTGATTATTTATGGTAGATCTCTGTGTGGTGTCCGAGGTGATGCGTGTGGTGGTGATGGCGATTTGCTCAGATGGTTATTGGCAGGCTATGGCCCTTTGTGTGTTGTTTATTCGAAATTTTTTGTTTTTACTGGATGTGGAGCCGCCATCGTGTTGGTGGAGGTGACGGGTGGAACTGAGGAAGGTAGTGACAGTGGGGATGTGTAGAGATCGGATGGAGTTCTTGGTGATTCGTGTGGTGCTATAGGCGGTGGTGCGTGGTGCGATGGTGCTGAGGTTGACATTGTTGATGATGTGTTTTTTGGAGGCTGTGTCAATGATTTGGACGAGGTGGTGGTGCCGTGGCGGTGCTGTAGGTAGGGGTGGAGTGGGAGTGGGAGTGGGGTTGGGGACGGTGGTCGTTTGTGGTTGCGAGTTTGGGTATTTTTTGTGGTTTTTGTTATTGTTGACGATGGTGGCGATGGCAGTGGCGGCGGTGGTGAAGTGACGGTGTTTGGTAGGTGGTGATTGGTGGCGAAGATGATGTGGTGGTGGTCGGCGGTCAATGGTAGTGGTCGTGGTGAAATGTTGGAGGTAGTGGAGGCGTCGGCACCGACGCGGTGGGTGGTGGTACTATTGCTGGAGAGTGGTGGTGTCAATTGTAAAATTAGTAATTTGTGACAAGAATTTTTTTTTGATCGCTTAATTTGGATTTTTTGATCGTTAAATGAGTTGTGACCTAAAAGTTTTTTGAATTGTGCCAAAAAATAAATTCTTACAAATAAAATTCGAGATTTGTGCGACTCACAATTTTTTTCATTTGTGACCAAAAAATGAAGTTGTGATCGGTTATATTTGTAACTTGTGATGAATAAATAAGTTGTGATATATTGTGACCTATAAATTTTTTATCTGTGACGGAGAAATTAGCTGTGATTTATAAATTTTGTGATTTGTGATTGGAAAATAGTCGTGACTTTTAGTATTTGTGATTTTGTGACTTAATAATAATTTGTGATTGATTATTTGTGACGGCGATAGGGTGGGTGTTGGCGGTATAATTGTGAATCAAAAAAAAGTTGTGACCTATAAAATACCTGATTTGTGACTAAGAAATAGATTGTGACCAACTAAATCAATAATTTGTGACCAAAAAATGAGTCAACCAAATAATTTTATAAATTGTGACCTATAAAATTTATGATTTGTGACCAAGAAAACAAGTGATTTGTAAAAATTGTGACATAAAAAATTCTTGATTTGTATTCGAGAAAAAATTGTGATCAATGAAATTTGTGGTTTGTGACCAATAAAGAAATTGCGACTCATAATTTGTTAAGTTGTGACCAATTGACTCGAGATTTGCGATCGAAAAAATCGTTACCTACGAAATTCGGAATTTGTGATCGATAAAATAAATTGTGACCTAAAAAATTATGATTGTGATCATAAACTTATGACCTGATTTGTGACTTGTGAACTAAAAAAGTGTGACTTGTGACCATAATAAGCTGTAAAAAACTGTGACTTGTGACCATGAGCAATAAAATATATAATTTATTATGACCTTATTTTTAAAATAAAACCTCAAGTTTCTTAATTTTGAAAATGTGTACTTTAAAAACCTTAATTATGTATTCTTCCCTTAAAATAATCAAGATTTTGGCCTAAAATCGTTTGGACTTAAATAAATTGGACTCAAAATTATTAAAATTTGGATTTAAAAATGATAAAGAATTTGATATTTTAAAGTATTTGAGATTTTACTCGAATTTTGAATGGATTTAAATTTGTTTTATAATGACTAGACGAACACACTTTCATTTTAAAATTTGGGGTTAAAATTTAGCGGCATGTTTTTCGAGAAAAAATAATAATTTTATATTATTAAAAATTATTGATCGCTACAAGATAGATCATGTCCTCCACTCTTTATATCACTCCTAAGGGTAGTGCGAAGGAATCGTGTCAAAACTTCATTAACCACATTGGTTTTGCCATCGATTTGGGAAAGAAATTTGATTAAAACTAGAAGTTTGGTTCCAAATCTTGTCCACGAAATTTTCAAAGGATGATTAAGAAACTGTGCAATTATACCCGACAAAATAGCCCTGAGGATAACAAGTAGATGCACTATTTCCTTAAAGAAACGAATTGCTATGTTGGTAACATTGTTGGTTTCATGACATGTAGAAAAATATGACATTTTAATATCTCTACCCACAACTACAAAAATAACATCATTTTCTTCTCTAGGCCTATGTAAACTCAATGTATAGTCCTTAGAAATGCCAATCCAATGGTCATTAGGAATGTGCAAATGTGGGCATAACCATTGAGACAAAAACTTGGATTTACAAATTAAGCACCCATCATGCCGATGATCTTTACCACATGCAACATTTCTACAAGTAAAAAATATACTTGTCAAATCTATATTAATAACATACAACCCTCTAATATATTAAAAACACAATAACTTTGCATTCAAATAAGTGTTGGAGCATACCTCCTAGATATTGCATCGATTACCACACTTTTTTTTATCTCAATTGTACTTGTTGTTGTAGGAAAATGTTTTCATGAGTTTCTTCCACACGGTATGTTTTTGGAGTTTCTTTTTGCTTTGATAAGTCGGTCTCACAATTCCCTGCAATAAAGAGGCAACCAAACTAGGAAGGACATTGTTGGAATAATCAAGCACAAATAACATTTTTGTGTGATCTTTTCTCTCAATTTCTTTTGTGGCACTCTTCACCCTCTCTTCTTTTTCTGAAGTAGAAACCTCAACTCTAGACTCTTCTCTCACCTCTCATTATTCTAGAGTCGTTGCTCCAACCATCATGTTCTCACATTTTTCTAAGGTCGTGGCTCCAACTCTTTTTTCATTTGACCTCACTTTTGTTTCTTCATCAATTTTCTTAATTGAATTTTCTTTTTCTTTCCTACTATCCCTTTCTTCCTCAAACTCCCTTTTGAGCTTCATTTATTTTTTATGCATTTCTTCCAAATTCAAAGGTAGGAGCACAACCTTTTTCCCACTCAATTGGAAGTTATACCGATTCTTCCTCTTATCATGTTTCACACTCCTATCACTTTGCCAAGGTCTCTCCAAAATTATGTGAGTAGTGTCCATGAGAACTATATTACATAACACTTGGTCACTATTGGTTCTCATGTTGAAGGGAAGAACTTGTGCACTCACTCTCACTTCCCCATAGTCACCCAACTTTTGCAATATATGAGGATTATGATGCATCATTACCGGTAATCCCAATTTCTCCACCCTACTAGAACTCACCAAATTAGTGCAACTCTCCCCATCTATAATGAAGCTACACGCTTTATCATTCACAAGACACCTAATGTAGAAATTATTTCCCCCATGTTTTTACACCTCACTAGACTTTATCAAAGAGTTTGGTGAACTCACAACTCTCTCCACTCCTCCTTCCTTACTACCACTCTCCCTATGGAATGATGGACTTTTCATTATTACACTATCAATATTCTCATCCATTCCATTTCTATCCCCTGATCATTTAGATAACCCCGATCAACTCTCCTATCACACTTCACTCCTCTATTCCTACCCATTCTCCAATTTTGTTCACCATCCACATATCATCCAAAACATTCCTAAATGTATTCCTCACTCTTCTCTTAGTATCTCTTCTTTCTCCATCACCACTAATTGATGTACTCTCCCTTCTTGTCCCCATCCTTTCCAACCTTTCCCTAATCTCCTCCATTCTTCTAGTCACGGTGGTTGAAAAACTTTGCCACATCTCCTTCAATTCTTGAGTTTGAGCATTGAAATTTTGCCCACTTTGAGTATTGAATTTGGACATGTAGTGCAAGTGTGGTAGTACCCTCACAAATAATATTTTCACTCGTATTTAACTCAATTAAGCTTTTACCCAATAATGAGCTCACCACTATTGCCTTTTCCACTCAAAGTTTCATTTCTCAAACTCTCCAAGGAAGGTAATCAACTAAACCAAAAAGTATAATTCTTGTGAAAGCCAAACGAAATCACAATCAAGCAAGAGGAATATGAAGTGAATAGACAAATAGCAAGTTGAATTTCTTTGCTTGCTATAACAAGAAGATGACTTTGAATTTATAGGATAGATGTTAAGAACAAACTTCAACAATGAGGGTGAACAACTACAAATATTTGACAAGGCATAGATGTAGAACAAATATGCACAAGTAGTGTAATTTTCATTGTGACAATTTATCAAACACTTTGTATCCGGTCTTTAAATGGCCTTAAATGTGTATATTGTAAATAGATGAAAAACCTCCCAACAAGAGATGGAATTTGAATTGTAGGGCAATGATTTATGAGTACAAGATCAACAATAGATTTGACAAAATACAAGCAACTATCAAGATAATTGTTTAGTGTCATGAATAGTAGTTTACACTAGTATAGTTTTCTCTGATAAATTTCATCAAACATCTTGTGTGCAAACCTTGATTTTCATTTTTTTATAGGATGAACAACAAAACATTAAAGGATGGATTTATCAAATTAGAGTCAAGCTCTGATACAAAATGATGCGAACCCCTTTAGTGTTTGGACCAAAAATTTTCATAACAATTTAATACCTACCCAAGAAATATAAAATGGTAAAATAAGTGATGAAACACCTTAACCCAAGTTTATCCAAACCAAAATTCAAAGGTTCAATAACCTGGTCCAATGGACGAAGATCAAATAAATTTAAAGGTGGTGAAAAATCAACAACAAACACAAGAATAAATATACTCAAGATTAGGTGAAGAAATTCCTAAGATTACAAGATAAGGAACTAAGATTTTTTCCTCCCCAAAGGTGTCTTTTATCAAGAAGCTTCATGAACAACCAAGTTATGCTTAGGGTTTGAGAGTGAATGATATTTATAGTGCAAATAAAAGGAGAAAATAAAAAATCCAGAAAATAAAATGAAATATCGCGAAATTCGAGTCCAGATCCCTTGCACCGTTGCATGGCCGTGCAAGGTAATTTAATTTCTAGTAGCTGCGCAGGCGAGACCACTTTGCCGTTTTGTTATTTTGGCAGAGAGAGCGCGACCGCGCCTCTTTTCTACCCCTTGACCACGTGGAGTAAATTCCAGTATGCGTGATTTTTGACTCCAACTTGATTATTGACTACCTCTTTTGACTTGATTCTTGACTCATCTTTCGACTTAGAAGTTGTTTGGTAATGGAAAAAATTCAAACACTATTTTTCAAACTCAATCTCAACCATCCATCCTTAGTCAAGCCCACAATTTTTGACTTTTCAAACATTTTTCAACTACACATCCAAAAAAAACAAAAAAAAAAAAATCACAAAAACCAAAGTTTTTCACATTACAAAACAGACTCTTAATCACTTTGTTTAGTCTTGAATTTTGAACTTCCTTGGCCTCTAATTTCGTTATGGGTTCCACCGACACGTACATCGAAGTTTAATTTTCTCAAATCTCCTTAGAATGTTTGGTCTAATCTTTTTATCACAAATTTTTAAACTCAATCTCAATCATTCATTTTTAATCAAACTCACAATTTTTGATTTTTTTAATCCAATCTAAATCAGACATTCATAAAAATTAAAAAAAAAAAAAAAAAATCACAAAAATCAATTTTTTTTTTTCATGAATCCAAGAGAATCTAGCAATATTTTTATTTTGTTCATTGCGTTATTTTTGTGGACATTGTATTTTTATAATTAAGATCTAGTTTGGTAATGTGAAATTTTTTGATTTTTGTAGTTTTTTTTATTTTTTAATTCAATATGTGGTTTAAAAATATTTGAAAAATAAAAAATGATGGACTTGATTAAGAATATATGGTTGAAATTGATTTTGAAAATTTGGGATAAAAGTTACCTTTACTCTAAGTTTCCTAAATTTCGTTTCACCCGCGCAATCAAACGCTCACCTAGGGTCCGCGCCTTCGTTGATCTGCCATTCACAATTTAGGGGGTCGAATTTTTGCAAATTATTTTTCGAATCTCCACTTCCACTTCAGAAGGATCTGAAAAGTCGTTGGAAAATGGTTAGAGTATTGTTGGGAAGACTTGCCGGTCGCTCCCTCTCCGTCGCCGGAAAATGGCAGCAACAACAGAGCCGCCGCCTCAACGTCCACGAGTATCAGGTTCTGCCTCTCGGACTCTCTGTCTCACGCACGCACGAACGCTCACACATACTCATACAGAAGTGTGTGCTGGTGCAATTGTGTATGAATTTATTAGTCGTATGTCGTCGTGGAAAATAAAACACGCGTGATCTATGTTAAAAAATGATCATTAGTAGATCCGGAATGTGTTGGTGCTATTGATGGTGTACATATATAATCTTGGACAAAGGAACTATGAGCTTGTTTGCTAAAAGCAAAAAATTTTAGTGCAAATTTTCAAACTCATTCTCAATTTTCAAGTCCATAATTTTTGACTTTTCAAATATTTTTAAACCTAAAGTCCATTAAAAAAAACCCGGAAAAAAAAAACAACTAAAACAAAAAAATTTCACATTAGCAAAGAGACTCTATATTTAATCCCTTCTTCTAGATCATCCACCTTAGAATTTCGTCTCTATCTGTACACTGTATGGAATGATTAATGTGCTTATACCTTTTCTTGATATCAGGGAGCAGAATTGATGAACAAACATGGAATCAATGTTCCAAAAGGCGTTGCAGCTAGTTCTATTGATGAAGTAAAAAAGGCAATCCGTGATTTGTTCCCCAACCAGAGTGAGGTAATGCAAGCAAGTTTTTTCGTTTTTTTAACTCCTTGTAGCTTGAGGACGCTTGGAAACTTTTTGATAGTTGTGGAGATAATATTACTTGACTTTCAGTGATTAACCTTTGGTCTTGCATGTGCTAAAAGTAATTGATTTGAGGAGAATAGATGTTTAAAATGGCGTAATTGGGTGCTGAGGCTTTTTCCTTCACTGGATGAGTAAACCTTACTTTAAACCTAAGAAAAGGAGAAACATTCTTGAAATGCAATATAAGCTCATGATTCATCACAAACAATCTTCAGAATAGAACCCTTAAAGTGGGTAAATGTACAAAAGAAAAATAAGAACTATTATTTTAGTTGTTGGGGCAGTGGACTAATCCATAGTGGCCTATGCGAAACACAAAGTTTTAATATTTTTGTGGGTATTGGATTATTCTCAAAATGGATCGATAAGAATTTTATATTCGTAGGCCAAGCCTTTAGTCAATGGTATGAGGCGTGTGCCTCACACAACTGAGGCATACGCCTCAAAAAATTCTCACAAAATAAGCGCATTAAGGTGTTTTATGCGGGTTTCAATTGGATCTTTTAAACCATGAAGAGTTTGTGCTTAAATTATATATGATGCAGTTGGTGGTGAAGTCCCAAACCCTTGCCGGTGGCCGAGGCTTGGGAACATTCAAGAATGGTTTCCAGGGTGGAGTTCACATTGTGAAGGCTGACCAGGCTGACGATGTAGCTGGTATGGCGGACAATCTCTCCATTATCACAAGGAATTCCATATATTTATGTTCCATGTATCGTCATAGGCATGATTTAACTTCTGGCCATCTCTAGCTTGATTATCCTAGGAAATGGGTTGATTGTTCATTATCTTCCATTTGAGAAACCAAAAAGAAAAGGATACAAATATTTCATATGTTTACTACAGAAGTTTTGATTACTGGCCACACAGTTACTGGTTTCGTTGCCATATACCCTTTCTTCGATGCTTGAGGTTGGGTTAGGTTTGCTGGTGGGCTGACATGCTTGTCAGCTTGTGTGATTGAACAACTTGGATTCATTTATCCAGGGATACTATGAGTTCCTTGTCAGTGAATATAAACCTTATAGCTTCAGTAAAAAAGTTACTAGTATGAAATTAGAGAAAAGTAGAATATGTTTCTTCTCAGAAGCAGCTAACAGTTTGACTGTTATGGAGTATTATTTTGTTTGAAATCGTGCACATTATGGAATTAACTTTTTAAAGATTTGTAAACGTTGTGACAGGGAAAATGCTCGGCCAAATACTTGTCACCAAGCAAACTGGGTCCCAAGGAAAAATTGTTAGCAAGGTTTTCCGTTGTTTCTTATTCTGTTTATTTCAAATTCTTACAAGTGCAGGCTCATATCCTCAATTGACATGCACAACTGTAATGTCCGCGCGGGCCCCCGGGGGGGGGGGGGTATTATGTTATCAAACATGCACACACTGTCATATCCGGTTTTTTAGGAACCCATTGTTGTGCTGCTTATTATCATTAGCAGCATGACAAGAATAACCTTATGTATATATTATGAAGCAACGACGTCTTGCTAAACTTCGTTTCCTAAAATTTAAACATTACTTTTGATCATTCACGCTAAGAACTATTTTTTTCATCTTCAGAGGACTTACAAAAACATAACCTTACCCATAGTTATGTACATTTGGTGATATGAAGTACTTTAGTGAGTAAAGTTTGTTGAATTTGTCTGATATTTATAATGATCGTTTCCGCTAATCTTGTTAAAAATTTATTCAATGTGAAGGTATTCTGTACCTTTTATCAATGTTAGAACGAGTTTTAATACTGAAACATCGTATTTAAATTCATGATGGTAAGCATCATGACTGGCTGTGAACAGTTCATGAATTTAAATACAGGATAGTTGTTTTGAACATATATAGATGGACAGCCATGTAGTCTGCCAATTACCAAAATGCCACCTAAAATAATATTACATTAGAAACATTTTTGGATTGTATGTTTTTGTTTTTGCAACAATGTGAAGATTTTCTAATTTTAGCTAGAGGAATTATGAATATTATGTTGAGATGTTTTGTGTTTTGATGGCCAGCTTAACCAATATGGTTTTTGGACTAAACATGGTGGGAATGGGACTACGATTTTGTTAATGAAATGAGATTGGACCTACCAGTTTCCTGTTTCAACCCAACTGGTGCCTGTGAGCGGGAATGTAAGTGGTTTTCAAGTTTCGATATCGAAGGTTTAGAGGACTTCGCATCTAACAGGATTTTTGGATTGAGGAGCAGGGGAAATTCTTGTAATTTCTATATCATTTTGGCCTCAATACCATGATTGCAAACTTGATTAATTTAAACATCACAACTTTTTCTTGTTTGTTTGTTCTGTACTTAGCTTTATATATTCCTACTTTTTGTAAATTAATTTGGACTGTAATGGTTACTGTAATGGTTTACTATTTGTAACTAATGAGTATATTGCTCATCTACCATCCACAGTTTGCATATTTTCGCCTCTAAAATTTTACTTTGACGTGGAAGTCATACGTGCCCACTCATTAATACAAGTATTTCACGATAATTAATAGTTTGATCGTACTCCATTTCTTAGTGGTTGGCATTAATTTGAAGGAGGAAAGAGTGGAAAGCATTGCAAGAAGTCTGGGTTGTGTGAAAGGAGTTTGGCCACTAAATTATCTTGGACTACTATTGGGAGGAAATCCAAGTGCCATCACTTTTTGGGAACCGGTCATGGTAAAAATAGCAAAAAGGCTTAATGGATGACATAAGGGATGTCTATCTAAAGGAGGTCGTCTTGTACATTTACAAGCAGTATTGGGCAGCATACCGACGTATTTCATGTCAATTTTTCGTATGCCGATAAAGGTGATCAAAGTGATTGAAAAAATGATGAGAGATTTCTTTTGGGAAGGGAAAGGTGAGGGCTTTAGTGATCACTTAGTTAAGTAGGAAACAGTATCGAAATCTAAACAATATGGGGGTTAGGGGATTGGTAATATTAAGAAGAATTTGGCACTGTTGGGTAAGTGGCTATGGCGTTTTCCCTATGAACCGGATTCACTTTGGCATTTGATCATCCATAGCAGAAATGGGCTTCATTCAAACGGATGAGATGCAAACATTGAATTCAACTCATCACTTCGAACACCTTGGAGATCTATTGCAAGAATATGGGAGATCTTTGTGCAAAATAGCAAATTGGTGGTAGGTAAGGGTGATAAAATCAAGTTTTGGCAAGACAAGAGGGTTGGACAACAAATACTTCGACAGACTTTTTCCAGTCTATTCCGAAAATCAAATAACAAAAACTCACTCATATCCGATGTAATAAATCCCTCATCACTCCCAAATATAGTTGGAATCTGGAATTTTCTAGAGATTTTAGTGATAGAAGAGTGAGGAATTTCCTCACTCTTAACCCTACTAGAATCCATAAACTTTGACCCATCTAGACAGGATAAAAGAATTTGGAAAGGCCACCCTTCCGGAAATTTCTCGTGCAAATCCTTCTTGAATATCATACTTCAACCTTCTTGCGATTCTATCTTTTCCCAATTCAACTTCATTTGGAAGGGTGTTGTGCCATCGAAAATCAAAGTTTTGCTTTGCTAATTTCATTGATTTGTTTCAATTGAGAAGATCCTCATTATGCATCTCTCCATCATATTGCATTATGTGTAAAAAGAATGATGAAAGTATTGATCATCTGTTGATCCATTGTGAGTTTTCTAGAGGTATTTGGGGAAGAATTTTGGGATTGTTTGATGAAATAGGTGTATTACCACATTGTTGGGCTGACTTGATACTTATTAAATGGTGTTTAGGGGGTTAGAGAAAGAAGGTAAAGGAGATCTGGAAAATGGTAGTGATGGCAATGGCTTGGGTAATATGGATAGAGAGGAATAGAAGAATTTTTGATAACTCCGAGCGTTCTATTGAAGATTCATGGGATAGTATCATTTTTCTCACAAGCCTATGGGCAAGAGCAGCGAATAATCAGCTCTTTGGAGAATTTTTTGTTTCGTTTGGATCCTCACAATTTTTTGATACCATAGATTCTAGTAGCCACAAATGATTGTGTAATTAGCTTTTTTGCTCCATAGTAGGCTACTGATTTTCTCTTTGTGGATCACTTATCCACTCTCTTGTGTAATTACCATCTATTTTATTATTAATAAAATATAAAGTTTCTTGTAAAAAAAAAAAATCATACTCCATTTCTTTCCCTAGTTAAACCTAATGCACTTTTCCTGGATTCAAAAGTTTCAGTCCTTTATTGTGAGGCGGTAAGATGATTATACTGAAGTCATCACATGTAACTTGTCTTGCAGGTTTATTTGTGTGAGAAGTTGTCACTTGTGAATGAGATGTACTTTGCCATTACTCTTGATCGTAAAAGTGCTGGTCTTGTAAGTTCCGAAAATTGTAGACTACTGTTCACCTTTAACAACTAGTGAAGCTGATCAAAATGTGCTCATATTTTGCACTTTATTGCTTTAGTTATTTGTGTATTTAAATTATGTCTTCATCAAAATCTCAGAGATCTGTGTCATTTGGCGAGCACCCATTATTACTTGTATCCTCTATTGACCATCCTGAATGTGACTTGGTGCGATCGAGTTACTATAGATGAATCTCATGGCGTCTCATTAAAATTGATACAGTTTCCTACTATTTTGCTCAGTTAACTTTCCTATAGCTTTGCACCTTAAAATGAAAATGTATTAGAAATTCAACTGTGCTCTGTAATTTATAACATATTGAAATTTATTTTATTTATTTAGGGCCTATTTGATTATTATGACTTACAGTGGTGGGATTTATTTGAACATACTATACTATTGACCTGAGTAAATCTGTAAATGTACTAATATGCTAATTAGCATATGGATGATGTCATTTCTGCAGCTTATTATTGCCTGTAAAAAGGGAGGAACCAGTATTGAAGATCTTGCTGAGAAGCATCCAGAGTTGATTGTTAAGGTTGCTCTTTCCACCTTTACTCTGAGTGCTAGCTGACTCTGGAAATTTTGCCTTTTTGCTATGTAATTAGAATTTTGTTCTTTTCTGGGCCCAGGTACCTATTGATGTTTTCACAGGAATCACTGATGAGGATGCTGCCAAGGTAGTTGATGGTTTGTCTCCTAAGGTGGCTGATAGAAATGCTTCAATTGAACAAGTGAAAAAGTTATACGAACTTTTCTGCAAATCTGACTGCACATTGTTAGAGGCAAGAAATCTTCTTTGCATTTTCTCAGAAAGGTCTCCTTTGTTTCTTGGATTTTTTTTATATTCTCTAGGTTTATAAAGGGCATAGGCTTCCATAACTTTGCTTTCTGTCTCAATTGGAACCACAATTTTTTGCCAGATCAATCCCATGGCTGAAACTTCTGATAAACAGTTAGTAGCTGTTGATGCGAAACTTAACTTCGATGATAATGCTGCCTTCCGTCAGAAAGAAATATTTGCTCTTCGAGATCCAACACGAGGATCCTCGTGAGGTATTTTGCATAATTTATTTTGTCTACAAATGAACCTTGGTGTAGTGATTTATGATGCTCATAGCATTCAAGATGCCAAGAAGCCTTTTTATTGAACTTTTACTTGTCTATAAATTGTCAGGTAGCTGCAGCAGAAGCTGACTTGAACTACATTGGTTTAGATGGAGAAATTGGTTGTATGGTTAATGGTGCTGGATTGGCTATGGCTACCATGGATATCATTAAGTTACATGGAGGAACTCCTGCCAATTTTCTTGATGTTGGTGGAAATGCTTCCGAAAACCAGGTTCCTCCAATTTTTCTCTCCTGTGAAATATCATCATTATTATTATTTTGCTTTGAATTGGCATCAAGCATACACATGTTTATTTTATATTTTTTTGTTCAGCCGATTCTAATAACCAAATTACGATTTTGCTAATTATAAGAAAGAATATACTTATCAGTGGTTTGAGAAATAGTTAGTTGAACAGAAAGCTTATTGTATTTTTTGTAGTTATGACTTGGGGTTATTTTAACTGCTATTAATAGGTTGTGGAGGCTCTCAAAATTTTGACATCAGATGAGAAGGTGAAGGCCATTTTGGTGAACATTTTTGGTGGAATAATGAAGTGTGATGTAATAGCCAGTGGAATTGTCAATGCTGCTAAACAGGTAAAGACTTGCATTTGTTTATGACTTGATCTACATGCAAAATAGGCTCTTGTAGCTTCTGACCTTTTCTTTTTAAATTCCGCCTGACGTTTAAATCTGTGACTGTCACCACCTTCCATTCCTTTACCTATTTAACCTTTTTCTTCCTTAGATCAAAATCTGAATTATTTCCATCTTTTGCCCTTTTCTTTTTTATTGGTTGTTTATCTTATCCCTGAAGTTTTTAATCCCAAAGAGCCAAGTATATGATATTTTATATTATTTGATTTGATGAGTTTGTACAAATATTATCTACTCGTTGAATTGTTAAACTCTCCTTTTATGGGAGTCATTTCAAAATTCTAACTCTGTTGGGTTTCCTTTCAAGGTTCAACTGAAAGTACCTGTAGTTGTTCGTCTTGAAGGAACCAATGTTGACCAGGGAAAGAGAATTCTGAAGGTGAATATAAAATCACATCCCTTGCATCTACTTTCCGGGAACTAATTGTGAAGTGCAGGAATTCATAATAAACCATTATTTTTTGCAATTGATGTTTCTTTTGCAGGAAAGTGGCATGACATTAATTACAGCTGAAGATCTGGATGATGCAGCTGAGAAAGCAGTTAAAGCATCAGCAAGTTAAGAGAATCTCGTTGTCTATGTTTCTCTACATTGTTTGTGCACACTCTTTTTTCTTCATGGATTTTTTGAGGTTAGATCTTATTAATACTCATTCGTCGTCTCGAGAAGGCTTTAAACCAAAAAAAAAAAAAAAATTCTTTGTCTTCATTTATACTTGGAGAAGGCTTTTTAATCAATCTTGATTATAATAAAGTAACCATGAACTTTTTGTTTGTTTTGGGTTTTAGTAAATTATCAGTTACAAGTGAGTTTTACATGTTGATTTTAGAAAGTTCTTCTTTCGATCCTCTTACCATTCTTTCTTTTGTCATCAACAACTACAGAAAACACGTACCGGTTTTTGCTTAAAACACAGAAAAGCCGTGAAAAATGATGGGGCTTCTTATCCTCCTAGTAATGATCTTTGTCAAATTTTGTTTGTTGTACTGTGCAGTCTTGTCCGTTTAGAGTATGTCGAACGTGTGAAGTGTTTTCTTATTACTATTAGGCGAGGGAAAAAAAAGATTGGGTTTATACAATAAGTTGAGTGTAAAATTAGCTGACACAAAGCGCTAAGTAACCTTTCTCATTACCTGAATGATAGGTAGAAAGCACCAAGACAAATACATAGCTATGGCATAAGCAAGTAAACAGACGTAATAAATAGACAAACCCGGGCTTTGTGATCCAGACAAGTTTGTCTCATAACCCAGAGATCCTTTTATACTAGATAGGACTGATCGTAGCGCAAATGTGTAAGAAAAGCTGAGTACAAAGAAAATCTAGAAATACTAACTTTAGCTGGAAAAATTTATTCCTTGAATGATTCTGCAATTCTCTTGGAAATACAGTAAGCAGTTGATTCAATTGTGATCATTGGATTAACACCAAGTGCAGTAGGGAGCACACTTCCATCACACACAAATAAACCTTTTGCTTCCCAACTTTCTCCATTTTCATCAACTGCACCATCTTTCTCATTAGCACCCATTCTGCAACTACTCATCTGATGTGCAGAACAATACATAGTCCAATACTTTTCGGCTGATCCCGGCCCTCCGACTGCCATAACTGTGTCCAAAAACTCCTCCAAATCCTCATTCTTAGTCCCTTTACTGCTAAATCTTTGTCCATCACTCTGGAAAGTTCCCACTTCAGTAGCTCCTGCTGCTATCAAAATTCTTAAAGTCTCTCTCAATCCTGCTTTTAGATTCTCTTTGTCCAGTTGATGCAAATCGTATTTTATCCTACCTTCCCCTTTCACCTCTCCCGAACCTAAGTCTCTGACTAACGTAAACAGCATGGCAGTTCTTGAATATTTTGCCATCCTGTCTTTCATGTCATGCCCAGAAGTCCATGGAAGGAAAACCGCAAATGAAGCAGGTCCGAATCCAGCACTTTCGACGATAGTCCGGAAATTTGATTCTTGAGTAACGACCTTATGGATGGAAGTTATGATTCCTCCTTCAAAACTTTTACCTTTAAGTTCTGATAAAGAATCTGGGAAATATCCCCAGGCGAATAAAACCGGGTGGAGATGAAGATTTCGTCCAACATTTTTGTTCTTTAATCCACTGGAAACCAGTAAAGGTGGAGTGCAAAGAGCCCCACAAGAAGAGACTGAAATCTTTGCCTCAATAAGCAGCTTCTTTTTGATGTTCTTGCCTTCAGTATTTGCAATTACTCCCACACATTTCTTCCTTTTGTTCTTTCCTTTCTGATCTTTGACTAATAAGAACTTCTCGGCTTTACATCCGGTCAAAATCACCGCACCATCATTGACAGCATCAACAAGCCAAGTGGAATCGGTTCCCTTTTTATCTCCTCTCCTGCAGCCATAACCACAAGAACCACAATAATGATTCTCAGAGGAATTTCTAGCAACTCCTTCGACTTTTAGGCCAAGTCTTTCGCACCCTTTTCTAAGAACTTGATTCTGGAAACCTTCCTCGACACAATTCTCTGTGACGCCGATTCTCTTCCACACTGCATCCATGGCAGATTGATATTCAGCACTACCAAACATCGGAATCTTTTCTTTCTTAGACCATTCAACAAGAACATGGTTTGGAGTTTTGATGGAAGCAGACCAGTTTATAGCTGAACCTCCCCCAACTGTTGATCCTGCCAAACATATAAATTTCCCGTCTATGCTTGGGAAAATTCCACCGGATGCATACAATTCATTCATGGAAGGCCCTTCCAGACCGGAATAATCTTCCGGCACAAAGTAGTTACCTTTCTCCAGGATGACAACTTTCAGGCCGGAATTCGCAAGAACTGCGGCGGCAACCCCTCCTCCACATCCAGATCCAACAATCACTACGTCACATTTGATTAGTAACTCATTTGCCTTGGGATCATCCGTCACATGTATGCCCTTCTGAATGAGTGATTCCTTTAGTGTTGATTCACTTTGGTTCATAGTTTCTACGATGCCCTTTTGAAGAGGTCTCTCCTTTTCTTCGCTTGAATTTTCCACAGGCTCTACATGGTATCCAATTGCTTCCCATGCTGGATTTTGTGAGTTTTCATCAGTCTGCAGCAAATTTTGAATAGGAAACTCATATATGTGAAGGTTAACATATTTAAAATCGAAGCTAATGCAATCTAGTGTAACATATCAGCCTAAGTGTGTGGCTGTTAGTGAGTCGAACCACAATATGGTTAGTATTATTCTGGTTTGAGTTGTTAAATTAGTGTTCAGTAGAGACATAAAAAGCAGTGATTAGCAGAAGTACTACCAAAGAGAAAAAGGTGTAGAAACTGGTAACTTTGAGCAAGTAGAAGACCCTCCTTAATGGGAGCAGAAAACTTCCTCTTGACCATTTCTGGAGTATAGCTTCTCTTTTCTTCAATGGCAATTCAGAGAACTTGTGAACAAATGGCCACTTCCAATTCAAACAGCGATGCCCACAGAGCAAAAGTGTTCCCAATCTGGTTGATAGAAGCTTTAACACCAAGCTCACGATGAACACACCTTTAGGTATTCCTCTCTTCACCATAAGCTCTGCTGTCTATCCAAAAATAAGCAAAAACTGATAAGACTGCTTAATTCTATCAAAGTTGAATTCAAGTCTCTATATGTTATCACTTTACGGAGTAATTAACTGTTAAATATGTTTGACAAAAAAGTAACTATCTAGAATCCACAAATTGTGTAGACCAAAATCTACACAACTATGGGTATTAGCCAAATAAGTTAAGAATTCCAAATTATTTGATATATAAGCTGCGAGACTCACAGTTGTGTAGATTTTGATTCCAACAATTTGTGGGATCTGAGCTTATAAATAAGAAAGCCACTTTTTTTTTTTTTTTGTTAAACATAAATCCTTTTTTGGGCATATTATGAATTTAACAAATTTGAGCTAATTGTATGATGTAAAAGGGAGAACAAGTTAGTTGTCTAAGCTTACCCAGAGACTATTAACCAATATTTGAATGAAGAAGTATGAAAATTTAACTCTATTTATGTTTTTCATAGTTGGTCAATCAATATATATATATATATATATATATATATATATATGAATATGTAGTAGCTGAAGATCTAGTTGCTTGAATTCAGTGGTCTAGGCGTCTAGCAATGAACCGAACTGAACTAACTTAGTCAATTGTCCCGAAATTTACAAGGGAGCAAGGCTTGGTTTGCCGTTGATTGTTGTTGCATGTGTACCGAAGAGATTAAATAGTATCTCAAGCAATTTACCTCGTCAGGGAATGGAGGAAGAGAACCGGAAGACTCGTAGTACGAGTAAAGTGAGTTGTTATGCAAGTTTCCATTGCTCATGGTATCAACTGGGATTGGAGGTATTAAGGCTTCGCATAC
The DNA here is from genome assembly GCA_963555705.1 of Ligustrum vulgare. NCBI lineage: Eukaryota > Viridiplantae > Streptophyta > Magnoliopsida > Lamiales > Oleaceae > Ligustrum > Ligustrum vulgare. Next base: position 2,872,572 of record OY743180.1, read on the forward strand.
AGCAGCCAATGATTGAATCTGAGATGAAGAGAAGCCATGGTTATAGCTTCTGCTCACTCCTCCCCTCAGCAATGGATGACTCTTTCTAATTCCTTCCATTTAGTCTCTCCTCACCCTTTCTATTCTCTCTCTCTCCCTCTCTCTATTCTGCTATACTGCAAACCTTAAACTGTGTTATCTTATATAATACTAAGGGCTTGTTTCACAAGTTTTTTGAAAAGTAGTTTGGAGAAATTTGCGTAATTTAAAAGTAATTTGGGAAATGTGTTTTTTATTTATAAACAATTTACTAAATGGAGGGAAGTGCTTTATCTAACTAGGAGAGTTTTTAAAGGAAGCTGTCGTAAGATAATTTTTTAAAAAGCTCTTCAACAAGAAGCCAGAGCAGAATCAGCCCTTGGTAGGATTGGAATCATTATCACTTTTATCCTTGCCGATGACACCTCACAATCATAAATGAAACCTTAGAGCATCTCCAATCACCAATGAGGATGTGAATTGGATGAGTGAGAAAGAGATAGATATGTTATTTGAAGTGTAAGATTTGAAGTAGGATGTGTAGAAAAAAAGGAGCGGGAAAAGCGAAAAAAGAGAAATAGATATAATTTTAAATAAATTAATTAATTAAAAAATAGTGGAAGATGTGAGATAGAATGTGGATTTGTAGAAGGTGTGAAGTTTAAATGTACGAAAAAGTGGAGAAAAGTGGAAAAAAGTGAGGAAAAAATAGATGTTGAAGTGAGATCCTCGATTTTTTTGGTCTCTCTCTCTCTCTCATCCCATGGACACCCCAATCCATTTTACCATTGGAGATGCACTTAAGAGCTTGAACTTGGAGATGAACCAAAGCTTTAGTAGGCGACCCCCTGGATGGTGCCTTTTTCAAAATCATCATCAACTGTTCCACTTGAGCGGAACTTCTAAATGAAGTTGCTCATGTTTTTTAGCAGGATATGGGCTACGGGATCAAACGGGCCCTAAATACTTGTCTTTTTGGAAGATATTTTTGCAACGTTAACAAGATGTTGTTTGCCTGTTGCCCTTGTCGAGAAGGCACCAAATTTGGCCTTTTACAGGATGGAATACACTGGAAAATGATTAAAGAATAAAAATGTATTATTTTGTAAAGTCTTGATTTAGTTTCACCGTTTTTAGTTTGCTCATGCAATTGATCTTGTCTAAAAAGTTTTAAAAATGACAACTTGGTAATGTACAACAACTGTAAATAATTGTAACAATTTTAATATTATTTTATTATTATTGTCTTGTTTCGCGATTAAATCATGCCCTAAGCAGGGAGGTCTTTGCCATTGTTCGTATTTTAAATACGCAAAATAAATGAATAAATAAAAAATCGACATTTTCTTGATATTAATTATTAACCTAACAATGTGTCGTTTTGGGTATTTTCTATGCAAGGTTAGTTTGTTTTAAGTTAACTAGATATAATCTTTATTATTATTATTATTATAAAAATAGAAGTGAAAAGAGAGAGTCATTTTGGAGGAAAAATTGTATTTAATGACTTTTTTTTGCTCATTTCTACTTTTATGTATAAAAAAATAAATAAAGATAAATAAAGGAAAGATAAATATTTTTGTAGGGAAAATTATTATTTATTACATATTTAGTAAGATTTGTAATAAATATACTTATTATAAAATTAGAAGTGAAGAGAGAGAGAGAGGCATTTTGGAGGAAAAATTGTATTTAATGACTCTCTTTGTTCATTTCTACTTTTATGTATAAAAAAATAAATAAAGATAAATAAAGGAAAAATAAATATTTTTGTAGGGAATATTATTATTTATTACATATTTAGTAATATTTGTAATAAATATACTATGTGTAAATGTATTACATTGAAAATGAAAAAATTTGATAAATATATTTGAACATAAATAATGTGATATCTATATATGTAAATGTGTTATGTAGGAAATGAAAAAATTAGATTAATATATTTGAATATAAATAAATGTGACATCTATGTAAATGTGTTATGTATGAAATGAAAAAATTGTATTAATATATTTGAACATAAATAAATGCCATATCTATGTAAATGTGTCAAATTGAAATGAAAATTTTGGATTAATATATTTAAAAATAAAAAATCCATTCTATATAATTTTGTTAAGTTAGAAATGAAGATTTTGAATCAATATATTTTGAAAATAAATAAATAAAATCATTGAAGTTTTACTTCCTAATATGTCAATAAATGAGTAGGTTCTTCAATAAGCATATTACAAAAATAATTAATTATTTGCTATCAAGTTTTTACCATCAATGATAAATTGATAGAAAATTTAATCATTTCATCATTTGGACAAAAAGTAGTATGCTTAAAAAAAGGAAAAATAAAATATATTAATTAATATATTGGATTTCGAATAAAATATATGTAAGCAACATATTAAAAAATAAATTAAAAATTATAATATATTAAAAGGAAAATATGTGATAAGGTAGGCAAATTTTTAGAGAAAAACGTAGATAAAAGTAAAAAGAAATTTATATAAAAATTTAACTAAGTGCCAAACTTTGAGTGTCGCGGTACACTGAATGTACATGCAAAAATTTTATTTTGATTAGTTTTATTTTTTTAAAAAGTTTCAAATTCAATAACATGTGTTATGTAGGAAATGAAAAAATTGGATTAATATATTTGAACATAAATAAATGTTATATCATATTTCTGTAAATGTGTTAAATTGAAAATGAAAAATTTGGATTAATATATTTTAAAATAAATAAATATATGGTATATAAATTTGTTAAGTTAGAAATGAAAAAATTGAATTAATATATTTTGAAAATAAATAAATAAAATTATTGAAATTTTACTTCCTAATATATCAATAAATGAGAATGCTCTTCAATACGCATGTTACAAAAATAATTAATTATTTTCTATCAAAAAATTTATATAAAAAATTTAAATGAGTACCAAATTTTGAGTGGTTCGATATACTTAGTGTACATGTAGCATTTTTTATTTTGAATAGTTTTGTCTTTTTTAAAGTTTCAAATTCAATAACATTTTGTATTGAAATTTTATTTTTTATTTGATATGATTGAATCAAGATATTTTCAAAATTATAATTTAAAAATTATATATTCCGTGCAACACACGAGTAGACAACTAGTTACATACACAAATTTAATGACTGGCTGATATGAGTGGCCTACGGAAGAAAAATCCAATTGGATCCTATCGATCACTGAAATTTGGGATTTTTTTATGGTGATTGGCGCAATTGATCCCTACATTTCACATTTCTTGCTAAATTCATCACCACGTTTAATTTTTTTGGCCAATTCATCATCACTATCTCAATTCCTTGCGTCTTCTCACATGAACTAGCTGCATCACTCCATATTCATTGTTAACAAAGTACTGAAATTACAACAACTCGTGGATATATCAAATCCCATGAACAAAAGATTATGCTATGTACTCAAGATTTGGTTATGACAATCTAATTTCCAACACATACATGATACATGTATAAAAACCAAAAATCCAATATTTAGCTCTTATTATGTGTATCTCCATGTAAATTTAAAAAATCTATTTTCACTTTTATTCCTATGCTAGGTTTAGTGTTATCACCATTGACGTAGTAATCAACCTATACAATTACATATGTCATATGGAAAAAGTCAGATCGGCTCCAAAATGAGTTAAAGGTATTGATTTTCCTTCAACTTTTGTATTTCCTCGAAATGTTAGTTTCTTTTTTATTCACTAACAAAAACAGATGGCCGCGACGATTTTGGCAAGGAATTAAGAAGGTAGGGGTGAATTTGCCAAAAAAATCAAATGTAGGAACGAATTTCGCAAGAAGTGTGAAAGTTAGAGACCAATTACGCCAATTACCTTTTTCAATTCTGTCCGTTCATTTTTGTCGACCTTGTTTATAAAGATGTGCATTTGTAGTTTTTTTTAGTAAAAGACAACAACATTGATGAATTGAAATATGAGGATGCCGTTTGCCCGAAGCAATTGTATTTTGAAATAGATAATGACTCTAAATGCACGTGTTTTAAATAACTAATTTTTTTTCCATGACCTTGACTATAGGGAAGTGCATTTGTGGCTTTTTATTTATTTATTTATTTATTTAAAGTAAGAGATAACATCAATAAATTGAATTATGAGGATCACGTTTGCGCCTAATGCGATTGAATATTGAAATGGATAACTCACAATTTTATTTTTTTAATTAATTATTTTTATTTTTTTTAAGTAAGAGATAGCTCACCATGATCACATGTGTTTGTGCATGCATGTGTTTGCCCAGACCCACCTTGCAATTCCAATTATACTCTTTTCTTCACGCAATCAAGAAAACTGTTCTACAAATGCTTCACTGAAATGAAAATCCCATTCCCAGATTTTTCTCCATTATCTTCCCGAAGCTCTTCTGTCGACAGTGGCTCCAGCCCGGAGGTCTTACGGACCGCCAACACCGAATTGTTCACTTGGAGTGGTTTTGTTCCAGAATCAAGTGGATGCGTCCCCAGAGAATTTCAAACATTGAACTTATGGAACTTATGAATTTCAAATGCCTCCCTGGTACTTCGGTAGAAGAGCTCATTTTAATTGAAACCCCAGCTTTATATGGTCAAGAAGGTTTATTTTGACAGGAAGCCATGTTTCTGGTGAAATCCCAGGTGGGCTGGCTGAGTTAGTGAAGCTCCCTCTTTCAAGAAACAAATTTGAAGGTGAAATTCCAACAAATTTTTTTTTTCAGAAGTCAAAGAAATTGAAGATTCTTGGATTTAAGTGAAAATGGGTTTCAATGGAAATTTCATGGAGTTATTAAAGATTGATCTGAGCTTCAATGGATTTTCTGGGAAAATCCCAGAAAACTTGAGAAAGAAGCTAGAATTCAGAATTAAGTTATAACAATTTGGTAATTTTGGAGTGACATTGTTTTTGGGTGAGATGAAAAGTTTGAAGGAAGTGTATTTAAGTGGGAATTTTCTTGGAGGGCAGATTCCGGAAATATGAGAGAATCTTGAGTGCATTTTGGGAATAGGACTTGTTGGGAATTATTCCTGCGTAGATGGGGGCACATTTGAGAAATATGTGTTTTTCAGTGCTTTACAATAACAAGCTTGAAGGTACAGTGCCTAAGGAATTTGGGACACTATAATTTGTAAGTGAGTTGAATTTGGAAATTAAGGCTCGTTCTCTTTGCTTTTTTGAGACTATTTTGAATTTTCAGTTGTCGAAAATATCCAAAATGCGTTCACGTATTTTGGAAAATGAATTTTTGAAAATATATATATATATATATATATATATATTTAAATTTTTAATTGCTTTCAAGTATTACTTATTTTTATTTTTAAATTTATGTATTGTTATGAAATTTTTTTTGACGAAATTACTCCAAAAGTAAACAAAATATGGTTTCAAGGGATTTATAAATAATGGTTTATCTTATTTCATGAATCACATTAAAGCATTTCGCTCCTTATATTTCTACCCTCCTTGTACAGTTGAAGTTTCGATGTGGATTCTAGTTTTTTGTTATATCGGTTATTTAATTCAATTGTAAATTGAGTTGTCCAATTTGTAATTTCTTAATTAAAGCCTTTTTTTATTACTTAATTTCTTGATTAAAGTTGACTACACAACAATATCATAATTTATTTTAAATAATTCCCTCTATTTTGAAAATTATTATTTTTTTATTCTCTTTTATTTATTCAATTCTTCAATTATTTCTATTTAATGAAGAAGTCTCAATTTGATGCATGTCAAACATATTAAATCGTACAAGTCAGAGATGAGATAGCTACGCAGATGTGGGTATTCCGGAGACGCGCTTCATTGTATTAAAATATTTTATCTTTTGAATTAACATTTTTTTTATAATCGGAGAACTGTGCTTATTTTGCCCGTTGACAGTAACTCGATGTTGTTACAATTGAACTACTCTCCAATATATGAAATAATATATATTGATTGGTTTAGATTTCAAGTTTTGTTAGTTGCTAGATTAACAAAATGTTTGTTTAATAGCCTACTTACTGATTTATTGACATTAAAATTAAAATTAATGTAATTCAACAAATAAATCATTTATATATATATATATAAAATATCACAAAATAATTATATCAGAAAATTATAGAGTAAACGTATTTTTCAGTTTTCCATTTTTGAAAGCAGTTTTTCAAAATCACAAAAAGAATACGTTTTCATCAATCTAAAAAAAAACAATGAAAACAGATAATTCAAAATAAAATTCAAAATTCAAATACAAAGAGAACGCCCTTTAATAATTTGGGTGAAAGTGTTAGCCATTATTTCAATAGTGGCATCAATTAGTCAAAAGTTTGGCAAAGTTTGGCATCAATTAGTCAAAAATGGAGCACTTGAATTTCCACCATAGATGTGGAAATAAAATTGATGGTTGTGATTCATTCTCTTAGCCTATAAATAGGCATGCTTCATTTTGTTTTTAGAACATCAAGTAGAAGAGAACAATTCCTTTGTTTTCTCTTGTCAGAGTTTGTAGTACTTGAGCATTTGGAGAGGTGCACTTGTAAAGTGTTCTTCTTTTGTAGTTTGTGAGAAAGAGTGTTTGTTTGGTGAGGTAGAGATATTTGTATTCCACATTTGTCATATTAGTGGAAATTTGGAATCTCCCTCCGTGGACGTAGGCAATTTGCCGAACCACGTAAATCTTTTGTTGTTCTCTTTCTCTTTCGAATTCGTTATTTCTATTTTTGCATTGGTCGAACTGTCGATTAATTCGCTTCCGCACAACAATTGGTATCAGAGCCTTGACTCTCTTAAAATTCTAAGTATGCTCTGTGGTTGCAGCACTGACTGATCTTCCACATCAGAAAAGATTTTTTGAGAACAAGGATCTTGGTATATATTTTTTTGAGATTTTATTTTTTTTGAAAAATGTCGACGGAGACTGAGGACCTACCTCCAGCCATTTTAGATGGATCTTCAAGGCCCACTGTGTCTTCAACAAGAACAGTGGTAACAAATGCAAAAATAGACGTGAAAAAATTTGATGGCACAAATAACTTTACTATGTGGCAATGTGAAGTTATGGATGCGCTATTTCAACAAGAGCTAGACATTGCTCTTGAAGAAGATAAGCCAGCTGACATGGATGATCTAGAATGGACAAGAATCAATCGGAGTGCCTGTGTGATCATCCGTTCGTGTCTCACCAGAGAGCAAAAGTTCCCATATATGATGGAGAAATCGGCAAGCAAATTATGGAAGGAGTTGGAGAAGCAGTTTATATCAAAAAGCTGCCAAAACAGACTCTATTTGAAGAAGAAGTTATTTCGCTTCCGATATCAACCTGGCACAACTATGTACAACCATATTACTGAGTAGTAGAAATTGGTAGCTGAGTTGATAAATCTTGAAGAATCTTTCAAGGATGAAGATAAGGCCATGTTGCTCTTGACTTCTCTTCCCGATGAATATGAACACCTTGTCACTACGATACTTCATGGAAATGATGAAATTACTTTTGATGAAGTATGTGCTGCTTTGTACAACAATGAGATCCGAAAGAAGGATCAAAAGGAACATGGAAGTTCAGCAGGAGAAGCCTATACTATAAGAGGTCGTGCTCAAAGTCGTAATCCCGGGAGAAGGGGCAGATCTCGTTCGAAGGGCAAGCCTGCTAAAGATGAATGTGCCTTCTGTCATGAAAAAGGTCATTGGAAGAAGGATTGTCCAAAGCTGAAGAACAAAGACAAGGTTAAAGGTATTGCTGGAGCTACTTCAGAAGCCAATATAGCCAAGTGTGAAGATGATGAGTCAGAATTTGTTCTAGCTAGTACATCAAGTATATCTCACTCAGACGAATGGATTATGGATTCGGGTTGCACTTATCACATGTGTCCCAACAGGGAGTGGTTCTTCAAACTCGAAGAACTAAATGGTGGTGTTGTTTACCTCGGCAATGATGAGATCTTGAAAACAACAGGGATAGGTTCAATCCGTTTGAGATGTCATGATGGATCAACTAGAATTCTGACAGACGTAAGGTATGTACCAGATTTGAGTAAGAATCTCATCTCCGTGGGAGCCTTAGAATCTAAAGGCTTGTTCGTGACTATACGAGATGGAGTTCTGAAAATTGCTAAAGGCGCACTCGTGGTAATGAAAGGCATTAGGAGAAGTAATTTGTATTACTTCCAAGGTAATACAGTTATTGGATTGACGGCTACAGCATCAGGAGAAGACGAAGATTCAGAAATCACAGAACTTTGGCACATGCGGTTGGGACATGCTGGTGAAAAAGCTATGCAAACTCTGGTGAAGCAAGGCCTATTAAAAGGAGCAAAAACATGCAAGATGGATTTTTGCAAACATTGTGTTTTGGGAAAACAGACAAAAGTAAAGTTTGGTACTGCAATCCATAATACAGAAGGTATTCTGGACTATGTTCACTCAGACGTGTGGGGACCTACAAGGACATCTTCCTTGAGAGGTATGCACTATTTTGTTACTTTTGTCGATGATTTTTCCAGAAGATTTTGGGTGTATCTGATGAAGACAAAAGATGAAGTATTAGATCGTTTTCTTATATGGAAGAAGATGATGGAGACGCAGACGGGCAGAAAAATTAAACGACTCAGATCAGACAATGGTGGAGAATACAAGAGTGATCCGTTTCTTAAAATCTGCCAAGATGAAGGTATTATGCGACACTTCACAGTCAGAAATACACCACAGCAGAATGGGGTGGCTGAACGCATGAATCGAACATTGCTGGAGAAGGTTCGATGTATGTTGTCTAATGCTGGATTGGACAAGAAATTTTGGGCTGAGGCAGTAATATATGCGAGTCATCTCATTAATCGTTTACCATCTGCTGCCATTGGAAATAAGACACCTATGGAGGTTTGGTATGGAAAACCTGCTACTGACTATGATTCTTTACATGTTTTTGGTTCCACTGCATTCTACCATGTAAAAGAATCTAAGTTGGATCCAAGAGCTAAGAAAGCACTGTTTATGGGGATCAGCTCTGGAGTAAAGGGATATCGCTTATGGTGTCATGATATGAAGAAGATAATTCTTAGCAGGGATGTCACTTTTGATGAATCTGCTATGTTGAAAAAGGTGACCGAGGGTGCTCAGCAGCAGGTGGAGCAAGTTCCGCAACAGGTGGAGTTTGATGCAACTTTGATTGACCCAGCAGGTGAAACTCCAATAGAAGAGGAGTATGTTGAAGAACAACAAGAAGAGGAGGTTTCAACCCAAGAACCTCCATCGCAACCGAGATCAATTGCAGTTGATAGGCCACGAAGAGAAATTCGAAAACCTGCTCGATTTGTTGATATGGTGGCCTATGCACTTCCAATTGTAGATGATGATGTTCCTTCTACTTACAAAGAAGCTGTCAGAAGTTTTGAAAATGATCAGTGGAAGGAAGCTATGGCAGATGAAATGCAGTCCCTTCAGAAGAACAAAACGTGGGAGCTAGCTCAACTTCCGAAGGATAAGAAGGCAATTGGGTGCAAATGGGTATTTACAAAGAAAGAAGGATTTCCTGACAAGAACGAGGTTCGCTTCAAGGCACGGTTGGTGGCTAAAGGCTACGCTCAGAAGGAAGGAATTGATTATAATGAAGTATTTTCTCCAGTTGTGAAACATTCTTCCATTCGTATTTTATTGGCCTTGGTAGTGCAGTTTGACTTGGAACTGGTTCAACTTGATGTGAAGACCGCCTTTCTGCACGGTGATTTGGAAGAGGAAATCTATATGACTCAGCCAGAAGGATTCAGGGTTGCTGGAAAGGAAAATTGGGTTTGTAAATTGAGCAAATCGCTATATGGACTTAAGCAGTTACCGAGGCAGTGGTATAAGCGATTTGACAAGTTTATGTTGGAGCAAAAGTACACACGAAGCAAGTTTGACCATTGTGTTTATTTTCACAAGCTAAAAGATGGATCTTTCATATATCTACTCTTGTATGTTGATGATATGCTGATTGCATCAAGGAGCCATGAAGAAATTGACAGATTGAAGGCTCAGCTAAACCAAGAGTTCGAGATGAAAGATCTCGGCGAGGCAAAGAAGATTCTTGGCATGGAAATAAGCAGAGAAAGAAACAGAGGTAAGCTTTGTCTGACTCAAAAGCAGTATTTGAAGAAAGTAGTACAACGTTTTGGTCTAGACAATCAGTCAAAACCTGTAAGTACTCCACTTGCCCCTCATTTCAAGCTTAGCTCTACGATGTCTTCCAACACCGACGCGGAACAAGAATACATGTCAAAAGTTCCTTATGCAAATACAGTTGGAAGTTTGATGTATGCAATGGTGTGTACAAGACCTGACATTTCACATGCAGTTGGAGTGGTGAGTAGGTATATGCATAGTCCTGGTAAAGGACATTGGCAAGCTGTGAAATGGATGTTAAGGTATATTTTGAAAACCATTAATATTGGTTTAGTGTTTGAGTGGGATGATTCACTTGGTCATTGCGTAGTAGGATATGTTGATTCTGACTATGCTGGTGATTTGGATAAACGTCGATCAACGACTGGATATGTGTTTACTTTTGCAAAAGCTCCAGTCAGTTGGAAGTCCACTTTACAGTCTACAGTCGCTTTGTCTACGACAGAAGCAGAATATATGGCAGTTACAGAGGCTGTTAAAGAGACAATTTGGCTGCAGGGGTTACTTGGTGAATTGGGAGTTGTTCAGAAACACATCACTGTGTATTGTGATAGCCAGAGTGCTATTCATTTGGCAAAGAACCAAGTCTACCATGCACGGACGAAGCACATCGATGTTAGATATCATTTTGTGTGGGAAATTGTTGAAGAAGGGGAGATCCTACTTCAAAAGATTCTAACAGCTGAAAATCCTGCAGATATGTTGACCAAAGTGGTAACAGCGATCAAGTTCAATCATTGTTTGGACTTGATTAACATCCTGCGAATTTAAACACCTACGAGGTGTGTGGTGCCAACAGGCACAATTGGAGACACTCTTTCTCATTTTGTTTGGAAGCAGTTCATTTGAATCAAGATTGAAGCCAAGGTGGAGATTGTTAGCCATTATTTCAATAGTGGCATCAATTAGTCAAAAGTTTGGCAAAGTTTGGCATCAATTAGTCAAAAATGGAGCACTTGAATTTCCACCATAGATGTGGAAATAAAATTGATGGTTGTGATTCATTCTCTTAGCCTATAAATAGGCATGCTTCATTTTGTTTTTAGAACATCAAGTAGAAGAGAACAATTCCTTTGTTTTCTCTTGTGAGAGTTTGTAGTACTTGAGCATTTGGAGAGGTGCACTTGTAAAGTGTTCTTCTTTTGTAGTTTGTGAGAAAGAGTGTTTGTTTGGTGAGGTAGAGATATTTGTATTCCACATTTGTCATATTAGTGGAAATTTAGAATCTCCCTCCGTGGACGTAGGCAATTTGTCGAACCACGTAAATCTTGTGTTGTTCTCTTTCTCTTTCGAATTAGTTATTTCTATTTTTGCATTGGTCGAACTGTCGATTAATTCGCTTCCGCACAACAGAAAGAATCCCATTCAGTGCTGGTTTTGTATCCAAAACTGGAAAAAGTTGAAGTCGAATGGCAATTTAGACTTTTGCGTTGATGAGGGTTTGATGTTTTCTAATGTCAGTGACTCGGTGGTAGTTTGGGACAGCTTTAAGTTGTAGCAATATTTCCAAAACTACCCTTTTCGACGTGGGTTCTTCATATCCTAGGTTACATATTTTGTATGTTTTAATACTTATTGGGTTTATGTTTTTCTCGTCTCTCTTAAGAAGAAAACATAGTAAAGTTGTAAATTTATCCAAGATGTACACCCAATTTGGTTTTTCGTTTTGGCACGTTTGAGTTGCAGTGCAATGTTTCTAGGATTACACTTGTAGAAATCTGTTTTTTTTTTTTACACATAACCCCACTTACACAATCACTAGAAAACTGTCACATTTGTATCCGTAATCCCATGTGGAACTCATCTGTACAAATAGCATTTTCCTAATTTCTATTCCTTTTCAACGTAACGAGGCTTGACAATTTTCGAGTCGAAATGACCTCATTACATCTTGAATCTTGAAATGGAGTACTATGAATCTATGATGAGAAAAATGTTGTTGAAAAACAAGAATCAATGTATATAATTTGAGGATTATATGTACTCTATAGTGTATGTTGAATGCTATGCTAAATCCATACATGCAAAAAGAGTGTCAATTTTTCCAAAAGGGAGATGTTTTGAATGATGATTAGCATAAATCAAGGTTGTTTTATGCAATGATTCAGGGAGAAAATTGATGAAGCTAAGGTTTCATTTAAGCAGGTGAAGAACTTAAGTAATAAAATCACCTAGGACCAAAAAAGTTGAAGAAAAAAACATTAATATCCATCACTGTTTTTCTTGTCTTGATCTTCTTCTATAACTGGCTTTACACTTGAAGTTTGATTCCGCTCACCGCAAGGGGAGCCAGGATCGGAGGAGGACGAGACGCCCTTCAATCTTGATCGGGTTGATCCAACACTGTTTGACTCTTTAGACTTCTTTCTACGTGATTTCTTGGGAATGTCTGGTACATTTTTTGAGGACGAGTCGGTCGATCCTTGGCCTACTTCCTGGTGGTGTCGACTGGATTTAACGCTGCCTTCAGACGAGTCCTTGGAGTGTCGTCTTGATTTGCCCCTGGATGACGAATCTTTCTTTTTCGGCGAATCTGATGAACCTTCTTTCGAAGAATGGCGTCGCGAGGATTTTGGAACGTCGGATAGGTCCCTACCCGAAGAATTCTCTTTTCTGCTGCCTTTTGAATCTATAAAACGCAAAGTAACTTACGCCGTAAGCGAATCGACCGTCTAAAAATAGACAAATTTCTCGACGAAATTATGTAAAAACATTGGATCAAACCTTCAGAAACCCATTTAATTTCAGGATTCTCTCTAGAGTCTCCAGGGGGGCCTAAAGGTGCTGATTGAATTCCTGTTGGTGGTGTGAAATCTTTCATCTGTACAGAATCACAAATTTATTCAAAAGTAACTATTTCTGAGTCGACGATACTCGGCGTCGAGCTTTCGCGACTCGTCGAAACATTAAAATATTTATGGAAATTGGATTTATACCCAGCTTGGAGAATCAACAGAAGGTCCATCCCATCCTATATGAGCCACATGCTTTACATCTGTGGGAAGACCAATTTGAAAGTCCTCTTCTTTTCCTTCCTCTGCATCAAAAATAACAAAAAGCTCTGTAATTTTATTGCAGCACTTTACATCAAGAATTATACACTAAAAATCTTGAAATTCTTCAAAGATCATTATTATAACTTGGCCTATGTTATTTAACGTCATCATTATAATTTATAAACAACACAATTTTTCATACCACTGTTTAACAACACATATTTTCTTTTTCCACTTTTTAACCACATATTTTATCTCAAAAACATAAATAAATCAATTTATAATTGCCACAGTGGATTCAAAGTTGAAACTAAGACAAGTCAAGGATTATCAGAACACTGAAGAACTCGATATACAAATAAAGAATCAACTTTATATCAAGAAAATGCAATTGAAAATCTTGGAATGCTTCAAAGATCATAACCACCCCTCTAGACTTGTGAAAGGAAATGATATGTCCTAAAGAATATGAAAGTATCACTCACCGAATATCTGAGAAATGTATCGAAGACCTTTCAAAAGACCTTTCATCTTGGTCGACATGGTTATGTTCCCTCTTATAATTCAAGGAAGATGCATCGATAATTACGAGAAAATTAATCAACCCTTTTAGAAGAAAAATTTAGTGGCATCCCAATCCCATGGATTTATATGAATCCATGCAATGTAAAAAGCAGCAGCAACACCACCCTAGACTCTCAAATCTTGATGCTTTAATTTGAATAAAAACTTCAAGAAAGAGAGAGGGGGGAATTAAAAAATATTATATAATGTGAAATAATTTCCTTCAAATAGTAGTGTTTTTGTACATGAATTATGTGTTAATGGTGTGAAAGAAATTGAAATATCTAAACCAAAACCTTTCATCAATTCATGGCAATGCATTTCTGGTTGTTAATGCCAGTTCATTGAAGCCAGAAAATCATCGAAAATTTAGCTTTTGAAATGAAATCTGTTATGACATTTATTTTAAGAAAATAAAATAAAATAATTATTTTCACTAGGAAAAAGGGTACTGCATCGCGATTTCCTTAAAATGATATTATTGCCTATCATTTCTATGAAATATAAGCTAATAATGTGTAGATGTTTGTGATTGGAGATATAAACAAGCTTATTGTTGACAAATAAAAATGAGGCATGGTTAAACGACCCAAAAAACGAAGCCCAATTAGAGATGGGCCAAGATCAAGATCATGTACAAGCCCAAGGCGAGGCCATAGAGCGAAGACCCAAAATCGCTCAAACTTGCAAGACGCCCAAGATTTGGGCGACTGGAGCGTTCTAGCATTATTTAAGTAACGGTTATTAAAGCAGTTAATAGGTAACCGTATCACACCCCCACGATCCAATAAATTCAGTTAAGTAATGGGATAACGATAGCAGTTTCTGGACAAGTCATCAATTATAGAGAAAGTGGACAGTTACATGGCGATAATTTAGTTTGCAAGTGGTTTTGGAAGAGGAAAATTTTTCAAGGGGTATAAAAGAGAAAAGAGAACATGGAAGAAAAGACCGATCAATCAACTCTCAAATAGAGAATTATGTAATTTTCAGTTTCATTTCAATTTCCTTGTAATTTTCGTGTACTTTGCATTTCAGTATGTTTGTGCTCCTTGGAGGTATTTCGCTTCTCCTTTACAAATTGTAATCTTCATAAATAAATAAAACACCCCTCGTTAGGACTTTTTCATGAGAGGTTGTTGTTCTTTACACATCATCTGAACTTTATTTTAATTATTAGCGAGACTTGATTCCCCGCGCGAAACACTTATCCATCGTCAGTTGTTTAATTTTTAAAATAGGTAGTTTAATGCAGTATTAGAGAGATAAAATATTTCGAGTTTAAGCCGTGGTGAACTAATGATTTTGCAGACAAAAATAACAAAATAGAATTTTTGCTTATTGAATATAACTCCTTATTTGATTATGATTAAAATCTGATTTTAATCTCAAGTCAAAGAAAATACTTAATTTTAGCAACACATTTTATGAGACCCATAACTTTTTAATTAACATCTCATCAACTTTTATCAAAATTTATTAAAAATCTAATTTTAATCTATCTACACTACTTAAAAAGTGTGGATAGAGGAGAATCTTTTACTTGACGATTATGTCCTTACATTTTTTCCTCTAAACCAAATATACCCCATATTGCCCAATAAATTAACCTAAACAATTACATAAAAAAATAAAAACTAAAAAAACTAAACGAAGAAGAAACGATAAGTCGACAGCTTCTCTATTTGAAAACTTATCTTCTACATCTACACCTACACCTACACCTACACCTACACTTACATACATACATACATACATACATACATACCCCATATTGCCCAATAAATTAACCTAAACAATTACATAAAAAAATAAATAGAGGAGAATCTTTTACTTGACGATTATGCCCTTACATTTTTTCCTCTAAACCAAATATACCCCATATTGCCCAATAAATTAACCTAAACAATTACATAAAAAAATAAAAAATAAAAAACTAAACGAAGAAGAAACGATAAGTCGACAGCTTCTCTATTTGAAAACTTATCTTCTACATCTACACCTACACCTACACCTACACCTACACCTACACCTACACTTACATACATACATACATACATACATACATACATACATACCCCATATTGCCCAATAAATTAACCTAAACAATTACATAAAAAAATAAAAAATAAAAAACTAAACGAAGAAGAAACGATAAGTCGACAGCTTCTCTATTTGAAAACTTATCTTCTACATCTACATCTACACCTACACTTGCATACATACATACATACATACATACATACATACGTACGTACGTACATACACTACTTAAAAAGTGTGAATAGAGGAGAATCTTACACTTGACGATTATGTCATTACATTTTTTCCTATAAAACAAATATACCCCCTATTGCCCAATAAATTAAACTAAACAATTACATAAAAAAATAAAAAATAAAAAACTAAACGAAGAAGAACGATAAGTTGACAGCTTCTCCATTTTAAAACTTAGAAAACAAAAAGAAGAAATCTCTCATCCTCTTTATCGCTGCCTCTTAATCGCGCTGCTCGCAGACAAGGTAAACTTTCACTGATTTTTTTTTTTTTTTTGACAATTCACACTCTTTTTATCCATGATTTCTGTATCATTCTTGAGGTTTCCATGAATTTGGACTTTTTTTTTGTTTGGTTTAGATCTGAAAATGTTGGACTACCAAATTCAGTACTCATGTTTTGCAATGTACTCTAATGTCATGGTTAATTCGGCACGTGACTACTCATCGGTGAGGTAAATTTCACTTGAATTTTTTATTGCTAATACACACCCTTTTATCCATAATTTCAATCTCGTTCTTGAGATTTCCATGAATTCTGACTTAGTTTTTCGTTTGATTTAGATCTGGAAATTTTGGACTATTGATTCGAGTACCCATGTTTTGCAATGTGCTCTAATGTCATTGTTAATTTGGCACGAGAATTGGATTGGAGATTTAAAGGGACTTATGTAGTTGATGCATAAAAATAGAGGGATGGGCAAGCTAGGAAGTATTTAAAGAAGAAAACTCATCGTGATCTTTGTTTATTAAAAAGAAAGGTGAAAATAACAATTCAGGAGAGTTTAGAGATTGATTAATAAGAAAGGCCTAGATCAATTTTAAGTGATTTGAGCTCAAGTGATGAGAATGAGTCAGTACAGTCTATGAGAAGAAGTGTTAAGGATAAAAAACTCCATAATGGTCCAGTTGGTTGTGGGATAAATTGATTTCGAGGTAGGGAGTAGACAAATACATTGGTCGGATGGAGGTTAGTGGTGAGAGGAAAAGGAATGTGTTAGATTTGTTTGAGTTTGACGAGTCTGATGGTTTTGACAGAGAAATGTGGATGCCTGATTATCAAGACGATACGTTTAAGATGAAATATAATGTTGTTGTCAGATTCAATTCACATTGGACAGGAAATCACTTGATGCAAAGAAAGTATGTAAAATTTTAAATAAAATGATTATATACTTCATTATTTGTTTTGTTATTGGTTTTTGTGTCATAAACATTCTTATTGTTTTATTGAAATTATGCAATGCTTATGTCTGTTTACATGGTGAAGGTTGTTGGCATTCTCCCCCCGAAATCGTAGGTACAACTTTTTTTATTATCCTGTTTCGTATTAATTTGTTGGTACTCGATCATAAAGGGCTCTAATTGCCTAAAATGACCATTTTTTCCTTGACTCATTTATGTTCTCTTTTTTTGTTTTGTTTTAGGGCTATAGAGATGTGGTAAAAGTTGTCTTTGGACTTCTGAAACCCAGCTCTACTATCATCAGAGATTCATCGACCTGACACTAGGTTGGCAAAAATGATCCTTGTTGAATTCATGTATCTACTATTATCTTTGGACTTACTAGGACAAGAGGTTACTATTGTTACTGTCTTGCCTCCCTCTTTAGTCTTAATTTTCTTAGTCATATATGCTTCTGCTTGAGAGTGTGTTTCCAGTCTTGATAGTCGCTTATTGATTTTTAAGTATACATTAATTACATCGGTTTTTGAAAATAGATTTTAAATTTTTTTATTTTTTTGATTGAGGGTTCATTTCTTATTAATGCATTAATTATCTCATTGATAAAATCAAGAAAAATAACAAAAGTGTATGATGTTAACAAAAAATGTGCACAAAGAAGTTATATTGTAGTCGTAACATTAAATTATAGTTTACTTCAACATTGCAAATATTGTTTAAAAACTATTTGTTACTATTAAAAATTGCAAAAATTATTCATCATTCACATAAGACGTGCAACGCACGTTCTAATGACTAGTATCAAAAAAGGGCTAAATGATTTTCTAACTATAAGTAAAATTATGGCTATGAACGTGCATAAATAAAAACATGATTGAATTATAACATTATTACAAGGAACACAAAGCCAACAAAGTTCCTCATCGCGTAGCATATTTTAAGGTGATGTGACACACTATCTATTGCGATTACTCCAATATAGTCTCGTTTAATATCAATTAAAATCTAAAGTTTAATCGAAGTCAACATCAATAGTCAATTTTAACCATATATTTTACAAGACTCACAATTTCTTAATTAAACATTTTATCAACTTTTATTAAAATAGGGAAAATGGGCCAACCCATAAAATGAGATACAATACAAATAGAACCTAATAGAACCCATTTAAGCCCAAAAGACACACATTTATAATTGGGCCTAAAAGAAGAGCCCAGCAATCCAAACCAATAAAACCCTAGCCAGCCTCCAATACAAATGTAAGCTACACCTTCTTCCCATACACGGTTCACGCAGTAATTGCCAGAAAATGGTGAGGCCTTCAAAAAAAATTTTGCCTTCAACATTTGATATACTATTCTTCTGTATAGATTCGTGTATAAAGTTTCAATTTCTCTGCAATGTAAATGATTTTTGGATTGTTTCTTGTTTGTAGCCGTTCAAGAGGTATGTCGAGATCGGAAGAGTGGCCCTTGTCAACTACGGCAAAGAATATGGCCAGCTCGTTGTCATTGTTGACGTCATCGACCAGAACCGGGTATGTCTACCAATTTTTCCTTTGATTTGTGCGTTAAATACATTTTGATTTTAGTTCATTTTAATTGGATTTAATCTTTGTTACTTTCTGTTATTTATGCCATGCGCATTGTTTTTCTTTTTCAGTAATCTTTTCTGCACTGTGTGGATATAAGTTAGTGGATTTGACTAGTTACTTTGAATAATACATCTTTCAATAGATTTGATTATTGGATTTGGACTTGCATTTTGCTTGGATTAATCGTTTGCACTATCTTTCGCTGTAATTTGATCAAAGAATTGAAATCCATTTCAATCTTGTTTGTGTGATCGTAAATGAAATGAATCTTGCCTGAATGTACGTGTTTCAAACTATTTGCTTAATTGTAGGCTCTTGTGGATGCACCGGACATGGTGAGGAGCCAAATGAACTTTAAAAGGCTCTCTCTTACCGATATAAAGATTGACATCAAAAGGGTTCCGAATAAAAAGACTCTTATTGCCGCTATGGAAGCTGCTGGTTGGTCTTAAATTCTATAATAACCTTACTCTGCATTGATTATATTGTTCATGAAATGAAACTTCATGACATTTACCTGCAGATGTCAAGAATAAGTGGGAAAACAGTTCATGGGGGAGGAAGCTGATCGTGCAGAAGAGAAGGGCTTCTCTAAATGATTTCGACAGGTTCAAGTTGATGTTGGCAAAAATCAAGGTCGGAATTTTCTTGATAAGAGTACCTTTTATATTAATTTATTGTGTGCGCTTCATGAGAATAGATAAATTTAAGCTACCATGTTAGGCCTTTGAGACTAAGAAGCTGTATTTTAACATATTTGAATAATTTTCTTGTTGCTGTACAATGTCGATTTCTCTTTAGCCTTTATCGTAATCCGGAATTTAATCGCTTTGGTGATCAAAGAATTACTGTAATTGTGCCAGTGTATGTTTTAACTCTTCACACTTTGATGCTGCAGAAGGCTGGCATTGTGAGGCAGGAGCTTGCAAAGCTAAAGAAAGATACCACTGCTTGAAGAGTTGCTACCACCCAATTTACGGATATTAAGATTTTGTTGTAGGATTTTGAAAGATTTTCCAGAATTATTGCTTGTTAATGAATGTCACAAATTCATGTTACTTTTGGAAATTTTAATTAATGATATCGTGGGACTCTTGAACCTTGTTTCTCATTTATATTGTTGGAACAGTGATTTTTTGTTAAAAATGTGGTTTAAAAAGAGGAAATTTTTTTGTTTATGTGCATTGTTAGTAGAATGTATTGTTGAAAATGAATTTGAAAAAAAATTAAATTTTAGAATGATAGGCTCAAACAAAAGCAATATATGATAGTTTTAGAGTTAGTTTGGTGGTAAGAGTTTTTAAGGAATTTGAATATTTGTGAGAGATTTAAAAAAGAAGTGTTAAAAGTAATGGGTTTCATGAAAATACATGGTTGAAAATAAATTTGGTTGAAAATAAATTTGATGGGTGGGTGAAGAATCTGGAAAAATGATAAACAAGCCCTTGTTCTTGATTTTTTTTTTTTTTTTTTCATTTGGTTGAGGAAGAAAAGCATTTTGATTTGAAGGCAACAGGAACAAACATTCCTTACAACCACCCTTGAGTAGTAAAATATAGAAAATTACAACGCATAAAACTCGATACTTCCTTGGATGAGAATTACGCATTACATCTTACAAACAGGAACAAGAGGCAACTCTAAACAAAAACGGGACACAACACAATGCCACATTTACCAAGATACTATTTATGTAAATGAAAGATTTCCTTCACCTGGCATTTTAATGTTTTCCGGACACCATCCACTCACTTCCGAATCGAAAGGAAGTCGAAGCTTCGAAGAGGGTCGCTGTGAGTTCCTTTAGTAACTGCAGTACGAGAGAAAGCCGAGGATTTAGGTTCAATGACGGGTTGAATTCTTTGTGTGGTAGAGACACGGCCACTGCTCAACACCAATCTACTTGAGTGGCCGTCGGTGGGTCCACCGGAGGAGCTTGGTCTGCTGCTCGAAATTGCTGCTCTCTTTGAAGTGCTGCCATTTCGAGAAGCTTGGCCTCTCTCCGAATCAGGTTGCTGCATATTACAAATCATAAGAAACCTCACAGCACGAAAATTGACACGAGAAAATGAAACACAAGGGGAAATCACAAATAGAAGTGCATGTCTGGCTATGCTCAGAAAATTTATTAAGCCCCTTTTTGGTTCAGATTAAAATTTGATATTAGTCTCAAGTCCAAGTCCAGAGTTAATTTTAACCACACATTTTATGAAATTCATAACTTTTCAACCACACATATCATCAAATTTTATCAGAATCTATATAAAACCTGATTTTAATCTATACCAAACAGGTGCTTAAGTAAAAAGTTGAGTTTCAAAATTGTAGATATATCACTTTGAAAGTAACACCTACCTTGTTTGTCAGAACAAGTAATTCTTTTAGTCAAAAGAAATGAGTAACATCCAAACATGTTTGGACGACAAAATTTAGAAGTTAACTTGCTTAAAAGCTTAAGCCAAAACATGCTATGAAACTTAATTTTATATGGGATGATAAAATACCACATCTTTGGATGAAGGTGCATCTTCTGATGCCCTGTGTCTTGAATGTTCACCATTACGCCCTGAACCTCCAGGATTCCTCCTCGAAAAAGCTTCAACAGCACCGGAGAATCTATCTCGAATATCTTGCCCCGCTAGATGAGACAACCAAATCAGACAAGGGAATCAATAATAAATCTACCGATCACTATTAAAATAGTATACAAGAAACCAGAAATGTTAATTCAAAAAATGCAAACAGTTCAAAAATCAAAATAACGAAATAACAAATTGCGTAGGACAAAAAAAATAAAAAAAAGAATCAGGATGCACTCGAGCTCAATCTTTATTTTTAGGTGTTCTTTCTGCTAAAGAAAGACATATATACCTGATGTTTTTAATGGTCTTTCACCAGAAGTTCCAACCCCTGCATTGCCACTGGGATTCTGGGACCAAAGGCACGAAATTAGTATATTATCCTTGTAAAAAGATGAAACAAACTCTAACGTGTGCAAAGTACTTACTCTTGCTTTAGAACTGGTGCCAATCTGAGGATACTTCAGTATTGTCCAATCAAAAACATAATCAAATTGGTAACCTGCGGAGACAACAAGTCAAGATGCAGATGTTGCAAAATATGCCTGAAATACAATGTATTCAAGAAGGAACTCAACAAGTCGAGCAAAAAAGAATTATATTAGAAATTTTTTATAGCATATTAACAATTAGAAGCTGGACATGACGGAATCACATAGTTTCAGTACTTGCTACCTTCGCGAATAAATAAATCCCTGAAAAGCCTCTTCAAATACGAATAATCTGGCTTGTCCTCAAATCTTAATGATCGGCAATAATGAAAATATGATATGAACTCAGATGGATATGATTTGCATAGTACCTGTTAATAATTTTAAAATCAAGTGAACATACAGCCACTGTCACTAGTAACTATTAATACAACAAAGGGGAACCACCGAATTCAAAGAGGATGTGCTGGGATGAAAACGATGGACAAGATTTAGCATCCAGGAACAGAGGAAAATAATAGTTAATGAAAATAAACAGGAATCAACTCCATCAAATACCAGTAAAAAATTAAATCTTTATGCATCTTATGCATGAATTTGTAGAAATCACGTTTTTTATAACGATAAAGTCTTCACCATGAGTGAAAAATATCGTCTTAGCTCATATATCAAGGACTAGTATCAGCGGTGGAAATCAAGTAGATATAAATCGCGACAAGGTAGGTTTACAAGGCAGGAAAATTAATCAAACAAACAGTACTAAGTACCAAGACTTATAGTTAGGCTATGTTTGATTGGAAATATTTTCAAGGAAAATGTCACATCAAAGAAAAGATTTTCCATTTTTTTTTTTTTTTTTTTTTTTTTTTTTTTTTTTTTGGGAAAATTTTCTTGAAAAATTGTTCTTAGTACAATCATCTCATGCACAAATTAAGCTATTTTCTTGGAAAACATTTTCTCACCATTTTGGTAAGAAAATTTGCATGGAAAAGGCAAATATTTTCATTTGCCTTTTCCATGTTGAATCAAA
Organism: Ligustrum vulgare; assembly: GCA_963555705.1. NCBI lineage: Eukaryota > Viridiplantae > Streptophyta > Magnoliopsida > Lamiales > Oleaceae > Ligustrum > Ligustrum vulgare. Next base: position 2,895,416 of record OY743180.1, read on the forward strand.
CATAGCCTTAGTGTTATCGATGAAGCATTTTGAGCACGCCTTGGAAAAATTTAAGTCTCGAGCAGGGATATGACCTAAAAAAATTATGTGCATGGCATGTGACATGTACCTCTACCGGAGTTAACATCTTCTTCTCACTAATCTTGTCATATTTCTGCTTTTTGGTGCCAGCTTTCAGTCCCTGCCAAGGAAGGCTGAGATTGGAGGGAAAAAATGTAGAATATATAAGAAAGTGCAATTTTTTAAACAATAGTTGACTACAGATTAAAAACAGGTATACAAAATGCCTAACAAATATAAAAGAAGGGAATCCCTTGTATGCTACCAACCTTCCTCTCAGAAAATACATAAGGACATAGCCAAGAGATTCCAAATCATCCCTTCGGCTTTGTTCTGCAAGCAAAGTTAAACATGAATTAAATATACTTAGCACGTGTTTCTGTTTAGGAACAATGTAGAAAAATATGGTGCATCACTTACCAACTCCAAGGTGTGTATTAACACTGGCATAGCGAGCAGTACCAGTGAGATTCTTGTTTTCCCTGCAAAAGAATATTGAGAGCTAAGCACAGGATGACGGATGTATATGAAGGGTGAAGACTAAACGACTGTGTGGAAGCATCAGGCACATGACAAGACTTTTATATGTATCCGAAGAACACGACTTTTAGCTAGTGAGCACATACACAGAAGGTACCTGTATGGTATGTGCTTGTGAGTCTGCAGATCCCTATACTTTTTGGCAAGACCAAAGTCAATGATGTAAACCTGCAATTAATGCTAGGGACTGTCATGAATACCACCATCATCCACAGAGCAATTGAGTGTGACCAGTTATTGCATTTAACCACTGCATCTAACCATTTTTCATTCACACCCAACAAAAAGCACATTATATGGAAGTTCTACCCTTTAATAGTATGGAAAATATCCTTTAATCACTCAAAGAATAAGTGAGAACAATCACAACTTTTCTTTGACCAAAATGAATTCCAATTAAAAATTTATAGTTTATACAATATAGTTAAATGAAATGAAAAGGAAAGCAAATGCTATATAAAATCTATTATAAATATGACAGAATGAAGAAAATTTCCGCCCTTTTCCTCGTTGAAAAGCTGGATCCAAAGTCCTGGAGGATATGAATACCAGGGGGCAAAAAATAGCTATATTTGATAAACTGAAAATAAAATACTCGATAACCACCTTAAGCATGCTCATACAATTCAAAAAGAGCACAAGACCAACGAATGATGGGAAGACATACCCGATTTGCTTTGCGTCCTAAGCCCATTAAAAAGTTATCAGGCTTTATATCACGGTGAAGAAATCCTCTTGAATGCATGTATTCAACTCTATTAATCTGAAAGTAAAATTGCAAGTTGGTTAGCAACAGTTGGAAGCTAGAGTCATAGTCTATAGGCAACGATTTAAATCCTTACTAATTGATCTGCCAGCATTAATACAGTTTTCAAGGAGAACTTCCTGTTACAATAATTGAACAGGTCTTCCAGACTTGGTCCAAGAAGGTCTATAACCATGATGTTGTATTCTTTTTCAACTCCAAACCACTTCAGGTTGGGAATTCCCGCTGGGAGCAACAAAAGAGAGATTGATAAGTCAGAAAACGATATTTTTTTATAATCATACTTCAACTGGAACAGATTTCTATCAATTAATTAATTTGTGTACATGTAGTTGAAAAGAATCACATAGACCAGAAGAAAAGGAATAATACAGAAGACAAAAGTTGTAGTGTTCCTATCATCATAAAGATACAATTTTTATTTATAAAGCTAGAAGAGCAGGTTAATGGTTCAATTCTCCTTTGATTTTGCCAAAATATGTAACAGGTGACGAGAATGTCTTAAGGGTTGCAGATGTATGCTGCTAGAAAAAAATATCACTTAGCATCTAATTAAAGAAACTATTGTTAATCAGAATGCTGTTCGGCATAACTTATTTCCCATCTTATATAGATTGCAAATGAGAGAGAGAGAGAGAGAGAGAGAGAGAGAGAGAGAGAGAGAGAGAGAGAGAGAGAGAGAGAGAGAGAGACTGCCTTACTTCCTCCTTGGAGAAGCATATAGACTTTTGACTCGTAGTGAAGTTGAGGGTGCTTGGTCTTCACAGATTCCTGGTAATTGCAGTAGTTACAATAAAAAATTATTAGTGACTATCATAAACATTATAAAAATAGGTTTTATCTCATATCTTCTCAAGTTTTATGCTATAAGTAACTTGCATCTTCTTCATATGAGTGCTTAGAGTTTTTAAGAGTCAAACCTACGTAGTAATACTGAAACAGCATTATATTCATAACTAAGAAAGATGCATGCGATGACTACTAATTTCTCCATGTATCAAGAAAAGAAAGGTTTAGTGTTTACAAGTTGGGCACATTTTGCCCCAATAATACGAGTTCACCATTCTAAAATGAAATAGTTACCAAAAAATGGTCCATGATCAAATTTCATGTAAAGTTTAGGATTTCCTTGTTAAGCTGAAACTTTGTTGTCGTGGTCGACAAACATCATCAAGAGGTTGAACTAAATTTGTTCCTGCATATCTATGATTCTTGTTTTATCCAAACTATTTCTTCCCACTACTTGCAGGATTATAAATTTTATTTTATATAATAATGTAACTTAAGTAAAACCATAGATCCATGTATCAGGAAAAAGATTTTCTTTGAATGTTGATAATACCATGAAAAGCTCGTTATACATAATACATTACACTATACAACACAAGCAAGAACAATAACAGATGGAAAAAAAAGAAGGGGGTGGGGGAGCATACCAGCTTGACGCCTACTTCTTCTCCATTTTGTATATTCACACCTGTGTAACGTAAAACCAAAATATAAGAACAGTAAATGCATTTAATTAAAAAGTCTCATGTAAAACGAAAAAAGTACCTAAATAGAGTTCACCAAATGAACCGCTCCCAATTTTCCTCCCAAGCTTAAATTTTCCACCCACAGCATGCTCCATGGCAATTTAATTCAATATTTCTCAAAATTCCAATAGCACCCCCAACCTAATTTTTTTTTTTTTTCTTTTTCAATTTCTACGGCAGCTAGGGATGAAGAAAAAACCCAGATTACCGCCGATGAAAATCCAACAATTTGGATAAAAGTCCCCCCACCTCCCCACAACAAACCACCAAAAAGTCACCGTCTGCCACACTGGATCCAAGAAATTGATCAAAAAGTTTCCCTTTTGAATACTTCGACTACATCCTTGAACGGATACAAAAATCCAAATCAAGAAATCACAACCAATCCTCGTTGATCGAAAAAGTTACACAGAACCAGACAATTTCTGAACAAATATTACTGATATTCGGAAAATAACTGATTCTTTGTTTAATTTTTTCATCGGAAGTGGATTAATTGAAGTACGATTAATTAATATGAGGAAGAAAATTGGGGGAGACAAATGAGCTAGAATTGGGGGATTAGAGAGAAAAGAAAAAGAAAAAGAAAAAGAAAAAAAAAAATAGTAAGAAAAAGTGAAAAGGAAGAAAAATAGTGCATGAATGGTTAAGAAAGAGCAAACTGGAAATGGGGCATGGGAGTTGACGTGAGTGGTGGAATAAGATAATTACAAATACACCCTCAAGGTTTGTTTTGTGAATTATCAATTTAAAGTTTTTTAAATTCATCCCTACCCTTTTTGCCAATAAGGTGATCACATCTAATAGAGAATCTCTAATAATTTATGAATTATGAAAAAATCATTATCACATAAGAAAAAAATAATAATTTAAACATTTTACCTCTAATGATTAATTTTTATGCCTATATGATACTGATGTGGTATGAATATTATCTTGTATTATGTCTGTGTATAAATAATGTGCTAGACAAAGTAACTACATAAATGTTAATTTTTCATTTATTTAATATAAGAAAATTATGATAATTTGATGACATGTGAACATAAAAAATTGCAGACAAAGACCATTGAAGATAAGTTTTAAATTTCATTATCTATTTTATGGACATGAGTGAAATATTTATCTAATTAATTGTCACATAAATTAAAATATGCATAAATAATTAGAGATGTTTTATATCTACCTAGATTCTCTTGTCAATTATCATCTTGAAATAGTTTTTTTGTTTGGTTAAAAAAATTGTTTACAAATTAAAAAATATATAAAATTTTTGAGGTAAAATATGTTTGAAAAGTGATTTGCGAAAATGTATTGTTTATATTAAACAGAATTCAAACATAATATATATATATATATATATATATATATATATATATATATATATATATATATATATATATATTAACCATGTCATTTTATTTTTAGGAGATGAGATTTTCAATCTTTGCTTATTTTTGTAATTAAATTACGTATTCAACTTTTCTTGTTGCATTTTGTTTTTAACCTATAATTAATTACTTTTTATCTTTGTTGAAAACTTTCTACTCAAATATTGTTTTATCTCTTTCTTCAAAATGAATAACAATTATTTTAATATAAAAATATGATAGCAAAATTAGTCTTTTTACTCCCTTCTAAGATATTTTTTGGGCAGGAATTATCATCAAGGAAAATATATGCTAAATAGTAGAATGTTGATGATAAAAATTTAGAGACGAAAATTGAATATATAATTGGAGAAATGATCAAAGATCAAGGACTTTATTTGCAATAAAACATGATGGGATTATTAAAAAAAAAAGTGACGTTAGTATAATTGATGTGATCAATGAAGATAAAAAATCAACTTATCAAGCTACAAGGGACAACTTCAATGACTCCAAATTTAAACATGAAGTAATAAAAAAATCATTTTTTGCAAAAGATCAACCTCTTTTCACCATCTTGCTCTCTAGCAAGTTTTTCGATTCTGATCTAATATCCTTGTCATCGACTTCCTTACAAATACCAAATCTATGGCGCTAGAAGATGTCTATGCAAAGCTTACTTTAGATGAAGAAGAGTTGGGAGTGGAGATCAGTGGAGATGAGGCCGAGAGAATCAGTCAAGAATTCCGCTTAAGTCTCGTGGGGAGATTCCTAATTCCTTACTGATAAGGTGATAAATTTTAATGCACTGAAGAATACAATGGCCTCGCTGTGGCGTCCAGTGAAAGGAGTTTGCATAAAGGAAATCAATGCCTCTACATTTATTTTTCAATTTTTTCTTATCCTCGATATGAATCGTGTGCCAGAAAGTGGTCCGTGGACTCAAACAATTGGAACCAAATGATAATCCTGCAAGAGTTGAACTTTTCCATGTGGCATTCTGGGTACAAGTCTATGAACTTCCTGTTGGTTTCATGTCGGAGAGGGTGGCGAAGCATATTGGTGAATTCCTGGGTTCATTTATTGCATCAGATCCAAACAATTTTACAGAAGGCTGGAAAACGTATATTCGTATAAGAGTAATGATGGATATCCGTCTTCCGATCAAGAGGAAAATGAAAATCAAAAAAGCAGGGGATGAATGGTTTTGAATTACTTTTAAATATGAACGTCTCCCGACTTTGTGTTTTACCTGCGGTAAACTGGGGCATTCTAAACGCTTCTGTGAAAAACAATTTGAAAATCCTGGAGGACAGATTGAGCGTGCCTATGGGTCTTGGCTACGTGCACGGCCTCGCCAGAATCTGAAAACCAAGGAGAAAGATGGCTACGGAATGATCCATCAAATTTTGGAAACTCCACATGTAACAACCCAATTATTATTTTTATTAGTCAAACTTCTACTAGTCAAAATCATATATGGAATAGTCAAGTCAAAGTCTAATTATGACCAAATTATATTATTTTATTTGTTAGGTTATTTTTCTAAAAATTATATAAGTTGAGGATTTAATTAAATCAAGGAATAAGAGTTGGGGACCTACTTGGCAATATTTGAAGACTTTACATAATATAATACTAATTATATCAACCAATTGCCAAACCAAAGGACAAAGAGAGGCTGGAAGACGCAGGAAAAGGAAATGAAGAAAGAAGAGGGAGCCATCCAACTCAAAGTGTGTTTTGTTGTTATTCTATCATATTTTCTTAACATTAAGAGGTAAGTTGTAAAATATTTATTGTTCAATTATGTGTAAAATTAGGACTTTTGATTTATAGTTTAAATGTGAGTTATATATGAATGTGGGAATGATGATTTTGGTGATTTTAGTTGTATATTTAAGTATTGAAATAAATGCTTGATATTAAATATTAGGATTTTATGTTATTGGGTTAAACTAATGATTAAGTTGAGATAAACTTGTATTTTGATTTGTTTTGTACTAGAAATGAATTTGTTGGTGTTGGTAATGAATGTTTGTTTAGTTATGAAGAGGGGTAAATAAACTAGTAAGCTTGTAAAAATGAAAAATTGGGATTTAGATAAATGTGACTCTAATTTTGAATCTTAAGTGATATTAGAACTCAATTAGTCTTTAGATGTGATTTTGTGTTCCTAAGTAAAAAGGGTAAGTATGGTGTAGTATGATAAAACAAGTTTAATGAGTTAATTTAAGTATGAGATTCTTTTACTATTTTATCTATTAAGGTGGTTTTAAATGTTGATGTGAAAATTTTATTTTATCTCAGGAGGTGACGAGGAAGTTGGCGTTATATACAGCTAGGGGTGGGCAAAATAACCGGAACCGATATGACCGAACCGGAACCGAACCGAAAAAATCGGAACCGTATGGTTTTGAAAAAATAAAATAGGAAATCGGTTTTGGAACCGAGAACCGATTGGTTTTCGGTTCGGTTCTCAGTTCCGCCTTTAGAACCGAAAATCGAAGTTAGAACCGGTCTTTGATCCTTATTTATTATTTTTTTTATGGTCTTAATTGGTTGTTCTAAAACTAAAAATCAAAAGAATTTGTAATTTTTTTGGGTAAAGTGAAAATGATTAATTTCTTTTTATGAAATTTGTTGCGTCTCTACCTCATTGTAACATTTAACTTCACACTTGGACTTAAATTCTTAATAAATGAAAATCGAATGAAATTAACTTATTAATAAGCGAAATTGTAAATGATCATGATGGAGTTAATTAAATATTTAAATACAAATATAAAATAATTAATAATAATGCATTTAAAACTCATGATTCATCCCACAAGTGTATTATATTGCCATACTCGAAAAACCTTTTAGGCCATTTGCTTCCTATTTTTGTTTATGAATATCTTCCGTTTCATAAAGAATCCTATATTTTCCTTAGGGTGAAATGATTTTCGAAATCCTTGATCTTGGTATATTCGGTATAAGTTTATTTCAAGTTATTGGATCACTTCCCGAGGCCTGATGCTCCTCGATAAGGCTCTCGAAAAATAATTATTATTGTAGAACCGAATTAGAACCGAAACCGAACCAAAACCGAATTGTTTGGTTCTTGTGATTCAATGGAACCGAATGGTTCCATTTTGTAAGAACCGAAAAAGTATGGTTCGGTTCCGGTTCTTGAGATACCATAACCGAACCACCCGACGCCCACCCCTATACAGCCAAGCTAGTGGACGGTCAATTATTTTGTGAGTGGAGAATACTTAAAATATTTTTCTACGTTATTCACACTGATTTTTTATAAGTTACAAATGATTTTTAAATTACTTGTTTTTAGCATGATTATTAAAATAAATGTTTTAAAATTAAGTTTGTTTATCGTAATGACTCTTTTTACCATGTTTTACGAGCATGATTAGTTAAGTTGGCATGTATGAATTCAAAACCACCAGAAGTACCCGATCTGGTTATCTGTTCTTGTGTTAGTGCACGGAGGGGGCCTTGAGCCCGTGTACTAGCGGATATTATTTGAGATCTTAAGGCTCTGTCACGGAGGTGGCCTATGGCCCGTGTTCAGATGATCCTAAGATCCACTCTTATGCACAGAGGGGGCCTATGGCCTGTGTGTAAGGGTGTATATATGAAGTCTTTGAGACCCACTTTTTTACCCAGAGGGGCTTTGGGCCGGGTATGGAGGTGCTCAGTAGTATACGCGTGTATGACTAGATACAAATTTCAGATGATTTAGTTGGGTACCTTTTGTGTGATTTTCTTATGTATTACAGTTTATCAGTTATGCTACAGATGGTTATTCCACGATCTTTATGATTATTCTTAGCATGTATAGTTTGATTTAAAGTGACAAAAGCTTATGAAATAAATTATGTTTTCAGAAATGGTTTATAAAATACTTTTATTTTAGAAATTCCACTCACTGAGTCACAAGCTCATGTTTTTCTCCACCTTTACAGTATAGGAAGAAAAATAGGAGTTTCAGCAGCATCGAAGGAGCCTTTGCAACTCTTGAGGAGCTTTGTAACATTGTCATTTGTAGGAGTTACTTGGTAAGTTCTTATGAGACATATTCTAGAAAGATGCATTGGAATATGCAGTTATTCTATATAAGTAATATACTTTATCAGGAATGTGTCTGATGATAATGTATTTTGGATCATGTATATATAAAGAAGTGGGTTAAGAATTTTAGTTATTATATTATGTCAATTGTCTTGGTTGGAAGATTTGAAAAGTGATATAGTTATTTATGATTGCATGTTTGAGGATTTGTTATTGTTTTACAGGTTTATTAAGTCAATATTATAGATGAGACTCTGTCAGAATTTTATAAAATTCATATGGGATCAAATTTATTTAAAATGTGAATCTGAAAGATAAGAAAAATCAAGTTTGCCTTGGTGGTAGGTCCAACATCTAGTTGTCACCTGCCATCGGCACACGTCACATTTCAGGTCCAGTAGGGTGATCTAGGACGGGTCGTGACACCACAAATCATGGAACTATTGATGGAATGAATGTGGACTTGACAGGAAATAGTAATGATCAAGGAGAAGAATTAGCAAAGGAATATTCGATACCAATCGGCGAGCAAAAAATGGGTAATGGAGAACAGATTGGAAGTTCAAAAGGAAAGGGAATCAGTGTTCAAAATGAGGGACTGATTATTCTTGACCCGAAAAGACGTTGACTGGAGGAAGTTTCGGATGATCCAATCCAAGCTGAGCAGCATGCTAGCCCAACTCATGATATTGCCTCTCTTCCAAAAAAAGGACTAGTGGTGGGACCTGCCGAAATCAATGAGTGTTTTAAGTTGGAATTATCGTGGGTTAGGAAACCCACGTGCGGTTCAGGTCCTACTGTTCGTGAAAAGAGGCCTGACTTTATTTTTCTTATTGAGACGTTATCTACTAGCTTTCGAATGGAAAACTTACGAATAAAATTGGGTTTTGAGGGACTTATTGATGTTGATTGTGTTGAGATCGTACCCAAAATATGGCACATTGGGCCGCCAGTGAAGGCCCAATGAGGGCCCAATGGACTTTAGCCCATAATTAAAGTTTAGGATATCGACCTGGGCCAATGGCCGAGGTGAAAAAGTACACTAGCTCCTCTGACCGAACTAATTTGTGTCTAGCAGACGCGCTTTATGCTTAGTCGAGGTGCTTACGGTGGTGCCTCGGATGAAAAGATGGGACAATGGATGAAGTCAGAGATGTGACACCGCTTTTACCAAGATGTAACAGGCACCCACCCCCTACGAAATGTATCAATGATTACAGTCAAAAAGCAAGGTTGTCCCCTCCGTGAGCTAGGGTGAAGACAAGTGTAAAGTACGTCACGTGTCATGATCTAAGACAACGAGTTCCTCTATAAATATGGCACTCCTCCCGCCTAGTAAAGGGTTAGCATTTTTACTCTCTTAACTAAATATTTACCCTCACTCCTTTTTCTCTCTTTTACGCACTTATATTTCCCGCACTCAAATTATATTTGCTTGACATGGACACTGACTTTGACATCGGAGTGCAAACGGGAGTCACATCGGCCCCCTTTGCAAACTGATTATTTGTCACAGTGCGCAGGAGATCCACGTGTTCAAGAGGGAGGAGCTGAGACGTGTTGGTCTAAGGTCCAGCCGGATTTTGCGGTCAACGGATTGTATTGGTCATAGTGGGGGAATTGCACTTCTATGGAAAATCAAAACAGATGGCTAAGTTACTGAGTTACTCGAAGAACTATATTGATGTCGAGGTAAGTATTCCAATTCAACCTAAGTGGCAGTTAACAGGTTATTATGGCTTCCCCGAGTGAAACCGACGCAAGACAGCTAGAATTTGTTATTGCATCACCCCTTCCATGGTGTTGTCTGGGTGATTTCAATGATATCCTTTTTCATAGTGAGAAGCAAGGAAGGGTGGCACATCCTAATGGATTAATTAGGGGCTTTCAAACGGCCCTGGAAGATTGTGATTTGCATGATTTGGGACTTGTTGGTCACCAATTCACCTAATTCAAAAGTAGAGGGACGCTAAAATGGATTGAGGAAAAGTCAGATCAAGCGCTTTCCAATACAACTTAGTCCAATATTACTTAGTCCAATATTTTCTGTGAGGCTTGACTTTATAATCTGGGAATTTTCACTTCGGACCACTCATCGTTGTTCATGCAACCACGTCCCATTACAAACATGAGACAAATGAAGCGATTTCGATTCGGGAATTGTTGGATCCATGCAGCTGAATGCAAGGAGATCATTAGAGCAAGCTGGGAAAAATATGGCACTCAGCCTATACTACACAGGATTGCATCTTGTGCTTTTGAATTATCTCAATGGGGCAGGAGGTTTAAAGGAAAGTTCCAGACCAAAATTGCATGATGCAAAGATGTTATGGCCCGTTTCCAATTTAAACACTACCACACCTCAGTACGAATCTTTGAGCAAAATAGACAAGATTATTATGAGGCTCTCCATCAGTAGGAGGTTTTCTGGAAACAAAGAGCAAAACAATTTTGGTTGAAAGAGGGAGACATAAATTCTCGGTATTTTCATGCGGCAGTGTCAGGGCGGAGGAAATGTAATCGAGTTGATTGCCTCAAAGACGATAATGGAGTATGGTTTGACAGGGAAAATGGACTACCAGACTTGATGCTAAATTATTTTCAAAATCTCTATTCATCTCCACAAACTGTTGGTACCACTAGGTCGATTACTGACCTCATACGGCCACAAATTTCAAATGAGCAGAATGCATCTCTTATGGCTCCCTTCTTAGAGGATGAAATCCGGAATGCTCTTCTCCAAATGCATCCTGAAAAATCTCCTGGACCAGACGGTATGAATCCGGCTTTCTTCCAGCACTACTGGGATATTGTTGGTAAGGATGTGGTATCAAGCTACATGGATATTCTACGGATTAGCAGATTCCCTGAAGGCTTCAATGATACATACATTGTTTTAATTCCCAAAAAGCCATGTCCAAAAACCATGAAAGATCTCCGTCCTATATCTTTGAGTAATGTCATCTACAAAATTGTTGCTAAAGTGCTCTCGAACAGGCTGAAATCAATTCTTCCAAGTATAATATCGGATAGTCAAAGTGCTTTTGTCCCAGACCATCTTATATCGGATAATATTATGGTTGCGTTCGAAGCTATGCACTACCTCAAGCGAAAAACTCAAGGAAAAGAAGGATTCGTTGCTCTTAAAGTTGATATAAGCAAAGCTTATGATAGACTCGAGTGGAGTTTCTTGAATAAAGTTTTGACCAGAATGGAGTTTTCTCAGCAATGGATTGAGGTTATCACATTGTGCGTCTCTACGGTGAAGTATTGCATTTTGCACAATGGGAGGGAGTTTGGACCTATTATTCCAGAAAGAGGTCTAGGACAAGGTGCCCTCTGTCTCCTTATTTGCTTATTTTATGTGCCGAAGCGCTCTCAAATGCCTTGAAACATGCTATTGGAAGGGGTCAAATTCATGGATGTAAAGTGGCTAGAGGAGCACCTGTTATTTCTCACTTATTTTTTTGCAGATGATAGCCTCTTCTTTTTTAAGGCAAATATGCAAAAATTCTGGTGATTCGTGATCTCCTAAAGAGTTACAAGGATGAGTTGGGGCAAGCTATAATCTGTAGAAATCATCCGTCTTTTTTAGTTCAAATGTGCCAGCTGAGAAGAGACAAACTATATGCTCTATTCTGGATATTGGGGTGGCCACTGGACATGAATGTTATTTAGGTCTCCCTTCTCTAGTGGGCATAAGGAAAAAAAGAGATTTTTAGTTTTATAAAGGACCGAATTAGCTACAGTTTGAAAGGTTGGAAAGAAAAGCTTCTATCTCGTGTTAGTAAAGAAATTCTCCTTAAAATAGTGGCCCAAACTATTCCAAATTATGCCATGAGCGTGTTCTTACTGCCCATTGACATGTGAAATGAAATTGAACGGAAAATGAACTCCTTTTGGTAGGGAAACCATAAAGGATCCACGTGAGGTATTTCGTGGTTGAGATGGGACAGACTTTGCTTCCCCAAAACGAGAGGAGGGTTAGGCTTTAGACGGCTGCATGACATGAACTTGGCTCTGCTCGGTAAACAAAGATGGAAATTGATAAGTGAGCCTCATTCCTTAGTAACAAGAGTATTTAAAGCTCGATATTTCCCTAGATCATCTTTCTTTGAAGCTAAGATAGATCACAATCCAAGCTACATTTGGAGGAGTATTATGGCTGCGCAACATCTTTTAAAAAGGGGTACCCACCATCGTACTGGTACAGGTCTCAACACAAAAGTTTTGCATGATCCATGGCTTATGGATGTGAAAAATGGTTATGTCACTTCTCCTGCCATCCCAAATAGCAATACTATTACTGTAAATCAATTGATGAGGATGGATATACCAGCTTGGGATGTTGATATTATAAATGACTTGTTCAATGATAGGGATAAATCTCTTATACTAAAAACTCCAGTCACTTTTTGCCAAGTGGAGGATCGAATGTTGTGGTTATTAGATGCAAAAGGTTCCTACACAGTTCGTAGCGGGTATTATTTAGCAAGGGACACTAGTATTAACTCGCGATACCGCTGGAGGACAAAGTGTTCAAGATGATTTGGGGACTGAAGGTTCCTCCAAAGGTAAGGAACTTTCTATGGAGGGAGATTTCGGATGTTCTTCCTACCGCAGACATGCTTCGTATGAGGAAAGTTGACATCCCTCCAAACTGTCCAATTTGTGTCGATCACCACGAATCAATTTTTCACATTATGATGACTTGTGAATATGCCAAACAGGTTTGGAGGGCTTCAACGATTGGTTACCATCGTGGAAATACCAATAGATTAAAGGATTGGATTCTTGAGATTTTTGAGGTGGTTCACTATAATGAGAGGGACAATGCTGCTATGGTGTGTTGGGCTTTATGGCATAATAGGAACCAGGTAGTCTGGAATGCAAACTCAATAAGAGCTCCGAGGGTGGTATCTTTTGCTTCCTCTATGCTGCACCAATGGACTGAAGCCCAGTGTAGAAAAGTGTAGACAACCTCTTCGATGACTACATATTTTCAGGTTATAAATAAGTAGCAGAAACCAGCAAGGGGCCTGATGAAGATCAATGTGGATGCAGCTTTATTCAAGGATCAAAGGAAAATTGGTGTTGGGACGGTGTTAAGGGATGCCTCTGGATCCTTTTGTCGTGCAAAGATTGAAGAAAAACAAGGAGAATTTGAAGTAAAAATTTCTGAAGTTATAGGGGTACGTGAGGCATTAAGTTGGCAAAAGACTTACAAGTGAACGCATGTATGCTTGAAATGGATTCATTACTAGTTTTTGATGCATTGCAAAAGCCTGGTTTAGATATCTCTCAATTCGGGCTAATTATTGAGGACTGCAAGAAAATAATGATAGAGATGCATGGAATAGCTCTCTCATGGGTTAGGCGACCAGCGAACCAAACTCCACATGCGCTTGCACGAGCAGCTGACTCTTTAACTGGTTCGGATGAATATGTTTTGTTTCCTCCTCCTTTCATTTTTGATGTACTCGGTATGGATATTATGAATGAATAAGCTTTCTCTCTTCAAAAAAAATAAAATAAATAAATAAATAAAAAATGAAGTGATAAAAAAGAAGGTGCAAGACTAGTATAAGTGGGTGAAATTCAAAATTCAAGTCAAATCATGACGTTGAAAGAGGATGACAATTTTTCCTCCATGCGATCACATGGTTTTATCGAATTAGTGTTTTTCTGGTTTTTTTAGTTTAATACCACTTTTAGTTGTTTTATTCCCTTTTTTTAGCCTCTTGTGTGGACACCTTAGTTTAGGCCATTTTCTTTCTTTTATAAGCTAGTTTATTTCATTGTAATAATTAGTTTTTGATATTAAACATTTATTGAGTGACTCAATATACATAAATTTGAGGATTCCATTTAAATTTTGTTCTTAATTGAATTTTTGAACTTTTCAAAGACTTAATCAATCTTTATAGCATTCAACCCGAACTTATCAAAGGCGTAGAAAACCTTTGTTGTGTTCTCCATGGTTCTTGTTTCCTTATGTCAACATGTCTAAAGTTTAATATACTTTTTGTTCTTGTGTCGTGAGGTCGAGATCATAGTGTTACAGTTCATTCCAATTTGAATTTGAAACTTTTCAGGCATTTCAATTACAATTTTCGTGAGTCTCAACGTGTTTCCCAAACTGAATCCCATCAATAATTATTCGAGATTATAATAGTATTAGTTTGAATCAATTGCATGAATATTTATCGTATTTAATTAGACCTATGGTGTGTTATTTATCTGGTATTAAACACCACTCGTGTAATTGAATTTCGTAATTTTCTATTTAAATAGAAAGAAATTGGAATAATTGAGCTTAGCTCTTGCTTGGTATAGATTTAATTTACTTTTTTTTTCTATGTTTTTTCCTATTATCATATATCATATATATAATGCGAGCGGATAGGTTTATGTTTGAAGTCAACCAGTTTTGTTTGGAGTTGGTGATCCAAATTGTGGACTAATATTGCTTCTACGAGATATTTATTGTCAATTTTAAATTAATGCTTTATTTGATATCAACGTTAATATGACATATTTTTCCTGAATCTGAAAGATTTAAAAGTATCAAATGGAAGAGGATTTTTGAACATACGGTGTGAGATTAATGAGGTTATTCTTCTCGATCTTGTTAGGAAATCGACACCAAGATTTCAGGACTGAAAGCTAATTAGGAAAATCGTTCAGTCAACTTCTCTAACCTCTTTAATACACCGCCTTGAACATGGATAAGATACGTTGCCCATGTTTCTAGTTCATTGAAAATGTGGATTGCATAATTAAACAACTGTTGTTCCTCTATGAAATCATGATATTAATGAACTTAACATTGTGGTTGAAATGTATTAGAGAAGATCTTGATGCTTAACGATCTGAGCATCTCTAATGATATATGCATATTTTGGTCTATGTGGCAATTAAATAGATAAATATTCCACTCATGTTGATAAAATAGATAGTGGAATTTAAAACTTATCCCCAATGAATTTTGTCTATGATTTTTTTTATCTTCAAATTACCACAATCCCAAATAACAAACTTTGATTAAATAAATGAAAAATTAATATTTTCCTATTTACTTTGTCTGGCACGTTTTCAGTAAATAAGTAATAAGTTACATGATTTATTCATATTTGTTTCAAATATGCCCACAATGGTTGAAAGCATTAGTAAAATCTCATTTGCATTATGAATCTTGAAATCAATTGACATGATGTGATTCCTCGCGGGAAATACAATGAAATTCGTGGAACAGTAACCACTTGAAAAGTTCGAAATTCAGGTTAGAATTGACGGTCACACTACAATTCTGACCTCATGACACAATTGTTGGAAAAATGTGAATGAAAAATTCAACTCATATAACTCCCATGTCTTACAATTTATTGAGGTTAAATTAGTCCTTTTAATTGGGGAGTTATGTGTGGAGTTATGGTTGTAAATTGGGGAGTTATTTTGGAGTTATGGTATAACTCATTTGCATGCTATATAATCCCTCTCCCCATCCTTTGAAAAAGAAGAAAATCATTGATTTGTCAAGACACAATTATTCTATATTTTGTCCATAATTTTCTTTTATCTTTTTGGTAATTGTTCATACGTGAGTTCTGTTCGCCGGAGTGGTACCTTTGTGCTGAGTTAACTACTCAACCTCTGTTATCTACTGGGAGACAGACGCTCAGACAAACCTCAAGCACGGATCGTTGAGGGGGCGAATCTGTTTTAGGGAAACTGTGCTTGCACAAACCTCGGTTCTAGATTCTGCTCAAATTTACAGTTTTGATTTTCATTAAAATTTATATTATTGCATTGCATTTCATTTTATTGTTTGTTCATTTTTCAATCGAATTCGATAATTATTTTCCGACAAACTTAAAACATATTCTTTTTCCTCAAAATAGAATTTGATTTTATGAAAGAACAAACAAGGGATAATCATATTTTATGTTGATTTTCTATAAAAAGGAATTGGCACCTTTTAGCCATCCGTTACTTTCACGATGTTGACCCTCTAACTTGAAATATCTTTCTATTAAGAGCTTTCAATACTTTCTCACTGCATTATGGATTTAGCTTAGAGTAAAGAATTTTTTTTTTTTATTCCACGATAAATATTGTTGTGCATTCTTGTGATCGTGGAATTACTTCTTACTGTTTCCTTAATTGAAGGCAACAAGTAGATAGCCTCTGACTAAAGAGGTTTATTTGTTTCTTATACAAAGTGCCACCACTATATGCTAATTTTTTAATATGCGGCCTATGTTCATAAGTTAGATTCTGTACTTAGAAATTAGAAATTGGAATGATGCCAAATTGGAAGAGGTAATGATAAACTCAAGGTTATTGATTCTAACATTGAGATTTCATGTTGAAATCTTTGGTATGGTTGAAATCATTGGTGAATATATATTTTATTGCTATTCCAACAGCCATCCCATGTTCTGTCTTGAATTTGGTACTCTTGGGGCTGGTGCATTTTCAGGCAATAGTATGATTAATTATTTGATTGGAGTGGGAAAACTATTAACATATTTTTAACAACTCCTAGTCTACATTTTCAGGTCATCATGGGAATGGGAAAACTATTAACATGTTTCTGTTGCATATGGGCACTTACGCATTATGATTTGAAGTGCCTGTCACGTTTGGTTCATAAAGAACTATATATCTCCTCAATTCAGGGATGTAATTTCACACATAGCTTGTGAATATGGTTGAGAACGAACTGTAATTTCCTTGATTTGGTTTGTTGCTCATTGTCACCATAAGTGAAATTTATGTAGTGTTTACCAGCAAACAAAGGGCTAAACCCACAGATAATAAAGGCTTTTGGGGAATTTTTTGACATGGGGTGTTCCAAGTGTACTCAACCAAAACGAAAACCCAATGGCCACTTTTAAAAATTATGAATGACGGAATGTTTGACAGTGAGATGATCCCATTGCTGACACGAACCATTTTTCCTGCTTATTTTTCCAATTTGGGTTTTGATATGAAAAGTGATCAGATTAGCAGACAGAGAAAGAAATAAGGCATAGTATTATAATTGGTTTTGTGACTTTCTGAGTGGTCGGTGGAAGTGGAGTTGTAAGTACTTTTTGATGCTATGAATCAACTCCATCTTGTTCCTGTTATATTTGGCTACTTCGCTGAAAAGAGAAAAAATTGCTTTGCTCGTGTGAATTGAAATTTTAGTAATTTTGTTTGAATATTGGTAATTGTTTAGCACAAATTGATTGTTTGATTGATTGGGTGTTGAGAATGGAATCCAAATTGATTTTGTTACAGCCTGTGAATTTGTGGATGTGGAGGTGTGGCCGATTTCTTTTGCCACTGTCGGCGTTAGCAGAAGAAGCACACCTGCGGGTTGTGGTACTTAACGCCATTGATGACACCTCATCGCACTCAGGTCCCCGAGGGGCTGCGGCCTTGCTGGTTGGACTTGGGGGGCGGCTAAGCCAGTGTTTGAAAACCTAGCTGGATCAGTTATTGAGGTAGGGGCTTGGTTCGAAAATTAGAAGATTTCAAGGGCTCCTTGTGCAATTTGGTTTTATTGGCTTATTGCAAACTGAGGTCCTCAAATTTATTAAAATATTAAAATTGATCCTTGAAATTAAGGAATTTATTAATTAAGTTCCGAATGTTATAAATTATTCAAGTTGGGCCCTGAGAGTTTTGGATTTTTACAATTCAGCTCCTAAAGTTTGAAAATTTTCTAAATCAGCGCCAAAGTTTGAAAATTTTCTAAATTTGCACCTAAAGTTTGAAATTCTTATAAATTGGCCACTAAAGCTTTGCAAAATTGCTTTTAAGTGCCAAAATTAAGAATTACTTCAAAATTGGCCACTAAAGTTTGTGAAACTACAGTGCCAAGTGCAAAGTCCTACTATTACTTAAGATGTGGCTATGCCAAGTTATGTTGTGACTCAGAATGTGGCTAAATTTCCAAGTCATGTTGTGACCCAAACTGTGGCACAAATTGAAGTCCCAACTGTGGCTGTTCCGATTAACCATTGGGAAAATCAGAGGAATTCAATGAGTTGGATTTCAAGAGGTGGATGCAAAAGATTATGTTCTATCTAATCACCTTGAATCTTGTAAGATTCTTGACTGAGAATGCTCCAATACTCCAAGGGGTGAAGGAGACATTTAGACAATCAGTGCAGTGGATGCTTGAAAGCATTACAGCTTGGCTTATTCGTTGTACAATGTGTATCTCAAGATAAAAACTGCTAATTAATTATGAGAGTCTTTGGACAGAAAATATAAAATCAAGGATGTCGGAGCCAAGAGATTTCTTGTTAGCCTCTTCCTTGAATATAAGATGGTGGATTCAAAGGTCGTAACCAGTCAAAGTAATTCCACATGAGATTCATGCCGAAAGGATGACTCTGAGTAAAACTTTCCAAGTGGCTGCCTTAATTGAAAAGATGCCTCCAGCTTGGAAAGATAGTATCCCCATGAGTTATGGAAATGGAGGAAGCCTTCCTACTAATAATTACGAATGTGGGGGCGTCTTACCAAAGTGGCTATATTTACACCAAAGAAGGTGAAAATAGGTCTGGAAACTGTTGATCACAATTTCATTAGATATGTGCACAACAATAGTGGTTATCGATTTATTGTGTACGAATATAAGATTCAAGACATACACAAAAACATGATAATCAAGAAATGCTTCGTTCTTTTAATATGTATTAAGTATGGTCCAAAGAGGAAACGAACTCTTCTAAATGGACATATGAGACTATGTTTGAAAATAGTCAATACCGAAAATTGGAAGAGGAAGTTGAGGTTGAATCAAAACATAGCAAACAAGAAAGGACAGCAAAATCTTGGGTGCATTTGGTAGCATGGAATTGGGTGAAAAGGAATTCATTTTCCATCAAATTTTTCCTACTTAGGTGTTTGATTGGAAGACGGAATTGGAATTGGGTGGAATTCGATTTTCTAGGTACAACCCCATTTTCCACCTTCTTAAGGAATTGGTTTTCCTTACAAAAATGGTAGGTTTTATCTTCTATCCTAGTTGGAAAATGATTTTACACCACGTTTGGTCATTTTTGTTGTTGTTAATTGATTTATTTATTTTTCAAAAATTAATATTGTTATTATCAAGTACAAATGTGTGAAAAAATAAAAAAAATATTTTTTTAATTAAAATAGAAAAATCTTGTTTTATTTGTCATGAAAAATAATGTCAATCAAACAACAAAAGTTGAAAATTCTCCACTTTTTCCACCTAGAAAATTAAACCAATCAAACACATTAACTTTCAACTCCCTGAAATTCATTTTCTTTCTATCCAAATTCCATCATTACTATCAAACGCAGTCTTATTCTCTTGATTTTGACCTATATGTTAGAAACTGAACCTCAAAACTTTAAAGAAGCCGTAAACTCTTCGGAGTGACCTTAATGGAAAGATGCCATTAAAAGTTAGATAGATTCCATTTTGAAAAATCATACTTGGGAGTTAGTGGATTTGATCTTTCTCCGAGAAGTAAATCACTAGGCTACAAATGAATGAAATTAGATGGAACTATCGATAAGTACAAGGCAAGACTTGTAAGCCTTGATTACTTTGACACGTATTCTCTGGTGACGAGAATTAGGACTGTACTTGTGTGTAGCTTTGTACAGTCTCCAAGTACATCAAATGAATGTTAAAATTGCTTTCCTAAATCTGTAAATTGGTGAGTGAAGTTATTGTATGGCTTGAAACAAGCAACCAAATAATGGCATGAAAATTTTGATAATGTTATAATGGAAAGTGGATTTAAAATCAACGAACGTGATGAATGTATGTATCAAAGACACAAAAAATGACTATGTCATTTTATGTCTTTCCATTGATGATGTGCTTATCATTGACAATAATGATAAGATGATTGAGTCCACAAAAGACATGTTGGACTTGAGATTCAACATGAAAGATATGAATTTAGTCGATGTTATCCTTGGAGATAAAATCTCAAATGGGCTTGTTCTAAGTTAGTCACATTAAGTGGATAAAATTCTCGAGAAATTTAACAAGGATGATTTTGCAGTAACTAGAACCCCGATAGACACAAGTCAACATCTATCGAAAAATAGAGACGACGATATTTCTCAAGTTGAGTACTCTAGAATAATTGAAAGTCTTATGTACTAAATGAGTCGTACAAGACTAGATATAGCTATGCAATTAGCAAGTTGAGTATATCTACGAGTAATCCAAGTTCTGACAACTGGAAATGAATAGTAAGATTACTAAGATACTTGAGATATATGGACAAAACTATACCAGATATTACCAGATATCCCGCAATTATTGAAGACATAGCGATGCTAACTGGATATCTGATATTAAAGACTTAAATCCTATAAGTGGATTTGTATTCACATTGGGAGGTGCAGCGATATCATGAAAATCCTCTAAACAACAGTTATAACCAGATCTATCATGGAATCTGAGTTATTTCCCTTGACAAGTGTGGTGAAGAGGCTGAATGGCTACTCTAATTCTTAGAGGATATTCCTAGATGGTCGAAGCTTGTGCCGGTAATTTGTATACATTGTGATATTCAATCAGCAATTGGATGGGCACAAAGCATTATGTATAATGGTAAGACTAGACATATACGTTACAGACATAATACCATAAGATAACTACTCTTAACTAGAGTTATCTCTGTTGATTATGTAAAGTCAAAAGATAACATTGTGGATCCGCTAACCAAATGGTTAAATAGAGAGTTAGTTGCAAAGTCATCGAGAGGAATGAGACTTAAGCCCTTGGACGAATGAGTTAATACAATGAAAACCCAACCTAGTTGACTGGAGATCCTAAGATCTAGGTTCAAAGGGACAACCTAATTGAAAAGACTTAAGTTAATCACTGTGGGGGATAACATCCCTTGTCCATTACTATGATGTAACAGTGATACCCGTAAGGATGAAGGATAAGCATTGTGCTTTTAATGATTCTTATGCGTCGAAAATCCTTGCGGAGTAGAGCGGGCTACTCTTAATTAAGAGATCACCTATGTGAGAGAGAAGTGGGGCCGCTTATAAAGGAATTGTGTTGAGCTAAATTCTTAGAAACTCTCATAGAACCAGGCGGATGTTCATGGCCTAACGAACATAACCGTGAGAACTGAGCTATGTAAGAAAGAATCCTGTGTGAGGTATATCATCGTTTATACAAAATGCATAACAATTCAAGGACATTGCGTCTACTGATTAATTAGCAAGTAAAGTAAATATACTTTCACAAGGGAAGGTTCAAAGGGTATTACCTACCTATCCTATGCAGGTTTCAACCGTTGAACTATATCACCCAGTATTTGTGTCTTTTGGTTTTGTGTTTCTTGCAATTTTCATTCATGTGGGGGATTGTTGGAAAAATGTGAATGAAAAATTCAACTCATGTAACTCTCATGTCTTACAATTGCTTGAGGTTAAATTAGTCTTGTTAATTGGGGAGTTATGTGTGGAGTTATGGTTGTAAATTGGGGAGTTATTTTGGAGTTATGGTATAACGTCTTTGCATGCTATATAATCCCTCTCCCCATCTTTTGAAAAAGAAGAAAATCATTGTTTTGTCAAGACACAATTATTCTATATTTTATCCATAATTTTCTTTTGTCTTTTTGGTGATTGTTCATACATGAGTTCCGTTCGTCGGAGTGGTAACTTTGTACTGAGTTAACTACTCAACCTTCGTTGTATACTGGGAGACAGACGCTCAGACAAACCTCAAGCACAGATCGGTGAGGGGGCGAATCTGGTTTAAGGAAACTGTACTTGCACAGGTCTCGGTTCCAGATTCTGCTCGAATTTACAGTTTTTATTTTCATTAATATTTATATTATTGTGTTTCTTTTTATTTTTTGTTAATTTGTCAATCAAATTCGATAATTATTTTTCAACAACAATAACATAAGATATATTAAACCTTAGACCCGTTAAAATGTGAAAACAAGAACCATAATGGGAAACGGTCACAAAGATTGTCCACATCTTTGATAAGTTCGGGTTGAACGCCACAAAGAAGATTAATTTTTGATAAGTTCGAAAAGTTCAATTAAAAACAAGTTTAAAGGGAATCATCACATTTATAGAGTAAAAAAAATCACTCAAATCAATTTCAATAATTAAAGTCTGACTTACAATGAAAGAAAAACCCATTTTATAAGCTCAAGGGGGCGAAATAAACAGCATAGTCGTCATTAATGAGCCTAAAATGGACTCAGAATAATTAAAAAATGGTAAATACAAAAAATTGCGAAAAACCCTAAAATTCCTTCCATGCGATCTCATGGTAATAAAATGGGCGATTGCATGGTTATGCGACTTTGCTCTCAGGTTATGAAATTGTGGTTTGCGCGATCATTTGGTGTTTTGGTCATGACTTTCTTTTCTAATGTCCGATTGTAATGATTCCAAGTGCATTGAAAAGATGACCAACAATTCTTCCATAATTAGTAATTTCCAAATTCAAACGTTTTTATGCAAAGACTGAATCTCAAACTCTGACTAAAAATCTGAATTATATTCCTCACGGTTTTTTATTTTTTTATTCTTCTTTGATTTCTATTTGATTCTTGGCTCGACTCTTGACTTAATCACTTGTTTTAGCCTTGAATCTTCTTCCAACATGCCATGCTTGACTTGGAGACATTCGACCATCCAACTTGAAATTTTATTTAGCTTGAATATTTGATCTTCTCGTTTTCATGACTACTTGCACAACATCACTAATTTTGTGACGACATTCCCAGCGAAGAAGGATTTTGTGAAGGTAGATATCTTTTACTAAAGATTATCGTTGACATTTTTTAAGGTTCTACTTTTTAGGAATTGTCTTTCGCCGAAGTTAGGGATGTCAATGAGAAGGATTTGGAGCAGGGGCGCTCCCGTCCCACATAAAAATTTCCCTCCCTGCCTTGTCATCCCATAAAGTCCGGGTTAGGACGGAGGTGGGTTCGGGGCGGGGTGGTTCATTCTACCCTGTTTGTTGCCTCGTTTAGTTTTTTATTAATAAATTCGAGTAATTTGTTGTTGTAGGTAATGAATCATATTTTTTTGTAATGGATAATATGCTTTTATTATAGTTTTTCCCCAAATATCTGAAAGAAATATAAGAAAAATAATAATAAAAAATTAACGAGGCTAGGTGGCCGTGACCCGCTGCGCAACCTGAGTTGTGTTGCCTCATCTAGAAGGGGTGAATTTTTTCTCCCTATTAGGATCGGGATGATTTTTTTTGCCATCACCAGTTAAAGTCCGTGCTCTACTAATGAGTGGTGTGAACTTAAAGTCCCTAACCCTAGTCTAGTCACACGTTTTTTTTTTCACGACAAATTCTCTTGAAAAATAATGTGTTATGCTGCATCAAGTAAAAGTGCACAGGGTGGAAATATGCTACAGGGCTATCAATGTAACGATATTTCTATTTTAGATTTAGAGTCCACTTGGTGTAAGATATTTTGGAGAAAATTCAATTTTTTTGGGAGAATGTGTAGTTAAAAAGAAAAAGTGTGAAAGTAATAGACCCCATAAATATGTGTGATTAAAAATGAACCTTGAAGAGAAGTTGTTTGAAAAATCCATGACCAAAAAAGGTCTCAATTAAGTTTTGAATAAAATGATTGAAGTTACACATTAAACTTCTTACAATTAAAAATGTATTTGGTAATTTGTTTATAAATATCATATTTCTTCAAATCATACACATTTTTCAAAAATAACTTTTAACTACATTTTACCTAGAAAACTCAATATTCTTTATTTATAAATAATTTCAAGCTGCTAAACAGAGGCTGACCATGTTCCTTCTGCAATTTTCATGCTATTTTCTATTTTCATTTTTTCAAAACATCGAAAACTCGTTTACTCGTATTTTTGAGTTTTCAAAAATGAGACAAGGAAAATATTTGTAAAGAAAGCTCAAAAATACATTTTTGTCATTTTGAGTATTTTAGGTGTTTTTAGTGTAAAAATTGAAAAAGCTGAAAATGTGAAAGAAACGTCTAATTGAAATAAATTATCTCTAAATTGTCAAATCTTCTACAAACGTAAAAAGTTTAATTTTAAATAAATTATATCCGAATCCTCAAATCTTCCATAAACGTATTTTTGAGTGTTTTTTTAAGAAATAATTTTTCAAAATGATAAGTAAATACATTTTTATTTTTAATGACAAAAATGAATTTAAAACTCAAAAGTGAAAACTGAAATACAAAAAGATTGGCCCTAACAATTTGCATATTTATTTTCAGTCGTGTGTGAATTATTAAAACAAGAAAAAAAAGAAAAGAAAAAAACACGCAGCAGATTATTTTGTAAAACGTGTTTAAATCTTTTAACAAATTTAACAATAAATATTGTGTACGATGAAATTTTTCAAAATTTATAGTAAAAATAAAATATTTACGGATGAAATATTATTCTTGTTAATGTTATTTAGTCTGCTGCAATTGTCATCTACTTTAGGATCATTTTGTCTTTAATAATAAGTCCTTTCCGTACATCACACGAGTGGAGGAAATAGTTTAGGCCCTGTTCGGCAAAAATGAATCAAAATTTAATTTGTAATCATTAAAAAAATTTAAATTACACAATTTTTCATACCACTTTTTAACCATCAACATTTTTTCTTTTCAATTTTTAACCCTTCATTTTACCTAGAAAATACAAATAAATTAACAAATAATTTCATTTCTTTGATTTGATACAAAGATTTATTTGTCAATTAATTTTTAAAGAACTGAACCATAATTAACTTGGTCTCACTCAGCCACGACTCACAACTGTTGACTTGCTACAGTAGCTGGGAACGGAGTATTTTCCCTCGACACTGATCAGAACTCTCCTTGATTTAAATCTATAGATTTCTAGGGTTTTAATAGAATCAATTACCTTAAGCTTACCTTACCTGATTTTATACAATTTTCGTTACCTGAATGGCCAGAAATTCTGGTTTTCTGGTTCTAGCTTCGGTGTTAATAGCATCAATTGCATCGATCTGCGACTCGGCTGCCATCTTTAATCCGATATCTGACTCACATCGATCTGCTGCACTGGAACTCTTCTCTCCCTCCGATGGATCTTTTGGAAGGTCAATTTTAAACCCTCCCAAAACCCCATTGTTCTGTGAATATGCGTTATAATATTTAATTCCATCCTCTTTTTATTTCTTTTTTATGTTTTTTTTTTTCGTTGTAATTATCTATTGAGCCTATGCTGGGTTATATTTGCTGGATTACGCATTGGTGTCTTTTCTTTTCATGATCTGAAGAACAATTGGTGTCTGTTGTGATTGATTAGTTTGGTTGTTGATAGGACGGGAGGAAAAACTAAACTTTGGACGAATTTGTGATCTTTATCCATATGAAATCAAAATATCAATTTTTATATATAATTACTAGATGTCTTGATGGTGATATATGGTAATATAATTCTAGATATCTAGTCTAGATGGTAATATAATTACTTGGAAACCAGACTTGCTTCTTCTCATTGTTGTTTTAAGACTGAAAATGAAGAATTTGTCTTCCTCGCTTTTCTGATTGGGAATGTACATAATTTATGAAGTTGATACCGTTCCTGCATTCCGTTGCACGCAGAATGACAACTTTGCATTTTACAATTTTTGTTGAAAGGGTGAAACCTGAAATTTTCTTTTCCAAGATGGTTGAATTGAATTTCTCACTCAATTTACTCCTTTTCAGCTTGGAAGAGACGTACGAGGCTTTAAGAACTTTTGAGGTTCTTGGAATTGAAAAAGAGCCTCTCACAAGGACTTCAGTTTGTGCATCTGTAGTTGACACCCTTTCGTCCACCTCCTCATCTTTAAAGGATTTGTTCCAGGCGTTAAGAGTGAGTGGGATACTGAAATGCGAGCTAAATGACAAGGCTTTTGTGGTATGATTAAGCTGTTTTTGTTGCTGCTTTTAGTTTAAAAATCATTCTCTCCTCTCCTCTTCTGTTATATGATATGCATTAACGAACAATTATATACTTTTTTCCCAGGAAATTGCGTCTAGACTTAAAGATTCTGTAAATTCTGCAAATTCGCTTCTTGATTTCTACCACTCCATTGGAGGATTAATGCTTATCAAGGTAAAACAAATTTACTCATTAAGTTCTTTGAAACTGAATCTTCTTCACTGAAAGTACTCGTACTAGGTTTGGGTCATATTTAAAGCAATAAAAAATCCTTAAAACGTTATAGGCTATGAAAGAAACGTGCCCAAAAGGTTGAGGGTGGTAAAAATAGCCCAAAGGGGTAAGATTAGGGAGGACGTGCCTCAATACCTGGGGCATGCACCTCAGTGAGCGAAGGTATATGCCTTAACATGGCACCCAATGCATTAATTTGGACTTTGAATCGAAACTTTGCACGAGATAGCTCAATGAGTGAGCGACTGTGCACAATTTCCTTTTCTCATTAATTTGTTTGTGCAGGATCAGACTTCAGTAGTAGATGTGCATCTTGGAGACGCTGACAAAAATTTTCGTTCTATAAAGGTGTGTTCTAGACATGTTGCATGTCTCTTGTCAATTATTATTATTTTTTTAAATACATTTAATGCTTTCTCCAAAAGATTTTCTTTCTATATTTAATATATTGCGAATGACTTAGTGATACTGGATTTGTGTCAGGCTCTCAGCCAAAGTGATGGAAGGTGGCGTTACAGTTCCAACAACCCCGAGTCTAGTACTTATGCAGCTGGTAAATTCTTGTTATGATGATCAGTATTTTTTGTAGACTCTTAGATGTAAGTTATGTCTACTATCTAAACAAAATTTCTTCATTCTGAACGTTTTTTGGTGCCGGAAGTGAAATGTTTATTACTTACTGTGGTTTATTACCTTCTAAATGCTGATAAGTTGCTATGGTTTAATAGGTATAGCGCTTGAGACCCTGGCTGGAGTTGTTTCATTAGCATCTTCTGAGGTTGATCATTCTTTGGTAAGTATTATATTTCTTTCTTCCCTCATAAGAGCTTAGTGTATCTCAGGAAACTGGTCAATTGTATATATGGAGACAGCCAGTTACCTCAAATGATTGATTTAGTATTCCAATCAGCATTCTTGTGATGGAGCCATTTTCTTATCGAGGCTTCACTCATTTATTGGAATTGTTTTACCTTTATTCGGGTGCAGGGGATTCTGTTCATGGATGTAGCCATGTTTCTTGTAATGTTTATCACAGCATTAATCCAAAAATCATTCTCTGCATTGTGACTGGCCTATTTCCCCCTTTTTTTCCCTATGATTTCTCTCCCATAACATCACACTCGAACATATGCATGTCACTTTATCTCAGAAAATTTGATGGCTCATATGCATGTCTCTTTATCTCAGAACATTTGATGGCTAATATGCATGAAACTATCATTGGTGTTCTGATTTTAGTCTGATTTCTATGCCAGGTTGCTACTCTGAAAAATGACATAATGAAGCTTTTTGATGGTGTTGAGAAATATGGTACATTTCTATTTTTTTTTTTTGGGATAAATGTTACTTTTACTTTGCTCTTATCAATTCTTTGATTTTGATGTTATGTTGCAGTGTTGCGGTTTCTGATTTTCTTTGCTTGCTACTTCTAGTAGTTCGTCTTTAAAATCATCTACAGTAAAAAAAAAGGCACATTTCTTTATTATGGCTGGATCTAGCTTTTACATTCCGAAGCTCCATTTAATTTTATC
Organism: Ligustrum vulgare; assembly: GCA_963555705.1. Lineage (NCBI taxonomy): Eukaryota > Viridiplantae > Streptophyta > Magnoliopsida > Lamiales > Oleaceae > Ligustrum > Ligustrum vulgare. Next base: position 2,923,461 of record OY743180.1, read on the forward strand.
TTAGACAGATACTCTAAAATGTACCGCGGCTGAAAGTAAAAAAAAAAAAAAAAATTCCTAAAAAAATTTCTTACTTTTTAATCACGCATTCTCCAAAAATTTACTATTACAAAACACATTATTTGAAATAGATTAATTCTAGGGAGACATTTTTAAGTGACATTGTGACATGGTACATATACATTGAGTGGTGAAAAAGTAAGTGGTGGAGTAATTTTCATCGTCCAGTGAATGTGCTCAATATCACAATGTCACTTAAAAATGTTCTTCAAAAAATGTCTACCTAGAATTATTGTTTGAAATAATGGGTCTCAAACAGGGGCCTAATATCAGATTTCCGCAAGTTTCAAAATGTCTTCAAGTGAGACTTAATTAGGCAAAGTCATAACCTTTGCAATTTTGCTTTGGAATTAATTGGTGGTAGTTGTATTCTACAGTTAGCCCTAAATTTCGGTTCTAAAGACTCTAAATCGTAGTTAAAGTAGGAAGTTTGGCATCTATGAAGTAGGGAACTTCGTGACTACCAAACCTTCTTGTCTATTTATTCTAGAACAACATTGTCAACAGACAACAGGCATGTAGCTTCTTTTGTTGTAACTGAGGTGATAACTCAATGTAATTAATAGAACTATTTTAGTTTCTTTCTTTGTAATTAATAGAACTATTTTAGTTTCTTTCTTCCAGAATGTGACTTGATGTTATATTTTTAGATGATGGCGCTTGTTACTTTGACGAAAAGTTTGTTGATGCACATGGGCACCAGGATCCTCTATCAGCTTCCTCGTCGATAGTGCGTGGGATTACTGCTTTTGCAACAGCCACCCAAGAAAGTTTGAATGTGTGTTTGTGAACATATGTTTACCACCATGTAGCACATGTTTCTCTGTTGTTCCTTGTTTGACCTTCTAAAATCTTTGGTTTAAAATTTGCAGCTTCCAGGGGACAAAATATTGGGTTTGGCAAAATTTTTCCTTGGTGTTGAAATTCCTGGCAGTGCCAAAGACTTGTATCACCAAATTGATTCCTTGGCTTGCCTGGAAAACAGTAGGTAAGTAATCACATAAATTATGTCTTCTGGCCCTTTCAAGGACTTTTACTGTTTGGTCGTTTCATGCATAAATATCTCTTCATGCCATTTTTATGCATCCCTTTAAATTCAATATTTCGAAGAAATCCAAGTTTCAACATTGAGTACACTATTAATATGTTGAGATCTGCAGTGAATAGGATTTAAGCTAGTGTTTGGTAAATGATTTATAAACCATTCAATTTCCCAAACCACTTTTTAACCACACACATATTCTCTCTCCAATTTTCAACTACACATTTTACCTCAAAAATCATAAAGAAACCAGTTTATAAATCACAACAGTGTTTCCAAACGAATGGTAACTTGGATATAATCACTACTCAGTTCCAGTTGCAAATTTGTTCATGGGGGCATCGGTTCGTTGTACTTTGTTCTGAAAATTATTTGAATCTTCTATTTACCGTACAGGGTATCTGTTCCTTTGATTTTATCGCTTCCAGCTACCGTGCTTTCAGTTTCCAGGAAAGACCAACTTAAGGTGTGGCACCTTAATCATATTATCTGTACTCTTGTTCCTTGCAATTTTACATTTTTTATTAGCTTTCCTTCTTTCTTTTCCTGAAATTCTTGTATTCATTTTCAGATTTTTTATTTCCATGGTGTTAAGTAAATATTTGGCATATGAGAGACGGTACTCCAAAACTGAGTGCTGTTTTTCTTGATCCAATAGATCATGAACTGCAGATTGCAGAATAAGCATTGTAGACTGACATTGCCTTATGCAGATTTTTTCTCATCTAGCTAGCTGCATTGTTTGATTTAGGTGAGTGTCAACACCGTATTGGGTTCTGCCGGCCCACCTCTGTCCGTCAAGCTCATGCAGATTTTTAGCTCTGGTTCAAAGGATGCTTCTGTCATCAACCAGGTGCTCCCGTATCCTCAGAGCTGTATATGATGTTCTTTGATATTAATGATTATCTACCACTACAAAGCGTTCTCACCTATTCATGCTCAGTTCACCTTAAGCTGTAAGGATTTTGCATTCCCTTGATGCAGGAACTCAAGTTTGACCCTGAACATGCAATTCATGTCCTAGAATTGCCGAAGAATGTAGATGTTGGAAAGTATATATTTTCTTTTGAGGTATATATTTTTGATTGCCTGATTTTACTCTCTTTCATTTGTCCATGTCAGTCTTCCCTTTAACTAACACATCTAATATTCTTGGCTACCAATTGGCAGATTTCTCTTCAGGATCCAGAACATAAAAAACACTACATAACTGGGGGACGAACAAAAATACCTGTATACATAAAAGGGGTCATTGAAGTTAGCAATGCGGAGATTGCTGTACTCGACAGTGATATTGGGAGTATAGAAATGCAGAAAAAGTACTTTCTTTACTTCTGTTTTTCTCTTTTAGGCATATATATAATCCTATCCTTAAGTTTTCCCCAATCTTCACCCTTTTAAGCCTTTTTACTTATTAACTTCACCGGTATGATTGTTTTCTTCACCTCTGCCTTATGGTGAGTTGAGTTCTTCTCTGTTATTTTTCTCGGGCCACTGAAAGGACTCCATAAAACAAATATTGTGGAGATAAGGATGTTAAGGTGGATGTATCACAATACAAGAATGGATGAAATAGAAATTGATAATACAGACCAATTGGCGGAGAGGTGACATCCACTGTGTTTAAATTAAGTGAAAAATGAATTGGGTGGTGGTTGGGACATATATCTAACTAGATCTGAAGAAGTCTACAAGAGCGAGAGATCATAGACAATTTAGATGAGGGAGGGAAAGAGGGAGAGGTAGAACATGATATGATTGTAAATTATTTGCTTGTATTTGATCGGCTTATAAATGTAGTGATGGACTGAATGTAGCTGACCCATCACTCAGTTTGTTGTTTCTCCATTGTGGTCCTACTCCTCTCCTCTCTCCCCCCTCATATTTTGTTTGTAAATTATTTGTATGGTTTTGTGGGTTGTTTCAGATGTCTCATCATTTGGTTTTACTATAATAATATATTTTCATGCTCGGTTTTGCCATTGTTTCACTATAGTTCCTTAAGTCTCAAATTTTATATATTCTGCAGCAGGGCATTGTAACTATATCTATCGTGTGTTAATTATCTGAAATTGATTTTACACAGTTTTATATCCTGGAAGTAAATTTTATCAAATTATGCAAATATCATAATGAATTTAAAGTTGGTGAAAAATATGATTTTTTATGTGCTTTGGATAATATTTGCTTATTCATGTTACTTATGCTTCTTGCTGGTGTTGATATTTTTCTCTGAAATTATTTTTTCAGCAAATTTTTTTACTCTATTTTGTAATCCAGGCTAGATTTATCTGGAGAGAATGATGTTGCTTTATCTGCAAATCATCTCCAGAAATTGCGATTATCCTTTCAATTGAATACTCCATTTGGAAAAGCTTTTAAGCCACACCAGGTAGGTAGTCAACCTTGTTAGCCTCTTCAACAAAACTTCATGCAAATTCGGGGGTGTTAAGATTTCTGTTGCAAGCAGGCATTCCTGAAGTTGAGACATGAGAGTGGAGTTGAGCATATCTTTGTTGTGGGCAACTCTGGAAAGAAGTTTGAGATAATATTAGTAAGCGCTCCTTTGCTATTTTCCACCTATCTTTTCCGACTATGAATTTAATCTGCTTAGATGCTCAATGTGATTTTATAAAATCAAACATTGTCTCAATCACAAGTTGTTTAAACCTTTTCGATACACTTACTGTTATGCATTTTATTATTGTTTTACTATTAGCTTAATAATTTCGCATGTTTGTTTCAACTAAATTAAGCTAAACATCAATCATTAATGAATAATTCCATCAGTGATTTATGAATAGTTCCATATGTTTTACTTGCTTCCACTTCAGTAACAACTCACTCTATCTCTTGCATAGTTTCTACCAAGATCTAATTTTTGAATGTTTAAATTTCACTTTTCTCTTGTAGGATTTTCTCGGATTGGTTGAGAAATTCTTCTATTTTTCGGGTAAATATGACATTCAACTTACAGTTGGTGACTCTGTCATGGTAAATGTTGTATGAAGCTGAATTGCTACGTTTGTCCTTCCCCACACATCCACCTACACACACGTACCGCCTATGTCACGCTGTGTTAATATTTTTTCTATTTCAGGAGAACTCTTTTTTACGACCTCTGGGCCATGTTGAATTAGATCTTCCCGATGCACCTGAGAAGGCAGCTCGTCCTCCTCCACAGCCTATTGACTCATACTCAAGATATGGGCCTAAGGCAGAGATAACTCACATTTTTAGGGCTCCTGAGAAACGGCCTCCTAGAGAGCTGTCCCTTGCTTTCTTGGGCCTTGTTCTTCTGCCATTCTTTGGTTTCTTGGCTGGGGTACCTCCATATCTAAATTTCCTTCTACATATTTGAATGGTTTTCTGAAATTTCTCTTTTTATATTCGTCTGCACTGATCACTGTAATCTACTCTACTAGTTTATGAGATTATGCCCTTGTTTGGTAGAGATTAAAATGAGATTTTAGTATATTTTGATAAAAGTTGATAGGAATGTATGGTTGAAAAGTTGTAGGCCGTGTAAAATGTGCGGTTAAAATTATTTGTTTGACTTTGACTTATATTTTAATCAGATTTTAGTGGTACCAAACAGGGGCATGGCTAATAGTGCAATCTTTTCTGCCCACAGCTCTTGCGCCTACGCGTGAACCTGAAGAATATGCCAAGATCAACTGTTCCTGCAACATTTGCCATTCTCTTCCATTTGGGCATTGCATCTGTTCTGATACTGTATGCATTATTCTGGTTCAAGGTTTGTATCCGAATTCTCTACACATTCTTTTTCAACTTTTGTCCCGTTTTATATGGAGTTATACACATTGATGATACAAGTAATCATTTGCAATTAGAAAAAGGGTTCTGGTATCTACTATTATGCACTGTGTGTTCTTAAAACCTAATGTTATTTTCGTGGCAGTGTTTTTCTTAGCCGACGGAAGTAGACTTGTGACACATTAGCTGGTATACCCCATTGACTACACATTTGTTTTATTTTCTGCTTGCAGTTCGATCTATTCACGACATTAAAGGCACTTGGGTTCCTTGGAATTTTCTTGATGTTTGTCGGACACAGGACCCTATCTCACCTCGCTTCTGTATCAGCCAAGTTGAAGTCGGCTTGAAATATCTGAACGAGTCTAGACATCTTATCCCGAGGAAGCTTCTCACGAAGAACTAAGGTTAGAAATCCGATTTAGCTTTGTTGTTGGACACAGCTACTACTGGTTCAAAATTTTCGTCGCCAAAATTTTGATAGATGCATTTGTCACTGGAATTGTAACACATGATCGTTTGCTCAAGGAGTCTTATAACTATGAGCAACTTCATTATGGTATATGTTCAGATCTTTTTCCGAAAGTCAGTCAACAATATAATTTTGGTGCTAATTTCCATAAGCCACATTTTTTTAGTGACAATTTCAAGATTTGCAATTATATCTGAAATAATTTGATGCAAAACAAAGGGTCTGTTTGGAAAGCTTTGGAGAAGTCATTAAACAGTTGCTTTTGAACCTGTTTGGGTAACTTTTTGAAGTATTTGCATGATTATAAAAACTTTTCAAGTTAAGCTGATTAAGGTAGTTTTCTTCATGAAACTCGTCTAAAAAAATAGGAAGTGCAGACAAATGGAGCTGAAGTTAGCCCTTGTTTGATAGATATTAAAATTACTTTTTAGTAACTTTTTTTTTTTTCTTCATAAAAGTTGATAAAATGTGGTTGAAAAGTTGTGAGTCCCATGAAATTTGTGGTTGAGATTGATTTTTGACTTTTATTTAGATTAAAATTTATATCAAACCGGGTTCATTAAAAGTAGTAAGGTCATTTTGAGAACAAACATAGAGGCCAAGGCGACAGCAAATTTGTTTTGATTAATAATTCAAGGATCAGAAAATATTCCTGAGAACAGTTGACTCAGAAAATGGCTCTTAAGACGTGCCAAAATCACAATATAAACTAACTTACTGTGTGTCTTTAATCGTGTGTTCATTAATGGTAAAATTCCATTGTACAAGAAAGCTTACTATTGTTTCATCTTGATCTTAGGGTTTTAGATGTGTTTCTTCATCAATCATGTCCTGTCCCATCTTTCATGTCAAGAACATACCATTCGTGTAGGAAAGCAATTTTTTCCTAATTAATTTCTGACGCATCTATTCAGGGTGGTTAATATGTGTCGTTAGCGACCACCAATCACAAACGCTTCACTACAAATTATGCACTTATTTGTTACTCTTTAAATTTTTCTCTTTTTTATACAATATTCAATTTTAACCATTCACTAAAAGTCAAGTTTATAATATCTGACTTTCCAATAAAATTTCAACCATCAAATTTCTTAAAAATCATTATCTATTTCAAAGAAACACTTTTTTAAAACAACATCGAACACACATCTTCTCTATTATCAACAAAGCAACAACTTGTAAATGTTGAAATTAATTTCGAATTGTGATCCAATTAATACGTTGCATATCATATCAATGGTAAAGATTAAGAACTTTTTTTCTTTATTATGTGATTTGAAATTTGTTTGCGTGCACATATATGATGCTCTTTAAGTGATACTTGTCCTACGGTGGTAGAACGGGAAGGTTACAAAAGATGCCGGGTCGGGCCTACCCTGGTAGGCTGTAGAGGTGGTTTGAGCTTAGGTGTCCTCCTATATATGGTTGCTTTGCAAGAAAAACAATCCTCATTATCTCCTCTCTTGCTTCACACGCTAAAATGACTTGTTCTCTATTAAAAGGAGTTAAATGTCGCTAATACTGACAATTATACATACACATTATATATTTAATTCATTGCCAAACACGTACGGTTCTCGAGTTTATGCATATACATTATCTATGAACATTAATTACTTAGATTCTTACTGCCTTTGAGATTTTTTATAACTAATTACATCTTTAAATATTTGCATGTTAATTAATTAATATGTAATAACATGCATGCATTTTTGTCTGTTCACTATAGTTTCATTTAAATTGCGGCTTCTACCTTCAAGATCACGCCTTTTATTCAATCATGCCCCAATGACAGCATCATGCACGTACTATTTCGAGGTTGAAATATAAATAGAATAACTATTTCTCAATACTATTAAAGAATTTAATTTAATACAAATAAAATTAGGACACATTTTATCTGAAAGATGAGACCTTCACTTTTAATACTATCCAATAATATCCGATATCTTTCTTAAGAATAACATGTATGATGTGTATATATAGTATATACACATTTTTGATCGTGCAATGGATTAAAGACATCTTTAAATGAAAGAGCGCTCTTTCAAGATTGATCGTTCATCGTTGTGTGTCATCACCTCCCGAGACGATAAAAGCCTAAGACTCCACCCAACTTGATTAGCCAAGAGAGGTCAGAGAAGACAAGTGACCTAATTCCTAACCAATGTTTTCCAGGCCCATGCGAGCGAGCGGTCGGTCGTTTCTGCTAGATCCGTCGATTTTTTTTTTTTGACTTATAATTAGACGTAAAAATTTATTTTTTTTCTCTTACTTTTAGGTTATCGTTCGTGCTCAACTCAATCAATTCGTGTTGATTAGATATCATAGATCTACCCTGATATAAAGCAGGCGTCAATTACTTTTCTGTAAATATATCATGTCGTATGATTAGTATATACAAGAATCTTTGTTGGTTGATAATAAGCACATGCACATGCACATTAATTATAGAACTTAGGAGGCTTTTTCATGAATGAAGGATACCATCTGATTTTCTATGTATTTTTTGTCAATAAAGGAGCTTTATCGGTTAATCTCAACTTTTTTAGGAAGATAGATACCTCTAAGGATGTAATGTAAAGTAGTTAATAATAAAGCAAAAACTTTCCCATTTGTCAAAAAGTGTGCAGCTTGTCCAGGATTTCTATATATCTTGTTGATCAAGCACCTTTTTGATAATTATCCTAACAAATCTGGCTTGTGTAGGTAGAAAATCTGTTTATGGAGACAAAAAGAGCAGTCATGATTACTAGGTCGAGGACATGTTTGATACACGGTAAAATTACATATAATATTATTATTCATACGATATGATCATCATCGATTTATGTGATAACTGTGTCAAATCTCGCTTTTACATGTAGAGAATCTATTTAAGAAGACAAAAACAGCGATTATGATTGCATGTGAAATTAAAGTCCGTAGTATATGTTTGGTACATAATATAATTAAGAATAATGATATTCATCTAGAAATATATGATCATTTTTAGTTTACGAGCTAGTGAATTAGAGTCTGTCACATAAACTGGTAAGTGGTGATGATTAAGACTACAATATTATTCTTTAAATAACGATTAGCACAAAGTCTATATTGCGAAATATAACAAGCAATGATATTTGTAAGCACTTCTATATGTAAGATAACTATTATATTCTCCAAACCTATAAAATTGAGATGTATTTAATTCATATGAGCATGTAACAAGGACCCTACTGAGATGCTGATCATGTCATTATTCAAACATAATCCACTAACATTTTATATGGAATAACGATATTAACTCTAATGATGATTATCACCATTTTAAGTGGTAGTGTACCATTTGATTATGTTGATACCTAAAAATAACCAATATAAAATCCTAATACTAAGTCTTAGAAATGAGAAGCCCAAACGGGAAATCAAAACGATTGTCAAAAGATTCGCTCGTCCTTGTGAATGTTTGAGTGATTGGGCAAGTGAAGCAATATCTAGACGAATGAAGCATTGAGTGGTGCATGGTTGAAGATATATATATTTTTTTTAACTCAACCCACAATCTAAAATAATGGTAATTGAGTCATTATTGGTGGTTATTAGAATATTGATAGTTACTATAAACTTGGGCAATAAAGAATGTTATGTGGGAAGATATTGGAAGAAGTTATTAGATAGTTATGGAGCGGGAATCACGTAAGTGAAGATCATCAAAGTATAAAAGACACAAAGCAACATGAAGAATGGGACCACGAACATAATTCTCAAAAGAGATTATGTAATTTATCTATCTTAGATTTTAATATTTTTCTTTTGTTAAACTTTGTGTGCTAGCACCATTTGGATGCGAGTTGTAAATTAAGTATTTCTAATCAACACCCCTTGTTGATGGTTTGTTTCAAGAGGTTTGTCCATTACACATCGTTTGAATCTCTTTTTAATTGTTGGCACGAAAACATCGCGAAACAATTTGACACACCCGATTAGACACTTGGTGTAAGAAATATTTGAAACATCAAGCCTCTAAAGAATTCAGATAAGGAGCCTACAATTCAACTATATGTTCCTTCTGTATTTGAGTAAGTCGAGGATTAGCAAAGTACCACAGAGATAGAAGGATCAAATCATATTCGTTATGAACTAACGACGTAGTTAAACCCACGTACCATGCGTACACTGTTGAGAGAACTCACTCAAGACATCATTAGCATGTAAACTTACAAAATACTCATACTATAGAAAAACTTGTTCAAAATGGAAATATGCATTATGATAATATGGCTAAAAAGTAAAAATTGAGTACGTTGAACGAACTCATAAACAAATTGGTATGCCAAACATGTCATCCAAACCCTATGGGAAGGGGTAACTACTTCCAAATTAGGAGTCATAGGCAATCACTCACCAACTATAAACACAAATAATGGTTAAAAAAGAGTAAACATGAGCTAAGAGATTAGAAATATCACATATTGGACCATCCAACATGAAAGGTCTTAGAACTTCCAATGCAGGGGGTGTTGGAACATCTAATGAGCCAAATAATGGTGTGTTCATGACTAATGTGGGGACAAATCCTATTAAGCCTCAAGGAATGCCTTATATGCTAGAGCCAATAGGAGTTCCCTTTGAACCCAATGCTACATTGTGAGAGCAAATAGCAGAAATCCTGTAGGATCAGGTTGCCTTTGAAATTTAACCAATAATTTGGTCAACATACAAAACCTTACCTAGACTTGGTAAATCAAGTATATCCTTGACCTAGATAGTACAAGGTGCCATAATTTTCTTTGTTCCATTATCAAGAAGTGTATCCACGACTTCGTCTAGGGAATGTATTTAGAGCATATATGTCGTTTTACTTTACAATGTAGAGAAATTACAAATAATCACAAGATGAGATTATTCTCAAATTCATTAACTGGGTAACCTTTTTTTGGTTCATTAATTTGTCAACAAACTCTGTCCAAATCTGGCAACAGTTATTTCACGCCGATATTACAAAACTAAATCAGAAGTTTCCTTGACAGATTTAACAAATTTGCATCAATTGTCAAATGAATGGGCCGAGTCTTTTCTTCAAAGATTTAAAACGACCAGGAGCAAGTTTTTTATTCCTTTACCTGAAAAAAAGTTGGTCAAAATCGCTCAAAGTTACTTCATTTTTGAGTTAAAAAAAGTTCCATGATAGGGAATTCCCTAATTTCTTTCAACTCAGTGCGAATGTTATTAGGTATAAGTATGAGTGATTTTTAAGAGAAGAAAAACTATTGAAGAACTCCAGTAAATTGACTTATTATAAAGACCTTAATTTTGACATCCATGCCATGACATTGGTCAAAGTGAGACTGAAATATGTCTAGCTGAATTGGTCAAATGGGACACTTAGGAGTCCTGTACTGACCAAATTAGAAGCACAAATTAAGAATGAGCCAAAAAAAAAAAAAAGGTTAGAACATTCTCATTTGGTGTGGCAAAGGTCAATGTCATATTTAACTTGCTATATAATAAACAGATAAAACTGAGCGATAAGCATAATTTGCCAAACTTTGAACAAACTAAGGATAAAAATATGGCAAATGGCATAATGTATAGTCTCACATGATTAATAGTTGTTTGATTTTTGTCATGTGTTGCAGGATGCTATTGAGTTAGACGAATCACTTTTGAATAAAAGAAAAAGATGGCGGTGGACGAGAATCCGTCTCCACAGCAAGTGGATGTCAATATGATCATTCCAAATTTTAAAAAACTGGTATCTCTAAGTTTAAGTTAGTAGTGGATGACAATGAGGATGTAATATGCTTTTGAGCGTTTGAAAGGAAAAGCTGTAGTAGAAGGAGAAAGAAATCTATGTGCTAGGTGCCAGAAAGTAGGTTACAAAGCTACAAAAAAAGTTCTTACCATCGGTAGATACCATAATATGAATAAATTTCTTAGGGTAAGGAACTCGATCATACTTTTAGGGAGTGGCTTTTCTTTTCTTTTCATTTTTTATTTATTTTCAAATAAAAATAAAGTTATAATCTTGTGTTTTTAAAAATTGTACTTTTCATGACTTTTTAATATTATTTTAGCGTCAATTTAGACCATTTCCATACAGATGGAGTACTTTTGCACATCAACAAAATATTTAAACTTTATGTGTAAAAGATTTAGAATATTGAGGACCTGTTTGCACAAAATGTAAAAGTTAATTTTCCTCTAGTTAGAAATAGATAGACTCAGACAACCAGAGAAACATAGAAAGCAACTTAACTTGTCAACTTCTAAGGCGAATATTTGGATGGTGAATTAATTAATAATGTATGTTAATGTTATTTTCGAGGGCCCACACACATATCAATATAGACCCCACCTTAAATTCCTTTGCTGATTTGGCAAGGCAAGCTAGACCCTCTAGGATTTTATTCTCTCTTAAAATTTCAAGATTAGTGGTAAAACATGAAGTCAACCTCATTTGAATAGTCTCGCCAAGAGCATGTCGAATACTTCCTTCTATTTTGAATGTTTAGTTGATGTGACTATAATTTGGAGTAGACAAAATCTATGGAGCAATATTTATTATATGATCATGTCTAATAGAATGTCAATTTCTAGACATCCTCTAGACACTATCTCTCATATATTTTTTTTTATTCTATTTCATCATTCCATATTATCTCTTTTTCTCTTTTCCGTCTTTTGCTACATTACAGTTTGAAAGATATTTAGTGCTAGAGATGTCCTAAGAGTGTGAATTGTGCAAGACAATCAACTCAACTCGAGTTGTTCATTTGATTGTGGTTAAGTATGGAAAATGGCTCTTAGTAAAAGTAAACTTGATCTAGTTCAAACAATCTTGACCTAATCAAGTAAGACCATTAGAATACTAGCTCAAGCATGGCTCTTGGAAGAAATAAACTGAAATCATAGAAATAATGGTTTGCAAATATTTCTAGAATAAAGGTATTCATAATTAGTTGTGATGACCACAAGTTTAGGTTATAGTAGTCATCATGATTTTAGACAGTAATCCCCCGTTTGGCCCCTAGTTAGTAAAATTTTTGGTTTTGAATAGTATTTTTGGGAGAATGTGTGGTTAAAAAATATTTGAAAAGTAAAAAATGATGAGTTTGACTAAGATAAATGGTTGAGATTGAAAGTTGAATAAATTTAATTTTTGAAAAATGGGGGCCAAATAGGGACTAAACCAGGGGTCCATTGTTACTTAGATTATTATACCATTATTACTTGATTTACATATGGTGAAGATTGTGTGTGGGTGATGGCGGCTAGGGGCTCAAATATTAAGGACCCATTTGTGCAGAATATAATAGTTAGGGACCCAGTGACCCACTACAAATTTCCCCTTAAGAAATAATTGCGTACTAGGGGCCCACTACACATGTCAATATGGATGGCCCCCTTGAATTCGTTTGCTGACCTGGCAAGATTATAATTTTCTCTCCTCAAAATTTCCAGTTTAGTGTCGATACACGTTGTCAACTTGATTTGTCGGTAGAGTTATAATGGATTATGCTCTTGGGCAAATTGATTAATTTATATTAGTTGTTTTTCTCACCATGTGAATTCTATATGATATAAGTAGGTTTCCCCCCCCCCCCCCCCTACATTTATATAAATTGTTGTGATTTAGCCTCTGTTTGGTAAAAATTGTTTATAAATCTTTCTTTCTTTCTTTTTTTTTTTTTAATTTTTTTTCTAAAAGTCAATAATTTTAACTGATCAAAAATATCTTCCCACCATATTTTGACTTTTCATAAAAAAAAAAGAACCAAGAAAATGTTGGCACATCGCTATTTGTAAATAATATTTATAAACAACAATTTATAAACGTTTTACCAAACTGATAGCTTGGTACGCCACACTTGAAATCACTAGTGTGTCAAGTTTGGCAAATAGAAATGAAGGAGACCCTATTCGAGTTAGTGCGGTCTTCGGAAAAAAAATTCTAGCTGATCAATTGGGAACAATTTCCTTGCAAAAAGACGGTTCTCCATTGTTCGAAGTACTCTCGAACTACTAAAAATGCTTGGCATCTGTTATTTAACGAACATAGAAATGTTTCACTTTTTCCACACAACCCAACATGGAATAATCTGCATTTCTTGTTTTAAAATTTCTCAACTTTTAAAATTCTTATGTTTCATAGATCTTGATTTTCCTCAATTAAAGAGGGAGCCAAAATGATATAAATAATTAAGAAAATGACGTGGTGAAGGTCCCAATATCCCAATTTAAGCCCATAACTTATGGAAGTGAATAATCTAAATAGACATTTAAAAGAAATTATTGGATAAGAATACAAAGCCGTCACTCTTTCACCAACTTCACACGCACCAAACAGGGAATTAAACCCTAACCCTAAAATTTTCAACAATAATTGTATCTTTCTTCTTATATTAGAAATTGAGATAGCCTCGAAACTCTTCCTTTCAAAGAAATATCGTTATGTCAGGTGATGCTGACTTGTAATATGAATGATGTGGCATACATATTTCACATCGTGTACATAGGTTTCTATTAGAAACATCAAGATATGTAAATTTTTGAGAGTAGAGAGTGAAAAATGATTTTTTTTTTTTTTTTACTAAGAAAAGTGATGGTTTTTATAAAATCATTTTATTGGAAGAGTGAGTGGTAGTAGGGATGTCAACGAGTCGAGCCGAGCCAGGTTGTGAGCCAAAGATCAAGGCACGAGCTCGACTGGAGCTTTTAGGGGTCGAGTTTTTTTCGGCCCGAGCTGAAGCTCGTTCCCAAAAATAAGGCTCGACTCTAACTTTAAGCTCGAGTTTTTCCGAGCCGAGCAAAGATAAGTCCCGAGATTTTAATTTTTTTTTTATAACAAAAATTCATAATTTTTTTTATTGAAAATGTATATATATAGCAAGTTGAGCTGAGCTCATGGTTTATATTCATGGCTCAAGCTTCCATCGAGTTTTTTGAGAGGGCTTTTTTTTGCTCGAGCCTAGCCAAGCTAAAACCTGTATCTCAAAAAAAAGCTCGACTTGAGTTTTGGCTCGAAATCTCTAGTCGCGAGTCGAGCTAAACCCGAGCTTTTTTCGAGCCAAGTCCAAGCAACTCGAGCTGATGAGCCGTTTTGCCACCCCTAAGTGGTAGAAAATGAGCTTTGATTTTTTTTTTTTTTTTTTAAAGAATCTATACCAAACATGACTGAGATGATTGTAGTTAATTTAACTCATGATTAAGCATTAATCTTATGTCTTTCTAGAATTACTCAAATGAATTAGATAAAAGAGTTTTGATCATGTAGATCGAGAAATGAAATAGGTATTCTTCTACTATAATTAATTGCATCCTTAAGCTTGGTTATACATGAGAATTTTTAGGAGAAAATAGAGATCTAATTTAGTTATAATTAGGCCTGAACATTTATCGGTTCGGTTATTAAAGGAACCGAAACAGAACCGAAACCTTTAGTTCGGTTTCGGTTCTGTTCCTTCAAAGACAAGAATCGAACGGTTTCGATTTCGGTTCATTTTTCAGTTATCTTTCGATTTTTGTTCGGTTTCAATTAAAAAAATTAAATTTGATGCAAATACAAAAAATAAAAAAATCTAATAGTTTGCAAAAATTAAAGGTAAATACAACCAAATAAGCTTCCAATTAAATTAAATTCCAAATTCATGTAAAATATATCAAGAATGTGAATTTCAGAATCTTGATGGTTAAAATCTTTTTTCTACTCTAAAATCATTCTTATTTGAAAAGAAATCACGTTGTGGAAGCAAAAATATTTGAATCTCAGTAAAAGTAAATTCTACAAAATAATAATACTATAATAGTGTATGAAATGACTTAAAAGTAATAACTATATTCCATAATAATAGTGTATCAAACAGACAACATTTCATACACTGTCTAAGTGTATATACATTAAAGTGTGGTTCTATTTGGAGAAGATTGCGAGTCGTGGATTTTTAATTAAAATACCTTACTAATCTAAACAATATTTCTCTAATGGAAATATTGTGAGTAAATTTATACTCCTCTGATCAACCGTCTACACATTAAAGCGTGTATATAAATATATTTTGCTGTATAATTTAATGAAAAATTCAATAAAAAAAATGTTTATGACACGTGGATTTCTAATTAAAATACTTTACCAATCTGGACAACATTTCTCAAATGAAAAAATTGTGAGTAAATTTATACTCTGACCCACTGTCTACACATTAAAGCTTGGGTAAAAATATATTTTATTGTATAATTCAATGAAAAATTCAAAAAAAAAAAATGTTTTTATCGGTTTTGATTATGAGAATCGATCGGTTTCGTTTTTTTTTTTTAAAAAATCGGTTTCTATTTTTGAATTTTTTTTTCAAGAACCGAAATATTTCGATTTTTTCGATTCGATTTACTCGATTTCCCTTTTTTTGTCCACCCCTAGTTATAATCATGAAATATCTTCCCTTTAAAGATAATCCATTATTAGATTATATTTAGTTTATGATGATAGTATATAGCTAGCGCAAAATGTGACACTTAGGTAATTATTTATCTGATTTTAAATATTCATATCTACCATATATCTTTGTAAAATTAGGCACATGTCACTTCTAAATTGAATCTGTTATTTTACATGTGAAAGTGACAAATGATATTCACATGGACAACTTTTTATAGTTATACTTGGCGTCGGTCCATCTCTATTTTTTTTTAGAACCAATTAAGAAAAAAGTAAAATGAAATAGAAAAATGAAAAAAACAAGAGAAGTAACATGAATTGCTTCACTTAAGTAATTACAATATGATCTTAAACATTGGCTCGTCACCCCTAACATTATGCCCCTATTTGATAGATATTAAAATGAGGTTTTAGTAGATTTTGATAAAAGTTAATGAAATATATGGTGGAAAAATTGTGGATTCCATAAAATATATGATTAAAATTAATTGTTAACTTTTACTTAAGTTAAAATTGGTAAATCTTGATTTTTTCCACACATTCACGTCATAATATAATATACCTTTAGATCCATCATTTGTGTAAAGAATCACACTCCTAATCGTGGCTAAAGTATTATTCAATGTAAAATTAATAAGTATCAATGATATTGCTTAATGTTTAACACACATTTATGACACGTATTTTTGAATAATCGCTTTCGATAAGTAACATTCTTTTGCATTATTTCAATCTTCTAAACCATTGATATCATGTATAACAATGGACCCATTCATAATGTCAAAAACTAATTATTAACATTCCATGATACATCATGACAAGTATGTATAATTTTGTCCGTATTTTCCATTATCTTTTCAAGAATTATTGAATAAAATGAAGAATGGATCAATAATAGGAAACTGATAGCAAATTATTCTATCCCCATTGAATCAGCATTACAAAGAAAGGAAGTATTTATAGACAATCCTTCCAATGAAAACATGACACCTAAGCAAAGAGAAACTAACTAACTATAAAGGTAAAAAACGTAAAATGTAAAAATCATCTTCATGAAAAAATGGTTAGGTGTAATGTGTAAGGCTGCTTTGTTATCACACCAAAGTATGTAGGAAGATGGACATGGATGTGAAGATCTGCAAGAATATATGTTATCCAAAGAAGTTCACAAACTGTAGCACCAAGACTTCTGTACTCAGCTTCGGCTTAAGACTTAGACACAGTGGTTTGTTTCTCGGTTTTTCAAGAAATTAAAGCTGAGCCAAGATAGATGCAGTATCTAGTAAGGGACCTACGAGTATCAATGCAAGATGCCCGGTCAACATCTGAGAGTCCTTCTAAATGAAAGTTGTTTTTAGCAGGAAAATAGAGACCTTGAGATGGAAATCCTTTGAGATACTTAATAATGTGAAGAGCAATATCCCAATGTGTTTTTCGGGGAGCATGTACAAACTGACTAAGCTATTGAACTCCATAAGGAATATCAGGTTGTGTAAAATTGAGGTAAAGAAGTCGCCCAATCAATCACCTATATCTCTTAGGATCAGGAAGCAAAAGATCTCCATGTCATGAAGCTTTGTGACTTTTGGAATAGGGACAGCAACATGTTTAGTTTCTGTCAATCCTGCATCATGTAGAAGATCCAATACTTATTTTTCGTT
This sequence comes from Ligustrum vulgare, assembly GCA_963555705.1. Taxonomy (NCBI): domain Eukaryota; kingdom Viridiplantae; phylum Streptophyta; class Magnoliopsida; order Lamiales; family Oleaceae; genus Ligustrum; species Ligustrum vulgare. The sequence goes on from OY743180.1 coordinate 2,940,890, forward strand.
GATTGACATTCATTCTTGTTTCATTTCGAGCTGTTTCCAATCCTAAGAAGAATTTAGTATGGCCTAAGTGCTTTATAGTAAACATCTGATGTAAGTACTGCTTGGTAGCCACAATATCCGCTTCAATTGATCCTGCTACCAATCATCAACATATACCAAAAGGATAAGGATCCCATGAGGACTTTGTTTGGTAAATAAGCAATGATCATGGGATGACTGGTGAAAGCCAAAAGCTTGAAATTTGATGCAAAATTCAGCATTCCATTGTCTAGAGGCCTGCTTCAAACTGTATAGACTTCTTTTCAGTTTATATACTTGTCCAGGAATTGCCTTAGAATATCCTTCAGGAGGAATCATGTAAATTTCCTCTTCTAGATACCCATGAAGAAAGGCATTATTGATATCCAATTGATGTAAAGGCCAACTGATGAGAATCATGGCGGGCTTGATGGAAAGAACTACAACAATTCAAGCCAAAACAAGAATTCAAACAGGTTCGGAGAGCTTCAAAGATCAAATCAAGTCAAAATGGATCAGATTCGTATTTACGGCCGTAAGCTAGCTGGTCACGGCCGTAAGTCAGCCACGGGTGGAAATTAAAGATTCCAAGATTTTAACAGTTACGGCCGTAAGTTTATGGTCACGGCCGTAAATAGGAAGCAGAAGTACAGTTACGGCCGTAAGGAATGTTGTTACGGCCGTAATTCCAAGATTTGCGGATTTTTATTTCCTTAATTATAGGATTAGATTTACTTTATTTTTGTTATTGTTTCCAATTAAATTAGGACTCTATTTTTATAGATTTTATCTATTCCCTAATTAGATTAGATTTTATTTAGTTTCCAAAGTAGACTAGGATCTTTATTTTGGTTGCCTATATAAAGGCGTCTGCATTGTAATACCGAGGGGAATAAGACTTTGATTAATGAAAATTGTGTTGAGTTATTTCTCTCCCAAATATTGTTCTTGAATGAACTTTCGAACTTATCAAATATTGTGAGATATTTGTGGCGTTCACCAAACTGAACTTATCAAGGATCTGGACATTCCTTGTGGCGTTCAAACCATTACGGTTCTTGTTTCCGCATCGTAACGGGTCTCGGGTTTAATATGCCCCTGGTTCTTGCGTCGTGAGGCTCGGGTTGTAGTGTCACAGTCCGTTCCAACCTGAATTCGGAACTTTCCTGGCGTTCGTTCCGCGTGTTCGTCGTGACCCCCTCCCGGGATCTCATCATCTGGTATCAGAGCTGGACTCTGGATTCAGGTTTTGTTTTTCTATTCTATTCAGTTTGATTTTGTGTTTTTATCATAGAGTCTGCACAAAATCATCCATATCTTGTTATTGAGTCTTTTTTTTTCTTGAGTTTACTTTTTCTTCGTGTTCTTCTTGCCAGAATTTTTTTTCAGTTTTTAATTCATATAAAAATCCAACAAAAATTCAATCTTGTTTAATTTATTCGATTCTTGTCCAAATCATGTCCCATTTTTTTTTGTCGCGTTTGTTGTCGAATTTCGGATAATTAAAATATATATATATATATTTTATTTAATCCGAAATTTCATCCATAATTCAAAAAAAAAAAAAAAAGTCAATCCCATAATTCAAGGATCACTTCCTTGAGTTTCTTAGCTCCTTGTTATCGAATCTTTCCATTCCATTCCACAATGTCCAAATTCAGGGAAAAACCTCAAACAGTTCCTAGAGTTAGGAGGGAGAATAGGATTAATCATAAACCTAGGGTTGAAATTGGGGATGAACTGAAAGTATTGGAAGATGGTGCTTCAAAAATAAGGGATGGTGTCTCGGAAATGAGGAATGAAATTGATGAGGTGAGAATGATATTAAGGCAGTTAAAGGAGGAGATGATTGCAAAGGGAGCAAGGGAAAAATTAGCCAAGTTGCAACAGGACAGTGAAAGGGAGGCTGAGCATGAATTACAAAGGGAAAGGGAGTGTGAGATTATGGTAGAGCCTCATGTTAAGAATATTGAATTTGAAGAGTTGAAAATTGAAGTAGTTGATCAAACTCCGAATTTTGAAGTAGAGGATAAAAGTGTGGTGGAGGTTTTTGAGCTTGAGAATTTTGAAAATGAATGTGTGGTTGGGCGTGAGAGTAAAAATATTGAGCAAGGGAGTGAAAAGATTGAAAGAGGGAAAAAAATAGCCTCGTTGTGGGAAGAGAAGAGGTGGTGATGATTCCTCATGAGTACAGGGATCCGTACCTTGTACCTTATGAAACTAATAATTCCCTCCCCATTTTTTTTGAATCCTTCTTGCAGGATCGAAATAACCAGAAGTTTGAGCCCCACCACATATGGCCAATGAAGCTAACATTTCGATCAATCCATATAATTCAAGTAATGGGGATCTATCGGTTGGTCCTATGGCATGAAAGCAAAGGATTTCCATTTGATCCAGGGGGTTCACTGAAACATCATTCACAAAGCTATGATTCGGGACGAATCATCCTAAAGAAGGGGAGAATGATGAGAATCATGGAGGGCTTGACGGAAAGAACTACAATTCAAGCCAAAACAAGAATTCAAACAGGTTCGGAGAGCTTCAAAGATCAAATGAAGTCAAAATGGATCAGATTCGTATTTACGGCCGTAAGCTAGCTGGTCACGGCCGTAAGTCAGCCACGGGTGGAAATTAAAGATTCCAAGATTTTAACAGTTACGGTCGTAAGTTTATGGTCATGGCCGTAAATACGAAGCAGAAGTACAGTTACGGCCGTAAGGAATGTTGTCACGGCCGTAATTCCAAGATTTGCGGATTTTTATTTCCTTAATTATAGGATTAGATTTACTTTATTTTTGATATTGTTTCCAATTAAATTAGGACTCTATTTTGATAGATTTTATCTATTCCCTAATTAGATTAGATTTTATTTAGTTTCCAAAGTAGACTAGGATATTTATTTTGGTTGCCTATATAAAGGCGTCTGCATTGTAATACCGAGGGGAATAAGACTTTGATTAATGAAAATTGTGTTGAGTTATTTCTCTCCCAAATATTGTTCTTGAATGAACTTTCGAACTTATCAAATATTGTGAGATATTTGTGGCGTTCACCAAACTGAACTTATCAAGGATCTGGACATTCCTTGTGGCGTTCAAACCATTACAGTTCTTCTTTCCGCATCGTAATGGGTCTCGAGTTTAATATGTCCCTGGTTCTTGCGTCGTGAGGCTCGGGTCGTAGTGTCACCGTCCGTTCCAACCTGAATTCGGAACTTTCCCGGCGTTCGTTCCGCGTGTTCGTCGTGACCCCCTCCCGGGATCACATCACCAACATTTTGCTACGACGATTGCAAGTAAAAGTCTCACGGTAACTGATTTTGCAGCGGGTGAAAAACTATCAGTATAATCAATCCCTGGCAACTGGTGATATCCCTTGGCCACCAACCTAGCTTTGAACCTGTCTATAGTACCATCTTGCTTTAATTTTACCTTATACACCCATCTAGAACCTATGGCTTTCTTCCCTATGGTAAAGTAGTCAAGTCTTAAGTGTTGTTGTCTTCTAATGCTTGAATTTCAGTTTTCATTGCAGCAATCCAGTCTGGATTTTTGCTAGCTTGGCAATAAGATTGAGGTTCCTAAATACTAGACACATTTGCTAGAAAACTAGTGTATGTATGATCAAGAGAAGGTGAAGTAAAATAGGGATAAGTTGGGAGAGTATATTGTGAAGTGTATGGAAAAGACTTATTGCAGTGTGAAGAATCCTTGGCAACAACTGACTTTGTAGTAGATGATACTGTTGTGACAAAATCTTGCAGCCATAGAGGCTTAGATCTGACTCTTGTATTGTTTCTTGTAGATAATGACACTGGTTCTGTTTAAGAAATATGATTTGGAGAAATATCAGGTTCAAGGAATGGAACTTGAATTATGGGAAGTAAATTTGATGTTGTATTGTTTGATGATACAGGATCATGTTTACATGGACTGATGGTAAGCTTGTTGAGGGAGAAGTTATATTAGCAGATTCAGCTGTGAGTGGAGAATCAGAATGTTGTACATCATCACTGGGAAAAATCAATGGCAAAGGAGTGGAAGAATTGGTACATTTTCTTTGAAAGGAAAAGTATGTTCATAAAATATAACATCCCTAGAGATATGAGTTTGATTGGTTGAAATATCATGAACTTTATAACCTTTTTATCCAGCACTATACCCAAGAAAGATATTTTTGTGAGCTCTACTTTCGAATTTGTCCTTACGGGGTTTTGTATTGGTAATATAGCACAAACAACCAAATTTTTTTAGACTGGTGTAATTCGGTTTATTTCCAAAATGTCTTTCATAAGGAGTAATCCAATTGAGAACAAGAGTTGGAATTCTGTTAATAAGATGTGTAGCAGCAAGTATTGAGTATGACCAATTTTTTTTTTTGGTAAACTAGATTGAAACATCAAGGATCTTGCCACTTGAAGTAAAGGCCTATGCTTCCTCTCAACCACACCATTCTGGTGAGGACTATATACACAGGTTTTTTGATGAATTATTCCCAAGCTTTGCAACAATGATTGATAGTCTTTACTTGTAAATTTCGTTCCATTATCAGTTCTAATTCCTTTAACTTTCTTGTCAAATTGAGTCTTAACCATCTTGAAGAAATTATCCAATGTTTTATCTACTTGTGTCTTGTGGATTAACATAAAAACCCAAGTAGTTCTACTATAATCATCAACCACAGACAACATATAAGGAGTTCCAATAAGAGATTGTTGTCTATATGGACCCATATATCTATGTGAAGCAAATAAAAAATTGCTTTAGTATATATGTGGCCTTTTGGAAAGAGTAATCTGGACTGTTTTCCTTTGTGGCAAGCATCACATTACTGAAGGTGTTTAATAGTTTGTTCAGTACAAAAAAATTAAGATGTTGTAAGATTTGGATAGAATCATGTCCCAAGTCTTAAATACCAATCAATAAAGGAATCATTAAAAGCTGTTTTTAGAAATATATTTTTATTACAAGTTTGTGAAAAATTCAAAGATAAAAGTTGTGAAGAGCTTTGATTACAATTATTAGATCTATGTCCTAGGAAACAAGATTCATCCAACAAGTACAATCTCCCTACTAGTCTGCCAACTGCCACAGTTTCATCACTTTGTAGGTCCTGCAATAAGCAATATGTTGGATAGAATATGAACTTGATATGAGTTGTTTGAGTTAGTTTAGGTATAGAGAGTAAATTAAATTTGAAGCTAGGTATATGTAATGCATCAATTAAGCACAAATTATGTTTCAAACGAACATTTCTAGTATACTCTACCAATTTCATTGAACCATCAGGTAAGATAACATGAGTGAGGGTATTTAGAAGGATGAAGTATATCCATTAGGGATTTATCAACACATATATGGATACTAGCGCCAGTGTCTATTATCCAAGTTCCTGGTTTCAAATTGTCAAGAGTAGCAAAAACACAATAGTAGGAACTCATACATGCATATTCCTTGATATGAGCAAAATTAGCATGACTTTGAGCATCCACCAACATCTTTCCTTTACGTGCCTTCATCAGTTCGTGTTTAACAATGTTTGTTATATTTGTAGACTCTGCACTTTTATCATAAGTCTTTACTTATTCTATGTCAAGTGGTGAATCAATCATGTTAATCATGATCCTTCCTCCAGCAAGATTTCTATTTCTCTGTTCCTTCAATCCTTTATACCACTCAGGGTAACCATGCAATTTAAAGCATACATCCGTCATATGCCCCTTTCTATGACAATAATCACATTGTATAAACTCCTTATCCATTGCATTATACCTCCCAGCATTTCCTCTGCCTGTTCAAAAACTACCTCTGCCAAAACTTGTTTTGCCATTCCAATTTCCTCTATTCAAGCTGTAATTTCCATATCCATCTCCTCTACTGCTTTGAGTTCTAGTCATCATAGCTTAGTTCTCATTGAATTCTGGGTAAATATTATGGACCTCTCTTTGTTTTTCTACCCTTTGCACTATTGAATATGCTTTGTTAACTGTGTGGGAAGCGGATCTATAACTAAGATTCGATTCCTTACATTGTCATATGTATTGTTAAGTCTCATCAGAAATTGCATTAATATAGTAAAGGAAGTCAGATATGATACTCCCTTGGATGCTTCACATTTACCAAATAGACATTGGCATCAAACAAACTTACTCATCCCACAGTTTTTTAAGTTTTGTATAATATTTCTCAACCAGCAAATTTCCTTGACCAATACTACTAATTTCTCTTTGCAATTGATAAAGCAAAGGACCATTGCACTCGCCATACCTCTCCTCAAGTTCAATCCATAAATTCTTTGCTGAAATTGTGTAAATGAAAGCATCCACAATATCTTTGGAAATTGACTTTAAAATGTAGCGACCAAGAATTTTTACGCGATTAATAATTATTTTAATAGAAAATCGTGTCGCTACTATTTCACCCATTTTTATTAAGTTAACGCCACGACGTATTTGTATAGCCAAGTCAAGAAATAATCGAGATCGTTCGATTTTAAATTAAATTCCGAATTTCTAAAAATATCTCCATTCTCTTGATTTAAAGTATATTAAGTCCAAGTACTTAATTCAATGTTATCCCAATATTTATTTATACAAAAATTATTTTTATTATTGAAATTAAGAAAATATATGCAAGCATGAGAGGTTCCATTATATATAATAATTATGAGAATCTTAATTTAATAAATATGGAAAAGTATATGAATGGTTGATAGACTCCATTATATGTAATCATGAAGAGCATAATATTTGTATAAATATGGAAAAGTATATGAATGAATTATATACTCCATTATATATAATCATGAAGAGCATAATATTTGTATAAATATGGAAAAGTATATGAATGATTGATAAGACTCCATTATATGTAATCATGAAGAGCATAATATTTGTATAAATATGGAAAAGTATATGAATGAATTATATACTCCATTATATATAATCATGAAGAGCATAATATTTGTATAAATATGGAAAAGTATATGAATGATTGATAAGACTCCATTATATGTAATCATGAAGAGCATAATATTTGTATAAATATGGAAAAGTATATGAATGAATTATATACTCCATTATATATAATCATGAAGAGCATAATATTTGTATAAATATGGAAAAGTATATGAATGATTGATAAGACTCCATTATATGTAATCATGAAGAGCATAATATTTGTATAAATATGGAAAAGTATATGAATGATTTATATACTCCATTATATATAATCATGAAGAGCATATTATTTGTATAAATATGGAAAAGTATATGAATGGTGCTTTACTTTAAGAAAAGGATGTGTTAAAATTAATAGAATTGAATGATTATGTTTACAATATGCCAACTTTATACATCTATTTAAACCCATCTCTTTTACACACAACTCTACACATATACACTTATTTCCAATCTCTTGACAAAATCCACAAGTAAGAGAAATTCAAGGTGGTCAAGAAAGTTTTGGTCCATTTACTACTACACTTCATTTTAATCTTTTAAAAAGTAAGTATATCTTATGTTTTTATGAAAAGTAAGTATGTTTTTATGAAAGGTAAATACACCTTATGTTTTTATGAAAAGTAAGTATGTTTTTATGACAAGTAAGTATATCTTATGTTTTTATGAAAAGTAAGTATGTTTTTATGAAAGGTAAATACACCTTATGTTTTTATGAAAAGTAAGTATGTTTTTATGACAAGTAAGTATATCTTATGTTTTTATGAAAAGTAAGTATGTTTTTATGAAAGGTAAATACACCTTATGTTTTTATGAAAAGTAAGTATGTTTTTATGACAAGTAAGTATATCTTATGTTTTTATGAAAATTAAGTATGTTGTTATGAAATGTAAATATATTTTATGTTTTTATGAAAAGTAAGTATGTTTTTATGAAAGGTAAATACACCTTATGTTTTTATGAAAAGTAAGTATGTTTTTATGACAAGTAAGTATATCTTATGTTTTTATGAAAAGTAAGTATGTTTTTATGAAAGGTAAATACACCTTATGTTTTTATGAAAAGTAAGTATGTTTTTATGACAAGTAAGTATATCTTATGTTTTTATGAAAAGTAAGTATGTTTTTATGAAAGGTAAATACACCTTATGTTTTTATGAAAAGTAAGTATGTTTTTATGACAAGTAAGTATATCTTATGTTTTTATGAAAAGTAAGTATGTTTTTATGAAAGGTAAATACACCTTATGTTTTTATGAAAAGTAAGTATGTTTTTATGACAAGTAAGTATATCTTATGTTTTTATGAAAAGTAAGTATGTTTTTATGAAAGGTAAATACACCTTATGTTTTTTATGAAAAGTAAGTATGTTTTTATGACAAGTAAGTATATCTTATGTTTTTATGAAAATGTTTGGATCATTGCTATGAAATCAATCTCACAAGATTGTTATGGGTTCCATATGATATGTTTATGATTATGCTAAGGGGACCGGAGTTTAGTAGCGCTACACATAAGAATTCTTGCCATTTAAGTTCGGTAAAATTCTTGTGTCTCCCTATGTTTATGAGTATTTCGATCCTATCCTATGTTATGATGAAAATGATCCATATGCTTTCAAAAGAAAATTTATGCTTGGTATACTTACTGGGATTTTATAAATCTCACTCCACGATATTTACCATTTTCAGATAAAATTATGGGATTCTAATTATTCTTTTGAATAATTTTACATTACTATTTAAGTCTCGATAATATGATATGAGTCACTTTTAGTGGCACTCGAATGGTCGAGAATTCGGGTCGTCACAGTTGGTATCAGAGAAAAGAGTTTTAAAAACGATTCTGTAGATTTTTGAAATTTTATTTCTTTAAAAAAAAAAAAAAAAAAAAATTCACTATTCACGTGAACAGTAAAACGACGTGCTATTCATGATGAACAGTGAACGAAATCACTATTCATTATAAAAAAAAAAAAGTTGAATTTTCACATGTCAAGTATGGTTATGATTTTGAAAAGCATGATGAAATTTGATGTGCGAATTTCAAGGACAAAATTCATTTTAAGCAAGGGAGTTTGTAATGTCCTGAAAATTTTATGGAATATAATTAGTTAGTGATATGATGTTTATATTGATGTCTTTGATAAATTTCTAGAAGTTCGGGGACTAAAGGAAAAATAAGATTTGACGATAAATTTTATTTGGGTTAAGTTATTAATTATTGATGGGGAGATAATTACTATATCGATATTGGATTTGTTTTGAAGACTGTGATTAATTAGGAATTATGATTCAAGAAAATGTTGATTTGGATACAACCACATTAAATTATTGTTGATTAAAGGAAAATAAGATTATATGAAATATTTTAACTCATCACTCTACTATGTCACTCTCCACGTATTGACTCCTTGAACCAGGTATGTTATATGCTTTGCAAGTCATTTACGATTTTATTAAGACATGTTAAGTATGAAATCTTCATATGTTATGAATCTTTATGTGTTACACATAATATACATGTCAAGTATGATATAAATTGATAGAAGACTCAATTTTTTTATTCTTTTCAATGTAGAATCATGAGACATAGAGGATATTTATATGAATTTTGGTGCATATTAAGCTTAGTAAGATTGACTCAATTAGAAATTAAGTTGGGTTGTAACTTTTGCCCAAAATATATGGAATAATATATTAAACAAACAAAATTGATAATGAATTCGTACAATAATTTATCCCTTTATCACTACCTTTGTGTAAAAACAAGGGAAAAACTGTGGATGGTTATTAGTACTTCCTCTTCAAGTTTCAATTTTCGGTTCAATAATTTATCCCTTTATCACTACCTTTGCTTAAAAGCAAGGAAAAACTGTGGATGATTATTGGTACCACTCTTCAAGTTTCAATTCTGAAAAAAAAAAAATTCGGAAAGAAAAGAAAGAAAGAGAACGGGTGTTGAGCATAATGGGAATAATATGACTTAAGAATGATTTTCAAAATAATTGTTGTCCTCGAGTTTAGAAATGATGAACCTTAAATGGACTTTGCATAATTGATTTTAGACATGACACTAAGTATAAGAAGTCAACAGAAATGATTAGAAATATGTTCAGATTATCTATCATTTAGATTTAATGAGAAATAGCGAGCCAATTTTATGAAGTTTTATGAGATGTTAAGATTATAAGTGATATGATTTTAATGAGACTTTTATGAGAAGCATTATGAAGTTAGAGATTTAAAGATTTGGTTATTGGGAATTAAGTAATGGCTATTATGTTGAGTAAGTGAATTATGCCTCTATATTGAAGAGAAATTTATTATGAACTTTGACCTTGTGATTAAATTTTGAGAATATGATTTATGACTTATAAATATAAGTATGAGTAATCTTTTGAGCCAATTAAGGTATTGAAGGAAGTGATATTGTGATATTGACGACTATGATTTGAAATTTCTATGTTGAGGAATTATGAATTGATTTTCTGGAATATTTTTTTTGATGATATTGAAGTGTTGGAATCGTTTTCAATATTTTTAGATCGTTGTGATCAAATGTGGAATTATTTATTATTGTGAGTTATGAAGTATGCTTACGGTTTGAATAAGTCCAAATTTCAAAGGAAACTCTGCTTAGAATTTTATCGTTTGGAATAAAGAGCATAGTATGGTATGCAATCACTAAGAGAATTGAGGTTAGACATGCAAATTCATTTACATCACAAACGAGATTTAGTAGATGATAACAGAGATATTTATTATTTTCTCGTAAGGAGAACACACAAGAGTCACATTGGAAAGAAATACATGAAACACGCAAAAGCAAAAGAAAGCAACATGGGAAATTCCTCAAATTGAGAGATGTGTTTCCGGAGTAGCCGTATCCTACCACCTCTGACCTTTTGAGGAAATAAAGAAACCTTCAAAGAGGTGTGTTTCGAGAGTAAGAATACTCCGTACTCTACCCCCACCTATTCTAAGATTCATAAAGTTAAGTTTACATTAACCGGACTCCATTTTCGCTTGATTCCCCTTCCTTGCGACCAATCTATCTTAACCCCTGCTGGATCTTGTATTGAGATATATGACTGCAGCTTATCCAGTAGTTCATCAATAGTAGGAGCAGAAATAAGGAGCCTTCTGGAAAATGGAGAGATGAATCCCTGTTCCACAGCATAATCAAGAAAGGTTAACAAACCATCAAAGAAATTGTTAACATTCAGAAGCCCAATAGGCTTAGTATGGAGATCTAGTTGAGCCCACGAGGTAATGTTAAAGATTTCTTCTAAGGTACCAAAACCTCCGGGCAGGGCTATAAAGGCATCAGAACCATATAGCATACAAGTTATGCGTTCATGGATGATAAGATTTGAGATATGAAATATTTTTCTTGGATTTTGGGTACTGATATTCTGATATAATAATCAAGGTATAGAAATAATACGGGAATACGTGAAAGAGAAATAAGGACCGTATTGAATCAGAATTCATACGTATATACAAGTGAAAGAAATACTTTGCAGGAAATGTGGTGATATTTAAGTAAAGAATCTTAGTTTGGGAGATATTTGTTTGGGAGATATTTGTTTACTGAATTTTGGGTTACAAATATTGGAAAGATAAGTTGATGATATTATGTTGATATGTTATTGGGTATATTACATAGAGAGATTATTCAGGGAATTGTTTTGATTATTTTGAGAATATTCGATGATAAGAAGAAAGGAAAAATTATTATGATATGATATATCAGTAAAGATTTGTTGAAATTTTAGAGATATATACTAATATCTGAGGTCACATGATACGATGATAAATGACAAGTTACATGAATACTACAAGATATGATGAAATATCACATACGATTGGGAATTTTCATTTTGAGTTAGAATTTATGAGTAGACACATATGTCTATTATTGATAAGAAAAAATACATGTTCTTAAGAAAACAAAGAGATGCATTTAGTAAAAGTCCAGTGGGTTAGATATTATAATGATGAGATTACTAAGAGAAAGAAGAGAAGAGATTCTGATTAAGTGTTCAGAAATCATAAGATCAAGTAAGTTTAATTTCGAGGACGAAATTATTTTAAGGGGGTAAGTTTGTAGCGACCAAGAATTTTTACGCGATTAATAATTATTTTAATAGAAAATCGTGTCGCTACTATTTCACCCATTTTTATTAAGTTAACGCCACGACGTATTTGTATAGCCAAGTCAAGAAATAATCGAGATCGTTCGATTTTAAATTAAATTCCGAATTTCTAAAAATATCTCCATTCTCTTGATTTAAAGTATATTAAGTCCAAGTACTTAATTCAATGTTATCCCAATATTTATTTATACAAAAATTATTTTTATTATTGAAATTAAGAAAATATATGCAAGCATGAGAGGTTCCATTATATATAATAATTATGAGAATCTTAATTTAATAAATATGGAAAAGTATATGAATGGTTGATAGACTCCATTATATGTAATCATGAAGAGCATAATATTTGTATAAATATGGAAAAGTATATGAATGAATTATATACTCCATTATATATAATCATGAAGAGCATAATATTTGTATAAATATGGAAAAGTATATGAATGATTGATAAGACTCCATTATATGTAATCATGAAGAGCATAATATTTGTATAAATATGGAAAAGTATATGAATGAATTATATACTCCATTATATATAATCATGAAGAGCATAATATTTGTATAAATATGGAAAAGTATATGAATGATTGATAAGACTCCATTATATGTAATCATGAAGAGCATAATATTTGTATAAATATGGAAAAGTATATGAATGAATTATATACTCCATTATATATAATCATGAAGAGCATAATATTTGTATAAATATGGAAAAGTATATGAATGATTGATAAGACTCCATTATATGTAATCATGAAGAGCATAATATTTGTATAAATATGGAAAAGTATATGAATGATTTATATACTCCATTATATATAATCATGAAGAGCATATTATTTGTATAAATATGGAAAAGTATATGAATGGTGCTTTACTTTAAGAAAAGGATGTGTTAAAATTAATAGAATTGAATGATTATGTTTACAATATGCCAACTTTATACATCTATTTAAACCCATCTCTTTTACACACAACTCTACACATATACACTTATTTCCAATCTCTTGACAAAATCCACAAGTAAGAGAAATTCAAGGTGGTCAAGAAAGTTTTGGTCCATTTACTACTACACTTCATTTTAATCTTTTAAAAAGTAAGTATATCTTATGTTTTTATGAAAAGTAAGTATGTTTTTATGAAAGGTAAATACACCTTATGTTTTTATGAAAAGTAAGTATGTTTTTATGACAAGTAAGTATATCTTATGTTTTTATGAAAAGTAAGTATGTTTTTATGAAAGGTAAATACACCTTATGTTTTTATGAAAAGTAAGTATGTTTTTATGACAAGTAAGTATATCTTATGTTTTTATGAAAAGTAAGTATGTTTTTATGAAAGGTAAATACACCTTATGTTTTTATGAAAAGTAAGTATGTTTTTATGACAAGTAAGTATATCTTATGTTTTTATGAAAATTAAGTATGTTGTTATGAAATGTAAATATATTTTATGTTTTTATGAAAAGTAAGTATGTTTTTATGAAAGGTAAATACACCTTATGTTTTTATGAAAAGTAAGTATGTTTTTATGACAAGTAAGTATATCTTATGTTTTTATGAAAAGTAAGTATGTTTTTATGAAAGGTAAATACACCTTATGTTTTTATGAAAAGTAAGTATGTTTTTATGACAAGTAAGTATATCTTATGTTTTTATGAAAAGTAAGTATGTTTTTATGAAAGGTAAATACACCTTATGTTTTTATGAAAAGTAAGTATGTTTTTATGACAAGTAAGTATATCTTATGTTTTTATGAAAAGTAAGTATGTTTTTATGAAAGGTAAATACACCTTATGTTTTTATGAAAAGTAAGTATGTTTTTATGACAAGTAAGTATATCTTATGTTTTTATGAAAAGTAAGTATGTTTTTATGAAAGGTAAATACACCTTATGTTTTTTATGAAAAGTAAGTATGTTTTTATGACAAGTAAGTATATCTTATGTTTTTATGAAAATGTTTGGATCATTGCTATGAAATCAATCTCACAAGATTGTTATGGGTTCCATATGATATGTTTATGATTATGCTAAGGGGACCGGAGTTTAGTAGCGCTACACATAAGAATTCTTGCCATTTAAGTTCGGTAAAATTCTTGTGTCTCCCTATGTTTATGAGTATTTCGATCCTATCCTATGTTATGATGAAAATGATCCATATGCTTTCAAAAGAAAATTTATGCTTGGTATACTTACTGGGATTTTATAAATCTCACTCCACGATATTTACCATTTTCAGATAATTGAAGGTTCGAGGCGGTCAACATGGAAGTGGCAAAAGTGGTTAAGATTGATGAGATAATTATGTTGAACTTTATGTAAGAAAATTATGTTCTATTTTTATTCACAAATAAAATTATGGGATTCTAATTATTCTTTTGAATAATTTTACATTACTATTTAAGTCTCGATAATATGATATGAGTCACTTTTAGTGGCACTCGAATGGTCGAGAATTCGGGTCGTCACATAAAATCCTGTATCTAACCATACAATCTACCCTTATCCATTGTTCGAGCTAAGTAGATCCTTCTTCTGGTTTTTCACAATCTCCAGTAATAAAGCTCAGTTTCATCTTAGCACCTAATGCTATTCTGATAGATATACTCCAACTTAAATAATTGTTACATGTTAATGAAGTTGTAACAAGTAACATTCTATGATGATCCGAGCTCTGAAGACCCAATGGATCTCTATTGAAATACTCCTTAACTATAGCTTTCGTTTTAGCTGCATTATAATAACCTGATTCCGAAATGTTATCGTCCGCCATAGCTGCTCAGTGGTCTGGATCGAATCACCGCTCTCATACCATGAATAAAATGAAGAATGGATCAATAATCAGAATCTAATAGAAAATTATTCAATCTCCATTGAATCAGCATTACAAAGAAAGGAAGTATATATAGAAAATTCTTCCAATGAAAACATGACACCTAAGCAAAGAGAAACTAACTAACTATAAAGGTCAAAAACGTAAAATGTCAAAAAAATTTTTTTCTCCTGGTTACGTTTTTATTAGTAGCCTGGGAATGTGGTTCTATTATTCTTTAATTATATCTCTAGAGTTGAAGTATATTTCTTAAAAAATAATAATAAATAAAAAAATTGAACAAAATTCTCAGAATACTCAAATCTATCAAATTTCGAAAAATAATAATTCTTGATATTTGTTATTCAATGCCAATGATTATTGGTATGCCCCAGATGAGAAACAATTTTATGGCCCACAATTTTATATTCATCCAAATTATTCGTCCAGATGAAGATTAGACAGAATGGACTACCCCATTGCATGATTTGAATTTCAACATCAAATTGCTGTCTAATTTTTTATTTTTATTTTTTCAATTCAAGTTTAAATCTTCATCATCGTCTCTGATCATATAACATATATAGCATGCTTAAAAGGCAGAACTATTTATGTCATATAATTTTAATTTTTATATATAACTATTGAATTAATTACAGATTTAGTCCCTAACATTTCAAAAAAATTGCAACTACATTTAAACATTTGATGTTCGACATCATACACGCCTACGTATCTTTTATTAATAACATTAGTCCTATAATGACAAAAGCGAATAGCAAAACGGAAAAGTCACTTAAAAGTTAAAATAAAATCTTTTTTGGTAATTGTAGATTTAATCATCAACCTTTGATATTGGATGTTACGCGTCTCTAACTTTTCGTTTATTAACATATTACATTACGATAAAATCCATCAATTATTGGTAACTGATTTATGTGCCTGTTCAATTAAAAATCAAATTCTCTATTTTTATCAATTTGTATACGTTATACTCATAATTACACATATAAGCGCTAAAAAATGAAGATTCTACAATTGAATAATTCCTTGAAACAGAGTTTAGGGAACGTAGATCTATAAGTCCACCTTGTTTTAGTTGGCATTGAGATATTATGTTGAAGTATATATGTGCCCATGTAGCTACTCTTCAATTCATTAGATTTGTATGGTTCATCTCTCATAGACACACTCATCAATGGTTTTTTTGTGTATGAAATTTCGACAACGTAAAATTAGAATATGAAAAATACCGAAAATCGAACGACAGTAGCAACATGCACATATTCAATTCTAATAACACCAACTACCTCAATTTAAATATGGATGACGACGGGACGAAGAATACCCGAATCCGACGGGGATCCGCCCCGAATAGGACAGAGAATCCTTGACAAAGACGGGGATGTGGATGAAAAGGTATCCCTGAATTGGGGATGACATCCCCAATTAACAAGTTCCATCAAAATTTAAAATGCAAAAAAAAAAAGGTCCTATATTGTCAGTACAAAAGCTCTATGATGTAAAATTTCTTACAGCAAAAATTTATTACATATCAGGTTATAAATTTAAAATACTTATTTTGCAAAAAATATCGATTATTAGTTATTAAGCTTACTGAGTTGTATGTTTCTCATCCAATGCAATAAAAATAAAAATACAAACAAAGATTAATATATATTCGATTAATGTTCAAAAGATGTGTTAAAAAAAAAATTAATAACAAATGAGGATGTAAACTGGAATTTGCATATCTCCGTCCCGCCCCTTCCTCGATTAAATGGGGACGGGATGGGGATGGTAAATCTTTAATGGGACGGGGACGGGGAAAGACATCCCCGCCCAGTTGCCATTCCTAAATTTAAACAAAAATAACCTGGACGTATAGATTTGTGTTTCCTAGACTCAATTTCGAGGAATTACTCAATTGTAGAATTTCCATTTGTTTGCGCCCGTGTGTGTAATTATGAGTATAATGTACTTTAATTGATATGAATTGAAAATTTGATTGTTTAATTGAACAGTGATGACAGTTACTATATATATATTTTTAAATGTTTGAATTTTTAATGATTTTTCAATAATGTCTTTTCTCACTTTCCTCGTAATGTCGTTGAAAATACACATGTATTAGACTATGTCATAGCAGGTGTAATCTGATTATAAACGAAATGTTAGAAACGCATGATGTTAAAAATCAAAGGTTAAAGACTAAATTTACAATTAAACCTTCTTTTTTTGTATTTTTAAGTGACTTTCTCATTTAGCCCTTCATTTTTGTCAAAATAGGATTAATGCTGCTAATAAACTATACGCGGGGATGTATGATTCCAAAAATCAAAGGTTTGGATGTATTGCAATTTTTTGGAAAGGTTGATGGCTAAATATGCAATTAGCCCATACTCATTTGGCTTTAGCCTTTTGTTGTCCTGTTTAATACCAAGTATTTATTTTTATTTCACTTTATTTTTTTCTTATAGCTTTGGTTTAATCATTTGCATTTCGATCCCCGACATTTTGCAATTATTTCCGTTCAAAATTCTATTTTTAAAGTAATTACCGCAGTAACAAGGTAGGATTGCCTGATTGGTGCCTCATTCCCCTTCATTTCCTCCTAAAATAAAATAAAATAAATAAAATAAAGTAACAATGCGGTTATCCATTATTTTTAATTAAGACCATTATTTATGTACATAATAGCGTATAGATAAAAAATATGGAAGAGAGAGAAAGATTATAATAACTGAATTTCTTTTCTCTCTATCTATCTTCCATGTTTATCTTTCTGTACTTGACTACGTACACATTGATGTACAAATTTTAGGCTCTATTTGGCAAACTTATTTTAAACATGTTTTATATAATATATTTTTTTAAATTACTTTTTAACCACACGCAATTCCTAAAATTACTTTTCAATCACATACTTGATCTCGAAATCATCACATTCTTTATTTTTAAATAAAAAACTTTTAACAAAGAGTCTTAATTACCTAAGGGTTTACAATGTGCGGGCGAAACTGAGGGTAGGATGGATGGGGTCGTGGGGAGCGGTGAATGAAGGGATTCGATCGAGTTGAAACAAGGGAAGATGTGAGTTGGAAGGGAGGCAAAACTAAGGTGTCCCGGGCCCGAGCTAGAGTGGAGCATGATGAGGAGGATATGCCTTTCTCTGTATTTTCATTCTTTTTTGTCTTTTTTAGATATATTATTCATGTTTACCTATTTTATAATAATCATATATAATAGTACTATGCCAAGTTAATTTGTGGACCAATGACAAGATCTTCCCTTTTGTAACTAGCCACAGGTTTGAGGACCAATCATGCAATGTTCCTTTTCTAAATTAAAAGCCAAAAAAAAAAAAAAAATATATTAGTATTAAGAGAAGTACTACATCAGCCGACAGGTGATCGAATGTTATACATGCAGGTGAATTCAATTATTCAATTATATTATGGGTGATCATAAAGTAGGAAGAAGTTATAGATCTACGTGCAAAAGATTTTATTAAAAGAATTTGTGATTGAAAATAAACAGACTTTAGATAATATAGAACGAACATTAATAGACCATGTTCAATGGACAATCTAATTATTTGATCAAGAAATTACATATCCATTTGTTTCTTAGTGTTTGTAATTATTCATTCCTTCACCCACCCCTCACCTAGACAAAAGGTTAATTAGAAAATGAAAATGTACACAAAAATGCATTTTTCTATGTTGATATAAAGTTAAAAGATGTATTTTGGAGTTTCTAACCCAACATAGGATTTGGAATTTACTTCTTAATTTCCCATAAAAAAGATTTCTTGTGATTTTGGTTTTTCTTGAAAGTTCCCACAATACATGACAATATAACTAACTACACAAGCATAAGCTCCTAAAATAATGTAAAAAAAAAAAAAAAAAAAAATATTCTAGTTGGCTAAGGTACTTGTCAACCTAATTTTATTATATATAAATTAATAATGCATGACACATTCTCTTATATATATATATATATATATATACATATATTTTCTTTTCCCTAACAAATTAGAGAGAGAAGAAAAAGAGGCGAGCCTTTCTCAGACAACATATTCATCTGCTAGAATCCTTAAACAGAATATTAATTATGGGATTAAGAGACATTGGAGAGACACTGCCACCGGGTTTTAGGTTTTATCCGAGCGATGAAGAACTTGTTTGCCATTATCTTTACAAAAAGGTTGCTAACGAACAAGTTCTTAAAGGTACTTTAGTGGAGATTGATCTTCATACATGTGAGCCATGGCAACTCCCTGGTAAATCCTCCATTCTCTTCCTTTACCCCTCCTTCCTTCCCAGGGCGGTTTTTGATTATTTTTTGTTCTTGGATAAAAATTTCTGCTGATATTTCAGTGTATAACTTTCTGTAAATTTTGTTGGGAAGTTCTCCTATGTTTATTCCTTAATTTATATTTTATTTTATTTTGTTCTGTTTTTTGTCTTAAAAATATAATACACATGATCAGGAGGTAGTCACTGCCTAGATACGATGAATCTACCTGGATTAATTGGCTCAATAATGTGAGAAATATTTGACTGCATGAAAAATTATATATAGCTACAAACTATTTTTATTTATTTATTTTGAGATAGATGACAATATATATGTTTTGAATATGTCATCATTTCATTTTAGTTATTAGTATATTTTAAGTGCTTCTTAATTTGATAAAAAAATTTACTAAACTTTTGTCAATTTTTTGATTGATTAAACTTTAATTTTAATAACATATTCCATGGGACCTACGACCTTCATCAACTTTTCAACACCATTTCATTAATTTTTATTAAAATCTACTAAAACTTCTATAAAAGCTTTGTCACACAGCCCCTTAGTATACATGTTTCCTTTTAGCCATATATATATATAATTGTTCCTTAAAGTTGAAAGGAATTAGGAAAGGTTCTTATCTTTTTCTGAAAAGAGACGTCTTAAATTCTGGATATATACAATATAGGTTCATGAAGGACGTTTGCTTCCTTTTGTGAATGTATATGCAGAAATATTAATGCTTAATTTGAGAACCATTTGTTTCTTTAATCTCTACTTTTAATTATAAGCAATTGTTTATAGCTCATTTTTACATGAGAATTGTCTTTAAGAAACTTTCTTTTAGCAAAATATATGTACTAAAATGAAACATGTTAGTAGATATTAATATCCCTTTTTCGAGTTAATTTTATTATTCATTTTGGCTCAAAAAATAATTGCAAGCCCAATAAAAAAAATCGAGAAAATATATTCGATCTTTCTAATTAACTGAGGGTCTCTTTTTTTTTTTTTTTTTTTTTTTTTTTTTTTTTTTTATGGTAAAGGATTCATTTAATTTAAAATAAATGTTATAAATATCCTAAATTATAATTTATTTATTTATTTTTTTGTGAAATGGCTAAATTATAAATTTTAAGTCGTGTATGTGATGAAGTATTTTCGAAGAGATAGACTTCCTACCTATCTGATTAGTAGAAAAGGTTCAAACACTTTTCCCATTCTTTCATATGAACTTTGCGAAAGCAAAGACTTGCCTTGAGAATCTTTGTGACACATAACCAACTTAATTTTGTCACTTAGGAAAATATTGTCACACAAGCAATTATAATTAAATACTCGTAACGCATACATAAGCGTCTGTATAAAGTTTCGTAGATTAATGAACTTTGGAAAATATCTATGTACATTTTTTTTTTAATTGTGTTACGTCAGCTACACGTCAAACATGTCTTTAATTAGTATAGGACAAAACTCTAACAATATATGTCCATTATTTTGTAGAGATGGCAAAACTGAATTCGAATGAGTGGTACTTCTTTAGCTTTAGAGATCGCAAATATGCAACTGGGTATCGTACCAACCGTGCCACCACCTCGGGCTACTGGAAGGCGACGGGAAAGGATCGAGCAGTGCTCGACCCGAGGAGCCGGGTGACGGTAGGGATGAGAAAGACTTTAGTTTTCTACAAGAATAGGGCACCTAATGGAATAAAAACAGGCTGGATCATGCATGAATTTCGACTAGAGAACCCTCACGTGCCTCCGAAGGTTAGTTACTATAATGTTTTGCTCCTCTCTTCTTCTTACTCTATATATCTATAGGTAGAGAGAGAAACATAGGTCACGTGAATGTGTTGACGCAAAGGAAAAGAAATTTGAGTCATTCAGGTGACAATCATGTTGTAATGGAACTTCTTTTTTACATTTCGTTGAAAACAAGAAGATTCTATCTAAAAGTATTCTTCTTTCTTTAGGTCATTTTAAAATTCTTGTACGCATCCATTGCTTCTTATTTGTTTCTCATTCTTGTTTTCGTTTTAGAAAAGGCTGTTTCATTTGATCCAAATATATATTTTAGTTAAATTATTGATTTTATCTAAAAAAAAAATTGTATAATAGTCGCGTTTTTGTCCCCTTAATTACATGCATTTTAAATTCTCTCTCTCTCTCTCTCTCCCCCCCCCCCCCCCCTCGCCCTCCCCACAACAACAAACGTCTATCATGCAAACTTCTCTCTTTTTATAAATGGGTGGCGCCAATTAAATTCTTAAAATAAAATGATATATATATATATATATATATGAGTGTGTTTGGTATTGTTTAAAAAAAGTTTTTTTTTGGAATGAATAATGATTTTTAGGAGAATGAATTGTTGAAATTTGGTTGAAATATTAAATATTGTGAACTTGACTTTTAATAGACGGTTGAGATTAATTACTTTTGAAAAAAAAAATTAATGAAAACAAAAAAAAGGCATATATAATAGAAAAGCCTAAAACTTTTTTAAACGCTCAAGATATGGAAAAAAAACAACGTTTAGTAGTTATTAATACTAGATAATTGCCTCAAATAAGTTATAATTATAATCGAAATGCTTGTTTCATGTGTTTGACAATGATTTCGATTATTTTAAAGATTGGAAGACTTCTATTGCGAAAGGGAATTAAAATAAAGTTTGAATTTTTTTTTTTTTGGAGTAAATTTTATGTTTTCTTTTAGCACTAGAAAATTAGTTGTCATTATAAATAAATGATGTTATTCATTATTTTATCGAATGTTGGTTAGAGAGTTTTGTGAAGAATAATTGTCTAATATCTTGTTTATTATATGTTTTATTTGCCTGTTGTAACACAGAAGTAAAAATTTATACATGTGGTTTTCTTATAATATTTGGGGATTTGGTTAGTAACCAAGGGCGGAGCTAGGGGGTGGGCCACCTAGGCCATGGCCCACCCCATTTTTTTAAAAAAACTGAAAAGTCCTTTATAAATTTAAAAAAAAAAAAAAAAATCTTTGAAGATGGCCCAACTCATTTCATTGATGGCCTAGCCCATTCATGTGGGCTGGCTCCGCCCCTGTTAGTAACATTCTATATATTGTGGTAACCATTTTTCATATGGTTAAATATTTTGTTGGTCTGCAAATTTGAGTCATATCTTTATATATTTCTTTATTCCTTATTCTTTGAACAACAAAAAGATCATGTGGGTAAATTAAAGGAATTTCGATTCCCAAAAATTAATGTAGTCTTCTTAGGGATTTCAGTTAAACCAAATGCATAGACATATAAACTTCGTACTTGCATAGATTAAAGTAGGGTTTATGGACTGATATGATTTCTATTATTTTTTAATTTTTAACAAATATTGACAGGAAGATTGGGTGTTATGTCGAGTATTTCACAAAGGCAAGGGTGAGAACAGCAACCAATTAAGCCCAGAAAATTTCTATGATTCAACCACTTCTAATATGGCTGCATCTCCTCCAACAAATGAATATGCATTGCCTAGTTATGGCCAAGACATGAATACTTCCTTTGACCAAGGCCAGAACCCTAGCATTCTCCTTGACTTATCGGCCCCGGACGTTGACCTGAGTAATTACCTTCAGCTGTCACAAGAGATGAATATTGAAACTCCCTCCAGCTGCAGAATGATGCAAACTAAATATGAGGAGGATTATGGATACTTATTTGACACAGATTTCGAAGAGTCGACATTAATGCAAGATTTCAATGAGGAAAACAGCCCGGTTTTCATTTGAAGAACTTAGTTCAGTTTGGTTATAGAATCAGAAAAGTCTATTTGTGAAATTGTGAGAATTAATTTTATAGATTTCATGAGTCATTTGACAACTAGGCAGAGTTGTGTTTCATTTGATTTAATATTCCTCAAAATGTCTGGTGGATTGTGTATAGTTATTTGAAGATTAATAACTTGTAGTTGGCTAAAGATTGTATATGAACATTTTCCTGAAGTTGTCGATTAGAAAATTATGTTTATGTTCCTTAAAGAAAGAATCTAGTATAATCTATTGGGCTTGCTAACTTCAAAGTTGGTACTTATAATTAGGACTGGGTAAAAATCAACCCAGACCATTCAAAACCGACCAACCCAACTCAATTCAACAGGCTTGAGTTGGCTCTGGTTTACTAGTCAAATTTTAGGTCGGGTTGGGTTGCGGGTTACCTATTACAATCCTTGATCAACCCAACCCAACCTAACAATGCTAATAAAAATAATATTAATATATGATTTATTTACAGAAACTTATAAATCCCTAAGATCTATTCAGAATTTCATTGCTATCTCGTTTGACAGCTTAACACCTGTTGCCACCTAATTTGAAGCACTCAATTTAGTCCAAAGTATTTGAGAGATCTACTTTAAGTTCTAGGTCAGCAAAAGAATAATCATAAGTCATACTGGGGAATGTGAATCGACTACAACCTCATCTTTGAATTCAGGTAATGGAAAATCCGACCTTGGCACTTGGAAAGTGCTCGGCCCTGGAAGAGCTCGGACTTGGTAAGACCTCGAACCTTGGAAGACCTAGACCTTGGACCTAGAAGGACTTAGACCTGGAAGACCTTGGACTTGGGAAGGACTCGAACCTTGAAAGATCTGAGACCTGGAAGAGCTTAGACTTGGAAAGATATTTGGAGTCAGTCCATTGCATTGATCATATTTGAACTCAGAGCACGCTTCAGCACTAGTTCTAGCTTTCTACCTATCTCAAGAGATAGAATATTCATTCAACCAAGTATTAAAGTGTCAAGTGGATTCACTTGATTAAATATCTTATATCTTTCACATAACTCACAAAGATCATCAATTGGATACCTTCATCTCACCTAAAAGCTATGTACAAATTGCGGCTGGTCACATCCAACATAGTGAGGTTCCACCAAGGCCACTTGTAGCTGCTAAAAGTATATCAGGTTGATAGAAAATCATCATTTTCTTTGACTAAACATTAGTCACTTGTTGGGATTCAAGTTTTCCCCGTATAATTAAGGAGAGGAAAAAGCTCCTAAATTACTTGTATTCTCAAACTTTCTTCCATATATAAAAATGAAAAAAATAATTAAAGTCGGACCACGAGTCTAGCCCTACCATATATTCAAATTTCCTCACTTTTAATTTCTATATATGTTTTTTTTCTTTTAGTTGATTAAGATTAAGAGAATGACACGAGTCCATGACATTTTTTTGACGTATAGAATACCCACTCCCGATCAACTCACCATTACTTCTTCATCCCTATTTTCTATCGATGCATGAAGGATTATTGCCTTCGCTTCAAGCTCTTGATTATCAAGACTCAAAAATCAATATCATCGTCCATTTGGTCTGCAGCCCTCCACAGTCATTTACTTTTCGAATTTCACTAGTCTATGGTACGATAGGTTGCATCGAGATATTTCGAGGCGATGTTATTTGGAGTCAACTCTATATTTTTGGTATAATATGATGTTAGCACTCATGTCTTTCAATGATAAGGTGTTTACTATGGTGGTGGTGGTGGAAATACAGAGTTTCCACTTTGCAGGGACAACGAGGATGTGATGGTATAGGGAAGAAAATTTCATATGAATCATGTTTTGAATATTTGAAAGTCAGAATCCGATCAACTCAACCCTAACCTATACAAGCTTGGATGGTTTGGTCAGGTCGGGTGGGATTTCAATCCTAGACGGGTTGGTTTGGTTTGATTTAATTTTTCATCAAATGAAGCATGTTGGGTTGGACCGAAACCTAACCCAAACCATGCACAACCACACAATCTTTAATATCAACACTTAGAATTTTTCCTATATCCATTTTATATTTATTATCGAGTCTACTTAAACCTACCAAATATATCTTCAAATTTATATGGAGTGGTGGTCTTTTACTTTTACATATTATTATAGACTCACAATTTAAAAAATAAAAATTAAGTAGCAGTAGAGCTCTCGATCTAGCATTAATATTGCATGAGTTGCACGAGTTTAATTTTCTCGATGTTAATTTGGATACTAGATTTGAACTTAAAAAAAATAAAAAATAAATAAAAAATAAATAAAAAATAAAAAATGAAAAAAGAAGAAAAAAGAAAAACAAAAAGTTTATGTTGTTAAGCGGGCCGTGGATATCATATATACACAATACCTTCAAAGTACTTGACCGGCCATCAACTCTATCGATCCACTATCATTTTTATGGTAATTAGGGACCTTTATGTACCCGACATCTTTTATTTAAATTTTCAACCATCAAAATTTAATTTGTTATCTAGTTCGATTTATCTCGCTTCCAATGCTTTCAAGAATAGTTCCCCAACATTGACACCATCAAAATTCAAATATCAAGTCAATGGAAATACTTAATTAGCTAAGTGGACTCATCATCCTCGCAACAAAATGGAGCATGGAGTTTAGTCTCTGCCTCGAGTTCACATCAACCACAACTAGGAACAGTCAGTATATATCCAAGTCGAAGATTAATTTTTGACGGGAGAATGCTCAAGAAAATCATAAAGATTTTACTTTGCTTGACGTTGACACAAAAATACCCAATTCGCTCGGTATAAAGACCCAAAATATGATGGCCCACTATGGATGAAAGGGAAACGTGAAGGTCACCAAAGCGATTGGGTGAATATTAGAATGCTTAGACGATAGGGCAATTGCAAGAGCGATTGGATGATCGAGCCAGATATGGATATAGGAACAGTTTTTAAAACTCATTTTACAATTCAGTTAGTCATTATGGCAGTTGGAGAAGATCATGGAAGTTACTTAGTGCAAAGTAGTGAGCAGCAGTTACACAAAGAAATAGAAGACGGTTGTGCAACATGATGGACGACGGTTATGTTAAAAGATCGAGGATCAGAATCAACCACGAAGAATACAAGAAACGATTTCACAAATAAAACTTCAGAAAATTTTATTAAACATAAACACGCAATAGTATCAAACACAAAATTGTACAGATTCACGTCTCTAAAACAAAAATAACCAGAAATCTCAATAAACTCGCAAACCACAAAGAAAAGTACACAGAATCTTAATATGTATAACAAACCACTAAGAAATACTGATTTTGCACAAAGAATCATTAAGAACCACTAAGTAAATGCGAGAAATCAGAGAGAAATATGAATGTTTCTGGAAGAAGAGACGAAGATGGAGAGAGACAGAGCCAGAAGAAGAATGGACGCTTCTGGATCAGAATCATGAAGGTAAAGCGTCTCAGCCAAACTTTATCAAAAAGTGGACGGCTGGGATGAAATAAGGTGATCCAATGGTGCAGATAAGGCGGTGGATTAAGGCAGGCCAAGTATGCAGATCAGTGTTGCTGAAACCCGGTCCAACAGGTTTATTAAATTTGGGCTGAAGCTTGAATTAATCCTTGGGCTTCTACAGGGCTGATCCAAAATGTATCAACATACTCCACCTCAATTTGGATCAGCATACCTGCAGATATAAGAATTCAAAGCAGTGTCAACATTCTAACAATTTAAGGAAAATCAAAGCATCTTTAAATTTATTTATTGATATTATTTTAGTTCCTGCATCTGCAGAATTCAACCGTGTTGAAATCTTAACAAGTTTTATAACACCATTTTGAATTATATCCCTAATGAAGTGAAATTTAACATCAATGTGTTTTGACCTGTTATGAAAGACATGATTTTTACATAAGTGTAGAGCACTTAAACTATTAGTACAGAGTTCAATAGCAGAATTATAAATACAAGAGATTTCAGATAGCAAACCTTTCAGCCAAATACATTCTTTTACAGCATCTGTGGCAGCAATGTATTCTGCCCAGTGTTCTAAAAAACGTGAAGCGTGACGAAGTGTGGATCAAGCTTTTGAAGTTTAAGCGGGAGTAAGCGTCAAAAAGTGTCAAAAAGCGTTTTTCAATTCCTAAATATTTGATTTAAATTTTACCCATACTTGAACAAGTAAAAAAAAAAAAGGAAAAAAAAAGAAAAAAGAAAAAAAGGGGCAGTTGCGCGCTTCGCAAGCGCTTAAGCGCGCATTGGGCGCGCTTCAGCACGCTTTGTGCCCGCTTCACGCGCGCTTTTTAGATAAAAAAATTTCAAAACGCGTTTTTCGCGTTTTTCGCAAAAGCGTCCGCGCGTATGCGCGCACAGTGCACGCGTAATGCGCACGATTTAGAACACTGATTCTGCCTCAGTTGAGGACAATACCACAAGTTTCTGTAATTGTGATTTCCAACTAATGCATGAACTATTTAATGTAAAGAAATATGCAAAAGTAGACTTTCTATTATCTATGTTTCCTGCAAAGTCTGAGTCTACATAACCCTTCAGTTTGAAATCATTTTTGGTTTTAGAAAACAATAAACTCAGATTTGTAGTGCCTTTAAGATACTTTAAAAGTGATTTTACAGCTTCCCAGTGTAATTCACTAAGATTACTCATAAACCTACTAAAGACACTGACAGCAAAAGCAATATTAGGTCTAGTGCACACCATAAGATACATAACAGATCCTATAGTATTGGAATATGGTACATTTTTTATTCTAAGTTCCTCTTCTGCAGTTTTAGGACAATGATCAGATGACAATTTAAAGCGAGCAGGCAAAGGCAGGGACACAAGTTTGGAATCAATCAAGTTAAATCTGGTTAAGACTTTTCCAATATAATGCTTTTGATTTAAGAATAGATTTCCAGATTGTTTATCCCTAATAATGTCCATGCCTAAAATCCTTTTAGCATGCCCTAAGTCTTTCATCTCAAATTCAGAATGCAGTTTATTTTTCAGCAGGTTAATCTCATGCTTATTAGGGCCAGCAATCAACATATCATCAACATAAAGTAACAAATACATAAAATCAGAATTATCAGACTTGAAATAAAAGCAAGAATCATATTGAATTTTTTGAAAATTGAGGCTTTGGATATAAGAGTCAAATCTCTTATACCACTTCCTTGGGGCTTGTTTCAAGCCATAAAGAGATTTTTTCAATGAACAAACTAAATTAGATTTTCCACCTTTTTCAAAACCTTTAGGCTGATTCATATAAATTGTTTCATCTAAAGAACCATAAAGAAAAGCAGTTTTAACATCCATTTGTTCGAGTTCCAAGTCAAATTGTACAACTAAAGCAAACAATGTTCTGATTGAAGTATACTTAACCACAGGAGAAAAAATTTCATTATAATCAATCCCTTCCTTTTGAGAGAAGCCTTTAGCCACAAGCCTAGCCTTGTACCTAGGTTTAATATCTTTTGACTCACTTTCCTTTATTTTGAAAATCCATTTGCAGTCAATGATCCTTTTATTATAAGGTCTATTAACCAAAGTCCAGGTGCCATTTTTCAGAAGAGAATCCATCTCTTCTTGCATGGCAGTAAGCCATAATTTGGATTCTTTTGAAGAAACAGCTTCTTCAAAAGATTCAGGTTCAAATACAAGAGGATCAGAGTAGGTAAATGCAGACACAAAACTAGGATCCTCAAACCTAGGAAGAGGTCTAATCTCTCTTCTAGATCTATCCCTAGCTAGTTGATTATTTTCTAAGTCTATTTCAGCTTCAGGGATCTTACAAGGCAATGACACAGTATCAGTTAGTTCAGGTTCAGGTTCAGTATTGACATTTGGAGACTATGAGGGTTGTTCCACCTGAAACCGAGTATAGGGCAGGCCATTTTCATCACCTAAATGGTCTGCACTCAGCTCAATGGTAAGGAAATCTTTATCATTAACAGGATCATCTAATTTTTCATCCTTACAAGGAAAAACAGTTTCATTAAAAATGACAGACCTACTTAAAATAACCCTGTATCCTCCTTGCTCCCTAACCCAAAGTCTGTAGCCTTTGACCCCTTCTCCATAACCCAAAAACACACATTTCATAGATCTGGAGTCAAGTTTAGTTTCAGTTTGGTGTGAGTAGGCAGCACACCCAAAAAATCTTAATTTTGAAAATTTTGGAAGAAAATTATTCCAAATCTGATCAGGTATATTGAAATTAATAGCACTGCGGGGAGAAAGGTTGATCAAATAAGAAGCAGTTTTAACTGCTTCTCCCCAAAAAAAATTTGGCAAATTGGAATCAAGTAAAAGATACCTAGTTCTTTCTAAGA
This sequence comes from Ligustrum vulgare, assembly GCA_963555705.1. Lineage (NCBI taxonomy): Eukaryota > Viridiplantae > Streptophyta > Magnoliopsida > Lamiales > Oleaceae > Ligustrum > Ligustrum vulgare. Next base: position 2,970,256 of record OY743180.1, read on the forward strand.
GAGTCCTATTCATCCTTTCAACAACCCCATTTTGCTGTGGACTGTATGCAACAGTCCTATGACTAAGAATTCCTAGGCTGCTACAGAAAGAATCAAAATCTTGGTTGCAGAACTCTAGTCCATTGTCTATCCAAATAATTTTGACCCTCTTTTCTTTCAAATTTTGGACTAAGGTAATCCAGTTTTTAAAAACAGACACAGTGGCATCCTTAATTTTCAACAAATGAACCCAGGTTTCGTAGAGAAGTCATATACAATAAGAAGGAAATACCTAAAACTTGAAACAGAACTAACAGGAGCAGGATCCCATAGATTTATGAATACCTTTACCAAAAGAATTTCTTTTCTGTTTTCCTAACACACATTTCTCACAGAAATCAATTTTATGCAGCACATCATTACTAAAAACACCTTTGTTTTCAAGTAACTTAAGACCTTTTTCCCCCAAGTGTCCTAATCTTTTATGCCACAAAACAGTTTTATTCATATCAAACACAGCATTGAAAGATCTAGCATAAACAGGTAAGGTATTCAACTCATAAATCCCATTAATTTTGGGAGTAGAGAAAATCAAGAAGTTACTTTTGAAAATACTTAAGTAACCATTATGTATTCTTATCTCATAAGATTCAGAATCAAGCACTCCAAGAGAAATTAGATTCCCTTTTAAGTCAGGCACATATCTTGTTTGGTTTAAGACAAGAATTTTGTTATTTTCAAGTTTTAACAAAACCTTTCCAGTTCCTTTCACATCACAAGTAACATTGTTACCAAGTTTCACAGAACCAAGGCAATCAGAACAGAAGTCAGAAAACAAATTTCTTTCAGGACACATATGGAAAGTGCAACCAGAATCAAGTATCCATTCATGTTTATTATCAGATTCAGTGGTAACATAAACCACACCATTATTATCTTGGACTGCAACCTCTGTTTGATTACTGGTTCCTATTTCATTTTTCCTTTTGAAACAATTTTTAATATGATGTCCAGGTTGGCCACAATAGAAACAAAGTCTGGGTCTATTTATGTTATCTAGTCCCCCAGTGTTGTCTTACCCCCTGACATTATTCTGACCTCTAAGGTTGTCTTGATTTCTAGAGTTATCATAACCTCTAAAATTGGTCTGATTTCTAGAATTATTCAGTCCTTTATAGGTATTGTCATTAGACCTATTGAAATTGACTTTATTTTGAAAGTTTCCTCTTACAGGCTTATTGTTCACATTATTCCAGGTTCTATTATTGCTAGAAGTATTCCAATTTTTATTGAGATTACTCACAGGCTTGTTGTTCCTAAAGGAAGTCCTCTTCTTGGAAGATTCTATAACACTATAGGCCTCTTTATGATTGCTTTTAAACTCAAGTTCCTTGGTTTTAAGAGAAGTGTGAACAATTTCTGTAGTCAATTTCTGCCTACCAAATTCAAGAGCATTCCTAAGGTCTTTGAACTTATCACCCATAGCATTAAGTAAACACATAACCTTTTGTTCATCAGTAAGTTTTTCATCACAATTTAAAAGACTCTGTGTGATCTTAGTAAACCTACTCATATTCTCATCCACATCCTTAGATGGATCAAATTTAAAAGAGAAGTATTGTTTCCACAGAAAACACTTATCAGGCAGAGACAGTATCATAAACTTCTTCCAGTTTATCCCACAATTCCATAGTAGTTTTAGTCTTGCCTACTTGTCTAATGACATTATCAGATAAGTGTAAAAACAAAGTACTTCATGCAATATCATCCATTTCAAGTTGTCTGTCCTGAGGGGTATCAAAAGGCCAGGACCTATCTATAGCCTTAGCACATTTCATTTGAAGTAATAAAGCCTTAATTTTCTGGCTCTAGAGATTAAAATCTCCCTTGCCATTCCATACTTCAACATCTACTTTTATAGTAGCCATTGAAGTAATGACTAAAAGATTTTGAGAAGAAAGTTTATCAGGAGTGAAGGCTTTGTTATTTCAAATCAGGAATAGACAGATAGATTGAAATGCAGAGTATAAACACAGAAATCAAGAATTATCAGAAAATATTCCACAAAGATCAGGATATAATAGCAATGTTTCAAACAATTATGAAACAGTAAAGTAGTCGAGGTGATCACAATTCAAATAATAATCAGGCTGATCAAGGAAGCTACACAATACTAATATACTGAAAAAAGTTCTCCCAGTATATCCCTCAACCTATTTATGGGTCAGCCCAAGCTCCCTCAAATTCCCGAATTCTCAAGAAATCCTGGACAAAGGTAAGGTTTAGGTTCCAACAATAGGCTTCAACGGAGAGATTTTGGAAAGAACCAAGAATTGAAAACAAATCAGTATATATTGCAGTAAATTAAAAAAAAAAAGGTATCACCTGATGCAAATCTTATATAACTGCAGCAGCACAAAGATATTATTCCATAAAGATTCAGAACCCACAGGTTCAGTAACACCAAGCCTTTCAGTAATGCCACGAATATCAGCCAACAGAAGAATGTAGGATCCAATATAGGTGTTTCAGTATATTTATGGAGGAAATATACTGAATCAAAAACAAAACAAAGATCCCCAAAAAATATATGACTCAGAATAAAAGATCTAGAAAAATCAAAATATCTGAGTAAACATAATTTTAAAAATAGGTTTTGAACAATTATTTCCACTAAGCAGTATGTATACCACGAAGAATATTTATAAAAAACTTCCAAAGAAATTTTCCAAGAAATCTGAAAAAGAAAAATTTTCAGAAACATAAACACGTTTTTAAAAAGTTTTCAAGAAACTTTAAGAAAATGAATTTTCTCAAAGATCACGACCAAGATCTGAAAACCCTAAAACGCAAATTTCAGAAACCACAAAGAAATTTCAGAAAAACACAGATCCATAAAGAAGATGTCTGGATCTAACAAGATCTGAGTCTAAAACACTGTTTATTACACGAACCCTAAGGCTCTAATACCACTCTTAAGAGATCGATGCTCAGAATCAACCAAGAAGAATACAAGAAACGATTTCATAAATAAAACTTCAGAAAATTTTATTAAACATAAACACGCAATAGTATCAAACACAAAATTGTACAGATTCACGTCTCTAAAACAAAAAAAAAACAAAAAATCTCAATAAACTCGCAAACCACAAAGAAAAGTACACAAGATATTAATATGTATAACAAAATACTAAGAAATACTGATTTTGCACAAAGAATCAGTAAGAACCACTAAGTAAATGCGAGAAATCAGAGAGAAATATGAATGTTTCTGGAAGAAGAGACGAAGATGGAGAGAGACAGAGCCAGAAGAAGAATGGACGCTTCTGGATCAGAATCATGAAGGTAAAGCGTCTCAGCCAAACTTTATCAACAAGTAGAAATTTAGATGTTTAGAGGACCAATCAATCAACTCTCTAAAGAGAACTATGTAATTTACTTTCATTTCAATTTCATTGTCAACTTTCGTTTACTTTGTGTGCTTGTGCCCCTTGGAGGCGTTTTGCTTTTATTGTAACCTTCTTAAATAAACACCCCTTGTCGGGACTTTATCTCGAGAGGTTGTTGTTCCTTATACATCATCTAAGTCTCTTTTAATTGTTAGCATTTTTTCGACTTCTTCGTGTGAAACAATTCTAACAACCTTGAAGAGGATTGGAATAAGGGAAAATTACATGAACTCATATTTTTAAAGATACGATGATGACTTTTATATTTGTAAAAATCTGGTGCTAATTACCAATTAATATTTATTAATAAATATTTTATTATTAAAAATTAAATTACTCCACCTTAACTTATCACAGCCTAATTCAAACCCGAAATAATTTCTAACCCATTTCAAACTCAACCCTACCTCACTCTCCCTCTCTACCCCCAATGACATAACGACAGCGACGTCGGAGGTGAGCTCGGGCGGAAGCAGCAGAAATAACCAAAAAATGAGGAAGCTACCTAATGCACTCAAAGTTAGTAGAAATCATCATTGCTAGAAGCGTGTTGCATCGGCGCACAAAAACAACCAAAAAAGGGCGGGAGTAGCAGAAATAACCGTTGTTGCCACTCCGTTGCTAGAAGGTGATTTTCCTCTTGTCGTGTATGTGTGGTAGTGATAGTGGTAGTGGTGGTAGGTCTGAGATTTGTGGTGTATATGTGTATATCTCGGTGTATGTTGTGGTAGATCTGCAATTTTTGGTGGTGCTTTAGGTGGTGGTGGGTAGTGCCCAATGGCGTGGGTGGTGGTGGAGGGGACGACTGACTTAAATTGTAAGACCGCTTTTCATTTTATGGGCAATTCTGAAATTCCACGTAATATTCATGTGAATGTTATTATAAATTATAAATTTATGATCTTTAATGTCTATAATTTGAATTATTTTGCAGTGGAAGGACTTGAACGCCGTCTCGATCAATGTGCCAATTAAAAAGTTTATAAATTTTCGTTACCTGCAATTAGGTGTCTAAGTGGTTATTTTAATTGCTAAGGATGCTTATTACAATTTATTTAAATTTGTGAATGGCCAAATTACATTAAATTGAAAGTTGGGGGGAAGTTTGGCGGCAATTGGAAAGTAGATAGGACTTATGGGCTAAATTATGTCCTTAGAGAGAATTGAGGGACCAATTTGCAAATCACAAAAAAGTTTATACCTAACCCTACCTTTAACATCTCACTCACGGTCTCTCACGCTCACTCTCCGCTCTCTCGCGATCTCACTCTCTGTCTCGGTATCTTTCTCTCAATACCGTTTCTCTACCACTCGTTCTCTCCGCTCTCTCGGTTCTCTCTTCCGTCGCCACCCCTCACCCGCGATCTCCCTCTAGGCGACGGTGATCACAACTGCCAACCACCATACTGTGAGCCCCTCCCCTTTCTCTCCACGCACGCACGGTGCCTCGTAACACACACACACACCAGCACGCAATTTCGCACATACATACACGGTAGTTCATATGTTACTTGTTGATTTCGAAATTTGGGGCTTATGATGACAGTATATATATACCATGTATGTGAAGATTTTTCAGATTGGGTATTAGCTAATTTCGAATTTCATGATGTTGAAATCAGCGTTGGACTAATGTAAATGTGTGTATAATTTATATAATTTTAGACTGGAATTTTATAGGTTTAGTTAAAGTTTCAGATTTTGATTTTGTTTAGATTTTTGAATCTTAAATTATTAACTTGGGAATTTTTATTTGGAGCCTGGATTGGTATGTTTCAAATTTTCGAAATTTATAAAATTTATAGCTTTGTTAATTATTTGGTTAAAGTTTGAATTATAATGGTTAATTTTCTGATTTCAAGTAAAAATTTGATTATGTTTTAATTTTGGCGAAAAAGTTTGAATTGTATATATGAAAATAGTTTAATTGAAATTTTGTTAGTTTAAGTTATTAATTTGACAATTTTAGAAATTTGGGAAAGTGGAATAAACGTGAATAAATTTCTGAAAATTTTAAAGTATGTATATATGAAATTCTGATCATTGGAATTTTAGCTGAAGTTTCAACTGTGAGGTCGTTCACAGTAAGTTTTCAAATGTCGAAAAATGTTTAGTTTCATTTTTGAGCTAGAAAGGGGTAAATTTCGAAATTGGGAAATATGATATAAATGATTTCATTGATTCTCAGTCTTGGTAGTGATTTTTCAGAGGTAGGTTAAGTTATGTAATTCTGAGTTCGAGTTTGAATTTAAAAGATGAGAAGACTTTCTAATGTACATTGAGATTCATTCTTTGTCTTGAACATGGGTTTTATGTGTTTTTGTCATATCCTAAGGTCACACTTAGGTTAATTTGAAATTTTGATCTCGATTGGATATTCTGCCATTATTAAAAAGGATAAGATGACTTTGTAATGTTCAATGAAATTTTATTGTTCGTTTCGAATATGGTATGCTTGGGATTTGGCTAGTATTAAAAAGAATTTCAAATGTGTTTCGAGTCAAAAGTCATATTTATTGATGAATGTGAATAATTAGGACTTTTGGTACATTGACGTCATGGGCAGCCGAGGCTTCTTCCACTTGTAAGTCAAGATAACGGTAAATATTAAGGTCAACAAGTAAGTAAACTTCCCCCATTTTCATAGAAGTTAAATGTAAATGTGAGATGTGTAAATGACTGTTTGCAACTTACTTGCTTTGATGAACTTCATTTACTTTATAAAAGTATATGTGTATTTAAGGAAATGTTCAAGCATCCACGTTATCATGTCATTGCATCATTAAGCATGCATTGACATCAAAATGAGGAAGTCAAATGTTTTAACGAAAGGAATGTGTCAAAGTGCAATTTTTGTCAAAAGTTATGTATCCCAAGTTTTTCAAGAAAGAATGGGTGTACTTCTATGTCATGAAAGATGCGATTGGGAAATGGGGCGCGGGGGACCGGCGTACCCGAATTAAGTCGCTTTGCGACGGAATGTTCAATCGTTTTACGGTGGACTGTTAAACTGCTTTGCGGTGGAATGAAGTGAATGAGCCGCTTTGCGGTGGAAATGTAAAAGTTAATCTGGTTCCAAATAAGAATTGCCCACTATTATCTGATTGACTAGAAGTTACATCAAGTGAGCTCACGATGGAAATGAAGTGAAAGTTTTGAAATGTTAAGTGAAAGTTTGAAAAGTTTGAATGTTCTGGAAAGTAAAGTAAATGGGGATACATATATGGAATTTTTAAAGCATTCATGTCATAGTATGCATGTCATGCATAAAGTTTACTTACTGAGCTTTAGCTCACCCCAATCCCTCCCCAACATTTTAGGTGATGAAAGTTAGGTGATCCGAGGAGAGCACTCGGTAGCTGACTCAGGCTATACCCGCTTCAACCCTTTTAAAATAAAGTTAAATTAGAATTTATTTCAATTTCTCATTATTTATTCTTTAATTCATGTATTATTGAGGTTAAATTACCTCTTATTCCATTTGCTAAAGTTTATTTACTTGGAATTATATTGTTGAGGAGTTTGAGACTTATTGTAATGATTTGGATGATGTTGAGATTGAATGAGTTGCGATGTGTATTTAAAAATGGTTTTGATGTCCCTCTACAGGTTGGCTATGTCTAATTTACAGAGAAGACTCTGTCGAAATTTTTGTAAAATTTCATAATAGAAAATGAAAATGTTGAGGTTTTAAATGATTTCTTTTCCGCATTTAAGTAAAGAAAAGTTAACACGCTTAAGTTTAAGATTTTGAACTTGGGGTGTTACATAAATAATGTATGGGACCAATTAATGGGTGATTGTAACCAATTATTGGGTAATTGTGATTTTGTGCGACATGTGATGAGTACGGAATGTGACCTATTTATTAGGTAATTTTCATCAAAATATTGACCAGTTGTGCTTTGCGCAACTTTTGACGAGTAAGGAATGTAAATTTTTTATTTGCGTCAACAGTAACTTCGCGTGACATTTCTAGTACAGGACATGATCCATTTAATTAATTTATATGTTAAAATTTTATATATCACAAATGTGATCAATTAGGTAAATGTGACCAAGATATTAATTAACTGTAACTTTGTGTGACTTGTCACGACTACAAAATGAGACCAGTTTAATTAAATCATCGATTACAAAATTTGATTTATGAGTAAATTTGTAACTGTGATCTACAATTTGTGTCAACTGTGATTTTGTTTGACCGTTGGAAGTGATCCTTTTAATTAATTTATATGTTACAAAATTTTATCGGTCACAAATGTAACCAATTATTAGGTAATTGTTACCAAAATATTGACTAATTGTGACTAAAAAAATGAGTAAGTTGTGGCCAATAAATAATGTGCGACTAAAAAAGTTTGATTGTGACTATATTTATAATTGTAACTAAAATTTGTGTCCATTGTAACTTAGTGCGACTTGAGACGATCACTAGTTTTGATATGTTTAGTTAAATTATCAGTCACAAAATCTGATTTGTAATTAATTTTTTTTTTTTTTTTTTTGTAATCGAATTGCGACTTTGGGGTGGGGTGAATTTGACGACTAAATTTAGTTTTTGTGACTGAATTGTGACTTTGCGAGTGAGATGGCGTGGGGTGATTTTTCGACTAAATTTGTAATTATGATTGAACCGTGACTTTGTTTGACCGAATGTAACTTTGTGAGGTGGGGTGAGGTGAGACGGGGTGGGTGGATGGTGTTTGGGGTTTTATATTTAAAGTTAGATTAATTTTAATTTATAATATAAGATTATTATTATTTTTATACTACATATAATATCTTATTTATATATTATTATCAAACACTTGATTTAAAAAAAATCTGAAGCACAGCCCCATCCATTCAACAACTAACTTGTAAGCTCTCACGTTTTAACAAAATATAATGTCTATCAAAAAATATTTGTCATTAACACAAAAAGGGAAAAGCAAAAGCACACTTCAATTACTGAAATCATTTCCTCATAAGATTTTTCCATGCTTCGTTAAGAGTTGATGTCGAATTCGAACTTCCAGCTGCTTTTGGCCTTAGTTGAGGTACAGATCCCTCCCTGTAAAATTGGTTCTTGGTTTGGGTACGAAGCACGTCGAACCAGCACACCTAGTTTGTCTAGTGCTAGAGCTGTCAATAGGTTGTGAGATAAAATGCAACCCTGCATCATGTCCAACTCCACTACCAGTACTCGCCTGCCAATAGGCAACTTGCTCTTCAAAATTTGATTTACTACCAACTCTATTATCATCCTACGAAAAAACAACAATATCACACTAAAAATATGAGTTTAACTTTAAATTTATGATAGAGAAAGTGACAAGAACATCCAATCTTTATAACCAAAAAGCAATTACCACTACAACAAAGTTAGCTTTTTACGGCGTGCATTGCATGCCGTAAAATCATTTTTACGGCGTGCAGCCGCACGCCGTAAAAAGTCACGCCGTAAAAATTCACGGCGTGCATTTTTGCACGCCGTAATTAGATTTCACGGCGTGCATTTTTGCACGCCGTAAACTAGGATTTTATTTTTTTTAAAAAAAATTCTATAAATTATATTTCCAAAAATCCTATAATAATAAAACAGAAACACATTAATGCATATATAATCAATAAACGTGATTTCGATAAACAAACAATATCATAGTAAGATTCAACACAATATACAAAAGTCTATAGACAACTACTTCAAAATAAACTTAAAATGTCGTAAAAAATAAAAGTATCCATATCGAAACTTCTTCTTTGACCAATAGTGCCCAATAGTGCCATGTCAAAAATAATCAACTTCCTGCAAATCACAAAGTAATAAATTTATAATTAATAAATTTATAATTATAATATCAAAAGTATATCAAAAAGTGAAACATACCTTTGTTGTGAGTTCAACTAATCCACTTCAATGTACCTAATTGGCCATGCAATTGTACTTCCTAATGCATCTTCAAGAAGAAAAAGCTCACGTGTAGGACGATATAAACTGACATTATCAATCACTTCAATAACCCAGACTTTCCAACATTCATTACCAAGGGGTACATGATGCACTAAATCATTTGGATTTGTGGATGCGATTTCACCTTTTGCAACAACATCACCTTTCCCAAACCAAGATAACAATTTGCATTTCTTAGTTTGAAGGCTATCTAAACCATTCAAATCTTTGTCTCTAGGCTGTAAAATTAACATCAAATTGTACGATTGGTTATTTTGAATATAAAAAGTCTATGTAATATAAGATAACATTCACTAATTATAGTTTTCCACTTACATTATCTTCTTGTACTGCACTTTTGCTCTTCATTTGAAATAAAGCTTTTAATTCTTTAATTTCCTCTCTCAAATCTTGGAGTTGAGATTGCACATTATGATTATGCACCAAAGCATTCAACTTTGAAGGAGTCGCACCAAAACCAAGACCTCTTACACGTCCCCTACGTTCTGGACCAAGTACTTTTGCAACGCCATCATCTTTTAGAGAGTGTTTGCTTGGAGAGTTCACCGTTTCTGAACATGCTATTATTTTTTGCTGATATTACGAAACAAATTAATTCATTAAACTTAAATAAATATAAACTTTGAATATATCTTAAAAAAATAACATAGTCAAAATTTACCAGTGTTTCTCCAACTAATTCATTAATTGGTTCACCATTTCTCCGTGTGTGTCCTCGAATGTACACATCATCTCTAGTAATGGAATCATGGTCTTCACTTTCAACACGCTGCAATTTTTTTACACATTTTATATATGCGATATTTGTAGACATAATTTTTCAAACAAATTTAGCACTTTTTTACCAATTCAGCTTCTAAGCGAGCAAAGCCCTTTCTACTCGTTGTATGTATTATGGTTTGACTAGCCCTCATCTTTTTGAATATTTCACTTTTTTCCTGAAAAATCAATAACAAGTTATGACCATTCACAAAGAACATTTTAACTCAAATGCATGCATTAAAAAAAGAAGTGTAGACACATTAAGTACACTTCTCTAGTTTCTTATGGCAAAAAGGACCTACTGAATATTAAAATTGTCATTTTTCTATTATAAATTTTACAAAAATTTCGGCAGAATCTCCCCTACAAATTGGACTTAGCAAACCTGTAGAGGGACATCACAATACTATAAACAATCAACACTTAACCACAATGATTCAAAACACCAACCATAGCTCAATCAAACTCCAACGTCATCAACTACTCCAAAAACAATCTCCAACTCCTCAACGTAACAAATCAAATCCGGACAATAGAATTTAAATAAGTCATATTCAACATATTAAAGAACTTGTTGTTTTCGAGTGAAGCAATGGACGCATACCTTGTATGGTTGAGAATTGCGTTCTTTGACAAATGCTTGCCATTCTTCCATTGAATTAACATTATCGAGCTTGAGGAGAGCAGCAGCTCTTGTTATGCCATCTGTCATTCCTAAGTTATTGATTGCTTTAAGAACATTAGATCTATGATCTCGCCAATGCTTTCCAAGTTTTTGCATGATGTACTTTCTATGACAATTATCAACGTCAAACTTTTGCTGCATCAAAATACACATCATTAATAGTAATTTCACTTAAATTATATATGTGAAATATGTGAATTGAAGTTATTGTCACCTGCACATGCTCCCATATGTCATCAAGAAAACTTCCGTTGATATCTTTCCAACTTTTCCATGTAATTGGTATAAGTTCTCTTGCAGTTGTTCCAAGAAATGACGATAGCTTATTTGAACCTTTACAAATTGGCTGACCTCTTTCATTAAACTCTATAGTTAACTTTGCACCCTTCCCCCTATTGAGACAATTCACTTTCGCTCGACCTCTTCCCTTATTTCCCTTTTCAGTATTGCTAGGTTGGAGTTCAACATCATGTTGCAAATAATTTTCTTGCATTTCTGGAACAGAATTAGAACCTCCTTCTGATATTCTTATACTTTCATTTCCTTCTCTTGTTGCAGCAGCAATTGAAGCCTTTCTAGCTCGTTTCAATTTTTTACTTCCTTGATTAGATGACTGTATTAAACAAATAAGATAACACATTTACTCAAAAACAGAATATGACATCACATCACATCTAGGTCGACGTGAAAGCCACTTCAATGTACTTGACATGTTACAGCTGTCTTGTTTGCCTTTTTCAGCAAACCAAGATGTAAAAGTCTCTATATGTCTCATTTACAATAAAGTTTCATTCCTGGCAATACGACAATCTGAATTCTTAATCTCCTCCTTATGCATCCTAAATGAAAAAAAAAATAGATAAGTTTATGGGTAAATATTAATCATTATTAAATAAATTAACTAACTCTATTACGTTATATATGGTTCAACTGCATCGCTGTTAAACAACACATATCGATGAGCGACCTCAAGCATTTCTTGACTCAAAGTTTTTGACTTTCCTTTCGAAATTGTACGTCCATCAATAATTGTTTCATTCTCGAAATCCTCATTTCGCGTATGTCGAACACCAACTTCAGCAGCTTGTTTCATATAACCAGTACAAAAATGCGTACATTCATCAGCTAAATAACGCTCTGCTATACAACCCTCGGGTCTTGAACGATTTCTAACATATCCCTTAAGTGTCTTCATAAACCTAAATTCAAAACATAATATGTATGATATACACAAACAATTAGGAGAAGAAATGTTGAATAAATACATACAAAAGTGTAAAATTAAGTTACCTCTCAAATGGGTACATCCAACGATATTGTACAGGTCCACCAATACGGACTTCACGCCCAAGGTGGATGGTTAAATGAATCATTATGTCAAAAAAAGATGGGGGAAAATACCTTTCTAGCATACACAAAGTCACCGCAACATCCTCCTCAAGCTTTTCTAATTTATTTTTATCGACGACTCTTTGACATATTTCATTGAAAAATGCACATAGTCGAAAAATTGCATTTCTTGGTCCTGGAGGTAGAAGTCCTCTTAATGCAACTGATAACAACTGTTGTATGAGTACATGACAATCATGAGACTTCAAATTTAAAATCTTATTATCTACTAATGAGATGCACTTTGAAATGTTGGAGCTATAGCCATCAGGTAATCTTAAATCAAACAGCCTCTTACAAAATAACTCTTTCTCCTTTTTGGATAGCATGTAAGATGCTGCGGGTAGGTAATATCTATTTCCTTTCAATTCTGGATGAAGATCCTTTCTAATACCCATATTGAGCAAATCGTTACGAGAATTAAGCCCATCTTTTGATTTTCCCTTCACATTCAAAATAGTGCCAAGAATGCTCTCGCAAACATTCTTCTCAACGTGCATTACATCCAAATTATGACGCAAAAGTAGTGTCTGTAAAATAATACTATAAAATTAGAAAAAAATAGATAATGTAAAATAGCTTGAAATAGATAATGTAAAATAGCTTGAAATGGCTGGCTAACCTCCCAATATGGTAGCTCAAAGAATATTGATTTTTTTTTCCATGGCCAATCAGAATCTGATTTTTTCTTCTTTCTTTTTTTACCTATTTTCCCCCAATTATTGTCAACATTTTTGATTGTCTGCATCACTTCTCGACCAGTTAATATTTTAGGACTAGGCATATATTCCTTATTCCCATCAAACCAAGCTTCTTTTGATCGATAAGGATGATTATATGCAAGAAATCTTCTATGACCCATGTACGCAAACTTTCGACTAAATTTCAACCATTTTGCACATGTGGATAAACCACATACTGGACAAGCTGCTTCGCCTTTTGTAGGATATCCTGATAAGTTTCCATAAGCCGGAAAATCATTAATTGTCCACATCAATACAACCTTCAAATTGAATTTAGACTTTGTAAATCCATCATATACTTCAACACCAATATTCCACATCACCTTTAAGTCTTCAATGAGTGGTTGTAAGTACACATCTATATCATTCCCTGGTTGTTTTGGACCTGGGATTAACAAAGTTAACAACAAATTTTCCTTGGACATGCATATCCAAGGAGGGAGATTATATATAACTAGTATCACCGGCCAACAACTATACCTAGAACTTAGGTCACCAAATGGATTAAATCCGTCAGATGAAAGTCCAAGCCTAAGATTGCGTGGTTCTGATGCAAAACAAGGCCACTTTTGATCAATTCTCTCCCAAGCTAGTGAATCAACTGGATGACGCATTTTTCCATCTTGACTTTTGTGATTTAAGTGCCATATTAGTTGTTTTGCCTTATCAAGTGACCTAAACATTCTTCTAAATCGTGGTATAATCGGAAAATATCTCAAAACCTTTGCAGGTATCCCCTTTTGAATTTTTTTGGTTCGTTCATTAAATTTCCATCGTGAAGATGCACATTTTGGACATGTCTCCAAATTTTCTAGATCATTCCTAAACAAACAACAATCATTAACGCATGCATGTATCTTCTCGTACCCAAGATCAAAAGTGTTCAATAACTTTTTCGTTGAATTACAAGAATCTGGAAGGGTGTTCCCATCTGGTAGAATATCTCTAATAATATCAAGAAGTTCATTGAAACCGTTGTCAGATATACCATGTGTAGCCTTAAGCTTGTATAAGACAACGATGGCAGAAATCCTTGTGTACTTTGTGCAACCAGGGTATAGAGGAATTTCAACACCCTCATATAAATTAGAAAAGTCCCTCTCTCTGTTTTCATCCTCGGGTTCCCCAATATTTTCATCCTCAAAAAATGCATCCCTATACATCTTATAAGTCTCTAGATTTTCTCTATCTTGATGAGGTAATGAAGCTGCATTCAATTTTTCCCCATGAAACACCCATGTAGTATAAGTAGGATCCATCCCATTAATGATCAAATGCCCATACATTGTATCGAAATGTTGGTGGAATAAGTTTTTACAACATTTACAGGGGCACAAGACCTTTTCTGGATTTCCCGCATTGGCTTGCACCATATTTGCAAACTTTCTTGCACCATATTGATATGCTTGTGAAACTCTAAAAAAAATACAAAATATAAATCCTCTAAATGCATTTATTGGCTCATTTTAAAAAATTCTAAAACTAAGGAGATAAAATAACCTTGGTAGATGAACCCAATCTTTATCCATGATAATACACCAACAAGATATAACCTGTTATAAATATAGTAAAAAGAGTAAGGAAAAAATGATTATATTTAAACAACAATGAAATCTAAGTTTACAAAGCACATGTAATATGGATTAATCTCTAATCATGTATTGCCAATAGTAGTATAATAACAACAGAAAAAATTGAAATCAAGAGTTATGTACACTTGCAGCAACAGAAAAAATTGAAATCAAGAGTTATTGTCGTCTTTTGCGATTATGGTTGTGGCGGCGAATATGGAACCTTGTATAAATAACTTGTTGTCGCTTTCCTCGATAGAATAATCATGCCCTGTGGTCCATCACCTTAATTATTTCATTCTTAATTAAAATGACTAAATACTTTCACTATGTATCCTTACCCCTGCTTTGATCCTCTTCTTTATAGTCTTATTTTATCGAGTCTTGTTTTATTGTAGTAAGATTTTTTTTTTTAAAGAACGCGAGTCTTCAAAATTCCATACGATACGAACGAGTTAAAATCTGTTCGGTAGAATGTAAATCTCAAAAACTTGATTTTCATATGCTTAGTAACTGACCCTCCAAATTCATTTCGCACTTAAATATAGCTTTAAAAGGAAAAATCTTTCCCGTTTCCCTCCTAAATTGAAGGATGAATTATAAACATGTAAACCTTCTATTTCAAGAAATACAAAGATGAAGGATGTTACATTGATAGGCAAAGGAGATTATTTTTTCAAATACTTACATGAATAAACTTGTAAGATTATAATTATTTTGTAGCGTATTTAGGAGGAAAAGTTCATGTTCAAGCTCTTGCAGCTATTTGCCAAGAATATGAATGGCCTGAGGTAGTGGTTTTGTATGAAGACACAGATGATGGCTATCAATTTCGAGAAGTTGAAAAAAAATGGTCATAATTGGGTCATACGACGTCCGTTTTGGGCCGATAAGTACTTTTCGGAAAGGTCTCGACGAGCCGGACATGACTCACTGCTTCGCCGTGACGTATGATGGATTTTGCCCTTTCGAGATCGTTTAGACAGTCAAAACGGACATTCTTTAAAACTTACATTTAATTTATGCACTACTTAAAAGACATAATTGTTCTTGTCTTTGCAAAAAACTAGTTCTTACCATATAATGTAGGTAATAAGGATAAGCTTTACTTAAATATTGTCTCTGTGGATTGAATACAGAGAGCAGTTATCTCAGTTCTGAAGAATGTTGGCAATGGAAATTCAGTAACACCATTGGAAAAATCATGGTTTTTACTGTTGCTGTCATTTCTATTCAAATGGTTGATTGACACTGGGGAAACAATAAAGAGAGAGGGAAGCCGTGAAGTTAATTGGAACAGATGCAGAGGGAATTTATATATGCAATCAGAATAAATTTTCGATAACTCATCAAAATTCAAAGCTATCAAAATACCCCAATCAGAATTCAAAATTCGATAACTCATCAAAATATCCCAATCAGAATAAATTTTCGTTCAGTAATTCAAAGCTACCACATTCAAAATTTTCGTTCATCTGAATAAAACAGGGAGAAGGGAAGGATGATGACTGACCTTAGACCAAAATTTCAGCAACTGCCCTAAAATTTCAGCAACTGTCCTAAAATTTCAGCAACTACCCTCGAGAATGGAAGCTATTGATGCCTTGAAAACTCTCCTCCAGCAAAAACTCGAGGTTCCTATTATCCTCTCAGCCCAAAAACAACGAATGGAAATTCTTGATTGGGTCACCACCGTGCAATAGCTCCAGCTTCCTGAAGAAGATCTGCTTTGAAGAAGAAATAGATTGGCGGCTTTGGCTTGGGAGCGTTTTTAGGTTTTAGGTTTTTAGGTTTTGGTTTTGGTTTCTCTGAAGAAGAAAAGAAGAAAAGAAGAAAAGAAGAAAGCGGGAAGGAAAAAAAAATAGCGCCCTATTTTTTCATTTTTAGGCATTTTTCACGGCGTGCGAATATGTACGCCGTGTTTTTTTTTTTTTTTTTTTTTTTTTTTTTTTTTTTTTTTTTTTTTTTTTTTTTACGGCGTGCGAATATGTACGCCGTGTTTTTTTTTTTTTTTTTAAAAAAAATTTTTACGGCGTGCGAAAATGTACGCCGTGTTTTTTTTTTTTTTTTTTTTTTAAAAATTTTTACGGCGTGCGAATATGTACGCCGTGTTTTTTTTTTTTTTTTTAAATATTTACGGCGTGCGAATATGTACGCCGTTTAAAGGTGATAATAAATGAAATTTTACGGCGTGCGAATATGCACGCCGTGTTTTTTTTTTTTTTTTTAAATTTTTACGGCGTGCGAATATGTACGCCGTTAAAGGTGATAATAAATGAAATTTTACGGCGTGCGAATATGCACGTCGTAAAAGATATTCCTTTACGGCATTCATTTTATGCACGCCGTAAATAATTAAGATTTACGGCGTGCCCTATATGCACGCCGTAAATTCATGTCGTAAAAGGTCACTTTTGTTGTAGTGTACAAAATCACTTCAATTGTTGGTTCAAGAATAAATTGAGAAAATTAATCAAGAATCCTTAGTAGATACCTCATTGGTTGTGTAGCTTGGTTTTGAAGCATTATTCGAGTGGGATTTTTTTATTGTGCCCATATTTTTTTTGCAAAAACTAAATTTCATTCTCTTCCTGCTGTCACCTCTTCTATCGATCTTTTTTTTCGACAATATAGTTTCCTCAATCCTTCTTTGACACTTTGTTTGTTTCCTTCCTCATTTTTTTGTTACCCAAGTGGGGGGTTTCATTGGATCTAAACCACTTGAAGGCCACATATTTTTGTCCATTTATAGGGTATGCATTCCCATATGCTCTCAAGTACATTTCTACTTTGTAGCACTCATCCAAAATCCTTACCCCCATTCACGAATAGTGGCTATGGCGAGTGGACAAGGCACACTAGTTAGATCCCACAACTTGATTATCCTAATACAGTCTTGAAATTTGAAATTGCATTTCTCCATTATAAATTGCTTTCCATGAATAAAGAATTTTGTGTATCATTCTCAAGTTTTTAAACAATTTTTGGAATATTTCACTAGAAGTCCTTGTCATCAAATCTCGACGTTTGTACAATCGAACCATCATTTTGTTCTGAATTGACTGGAGTGAAGTCAAAATATCCTTTTCCCTTGCTTCCTTTATGTAGTTATTAAAGCATTCACACAGATTTGCTGCTCTCCACTAAAAATTTCTTAAGTTTCAACTCTTTAAAGTCTTTCCTAAAGAAATTGGAGTACATATGTCTCACACAAAATCGATGCTCAGCTATTGGATGTTGAAAAATGGAGCTAAATGTGGAAAATAAAGCCAACTTTGTTGAAATTGGCAAGCCACCATTAATAGTCCATGTTCACACCTATTTGGTAAGACACCATTAGCCTACAATCCTCATATGTTCACACCTATTTTATTCCTTCCATTGTTGATTCTTTGTCCAAACTTTCCCTATAAATAGAGGGCAAAACCTCAATGAAAAATACACCACCACAACAAAGAGTGATCTTGTGTAGAGAGCAACACAAGATAGGCATTTCACAAAATAGGGAGAAAAGTGAGTTGGAGAGAATAGCCTTTGCATAGGCAGATAAAAATACAGTGTAGTATTTTTGTACTCCTCATTTTTCCGAGTTAGTGAAATATATTGGTGTGGGTCCGTGGACGTAGGCAAATTGCTGAACCACGTAAATCTTTGTGTTTCGTATTTGCATTTTATTTTTGCGTATTTATATTTTCTCAGTCCAATTAATTTGTGTCACATCGATCCTGGGCGGGATTAGTTGCGTCCTAATTCCCAACAATTGGTATCAGAGCTTTGGCTCATTGAGATCTTTTGAAATTCTTAGTATGCTCTGTGGTTGCAGCTTTGACTGATCTTCCACATCAGAAAAGATTTCTTTAGACTGTTTTGTGATCGAATGGGAGCAATGTCGACAGATGAGAAAATATCCAAAATTGACAAATTTGATGGTTCAAATTTTGGATTTTGGAAAATGCAAATGGAGGACTATCTGTACCAGAAGGATCTATACAAGCCACTAAAAGAAAAGTCAGAAGATATAAGCCAGGGGGATTGGGAGTTGCTTGATCGAAAAGCACTCGGCACAATCAGGCTGACGTTGTCAAAGTCAGTGGCTTTCAACATAAAAAATGAGAAGACGACAGAGTCTCTCATGGCAGCCCTTTCTAGCATGTATGAACAGCCATCTGCAGCAAATAAAGTTCACTTAATTAAAAAACTGTTCAATATGAAGATGGCCGAAGGCGGAAGATTTGGGGAGTACCTAAATGAATTCAATGAAGTGACGGACCAGCTAAACACAGTCGAAATCACTTTTAGTGATGAAGTTCGAGCTCTGTTAATTCTTGGGCAGTTGCCAGACAGCTGGAATGGTACAGTCACAGCAATTAGTGGCTCTGCCGGAAAGTCAAAATTGAAGTTCGATGATGTCGTAAGCATGATCTTAACGGAGGAGATCAGACGACAATCAGAAGGTGCCTCAACTTCAGGATCGGCGTTGAACGTGGAAAGCAGAGGCAGAAGTTCCAACAGAGGAAATGGGTGGGGCAACGGCAAATTCAGAAGTGGCAGATCGAGGTCCAGAAATCCAAACAATTCCAACAAGACAAAGGTTGTGGAATGTTGGAAGTGTGGCAAGACCGGTCATTACAAAAACCAGTGTCCAACACCTCCAAAAGAAAAGGAGGACAGGACAGAAGTCAATATTGTGGAAGAGGAAGCGGACGATGCTTTGATATGCTCTTTGGAGAGAAAAACGGAATACTGGGTGATTGATTCCGGAGCATCTTTTCATGCTACCTCAAACAAGGAGTTTTTTGTAAACTATACGCGGGGTGATTTTGGTAGAGTCTATCTCGGTAATGATCAACCGTGTGACGTGGTCGGAAAGGGTGATGTACAGATCAAGATCAATGGATCTGTGTGGAAGCTGAAGGACGTGAGACATATTCCAGAATTGAGGAAGAACTTGATCTCCGTCAAGCACTTGTCGGGAGAAGGACATGTCACCACCTTCTCGGGTGATAACTGGAAGATCACCAAGGGCGCCATGATTATCGCTCGAGGCAAGGATACTGGCACCCTCTACACAACGGCGGATGCTTGTGTGACAATTGCAGTTGCTGAAAGCAAGGAGGGCTCAAACTTGTGGCACCAGAGACTTGGGCATATGAGTCAGAAGGGACTCAAGTATATGCATGCAAAGGGGAAACTACCAGAGCTTCAGTCTACTGATATAGACTTATGCGAGAGTTGCATCTTTGGGAAGCAGACCAGGGTGAGTTTCAACACTAGTGGTAGAACTCGGAAGCGAGAGAAGCTTGAGTTAGTCCACACAGACGTTTGGGGACCAACCGCAGTTTCATCTATTGGCGGAAAGTCATACTTTGTGACTTTCATTGATGACCACTCGAGAAAAGTGTGGGTTTATTTCTTAAGACACAAGTCCGAAGTATTCGATGTGTTCAAGAAGTGGAAAGCCATGGTGGAAAATGAAACAGGATTGCGAGTAAAGAAGCTGAGGTCCGACAACGGAGGAGAATATACGGATATGGCGTTCAAGAAGTTCTGTTACCAGAATGGCATCAAAATGGAGAGGACGTTGCCAGGGACTCCACAGCAAAATGGAGTTGCAGAACGTATGAACCGGACATTAACGGAGAGAGCCAGAAGCATGAGGTTACATGCAGGCTTGCCCAAACAATTTTGGGCAGAAGCAGTCAACACAGCGGTGTACTTGATCAATCGAGGACCCTCGGTACCGTTGGAGTACAGGATACCGGAGGAAGTATGGAGCAGAAAAGAAATAAAACTTTCCCACTTGAAAGTTTTTGGATGTGTCGCATATGCACATATTAGTGACCAGGCAAGGGGCAAGTTAGACCCCAAATCACTAAAGTGCACATTCATTGGATATGGCGGAGATGAGTTCGGCTACCGCTTATGGGATGACCAGAACAGAAAGGTCATCAGAAGCAGGGATGTCATATTCAACGAGAAGGTTATGTACAAGGACAGAAATGCAGTGCAGTCCGATGACACAGTACATGATGATCCAACATATGTTGAGTTGGATGCTCCAGAAAGTAGTACGTCGCAGCAGACAGAGGAGGATCTGCAGTTACAGGAGCCTGTTCTAGAGACTGATGCATCACAGTCTCCAGTCCCTGTTCTTAGAAGGTCAACCAGACCTCATGTTCCAAATAGAAAGTACATGAGCTACATGTTACTTACTGATGCAGGTGAACCTGAATGCTATCATGAGGCATGTCAGGTCGGTGATTCTGGCAAGTGGGAGCTTGCAATGAAAGATGAGATAAAGTCTCTCATCTCTAACCAGACGTGGGAACTAGCCGAGTTACCTACAGGAAAGAGAGCTCTACACAATAAGTGGGTGTACAGAATCAAGGAGGAACATGATGGATCAAAGAGATACAAGGCGAGGTTGGTGGTCAAAGGTTTCCAGCAGAAAGAAGGAATTGACTACACGGAAATATTTTCGCCAGTTGTGAAGCTGACAACAATCAGATCAGTCTTGAGTATTGTTGCAGCAGAGGGTTTGCACTTGGAGCAGTTAGATGTAAAAACTGCTTTCCTCCATGGTGACCTTGAGGAGGAAATATATATGCAGCAGCCAGAAGGCTTCTCAGTCAAAGGAAAGGAGAAGCTCGTTTGCAAATTGAAGAAGAGCCTGTATGGCTTAAAGCAAGCCCCGAGATAGTGGTACAAGAAGTTCGACGGATTTATACAGAAAAATGGCTACTTCAAATGTAATGCTGACCATTGTTGCTACTTCAGGAGATTCGAGTCCAGTTATATAATTTTGCTACTTTATGTCGATGATATGTTAATAGCAGGCTCAGATATGGACGAAATCAAGAAGTTAAAGATGCAGCTGTCAGCAGAATTCGAAATGAAGGACTTGGGTGCAGCGAAGCAGATTCTCGGAATGAGGATTTTCAGAGATAAGCAGAAGGGTATCTTGCAGTTATCTCAGGCCAAGTACATTAGTCAAGTCCTGCAGAGATTTAACATGTGCAGTGCGAAGGCTGTCAGCACGCCACTAGCTAATCACTTCCGTCTATCTAGTGATCAGAGTCCTAAGACAGAGGACGAGATAAACTTCATGGCTAAAATACCATATGCCTCAACCATTGGAAGTTTGATGTATGCCATGGT
This sequence comes from Ligustrum vulgare, assembly GCA_963555705.1. Classification (NCBI taxonomy): domain Eukaryota; kingdom Viridiplantae; phylum Streptophyta; class Magnoliopsida; order Lamiales; family Oleaceae; genus Ligustrum; species Ligustrum vulgare. The sequence goes on from OY743180.1 coordinate 2,991,948, forward strand.
TTGTACCAGACCAGATATTGCTCATGCAGTGGGAGTTGTGAGCAGGTTTATGGCAAATCCAGGAAAGCAGCATTGGGAAGCAGTAAAGTGGATATTAAGATATCTACGGGGAACTACTGATAGATGCTTATGCTTTGGACGAGGCGAGGTGACTCTACAAGGCTTTGTAGATGCAGATTTTGCTGGCGAGGTAGATCGCAGGAGAAGTACTACTGGTTATGTTTTCACAGTAGGTACTACTGCAGTTAGCTGGATTTCGCAGATACAGAAGATTGTTGCTCTATCCACTACAGAAGCAGAGTACGTGGCAGTAACCGAGGCTAGCAAAGAAATGATCTGGTTACAGGGTTTGTTGGCAGAATTGGGATTCAGTCAGGAGAAGAATGTTTTGCACAGTGATAGTCAGAGTGCGATACATCTGGCAAAGAATTCAGCATTTCATTCTAGAACCAAGCACATTGGACTCCGTTATCACTTCATCAGGTCTCTTCTAGAGGATGAAGTATTAAAACTAGAGAAGATCCAGGGTAGCAAGAACCCAGCCGACATGATGACCAAGACAGTAACAAAGGAAAAATTGGAGCTGTGCTCAGCTTCAATTGGTCTTCTGAAGTGAAGACAAAGGAAATGACTCACACCATATTTCACAAGGAGTTGAAAGAAGGAGATATCTCAGGGGAAGCCACATTTATCTCCAAGTGGGAGATTGTTGAAAAATGGAGCTAAATGCGGAAAATAAAGCCAACTTTGTTGAAATTGGCAAGCCACCATTAATAGTCCATGTTCACACCTATTTGGTAAGACACCATTAGCCTACAATCCTCATATGTTCACACCTATTTTATTCCTTCCATTGTTGATTCTTTGTCCAAACTTTCCCTATAAATAGAGGGCAAAACCTCAATGAAAAATACACCACCACAACAAAGAGTGATCTTGTGTAGAGAGCAACACAAGATAGGCATTTCACAAAATAGGGAGAAAAGTGAGTTGGAGAGAATAGCCTTTGCATAGGCAGATAAAAATACAGTGTAGTATTTTTGTACTCCTCATTTTTCCGAGTTAGTGAAATATATTGGTGTGGGTCCGTGGACGTAGGCAAATTGCTGAACCACGTAAATCTTTGTGTTTCGTATTTGCATTTTATTTTTGCGTATTTATATTTTCTCAGTCCAATTAATTTGTGTCACATCGATCCTGGGCGGGATTAGTTGCGTCCTAATTCCCAACATTGGAAACCCTAACACAATGGTTTCCAATCCTTTTTGTCTAACATAAATGTCAATCCATATGTACTTTTGAGCATCAAATTTCCCCCAATAGTTTCAAAAACCACGTCCAACTAGCATTAATTTCACTTTCAACAATGGCATGCCCAATTGGGAATATACAATCATTCTCGTCAATGCCCACCGCATCAAGTAAATGACTACCAAAATTTCCTTTTAAGATACACACATCTATGCATATAACCAGTCTACAACAACCCCAAGAACCCCTTCTTGCAAGCGTCAAAGCAAACATAATTCAACTTGAAACACAAGCTCATCTAAAGAGAGTATAACAATTGAACCCGAATTTGTTCTTCTAACCTAATTTGCATATGAACCAAATAAACCAAATTGCCCAACTAGTGATTTCTAAGCAACCCATTAGGGTACCTCCTAGCCCATCCATGCCTTTATGTCACTAATCTCTACACAACAATCTTTCAAAACGGTGGCCTGAAAAGTTTGACATCCCACTTCGACGCAATGGTAAAAGTCTCAATGTACCTACATGCTAATGAACTAGCAGACACGCTTCTATTATTCATGTGAAGCCCTGAGTTCCGTGAAACCCGGAATGCCACTTCTTTCTTTAAAAACTAGCTTTCGAAATAAAATTTATTGCGGAAAAATGATTAAATCTTAAAACAATCACATTTATTGACTTTAAGTTGTGCCGAATATTCAAATAAAATAATAACTTGGTGAAAATTCATAAAATTCTATTTTTCAAACAAAACGAAATAATATAGTTCATTAAAAAAAAAATTAAAAATAATTTCTACTAATGATTTGCCACTTTTGCTCATCATTCGCCACCGTTTTCGAAATCTACAAAATTTGTTAAAACAACGGGGTGAGTATTTCAAAAAGAAATACTCAGTAGACTCATCTCCAATAATTAATCTACAGAATAATTGAACAAGTAATTATGCAAATATTACAGTGACATTCTTAAATTCTCATCATAAGAATCACATAAGGAGTGCAAATGAACATATTCTCGTCTCATGCAATAAAGCATATATATTATGACATGCATAACAAAATTCTCAATTTATCTCATAAGAGATATTCTCGTCTATTCTCATGCAATTAAGCATATAATCACGTAAATTCACATAAAGACATGCAATTATAATCTAAATTAATTAGTGGGGGCGAATCTACCTCAAACTTAACTAGTTCACAAAAGTAGAGCTGGAATAGCACGTCAATCTTTTAGTTCTCCAAATGATTCATCTAGCAAAGAGAAAATTAATTAAATTAGAAATTTCAAAATTAAAGTCTTAGGTGATAAAATAAGATTTTAGGGCTAAATTTAAAACCGCAGGGACTGATTAAAAACATTTTAAAACTCAATAGAGGCTTACAAAACAGTTTTAAAACTAAGAGGACTGACTAGAAACATTTTTAAAAAAAATAGAAAGGACTGAATTATATATATTTTGATAAATTGGGATTTAAGGGAAATTTGCAAAAATTAAATATTTAATAAACCAAAATCAGCTAGCTCGCTCTCTCTCACAAATCTCTCACAAAGAGAGAGAGCGTTGCGATGGGAGCAACCGCCCCCCTTTCATCCAACCATCGCCAGCGTATAGCCGGCGAAACCCCGCCGTCAAGTGGCAGCGATCGACGTGGGTTAGATGGTGGCATAGGGAGCAGAATTTGAGCGCTAAGTTGTGTGTAAAAACGAAGGTAAACCGAGGTGGATTCGCGTTTTGAAAGTGAGATTTTTCTCCGACGAAAATTCGGTCGAACTGTTTGGAGTTCAAGGTAAGTGCTTGGGTTAACTTATTTTCTTGGTTTTGGGGTTCGATTGGATGTCAAACAGAAGTGGGCAGTGTGTTTTTGGGTGTTATTCGGTGGGTGGTTATTTTTGTGGAAGGCAGTGGCGGTTGGTTGATTGTGGTTCGGTGGTGGCTGGTCACGATGGTGATGGTAGTTCCGGCGATGTTGATTGCGGTGGATGGGTTGTGAAACTGATTTGGAAATGGGGGGGGGTTCTTAATGAGAGTATGAAGCTCGACTGGGGGTGCTTTTCGCAGTGTTTGGATTTGTGTGATTTCTGCAGTGGAGACTCTCGGCCATGGAGGTTGATGTTGCACAGTTGGTGGCTGGGTTGGCGGCAGTGGTGGCGTTGTGTGGTGGTCGCAAAAGCGAAGGTTTGGCTTATGGAGAGGAACGAAAAAACAAAATTTCTTGAGAATTTTACCTGAATTCTGATGTTGAACCGTGAGTGAGGATTGTGACGTGAATGGAGTTTAAAGGGTGGGATATTTTAGTGTTGGAGTTGGATTGAAATTGCATAACCTTATCATATAAACATGGGTTAAGGAATCCATGAGTTTGACTTCTGGTAAATCACGAAATTTTCCAGGATAATTATGAACTCGAATTGATAAACTTGGATAATTTCGAATTTTGAAAAAAAATTAAGCTGGAATTTAATTTTGGATAAATTTCAGTGTTTGGATTTGTGTGATTTCTGCAGTGGAGACTCTCGGCCATGGAGGTTGATGGTGCACAGTTGGTGGCTGGGTTGATGGCAGTGGTGGCGTTGTGTGGCGGTCGCAAAAGCGAAGGTTTGGCTTATGGAGAGAAACAAAAAAACAAAATTTCTTGAGAATTTTACCTGAATTCTGATGTTGAACCGTGAGTGAGGATTGTGACGTAAATGGAGTTTAAAGGGTGGGATAGTTTAGTGTTGGAGTTGGATTGAAATTGCATAACCTTATCATATAAACATGGGTTAAGGAATCGATGAGGTTGAGTTCTGGTAAATCACGAAATTTTCAAGGATAATTATTAACTCGAATTGATAAACTTGGATAATTTCGAATTTTGAAAAGAAATTAAGCTGGAATTTAATTTTGGATAAAAGTTGGATTTTTAAGAATTTTAAATTTTGGGATTTTTAAAAATAAAAATAAAATAATGATCTTGGAACATTTTTAATAAAATTTGGAATTTGACTGCGATTAAAATAAATTTTAAATTTCACTTAATAATTAATTAGACGAATATTCTTTTAAAAATAAATGAGATAAGTCATTGTTACACGTCTTTATTTTATTTAAAGTAACCAAAAATTTCCGATAGCTACAATTCAACACTCTAGTGCAAGTGTGGTTCCATTTATATGATTTAATCTGCTATGATGATTCTTCCACTAAAGGGGAGGCCCAAACATGCCATGGACACTTACTTTCTTTGCAACAACCTTGAACCTTCTATTCTTATTTTATCGTTATAAGGAAAAACTACTCAAATCGATTATGAATACTAAAGTTTATAACCACAACCTTTAGCTCTTGTTTAGTCTTAAACTTTAGTCCTACCTCAAGCACGTGATCCACCATATCTTCTTCACCAATAAATTCAGGATATCTAATGACTTCCTCGTCACTGTCAGAATGAACGCATTGAAGGTGTAGAAAGAGCGTATTCAGAATTGTCGGATTCATTTGCATCTTCCATTGCCACTATCTCATTCCTCATATTCAGTTCAAGGTTCTTGGTGACATTTTTCTCAAATAGAATGTCATCTTCTTCTCCAAAAGTATAATCGAAATCATTGTAAGTGATGTCTTCTTCATCCTAACTGATAAGTGTATTTTATACACTTATTTCTATCCTAAAAGTAGGATTTTATATGTTTGTTTTGGAATATTTGCTATTTATTTTACGTTATTTGTTTACATTTCAGAAATAATCTCAAATTCGAGAAAACAAAGGAATTGAAGCTAAAATTGAGCAATTGGATGTAAAAAGTGTCAAAGTGAGCAAATCAAGAATTGATGCAGTCAATCAAATAGCTAATTTGAAGAAAAAATCAAATTTGGAAGAAATCAGAAGTTCAGGGGTTAAATTGCAACAATCAGAAGTTGGAGGACTTTCTGTGCAATTAAAAGACATGGATCAAGTTGCAGAATTTAAAAGATAAAAATTGCAGCCGGAATTACAACCGTGCGGCCGCACGGTTGAACAAGGCGTGCGGTCGCACGGTCAAAAAATTCAGCGACTGAAGTTTACCTGCAGAGTCATGCGATCGCGCATTTTTTAACCGTGCGGCCGCACAGTAGTCCCGACTGGGCCGCAGCTGGGCTTTTTGCGCGTAATTCAGCAGTTTTCTCCTCAATTAACCTAAATCTCGGGAAAATCTATAAATACCAGACCAAGGGCACGAGATTAGGGGTTCCCAATTCATTGAAGAGAGGCCAAAACGTTGTCGGATTGCGGAGGGATCCACTCCAAGCCAAGACACAATTGAAGAACGAAGATCAAGGGCATGAATAGGGTGACATCTATCCATTCCTTTTGTAATTTATATTCAATTATGTATCTAGGCTAGGTTCTTAAATGTTAGAATTGTGATGAAGCATTTATTTCCGGATTTTATGTATTGATTATCATTTAATTTGAACAATTGATTTATATTTTTTTATCATGCAATTACTTGATCACTAGTTGTATGAATTTAGGTTGTGATTTCTTAAGCTCGAAAGATTGAGATTTCATTAGACTTGTGTCAATTGTCACAAAGTCCGATAGGGGATAGAAATATACCCTTATGCTTTGTGTTATCTGTTATAGTATTCACAAAACTTGTAATGCTTTTCTATACATTTAGATTCGTCATAGAAATATAGTCGGATTGTGTATAGAAATAGGTGTTGATTCTTGTCCGAAAGGGAGTCTTGACAATATTAGGAATATGGATTTTCAAAACCTCATGAATTATTGTTAGATGTTTAATTTAATGCATAATTAATGGAATAAATACGGATTCTCAATTCTAGCATGTTTTTCTCATATTTTCTCTAAATCAAATTTCCTCGTTCTTTCTAGTTTAATTTTAATTCAAAATTTCCAAATCCTAGGCTTCTCTAGTTCCGGTTAAGGTAGTAGTCTAAAATACGATTTAAAACAATCTCCGTGGGAACGATATTCGGACTTAAAATCCACTTTATTACTTGCGTGACCCGTGCACTTGCGGAGCGTTGTCAAGTTTTTGGCGCCGTTGCCGGGGATTGTTATTTAAATTTATTTTTAGATTACTTTCACTAATTCGGACTTTTTACTTGTTTTAATTTTATTTTTACTTTTACTTTTTTTTTTTTTTTTAGTTTTTAGGATTTTAATTTCTTTGTTTTAGTTAGTTACTAGTTTCCTTTATTTTAGTTGTGTATGCTACGTTCGAAAAAAGGGAATCTCTTCGAAGCTGACCTGGAAATAGAACGTACATTACACCATAGGTTAAGAGAACTTAGGGAATTAGATAAATCTAAAAACCAAAAAGAAAATCAAATGGCAAACAACAATTTGAGATTACCCGCCCCTGATCCAATAAATGAAGATGACATGTTGGTGGGTGACTTCATGACACCTCAGGTGGTTCAAAGTCAATCCAGCATAGTCTATCCACCATTTGAACAGACAAACTTCCAATTGAAAACAAATGTCATCAACATGTTCCAAAACGGACATCAATTTCATGGGAGACCTGATGAAAACTCGCACACACATGTTTCTAAATTTTTAGACATGTGCCAACACTTTCAATATTAGGGTGTATCTGATGATGCTATCAGACTCAGGTTATCCCCTTACACTCTAAGAGATAGGGCTGTTAAGTGGTTGGATTCTCGCCCAGCTGCGAGTATAACCACTTGGAACGACTTGGTCCAAAAGTTTTGCACCAAATTCATGCCTCCGGCTAAGGTTGTCAAACTGAGATATGACATCACCATGTTTCAGCAACAAGATGCCGAATCCTTTGATGATGCATGGAACAGATTTAAGGGCATGCTGAGGAAGTGTCCAAACCATGGGATCAAACGAGGTGATCAAGTGAAGTGCTTCTATGAAGGACTACTTCCACATTTTAAAAACATGGTTGATTCCTCATCAAATGGTGCGTTAAGCACAAAGAGCATCGGGCAGGTATTGGAGCTCTTCGAGAGGATAGCAAATACAAATGCCATGTGGGGATCAGACAGGGTTGTTCCAAAGAAGGCATCAGGAGTCTATGAAGTGGATGCTTACACTGCCATATCAGCAAAAATAGACTCTTTGGCTGCGAAAGTGGAGAGCATAGCACTGGTGAGTCATTCATCAAAAAGTGCCAAAATGACTTGTGAAGAGTGTGGTGCAAACCACGCCACTACAGATTGCCCTATTCTGGCTTGTCCATTGGAGCAAGTTGACTATTTACAAGGAGGTCAACGCCAAAATAATCCATACTCAAATACCTACAATCCAGGATGGCGCAATCATCCTAACTTTTCTTGGAAAGATCACTCTAATGGACACATTGCGCCTAATTTCAACATTGAAGAGAGAAAGCCTGCATTGGAAGAAATGCTTGGGAAGTTTTTGGAAAGGATAGAACAGTTCATGTCTAGAACAGATCAGTTTATGAGAAAAACTGAAATCACAATTCAAAATCAACAGGCTTCAATCAAAAATCTGGAGACTCAAGTGGGACAGATAGCACAGTTGATCACAGCTAGAGCTCCGGATACATTACCTGCAAATACTGAGGTAAACCCAAAAGAACAACTAATGGCTATAAATGTAGTGCAATATGAGATAAATGCTATCACTACGCGTAGTGGTGTGCAACTTCCTGAGATTCATGCTAAAAAGCCAGCTGGAGTTCCTGAAAAAGTTGTGGAGAATGTTGAGAAGATGGCTAAAAATGAAGGTGACCATGAGGTGAAATCAAAAATTAAGCCTCACGAGTCTCCTATTCCATTTCCACAAAGGCTGAAGAAAACAAGAGAGGATAAGCAGTTTAATAAGTTTGTGAATATGCTGAGAAAACTGCACATAAATATTCCTTTCTTGAAAGCCATCACACAGATCCCAAGTTACGCCAAGCTGCTAAAAAAGATGATGTCTAGCAAGAAAAAGCTTGACGAACTTGAGGAGGTCACTTTGAATGAAGAATGCAGCGCAATCCTGCAAAACAAGCTGCCACCTAAGCTCAAAGACCCAGGGAGCTTTTCAATACCTTGCATTATAGGTGATTTAAAATTCAACAAGGTCTTATGTGACATAGGTGGAAGTATAAATCTGATGCCCCTGTCTTTATACAAGAAATTGGGACTGGGTGAACCAAAGGAAAGCAATATCAGATTGCAACTGGCTGATCGATCAATCTGTCACCCATATGGAGTTGTGGAGGATGTATTGGTGAAAGTTCACAAATTCATATTCCCAGCGGACTTTATCATCTTAGATATGGAGGAAGATGAGAATTTGCCTTTGATACTTGGTAGGCGATTTCTAGCCACTGCACGAGCATTAATTGATCTAGAAAAAGGAGATGTAGTGCTGCGGGCCGAAAATCAAGAGGTGGCTTTCACAATGATGCAATTTGATGTCCATGAACCAGAACTAGAAAATTGCTCCAGGATAGATGTCGAGTTGGAATTGGCGTACTGGGAGAGGTATGAATACAAGGTAAGGGCAGATGATGAGGCTACACCATATAATCTAAAGCCACCTTGAGAGTTTGCCAAAAAGTCTAGCTCTAGACTATAAATGGAGCGCTTGTTGGGAGGCAACCCAATTTTTCAAACTTATTTTCTTTAGTTATTTTGTTTGTTGCTTTTGAGCTATTTTATTGCTTAAATGTTGTTTAGTTGCTTGACAGTGCATTTTAGGAGCACTAGTATATTTAGAATGCATGCATTGAGTTGTTATGTGCTTTAAATAATTCTAGTATTCTATTTTGCACGTTTTTGCACTTTTAGTTTGTATTGCATTATTATTTGTTTTGTCCTTTTTCATTACAATCTTCCACTTGAGAATCTAGCTTAGGACATGTACATATAGTTTAGAAGTTGGTTGCATGCATTTGGATGTGTTTAGGGGTCGAAAACGGAGTCCAAAATCGAAAAATGAAAAAATTTCAGGACACTGCCTTTTATACCGTGCGGTCGCACGGTTCAATTCTGGACAGTTTCGGCAGATTCATTTATATGTTGAATTCTCTCATTTTAACCACTTTCAAACCCGTTTTACATCTCCCAAATCATCCCACATTGAGTCCCCAATTAGTCCCCATTACTTGCACATCATTTTAACTCTATTTCATGTTTTGGATTGCATCAAAAACATTCAAGAGGTATGGATTTCTACACAATTTCACAAAATCATGCATAATCTTTTGTTCCTCATTCTTTTTGTAAATTGTGAAATTGTGGATAGTTGATGATGGGTTTAGGCTAGGATTGGAGATATTGAATTGTGATTTGTAGGTGAAAAAAATTTGGGTAAATTAAAGTCTCCAACTCTATGTTCTCCATTGATTGCTTCATGTGCCTACAAGGTGTTTGAATAAATGTTACAATGAATGTTTTGTTGAGTTTTTGAAATTCTTTTTGGATGATCACCCTCACTACATGTTAAACATCAATTGTGCATCATCCATTCATTGTTTACACAGATTTAAGGCATAGAACTCAACATGAACATCTTTGCACTACGAAACACTTCATTGTAAGGTCATTGCAAGACATCACAGCACCACTGCACTTGTTTTCAGTTTTACTGCACCTACTTTGTCACATCTTTTCATGACCCAAATGAACTTCTAACTTAATGAATTTTTGATATGTTGTAGACCAAGTTATGTACTTTCATATGCCCGGGACATGTCTCGGGAAATTTTCACTTTTTCGAGGCGATGTCAAGGGTTGAAAATCAGTGGTCGACCACTTTTCAAAAATTTCAAAATTTTTCTAAGTCCTAGTTTGGGTGTGTTGTTTTGATTTTCTTTAGTTCCTATGTAATAATTATATTTCTAATGATCATTAATGTTTATTTGTAAGGAACATGTCATCATGGGGAAATTCACGCCAAACATGGAAAATGAAGTAGGGGGTCATTTCATCCAACAAACATTCAAGTCAAAGCTTCAAAAATGTGAACACCAACTCTCCAAACCCGGGAAGTACATTAACTCTTTTTGTTGTTTCTGTGTTTATTTTCTTTATGTGTTTTGAATACATTGAGGACAATGTATGATTCTAGTTTGGGGGTGGGAATCTCATTCATGTGCTTCATGTACACATTCATTCGATTTTGGGTAGAAAATTCAAATATATTGAAAAATGTGAAAAAATCATAAAAAGTGAAAAATTTGAAAAATTTTGTTAACTTATTTATTGCTTATGACATGATTTGAATTGACTTTTGTGCTTTAGTTAGAAAATTGGACAACATGCGAACTAAATTTTTTCTAAACATTCATCCATGTAAGACTTTAATCAAATTGGAGCACATAGCCAATTTCAAGTAAAAACTTGTGTAGGGAGATGCTTGATACTTGTGGGGTAAACTTGTGCACTTTGAACATAGTATTGATTGAAAAATCCCAAACCTTAAGTAATTTAGATCTCGACCTGAAATGTAGAACCAAATTGCTCAAGAACAGTTTGGGGTGGGAAGGTTAGTATGAGTATGCATTGATGGATTTAAGATTTGGAGTTTTTAATTGTACATCTTTAGTGTTAGGGATTTCGATCAACGGGTATAAACCATAATAACCAGCATAAAAACAGAAAAATGCTGAAGGTCTTATTCTACTCTTCAAATGCCTTTTTGACTCGAGCAAGTAAGTCTGAGGGATTCTCTGAATCTGGTACCCTAAACTCAACTGAGTTGGGAGCTGCCGACCTAAAGCTTGCTACAGGGGTCAACTAGAAAGCAAGTACGGAGAGTGGACTTACACATAAGACACAAAAACATCTTTAACTTTTATGTTTAAGCTTTTATGACTCGGGTAATTAAGTCTGAGGGGTTCTTTGAACCTGGTACCCTAAGCTCAACTGAGTTGGGAGCTGCCGACCTAAAGCTCGCTACGGGGTCATATAGAAAGCAAGTATGAAAAGTATTGCACAAAGATGATAAAAGACAAGGACATTAAAAGAAAAAGTCGTCCATATGAAAGAAAAATAGAATAAAATGGTATAAGCTTTGTTGGTTGAAATTCCTAACACTTTGTTAATTATTCTTGGTCTGTCGTGCATACTTGTCTAGTCCTAACTGCCTTGTGTGAAAAAATGCGATTTATACATGTTTAGAAACCACATCAATAGGAAAGACCTCGGGATATGAGAGAAAAGAAGTAAGGTTATGCTCATTCATGAGAGGGTAAGGAAAATCAAAAGAAAATCATTGTTGATCACATGGGATTTGGGCTTACTCTTGCATAAAAAGTCACACATTGTCAAGTTTATTTTTGCATAAGTTTGCGGTTGATTTTGGCTATTCACACACACAAACAATGAAGTTGAGCATCGGATGAATGAAAATATTTTATGTTGTTCATATTTCTTTTTCTAAAGTGAATTGTCAATTTGGATTGTTGAAGTGCATGGTAAATAAGTTGATAAAAGCAAAAATATATATTTTTATTTAATTTGCATTTTTATTTTTATAGTTTATTTTTATTTTTTGTTCGAGGACGAACAATAGTTCTAGTTTGGGGGTGTTGATAAGTGTATTTTATACACTTATTTCTATCCTAAAAGTAGGATTTTATATGTTTGTTTTGGAATATTTGCTATTTATTTTGCGTTATTTGTTTACATTTCAGAAATAATCCCAAATTCGAGAAAACAAAAAAATTGAAGCTAAAATTGAGCAATTGGATGTAAAAAGTGTCAAAGTGAGCAAATCAAGAATTGATGCAGTCAATCAAATAGCTAATTTGAAGAAAAAATCGAATTTGGAAGAAATCAGAAGTTCAGGGGTTAAATTGCAACAATCAGAAGTTGGAGGACTTGCTGTGCAATTAAAAGACAGGGACCAAGTTGCAGAATTTAAAAGATAAAAATTGCAGCCTGAATTACAACCGTGCGGCCGCGCGGTTGAACAAGGCGTGCGGTCGCACGGTCAAAAAATTCAGTGACTGAAGTTTACCTGTAGAGTAATGCGATCGCGCATTTTTGAAAGTGATATATACCAAACAATTCAATTGCCTCTCCCTTATTAGATTTGCGATGTTACTGAAATTCTTGAACTTGTAGATGAACTTAGACAAGTCATCCTTCAATGATTCAACCACAATTATCTTGTGGCAAAAGAAAAATTCTGTGTTTGCTATCAGTTATTCTGAATAACATGTTCTTTGCAACAATGAAATTCCGAATATCATGCGTACATCCCTCTTGTGTAAAGTCTTTGAATTGCTTGATATTGGTTCGATTAACAGTAGCATGCACTCTATATCCTTGTTATTTATTTATTTGCTTTTTGTTAAAAAAAAAAAACATTTAAAAAAAAAAGGTGTCGTTCCATGGATGCTGAACATTTTTTACAATCTGACCTCTTCATTCGATGGTCTCTTTAAGGTTTGAAGGGCTGATGATGCTGAAGATATGTATATGATTCTTTTGGAGACTAATTTAGTTCCAAGTCACATAACTTATTTTGATGTGATTGATGGACATTGTAAAATTGGTGACATGAAGTATGCTAAATTTGCTCTGAAACAAATGGAGCAGAGAACACTAATCATGTAGTGGAATTGATGCCTACGATAGCTTTGTTGGCATATTCCTACATTATTCATCCCCAATCGCATTAACAAGACCATGTTAAACTTTCATGCCATGTAGCATATTGACGGTGCCCCGCCTCTGAAGTGTTTACGGGAGCGTGTCAACACAAGTTATTAGCTTAGTGGTATTAGAGATGTCTTTGAAATTCTTAAGTTTCATATGTTCAAAGTTCGACACTCCATGAGAACGCGTCCACCTCGCGTGGAACAAATCCACACTACGCGGTGGACAATACTGTGTGTTGACGTCCCATAAGCACCCCAAAGACAAGGCATCGTCAACATAACATTTTAATTTTGTTTCTTGCTTGTTTGCTCAATTAACCGGACAAAACAAATATTTTTGTAATATATTTTTATTTCCGTTTTCATGTCAAGAAGAAAAAAGGGAAAATTACATAAAACCTTGTGTATCAAAGATACAATTCAAAAATCATGTGAAGGAAATCTTTTTTTTTTTAAATTCAGGTGTTAATTCATTTAGTTAAATGTTTAATAATTAAAAATAAATATAATAATATATGTAAGATAAAAATAATTATCTACTATATATTATATTAAAACTAATATAATATTAAATCAAAATTTCAAAATTTGACTTCACAACTTACCACCATCCCACCCCACCCCGCCCCGCCCCGCCCATGCCCCGCGCCACCACCCCACCCCACCCTACCCTACACCACACATAAAATAATTTTTATTTTTTTCCTTTCGATGTTTTCCTATCATTCTCCATCCCACCCCAACCCCACCCGACCCTATTCCACCTCATTGCAAAGTGACAAATTGATCTCACCCTATTCACATCCCCCGACCCCACCCACCCATATCCTGTCTACCCCAAAAATAAGTTTATTTTTATTTTCTCTCGATGTTTCCCTACACTTCCCCATCCCACCCCAACCTTACTCGACCCCACCGTAAAGTGACAAATTAATCTCACCCTCACCACATCCCCAGACCCCACCCGCCCTGCCACCCACACCATCTCACCACCCATATCATACCCCACCCCAAAAATAAATTTATTTTTATTTTCTCCCGATATTTTCCGACACTTCCCCAGCCCACCCCAACCCCACTCCACTCCACTCAACTCAACTCAACCCTAGCATACCTCATCGCAAAGTGACAAATTGATCTTATCCCAGCCACAGACCCCCACCCCACCCTACACCAAAAATAATTTTTATTTTTTTCCTTTCGATATTTTCCTATCATTCCCCACCCCACCTCATCTTAAAATGATAAATTGATATCAACCTAACCACATCCTCCGACCCCACCACCCACCCCACCTCACCACCCATACCCTACCCCACCCAAAAAATAAGTATATTTTTATTTTCTCTCGATGTTTTACTACACTTCCCCAACCGACCCCACCCCACCCCAACCTAACCCCACTTGATCCTACCCTACACCCACCTCACCTCACCTCACATCATCGCAAAGTGATAAATTGATCTCACCCTAGCCACATCCCCCGACCCCACCCACCAACCCCACCTCACCACCCATATCCTACCCCACCCCAAAAATAAGTTTATTTTTATATTCTCCCGATATTTTCCTACACTTCCTCATCCCACCGCAACCCAACTCCACTCCACTCGACCCTACCCCACCCCACCTCATCGCAAAGTAACAAATTGATCTTATCCCAACCACAGACCACGACACACCCTGCCTGCCTCGCCACCCACCCTACCCCACCTGTAGCGACCAAGAATTTTCACGCATTTAAATAATTATTTTAAAATTATGAAAACTGTGCCGTTGCGATCTCACCCATTTTTAAGTTAACGCCGCGACGTATTCGTCAGACCAAGTCGAGAAACGTAAAGTCTATTCGATTTTAAATAAATTTCGAAATTCCAAAATTTTATTATTTTAATTATTTAACTTAATTATTATTTTCAAAATCATTTTAAATTCCAAATTTCATCAATCTCATTTTATCAGTTTCATTCTTCCGATCCATTTGATTTCGTGTGCGAATTTTCCTCAAACTACGTGCAATGCTTGTCTAGGTTTTCACACCACCAACCTCCACCTATCACATCAATCCCATACCATACCCTAGCTCTATATCACCTACTCCTCCAAACCCAACTCTCAGCATCACATTCATCCAGCCTCACTCTGATTTCAGGCTCCCTTTCACGACATTGGAGGCTCAGCATCTTTTCAGCTCCATTCCAACATTGATTTCCAGCCACCTCCCACAGCTAGGTAACCACCTCATTGCACCACCACCACTCACACAACCTTGCAGGCACCACACCACAACTGAACCTGCCCATTTCCATCCAACCACTTGGTACAACACCACCACCACCCGGCAGTAACCCACCTGATATGATCCGGACCAGGCGTCGAAGGGAGAAGTCGAGTCATCGACAATACGACAGTGATCTACGTGCAAAACGGAGTAAGTTCCATGTTGGAATCGAGCCGAGAAGGCGAAAGGATCAAGCCGAGTCGAGTGATCGAAGTTATTTGGGCAGATAGGTCATTACGGCCGTAACGAAGATCTGTCACGGCCGTAACTCTTATAATCACGGCCGTAAAAGTTATTATCACGGCCGTAACTCCGCCTCGGGTTTAGATGAAGAATTGCACAATTTCATAGTTACGGCCGTAAATCTTAAGCAGAAAGTCATTTACGGCCGTAAAAGTGTTCATCACGGCCGTAATTGAGGTTTTCCGGATTTTAGGGGATTTTTGATTATTTTTCCATTTTTAATTAATTGTTTGCCTAGTTTAGTATTCTAGTTTAATTAGAATTATATTTTGAGTAAATTAGCAACTAGGTTATTTTGCTTATATATATTCATTTACATTCATTGTAAAAAACAGTTTAGTTTAGTTTAGTTTTGAGATTAATATTATTTGAGAGAGTTTTCTCCAATTAAAAGGTTGAGGAGTCTCTTTTGTGTTCTTCGAGAACAAATCCAACTTATCAAATATTACGAAATATTTGTGGCGTTGAACTAATCAAATATTCGCGAGAATATTTGTGCCGTTTCCAATTAGAATCTTATCAAGAAAATTGACAAGTCCTTGTGGTGTTTCGAAAACCTTGGATCTCGATTTCGCATCGCCAATCTTCGCGTCGTGAATCTTGGGCCAAGGTTCTATCGTCAATTTTATCTTTCTAGTATTTTAATTCTTCGCATCAAATCTGATCTAGATCTTTCCTAGGGTTTTAATTTCGTTATTCCGCGTTTTCGACGAAATTCCCCGACTGGGATCTCATCATCTGGTATCAGAGCTTGGATCTATTTCAGATTCTAGCGTTTCTTGATTTTCTTGATTTTTTTCGTGTTCTTCGCGTTATTCGTGTCAGTCATAATTTTCTTCAGTTTGATTCATAAGAGTCAGTCCAAAAAATTCAAAAGTGTTTTTCTTGTTCGTTTTTCGTCACAATCCAGTTCCTTTTTTTCTGCCATACTCGTAGTCCAATTCTTTGACAGATTATAATAAAAAAATTCTAAAATCCCAAATATTCTCCAAATATTCCGAATTTTCTTAATTTCCAAATTTCCTTGTTCGTGTCTTAAAAATGTCTGATAGAGAGGTTTCCACATCTTCATCTTCTATTGGAGACAGAAAACATCTCAGGGGTATGAATAAAAAGGATGAACATGGTAATAATGATATTGCAGTAATGAGGGCACAATTTGAGAGGTTTATGGCTCAAGTGGAGAATCGAGGTGCAGAACGTGAACAAAGACCTCGGGATCAATCTCATGATGGTTCTCAGGTTAGGAGAGGTAATAGGCGTGAATGTCATGCTAGATACGGAGATGGGATGGATGAAGGGCCATTAAAGCGAAAGGAGACATCAAAACGGGAGAGTAGTGATCATGTTCACGAAAGGAGGGAGGAACCGACAACCAAAGGTAAAAATAATTTTGATTCCAAACCTCTTAAGGATAAAAATGTTAAGTGCTTTAAATGTTTGGAACGGGGTCACGTTGCACTTGATTGTCCACGTAAGAAGGTTAGGCGTGATAGTGAAGGGGCTAAAAGTGTTGTGGTGGATAAGTCAATTATTGATAGGCATGCTCTTAGCGTTAGGCGTAAGGTGAATGTTTTGGATAATGTGGAAGGGCAGAAGGATAATATTTTTCGCACTAGATGCTTAGTGGATGAAAAAGTTTGTAGCTTGGTGATTGACGGGGGAAAGTTGTACTACTGTAGTTAGTACAATGTTGGTGGAAAAATTAGGCTTACCTTTAACGAAACATCCAACGCCATATAAATTATAATGGTTGACTGAGTCAGGGGAAGTTAAGGTGAAGAAACAGGCTTTAGTGGCATTTTCTTTTGGTGGGTATTCGGATGAGGTAATTTGTGACGTGGTGCCAATGCAAATTAGTCATATACTGTTAGGGAGACCTTGGAAACATGAAAGGACTGTGCTACATGATGGGTATACGAATAGATACAGCTTGGTAAAAGGGGGGAAAAGTTTACTGTAATGCCACTATCTCCAACTGAAACTCTGAAAGATCAATTGAAAGTGAAAAGTGAGTTTGAGGAGAAAAATAAGAGAGTTGAGGCCACGACCTTAGAAAAAGGAGATGGAGTGGAAATTAACGAAAAGAGAGTTGAGGCCACGACCTCAGAAAAAGGAGAGGGAGTGAAAAATAAAGAAAAGAGGGTTGAGGTTCAAACCTCAGAAAAAGGAGAGATTGAGTGCAAAAAGCAAACGAAAAGAGAGTCTACCACAAAAAATGAATCTATTTGCACTTACTCACGCTAACACACCCGTCCCCAGTTCTTTAAAATCTATTTTACAGGTACCGGAGTCAAACCATGAGCTTAAAATAGGAAAAAAACTTGTTGGCACAAATGAGCAACCCAAAAGGCCGAGAAAGTTGAAGGAGAAAAATGGGCAGCCCAAAAGTTTGAAAGCAAGCACGAGACATAAGCATGATCATCGAGCCCAGAAAAGCAGGAGTTTGAAAAGCCGACCAAAATTGGATTCGAGGTCGAATCCTTTTCAAGAGAGGGAGTATGATATGATTGATAAGTGTTATATTAACGTTTATTTTATACACTTGTATCCTTGAATATGCCATAATGTGATTCTATCTAAGTATTATTAATGCATTTTATGTTTTATATTGTATAGGATCACAAAGGAAGAGAAAAAAAGGAAAAAGGACCAAAATGCGCTTAAAATCGAAGATTGAGGACCTTGGGTGCAAATACGTTACGACCGAATACATATAGTTACGGCCGTAAACGTTTTCATATCGTTGTGCAAAAATCAGCAGAAACGCCTTCACGGCCGTAAGACATATCCTTACGACCGTAAACCTCAAAAGTAGAAAATCAGCAGAACCCAAATTAGGGCCGTAAATAAGAAGTTACGGCCGTAACCTCACTTTGTGAAAAATACGCAGAAACCCAATTACGGCCGTAAATGGAAAGTTACGGTCGTAACTATTCTAGTCAAAAATCTCCATATTTCAATTCTTTCCATAATTTTGGATTTCTTGGTCCCAAAGCTAGGGCACGAAATTGAGGCTATAAAAAGGGGTTCTCATGACAGAAAAAAGTGAGAAATAATTATTGAAAGAGGGAGCGGCTTGCTTGGAGATTGGAAGAAAAATTAAGCGACTCGAGAAGGCGAATCAAGAAAAGAAACTTCCAAAATTTTTCATGGCTTTGAGTGGCTAAGCTCCATACCTAGTTCGAAGGGGAAGTTGTATTTCATATCAATTTGTTATTGCTTTTCCAAACTAGTAACGTAGTTCTAAATTCTTTACTTTGATTTGTTGGATTCTTATGCGTTTTTTATTCAATCAATGCAATTCTTTATTTGATTAAGGCCTTATCATTTAATTTGTTGTATTGAGATTTGCTATTTTGAATGATTGGATCCGTAATCGTCTTGTTGTTCAAATCATAGTAGCAAGTGGAAATTTAATAATTTTCATAGAGAATACCAACTTAGGTTAATTGTCACGAGCTTGTGTGATTGATAACCTAATTCACCCTAATTCTTCTCATCCATTATATAGTTGTTGTCTTAAATCTAAAGAGCTTGTTTTAGGTTATTCAATGGCTAATGTTTGATTAGAGAGCTTATTCTAATTAAATGCAATTAAGGGAGAATCGGAATAGTTAGAGCTTATTAACTATTTACGGGTGATAAATCAAAGAAGAAATTGAACTCTCGTTACTTGGAAAGTGATAACATTGTGATAGAATACAACTGAACCTGAGAAATAGGACTCGTCAACATTTGATATTTATTTCAATCATTTTAATTGCCTTATTTTATTAGTTAAAATCATTTACAAACAATTCAAAACAAAAACCCTCTTTTACGATTCTAATTGACATGACACTAAGTTAGTTCCATTCCTCGTGGGATCGACCCTTACTCTCACTACTACATTATTAGTTAATATTTAGAGAGTAAGGAATTATTTATTATTTTGGTGCATTGCGACACGCATCAATGATCCAGACCAGGCGTCGAAGGGCGAAGTCGAGCCATCGACAATACGACAGTGATCTACGTGCAAAACGGAGTAAGTTCCATGTTGGAATAGAGCCAAGAAGGCGAAATGATCAAGCCGAGTCGAGTGATCGAAGTTATTTAGGCAGAAAGGTCATTACGGCCATAACTCTTATAATCACGGCCGTAAAAGTTATTATCACGGCCGTAACTCCGCCTAAGGTTTAGAAGAAGAATTGCATAATTTCATAGTTACGGCCGTAAGAAATATGGTCACGGCCGTAAATCTTAAGCAGAAAGTCATTTACGGCCGTAAAAGTGTTCATCACGGCCGTAATTGAGGTTTTCCGGATTTTAGGGGATTTTTGATTATTTTTCCATTTTTAATTAATTGTTTGCCTAGTTTAGTATTCTAGTTTAATTAGAATTATATTTTGAGTAAATTAGCAACTAGGTTATTTTGCTTATATATATTCCTTTCCATTCATTGTAAAAAACAGTTTAGTTTAGTTTTGAGATTAATATTATTTGATAGAGTTTTCTCCAATTGAAAGGTTGAGGAGTCTCTTTTGTATTCTTCGAGATCAAATCCAACTTATCAAATATTGCGAAATATTTGTGACGTTGAACAAATCAAATATCCACGAGAATATTTTTGTTGTTTCCAATTAGAATTTTATCAAGGAAATTGACAAGTCCTTGTGGTGTTTCGAAAACCTTGGATCTCGATTTCGCATCGCCAATTTTCGCGTCGTGAATCTTGGGTCAAGGTCCTATCGTCAATTTTATCTTTCTAGTATTTTAATTCTTGTTTATTTTCGCGTCAAATCTGATCTAGATCTTTCCTAGGGTTTTAATTTCGTTATTCCGCATTTTCGACGAGATTCCCCGACTGGGATCTCATCACCACCTGCACAACCACTTCACTGCCACCACCAAATGCAACCGGCCACCACTGGTCAAATTTCAAAGCCAAAATCAACCCAAAACAACCAACATCACCACCACGGCCAGCCCACACCGAACCCACTACACAACAGTCCCAAAAATCAAACCAACTACCAAACCAAGTTCTCAACCCATCTTCACAGCAACTCAACTCCAAATCGTCACCACCACCGCCACCTCCTTCATCATCTTCATCATCATCACCTCGACCACCAACCAAATCAGCCCAGCTCCAATCAACACCCAAATCCACACCAATGAGCCAATCAAACCCAAAACTCAGAAGAATCGAAGCCAAGTACTTACCTCAACCGTCGATTCACCACCGAAAATTGCAATTTCCAGCCTCGGTTTAGCCATCGATTTCGCACCCATCTCGCACCAAACTCCCTCAAACCGGAAACCCCTCTTTGGCCACCTCTCGCAGCCACCCTGGGCGACGTTTCGCCGGCTGTGGCGCCACCGCCCCTGGTGCTCTCTCCCATTTTTTCGAGAGAGAGATATGTATATATGTATATATTTGTATATTTTAAACTTTTTTGGAAAATTCACAGTTTTGGTCCCCAGTTTTAAAGTGTTTCAAACCAGTCCCTATAGTTTTTAAATTAATCATCTCAACCCTTAAGTTTTAAATGATTTTAACCACTCCATTTTTAAAATCTATTATTTCAGCCCAATAGTTTAATATTCTTTTTGAGTTTCAACTCAACTTTTGAAAATTTACATTTTAGTCCCTCAACTTTCAAAGTATTTATTTTAGTCCCTCAGCTTTCAAAGTATTCATTTTAATCCCCCCAACTTTCAAAGTACTCATTTTAGTCCCTCAACTTTCAAATCATCAATTTCAGTCCCCAAATTGTAATTTATCATTTTTAAACTATAAATTTCAAAACCCTAATTCAACTTATTTTTCTAATTGGCTAGACGAGGCGTACGGAGATTTAAAGGATTGAAGTCATTTCCCGCTCGACTTTGCACTCGTTGAATTTAAGGTAGACTCGCCCCTATTAATCGATTTAAATTATGATTGCATTTGAATGTGTATGTTATGTGACTTATATGAAAGTCATTTTTATGAAAGAGACGAGAATGTATTTCTTCGGAAATATTTATGTTGTTATGCTTGTCATAACTTATATGCTTTTATGCATGAGAAAGAAATAAGAGAATATCTTGCAAGATAAATGATGATGTTATGCATAACTTACGTGCCTTAAGTGCACGAGACGAGATTACCCACACCCGATGATTTTAAAGAGCCTATGATTTTTCAAAGAGAAGTCACGTGCTTTGATGCACAAGAAGAGACTATCCACACCCTATATTTCTAAAGAGCCTATGATTTTTCAAAAAGAAGCCACGTGCTTTAATCCACAAGAAGAGACTACCCACACCCTATGTTTCTAAAGAGTCTGCATTTATGTGTTCAATTATATTTTAGATTAATTAATTGGCGATGAGTCTACTGAGTATTTCTATGAAATGCTCATGTCTATTTTTAACAACGTTTGCAGATTTCGGAGAGGGTGGCAAGTGATGGATGATTGTGGCAATAGTCGCTAAATGGTTGAAAAATCTTATTTTAATGATTCGTATTTTCAAACATTGGATAATTTTGAGAATTTCAATTATTTGAGAAACTATGACATTGTCAATTGTTTTACAATATTAATGGCTCGATTTATTATTTCGAATTGTTTCATAAAGGTTTTAAACTTTATCGACCATTACAGTTTATTTAATGTTGCCAAAAATGAATTTCAGTTATTTCTTCCCCTAAAATATTATTTTAAAGTTTAGACCAGAATATGACGTGGTGAACCGAGTATTTAGAACTTGGGGCGCTACAGCTTGGTATTAGAGCCAGTCTGCGTTTCTGTAGACTGGTAAATTTTCAAAAAGAAATTTCAAGATACATTTTACACTATTTAATTATTATTGATGAAGATTGCCACAGCCATCACTCGTCCCACCAACTCCGAGGTAAAGAATTTTATGGTGTTTAACGTTATTTCAGTATTTCGGATATTTATTTTAATGATTTATGAGAAAGAATGAAGAGAAGAGAAAAAGATTGTATCCGAATAAGAAAGAAAGAAATGAGTTTTGGAGTATAACGAGAAATCGCATCTGAATCAGAAAGAAAAGAAAAGAAAGAGAACAAGTGTTGAGCATAATGGGAATAATATGATTTAAGAATGATTTTATAATATTTTTTGTCCTCGAACTTAGAAATGATGAACCTACCTGGATTTTGCATAATTGATTTTAGACATGACACAATTTACGAGAAGTCAACAGAAAGGATTAGACAATATTTTCGAAATATCTATCGTTTAGACTAACACCTCATGTAAAGATATATGACCACACTATCAACTATTGTGTCGCGCATTATGAGGCCATGGCTAGTGATTTTAGAACAATTGTTGCTAAAGTTCATTAGTCACTTATTGTCAACATTTTCAGTAAATCAACGAGAAATGACAAACCAGTTTTATGAAGTTGTGATGAGATGTTGAGATTATGAGTGATATGATTTTATTGAGACTTTTATGAGAAGAATTATGAAATTAGAGATTTAAAGTTTTGATTATTAATTATTGGGAATTAAGGACTTGATATTGTGTTTGAGTAAGTGGATTATTCCTCTATTTTGAGAGAAATTTATAATGTTGTTTGGTCTTGTAATTAAGAAATTTTGGAACTATGATTTGTGGCATATATTTTATAAGTATGACAGATGAGTGGTCATTTGAGCCAATTAATGTATTGAAGGAAGTGATATTTTGATGTTGGAAACTATGATTTGAAATTTTTATGTTGAGGAATTATGAACTGATTTCTGGGATATTTTTTATGGAATTGAAGTTTGTTGAAATTTTTGTCAATATTTAAATCGTGGTGGTCAAATGTGGAGTATAACTATAGGTTGTTATTGTTGGTTATAAAGTATACCTACGGGTTGGATAAGTCCAAATTACAAGGGAGACTCTGTCTAGAATTTTATCATTTTGAGTTAAGAGCATAGTATGGTAAGCAACCCATTAAGGGAATTGAGGTTAGACTCGCAAGTTCATTTATACCACAAGCAAGATTTAGTAAATGATAAAAAGGGATAATGACTCTTGAGATATTTTTGGCTTCTTCGAAGTATAATCATTTTTGTAATGGATATAGTTATAATCATTCATGAAGACTTGATACATACATTGGGAAATGTCAAGTTATATTTTGAAAGATAGTGAAGACAAATATTATGGCGTCATTGGGAAGAATCTTAATTATTCTTGGGAACGAATTGATTATTAATAAGAAACGATCACTTGTATTGGAGAATATTACAAATTATGAGGATATGCGATAATACTGTTGATTTATTTTGAAAGTTGGTCTGTTAGATGATGTGTTAAAGATTTGGTTATTTACATGTAATATGATTATTTGAAAGAGTCAGTTATCATGAATGAGAGATATTGGAAGTATTTTATAGTGAGATGCCCTTAAAGGAGTAGACATTTATTGTAGTGAGAAATTTGGGACATGTGATTGAATGTTTGGAATTATGTGAGATAATGATGATGGTCATAAGGTCGTTTGAATATAAAAGGTACAAGATGTAATTATAAGGAATAATGTGATTGCTCTTATGGTGAGAATTGAAGGTGACGATGTATTGAAATTATGAAATAAGTTGACTTTTCATGAATAAGTTATGTTATATTTCGTCCTAAGTGGAATTCGATGAAAGATGAGTCTCAGTCATGGAAATGAATCAGGGTTTCCTCGTAATTTGAATGATTCACTGATGTACATTAAGTTTTCATTGATGTTACTAGAAGATCATGAGAGAAAATTGTTGGATGAAATTGATGAAAGGAATTTTGTCAGGTCCTAGATTTGTACAAGTATTGCAGAAGTAATGCGTTTGATCGGCGGAAATTTTATGATGAGATCATACCTTGAAATTTTAGAAATTGTTACTAATGGTATCTTGGTTCGAAAATAAGAAATGAAATTTTATGCAATTGTCCTTGTGGATAGGATTTGTGAAAAATGAGGATAAGACTTCACAGTGATTACTTAATATGGAGTAGTGTGCAGAAAGAGTGACAAGTGGTAGAATCCAAGATTTATTGAGTTTGAGAGATTGATATATAATCTTAGTGAGTATTATGGTATATAAAGGTTCATGTGATAAATATGATGGAAAACCTGAGATGACCAATTGTGTGACTTTTACTTATAATGAGATTGTATCTTTGGGTTAAATAAACTTTATGAGGAATCCTATATGGTTCACAGAAGTCTTATTCATTGGTGATAGACTTAATCAGAGTATTGTTCAAAGTGTGGCATGAATTGAAGTTTTGGAGAATAGGAGAAATTGTATCTTGAATTTCAGATTTTGAAGTTAGTGAGGTTTCTTAAGTTTGAGAATATCCTATCTGATCCTTATGATGCTGCTTTAGGTTAGTACATTAGTCCTCAGCTAGAATGAGTATGTGATACCAAGTACTTGATGCATGATTTAGAAGTATGGACTAAAGGATTTAAGTTTGAATTCCTTCAATTTTGAAAAGGAAATTTCAGCCGAGTTTAGAAATGATTACGTTTGTAAATCTTTTCAAAAAGATTCTGCCAAGTTTGGGTTTTGTACTCAATGTTTTGGAATTGATACCGCGTTTCTATGTTTTGGATCATAAGGTTTTATTCTTGATCAATCTTCTTGATTTTTAGTTTAAGCATTGGAATGATTGATATTTATATCGTGGATTCTATATCAGTATAGATCATTGAAAGGTCGAAAATAGAAGGTTAATGAAGGAGTTAATAAGTTGGATAATGTCGGATGATTAATTGAGTTCTACACAATAGCTATCAAGTGTCTTTTCACATAGCTTCGTATGAGGTACAGATATATGTTAGAGAGGTTGTCCGATTTCATGGATTGCTAGTGTCCATTTTTCAGATAGAGATCCGAGAATTTTCCCTTGAGATTTGGAAGAGTTTACATGTGGCAATGGGTACTAAATTAAATTTTAGTATTGCCTACCATTCCCAGACAGACGGGCAATCTGAACGCACTATTCAGACACTGGAGGATATGCTTAGAGCCTGTATGTTAGACTTCAGTGGTAGTTGGGAGATTCATCTACCATTGGTGGAATTTGCCTACAATAACAGTTTTCGGGCTACCGTTGATATGTCATCATACGAAGTACTGTATGGGTGAAGATGTAGATCGCCAATCTAGTGGGATGAAGTTGGCGAGAGGAAATCATTGGGTTTAGAATTAATTGAGAAAACGGTATAGGCTATCGAGAAGATCAGATTACGGATTAAAGCTGCTCAAGACAGACAGAAAAACTATGCCAATCAAATAATAAAAGACTTAATGTTTGAGATTAGAGAGAAAGTGTTCTTGAAAGTAGCTCCTATGAAGGGTACTTTTCGTTTCGGCAAGAAAGGGAAATTATTGCCTCGTTTCTTCAGACCATTTGAAATACTAGAGGAAGTGGGGAATGTGGCTTATTGTTTGACTTCGCCACCAAAACTTGCAGTTGTTCACAATGTCGTTCATGTTTCCTTATTTGAGAAAGTATGTTCATGATCCTAGTCATGTGGCGAATTATCAGTTTCTTGCAGTTTAGAAAGATTTGACTTATAAAGAGGCACATATGTGCATAGTAGAGAGAAAAGTCCATGTCTTAAGAAACAAAGATATTCCTTTATTCAAAGTCCAGTGGAGTAAACATAATAATAATGAGGCTACTTGGGAAAAGAAAGAGGAGATCCTAGCCAAGTATCCAGAAATCATAGATCGTGTAAGTTTAATTTCGAGGACGAAATTATTTTAAGGGGGTAAGGTTATAGCGACCAAGAATTTTCACGCATTTAAATAATTATTTTAAATTTATGAAAACTGTGCCGCTGCAATCTCACCCATTTTTAAGTTAACGCCGTGACGTATTCGTCTAGCCAAGTCGAGAAACGCAAAGTCTATTCGATTTTAAATAAATTCCAAAATTCCAAAATTTTATTATTTTAATTATTTATTTAAATTATTATTTTCAAAATCATTCTAAATTCCAAATTTCATCAATCTCATTTTATCAGTTTCATTCTTCTGACCCAGTTGATTTCTCGTGCGAATTTTCCTCAAACTACGTGCAATGCTTGTCTAGGTTTTCACACCACCAACCTCCACCTATCACATCAATCCCATACCATACCATACCATACCCTAGCTCTATATCACCTACTCTTCCAAACCCAACTCTCAGCATCACCTTCATCCAGCCTCACTCTGATTTTAGGCTCCCTTTCATGACATTGGAGGCTCAGCATCTCTTCAACTCCATTCCAACATTGATTTCCAGCCACCTCCCGCAGCCAGGTAACCACCTCATTGCACCACCACCACTCGCACAACCTTGCAGCCACCACACGCAGGCACCACACCACAACCGAACCAGCCCATTTACATCCAACCAATTGGTGCAGCACCACCACCACCCGGCAGCAACCCACCTACACAACCACTTCACTGCCCCCACCAAATGCAACCGGCCACCACTGCTCAAATTTCAAAGTCAAAATCAACCCAAAACCACCAACATCACCACCACGGCCAGCCTACACCGAACCCACTGCACAACAGTCCCAAAAATCAAACCAACTACCAAACCAAGTTCTCAACCCATCTTCACAGCAACTCAACTCCAAACCGTCACCACCACCACCGCCACCTCCTTCATCATCATCACCTCGACCACTAACCAAATTAGCCCAGCTCCAATCAACACACAAATCCCCACCAATGAGCTAATTAAACCCAAAACCGAGAAGAATCGAAGCCAAGTACTTACCTCAAACGTCGATTCACCACCGGAAAGTGCAATTTCAAGCCTCGGTTTAGGCATCGATTTCGCACCCATCTCGCACCAAACTCCCTCAAACTGGAAACCCCTCTTTGGCCACCTCTCGCCACCACCCTGGGCGGCGTTCCGCCTGCTGTGGCGCCGGGTCTTGACGGGGGTCCTCACCGCCCCTGCTGCTGCTCTCTCATTTTTGCGAGAGAGAGAGAGAGAGATATGTATATATGTATATATATTTGTATATTTTAAACTTTTTTTGGAAAATTCACAGCTTGGTCCCCAGTTTTGAAGTGTTTCAAACCAGTACCTATAGTTTTTAAATTAATCATCTCAGCCCTTAAGTTTTAAATGATTTTAATCAGCCACTCCTTTTTTAAAATCTATTATTTCAGCCCAATAGTTTAATATTCATTTTAAGTTTCAACTCAACTTTTGAAAATTTACATTTTAGTCCATCAACTTTCAAAGTATTCATTTTAGTCCCTCAACTTTCAAAGTGTTCATTTTAGTCCCCTCAGCTTTCAAAGTATTCATTTTAGTCCCCCAACTTTCAAAGTACTCATTTTAGTCCCTCAACTTTCAAATCATCAATTTCAGTCCCCAAATTGTAATTTATCATTTTTAAACTATAAATTTCAAAACACTAATTCAACTTATTTTTCTAATTGGCTAGACGAGGCATACGGAGATTTAAAGGATTGAAGTCATTTCCCGCTCGACTTTGCACTCGTTGAATTTAAGGTAGACTCGCCCTATTAATTGATTTAAATTATGATTGCATTTGAATGTGTATGTTATGTGACTTATATGAAAGTCATTTTTATGAAAGAGACGAGAATGTATTTCTTCGGAAATATTTATGTTGTTATGCTTGTCATAACTTATATGCTTTTATGCATGAGAAAGAAATAAGAGAATATCTTGCAAGATAAATGATGATGTTATGCATAACTTACGTGCCTTAAGTGCACGAGACGAGACTACCCACACCCGATGATTTTAAAGAGCCTATGATTTTTCAAAGAGAAGTCACGTGCTTTGATGCACAAGAAGAGACTATCCACACCCTATATTTCTAAAGAGCCTATGATTTTTCAAAAAGAAGCCACTTGCTTTAATGCACAAGAAGAGACTACCCACACCCTATGTTTCTAAAGAGTCTGCATTTATGTGTTCAATTATATTTTAGATTAATTAATTGGCGATGGGTCTACTGAGTATTTCCATGAAATGCTCATGTCTATTTTTAACAACGTTTGCAGATTTCGGAGAGGGTGGCAAGTGATGGATGATTGTGGCAATAGTCGCTAAATGGTTGAAAAATCTTATTTTAATGATTCGTATTTTCAAACATTGGATAATTTTGAGAATTTCAATTATTTGAGAAATTATGACATTGTCAATTGTTTTACAATATTAATGGCTCGATTTATTATTTCGAATGGTTTCATAAATGTTTTAAACTTTATCGACCATTACAATTTATTTAATATTGCCAAAATGAATTTCAGTTATTTCTTCCCCTAAAATATTATTTTAAAGTTTAGACCAGAAGATGACGTGGTGAACCGGATATTCAGAACTCGGGACGCTACAACACCTCACCGCAAAAATGATTTTTTTCCTTCTACTTTTCCACCTACCACCACCCAGCCCGACACCACCCTACCGATCCCACCCTACCCCAAAAATGAGTTTTTTTTATCTCTCCATGTTTTCTCACCCTACTCCGCCACCCAACCGACACAAAAATGATTTTTTTCTTCTAATTTTTCACACCCGCCCCGCCCCCGCCCCTACCCTACCCACCCACCCAACCAATCGACCCCACCCCACCAAAAAATAATTTTTTCTTCCACTTTTTCACACCCCACCCAGACCCTACCCTTGCACCCATCCCACCCCACCATACCCACCCATTCCATTCCTACCCACCCCCCAAAAATGATTTTTTTTCTTCAATTTTTCACACCCCCACCCACCTCGCTCCCGACCCTACCCCGCCACCCACCTAACCAACTGACCCCACCCAAAAATGATTATTTTTCCTACTTTTTCACACCTCATCCCGACCCTATGCCCATCTCCCAACAACCCCACAACTACCCACCCCACCCAAAAATGATTGTTTTTATTTTTCACACCTCGTCTCGACCCTATACCCGTCACCCACCAACCTCACCCGTACCCAAAAATGATTTTATTTCTTCTAATTTTTCACACCTCGTCCCTACCCCGTCACCCCCCAACAAACCGACCCCACCCAAAAATTATTTTTTATTATACTTTTCCTTGTACAATGGTCACAAAAAGTTATAGATGGTCACAACCTTTAATATAATTGGTCACAATCATTTATAGTTGGTCACATATCATTTATTTATTGGTCACAACTTACTCGTTTTTTTCATGATTAGTTAATATTTTGTCATAATTACCTAATAATTGGTCACACAACCTACTCGTTATAAGTCACACAAAGTCGACATTTTGGTTACCCTTACCTAATAATTCGATCACCCCACCCACACCCTACCCCCACATGCAAGTCACAACATGTCACACAATGTCACAATTGGTCACACAATGTCACATTAAAAATTTAGTTGAAAGACCTCACCCATCGACCCACACATTCCTAAAGTCACAGTTGGTCACACAAGGTCATAATTTGGTCACACGAGGTCACAGTTAGATCACAATTGGTTTAGTTGCAAAATTCGGTCACACAAAGTCACAATTCGATCACATAAGTCACAGTTGGTCACACGAAGGGAAGGTTCGATCACATAAAGTCATAGTTTGATAACACATGTGACCTAACTATGACATCGTGTGATTGAACTGTGACCTTGTATCACCGAATTGAGACTTTGTGGGATCGAACTGTGACCTTGTATGTTCAAATCGTGACTTTGTGTGATCAAGTACGGGATGTGACCAATTATTAGGTATATGTGACCAAAATATTTACTAGTTGTGACTTGTGAGAAATGAGGGATGTGACCAAGAAAACTAAGAATACGGAATATGACCAAATATTAGGTAAATGTAACAAAAATGTTAACTAATGGTGATTGAGGAAACGTGTAAATTATGACCAATAAATAAATAATACGTACCAATTATATGATACTTTTGATCAATTATAGGTATATGTGATCAAAATATTGACTAATTGTGAGTTTGTGAGACTTATGATAAGTGCGAATGTGATCAAGAAAACAAGTTTTGATCAATCAATAAATAAATTGTGATCAATTATTGATGACTATGACCAATTATTAGGTAACTATGACCAATAAATAAATAATATGTAATCAAGTATGGATCATTGTGACCAATTATATAGATTGTGACCAACTGTGACTTGGTGTGACCATTGGACGAGGACGTGATGTGACCTACAATTGTTTCAAATATAACTATGTGTGACCGAACTGTGACTTTGTAAGAACGAAGCGTGACTTTATGTGATCGACCTGTGACCTCCTGTGATCTAACCATGACTTTGTTTGACCTAATTGTGACCTCCTATGATCTAACTGTGACCTCGTTTGACCAAACTACGACTTTGTGTGACCGAACTTTGATCTTGTGTGACCAACTATGACTTTGAAGGGGTGGGGTTTTACAACTAAATTTGTAATTGTGACTCTGTGTGACCTCGGGTGACTTAACTGCGATCTCGTGTCCACTTACGTGACTGGCTATGATTTTGGGGGTGGGGATGGTGGGGTAGAGGTCAGGTGGAACTAGAAAAAGTAGAAGAAATCATTTTTTGTGGTGAGGTAGGGTCGGGGTGGGTGGGTTGGTGAGCTGGGGTTGGAAAAGTAGAAGAAAAGAATCATTTTTTTGGGTGGGTGGGGGTAGGGTAGGGTGGGGTGGGTCAGGGAGGGGAAAAGTAGAAGAAAAAAAATTATTTTTTGGAGTGGGGTGGGTAGGGTGGGGTCGAGGTCGGGTTGGGGATTGAAAAAAGTAGAAGAAAAAAAATTATTTTTGGTGGGTGCGTGGGTGGGGTGGGGTGGGGTGGGGTGGGGTGGGATATGGTGGGTTGAGATGAGGTGGTTGGTGTGATGCGTGAAAAAATAGAAGAAAAATAATTTTTTGATGGGGTATGGTGGGTGGCGGGGTTCAGTGCGGTGAGATGGGGGTGGGTGGTTAGGGGAAGTGTGAAAAAATAGAAGAAAAATCATTTTTGGGTGGGGTGGGGGTGGTTGGGTGGGGTGTGAAAAATAGAAGAAAAATCATTTTGGTATCGGGGTAGGGTGGGTGGGGTGTGGTTGGATAAGATGGGGCGATTGAGATGAAGTGTGAAAAAATAAAAGAAAAATCATTTTTGGATGGGGTGGGTTGTGGTGGGGTTGCTAGGGTAGGGTGTGGTGGGGTTGTTAGGGTGGGATGTGAAAATATAGAAGAAAATTCATATTTGGGTGAGGTGGGGTGGGAAGGGGTGGGTGCGCGAGGTAGGATCGGGGCAGGGTGGGTAGAGGTGTGGAAAATTAGGAGAAAAAAATTAATTTTTTGTGGGGTGGGGTTGGGGATGGGTGGCGTGGTAGGGTTTGGGCGAATCGTGAAAACGTAGTAAAAAAAATTATTTTTGATGAAGTGGGTTGGGGTAGGGTCTGGGGCGAGGCTGGTGGGGGAGTTGAAAATTAGAAGAAAAAAATTAATTTTGGGTGGGGTGGGGTGGGTGGGGTTGGGGTAGGATAAGGTAGGTCTAGCCGAGTTGTGAAAAAGTAGTAGAAAAAAATCATTTTATGTGGGGTGGGGTGGAAAAATATCTCAAAAAAAAAAAAAAAAAAAAAAAAAAAACTTATTTTTGGGGTGGGGTGGGTGTGATGGGACGGGACGGGACGGGACTAGTGCTTGGGTGTTTGGGTGTGTGGGTTGGGATTGGGATTAGGTTGGGGTGGGGTGGGTGGGGTGGGTGGGTAGAAAAAATTAGAAGTAAAATCATTCTTGTGGTGTGGTGGGGTGGGTGGGTGAGTGGTGGCGGGGTGGGTAAGGTGGTGTTGCGAGTGGGGGTGAGGGTGGAAAAGTAGAAGGAAAAAAGTTATTTTATGGGGTGGGGTGGGTGAATGTGTGGCTGGGGTGGGATCGGAGTGGGTGGGTGGGTTGTCGGGGTGGTGGGGTTAGTGCGGGGTTGAGTTGGATTGGAGTGGTTGTGGATTATGTATTGTTTTGATTTTATTATTTAATATTATGCCTTTGTTTGAAAACTCATTATAATTATTATAATATTGCATTAATTAATTAACTAATTAACACCTGATTTTAAAAAAAAAAAAAAAAATCTTAAGTTTGTAATGTTTAAAAAGTGAAAATTTTAGTTGTATAGTTATCTCATTTTCCCGAAAAAAAAAGGAACATACGTTTGAGAATTACCCAAGAATCATTTAACATTGTACTAAATCATACCTTAAACAAAGTACCAACCTGTAAAATCTTAATTAAATATAATTTTTATCCAAGTAAAACTATGCAAATTTTATGACCCAAAAAAAAAAAAAAAAATTCCAAAAACTTGAGATACATAAAAAAATCTTGTAAATAAGCATAATATCATGAACTACCCATTGTTGGGAATTTCAACACGTCGATTCCCACTTTAATTTTCCCACAGGATCTTTCGATGTTCAAAATAAAATAAGCAAACAAGAAAATAAATACGAACACAAAAATTTACGTGGTTCGGCAACTTGCCTACGTCCACGGACCCTCGCCAAAGCTTTTCACTATATATTAAATTGTTACAAATATATAGACTTTCACTCACCAACCCAATCACACAGACCACTGAGAAAATACTACAAACGAGCTTTACCACATATAATTTCTACCCTTTGATTTACACTACAAAGAGTTGCAAGAAACTTCACAATATGCTAGGCTCACAATTTTCTCTCTTTGATCACAATGTGACACTAATTAGCACTCTCCAATATGCTTGTGGTGGTGTTTCTTCCTTGATTTCTCCTCAATTTATAGAGGAGAATTCACCGTGAAAACTCTTAACACCAAACATCATAATTAGTCAAGGATAATTATGACACGCTTTATTGGACCACACAATGCCATAATTAGCCTATACTAATTATCATTTCATAGACATCATAATTAGCTCCACCATCCTTTGTTTTAGCTAGGCACTCATTATGTTTCACTAGGCACTTGATTAATTTGGGTCAAATACCCAACACCCATTAAAAAATACCTTGTACACATGCTGAGACACTTACCTGAAAATCATGAAACAGGTCCAGTATTGTTGAATTCATGCGAAAATTAATTTATCTGTGATGGCATTCTAATATTTAAAATATGCACGCATGACAATCATTTTTGGGAAGATTTAGCATGTGGATTTTCATGGATTTCGAAGCTGGGCTGATTGCCTGATTTCATTTCAATAATAACTTTTTTTCTTTTTCTTTTTTTTTTTTTTTTTTGCTGTAACAATCTATAGAAAAAGGGAGGATTTGGGCGTGTCTGCTCTTTGCAGTCTTTTCTTCTGGGAAACTGGATATGGGCTGCTTGGGAAACCGAAAATGGGCTGCTTTCATTCATTTATTTATTTATTTTTTTCTGTAACATACATATACACGGAAAAAGGAAGGCTTTGGGCAGGAAATATGGGCAACGAATGGTCAACACTTCTCTATTTTTAAATATAGTATAGAATAGAATAATGTTACTTTTTTTTTAGTAATTTCACGTCAAGAGTTCTCTTACAACCTCTGTCATGAGGCTCTGTGAAAAATGTAAATCGCGAGATATACAACACAAAGTCAGAAATCAAACTCATGACCTTACGAGGCACCGCCATTGCAATGTTCGTCATTTACCATTGTGTCATGTACCCGGGGACATGTAAGTACTTTTATATTTATGTAAGATGGAGGAAGTAACATATTTTCACTTGCATCTCATTAAGGGCCACCAAATTCGATATTATTGCACTCATAATTTTCAATTAAATGTGTAAGGATAAAAATTGGAAAAAGTCCCATCATTGTTTGTGTTATTTGAATGTGGTAGGTTGGGGACAAGAGAGTTAAGGAAACTATCCAACCTTAATATTTGAAGGTGCTCGAAAAATTAAGAATAAAATTCGGGAAAAAGATGACACGTTATGGTTGATGATAGGTTATGTTGTACCCCGTAACACACGGATTATTTTCCTATCAATTTTTTCATTTATTTTTTATTTTTATTTAGTTTTTTTTTTTGTACGCGTTCCCAAGGATTCAAATATCTGGGTTACGTCAGGCTACCATCAACCGTAATATATAAACATGTTTTTTTTTATGTTGATGGTAGTTGGTGATGTACAATGAAACGGAGATTGTTTTCACGTAAAGGGTTTTATATCAGTTGATTGAGCTAGTCTTTAAGGAGTCGAACTCTTATTCTTAAGAGGTTTGTTAAGTGATCACTAGTACTACTAGGGATAATATTGTTGGATATTGGTTAATAAATCGAGAATTGAAAATCGATTAAAATGACTTTGTGTCGACTTCGGCCTAATACTCAAAAGCTCGACTCAATCCGTTTAGGCAAAATTGTTTGTCACTTCGCCGCTTCGGGGCGCACAAACGAGGATCGACCTGCCCGGTCAGGTCGAGGGGGCAGCGCCCCCCGTGGGGGCTCGGGGGCAACGCCCCCGAAAGAGAATTTTGATTTCTCTGCATGTATTGAAGGGTATATTTGGCATTTCGAAAATCAATATCGGATGAATGAGAAATTATGAAAAATGACGAAAATCAGGTCAAAATATTTGACCATGCGACCACACGTCAAATTTAATTTTTGGGTTTTTGAATAAAACTGTGCGACCGTACGGTTGTCCGACCAAAAGACACCTTTTCGTAAAGGTACATTGTTTGGAAATGGTGCATGGTTTGGGCCTCAACCATTTCGTCCACACCCTTTCATGGTCTATAAATAGAACCCGTTGGGTGTCCTATTCCTCACATTTGATATACAAAAACATCTCTCATCCTCACTTCTCTCCTAAATCAAAATCATTTCATTTATTTTGATTTTCCTTCATTGCATCCTTTGGAGTACATAAGCCTATATTTTGTTCGTTGTACTTGTGTTTTGGAGTGCTACAAACACAAGTGAAGCCGTTGTATCTTGGGAGTCGATTGCCGAAATCCGTAGGCACCGTTGCGGGGCAAATTCGACTTAAGGACAAAGAGTTCAACTCTTGCCTCGGCTTTGTCCCTTCTTCTCTTATTCTTTTTGTTTGTGTTTTTCTTTGCCGTTACTCTATCCAATATTCGGCAAGGATTTACAAAATCATCATTATATTTATTTGACGTCACTATTCACAAAATCCCTCCAACAAATATAATTGTAACAAAAATGATTATTATATTAATATCAACGAGCTTAATAAATCAAGGAAAAGAATAACATATTTACATTATAATATCACAAAATAAGACGATTATTAAATTAATGCCGACTTCAAAAAGTATTAATATGAAATTATAGAACTGTGTGTCTAGGAATCAGAGATAATTGAGCAGCAATGTTTGTAGTTAAGAGGACAAGTCTTGGACAAAAAAAAGGTCAAAATCGTCGGACAACAAACATTTTTCTCTGCAAACTATGCTAAGAAAATTTCATACTCCACACCACCTCGTGCAATCTTGGGACTGTCAATGGATCAACAACAATAAACAATTGGAGTATTATATTTTTTAGATAATTTTGTCATGTTTTTAACCTTTTTTTGGTTAATTTGGTGTTTCCTCACACGAAGATGTATCTTGAATGCTATATTAGACAAATTTAAACCCTGTTTGATGGTTTAAAATCTGTTTTTAAGTTATAGATAAAAGTTGTTGAAATGTGTGGTTAAAAAGTTGTGAGTCCCATAATTTTTGTGATTAAAATTAGTTCATAACTTTGAATTAGATTAAAATTTTAATTTTAATTGCTACCAATTAAATAGGGACTAAATGTCATTGTTCTAAAAGGTGCGATTAGGCGGAAAGCTCGTCATTTAAGCTTGATCACGCTTCGCCCGTGCATTCAAGAGCCTTTTCGTGCATAGGTGCGCTTAAGAGTGATGCTCAGCATCGCAGCTTCGTTACGATTTATGCTTTTTAGAAAACTGCTAAATGTATATGTAACAAGATCTTAACTTTCTTTTTTTTTGCATAATTTTGTAAAAATTTAATTTTAAAGATATAAAAATTCTGAACATGTTTAATATATCAAACTTGGGAAAATCTTTTCTAATTATTTATGGTTTTCTATTAAAGTTCTTTACGCATGATTTATTTCCCCTCGCTCATCGAACATGTACGAATTTTATACATTTGACTGAATAATATATAGAAAAATTAAATTTAAATATTTTATAAGTATAAAAATCATGCTAAGATTTTTTCTTTTTTCTTTTTTCTTTTTTTGAAAGCACATGCTATGATTTTATTTGAATCCAGGTATTTTGTCAGTAGTAGCATTTTTTTTTTTATTGCTTTGTCTCGATTGGATCAGCATGCAATGAAATATGCATTTAATGTCTCCCACCCAATGTTTACCATGCATTGAGAACATGCACATTGTGTATATCTAAAAATGAATACGCATAGCTCCATTTTTAATTAGCCTCAATCCCAATGAAACTTTGTTGGGTTTGTAACGTTTGTTCAAGACTGTTTTCCTAATGAATAATAGGATAATGCTATCATCAAAATTACACCAACAATGTAGATGACAATCCACTCACATTGGGGTGGGGTCACAATGTGAGTGGATTATCATCCACATTGTGAAAATAAAATTATCCTGAATAATATTATCTACTACAAAAAACCTAGTTGTAACCCCCTCGATACATGAGGGGCCCACCCCCTCTCTTTGTGTTTGGACGATACACTTGTGTTTTACCACCATACTGGTTCTATTATTTAGCACATCAACATTGGTCTAGCGATAAGGGTTCATGCATGGAAATGAGAATCGTTCAAACATGGATGTCGAACCAAGGGAAAATACCGCCCTTCAGAATTAGTCGGAGAAATTTGGATACCTAAGTCATAAAAATAAAATAAAAAATACAGTTACAAATGTATCAGGTCACTTCAATTAACTTAAGTGGACATGTACATTAATGTCTTAAAATTCAAGGATATAATTTATGGTCGTCGAATATATACCTAAAATTTGGCACAGAAGGACTCACTAAGTAATATCTTGTACCAAAAGAAAAGATTACTCTATCTTAGGTTAAGCTAATGTGAATAGAGGTATTAAAATAAATCGGATAGTACCACGTTTGCCCAGTCCCAACACGCAAGGTCGTTTCTTGACCTCGGATATTCTAAGCCAAGCTCTACGGTCGTGTCCAAAGGTCATCTCCAACACAAAATTCTAAAATATAATTAACTCTACACTAAAATACAGTTTCTCTTACTCTATTTTATTAACTCATCTCTAATCCAAAACTTCAAATTTCACAAATGAACAATATTTCTTATTTTTCTATTTAATTTAGTTTTTATTATTATTTTATTGAAATTAGTTATTTCACCATATATTTTATTAGTACACGTGCACTTCTTTACATTACCGATAAAACAGAAAATAAATCAAATATATTTAGCCCGTAATTTAATTCTCAAAATTAATATATTCTTCTTACAAATATTAATTTTGACCCAACTAAATAATTAATTTCATACAATTGGTTAAAATTGGGGTAAAATTGGAAACAAGGTAAATTTGTTTTCTTTCAATTATATAAGGGTAAGCTTGGAAAATAAAAAAAAATAAAAAAAATTGGATCATCTTCCCAACCCAGAAGTAGAGGTGTCAAGAAAAACAGACGGACAGATCGATCAGAATCGTGAAAACCAGCCCGGATTAACTCGAGAACCCGGGCCGACCCATTAACCATGAGGACCCAATGGTAAAAAATGTGTGAACCGCGGGTTTCGTGGACCGCGATTAACCCGCTCGCTCGTGAAATAATATAATAAAAGAAAAAAATTATTTTTATAAACTATCATAACATCGAAAATCTCTCATCTTCTACAAATTCTAGTACAACTTCTAAAGCAAAATCTTGCTTCCAGGACATAACTCAAGTGGTGAAAGATGATGGTGGAAAAACTCAGCATCGCTCGCAGCTACATTGTTAGGATTCGATTCCTAAAAAATAGAAAGACATTTGGCAAGCAGAGTTAAAGGGCAAGCCTTCAACCCTGCATCACTTCAGGCACATCCTGCGATTTAACTCCTTTACAAGGTCCAGGGCAGTGCAGGTGAGAGCCTTTGAGGTTGCGGTTCAACCTTTTTTTTTTTCTTCTAAAGCTAAATCACAGTTTTTCTCCCTAATAATTAAGAAACGTAATGTTTTTTAATAATAGTAATTAGAAATGTATTTTGCACTTAGTTGTTATTTGTTTATATTTTATTTAAATTTAAAAATTTAGAAGTAATTCATGTAAACATAAAATTTAAATTTAAATTATATGTAAACATTTTATGGTATAAATATGAGTTTATTGTTTTGTTCATTTCGTATTTAGAAATTTAACAAAAAAAATTATTATAAATATAAAAAGTTCTATGTTTTTATTCATACGAGCCAAATCAGAACGAATCGCACCCACATGGACTCGACCCGGATGGGCCAGCGGATGAGCATAGGTTGTAGTTCGAATTTTGTGGGCCGACCCGGAATGGGTCCAGAACCTGCAGCGAATGTGCTTTTTTCATATGAGCCGTTATCGAGCTCATATATTGACAGACCGACCCAAACCCCCCCCCCCCCCAGATTGACACATTTGCCCAGAAGGAAGCCGTCGTCTTAGCTTCAAAAGAAGAAGGGAAAAAAACCAGATGGAAGCTGTCTCAACTTCAAAAGAAGAGGAAAAAAAAAAGGAGGATGTTGTCTCAACCTAGGATGTCGTCTTAAGCAGTGCAACACTTTATATGGCGTTGCACTATTCGTATACTGTAAAAAATGCATTTATGTCATCCAAGATAGAGTCCCAATTGGAGAAAAGGAAGACGGAAAAATCCTTAATTTTGCAGTTTTAATGTACTAGTTGGAGATGCTCTAAGCTTGCCCAAATCGGACGCCACTCAATCCTTGAGACTCAAATGAGTTCAAATTTCTAAAAGAAAATATTATTTTCTTAATTTTTTCCCCAAGATTTACTTAAATATGTTTAGTTCAGGCCAAACTATGTACCCAATATTACACCTATATGGTGTTCGTGGTGGATATGTATTATGGTGTCTAACGTGGGCTAGATGTTGACCCGACATGTCTCATTAAAAATAATGTTAATACAAGCGTCAACATCATAGTCAATGTATATATGTTATATCACAATGTTAAATAAAAATATTTCTCTAAAATTACTCATTATTTTTAGGGGAAAAAAAAATATTTTGTACTATCTGTGATGAGATTCGAAGCACGGAAGAAACGCCGGAAAGTTCCGAACCCAAGTTGTGGATGGACGGTGGAATCTCGACCCGATATTCACGACGCGATGACTCGACGATGCGGAGTAAAGAACCAAGACTTTCGAAACGTCGCAAGGAATTCCCCAATCTCCTTGATAAGTTTCTGATTTTGAAGGCCACAAATACTCTCACGAATATTTGATAAGTTCTGGATGAACGTCAGAAGATAATCAATCTTGATAAGTTCGGATTTGTAATGTGAATCCACACATTAAACAATTGAAAAGCATTCAATCTCTTTTATTCAAATTCAAAGTCTAGTTTTACAATGAATCGAAAAAGCGTATAAATAAGCAAACAAAAACCTATCAACCCTAACTGGCTCAAAATAGAATTCTAATTAAAGTAAAATACTAAAATAACTAAATAAAATAAAAAGAATTAAAAATTTGAAAAATATGGAAAATCCCGAAAATTAATATCGCATGTTACGGCCGTGATTGAGATTATTACGGCCGTAAGATTTCCTTCCTGTGAATGTTACGGCCGTGACAGTTTGTTTACGGTCGTAAGTGTAAAATTGAAATCTCGCATCTTAACCAGTAGCTTGATTACGGTCGTGACCTTCTGGGCGTTACGGCCGTAAGGATCAAACTAGTCATTTTTTGCTCCGATTTTTGCTCCAATTTGCAATTAACTCCGTTTTGGCTTGAATTACTTGAATTTTTCCGTCAAGCCTGCTATGACTCCGATTTTTGAGGGTCCGGAACACATCATACCCTCCTTCTTTAGGATGATTCATCCCGAATCATAGCTTA
This sequence comes from Ligustrum vulgare, assembly GCA_963555705.1. Classification (NCBI taxonomy): domain Eukaryota; kingdom Viridiplantae; phylum Streptophyta; class Magnoliopsida; order Lamiales; family Oleaceae; genus Ligustrum; species Ligustrum vulgare. The sequence goes on from OY743180.1 coordinate 3,032,375, forward strand.
TTTCCTGTTATTTCACTTCACCTCCTGGATCAAACGGAAAATTATTGCTTCCATGTCAGAGGGATGACCAATAGTATCTTGTAACTTGGGTTACATGAATGGATTGAAGTAGAAACTCCTGTGGGCATTAGTGGTGTTGCCCAAATTTCCAAGTACATTTAACCTGCAAGACAAAATTAAATAAAGTGGAGAGGGAAATGTTAGGTTCATGAGGTACAAGATATGGATCCTTGTATTCATGAATTATCACTGTCAATTTCTCTTTTGGAACCACGAGGCCCTTCTCTTCACCACGTTCTTCCTTTGCAAGTTCTCGTTTATTCCCCTCTACTTCTTTTCTCTCAAGCACCTCTTTAATATTTTTACTTTCAAATTCAACCACATCTCCAATCTCCAAATTTTTATCACCACGCTCGTGTACTACCTCATTACTACTCAAATGTGGATCTTCCAATTCAACGCTCAAATCTTGAATTTCAACCTCAACTCCCAATTCCACCTTCTCCTCATCAAATTTTGGAGTTTGTTTATTTGTTTTTAATTTCAACTCTCCCTCCTTCTTATCAATATCCTTATCCTCATGATGCCTCCTATTATACCATTTTTCACTCTCCTTCATTACCCTCCGTGAATCTTCTAGTGCTTCTTCTAATGTCAACCCATACAGTGCGCATGTTTCCCCTTTCTTAAGGAATTTGTATATGTGCATACTCTTATCATAATCAGCCCCCCTCCTATGTCTCCAAGGTTTTCCCAATAAAATATGATAAAACTTCATTGGCACTAAATCACACCATACATCCTCATTATAACTTTCTTGGGTAATAGACACTAGAACTTGTTTAGTTACTTTGAAATTCTCAAACTCCCTCATCCATGTCATCCTATAAGGTTTATAGTGTGATTTTAGGGGCAATCCTAATTTTTCAACAATGGTGCTACTAACGAAATTAGTAAAGCACTTTCCATCAATAGCCAAACTGCACCCCTTATGATCCACATAACATCTAGTTTGGAATAAAAAGTCCGGATCATAATACATTCCTTATTTGGCGTTAAAAAAAATTCAAGAATGAAGAGGATTTAGACATCAAATAGTAAGAACGACTTTTATTGACTTGAAAGAAAATGAATTCCAAGAATTTTAAAGAAATTCAAGAAAGTGGTTCTTGAATTTTGGAATGACTTTTTTTTTCTTTGAATAATGATTTTTCGGAATTAAATAATAATAAAAATAAATAATTTTTTTAAAAATAAATCCGAAAATTCGACACGAACACAACAAAACAAACGGAACAGGATTTGAATAAGAATCGAACAAAATAAACATTTTTGAATTTTTGTTGAATTTTTATATTGATCAAACCGGTCCTTTTTTGCTCCAGTTTTTGCTCCAATTTGGCTTGAATTACTTGAATTTTTCCGTCAAGCCTACTATGACTCCAATTGTTGAGGGTCCGGAACACATCAATTTGTCTATCTCGCATATCCAGTTTGGTTTTTGAATTAATGGTTCTTAACTTAAAACCTGAGCCAAAAGTGGGATATTTATATTTATACAAAAATACTGATTTTTTACTTTTGTTGCCCATAATAATAGGTCTTAAAAACATTTTTAAATGAAGCCTAATTTTTTGCAACCTAATTTTTCTTTTTTTCTTTTTGGTTTCAGATTTAGAAAAGAGTCCTAGACATTCATATTGTCTCCATTCCATTGCTCTTTTAAATCCAGCCTCTTACTCCACAATTTCATAACTTCATCAAACATCTATCTATAAATGTAATATATTATGGAGCCCACCATTGATGAAGCTTTCAATCTATTCAAGCACTGTGTCTCTAGGATGTGAAAGAAGAAGGATCTAGACACAAACTGTAGGCAAGGACGGATCTAGGTGAATGCGAGGTCGCTCATGCTAGATCCATCGAAAAAATATTTTCTTATAAAAAAAAAAAATAATCCCATAGATGGCTGCTCATGCTAACTTCAATCCCCTCGTATTGATTTGATATCCTAAATTTGTAACTGACTGTAAGGCCAAGAGAGAGGTGTGGTTGGCCATGGTGTTCACTGATTGGCAGTTTGGCACCAAAGGTCTTCTAGAATTTATGTTAGTTTGGTTTAGTCATCTATTAGCGTGTTTGTTAATGACAAAAATTTTATCTCAATTTTTCAAACTCAATCTCAACCATCCATTCTTAGTCAATCCCACAATTTTTAAATTTTCAAACTTTTTAAAACCACACATCCATCAAAAAATAAAAATAAAATCACAAAAATCAAAATTTTTCACATTACCAAACATGCTCTAAAAGTTTAAGTTACTACCATATGCTTTTATTACCTTAAATTTCATCCTGAACAAAACGACCTAAGTTTGTGTTGAAAATAAACTTGTTTGGCCCAAAATCTTATTGAGTCCAAGTCCAACATTTTATGTGATCCAATTAGCCCAATGCATGGAAGTTTCTTGTAGTAGGCAAGATTGAATAAGAATCACTAGATTGAAGTTGGTAAGATTAATTGTAGATTGTTGGATGGGAGTTGGTATGATCAAATATTGATCGTCGGATGTATCTTTGTTTTTAATATTTGTACGGTTAGGATTGGTTTGTATTTCCTATAAATAGCCCTCCCCATTCTCATTTGAAATCATCAAGTGAGTGAAAGAAGAACAAGAAGCATAGCTTCTTTGAGAGTGTGAAGAGTAAGTTGTAATATTTGAGTTTGAGTGTTTTAGTTAATAAAAGTGTGTTTTTGAGTGAAATCGATCCAACAAAGTGGTATCAGAGCGAGGTTATAGGAAAAGGAAAAATATCGTCATTGCATATCGAATCGAAGCTCTCAAAGAGAGGAAAGTAGCGGTGCAAAAATCGGCCAAATCTGAAGTCGTTTGAGCCCCAAATCATTCCACAAAGTTGCTGTCCCGGAATCGAGTTGACTCATCCAGTGCACTGAGTCATACTGAGTCAGACCCAGTTCAAACCGAGTTCAACCGAGTCGGACACTACCCCGACGTTTTCCAGCATTCCGGATCCGTCGGTGTGATCAGAATTTCAAAATTCAGTTTCTATAAATGGCGAATAATGGTATGTCTTCCTTTCAAGTACCTACACTAAAAAACAACAACTATGATAATTGGAGTATCAAAATGAAAGCTCTTTTGGGTGCACACGATGTTTGGGAAGTCGTAGAGAAAGGTTTCAGTGAGCCCGAAGATGAAACTACTCAAACTCAAGTGCAAAAGGATTCATTGAAAGATTCAAGGAAAAGAGACAAGAAGGCTCTCTTTCTCATCTATCAAGCATTAGATGATGATGGTTTCGAGAAAATCTCAAGCGCAAAAACTTCCGAGGAAGCATGGAATAAATTACAAACATCCTACAAAGGAGCTGAACAAGTGAAGAAGGTTCGTCTTCAAACACTAAGAGGTGAATTCGAATCCTTGCATATGAAAGCATCGGAGTCGATTTCCGAATATTTTTCTAGAGTCTTGACCGTTTCTAATCAATTAAAAAGAAACGGTGAGAAACTAGAAGATATAAGGATCCTAGAAAAGATACTCCGCTCACTTGACCCAAAGTTCGAGTACATTGTCGTGACTATAGAAGAAACTAAAGATTTAGAAGAAATGACGATTGAGCAATTACAAGGATCATTGCAGGCTTATGAAGAAAAGCATAAGAAAAGGCAAGGAATCAATGAAAAACTGCTCAACACACAACTCAAAGAGAAAGAAGAAATCAGAGGCTACAACAGAAATCAACATAGTCGAGGAAGAGGCCGAGACCGAGGACGAGGTAGAGGTCATAGTCGTGGACGAGGTTGGAATTACAATAACAACAATTTCAACAGTAATTACGAAAGAGGAGAAAGTTCGACAAGAGGTCGTGGAAGAGGCAATTCAAACTCGAGGTACGATAAATCTCAAGTTCAATGTTACAATTGCAAACAGTATGGCCATTATGCAGCAAACTGTTGGAATCCAAAAAATGGAGTCGAAGAGAAGGCTAACTATGTTGAAACAAAAGAAGAGGTTGATGGAACAATGCTATTTGCACACAAAGACAGTGACGGAGGCCAAGGAAGTATTTGGTACCTAGATACTGGTGCAAGCAATCACATGTGTGGAAAAGGAAGCATGTTTGCAGAACTCAATGAAAGAGTAAGTGGCAATGTTTCGTTTGGAGATCACTCTAAAATACCAGTCAAGGGAAAAGGTAACATCCTTATTCGCACTAAAGCTGGAAGACATCAAATGATTTCAAGTGTCTACCATGTGCCAAATATGAAAAGCAATGTCTTAAGCCTAGGTCAGCTATTAGAGAAAGGCTATAATTTTTACTCCAAAGATTATAGTATTTTTGTAGTAGATGACCAAGGAAAATTGATAACCAAAGTGAAAATGTCGAAGGATAGATTATTTCCTTTGAATATTGAAAATGATGTTGCAAAGTGTCTTAAAACTTGTTACAAAGATGCATCATGGCTTTGGCATCTTCGATTTGGGCATCTAAATTTTGGAGGATTGGAGCTATTATCCAAGAAGAACATGGTGAGAGGCTTACCTTATATAAATCATCCAAATGAATTGTGCAAAGGATGCTTACTTGGGAAACAGTCCAGGAAGAGTTTTCCAAAGCAGTCAGAATTAAGAGCCAAGAAGCCACTCGAGCTCATCCATACCGATGTATGCGGTCCAATCAAGCCAAGTTCTTGTGGTAACAGTAATTATTTCCTTCTCTTTATAGATGATTTTTCAAGAAAAACCTGGGTATATTTCTTAAAACAGAAATCAGAAGTTTTTGAAGCATTCAAGAAGTTCAAAACTGCAGTAGAAAAAGAAAGTGGTTACCAGATTAAAGCCATGCGATCAGACCGAGGAGGAGAATACACTTCCAAAGAATTCCATGAGTTTTGTGAAGCAAATGGAATCAGACGTCCACTAACCGTTCCAAGATCACCCCAACAGAACGGTGTTGCAGAAAGGAAGAACAGAACCATCCTTGACATGGTACGAAGCATGCTCAAAAGCAAGGGACTACCAAAGGAGTTTTGGGCAGAAGCAGTTTCATGTGCAGTCTATTTGTCCAACCGATCTCCAACAAGGAGTGTATGGGGAAAGACACCACAAGAAGCATGGAGTGGAAGGAAGCCTGGAATATCCCATCTACGAGTATTTGGAAGTATTGCATACAGACATGTACCGGATGAGATACGGAGAAAACTTGACGATAAAAGTGAGAAACTTATCTTTATTGGCTATGATACACAGTCCAAGGGCTACAAGCTATACAATCAAAGAAATAAGAAAGTTATCATTAGTCGAGATGTGGAGTTCGATGAAGAAAATAATTGGGATTGGAGTACCCAAAAAGAAGACTACAACTTCTTTCCTCACTTTGAAGAAGAGTACGAGGAGCAACCGATCATAGAGCAAGAGCAAGAGCAAGCAGTAGGAGAGCCAAGTACACCACCTACTTCGCCTACAGTAACTGAAGATAGAAATTCTCCACCATCTTTCTTAAATGAAAGAAATGAAGAACGCACAAGAAATCTCCAAGATATATATGAGGTAACTGAGAGGCTTGATAATCTTACTCTTTTCTGTCTCTTTGCTGAATGTGAACCAGTGAAATTTGAAGAAGCTGTACAAGAAAAGAAGTGGAGAAATGCGATGGATGAAGAAATCAATTCCATCAAGAAGAATGATACATGGGAACTTGCATCTCTTCCAAGAAGTCACCAGGCAATAGGTGTCAAATGGGTGTACAAGACGAAGAAGAATGCTAGTGGAGAAATTGAACGATACAAGGCAAGACTTGTAACAAAAGGATATAGTCAAAGAGCTGGAATTGACTATGATGAGGTATTCGCTCCTGTTGCTCGATTAGAAACTATAAGACTAATAATTTCTTTGGCTGCTCAGAACAAATGGAAGATTCATCAGATGGATGTAAAGTCTGCCTTCCTAAATGGAGTTCTTGAAGAAGAAGTGTACATTCAACAACCACCAGGTTATGAAGTGAAAGATCAAGAAGACAAAGTCTTAAAATTGAAGAAAGCCCTTTACGGGTTGAAGCAAGCACCAAGAGCGTGGAATAGTCGAATCGACAAGTACTTCCAGGAGAATGGCTTCACCAAAAGTCCATATGAACATGCTCTCTATATCAAGAATAAAGATACATATATTTTGATCGTGTGCTTGTACGTGGATGATCTTATATTTACTGGAAGCAGTCCAAGCTTGTTTGACGAATTCAAGAAAGCAATGGCTAAGGAGTTTGAGATGACAGACATTGGGCTTATGGCATACTATCTTGGCATTGAAGTCAAACAAAAAGAGGAAGGTATCTTCATCTCCCAAGAAAGCTATGCGAAGGAGATACTCAAGAAGTTAAAAATGGATGATTGCAATCCGATAAGCACCCCAGTAGAATGTGGAGTCAAAATGTCCAAGCATGAGGAAGGTGAAAGAGTAAATCCAACATTATTCAAAAGTTTGGTTGGAAGTCTACGTTATTTGACTTGTACAAGGCCAGATATCCTGTATTCAGTTGGATTGGTTAGTCGCTACATGGAATCTCCAACAACTACTCATTTCAAAGCTGCAAAGAGAATTCTTCGCTATTTGAAAGGTACAACTGATCTTGGCTTGTTTTATTCAGTTTCTAATGAGTATAAACTTGTTGGATATAGTGATAGTGACTGGGGTGGAGATATAGATGATAGAAAGAGCACTACAGGGTTCGTGTTCTTTACGGGTGACACTGCTTTTACTTGGATGTCAAAGAAGCAACCAATTGTCACTCTCTCAACCTGTGAAGCTGAATATGTAGCTGCAACCTCGTGTGTTTGTCATGCAGTTTGGCTAAGAAATTTGCTGAAAGATTTAAACATATCTCAAGGAGATCCAATCAATATTTGTGTTGATAACAAGTCAGCAATTGCCTTAGCAAAGAATCCAGTATTCCATGATAGAAGTAAACATATCGACACGCGCTACCACTACATAAGGGAATGCATTACAAGGAAAGATGTGCAGCTACAGTATGTGAAGTCTCATGATCAGATTGCTGATATTTTCACCAAGTCTCTGAAGTATGAAGACTTCACCAGATTGAGAAATTCTCTTGGAGTTATAAAACAAGTTTAAAGGGGGATGTTGAAAATAAACTTGTTTGGCCCAAAATCTTATTGAGTCCAAGTCCAACATTTTATGTGATCCAATTAGCCCAATGCATGGAAGTTTCTTGTAGTAGGCAAGATTGAATAAGAATCACTAGATTGAAGTTGGTAAGATTAATTGTAGATTGTTGGATGGGAGTTGGTATGATCAAATATTGATCGTCGGATGTATCTTTGTTTTTAATATTTGTACGGTTAGGATTGGTTTGTATTTCCTATAAATAGCCCTCCCCATTCTCATTTGAAATCATCAAGTGAGTGAAAGAAGAACAAGAAGTATAGCTTCTTTGAGAGTGTGAAGAGTAAGTTGTAATATTTGAGTTTGAGTGTTTTAGTTAATAAAAGTGTGTTTTTGAGTGAAATCGATCCAACAGTTTGATCTAATATTATTGTTTTTTCTCCCATTTAAGCTCATAAATACTAATCAATCACATTAAAAGAAGAATTTTCATACAAAGCTTATGTTGATCGACAAAAGCAAAAGTGTTAATTTTAACTTATAATTAAATTTATTGAGAATTTCATTAATATAACACTTTGAAGTTGGATCATGATATATATGTACTTGAAAGTTGAAAACCATAGTTAAAGGGGGAGTGGGGTGATGACTGAACAGTAACCTTGATGTGCATGCAAAAAGAAGACTATGAAATGTGAACAGAAAAGAGCAGTGAAGAAGGTACAGTGCCAACCCGACCAGAGCTCACCCACCAATGCATTTGCCGGTATGTAATGGAGATTCAAACTATTTGTTTCCCAAGAAACACCAAAATACGTAACATACATATACTTACCCCACCCCACCCCATGATGTTGTATATATGTATGTATAGTTTTCTCTCTCTTTTACAAGGTTGTTTGGAGTGTTAAAATGGGAGACAATACTTAACCCTAATTTCTTGATCTTATCTTTGTCCATTCTCCGCCACCATTTGTTAAATTGTTTATAAACTTATTTGTAAAAAATACGTTTTCTCAAATCATTTCACAACCACCCATTTTACTCTCATTATTATATTCTTTGCTCATTGGAAAAAAAAAAAAAAAAAATTTACAAATAGGCCTTCATTTATAAATCTTGGATTATTTGGTGAAATTACATGTACATTTGTCACTGTTCAAAAGGGTCTTCTTGTTGTTTCATTCAAAGTCCCAAGATTATCTCTTTCTTCTTTACTCTCTCTTCTTCTCAATTCACAAGTGATTTCTTGTCCATCCTTTTATATTCACTAGGGTTTTTACTTTAATTTACATCATTTCTGTGTCATTTTCTTTAACACCCTTGGTCCTTCCAACTACTTTAAATTTGGTGTTTTTGTTCTGTATTTACCTTTTCAACTTTCTCTAGTCACTTGTATTCTTGTTTTAGCCCTCCTCTCTCTATAATCACTTATTTTTCTACCTATCTTCATGGCTGATCCCTACCCTAATTATTCGAATGGAGGATGGTTCAATCTCCAGTACACTGATAATCACTTATTTTCTTCCACTTATCCTTACAATCTTAATTATTCCACAAGTTTTAACACCAGTTCTTTGTACCAATCCTTACCCCCTTCTCCACCAATCAGAGAAGCTCTTCCACTACTCAGTTTAAGCCCAACAAAGAGAAGTACAGATCAAGAACAAGATTCATCATCTTGCAGTAATGCCATGGAAATGGAAAAGATTATGATCAAGAACAACAATGAGGAGAGTTTTATGATGGATGCTGATGATGTAACTGTAACTGTTGATTTGAATTTAGGGCTCCCTACACCAGATGCAGCTGATCTGATCTCAGGGATTTCCTCTTCTTCAAGTGCTAACAAGGATCAAGAAGTTACCGTGGCTAATGGATATTGCAATAGCCCTATCAACAAGGGTCAGTACTGGATCCCAACACCTGCCCAGATTTTGATTGGCCCTACTCAGTTTTCATGCCCTCTTTGCTACAAGACCTTCAATAGATACAATAACATGCAGGTATGTTGGTTAATGATGCTAAAAGATCCAACTTTTTTCTTAATTTCACCTCACCAGCTTTCCCTTTTGATTTTGCAGAAAAAGAGGAAACCCATCCTCTCTTTATTTTGTACACATCTTTCTAGTGTAATTTCAACCTTTCACTTTTTGTTTTGTTGGATATGGATAGGATCATCAGTGATTAGATGGGTCCTTAAGGCTTAATTTTCAACAATTTGCTTCCTGTTTATACCTTTTTCCCATTTCAATTGTTAATTTTTTTTCTTTTACCTTTTCTCTTTTTTCAATGCATGACTTGAGGTTTTTTGGGATCTGTAATAAATCTACCTGGTCGAACTGAGAACTGGTCAGTGACTCTCTTTATTTGATTGAACAACACAAACATTATGCTTTTTGTCCTTGAAGTTTGTATTTTCAAACATTGGTAGGTGTGTCAAACTGAACATTTCCCAGCTTCTTTCTTCCTGGGTTCAGATTATTTTGATCAAAGATCAGGAATAAGAAAAGGTTTCTCAATCAGAACACTTAACCTTAAAACAACAAAACCCACCTCAAAATCCCACTATTGTTGGTTTATGTGCAATCAAGATTCAAAAGTCTTTAGAATGATGAAAACCCCACGTACATTAGTATTTCTTTCTTTGTGAATCAGTGTTCTTCAGTTCTTTACTCTCAATCTGGCAAACAAAATCTAGATAGAAATTCAAACAAATTGCTACATTTTGAAAGTACGAACATCTCCAGATATATGTTGTTTTTCATTTTTCGATGCATGTTTAGTATTGCCAAGATCGAGCTAGGCTTCTTGATTAATTTGTAGATAGATAAAAGACACTTTTTTAAGGTGGATTAAGCATTAATATTAACTGTATTTTTTAAAATTAAAAAGGAAAAAAGTTAAAATCTTATTAGTAGTAATGTTGAATGTTAATTTTTAAAAAAAACTACAAATTTCAAGAAGATTTTTACAAGATAAGATGACTCGATCAATGGAGAAAAATTAGATGCTAGATGATGCATTTAAAGTTTTAATTACTTACAAACACATAGTTAGTGATTTTTTAGAGGATTAATTCTTCCCTTTTGGCATATTTATTTTCACTTAGATGCATATGTGGGGCCATGGATCTCAGTATAGAAAAGGACCAGAATCTCTAAGGGGTATACAGCCAACAGGCATGCTTAGGCTCCCTTGCTATTGCTGTGCACCAGATTGCAGGAACAACATTGATCACCCAAGAGCAAAACCCCTCAAAGATTTCAGAACCCTTCAAACTCACTACAAAAGAAAGCATGGGATTAAGGCATTTACTTGCAGGAAATGTGGAAAAGCCTTTGCTGTGAGGGGTGATTGGAGAACCCATGAGAAGAATTGTGGGAAATTATGGTATTGCACTTGTGGCTCTGATTTTAAGCATAAAAGGTCTCTTAAGGATCATATCAAGGCATTTGGCAATGGCCATGCAGCTTATGGTTTTGATTGCTTTGAAGAAGAGGATGAACCAGCATCTGAGATTGAGCAAGATAATGAGTCCTCTCAGTAATTTTTATGAAAAAAAAAAATTTAAATGGTTGAGTTCTAGGTCTAAGTTGGAGGAAAATGTGCATGGGAATCAGTTGAAGAGCATATTTCTTAAATTTTCTTTGTCAGCAATTTCTTCTGTTGTTGTTTCAACAAGTATTGTCAACTGATGAATACAGCAGTTTGTTAAGAAAAATTTGCCTTCAACAGTACTTAATGTCACTGTTTACATCTATTTCTTTTCCATTTTAAATTCAAATTATGGATGAAGATGAAATATAGAGTGTGTTTAGTATGATCTAAAATGAGTTTTTTTAAAATGAATAGTGATTTTTAAGAGAAATGATGATTGAGATTTGATTGAAAAGTAAAAAATTGTGGACTTGACTTTTGATGGATGATTGAATGAGAAAAATTTAATGAAAATCAAACAGAGACACAGTTATAATGACATTTCCAATGAGAAAATATTTCAATTCTTTCAAGGGGGATTTATTTCTCTTTTTCTTTATTGGTTTTAGTGAGGGGAAGGGGGGAGAGTATGTTTAAGAAAGTTATGACTTTTAAATTTTTATGTTCAATTTAAATTTCGGATATAAAAATTAATAACAAGTTAAGTACTCTTATTTCCGATAAAATTTGACGTCAACTATTATCATGTATCCATTGCCACATTTATCAAAACATTCAAATTTAAAAGCCACGCAAGCATGAATATATTGATTAATGTAAATTGAAAAAAATGTTAGTTTTTATAATAATATTTCTTTCTATCCATAAATAAATTTATGGAACTATGCCATTAAATGTGTCATATAATGCAACATGAATTATTTTCTAACAATAGTAGGTTAAAAAAGTTAACCTGCTGGTACCATTTTATTATTGTTCTATGAAATTAATGAAATCATAAACGTCGTGGCTAATACCCCTTTCAAACAACATTAATTAGGGCCTTGCTAATAAGTTAATGAAATTAATGGGTGACAGATTTTTTTATCTTGAATATTTATATTTATTTTTATATATATAAAAGTTAAGTAGTTAACCAGGTACCATTTTATTATTGTTCTTTGAAATAAATGAAATCATAAACGTGGCTTACCCCCCTTTCAAAGAACATTAATTAAGGGCCTTGCTAATAAGTTAATGAAATTGGGTGACAGATTTTGGGTCTTGAATATAAATAAACACATATGAATATAAAGTTTTCAGAAAAAGCTCGTCTAGACTTCGCATAAGAGTACTGAAGCTTGATCTTGTCGTCTAATAATGCTTTTTGCATTTTATTAGCATATGCTCGTAAAAGTGTCATGCTTGGCTTGTCGTATACAATATAACCATGCTTTGCGCTTTTTAGAAACATGTAAATATATATATAACACTTAATAAAAAATAGTATTTTTACTATTTACCATTCAACAATTATTATTTATTAGCGACCGTTTTCAATTATTATTTCCCTCGCAAAGACACGTCTTCGCCATGAATGGCCGAAAATACTACTTCCTAACTGGCATAAATAAACTAACTCGCGACTATTAGTGGTTTATGTTAATGGGTAAATTGGCTTAATACAAACATATATTTGAACTACAAAATGTGATATGATCTCAAAAGGACACTAATGAAAATTTCTTAAAGACTCCTTGAGCGTTAATGAAAATTGTATTCCCTCCAAATAATTGAAAATATTAATATCCATTACCATAAAGTTATTGTCAAAATTCATCTAACTCTCTATACATGACAAAATTAATTCACAACATTTTGAACATCTTTGAAAAAAATATGGAACTAAATTTTCAATCTTAAAAGGAGGTCATCTAATTAACAATATAAAACTCGCAAAGAAGATAAACGTTATCAAAATCACCTTGCATGGTTACACAAATTGCTTAGTCGAGTAGCAAGAGCACAAAGGCACAAAGGCACATATTGAGAAGAGTATATTCTAAAAAGCGCGAAAACGCGCTGCCTACGCGCGCGTTAAACCAACGAAAAGCGCCAAAAAAAATTTTAATCTAAAATGCACGAAAAAAACGCGCTTAGGCTTTTTTTTTTTTTTTTTACGTGTTAAACTATGTGTAAAGTTTAAATCTAACATGTAGGAATTGAAAAAAAAAAAAAACGTTTTTTTAACGCATACACCTACTTAAATTTGAAAAGCTTGACTCTCGGGTTTCATATATGCTTCTTCACGCCTTAATTTTAGAATACTGATTGAGAATAAGAAACCTTAATTTCATTGCAGAAAGAAAATAGAGACAACAGAATATGTAAAATTTATAGAACTTCGCCTCAACTTAAAACTAGCATAAAAACAAAATTATACAAGTGAGAAATTAGATCATTTCCCATTCGGAATCCACATAATCAATAATTTGACTAAACAACTTAACAAAACTAGTGTTTGAATACTTTTAAACCAAAGGCTAAACTTTTTGCAAAATGACCGGTCCAGATGATGTTTGCAAGATTAATCATCGTTGAAAATGTAACTGGAGAAATAAAAAGGGTCTTCGACGAGAGGATCTTGGTGGCAGCTTTGCTATCAGTTGTTGGGACTACAGTAAGAGAGCAGAGGTAGGGTAACCGTGATGATGAGTGAAAAGGTTAATGAGATGTCATGTCAAAGTGTAATATACGACTGGAGGAAAACATTCAGGAGTTGTCGTAATGTAACGTCACAATATTTATAAATATTTGTACATATATCCTTTCATTATTGTTAGGTTATGGTCCTTGTTTTTTTTTTAAAATAAAGAATGTGATGTTTACGAGGTAAAATATGTGATTGAAAAATATTTTCAGATATGTATTCTTAAAAAGTGATTTGAAAATTTTGTTATTTATAAAAAAGATTATACTAAACGGATTCATTGAAAAAAAAAATTACGTTGAGATACACTTTGATGAAGGCACAGACACGTAATCAGATAGTTTGGTTGTTTATTTTTGCATTTAGAAGTGGAATTCACTAGAGACAGATTTTCAACTAGCAACGGAACTTGACTATATGGAAAATTCGTATATAAAAATAAGGTTTGATCTTGAATACTACAATTTGATTGTAACAATTGGCATGAAAAATATTTTCCATGTACAATCCTTTGAAGCACAAACTAGATCATGTGCCAAGAAAAGATTATCTCACCAAAATGATCAGAAAATCTTTTCTCGCTTATCTAGGAAATATTTTATTTTCCACCCCATGTATCAATCACACCCTTAGAACACGTAACTTTTATTCATTGAACAACCTTTCACCTTTGCTCTACGGGTGGGTCTTGCAGTCAAGCATCTTTCTAACTTTTTGCAATCGAGGGTCAATATTGTCCTTCCGGCCCAGAGCTGCCCCAAGCCTATTTAATTTTTCGTTGGAAATTCCTATGTATGAGACCAATGCAATAAATAAATAAATAAAATGTCCTCAAAAACTTTTGCACGACTCCATTACTTACACGAAGCATTACAATTCGTTTTTTTATGTTGTTCATTAGGATTGCGGTATTAATGAATGTCAACCATCCTTTATTGAGTTGTCTAAGCTTTTTAAAAAATCCTTGTTGATTTGATAGCTTGAGAAAAATCAATGACGGATTTAATTTATGAGCCTATGCCTCTAGAGATGGTTGGAGAAACATTTTCTCACTAATTTATTTTATTTTTTCACAACGGCTCAAATTGAAAAGCAAAATTTAACTTCATGTATAAAGTTAGACATGTTACATGATAATTTAACAGAAATTTAGATATTTTCCATCATCGATGGCTGATTGTGTAATAAGAAGTCAACTTGTTCTGTAACGTGTCAATAGTTTGTGAAGCATTGGTTTGTGTTTCCCCATATGTACTATGTAGGTATCTATAATTTCAAGGTATGGGAGTAATTTAATATTCGTACAAGTTGATTTAATAGAACAGTAATAAAATTGTATTTTACTGAAGAAATGGGCTTTGAGCATGCAATGAATCATTGTATCATCTGCCACCGGCTACTTTCTTTATGAAGTTACTTTTCTTTAGCTTTTAAAATAATAGACAATATGCAAGTAATTACTTTTTTCTTCAGAATATACAGTAACTTTTTTTTGTTTGTTATTGTTGGATATGCCAGGTTTAATGAACTTACATCAAAACTTGTTAAATTTTACTACTGTTACGGTCACGTATAAATAACTCGACATGACACGTGATCAGTAAGGGACCCTACGAAGGATCCACGGGCATCCAACAACACTCCGAATTTTAATAGTCAAGAGACTCAAGACACTATTAGCCGGATTCACCCATATGAGTCACAACTTCGGATGCATATCAGGACTTTGGCCAAACATAGGAGTCGAGACTATTTGAGCACTTATGAGCCGGACTCCTTGTGGCGGACTGACATCATCCGGAGTCCGTGCTCGGAAAAGGTGACAATATAAGTCAAAGTGTTAGAGAAATGTGCTTTGTCTACAAGAAGCCTGCTTGATGTGACAATGTCTCTAACGAAGAGAGCTACTCTATGACTGCAACCACAAAGTTATGATAGAAGGTAATTATTATTATCAAATAAATAATTTACTTCATGAAGGGTTAGAGCATTGTCACGTGTAAAGTATAATACGTGTCACGGTCTAAAATAGATTGCAATTGCCTCCAAGAAAAATGTTAATAATTCAATACATTACAGACAACATACATAAACTCACTCCCCTTTCACTCTTCTACACACTTATATTTTTTGCATCCAATTACATTTTCTCACAATGAGTCCTAACTTAAGCTTCGGAGTGCATACGGGAGCCACTCCGACCTTTGTTGCTCGTTGACCATTTGTCCAAGTGTGCAGGAAATCCACATGTTCAAAAGGAAGGAGCCGAGATGTGTCGATTCAAAGTCCTAACTATAATAGTTTTTCCATCTTTTCTTTTTGTGTATACATTTTAGGGGTGAACAT
This sequence comes from Ligustrum vulgare, assembly GCA_963555705.1. Classification (NCBI taxonomy): domain Eukaryota; kingdom Viridiplantae; phylum Streptophyta; class Magnoliopsida; order Lamiales; family Oleaceae; genus Ligustrum; species Ligustrum vulgare. The sequence continues at coordinate 3,047,999 of OY743180.1, forward strand.
ACTTCAGTTTGAGAGACGGTTGAAACTGAATATTACTGAAGTTCTGTGACATGGAAACATGGAACTAAACCAAATGTTTGGATTATATTCGGGTAGTTTTAATTAACAACCTTACAATCAAGAAAAATAATGTTCGGATGTCCACGTTTATTGTTTGACTATTTTAGGTAAATATATTCAATTATTAATTTTTAAAGAGTATGTAACATATTGAACTAAACAAGTTGAATTGTACCCAATGTTAGGTCATTAAAATATGATCAAAAGTTACTAGTTAAAAAGCTAATTGTATTGGTGAAAGCACATATTGATAATTTTAATTACTCAAGAAAAAATATTAAAATTTCACAACCAGAAATGAAATAATTGAGAAAAAACGCGACAATTGTCATTCGTCAAATTTTCATACATCTTCTAATATTTAAAAATCAAAACAATAAACTAAATCTCGTAAAATTATGTTTAAGAACTATTCAACACCTAAGAATAAGAAGCTCTAGTAAAAGTGATAAAATATGATCTAAAATTGGACAAGAGACTGTAACTCATCAAATTTGTTGTAGAATTAATTGGGATAAAATATAGAAATTACTTTATCCTTTTACACGTACAAGGATTCAATCTTTAACCGGCCTTTGTCCAAAGTAGAACTTTGCTTTTTGATATATATATATATATATATATATATATTTTTTAATGAATCTTGTGTTCAAGTTTCGTCCGATTAATCCTAAGAAAGAGTGACTTTCCCCCTATTTCGCCCCTATTTAAATTTGGATGTGGATACAAACTATGTACACTTAGTATAGATATTTGAACAATAATTTTTCTCCAATGAATTCCCCATTTACGTCATGCGAACAGGATTCTTGGAGGGGCGATAAAGAGCACAATGACGTTGTCTCCATGTAAACAATTGTCTTCCAACATTTAAATGTTACCTTCCAAAAGTCAAGATTCGAACATTCGACCATCTAGTTTCAACTCATGCTGAACCATGCCTGTGGGGGCAACTTCGCTTTTTTATTTTTGTTTAGACCAAGGTAGAAAACAGCATCAATTTGTAAATTTTGTTCCGTGACTTCTTACAAAAAATTACAAAAACCCAAACAATCATACAGTACAGTAGAGTTGTAACTTGTAAGATTCAATAAATCCATATTGTTATACTACAATGCGATGCAGAGAAGCAATTGATAACAGTCGAAACTTTCAATTGGCGAAATAAAACAATTTTTAGTTATTTTACAACTGTATAGCACATGAAAACAGTTTTCCAAAGTATCTCGTAGGATCCTGTACAGCCTTTGTGATCTGTGATGAATAGAGACAGAAGACAGTAAAACAAGCCTTTCTTCCCTCGTTCCTCTTGCACGTGTTCATGACGTGGTGCTCGTGCGCCATGTAATGCAAGAGAGATGGCTACAGGCTTAAATCATCCGGTAAGCTGATCTCAAGAAAATACAGGCTGCAAAATGATGAAAAAACTCAAGTCTTTTTTTTTTTTTTTTTTGTGGGAGGGGGGGCATAAGAGGAGTATATGCAAATAATAGAACAGAACTCGAAAATCTAAACCGTAATCCATAAAATGGCTAACCATGGAAGCTGAAAGTCAAAATTATCAAAAGAATAAGCAATCAAAAGGCAGCTAGCTGTCGAGAAAAGTGCTTGTTTAATGGTGCTTTACGTGTTTATAAGTTGTGGGTACAACTGAATATGTGGATAATAAGTGTGTAGTAAGTAGTGGTCACACGAAGCCCCCTGTTTGAGCCCCATTTTTTTTGAGGGGAAAATGCATTTTGTAATAGTAATTGAAGAGAATGTGTAGTTAAAAAGAGAGAAAATTTTTGAGTTTTAAGTGTGAAATTATTTTATGGAAGAAATCAAGAATGTGTTGTTTAAAACGAGTTTTTAAGAAAATGGGATTCAAACAAGGGCAAAAAGTCTGGATAAAACGTATGTTTGAACAATTTGAGCTCTTTCCAGACATCCTCATAGATTTCTAAGTCCACTTTTCTTCGAAGAAACTGAATCTTCGAATTTTCTTCGCTTTCTTCTTATTTTTACAGTATTGGCAGATTGGTGACAAATCTTAAACGTGCCCATTTAATCTTTAAAAAGTTAAAAAACTACAATCTTTTTCGGGGTGGGGATGGTTATGAAGCTAAAAATGTTTTGAGTTGAAGCTACTCTGTTTTCATTAAGAAATGCTATGAATATTTATTCAAAAGCAACGTACCTAGCAGACATGAAAGCCATTCCAAAGAAAACAGCCTTGACAGCTTGCTTTTGTCCAGCATAATCAAACGCCAATGGCAGCATTTCGTGCAATGTTAGAAAAGCCATCACCCCGCCAACTGGAAGCATCACGATATCCATAAAAAAATTAGCAAGGACTAATTCTAAACCGTAGAATCTCCTTTAGTCAGTTAAGAAAGCTCAGGAAACATGCATACCTGATCCCAGGAGACCCTCCAGAATTTCAGGACTTAAGCTGCTCGGGAATAGGTAAGCTGCAGATTATTTACAAGTATCAAACACGAGTTCTGAAAATCTTCACATTTATTTAGCCTCTATTTGGTAAACGTTTTTTGTTTATAAACAAAGAATGTGATGTTTTATGGGTAAATTTTGTGGTTTAAAAGTGATTTGCAGAAATACGTGATTAAAAAGTAATTTGGGGAAATGTGTTGTTTATAAATTTGTTTATAAACAGTTTACCAAATGGAGGCTTAATTATCAATATATATAGGTTTAAGTGCAGGGTACGGACCTACAATAATTACACCGAGAGGCTCAGCTAAGCCAGAAAGGGTAGCCAACTTGAATGCTTGCCATTTGCTAAGATAAAAATGCAAAAATACCATATACATGGTGATACAAAATTTCAAAAATCATTAAATAGCATCCACTTTTCTTTTCCCTAAATCCTAAGGGTATATTACTAGCTATCATATCATGATACAAAGTGAAGTGGCCGGAATTTTGTTTACCAAGGCTTAACCATGATTGATCACCTGAAGTTCAAAATTCAAGTACTAAAACACAACTTGGGACATACGAAAAATAGCTTTCATATGCTCAGGTTGAAGTATCTAAACGTGTTTACAAAAAAAACATATTTAAGTTACTATTTCACATTATACCTTTCGGTGGCAAAATAAACAGGAAGTGCAACCGCAACCCCCTGAAAATTAGAAAACTCGAGACGTCAGGAAGAAAAGCAAACATTATGTATACAGTTCCCCAAAGTGTGTGAAACGTGTGTTTAGACAGTATGGTCGGTATTGAGAACCTCAAGTAACTCAACCTTACGAAAAGGACTCGTTCTACGAGCAAGCAAAAAACTAGTAACTCAACCTCAAAAATCTACTTGTTCTACTAATTTTTTTAAAAAATTGTTTATAGTTGGGTCAGTGCACCAATCAAATGTTGGATCTTAGCAGAAAATATGCACAGCCTGGCAACTAATGAAACTAAAGAGCACGCATTCGCATTTGTGAATACACGAAATGGAAAACTAGTTACTGTCGTTAAGCCAATATGTACAGTGCACTTTAATAAGTAATGGTAAATATCAACTCAAAGTATACACAGGAAGAGATGTCAGTAAATGTCTTTTAAGCTAAATTCTTCTGAAAGATTAGCCCCTAGTTGAGCTCCATTTTCTAAAAACTCATTTTTACACATTCTCCCAATAAAATAATTTTGCACGTAAATCCAATTTTTTTTTCGTAATTTGAGGCAGCTCAGTGATTCTCTCATCATTATATTGTGTTTGAAGAGAACCATTGCATCTGTAGAGTTTTGCTTTAAGGAATCTGCCAGTATTGAAAATTTTCCCAAATTTTTATATCCCAGAAGAAGTTCCCAATGAAAGCAGAATGTAATTCCAATATATGTATTCATGCATAGACCTTACCAGACAAAAGAGATGAAACAAAAGGAATATTTTTTTTGTTGGGTCCTATGGAAATTGGAAGGTTGCCTATGATTTCGGTAAAACCTAAACAGGCTCCATCATAAAAGAAACTGGACCAAGATATACAATAAGGAATCAAAACCAATAATGCCCTGTATCCACAAGGCATTTACCTGCACTATCATATAGTTCATGTAAAAATTTTATTTATTCATACATATACCTTATGAGGAGAATTGTGTCATTATATAAATCAAAATCTACATCATGCTGGAACATGGACATTTAAAAAATATCATCACATCAACACAAAAGAACACTATTATTGGATATCTGGAAAATACCTCTGGGATGTTGTGTAAACAAATAGCTAGTGCCAAGTTCAGTCCGACCCGAAGACCCTGAGATAGATGAACAAACAGGAGAGTTCATAGCTTAGTTAATCTATGGTCTTTAGAAAGCAAAAGTCTAAAAATCCTCAGATTAACAATCTTGCAGCAAAAGTGGGAAATAGAAGTTATGCCATGTGACATCTCTGAACAGAGAAATTCCTTGAATTAAAGACTTTGTTGACATTTTTATTGAACATATGTTGGTGTCATAGGATAATTAAAAATATAAACCAACCTATGATCACATCAATATTTTTCACACAGACAATTCTAATTCACCCCCAGAACCACCATTTTAAGTTCAGAATATCCATGGAGATGCATTAATAAAAAAACTCAAAAAAGGTCACTCTTCCCAGATCTGAGCATCTATCAGTGGAATAAAAAATAATTTATGGATAGCGAGATACCTAACTACACCCATCTACAATTGACTGTTAAAAAGATGCATGCGTTACATGTGAGCACTGTTTGAGGTATAAAATAGGTACAAAGATCATTTAATTTCACGTACAAAGACTAGAGGGACAGCATATATACCTTGATTGACCCAAGGAAAACTGCCATTCCCTCGGGGAAATTGTGCAAGCTTATACCTGGGAGGAAAAAAGAACAGTAATGAGTTTCAGTCTGAGGGAAATATATCAGCATACATAGAAACTTCAAGCAGTAGGAATAACAACAAGAAATCTGCATTGTGATTCAAGTGACTAGTAGCCCTTTTTTTCCGACCCCTGAAGTAAATGACAAAATTTTGATGACCATCCTAACTTCATTTCAATCAATTTATCACAAGCCCGTAAGAGGAAAAAGAAAATACACAATACTGCTTTAGCAATAAAGCTTAATGCTAGTTTCTTTTATATGTGAAATAAAATTAGCATAAAGTCAGTGTCAACAAGAGGAATGCCCAAGTATCTCTAGTTTTTCATTTCTTGTGTATTAGCTTGAAAGAAATGAAATAAGGAAATATATCAAATCTTTTCTTTAAATCAAAGTGGAACATAATTAAGAATATAATATTGATAAGTTAGGCTGAGTAGTCAAAAATTAAAATAACTACTTAAAGACACTGTTGAATTAGCACAGAAAAAAACCATGTCTTTTGGCAACAAAAATTGGGTATAGTGGAATTTTTATTCTTGAAGAAAAGAATTAATTGAGATCGATAACAATCAAAAGGGAAACAAGAATTGAGCTCAACAGAACATGTTGGAATCTGCACAGTAAATAACAAGTAAGTTTTCAGATAGAGAGTTTTGAAGAAATCAAAATGGGAATAGAAATAGAGAGTAACTTGATGTGGAATGAGATGGCTACTTGCATCAAGAACCTAGCAAAAGTTGCATACATAGTTCACTGAAATACACTATTTAACATTATAAAGCATTTGTCATCATCCATATGCAACAAAGTTGGATACTAGAAACTTATTTATCGATCAAGTATATGACCTCATACCATATCATCGCTAATGATGCATAATATGTTGAATAGCTGAGACCAGACCATTCCATGAACAAGAACGACATATACGAATTCCAAATAGTAATTTCAAAAGGACTGGGTTTTATGCAAGCTTATGATTACTAATCTAATTAAAAGTCAAAAGAACTCATCAACTCAACTCAAATGAACATAGATGTATTCCATATTATTTATTTGGATTACACAGATCCAATTTTCTAATTATACTCTTTCCATCAAGGAGAATACAAGTTAAAAAGGCAACTTCTACCTATGGTTAACGAGTTGTTCCTATGGAAGAGAGTATGCTGAAGGATAAAATATCAGTAAGATAGTAGAGGAAAAGAGGAACGTTGAGATAGATGTTTAGCTATATTAAATGGATAAAACAAGAAATGAAAATGTATACAATAAGTGGTGGTGGCACCAATAAGGGATAAATTAAGGGAAAGAACGACTTCTAGGTGACTGGCAATGTGTCTTGCATCGTAGGTGACTGGCATTGTGTCTTGCATTAGGCTAAAGACCCCTGTTCATAAAAGTCGTAAAATCCACAGTACAATAGGTTAGAAGAAAGATAGATCAAAATTAATATGGTCAGATTGGTCAGATGAGGCTGAAAAAGTTCTAATTTTGTTGCATCTTTTCACAAATGATGCAAGGACCAAATGGACTTGTGAAGAAACGTTCATCTCAAATTTAATTGTTTCACTCCTTATAAGTTGCAAGAACATGTACAGGTTTCAGACAATAATTCTATGCAAATGGATGTGGCCCAATCTCTCCAATTTCAGTATCCTAACAAATAAAGAGACAATTAATAAACCCAAATGATATATTCCCCTCGCTTAACTGTTTGAAACTATATTCCAAATGAATTCACAGTAACTATAGCAACCAAGAGGATATCATTACTCATAATCTGGATGAAGGTGAAAAATTTACACAACAGACTAACCTATAGCTGTGATGATTCCACTATACAAGACTTGGCGGCGATGCTTTTTCAGCATATCCTTGCCCCTTTCATCCCCATTTTTCTGTTGTCAAGCAAAAATTATATTTTGTATGAGATTTTACTGAAAACATCAGTGTATCACCACTGTAGAAAGTTTTAACGACATATACACTCATTGACAGAAAAAGCAACATTAAACCTTCTTGCTTTTCACATCTGAAATAGGAGCAAGTGTTGGTTCAGGGATGAAATTAGCAATAATGGCAAAGAAAATGACACCTGCAAAGAACTGTGAGGCCAAAAGATCAGCAGTTAACACTAAATAGTTTAATAGAATTTAATCGATGTAGCACATTATGTAGAAGATGCCTCACCCAGAGATTTCCCTTTAAGAAGCCAATGGAGTTGATGGCATTATGGGCCAAATCTAAGAAAGATATGCTCAACATAAGACCTGCAGCAAAACCCTAATTTCAAGGGATACTGAAGTTAATTCTACGTAGCCATTGAAACGTGAAAAAAAGAAGTTATGGGAACATAAAAGATTGTCGATTGATGATTATAATTTAGTTGGCTTATGTCTATGTAACTATCATTTAAAATTCTGTAGTTCCTGAAACGTCTAGTGATTTCTTTTGTAAATGTTTGTTTCTAGGGGTCTCAAAACCTAGAAAGGAAAAAATATGGTAACTAAGAGCTTGTTTGGTAGTGATAAAATTTTTACCACAAATTTTCAAACTCAATCTCAATCATCCATTCTTAGTCAAGCCCACAAGCCCATCATTTTTTGACTTTTTAAACATTTTTAAACCACACATCCATCAAAAAACCAAAAAAAACTACAAAAATAAAAAAATTTCACATTACCAAACAAGCTCTAACTACATTTGGACTTACCTGCAAAAGACCAAGCATCTTCAGATTTGGCGTCGGATTAATGACGACAAAAAACGCACCTGTTAAGAAACAAAATAAGAAGCATAAGCTTTATTTTCTGTGGCTAAATTGGATTGCAGCAACTAATAAAAGGATGATTCTAATCCAGAAACTAAAATAACTACTTGGAGTTATACTACTGACTGCGAACGGTATGCAACTGCATGTTGTTCCAGAAATACATCAATATTGTAATGCTTGAAACTCAAAGCTAAAATCTAGGTTGACCCAAACATCACTCAATCGATATGTTGATTCTTCGTTTTCACGATATAGTGATTAAATAGGTCTTTGCATCGTCAAATAACAGGGGCGCTGTAAGTTAAAGATTGCAAATTACATAGCCAAATTGAGAATATAATAAAATGTGAGCAGATTATTAAGGCCTTCAACCTGTATTAACATTACAAACTTTTGACTAAATTCATACATAAGAAGAAAGAACAAACAAAATGGTTCAGAAATCCAAACAAGACAACAATTTAAAATATAATTCCACAGCACAAATGAAAAATCACATACGTCATCATCAACAAAAACACGCTGAATAGGAAATTTAAATAAAATAATCAAATAAGTAATAAACCGATCACTTCAGTACAGAAGACAATCATTCAACTGCATAAGTTCAAATTTACTCACCAATAGAGGTGCTCAAGCCACCCAAAAGCGAAAGACCAAGAGCAACTAAAACTTGCGAATCCATTAAACCCATCTTCTTCAAACCCCTAAACTCCCAAAAATCTCGGAATCAAATTCCAAGATAAAACCTATTTCCTCTCTCTCCTCGCCTTTAAATAGGTGTAGCAGATAGAGTTGGTGAAACTTGGCTTTAAGCGGCTTTATCCAAGAATCAACTGAATTAGAAAAACATTAATTTCACTTGAGAAGTATTGGGCATTTTGGGAGTCTACTAAATGTACGAAAGCGCTGTTAAAATCATAGATATAAGAATTTATAGCACACTCAACGGAGAAGAGAATATGTACAGTGAAAGAAAGAGATTGTTTAAGGTGCCGAGTTCAAGAAATGATTAGAATCCTTAGCAAATTGCATTATGGCATTTTTGTTGCCGTCTAATGGTCACCTAACTTTCTAGGTAAAGAGTCATTTATTGAGGAAAGGGATCGGTATAGATATTTGAGATGAACATTTTTGGAATCGACCAATGATCAAGTCAATTGAAGAACTCGATTCCCCAACTAATCGAGGTGGATGAACACAGTCAAGATTGAGAAGTGACGAATTAGTTATCCTTAGTTGATTATATCATTTTGAACAATTTTTATCTGATAATTGTGACGTGTTTATCGATCTAAATCACAAGTAGATCTCCCTATATGTGAGGGTCCACCCCCCATGTGTGCGATATGTTTACTCGTGTCATCGAGACCACATCAATGTTGTCGTTGTGAATTATTTTATTTTCACCGTAACCTTTTATTAATTATTTTAATTTTGTAACTATAATAATCGAAACAGATGATCCGTCTATTTATAGAAAGTGATGAGATGCTTATTTTACATAAATCATTAGTCCTTGCACCCAACATTGACAAAAGTTAACTTAAGATTCTTAGTCCGACCACATGAGTTTTCCTTGTTCAAAAATAAAGTCACACGTTGATTCAACAATGGTCTCCTTTTCGTTAATTTTGGTCACGATTATCGACACAGTAATCAAAAATGAAACAAAAATATAAGTTGAGTTATAAAATAAAAATAAGTGATCAACACGAATAAACTTGGAAATACATAATCGTCAATAAAAACTTCCATGCACCATCTAATTTCTTTGATATTCTTTTGAAACATTTTGAAAAATTTCAGCGGCGCACTCCACATCGCAAAATCACACAAATAAATAAGTTGGTGACAATATAATATATATATATATATTAACTAACTGATGTCCTTTTGCGTAAGATTTTGACCTCATGGTCCATGCAAGTTTCCAAATGTCATATTTGAGTATATTTCACTCGCAGTCGCCGAAAGATATAATTATCAATAATTTGGAGAAAAAGAAATATGCTCTTGTTTAGTTTTCATTAAGACTGTATTTGATAGCAATGATAGAATTTAGGTGAAAATAAAATGAGTTTCAGGAAATTGAATTCTAGGGAATTCAATTTCTGGAATTTGAAGTTTAATGTGTTTGATTGGTTTAATTTTCTAGGTGGAAAAAGTAGGAAATTTTTCAACTTTTGTTGTTTGATTGACATTGTTTTCCATGGAAATTAAAGTAAAATTTATCTATTTTAATAAAAAAAAATTCTTACATTTGTAATTAATAATAATAATGTTAATTTTTAGAAAAAAAATAAATCAATTAACAACAACAAAAAGGATCAAACGTAACAAGTGGAAAAATGAATTTCATGAAAAACTTAAGCAACTAAACAGCGCAAAGTTGGAAAATCACGTGAAAAATTTCGCCTATCAAACACACCCAAATTTTCTCATTTTTCTACGGTTCTAAATCTCAATCATCTATTAAAAGTCAAGCTCACAATATTTGATTTTTCAACTAAATTTCAACCATCCATTCTCCTAAAATCACTATTCATTTAAAAAAAAATCATTATTTTAACTAGAATCAAACACACACTATATAATGATTTACATGGTTAGATTCAACTAAATTATCAATAATGTAAACAATTTCCATGTTGTAGTACATACCTAAGTAAATTTTCCTAGAGATTATAAAAATCAAAGACCGGTGCTTCATTTTCCATGCACAAAATCAGTGAAAAGAAAAGAAAAAAGAGGCAGATTTAGAGTGCAAAAAATGGTGATTTGGGAGTGTTTGAACCTGGAGATTTAAAGGTACATACCATGAAAGTAAAGAAATCAGGTTCTCTCTCTCCCACGCCCATGCTCACAAATACGCACACAATCATAGAGAGATCTCGACTCGTGTAATAATAAAAATTTAGTGGATACATGATGTGATTATAATCATCTGAACTGTTTTTGTAGTTTTATAAGTGCATGCTCATTGCCCCTCAATAATAATGAAGTAAAGACAGCGGCCAAACTCACAGACTGGCTATGCACAGGCCTTCCACCCGTGCTCCCAAGAAAGCTGCAACCCAGCCTCTCCCACGTTGCTCTATTGGGCCACAGGAGAGGTGGTCTGTGGTAAGATAGCATTCTCTCTCGCATTAGGACATGTCCCAACCTCCCTCAAGTTCCAGGCACTACTAGGAATTGACCAGGTTGCCTGCCCTAGCCCACCAACCTGGCCAGAATCCGAAATCCTCACCTACGTCTCTTGCTCATTTGACCTCTCAATCCCTGCTGGGCTGACAGGTACCGGTTAATGAGCCAAAGCGTGATGCCACCTTTTGCCCAAATCTGAATTAACCATGCAATTTCAACGAGAGTAAACTACCCTTTTTTTTTCTTTTTTTTTAATTTTTGTTAGGTGTCCAAACTTCGTCCTACTAACTCTGAAAAGAGCGACATTCTCCAATGGCTCGCCTGTAAATTCGGATGCAATTACAACTTATGCACACTTGGAGTAGACATTCAGGCAACGACTCTCCTCCGCATGAACCCCCTTTACGTCATGCAAACAAGACTCCGGAGGGACGACATGACTCCGTTTCATATAAATACTTATCTTCCAGCATTTAAATACTACCTTCCAAGAGCCAATGTTTGAATCTCCGATCTTCTAGTTTCAACTTCTCCTACTTTACCATTACACCATGCCCATGAGGGCACCTTCCTCTTATTTTCTTACTAAGGATTATGGAGGGTGTGATATGTTGGGTGAGTTGAAGGCGGCTTTGGCTAGTTTGGTGTTTAAGGGTAGAAAGGGTTCCAAGGCATTGAGGTTTCTTGAGGCTTACTAGGTGGTCAAGATGATGATCTCAAGGCCATCATTGATACACCTAATATTGCTCCTATAACTCTTGATCTAGTTATATTTGTCAAAGAATGAAGTATTGAGTGAATTTTTTCAAGTAATTGTGGTACCTTAGGGAATAAATTAAGAGTATTTATCACACAATAACCTCGCTCAATAAAGAACATGTAACCTGCCTCTCTCCGTGTTTCCCTTGGTGGACAGTCACAAAGTACAAGATAACAAAAAAAATGTGAATACTTTATCTTCCAACTAGTTGTAGAACAAATAACAACATTAGAGAAGAGATTCTGACTCAATAACAGTCACTTGTATACGAAATACTTGATATTCGATACAGAAAAATGACTTTACTTTTCTCTCTGAATTAACAGCCTATCATAAATTCTAGAAAATCCACTAAGCCCTTATTTGAAACCCATTATTTCAAATAATATAGTTTATAATAGTAAATTCTTGAAGAATGTGTGGTTAAAAAGTAGGGATTCTTTTTTGGGTTTATACATACAATAAAATATTGGTAGAATGTGCGATTCAAAATGAGTTTTGAAAAAAATGAGATTTTAAATAATGGGCTATCAAACAGGAATGTCTCTTCCCTGAGCACTATTCATCATTTGATCAAAGCAAAAGCAAAAGCATGAGGATGATGATAATCACACACAGCTGAGTGCCACATATTGCATCATCACTCAACCACTCGTGAGACAGATACACAGTTGCAAGTTTCATACAACCAGTACAAAAGCTTAATGACAGCCTCAAAATTCATTTCTTTATTGCATCTGGTTTCCTCAAGGAACATCCCATCTTTTCTTCTATTAGAGGTTGTTTGGTCCAGGAGTTTTTACATAACTTTCTACCAAAACTTATTTCCAACCACACATTTTGTAGGACCCATTAATTTCACACTTTTCAACCTCTTTTCAACCACACATTCTCCCAAAAATTCATTTTTCCTCCGATTTCTCCCACACCAAACAAGCTCTTAATCTCCATATTAATCAACTAGCTATCCAGTTCAAAAAGACATTTTATTACGAAGCAATCCAAAAGGGTAAGACAGAGACACAAAATTCAGATGCCTACAAATAAGGTTCCCAATCAACTGGGAGACTAAAAACTACTCCCTCAGTCCGACCTTGTTTGCGAATCAAAGATCTACTAATATTTGACACCTCAATATGATTGCATATAGTTTTCACGTCACCCTTCTAAAATCAAAATGCATATAAACATTTAATAATATAAGAACAGATAGCTCTACACAAAACACGACTACACAGATAAGCCTTAAAACAGCTGAAGCAATCCCGTGCTAGTCTCTTTAAATGGATACATCATATGTTCTATGTGTTTTATAATGATTCCACATAACTACAGGCATAGTACTCACTTTCTATTCTTTATGCATACATTTTTGGTCACCTAAAGGCAATTTATCAATGTGGAAATGTGATTAATATTTTTGGCCAGTGATAATCTTCATAGAAGCATCCCAAAAATAGAAACTGTGACAAACAATAAAGGAGAAAGTACTCCTGGATACTATGCTATAAAAAATACCGTGAGCTACAGCCCACAGTGCACAGATATAATTTGGTGGCTTGTCAAATTGAAAAATCATATTTCCACATAAATGCAATATAAATAATTTCAAATATAGAGGCTGTGTGTAAATACAGTGTTTATTAAATGCGGAAGCAATAGTAAGAAAGGAAGTGCACGGACAAAGCATTATATTAGCAACACCAACGAGTCAAAGCCAATAATAGTATTTTTGCATACTAAGTTAAAGAGTTTACTCCTTCAAGATAAATTTTATTTAAATCTAACTAACCCATACTTCTAAAGGTCATCCTAGCCCCTTTCAACTATATGAGAATCTCTCCAAAATTGTGTAGCAACCCAAGTTTGTTTTAATATGTACATGCCACGAGGCCAATGATATTATCAAACAAACAAGAGGCACTTCTCTAATTCACCTAGCTAGAGGACATAAGAATATACATACCTAACTATTCGTTTTCAAAGTAAGCGTGATTAACAAGAACGTATGTAACGATCATAATATAGGAGTACACTAAACATCTACCGAGAGTAGAAACCTTGGAGAAATGCACCATTTATTCATTGCTAACTGTAAAAAATTCATCAAAAATCCCATTCATTTTCAGGGCACCAATTGTAATCCAATCAACACGTTTAAAATTCGCTCTACAACAACAAATACTTAATTCACCGCAATGAATAATCTATCTCATCCTTTCATCATTCTATTTCAAATCTATATAATGTAAAATTTAAAGCACAAAGATTTTTAAGAGCCCAAAAGAATTGTTACCACCATAAACTGAAAATCCTGCAACTAAGCAGTTACTCCATCAGCATTAGTGGCGGCTTTAGCATTGTATAAAGCCTCCCCTCTGCTCTTCTCCTCTTCAATTAGCTTCTTTTTATTCTTCTCGATTGCATTTGCCACTTCAGCCGGCATGTACTTCTCATCATGCTTGGCCAAAACCTCTGTGGCCGAGAAATAGCAATCCAAACTCCTTGCCTTCTCCATAATTCCCAATTTATTGGTATTCCTCAATACGCCTTCCTCCTTTTTCCTAATTTCCTCATTGAACGGCTTAATAAACCCCTCCACCACAACCGAATGACCCTCCCCGGAAAAGATCTGGCAACCTGCCTTCGTATTTGACCAAAATATCTGTGATCAAGTCCGTAATTACAAATTGGGTTTCAGGGGACGATGGCAATTGGGCAACACTGTTTTCCAGTACTAACCCGCCAAGCCGGAATTTCGATTTGCTAGGGTTAGAATTGTACTTTTGCAGGGCGTCCGTTGGGGTGATGTAGAAGACGAGCTGATCTTGAAACTGATTGAGTACTATAACTATAAATCCGGTGATGCAACTGAATGTGAGGGCGTAGGTCCAGAGGCGGCGGTTCTGGAGATGGCGAGCTCGTGCCCTGTTACAAACCCAGCTTCAAATATCACTCCAATAACAATCAGAACCCTAAATATTTTAAATCCAACAATTAACAAGTGACCCGTAAATGTCGATGTATTAAGTGAATTGAATTACAGAAAGTGAAAGATAAAAATAAGAGAAAGAAGGGAACTGAGGAGGGGATAGAATTCAGAAGAGAGAAGATTTGAAAATATTCCAAAAGCTTCCTCCAACAGAATTTGATCATTCTATATATTATTGGCCGGAACTCGTGCATTGAAATAAAAATGTGAAATCTCTAGTGACTAAAACGTGAATGAAGCCCGTCAGCCAAAAGACGTCGTTCCTGTATTTGTAATTTAGTTAGTGCGATTGCCCCTTTTTCCCCTCTTTCCTTTCCCGCCCCAATGCATCAGCTTTTCCGATAACTTTTTAGGTGGCCTTCTGTAACATCCAACCCCCATAAAAGAACCTTGTCCCCAAGGTTCAAAATTTGGAAACCTCTGCAGAATATCCTCTAGTAATTCCCATGTGGCTTCATCGCCATCCTTCTCCTTCAACTTGATTAACCAGTACACCTGAACTCTTCGTCTCTTCTCCACTTCTTTAACCTGTAATATAGCTTCGGGTTGTAACTCTTGGATCGATGGTCCAATTCTGGGTAATTCAGTGACTTGCACAGATTTGGTTCCAATTTTCTTCTTTAACGACACATGAAAGACAGGATGGATTCGAGCTTGTTCCGGAAGGGCTAACCTATATGCCACCGTACCAATCTTCTCCACAATCTCGTAAGGGCCAAAATATTTGACACTAAGCTTCTGATTGGTTCTTTTGGCTAAAGATTG
This sequence comes from Ligustrum vulgare, assembly GCA_963555705.1. Taxonomy (NCBI): domain Eukaryota; kingdom Viridiplantae; phylum Streptophyta; class Magnoliopsida; order Lamiales; family Oleaceae; genus Ligustrum; species Ligustrum vulgare. The sequence goes on from OY743180.1 coordinate 3,063,359, forward strand.
TTGTTGGTAGGGATGTAGTTTCAGATATACCCACTCCCCGACTAAGAATTCTCTGTCTGTCCGTTTTTTATCTGCATACATTTTCATTCTCGATCTCGCTTGCGCCAGGCTTTCCCTCAATCTATTATCCATCTCATGCCTCTCCTATAGCAATGCTTCTACTGAGGCGACATTAGTTTGCTGATAAGGCCCTAGGGCCAATTGAGGGGCGGAATATCGTAAAGAGCTTCGAAGGGAGTTCTTTGGATAGCTAAATGATAAGTGGTGTTGTACCACCACTCTGCTAGAGGTAACCATCTGCTCCAAGCGAGGGGTTTAGAATAAGTCATGCATCTTAGGTATGATTCCAAACAATTGATTCAACCTTTCAGTTTGGCCATCCATTTGGGGATGATATGCGGTGCTGAGAAGGATATCTACTCCCAATAACTTGAAAAGTTCTTGCCAAAAGGAGCTGGTGAACACCTTATCCCTGTCCGAGATAATGCTTTGTCGTAACCCATGGAGCTTACTGATGTTATCCAAGAATAGATGAGCTATTGTAGAAGCAGTGTAAGGGTGGCTTACAACAACAAAATGCCCGTATTTGGTGAATCTGTCGACCACCACCAAAATAACTGTCTTACCCTTGGAGCAGGGCAACCCTTCCACGAAATCCGTGGAAATGTGACTCCATGAGTAGGCTGGTTCTGGTAGGGGCTGTAAAAGACCTGGGTAAGCTACTCTTTCACTCTTACATTTCTGACACACTTCGCACTGGAGAACTTCTTTCTTGATATCTTAGTCATGCCAAGTCAAAAGAAATGTTGTTTAGCTCAGTATATACAAGCTTGGATGCCTTAATGCCCCCCTTGTTGAGAGTTGTGGATGTTTCGAATGAGTTTCTGCCTGACTTGTCCCCCACCACCAATGTACATCCTCTGTCCGTATCTTAATACACCATTTTGGAATGTGAATTTGTTTTCTGCCTCTGAATCCACCGTCAGTGCTTGAATTTTGTGGTTGGAAAATGCATCTCCATTATAACTGCTGACTACTTCTTGTACCCATGAAGGCACCATCGTGGATATGGCTGCACATTCTCCCTCGAGTTCTTCCCTCCATGATAGGGCATTGGCTACTATATTTTCTATCCCTTTCTTGTACTGAATTTCATAATCCAATCCCATGAGCTTAGTCAGCCACTTTTGTTGCAACGGGGTGGTGATCCTTTGTTCTAACAAAAACTTCAATGACTGATGATCAGTTTTTAGAATAAAATGGTGGCCCTCGAGGTAATGTCTCCATTTCGTGACAGCAGTGACCAAGGCTAGGAGTTCCTTCTCGTAGATTGATAGGCCCAACTTTCCTGTCCCTATAGCTTTACTGAGGAACGCTATAGGTCGCTTCCCCTGCATTAGCACCGCCCCAATTCCACCGTAACAAGCATCTGTTTCAACTACAAAAGGTTGGTTGAAATCTGGCATAGCTAGAGTAGGCGTAGAACTCATGGCTGCTTTTAGCTTTTGGAAAGCCGAGGCAGCCTCTTCATTCCATTCGAAGGCATCCTTCCTTAACAGGTTTGTAAGTGGCTTGGCAACAGTCCCGTAACCTCTCACAAAATTTCGGTAATACCTCGTCAAGCCAAGGAATCCCCTTCGTTGCTTCAAATTCCTTGGCGTAGGCCACGCTATCATTGCCTCTACCTTATGGGGATCAGCTGACACTCCTTCGCAGCTGATTATGTGACCCAAGTATTCGATGCTAGATTGGCCAAAAGCACACTTACCGAACTTGGCGAATAACTGTTGCTTCTTCAAGATACCCAAAACAACCCTCAAGTGAGCACAATGTTCAGCTATACTGTGGCTATATACCAAGATATCGTCAAAAAAAACAAGCACGAATTTCCTCGAGTGTGCCGCAAATACCTTGTTCATTAGACTTTGAAAGGTTGCTGGTGCATTAGTTATCCCAAAGGGCATAACTCTGAACTCGTATAAGCCTTGATGTGTTCGGAAGGCTGTTTTATAAACGTCATCTGGTCTGACTCTAATCTGATGGTATCCCGCCCTTAAGTCGACCTTAGAGAAGTACTTGGCCCCAAATAATTCATCAAGGAGTTCATCAATTCTAGGTGTGGGATATTTGTCTTTGACTGTAAGGCTGTTCAATTGTCGGAAGTCTACACAAAATCTCCAACTCCCGTCCTTCTTCTTAACCAGCAATACTGGCGAAGCAAAGGAGCTGTTACTTGTTTGTATAATGCCTGAGTCCATCATTTCTTCCACCAATTTTTCAACTTCCGCCTTCTGAATGTAGGGGCATCTATAGGGCCTCAGCTTGAAAGGTTGGGCTCCTTCCTTTAACACAATGGCATGCTCATGGTCCCTTTCAGGGGGCAATCCCTTTGGAGTTTGGAAAATGTCTTCAAATTCATTTATAACGGGTTGAATCTCTGTTGGTACTTCAGCTAATTCTTTCTCCGTAATTGAACACAACTGAGCCAACATACCATAATCTTGATTCTCCAATAATCCATCCATCTGTTCCCCTGTCATCATATTGAGGCCAACAGTATCTTCACTTCTTAGTGTGACCTCGTGATCATCATACTTAAAACTGATGTAGCCTTCCCTAAAGTTACAAACCATTGGTCCGAATTGACTCAACCAGTTAATCCCCAGCACTATGTCACTGCCTCCAAGGTTGAGAGTCCTTAACTTGAACTGGAATTCGTAATTCTGCATCCTCCAATATAAGGGTTGTTTCATGTTCCTGCTTTCTAACTTCTGTCTGTTAGCTACTCTAACCGTCATGGACCTATGGCCCTCAATTTCATAGCCCAGTGTCTGCACCAACCTCTCGTCTACAAAGCTGTGGGTACTCTCGCTGTCTATTAGAATAAAGACTTTCCTTCCCTTTAACCTTCCAGGGATTCTAATGGTTATGTGCTTCGTATTCCCCAACAGAGCATACATTGAGATGTGCATGAACTCCTCCACCTCCCCATCATGAGTGACATCCTCATCGCCCTTTTCTTCTTTGCTTTCATCCTCCTCTTCCACTACAATATAGTTGAACACCCTATTCTTGCACATGTGTCCAGGGGTATACTTCTCATCACACCTAAAACACAGCCCCAAATTCCTCTTAGTCTGAATGTCAGCAGAAGAAATAGTCTTATATTTCGGGTTTTGGTTAGTTTGGTTTGGAGAACTGAGATTTCGAGGGTTGCTTTGGTCTTGGTTTGGAAGGAACCGATTCTCTGGGTGTTATAGATAGTCTTAGTGAATGTAAAGTGTTTATTTGGTTTGGAGTTTTTGTTAAGTGCATGGATGGTAGTTTCCTGTAGAAGAGCAATTTCAAAAGCATGGGATAAGGAAGAGGGCTTCATCATCTTTACCATTGATCTAATTTCACCTTTAAGTCCACTTGTGAAAACGGAAATATAATAGCTCTCCGGGGCTAAGGGTAACAACACCATGACTTGAGATTTCAATTCTTCAAATGACTCCATATATTCACCTACATTACCTGTCTGCTTAATCTTGGAGAAGGTTTCAACCACTTCCTCCACAGCATTACCAGTGAACCTCTTGCAAATTTCGGTGGAAAATACCCCCCATGTAGCGTTTGGAGATCCAGCAGAGAAGCTTTGAAACCATATATCTGCTTTACCCTGTAAATACATTTCAGCGATCCCCACCTTGACCTCCTCCCTAATGTTATGGATTTGAAAATACTTTTGAGCCTTCCTTACCCATTCTCTCGCCCCTTCTCCATTGAAGTAGGGAAAATCTATTTTGGGAAGCCTATCATGTACTCTTTCCTCCGATCTGTTGATTGAGTAAAAACTATTACCCGTTGGTGTAGGCAGTAATCCATCTCCCGCTAAATAAGGCGCCTCAACCACTTTCTCTTTGTTTTGGCTACTCGACCCAGTATACTGAGGTTTTGAATTCATGTTGGTTTCAATAAGATTACGTATATCGATCAACTGCTGCTAAAATCCTTTCACCATCCTATCAAATTTTTCATCAGACTGATTTATCTTAGCTACCAGATTGTCATTAACATTGGCGATCTGTAACTCCATTTTCTCTTCCGACCCGACACATTTCTCACCTAATTCCTCCACTGATTCCTTTAAACCGAATACCACGCCTTCCAGTGCCCGTTTCTCCTGGTCAATTCATTTGATAGCTTCCTCCATAGTTTTAGCTCTAGTTTCCATCTTCCCAGACACACCTCAACTGCTCTGATACCAATGTTACAAACCCAGCTTCAAATATCACTCCAATAACAATCAGAACCCTAAATGTTTTAAATCCAACAATTAACAAATGACTCGTAAATGTAGATGTATTAAGTGAATTGAATTACGGAAAATGAGAGATAAGAATAAGAGAAAGAAGGGAATAGAGGAGGGGATAGAATTCAGAAGAGAGAAGATTTGAAAATATTCCAAAAGCTTCCTCCAACAGAATTTGATCCTTCTATATATTATTGGGTGGAACTCGTGCATTGAAATAAAAACGTGAAATCTCTAGTGACTAAAACGTGAATGAAGCCTGTCAACCAAACGACGCCGTTCCTGTGTTTGTAATTCAGTTAGTGTGGTTGCCCCTTTTTCCCCTCTTTCCTTTCCCGCCCCAATGCATTAGCTTCTCCAATAACTTCCCAGGTGGCCTTCTGTAACATGCCCCGATGTCAGGCTTGTTTGTCCAGGTCGGGCGGGTGGATAGGAAGCGGAGGTTGAATGGGAGGGAGGGTTTCTGGAAGTGGGTTATGATTGGCGGTTCGTGGGGTTTGAAGAGGGAATATAAAGGGTTCGGTTTAGAGAGGACAGTGGTTGAGGTCGTGGTGAAGTGGTGGCGGAGAAGGGAAAGGGGTGGCGACGACAGCGGTGGCGGAGGAGGTGGGAGGTGAATCTAGAAGCCATTCTGGTGAGATTTGTTGGAATAGCCTTTCCAAAAGGCATAGTTTTTCAAAATGCCCTTTTTATGCAAAATATCTTTATTACCCTTAGAGCAATATTAGTCTTGGAAGGAAATTGTAGAGGAAAAAACTAGGGGGGAAATGTAAAAGAGGGGCCAAATTTGGCCACTCTTCTACATTTTTCACCCCAAAAATAGATTTTTCCCCCCACATGTCCCCCACACTATTTGAATGTAGGGGAACATGGGGGAATAAACCCATATTTGGGTTTTTTCTCCCCAACACTACCTATGCTCTTAATGAATTGAATTATTTTCTTTGTAAGATATATCTCTGAATTAGTCAGGTTGATTTATTTCAATATTTTTATTATATTCTTATTTTTTAATCTTTTAAGTTCTTCTAAAAATGCTCTATATTGTGATAATTTCTCAAAAGATTTAGGATATTCTTTCTTAGGTATATATCATAATCTTATTCCATCTGAAACTTCATCTTCTATATCTTCGTATTCTTCTATAATTTTATAAACCGTATTTATATTTTTTGTTGTTTCAACAGAATTAAATTCTTTTTTATTTAAGATAGCATAGTCAATATCTTCGTATATTTCCTTTAATTTAGATTGTCCAACATAATGTATATTTTTAGATTTTTCAGCAATAGTTAATAAAAATGAAATTTCTTTATTTTCTAAATATAATTTATGATCGTAGTTATTAGAAGTTGATGCTTGTGAAGTATCCATAGATTATTGGGTTGGTAAATTATTATACAAAATTTTCTGGTATAAATCCATTCTTTGATTTAGTAAAATACAATAATTTGCAATATATTGTTCGTATTTTTCTAAAAGTTTATTATATTCTTTAGAAGATATGTTTTCATTTTCCATTTAATGTTTAATATCTTCAATTTTATCTTTCAGTTTTTCTAAAAGGTTATCAAGTCCTTCGATTGTATATCCTGGCATTTAAGTTTGGAATGTATTTGTCGTAATTTTATTTTCTAATTCCATTTTGAGCTGTAATATATTAGAATAATCTATAATATACTGATCATAATTTTCTAAAAGTATATAATATTGTTCAGATGATTCATCCATATCTATTAAATGAGATATAATGTTATTTATTTTTTCCATTATTTTTTTTAACAAATTATCTAATTCTTTAATAGTATATCCAGACATTATAAACACAGAGATAAATAATTTATAAAGTTTCAAGTAATTTTTCAAATTCTATCAATGTTTAAGAATTGATAATATCCATGTCAGCCATAATATCTGTACTTGGTTCAAATGGTATATTATATTTTGAAATACTTTTTTTATATTTTCTACTTTATCAATTATATCTTGAATATCATGTATCATTATAGATCTTACAGTTCATATAGCAAAGTTTTCTATTAAATTTTCTTTAAAACTGTTTAATATCTCTTGTGATGCGTAGAGTTGCTCTTAGTATCCTATTTTATCAATTTCATTTTCATATTCAATACTTTTTTTACTTTTGATATTCTTTTTAACTTTATATGGACCTCTCTTAGTTCTGAGTTTTTTCATGATATAATTACTTTCATTCATGATATTAAGATTTTCAAAAACTGGTATAAAAACATTCATATCTTCCATCACTGTCATAATCTATTACAGGATTATAATCATTCTCACTACTAAACACGTATCCTAAATATAATTCATTATTTATTTCAGTGTTATCACTATCAAGCCAAAAATAAATAATCGATTTTGTAATTTCTAATCATAATATTCTTTTTAATGTTGGAAAAATAGCTAACAAACATGGCATATAGACATGATATAACTTTTTTATTTCATTATTTGGTCTAGTAAACTATTTATGCATGAATAAAGGTTCAATTATGCTATGATATTAGTCATTATAAGGACTTTTTTGATAATTAAATTTAACAATTCTGAATTCTGTCATGTTAAAAGCTCTTCTTCCTCCTAATTCCGTAAAGATAGATATATTAAGAATACTAACATATTTTTCTGTTCTCAGTACCTTTGTATTTTCCTTCTATTGTTAGTGACATTCAGACTTATAAGTTTCTGCTCCACACCCTCCAATGGCTTCCTACCGTTACGGGTTATTAGCTAAACATGGATGCCTTCACTGTATACCTCTTTAGATGGAAAATATTTTAGGGCAGAGTGTAGGGAGTTTTCTTAATAATATATCTTCTTTTTGGAAATAGGATTTAGAAGACAAGAATTTAGAAACTCATCATAATATGATAAGTAAATTGAGATTTTATTGATAATATGAAGATTGACAAAGGATTGGTATGAAAAATTTTCAAAGACAGAAGATTTTTGGTTTCCTCACAAACTGAGTGTTCAAGAGAGTTATGTCTTTCAACTAGCCCGGAGGCCTCTATTTATAATATTACATTGAACACAATTACATCAATGCTTACATCATCGACCAAACAATTTCACAGCTTTTATCCTCTAAGGACACACATGTCCCTCTATTATTTATTACATCACATGACCCTTACATTATAGGGACACTTATCCTTCTATTTTTTGGTCTTGACATGGCCCCTACATTGTTCTGCATTGTTGCATTAAAGTAGATCTATTAAACAGCTTCCACTTGTCCATCAATTCTGTTGGCATGTAAAGCAGATTCATCAAGTGGCTTCCACCTGTCCATCAATTCCTTTGGCATGTGGGGCAATTCCTGGCAATGCACACTTCTTGCAAAGTGGCAAAGCTTCCATGGATTTGATGAGTGTCAAATTTGTTGATGTATTCTTGCAAGATTGTTGACTTTTATTTTCTTCCATTAGTGAGTAGGGTACATCCATTATACTGGCATATGCATTTGAATTTTCTCATACAGGTTTTTGGCAATGTTGTAGAGGACTTTAATTCCCAACACCCTTTGGGATCTAAATCATGATCTTGTAATGTTTGGTACCGGCTTGGTATTTTTTCCAACTTCAATTTGAGAATTTCGAGCAACATACCCAATCGTGTTAATATGCTCAGCAGGATAATATATCTTTCCATCAATTTCAGGACTGATAGAATAAAATTTTAAATATATAGGTCTTCCTTAAACAAACTTTAAAATTTCTCCTTTTAGAAAATCATCAAATTTTTCGATTTCTTTCAGATCTTTTCCTGGATAGATAAGATCCAAAAATCCATAATCAGCTGCAATTTTTATCATGACGGGGTCTCCTCCCTGAGTAACGATCAATCGTGGGTATACATGATCTCCAGATGAAATGTAATAACAATCACATTCTTGAAGTTCATTAATAAATTCGACAGTAGTTTTATATTTGTTTTCTTTTGGTAAAAAAGGGGAATCATTTTCCTCTTCAACACGAATTCTGACTACCTTTGTATGTTCATCTTTGGCATTGATTGTGATTTTTCGAGGACTGGCTTCATTTATAACAACTTTTTGGGACTTAGTTCATCTCTTTTAATCGTTGGTACACCACTGCTTCCAGAAGATGTACATGTTTGTATTTTTGATATAACTTGTTTGGTAATTAACGATTCAAACTGAGATTCAATCTCAATTATATTATCGCTCAATTCTTTAGTATAATTGTGATGAAATGTTGAGATTTCCATCAGTTGCTTGAAACTTCCTTGGAGAGTTTTTGCAAGTTGTTCAATTCCAAACTTTATATCTTCAGCTTCCTCTGTGAGGAATTTCATTCGCTTTTTGGCGTCTATCAATGATTTTTTTATATTATCCATCTCTAATTTAATATTCCTGCTTAAAAAGTTCGCAAGATAATTATTGACACATTTAATATGAACTATATCAAAATTATAAAATGCCAAATAGGTTTGCCATCTATGGAGCCTTCTATATTGAGGTTCTGGTGGGTACTTATTTTTTACTAAACCTGCAACTTGAGAATTATCAGTTTCAACAATGAATTTCTTAGATAATAAAAATAATGAAAACTTCTTTATTCCTTTGATGATTGCTAACAATTCTTTCTCATGAGTAGTATAATTTATTTCTGATTGGTTAAACGTTCCACTTGAGTATCTACAAATTTCATTAAGATCTGTTTTTAATATTGCTGTCCAATACTTATCCGAGGCATCGGTATTAACTATCAGATTATCTTTTTCATCTGGTAATCTTAATTTTGGCAAATTTTTACATTCTTCTTTTAGTGATTTGACAATTTCTGTGTGTTCATCACTCCATCCTTTGGTATTTGTTTTTCTGAGTAAAATTTGAATTTTATATTTCTTTTTTGATAGATTTTTAATAAATCATTCTGCATAATTTAAACATCCTAAAAATTATTGTATTTGTTCTTTTAATTCTAATTTATCTAAAAAACTTTCTATCTTCTTAGATATATGTGTTTGTAATTTTATCCCTCTTTTATCTATTGATAATTCAAGAAAATCAATTTCTTATTTTTCCATTATAGCTTTATTTTTTGAAAGAACAATTTCTTCTTTTTTGCATTCATTTATAAATTTCATTAAATGGTTTCTATATTCTTCTCTATTGTTAGAACATATTAATATACCATCCACATAGACAATTAAGAATTCATTAAATTTTCTAAATATGTTGTCCATTCTTCTTTGATATATTTGTGGTGCATTTTTTAAACCAAATGACATAACCATCCATTCATACTTACCTTGGGGTGTACTAAATGTTGTATATTGAATATTATCCTCTTCCATTTTTACTTGCCAAAATCCTGATTTGCAATCAAATTTAGAATAATATTGTTTTCCTTTTACAAGATTTATTAGTACTTCTTTATTTGGTAAAAAGTATCTATCAAATTTAGTATATTTGTTTAATTATTTATAATTTATTACCATTCTAGATTTTCCTCTTTTTTGTTCAGAATGTTTCATGACCATGAAGGCTGGACTACTATGGGGTCCATTACTAGATCTGATTAATTTTTGGTTAAGTAATTCTTTTATTTGAGTTTTAAATTCTTGTGTATTTTGTATGGTATACATCATTGGTCTAACTCTTATAATAACATTTTTTGTTAATTCTATTTTAGCTTTTGAATGATGTGGTTTCCAAAATAATAATGGATTCTCTCCACAATTTTTTTTCTAGTTGGTCAATGATTTTTTCCATGTTTGTTTGTATGTTCGTTTTTAAGACTTTCTTATACATTATTCTTTTATTTTTTATTTCATTTTGTGTAATTGGTTTTTTCTCCCATTTATCACCACGCTGTATTGGCTGAACTCTATAAGGTCTAAATTCTCTTGGTATTTTCAGTAAATGTCCGCAAGGTGTTTGTAACATTATCATATAATTATTTTGCTTATAATATTGAAATTGTTGTATAAAGTCATTTCCTAATAATATATCACATTCTAATTTGTTATAACTATATATCTTGTTCACAACTATTTGTTTACTTCCTAGTATTATCTCGATTTTATTAGCACTATTAATTATATGAGTATTTTCTCCTGTAACTCCTGTTATTTTTATTCTCTCATCAGTATTCCATGATTTTATTAAGAAATTCTTAAATATTGTTATATCACTTCTTGTGTCTATTAATGCACATGTTGTTATATTTGTTTCAACAATAGTAACTTGAATATAAACAGCTAATGGAAAACTTATTTGGTTATTCATTTATTCAGTTTTTTAGCATAATATAGTTTGACCATTATGAGTTATATATAATCCTTCACGTTTTATACTATAATCTTCTAGTCTATCTTGGAAGCTCATTCCTAATAATACATGGGGATTTACCATACTATTATCTACATGACATGGTACTAAGAGATTTATTCCTCCTATTTTTATTGGTACTTTAACTTCAAGTTCAGTTATATGTATTTGTCCATCAAAATTTATATATTTATACGAATCAGTTCTATGAGATATTAGTCCTTTATTTCTGTTTGAATCTATATGACATTCACTAGCTCCCATGTCAATTAGTATATTTAATTCTTTTATATGTTCTATTCCATTGAAATATTCACTTTCTATTCTCATATTTCCAGCATTTATATTAAGTTTTATTTCTCTTGTATTACTAGTTTCTCCTAATTGTTTTCTATTAGGTAAACTCCCTGATCTTCTAATTAATCTGTCATCTTCAAATGTTATGTTATTATTATGGTATTCTTCTTCTCTTAACTCTATAATTTATGGTTTATTTTTTATTATAGTAAGTTCATAATTTCTTGGAACTAAATCTATTTGTTTATCTGGTTCCACGGCTTTACCAAAATCTTTGCATTCTTTATGAATTTCAATATATGGTTTTTTAGAATAAATGTTTCCATAATTAGAATTAGTAAATGTGTATAATACTCTGTATTCTATAGTCATAATTTTATCTCCTGGTTCCATTATATCATCTTTATGTAATTTGAAATGTAGTCCTAAAACTTCATTAAAATTTCTATCTTTTAATGATGTACAATATTTTGGGTAACATGTAAATATTAGTTTCTTATATGCTAGATTTCCTTCTACTGTTCCTAAATGACTGTCTTGTAAATTTATAATTCTTCCATCATGTAAACTTACAGTCAAAGGAGAATTTAATCCTTCTCTAAACAGAGATTTAAACATTATTTGGATACCTGCTAGGTAAACATATTGAATCTTTTCACTTTGTTTTCTATTGATCTTTGTTAATAATTCTGTAACCGTATTTTTTGTTAAAAGATTTAATTTGTGTGTTCCTTGAGTGGTTCTAACATCTATTACCCTTTCAATTTTATGATATTCATTTATTGTTACTTTTTCTCTTTTCCATATTCCGTCTAATATTTCTCATTTTCCTATTTTCAAATCTAAAGATAATTTTTGTATTTTTCTGAACTTATTATTATCAAAAGTTACTTTTAATTCATAACCTTCTATTCCTTCATTTTATTGTTTATCTATGTTCTTATTTGTTTCTATTTTTTCTATTTCTTTATTCTGATCCTGATTCATTGCTTTCTGAATCTGTTTCAATTATATAGACTTCTTGATCATAGTATTATTCAATATCAGATATTTCGTTTAGTTCGCTTTCTATTTCTAGATATTCTTTTTATAATATTTTAACTTTCTTTTTGTTACAATCAGGGCTTATATGTCTCATTTCTCCACAATTCCAACATTTGCATTGGCTTTTGTCTTTCTTATAAGTCCTATTTTTCTGTTTTTTATTTGGGTTATATTTTCTTTTATAATATTTTCTCTTAGATTTTATATATCTTTTCTTAAAATTTCTGAATTTTTTAAACTTTCTATTTTTATATTTTCTTTTATTATTATTATTTTTTCTTTCAGGGTTACATCCCCATTGGGTAAGTTTTTCCATATCTTCACAACATATTCTAGTTAATTTTCCTGATTTCTTTAATAATTGTCTTTGTTGACATATATATATGCTAATATTTCAAATAGGAATTTTATTCTTGTTCCTAATGTTTTAAGTGTTCCAGAGTTATTTCTGATAAATTTTTCAAATTCTATTTTAAAGTATATTCCTCATGAACCTGGTAATTTATTGTAATACATATCTCTATATACTTCTTGGTTTTCATTACTATAGAATTGGACATAATAGTATTCTTTAAATTCACAGGTGTATTATTTGATTTTACACATCACATATTGTTAAATTTATTAATCTTACTCTTGCATTATCTTTTTTTCTAATTGATTCTACTTCATCATTACTTATCCAATTTTCTCCTAAAAATCCATCCGCAATATAATCTACTAACTTTTCTATTCCTTTTTTAATTGATTTTATTAGTTCTGTTTGTACATTTCTTTTTATTAATACTTTTGTATCACTACTTATTCCTTTCCACCAATTTCTAACATGTCCTTCAAAAGATGCTACTAAAAAAATTATCATTCTATCAGTATTTTCCCATGTACCATATTTATTGTATAAAAAGAATAGTATCATTGAATCTGCCCAAGTTAATAAGACTTTTTAGTATCTATTTTACAATCCAGGTCTAATTTTGTTCCTCCATGATTAATGAGTTTATCATAATTATTATTTGGTTCAAATCTATCTTTATATTTATTCCCTCTAGGTGGTTGTCTATCTCTGATTCTATCATAATATTGTCGGTGTGGTTTACTATATAAGGGTGCATAACTTTCATCTGGATCTGGTAATTTTTGTTTGAAAGTTTCTGTTGGAGCTGGGTTAGGTGCTCCTCCAATATTCATTAAAACTTGGTATTCATTAAAATTTTCTATGCTTAACTGATCAAAATTTTCTATAAGCAAATCTAATTCTTCATTCATTTTTGTCTTGTTCTTCTTCAGCTTTTTCTTCAACTTTTAATTTTCCTAAAGTTTTTCTATAGATTTTTGTAATTCTAATTCTTCTTCTATTATTTTTGGTAATATGTTTCTCCTAAATTCATCATCCATACTTACTGCTTCTATTATAATTTTTTTTTTTGTTCAAAGTGTTTCTTTCATATTCTTAGTATTTCTTTTTCTATGAATTTTTTATCTATTTTTTTATCTTTGCTTTTACTATTTTCTTTGAATTCTCTAATATTTAGTTTTAGTATATTTATATCATTTCTTATTTCTTTTAATTCATTTTTTACTTCTTGTACATCACTTATTCATGATTTTATTAATATTTTTGGATCTTCAATATATTCACTTATCGACATTTTATACTCTTGTTTTTTGAGTTTTTTTGTACCTTAAATAGTCTGTCATACATATCATCTATTTTTATTTCTAACTTTTTGATTCTTTCTTCTATTGATATGATTATTTTATTTTCATTATTTCTTATTTTTTCATTTAACCTATCTATTTTTTCTATAATTATTCCAATTTTATCTTGATTAATTAATTTTCCTGATTTTCTTTGGAATTCTTTTAAGATTTTTTCATCTATATTTTTAACTTCTCCTATCATTTCTTTTAATTCTTTAAATTGTATTGTTAGTTTATTTTGAATATTTTGTAATTTTTCTTTGATATTCATGTCTTGTATATTTAATTGTTGTAATTATTTGATAGCTAATTTATCTTGTAAATTTATGTTTTTATATGTTTGCCATAAAAAGGCACTTATCCAATTTAATTACATGTTAAGAAATCAATCAGATTCTCCCCATGAGCTTAATGGTTGAAATATAGTTGTATTAGCTCCTTTTATTTGGTATGATCCTACTGGTAAATTGATATTTTCTATTATCTGTTTTTCAAATTTTATTTCTGGAAATTATGTCATTAATTCCTTCCTTTAATATGTTCGATTTCTAAGATAAGTTCTGTTTCATATTTTGCTTATTTATAATTCATTATTTGATATTCACAATATTCTTCTATTGATCCAATCATTAATTTTCTATGATATATTCTATAATATTTTAGATAGTCTTCCAATGTATTTGTTTCATCATGTTTTTTTCTGGTGGCAAAGTCAAACAATAAGTCACATTACTCACTTTCTCTACTATTGCAAATGGTTTGACGAAATGAGGCCTTAATTTCTCTCTCTTGCCGAAACAAAAAGTACCCTTCAGAGGAGCTACTTTCAAGAACACTTTCTCTCTAATCTCAAACTCTAAGTTTTTTCTTCTTTGATCGGCATAGCTTTTGTCTGTCTTGGGCAGCTTTAATCTGTAATCTGATATTCTAGATCGCATCAACTGTTCTTTCAATAAGTTCTGGTCCTAATAATTTTCTCTCGCCACTTCATCCCAATAGATTGACGATCGACATCTTCACCCATACAGTGCTTCGTATGGTGACATATCAATGGTAGCCCGAAAACTGCTATTGTAGGCAAATTCCACCAATGGTAGATGATTCTCCCAACTACCACTCAAGTCTAGCACACAGGATTTAAGCATATCTTCCAGCGTCTGAATAGTGCGTTCAGACTGCCCGTCTGTCAGGGAATGGTGGGCAGTACTAAAATTTAATTTAGTACCCATTGCCACATGTAAACTTTTCCAAAATCTCGAAGTAAATCTCGAATCTCTATTCGAAAAATGGACACTATCAATACATGAAATCGGACAACCTCTTTGACATATATCTGTACCTCATACAAAGCTATGCGAAAAGACGCTTGATAGCTATTGAGTAGAACTCAATCAATCATCCGACATTATCCAACTTATTAACTCCTTCATTAACCTTCTATTTCCGACCTTTCATAGGATCTATACTAATATTGAAACCACAAAATATTCATTGATCCAATGCTTAAACTAAAAATCAAGAAGATTGATCAAGAATAAAACCTTATGATCCAAAACATAGAAATGCGGTATCAATTCCAAAACATTGAGTACAAAATCCAAACTTGGCAGAACCTTTCTGGAAAGATTCACATACGTAATCATTTCTAAACTCGATTGAGATTTCCTTTTCAAAATTGGAGAAATTCAAACTTAAATCATTTAGTCCATACTTTTAAATCATGCATCAAGTACCTGGTATCACATACTCATTCTAGTCGAGGACTAATGTAATAACTTAAAGCAGCATCATAAGGATCAGATATGATATTATCAAATCTAAGAAACCTCACTAACTTCCCAATCTGAAGATCAAGATACAATTTTCCCTGTTCTCCCAAAACTTCAATTCATGTTCCATTTTGAACAATACTCTGGTTAGGTCTAGCACATTGAATAAGACTTCTGTGAATCATATAGGATTCCTCATAAAATTTACTTAACTCAAAGATACAACCCCATTATAAGTAAAAGTCACACAACTGATCTTCTCAGGTTTTCCATTATCGTAGCAAATACTTTGCTCACATCAAAAGTACAACTGATAATAAGTAATCAACACTGCATCACCAAAATATTAAATAATTCCATATATCTTATGACTTAAAATGAAGATTCTCAATCGTAGGTAATATTTCACCATAATTCAATAAACCATCAAGATTAAATCAATTATCTCAATATTCACCCGATTCTTTCACGGGTTAACCATAACATCCATTAACCGTCTAGTCACCATATCTTGTAGTAATCGTGTAACATGCCACTTATCATCGTATCATATGACCTCAATTTAATCATATCAATTTCTCTAAGATTACAACATAATAACCATCATATCCATCACATAAACCTTTTACGTCAGAATACTCACTAAGATTTTATGCAAATCTCTCAAACTCAATAAATCTTGAATTCTACCATTTGTCACTCTTTCTTAGCAACACACTACTCCAAAGTAAGTAATCGTCGTGAAGTCTTATCCCCATTTTTCACAAATCCTATCCACAAGGACAAAATACATAAAAGTTCATTCCTTATTTTCGAAAAAATATACCATCAATAACAATCTCCAAAATTTTAAGGTATAATCTATCATAAACCTTTCATCGATCAAATGCATTACTTCTGTAATACTTGTACAAATTTAGGACCCGATAAAATTTCTTTCATCAATTTCATCCAACAATTTCTCTCATGATCTTCTAGTATCATAAATGAAAACTTAATGTACATCAGTGAATCATTCATTGATCATAAGGAAACCCTGATTCATTTTCCATGACTGAGTCCCATCTTTTTTTGAATTTCACTTAGAACCAAATATAGCATGACTTATTCATGGAAGGTCAACTTATTTCATAATCTCAACACATCAAGACTTTCAGTTCTCACCATATGAAAAATCACACTTTTCCTTATAATTATCTCTCGTACCTTATATATTCAAATGACCTTATGAAAATCATCATTATCTCACATAATTCCAAACATTCAATCACATGTCCCCAATTTCTTTGAATAAATGGTTACTCCTTTAAGGCATCTCACCATAAAATATTCTCAACACCTCCCTTTCATGATAACTGACTTTTCCAAATAATCATATTCCATGTAAATAACCAATTCTTTAACACATCATCTACCAATCAAATTCCAAAATAAATCAACAGTATTATCGCATACCATCATAGTTTATAATATTCTCCAATATAGGTGATCATTTAATAATCAATTTGTTCCCAAGAATAATTAAGATTCTTCCCAACAACGCCATAATATTTGTCTTCACTCATCTTTCAAAATATGACTTGACATTTCCCAATGTATGCATCAAGTCATCACATAACTTCATGTATACCTTGATATCCCAGTAGTTATATACATCATCTTGTTCTTGAAATTGTAAAACAAGGAGAGTATTTCAATATAACTATCTCCATTACAAAATAATTATACTTCGAATAAGCCAAAAATGTCTCAAGAGTCATTATCCCTTTTTTATCATTTACTAAATCTCGCTTGTGATGTAACTGAACTTGCAAGTCTAATATCAATTCCCTTAGTGGGTTGAATACCATACTATGCTCTTAATTCAAAATGATAAAATTCTAGGTAGAGTCTCCCTTGAAATTTGGACTTATCCAACCTGTTGGTATACTTCATAACCAACAATAATTCCAACAAACTTCAATACCACCAAAAATATCCCAGAAAATCAATTCATAATTCCTCACTATAACAATTTCAAATCATAGTTTCCAATATTACAATATCACTTCATTCAATACATTAATTGGCTCAAAAGACCACTCATTTGTCATACTTATAAATATATGCCAAAAATCATATTCCCAAAAATTTTTAATTACAAGATCAAACAACATTATAAATTTCTCTCAAAATAGAGGAATAATTCACTTACTCAAACATAATATCAAGTCCTTAATTCCCAATAATTAAGAACCAAATCTTTAAATCTCTAATTTCATAATTCTTCTCATAAAAGTCTCAATAAAATCATATTACTTATAATCTCAACATCTCATCACAACTTCATAAAACTGGCTTGCTATTTCTCGTTGATTTACTGGAACTATTGACAATAAGTGACTAATAAATTTCGCAACAGTTGCTCTAAAATCATTAGCCATGGACTTATAACGCGCGGCACAGTAGTCGATAGTGGTCATATATCCTAACATGAGGTGTTGGTCCAAACGATATATATTCCGAAAATATTGTCTAATCTTTCTGTTAACTCCTCGTAAATGGTGTCATGTCTAAAATCAATTATGCAAAGTCCAGCTAGGGTTCATCATTTCTAAGTTCGAGGACAAAAATTATTATAAAATTTTCTTAAATCATATTATTCCCATTATGCTCAACACTCATTTTCTTTCTTTTCTTTTCTTTCTGATTTGGATAAAAATTTCTCGTTATGCTCCAAAACTCATTTCTTTCTTTCTTTCTTATTCGGATACAATATTTTTTTCTTTTTCTCTTCATTCTTTCTCATAAATCATTAAAATAAGTATCTGAAATACTGAAATAACGTTAAACATCATAAACTTCTTTACCTCGGAGTTGGTGGGACGAATGATGGCAGTGACAATTTTCATTAATAATAATTAAATAATGAAAATTGTTTTTTGAAAATTTTCTAGTCTACAGAAACGTAGACTGGCTCTGATACCAAGCTGAAGCGCCCCGAATTCTAAATACCCGATTCACGACGTCATCGTCTGATCTAACTTTTAAAATAATATTTTAGCGGAAGAAATAACTGGAATTCATTTTTGGCAACATTAAATAAACTGTAATGGTCGATAAAATTTAAAACCTTTATGAAACAATTCAAAATAATAAATCGAGTCATTAATATTGTAAAACAATTGACAATGTCATAATTTCTCAAATAATTGAAATTCTCAAAATTATCTAATGTTTGGAAATAGGGATCATTAAAATAAGATTTTCAACCATTTAACGACTATTGCCACAATCATCCATCACTTGCCACCATCTCCAAAATCTGCAAATATTTTTAAAATAGACATGAGCATTTCATAGAAATATTCAGTAGACTCATCACCAATTAATTAATCTACAATATAATTGAACACGTAAATGCAGGCTCTTTAGAAATCATAGGGTGTGGGTTGCTCTTCTCGTGCATCAAAGCACATGGCTTCTCTTTAAAAATCATAGGCTCTTTAAAATCATAGGGTGTGAGTTTCTCTTTCTTCTCGTGCACATAAGGCACAAAAGTTATGCATAAGATCATCATTTATCTTGCAAGATATTCTCTTCTTTCTTTCTCATGCATAAAAACATATAAGTTATGACAAGCATAACAACATAAATATTTCCGAAGAAATACATTCTCGTCTCTTTTCATAAAAATAACTTTCACATAACATACACATTCACATGCAATCATAATTTAAATCAATTAATAGGGGCGAATCTACCTTAAACTTAACGAGTGTGGTTGAGCGGGAATGACTTCAATCTTTCAAATCTCCGTACGCCTCGTCAAGCCAATTAGAAAAATAGTTAAATTAGTCTTTAGAAATTTATAGTTTAAAAATGATAAATTATAATTTAGGGACCGAAATTGATGATTTGAAATTGGGGGACTAAAATGAATACTTTAAAAGTTGAAGGACTAAAATGAATACTTTGAAAGTTGAGGGACTAAAATGAATAATTTGAGAGTTGAGGGACTAAAATGAATAATTTTCAAAACTTTGGGTTGAAACTCAAAATGGATATTAAATTATGGGGATTGAGATAAGTGATTTTAAAAATGAAGGGCCGATCAAAAATCGTTTAAAAACTTAAGGGCTGGAATGAATAACTTTAAAACTATAGGGACTGAATTAAGCAACTTTAGAACTAAGAGACTAAAGCTGCAAATGCTAAAAATCAAAATATAAAAAATCAAAATCATAACCTCCCTAACCCATTTCACGATCAGAGAAGGGAGGAAAAGAGAAGGTGCGGCGGAGGTGAAACCGGTGGTGCATTGCCTACGGTACCACCGTCGTCGTGTGGCGGCGGCGACGAGGGGGAGGAGATGGTGGGAAAGAAGCAAGATTTGGTGTGAACATGGGTGCAAAATCGAGGCTAAAGGTGGGGCAATTTTCGACGATAATCCGACAGAAAAAGTGATCTGCAGCTGAGGTAAGTAACCGGGTTAGTCCATTCTTGGTTTATGGTTTGATTTGGGTAAGGATTTGAGGCTGGGCTGTGTGTGCGGTGATGGTGATGATGGTGCCGGTGGTGATGGTGGAAATGGGTTCCCTGGGTTTTTGGTTTTTGATGTTTGGCCGTGTGTTGGGGTTGATGGTGGGTTGAAGATGGTGGCTCTGTTGGGTGGTTGTAGGTGGTGCAGTAGATTGGCAGTGGTGGTCTCTTGGCGGTGGCGATTGGCAGTGTGGTTCGTTGGTGGTGGTGCTGCAGGTGGTTTGGGTGGTGGTTTGTGGTCGAGCTTTGGCTGCTTGCTGGAATGGTGATGATGATGGAGGAGGAGGAGAACATTACCTCGGCTGTGAATGGAGGCTGCAATGGAGCTTGAGGTGGAGCTGGGAGGACGCTGGGCCGGTTTGAGGGATGAGGTGAATGCTGAGAGTTGGGTTTGGGGAAGTAGGTGATATAGAGCTAGGATATGGCATGGTATGAGATTGATGTGATAGGTGGAAGTTGGTAGTGTGAAAATCTTGACAAGCTTTGTACGTAATTCGAGGAAAATCGTACGCGAATTCAACTGGGTCGAAAAAATGAAACTGATAAAATGAGATTGATGTAATTTGAAATTTAAAACGATTTTGAAAATAATAATTTAAATAAATAAATAAAATAATAAAATTTTGAAAATTCGGAATTTAATTAAAATCGAATGGATTTTACATTTCTCGACTTGGCTAGACGAATACGTCGAGACGTTAACTTAAAAATGGGTGAGATCGCAGCGACACAGTTTTCGTAGTTTTAAAATAATTATTTAAATACTTGAAAATTTTTGGTCGCTACATTTAAAATTCTATCAAAATATTCTCTATTTTTCTCCAATAATTTTAATCTTAATTTTTCTTATCGTTTTATATTTCTTTCTTCTCTTATTTGATCCATTAAATTTCTTCTTTGTTCTACTATTAAATCTAATTTTTCATTTGTTTCTATGTCTAGATATCTAACTAATTGAGGATCTACTCTATGATAATCCATTTCTATAATCTTTATATTACTCTTCTAGTATATCTTTGTGAATTAAATCTAATATTTCGTTTATGATAAAATCTTCTTTTATTATATCGAAATTTATTAGATCATATATTTCTCTTCTTATATCTTTATCTAAATCTTTTAAAGTGTTCAAGATTTTTATTTTATATTTATAATTATCGGGTAGTATTAATGTATGCATAATTATAAATCTTGATGTATATATTATATATTCATTTTTATTTTTTGTCATATAATATTTATCTTTTAGATCTGTCATATGGCTCTGATACCAAATGAGAGGTGCTACTATGAGCGAACAAAAATCAAATAAAATCATAAACAAAGTTAATAAAAGTATATAAAACTTCAAGGACTATGTTGTAATTTTTCTAAATCTTAATGGGTTTAGTTGAAATATGATATATATATATATATATATATATATATATATATATATATATATATATATATATATATATATATATATAAGGGTATTTGTGGTAGTTTATAGTGTTTAAGACTATTTTTTAAAAGATATAAAATTGTTAGGATATTTTCAAAAATTGATAAGTTTTTATGGATATTTTCATGTATTTCCTCGCCATTCTGTGGAAAGTTGTGGAAAATGGGGAGGAGGAATTACTACGGGTTTAAACTTCAAACTTTAAAGTGGTTTTCTAGCTAATTCTTGTGAGGACTTGAATACAGGAAATTTAAGAATTGGAGACCTGAGTGAATAATAATCAATTGAAGATCCAAAATATTCATTATTCGAAGTTTGATGACCATACGTGTAAAATGGCCAAATCTGAAGTACTTGTTGATTTTTCAAAAAATTAGTGTGTTGAGCACGTGCTACGTGCATGGTACAAATAAAACGCATATAAAGCATTGTTACTTACAATTTGACAATTATTGAATTTTTCTATCTTGAAATAAAAAAAAAAAGGAAATTCGGACAGTTCAGACAGACAGCTATCTGAAATTGGGACGAAATTGGCACTATAGCTACCTTTTTTGTTCCCTTACATGTATAAGGGATATAAGTACATTAAAAAAATCAAAATTAGTTAAAAAAAAAATGCAAATCAAAATTATGTAAAGTATTTAAAGTTTATCATGCAAAAAGTTGGTTTGAACCAACTCGTTACCAATTTCATTTATTGGTTTATAAGGTAACGAAAGACTTCGAGAATTAACGTTGAGTTTTACATATTTTAGAGCTCATGTCCATTCAACTCAACTTTCAAAGTACTGTGCACACAGAATTGCTTTGGGCGACATGGTAGCAACATGACGTGCATACAAAATTGTCCTTGTGTTGTCGTGATATGCACGTTGTTTTGTCATGATATGTATAGTATTTTCGTCGAGCGTCATTATGTATGCGTAATGACATGACGAGTGACATGATGTGTATATGGAATTGCTTTGAATGACACATTGCTATCATGATGGGAACACGATGTTGCAGTTCCATTCTCTTGCGCTTGAAGCGCAAGAGAAGGGAATGCGCATTGACAAGGCAAAATTAATTGCCTTGTCAAATGTTGTCAGCGCATTGTCAAATGTTTGCGCGGACAACATTTGGTTTTTATTTTATTTTTTTTCTTTTTTCTTTTGATAAAATTTTTATTTTGTTTCTTTATTTTATCTTTTGTTATTTCTATATGATTGTATGCTTTGTTTGTTAAAAAATTTATATTTAAAAATACGTTCTTTAAAGTATTTAATTAAGATAAAATATGTTGTTAAAAGTAGAGAGAAATTAGAAAATGTGTGTGGTTAAAAAGTTATTTAAAAAATTTTTTTAATCAAAAAATGTTTTTAAATGATTTTCCAAGCAGATGCTTTTATATTTCATAAAATAATTTTATGTTTGAGACTCTTGTTCGATATCTGTTGATAAATAAAATATGGAAATAATACAAAAACAAGGTGGTTATGATACCACATTTCAAACTTAAAGTAATAAGTTTAAAAACTTCACAAATCAGGTTATAAATAAAATAATTAATATATTATATAAATCACCCAACCCCCCACCCCACTCCACTTCAAATCTGTAAACGATCTGCAGCTCCACCACTGACCACCACCGCCGCCGCCGCCACCAACCACCATCGTCACCGCCACAAACCATTGTTGTCATCACTATCACTACCTCCAACGTGACCTTCGACTCATCTCCACAACCACCACCACCACAAGAAAACTGATGAATTGTGAAATTAATAAAAAAAATATAAATTATGTAACTTACATTCAAGATTTGAATTAACGGACATCACATCTTCAATAAAGCCACCACCACCTCCTGTCGTCATCTCCAGAATCCAGAAGAAGAAGAAGACTGGAACATTTTTTAACATGCGACCTATTGCACCATACGTGACCCGTGACCTAAGGCATCATATGTGACATGTGACCGCCATCTGGAAGAAGAAGACTGTAACATTTTTGAACATGTGACCTAATGCGACATCTGGAAGAAGAAGATTGGAACATTTTTGAACATGTGACCTAATGCGTCATATGTGACCTGTGACTATTAATTGTCATTTGCAAGATGTAAAATATGACATGCGACCCTCAAATGTAAAATGTGACTTGAAGTATGAATCAAGATGTGATTGTGACCTAAACTATTAAGTGTGACCAGTTTTCTTGAATTTGTGTCTTGATAAAATTGATATGTGACCAAGAGATTTTATGACCTGTGACCTCTAGGCTCCAGCATATGGACTGTAATGCAATGTATCAAATAGATTGTGACCTGAACAATTCTGAAGTGTGACATGTGACTTACTGCATCAAATTTGACATGTGACATTCACATTTTGAAGTGTGACCAATGACGTGTGACCTAATACATCAAACGTGACTTGAAAATTTAAAGTGTGACCTGCGACTTAATAAATTAAATGTGACATGTGACCTAAAACATTTAAAGTGTGACCTGAGATTTATTGTGTGACCTGTAACTTAATAATTAAATGTGATATGTGACCTAAACATTTAAAGGTGACCTGAAAACTTGTTGTGTGACCTGTGGAATATAACTGTGACCCATTAATGTGTCAATGTAACATGAAAATTTGTTATGTGACCTATGGAATATGACTGTGACCCATTAGTGTGTCACATTTGACATGTGACCTAAGATTTTGTTGTGTGACCTGTGGAATATGACTGTGACCAATTACATGTGACCTCTTATGCGTGGACTTTCGCATGTGACCTTGCCATAGCCAACATAATAGTACAACCAACAAGGCAGCACCTAGCAACAAAAACTCGTAATCTAAACACAGGAAGCTAAAAACATGGTAGCACCACCATAGCGCCACCACCAATCACAAAACCATTCAGCCACCACCACAATACACGCAGTCACCACCACCGCCACTGCCCTACCACCACATACTGCAGAGTCGTCAACCCACTACCCCCATCACTGCACACAATCGTACGATTCCTTTTGTAACGTTGAAATCTATTCTGCCTGCACCACCATCCCTTTCCCCAACAAACTCACACAACACCCACAAATCGGAGAATCAGTAACCAAAAAACGTAACAATGGAAAATGAAAAATGTAATTAGACGCCACAGGCAGAACCATCCCCTACACGAGGGCGCTCACCGTTGGCAAAACCATCGATAGTGCGCGATATCAGCGGTGGTTCGCCGCACCGCTAATTTTGCTAGCGGCAAGCGTCACCGTGTAAGAAGTCGATGCTCGTCATCACCACAGAAGGGAGTTCTGTCGTCGAAAATCTCTTCGCAGTCACCACCATATTGCCGGAGGAGGGAAGTGATAGAAATGAATTGGAATGGGGGTGAGACGTGAGTTGTGCAGGTGTGTTTTAATAATATTATTAATTATAACCTGATTTGTGTATAATTAAGGGTTAAACCTGACTTTTGATTTTAAATCTTGAAATACCTATGGCGCTGTAATTTTCACATAAAATATTTTGTAAGGCTCAGTTCGGTAACATTGGCAAACATGTCTTCAGCCCTTGAAAAGAGGCTCTAAATAAAATGGGTTTGTTCCATTTAAGGTCTTCCAGTCATGGAACAAAGGTCCACCCGACCTCCGATCTCATAATTATACAACTCAGTTTCCCCTCTTTAAGGTCGGTAAAATATCGACCTACCTGCACATGGTACTCCATTCAGTGCAGAAAATACCAACCTCAATGCAAGTGGATTACCTAGGGCGGCATGATTCTGACAAATTGCCTTCCACACGTCGCCCACTGTGTAAATTGTAGAGAATGTTATCACAGATGGCCCACCTTCACGTGGGTTATGCCTAAATGACAAGAAATCGGCGCCATTTGCATTAATTATGATGAAAATTGTATTATTTTATTCATTATGCTACAGTAAACCCTAAGCATTTGTCTGTAAATGAATGGATTTACGCCAGTGTAATGCATGCAGAAAAGTTGAGAATAAAACACTATCAAAATAGTTTCAACCAGAACAAAACTTCCATTATTTTGAATCCTCTATAAAATAACCCCAAAAAGAAAAACTTCAATATAAGTTGATAAGAGAATTGCCACGTGTCAACTTAAATTTTTGACATCAACAGTATCCTTTATTTAAAAATAATATGGTTTATAACAATAAATTTTGGAGAATGTATTGTTAAAAGTAATGAATTTTTTTAAGTTTATGTGTAAATTATTTTATTGATTGAATAATTTTTTTTGAGTTTAAGTGTAAATTATTTTGGAGAGAATGTGTTGTTAAATAATTATTCAACCAATAATTCCTCTCTCGAGTTTAAATTGATTTTATCAAGATAGATCAACCACATATCTGTATGATTAGTCGGAATAAGCCCTAAATAGATGCATTCAACGACAAGAATTCAAAATGATCACGACAACCACAACTATGTATCTCTACCCTTTTGTCAATTTTCGAATTTTATTACTTGGTCTAGTGTTAAACTCACCTCTCGAATTATGAAAATAACTCACAATTTATCAAATTGATGATCAAGCAATTCATGTAGTAAAACACAATAATAAAATCAACACATAAAATAATTTGTCCAAAACTAGAGAATTAAAATTAAATATTCAAATAGAGTTACATCGTTCGTCCCAAACAATAGAATTAATTACACATGATAAAATATAAACAAGAAGAATTAAAAAAATGAAAAAATGTACACATTCTGGTTGAATAATTATTTAACAATACATTCTCCAAAATAATTTACACATAAACTCAAAAAAATTACTTATTTTTAACAACACATTCTCCAAAAGTTATTGCTATAAACCATATTATTTTTAAATAATGAATACCAAACAGCGGTCTCAAACATAAAATTATTTTATGAAATATGCAAGCATCTGTTTGGCAAATCGTTTAAAAACATTTTTTATTAACACAATTTTTTTAACAATTTTTTTAACCAGACACATTTTCTAATTTCTTTCTACTTTTAACAACATATTTTATCTTAATTAAAAACTTAAAAGAACGTATTTTTAAATATAAAATTTTTAACAAAGAGAGCAACAATCATATAGAAACAACAAAACATAAAATAAAGAAACAAAAGGAAAATTTTATCATAATAAAAAAAAAAAAATGCAAATGTTGTAAAGCGCATTCCCTTCTCCCGCTCTTGGAGCACAGGAGAATGGGACCAACGATGTTGTCATTATATGCATTGTGATCTTGTAAAAAATTTCTAAATCTTGATAGGCCAAATACTTAAAAATAGTGTGACATGTTTCATGGAGGTATATACTAAAAGAAGCATCTATAACAAAAGATTCCAAAAGAAAGAGGCTCATGAAGTGAGACTAATGAAGGAAATGACGCCTCCAGAGCACATCTCCCAGTAGTAAAGAAAAGGGATGGAAAAGTGCTCAACGCAGTCGGGTGCAGGGTTCGAATCTTGAAATAATAGATTTGTACCATGTGACAAGCGGGAATTATGACTTATCACACCTCCACCCTGACTCTGAGAGATATAACCTACGATTACCTCCTTAACCAATGACCTAGGGTAAGGTCGGTTAGGATCCTCAAGGTGTGGGCTACATTTTTTTTTTTAATGAAGGAAATGACATATCGGTAATATTAATATGGGAAGAGGTACAAGTATTCCTTTGTTTTGGACTCTAAGAATGATCGTCAACGAATTTGAAGGACTCAACTCTGGAATGGAGGTGCATCGAGCTATGACATTCACAAAGAAAAAATCATTAAGCAAGTGTATGGTGAGCTTTTTTAAAATAAGTTTATAAACATCACATTTACTCAAATCACATTTTTCGAAATTATTTTTCAACCACGTATTTTATCTAAAAATAAAATTTCAAACATCTTATAAACAAAAATTAACCACCAAATAGGGGCTAAATCAGAAGAATGATTCCTTGCCTTGGCTTGGATACCAAACCCTAGTAAGACAGCATCATGTTAGATTGAGTTGTCAGAAAGCCTCGACTTGCAACAAGTCAGATGTCCAATATCGAGCTATAGGTGT
The DNA here is from genome assembly GCA_963555705.1 of Ligustrum vulgare. Taxonomy (NCBI): domain Eukaryota; kingdom Viridiplantae; phylum Streptophyta; class Magnoliopsida; order Lamiales; family Oleaceae; genus Ligustrum; species Ligustrum vulgare. The sequence goes on from OY743180.1 coordinate 3,090,820, forward strand.
ACAAGGGCAAAAATGTAAATGGATACTAGAAAATACAGATCGCCCACGGCATTGCCTAATTATTAATCAATCAATAAAGAGTGCTGGTTGGGTAAAGCCGTAAAGGGTACAAAAAGTAAAAGGCTTCTCAAAAATCAAACCGCTGTTATTTAAAAGTATTTTTCATTCATTTTCTCAATTTAATTCAATAAATAACCATTATATAACAAATAAATCAAGAAAAAAAAAAAAAAAACTATCGCCCTCCCTTTTTTCTGATCTCTATTTTCAACGGTCAGTCTCTTAATCCTTCTCTCTTTTATTTCTGCTTGATACATGTTATATGTGTGTATTTTGAATATGGATTATGGATCTGTAAATCTGAGGAATTTTTGAAGTTAGGTTTTCGATTAGCCGTTCAATAATTGAATATCACAGATGAAGATTTGTGTTATTTCAGGTTTTATTTTAATCATTTTGTCTGTGTTTCTTTATTATGATTTTTTTTTTTTTTTTTTTCCATTTTGTTTTTGATAGTCTCGATTTATGAACCCCAAAAAATATATTCTTGAGTTTATTTTGTAAAAAAGAAGTTTATGATTTTCGTTATCGGTTGATTAGAACTTAGAGGGTTAGTAATGTTTTCTTTCAAAAAAAAATGGCTAAAGATGGGATCCTTTTCGAAAATTAAGATAAAATTTAGATTCTAAATTTTCAAAATCTATTTAAAGAGTTATAAAAATTAAGATTATATTTTTTCATAAAATATTAAACTTCAGTAATAAGAATTCCTTGCATGAAATTTGTCATTTCAGTTGGTGTTCTTGGAATTGTACATCTGTTATTATACTAAAACCCTGCAAAGGCTAAAAGATTCATTCAAGTATTAATTTGCTGTTATATAAATATGTACTTTCCACTGTGTGAGCTTGCCTTTTTTTTTTTTTTCCCTGTTAAAGATTTCATTTTGAATTGCTTATTTGGACATAATTTCCCAGAATGATTGCTTTTTCTAATTTGTAAGTAATAAGAATTCCTTGCATGAAATTTGTCATTTCAGTTGGTGTTCCTGGAATTGTACATCTGTTATTGTACTAAAACCCTGCAAAGGCTAAAAGATTCATTCAAGTATTAATTTGCTGTTATATGAATATGTACTTTCCACTGTATGAGCTTGCCTTTTTTTTTTTTTTTTTTTTTTTTCTGTTAAAGATTTCATTTTGAATTGCTTATTTGGACATAATTTCCCAGAATGATTGCTTTTTCTAATTTGTAACATTTATCGATTAGTTGCTTTTAGGTTCACCGTTCAATAGTGAAATCTATAGAGGAAAGAAGATAAATTTAGTATGTTGTTATACACGTGTTGTTAAATTCATGTCGTTACACATGCTGAAAAAGATAAATTTAGCATGTCATTATATACGTGTTGTTGAATTTTTGTATTTGTTTCACAGTTGACATAAGTAAATATTCTTTCCTTGTAACGTGGAATTGTTCTTTTGTAGTCGAAGTAACTAAGAACTTTGAATTGAAGTAATAATATTATAGACTAATCCTAACTATTTTGATAACACTTCCTCAAGAATTGATGTGATTGATATGCTTCCATTCCATCATTTTTTTTTAAGATGGAATATTTTAGTTCTATGAAGTCATGGCATTGCGAATTTTTATGATTTTGGTGCTGCAGAGGTTTTGAAATGGAGCACGAAGAGACCGGATGCCACCCCCCTCAGGAAGGTCCTATTTTGTGCATCAACAACTGTGGCTTCTTCGGGAGTCCCGCAAACATGAACATGTGCTCCAAGTGTTACAAGGACCTGATATTGAAACAAGAACAGGCTAAATTTGCTGCATCATCAATCGAGAACATCGTCAACGGATCCTCGAGTTGCAACGATAATGACTTAGATGTTGCTGACGCTGCAAATATGCAAGAGGACTTGATGCAGGTGAAGGCCATATCCGTGCCATCATCCAATTCTTCGACATCTTCTGAGGCGGGGGAGCCTAAGGCAAAGGGTGGCCCTAGTAGATGCAACTCTTGCAAGAAACGGGTTGGCTTAACTGGGTTCAAATGCCGATGTGGTAACCTCTTTTGTGGGTCTCACCGTTACTCGGACAAACACGACTGCCCCTTTGATTACCGGAGCGCAGGTCAGGATGCTATAGCGAAAGCCAACCCAGTTGTTAAGGCAGAGAAGCTCGATAAAATCTAAAAAAGCGTTGCCTCGGAGTTTAATCTGTTAAATTATGGAGTATTGAATCTGTCTGGTCAAAACATCTGTTGGTTGAAAGTTCTGTGTCCATTGTGATTGGACAGGAACTGTGTTCCCTAGTGCTTTGTATGTTCTGGTTTGGTGTAAAACATTGTGATTTGGTTTAGATCATGTCTGAGTGGTATATGCAATTTCTACACATCCATGACTGTTGTGGTCTGTAAATTATGCTGCTTTTTATCTTAATTCTTATAGCATTCCTTATCTTGCACAAATTCTCATTTTTGTGAACTTCCAGCAGCATAAAAATTAAGGACTTCAGGAATCCCAGAAAAAATGTTTATGCTCCATGTACCTATAATTACAATAGCTCTTCTACGTGGGTATAAAAATTGGACATGTCGAAGTGGCGCTTCGACATTAAATGATGAATAGTTGGACCAATGTGTTTTATTACATGGACCCTCTTTATCAAGAGACGCGACGTCGACAATGTTCCATATTCATATCAAATTGTCATGCCCATATAAAATTTTTAACAATCACAACTGGAAGTCTGTAAGGTAGTTCTTTATAAGTTACGACATGGCCTCCACCGCTAGAAATTGTGCAGCAAAAATGACAAAGCAACAAGCACTTGCTTTATTTGTTACATTCCTTGTGAAATGATAAGGAACATTTGCTACCTCTAAGATTCATTCCATAAATTAGCAAAGATTATGATTTGGAGATGGATAAATGATTTTAGGACACATTCTCCAGAATCCTATTATTACAACTAGAAGTCTTAAATGAAGATTTGTTGAGTTGCGACAAGATGGTTTGGCCCATGACTAAAAACTGTCTAGGAAAAGTCCCAAGTTAGTGCAAGAAATCAAGATGTGAGAGAAATCTTGCTGGATTCAGCTTCAAGATACTTGCAAATCCTCTCCATAACCTCTCTACCCTTAGCACTATTCTGTTGAAATCAGTCCACACATCTCTGCTCTATCTTCTCTGCCATTGATGCCAGAGTCGACAAAGGCTTTATCCGAATCAAATGCTCGTCTCCTGCTTGCAAATGGTCTACTCATTTGGGTTCTCAGGATGGGGTCCGTATCTGATCTTCTCTTCTCTTCCACTTCAATGAACCTTTGGAGACTGATATTACGGGTTGCAAGTTGAATTGAAGGAGACTGTGCATCAACGACTGTTGATTCAACACAGTGGCATATATCCTGACCAATGATCTTGCGAACAAACCATGGTCCTGGAGCATGGATAGTGATAGCTCAAGTTGTGTACAGCTTCCCGGAACTAGGGAACCTCAAGGATGTGAGATAGAGTGCGTTTGTTCTCAGGGTCAGCAAATTTGGGCCATGACGCTGCCGTGACTCGTTCCCATGGGTGCTTGTAAGTGTGTTCTTGGGAATATGCTCTAACCATGATGTTCTGTCTTAATTTCTGCACCAAGGTAAAGAGAGGCAGTAAGTTAGAAAAAAGAAAAAGAAAGAAGTGTTGGGAATTTCGACACGTCGATTCCACTTTAATTTTCCCACAGGATCTTTCGATGTTCAAAATAAAATAAGCAAACAAGAAAATAAATACGAACACAGAAATTTACGTGGTTCAGCAAAATGCCTACGTTCACGGACCCTCGCCAAAGCTTTTCACTATATATTAAATTGTTACAAATATATAGACTTTCACTCACCAACCCAATCCCACAGACCACAGAGAAAATACTACAAACGAGCTTTACCGCATATAATTTCTACCCTTTGACTTACACTACAAAGAGTTACAAGAAATTTCACAATATGCTAGGCTCACAATTTTCTCTCTTTGATCACAATGTGACACTAATTAGCACTCTCTCATATGTTTGTGATGATGTATTTCTTCCTCTAATTCCTTCTCTATTTATAGAGAGGATTCTACATGAAATTCTCTTAACACCAAAACATCATGATTAGTCAAAACTAATCATCATTCCAAGACATCATAATTAGTCAAAACTAATTATCATTCAAAGACATCATAATTAGTCAAGACTAATTATCATTCAAAGACATCATAATTAGTCAAGACTAATTATCATTCAAAGATATCATAATTAGTCAAGACTAATTATCATTCAAAGACATCATAATTAGTCAAGACTAATTATCATTCAAAGATATCATAATTAGTCAAGACTAATTATCATTCAAATACCATAATTAGCTCCACCATCCGTTATTTCAACTAGGCACTCATTATGTTTCACTAGGCACTTGATTAATTTGGGTCAAATACCCAACAAGAAGGACATGAAACACATCAATTATGGTTTCACTCCATCCAACTCTTTCATGTACACCAGAAGCGGAGTTACCAAGAGAGGGCATACTCTACTCTACAACAGCAGATAATCCCGGGTGTCTTACTAAAATATGTGGATATCTATGCTACTTTTCTTTGGCTTTTTTGTCGCCCCACTACGAGCATGTTTGGCTAAGCTTAAAAAGTTAATTTAGGGTTAAGCCCACGGGATATCCCGTGGGAGTACGCATAACTTCCACTTAGAAGTATTACCTAAAAGTAACTTAAATTGTTTTATAATTTAACCAAACATACGTAGAACTGGATGACAAACTTTCCTAGCTCTTCGTAATGCAGCTTGCTAATAAGACTAGCCAATTGGTTTTACACAATACAGTAACCTTTACAAGCACAAGTAGAAACTTGTAATGTCTTTTCCCCGATTTCTCACGACTTCCGGCACACGTGGGCAAAGTTCTTAAGAAAGGTTTTCTAAAGGAACAGTGTCAAACCCAATTCATAAGAGGCAACATCCCCCACAAAAACATCATGTAAATCCTAAGAATATTCTTAAATTATATCACAATATGTTGCATTCCACCAATTACCTGATATTTCACCGGAAAGAAGACGGACATTAAAGTTTCACAATTACCAATTCTCTATTACATGGCAACATAAAACAATAAAACCTTATATCGAAGTTGCGAAAACCTTGTAGGAGCAAAAGATTGTTCGTAGGTACAGTCAGGGACGGAGATAAGGGGGGCGGGGGCGGGGGGGGGGGGGCGACCATCCCCAACATTGTCTCCTGCGCTAGTTAATTTGTAATGTATTTTTCAGTTTCGCTCCTGCAAAATTTTGATTTTTTTCATTAATAAATATTGATCCAATAACTTACACTTTGAAATTCAACCATACAAAAATCTTAGATATAACCAAAAGATTCAATAGTATAGTCCAAATCCAATACAAAAAAATTAAGCAAATGAGGACAAGGAGAGACTAATTTCAAATATCTAAGTCATCTAAATGATCTGTTATTATATAGATAGACAGTTTACTTTTTGATGTCCATCTAATGTTCATGTTTTCAATTTGTATAGCGTTAGTCACATAGATGGTCAAATTTTTTTTGTATAGATAAATTGATTTTTTTTTTTTTTGTCAGTTAATCTAACTTGCCTATTTTGGTACTTAAAATCATCGTTTTCAATCCTCTTAGTTAAAAAAAAAAAATCGGGGGCAGACCACCCTCGGATTTTAGCCCCCCACAAAATCGAAATCATGGATACGTCCCTGGTACAGTTGAAAGAAACATGTTCCACAGGCAACAAGAAAATCTCCAATTTGTGGTGTCCTTACCATTGGGAAAAACTAGGTTGAAGCAATGCCAAACACAAAAATTGTCTCATCAACAAGCAAATCATTAACTCAAATTTCAACTTTTAGTATCAATGTGAAAGGGGTATTATCAAACTGAAATTTCAAGAAGTCGAGTTTTGAAATGAATATGAAAAGATCTTCTAAAAAGTAAAACCTGAAAATTATGGGTAGCTCCTACTTATTTATATATATCCCTACTATATATAAGATCCACCTACATATTTACTATTCATCCCTACTATATATAAGATCAACCTACATATTTACTATTCATGGACGAAAAATGACACTTTTAGTAGAAAGTGTAGAAAATGTGAAACACGCTTTTTATTTGATGACTACCGTAGAAACGCAGGGTATATTTTGAAAACGGATCCATATTTTCATCAGTTCTGCTGTCGCTTTTTCTCTCTCTTGCTCTCACGGTTCTGTTGCTTTTTCTCTCTCTCGCTCTCGCGCTTCGCCATCGTTCTTCTAGGGTTACGCCGTCTCGCAATGGCGGCGGTCGAAGGTTCGTATTCTTTTGTTCCGTTCAATGTTTTGTATGGATCTACGGTTTTTTTTTTTATCTCACGGTTCGATATTGTTCTTGTAGGGTAGCGTCTCGCATCGATCGCAGTCGAAGGTTCGTAGTCTTTTCTTCCGTTGGTTTTTTGTATAAATCTATGTTTTATTTTTTCCCGATTTTAATGTCGTCGAGCTTACAGACCGTCGCGCTTACAGATCTTCTGCACCTGGGCTCGCGGTCTTCGTGGTCTTCTGTCGGTGACGTTGAGTATTTTTTCATCTTAAGTTTTTTGGCATCATTTCTTTGGTAGATTTCTTTTGCTTTTTCTTTAGTAAGTTTCTTTCTTCTGTTCGAAATATTTTTTGCTTCTTTTACCATCGGATCTGTCGCACTTCCAGATCGTCCGCACCTGGGTTTCTTCAGCAGGTTTCTTTCTGTTGGATATATTTTTTTAGCCTTTGGTTTGTATACTAATTGTTATAGGTTTATCCAATTTAAATCAATTTTGGGCAGTAATTGTATGTTTAATATTAGAAGTGATATTGATGTGGTATTTTTTGTGGAAAGATAAAATATGTATGTGAACTTAGATAAACACAATTTAGATATTGCTTGAATAAATGAACTAGGCATTTGAGAGGCAGAAAGTTATATTTAAACAAAATTTAGATATTACTTGAATAAATGAACTAGGCAGTTCAGAGGCTGAAAGTTATATTAAGAAATATGAATTTTTAGAAGCACCTAATCATATATGAGTGTATTTTTGTGCACTTACCACTGATTTTAAAAAATTAAGCAGGCAACATAGTGTACTAATTTTTCCATTTTTAATCAATTTTGGTAATTCATTCTATCTTCAATAGTTATTAAACTGATATTGATGTGATATTTTGTATGTTTGTGTCAGGAATTTCGAGCTTGGATTGTGGACTACATTTTGAAGCAGGTAGAACTTATTCAGTTTTTCCTCTTCTCTTATTTTATTTCCATTTCTTTTCACTGTGTCTGCATGTGCATATTTATGTATATATATATTAATAGTAATAATGAAGTGATATTTTGATCAATTTTTGTCAGTAATTCTATGTTTAATGTTGGCAGTAATAATGAAGTAGTATTTTGTATGTTTGTGTCAGGCTGTTCCTACTTGGATTGTGAATTAGATTTTAGAACAGGTAAAATGAACAAAGGTTGTGTTTCAGAATTTTTTTGGTGTCTGCTATTTTATTTGTTTTTGTTTGTTGAAGTTTCGAATGTGTTCATTAATCATGTCAATTTCTTATCATGCTACAAACAAATTCTTCAAAATTATAGTGGAAGAATCCGGGAATTGCGCTTGATTGGTTTATTTTGTTGTCCTGAATTTGTGTTGATGTAACGTGTATTAATTTTTCCCATCATCTTGTTGCATGTGATAAATATATATATTATATTTTTTAAAATAACGGTTACTCAATATACATTTATTCTTTATTCTTTTTTTCCTATTATTTTGCTAGCTTTAGGTATTATTATTACATTTATCAGTATGCACTTTTCCCCACTTTACTAAAGTATACTTAGTTTTCTTACTTGCTTTTTTGTCTATTTTATTTACTATTATTATTATAATTTGAGGGCTTTGTGTTTGCGGTTAATTTACTTCCGAGGTTTTTCACTTTATGATTTGCATGTTTTCTTCATTCTTATGTTTTTAAACTCTTTGCTTTTTAGTTCATTTGTAGTGGATATCTAGATTGGTGTTGACTATTTATTTTATGCTAATTTTTATTATTATTATTATTGTTATTGTTGATGTTGATTCTTTTTTTTTCCTTCCTACTTACAACTATTTGAATTTTATGTGTTTTATTCTTTTTCCTTTTCTTGTTGATACTTACACATATTTGATTTGCTTGTGTATTATAACTAATTCAAGTTAAAATGAAGGTTTTGTAATGATCAATATGTCCGATATTAAAAAAAGGGAAGCACGAAACCGACGACGACGAGAGTTATATGCTGAAAAGAAAAGAAAGCAGGAGACATGCAGCAATGCGTTTGTACAACGTCTACGTTGTACTGTTACTTTCCCCGGTTAGTTCTGCAAACATATAGACAAAAAAACTCTTTGTCATCATTTTTTTTTATTAACTTACTTTTCCTATCCCTTTATTTGATATTATTTGTTCTTTTTTTTTTAGAGGAAAGATCATCAGTTGAATTTACTTATACTGACAAAAATATTGAAATGCAAGGTAAAACTAAATTTTTTTTTGAGGTTGCTTAAAATTGTAAGTTCTTCATGTTCTGTTAGGAATCTTTAAAGTTTAGAATGAAAGCCTGGCATTTGATACAACTAGGTGCTGATGCTTTACTATGAATAAATTCCTGTTTCATAGATCTTATGGTGCGAAATTTATTGAAGCAGGCATGTGAGAAGTGCATAAAGCTATATTATTCGAGTCTATACATGTGTCGCAGTTAGAAAGTAATATATTACTACAACGTGCAACTATTTTTATGGGTCTTCTTCCCTTACTAATCATGTTATACTCATTTCTCCTTTATCTTTACTTGGTCTTTATTTGTAGATTTTTTACTGTCTGTTGTCCTCCTAATTTACCACTTCTTACATAAGTCAATTTCTTTTTTCAAATTCAGCTTCTGAACCTAACATTGAAGGGTTTCGTAATAGGCAAACAAAGCCAGTAGATGTGTTCATTCTCCTTCATTAGATCCATAACGGTATAATTTTTCTCATTCGTTATATTTCATGCAAATAACTGTTACCTTTCATTTTTCCTAGAATTGCAATCCAATTGATCCCTTTTCTCTAATGTTTGTTCAATTAATTTCATGAAAGAACTTGATTCTTTTGATCAACTTCTTGCCCAAGAAGGTAGCAATTTCATGTTCATTTAAAAATGGCCATTCACATTTTCAAGTTCCACCAACCAAAATAAATGATTTAATTAACATTCAACCCTTTTTGAGTTTTGGATTTCTAGAAAGTACAATTTTGGGAAAAAAAACAAAAAATTGCCCTCAATATCAACCTATTAATTATAATGAATAGGTTCAGTTTTAGGTATTTAACTCATTGTGGATGTTTGCCTTTAACTTATATTGTGAGTAATCCTTGGACCTTGCAAAAAGATATGTTCTATTGCAACTAAGAGCAAATGCTTTATGTGATCTACTGCATTTATTTCAACACTTGGAAGTTTTGACAGTAAGGTACATAAGCAAACAATTAATGGCAGGTAAAGTATAGTGGCAGCAAATGCTGCTGAAGATTTCTGTAACAAATTCTACATCATAAACCAAGTGTTTACTTGGGGCTGAAGTAAGTTTCGTCAGTCATGATCCAAATACTTATCAGGTAATTTAAGTGTTTGTTCTTTTTCTATATACATATATATTCTTTTTTTTTTACATTTACTGTTATCAAATGCTACCTTTTATCATGGTTGGTTTCATGTAAATACCTTTTATAAACAAATTTCCTATGTTTTAATTACCATACATTTTATACAATAAAAATAAATAAATAAAATAAAAACCTTTTTCAGTTTTTGTATCTGAAATTATTCTTGCATATTTGAAGGTTTCATACACAGACAGTGTAGCTCTTTTAAATACATGAAAATCCTTTTAGATTACTACGTGCTATTAATGTTAATACTTTGTGTCAATAAATTTCATTTTCTTATCAAAAACAAAATACATAAAAATCCTAATATCTTAGTTCCGCTTACACTGCAGGTGAAACCAATCTTCAAATTCATTGCTTCTTTTTCCTAAAAGACTTTACTGTAAGTTGCATAAAAACCAGAATTGTGTCAGGTATGAATTTTTTTCATCAACAAAACTTCTTATTAAAGGTACACATTTACCTTTTAGTTTCTCTTGAATACATATATATATATATATATAAGAAATATACATTTTCTTTTAATCTTTATTTGTATAAACTTTTTTTATACATATACTCATCACTAATTATACAAGCATAAACTCATAATATTTTTATTCTTATTAACATTTTCTCTTTTACAATACTTTATCCCTACTATATATAAAATCAAGTTGTAGAATTACTGTTCAAAGACGAAAAGTAGCGACTTAAGGTGAAGCCCGAAACGCATTTTTTCCACTCTTTTTTTTTTTTTTTCCTCCGGTTTTACTTTTGTCCATACACATAACTCACCTTCTTCCATTTCTCTCTCTCTCTCTCTCTCTCTCTCTCTCTCTCTCTCTCTCTCTCTGTTCGAGAATCTTCTTCTCTTCAAGAGGCTCCTTCTCCTAGGTTTACCACGGCCGTCGTGTACCGACATCATCAAAGGTTTGTATTTTTTCCCCTTTTGTTATCTGTGTGGATCTATGTTTTTTTTTTTACTGTTTGTATATATATTTGTGTGTTTTTCCCTCAATTCCCCCCGATTCTAATGCAGTCACGGTTGCAAGTTGTTCGTGTGTTGGAGTGCTGCTGTCATTGTTTCCTGCCGTCGACGGTTAGTTTTTTTTAGCTTTTATTTATTTTTTTCGTGAGGATCTATTTTTTCCCCCTGGTTTAGGGTTGCGATTCCCGTCTTCTCTCCCCGTCGATCCTGGTTTTTCCATTTTTGTTGTGTAATATTTTTTTTTACTTGGTTATGTATTTGTCAGCGAAAAGGGTTTTTGCGAAATATGTAGTTCTGCATTCTTGTGTTGTTTGTTTGTTTTTTTTTTTTTTTTACTTCAGTTTTGTGGTTAGATTTCTTCTGCTCATTTTTTTCACTATGCCTACGTGTGTTTGTGTGTAATATCATTTATTCTGTTGTACATTTTTTTGTTCAGACGAAAATGTGAAGAAAACTTCGACATCGGATATTCCAAATCCGTGAAGAAAATTGCAACACACATCTGCAAAATCGGATGTTTTCGTTCATTGCTGTGGAAAAAAAATGGCCAGTATCTCTACTCCCTCCTATACGCCTAAACGAGTATACAGCATACCATTCCTCAATTGTGTGCAAGATAAACTCAAATGTTTTCGTTCATTGCTGTTAAAAAAAAATGGCCAGTATCTTGCCTAAACGAGTATACAATGTGTAAGATAAACTCAATTTCTGGGAATTTGATTCTTCATTGTTCAAAGATAGGATTTTGAAAGATTTATTTCTTATCCATTTTTTGGTGAATGTTTCAAATTATGAATATTTGATGGATTTAAAGGCGAGTCATGTTGCGAATTGGGAAAGAGGGGAAAATGTCCAATTGTTAAAGGTTTGGGATGATATGTGACTGTTATTTTGTTAAATTATGGTTGTTAAAGATTTGACCTATTTCTATGAAAATATTCAATTTTGATAATCCTATATTATATATTAGATTTTGATTTTGATAGTCTAATAAATTCCAGTATATGGCTGTCTCTGAAACATGTTTTCAAGAATTTTAAATACCTTTCTATTTATGTTTTTTGGTGTTCTTAGTTTTTCACCTGCTATATATAAGTTATATCCTTCCTGAAATTATATTGATTATTTTATAGTGGAAAGCTAAAGCTTACCAATCATATGTTTGGATAGTATTCATTCTGTTTGAAATTGTTCTCTGTACTACGACTCAAGTTATGTAAATTAAATTTAATTAATTCATAAGTGATCTGGAAAAACGCAGGAGTAAGGTTCATTGAGATGAGTGATGAAGTGGTGAAATGGTAGGAAAATATATGGGATTTTGAATCTTTTGATGCCTTTAGAGGGTTTTCATTTTTGCAAATTGGGAAAGAGGGAAAAACTGTCACTTTTTAAATGGCAAGTTATTCATTTTTGTATTGAGATGACCTCGGGGAACTAACATAGATAATTTGAGAAATTGAATCATTTTCTTTCAGAATTGTGGTGTACAGGAGTCGTGGTAAGTTGTTTATTCATTTTTGTATTGAGATGACCTCGGGACAAGCATCATATAATTGGTTAAATTGCATCCTTTTCCTTTGTAATTTGAAACTAAACTCTTGGATGAGCTTATTTGGCTATGCTTAAAACTCTCTTTGTGGTGTTTGTGGTGGTGTGAAATGATATAGGCAATTAATTGTAAATTGGAAAATGTTCATGATGAGGTATCTAACTCTCAAAGTGCTTATAAGGTCCAAGCAAATTCCTTAACCAAATTCTCAGATAGTTACATAAGTTCTGAAATCTTTGTTGAAGCAAAGTAAGAGTGATTCATTGCTGAGCTGAATTCCATATTTGAAAGTCAATCAGTAAGCTGAAGTTTCCAAGTTTATGAATTTATCATAGTGGATTTATTCATCTGGTTTTTGAAGTGGATTTAAATGTTGCTTGAATTTCTCTAGATGATTTCCCCCTCACTATCTCTGATTATACATTAGGATAAATTTGTTTGGAGAATCAATAAATTTTGGAGTATTAACAATAATTCCTACTATTTTCCTGCATTAATTTGGAACTCATGCTCTAACAATAGTCTTTTTGCCTTTGCTTTTTGATATTTTTGAAAACCGCCGTTGATGTTGGGGTTGGACATCAAAAAGGTTTATTTCGAAAGCTCTAATTCTTTAATGTGATTTGTTGTTTTGATCGGATTCCACAAAAATGCATCAAAATTTACAGTTCTATTACCCGACCGTGTGAAAATCATCACAATTCAAACCCATTTGTAAACAGCAGAGCTCTTCTTATAATCATCCTCGTGGCTCAGTTATTGTCGGTGGTATTACTTTTGTAAACTTTGTTTCATCTTTCTCATTTTCTTAGGGTTCATTGACATTGATTCTCGTTATTCAATTTCGTGATGTTATGGATTATGAAAGGAGACTATAGTGTTAATGGTGCATTTGTCATGTGTTTGTAGGAATTATATCGAGAAGCGGTTAATATCATTTATTCAGGGTGAGGCAATTAGAACACATGTTGGGGACTTGGATGTTATTGTAGTTACGTTTGGTTTAGTTCTTGCAATTGTCAATAAGGTAAACAAGCAATTTATTGGAAATATAAAGCAGTTGACTTTGACTGTTTAGTATTGTTTTTGTTATAAAGTTGGGGTTATTGTATAATAACCTTTGATCCCAACTATCAGAATAAGTTGTAATGCAATCCTACCTCTTTAACAGTTGATTTGTACTATGATTGATTTTTTTAAATTGTATATACAAGCAACATTTTTTTTTAAAAGTTATTTAAATGAATTACATCGAATTGATACAATAAATTGTTCCATAATTTTAACACATCAAATTGAAACAATAAATTATATTAGAATCTTAATGTTACTTAATGTGTACTCACAAATAACTTTTTCTTTCATTACTAATTATACGCGAATAAATACAAATATAAATCGCTTCGTGCAACGCACGTACATTTTACTAGTATATATATATATAAAAGTAAGAAAGTGATTTGGTGTGAACGCATATTGTGAGTAAGTGGTTTAGTGTGAACACATATTGTAAATAAAATTAATGGCATTTATTATTTTTATGGTAATCAATGATGATTTTGAAGACTGCATCATTTTTTGTAATATTTCCGTCTACTTGATTATATATGTATGAAAAGGGTTATTGGACTTTCTTACCATTCAACATGAATTTGGGTAGAAAAAAATATGGGATATTGTATTACCGCAGTATTAAGCATTCGTTTGGTAAATAAAATACATTGGTTTATAAACCAGTTTATAAATTACATAATTTTTCAAACTAATTTTTAATCAAACACATTTTTTCTCTCTAATTTTTCAACATGGATTTGGGTAAAAAAAAAATTATGGGAAATTGTATTACCACTGCATTTCGTTTAGCATCCGCTTGGTAAATAAAATAAATTGATTTATAAATAAATTTATAAACTATACAATTTTTCAAACTATTTTTTAACAACATACATTTTCTCTCTCTAATTTTCAACCACTATTTTTTACTCAAAATCATAAATAAACTAGTTTTTAAACCAAATTACTCTTTCTTTTTTTTCTCTATTTTTATGGCATTTTTCTCTTCAACTTTTTATTAATTATTACATAAATATTTTTTCTTTAAAAATAGAAAATGAAAGAGAATAAAATAAGAGCGTTCATGGATTTATTTTTTCTTTCCTTTTCATTTTAATAAAATCTGAGCGTATATAATAGATATATTTGTTTTTTCACTTATTACAAATTCTATTTAAATGTAATTTAGTTTTCTCACTTTAAGTTTTAAGTCAATTTAAATTACAATGTTTAAAAAAATTTCGTAGAAGGTAAACATACAAACTGTTAAAAAAATTTTAAAGCATGTGCAAATGTAAATTTTTTATAAATAAGTCTTTCTTCGTTTCTCATTCTTAATTAAATATTCATTTCATATGTTAACATATGAAAATCAATTATAATTTTTTTTAAATTCATAAAAAAATTGTTATTATCACATAAATATTTTTTCTTTAAAAATATAAAATGAAAGAGAATAAAATACAGTGTTCATTGATCTATTTATCTTTTCCTTTTCATTTTAATAAAAGTCTAAGCTTAAATTTCCTGAAATGGTAAACATATGACCTATAAAAATTAAAGTATGTGTCATTGTACATTTTTTTAATTAATTGTCTTTCTTCGTTCCTTATTTTTAATTAAATATTCATTTCATAATTAACATATAAATTTGATATATGTTAGTAACAAATGATCGGGTATTGCACGGGTGTAACTCTAATAATAATAATAATAATAATAATAATAATAATAATAATCATCATCATCATCATCATCATCATCATCATAGATATTGAAACCAAAATTCTAAAACCCATAAAAGAAAATTCAATTAAATATACGATATATACCTTTATAAGAAGATAAATCTATCCTAAAACATCTGCACCTGAAATCAATTCCAAATCCAACATTTCCCCTCTACATAAAAGAGCCAATAAATTTACTGTTCACATTTTGTCCCCTTACTTTCACACTTGAAAGTCTGATAGAGGTTTCGTAATAGTAACCTTCTTCTCACACTTGGAAATCAGCAACATAATTCAGAAACATTATGATCTTCATTCCTCTCGACAAACCCCCTTCTCTCTCTTTCATATTCAGATGCATTTCTCTACACCGCTGAATTCATCGGCTGTTCTGATCCAAAGACCTCTTCAACTCCAATAAATTTTGATGTGTTTTCAGATTCGAAATCGAGTGTCTCCATTTTTCAACTATCAAACGACGTCATCGAAGGATGATTCATAAGGAAGCTTCAAGAAGCCTAACGGTATCTGTATCCCAGATTCCCAAAACCATTACTTCTTCATATTAATTATCATTTCTCTCAACAAAACCTACATTTCTTCTCTTCGTCTTATACATATTTCTCCTGCCATTTTTATTCTCCGAATATATACTATTCAATAACCATGTCCGACCAAAATTCCCCCTACAACCATATTGGACTGTAAGAACAGCTACAGTGACGCGTCGATCTCAATCTCGATCTCAAAGACGGTCTTCACAGTTCACTCTAGCAAGGCAGTATAAGTGATCAAGGCGTCTTCTTCGACTTCTACGCCACTTTAATCTCTAAACCCGGCTTCCAGCTGAAACATCTAAGGTTAAGATCATTTTTAACTTTTTCTTTTTTCGAGATTTGTAATTATTTGGCCCGTTAGTTTACTCGGTGTAGTGGATTTTTAGGGCTGGAATTGTTTAGATTTCATCTTCGATTTTTTTTTTTAATTTTTTTTTTAATTCTCTTGGTGTAAATATATATGTAATATCTAGAAGGAATTGTTTCTTTTCTTTTTAATTTTTATTCATAGATTCTTTGTTATTGAATTATGACTGTGACGACTCGAATTCTCGACCATTCGAGTGCCACTAAAAGTGACTCATATCATATTATCGAGACTTAAATAGAAATGTAAAATTATTCAAAAGAATAATTAGAATCCCATAATTTTATTTGTGAATAAAAATAGAACATAATTTTCTTACATAAAGTTCAACATAATTATCTCATCAATCTTAACCACTTTTGCCACTTCCATGTTGACCGCCTCGAACCTTCAATTATCTGAAAATGGTAAATATCGTGGAGTGAGATTTATAAAATCTCAGTAAGTATACCAAGCATAAATTTTCTTTTGAAAGCATATGGATCATTTTCATCATAACATAGGATAGGATCGAAATACTCATAAACATAGGGAGACACAAGAATTTTACCGAACTTAAATGGCAAGAATTCTTATGTGTAGCGCTACTAAACTCCGGTCCCCTTAGCATAATCATAAACATATCATATGGAACCCATAACAATCTTGTGAGATTGATTTCATAGCAATGATCCAAACATTTTCATAAAAACATAAGATATACTTACTTTTCATAAAAACATAAGGTGTATTTACCTTTCATAAAAACATACTTACTTTTCATAAAAACATAAGATATATTTACTTGTCATAAAAACATACTTACTTTTCATAAAAACATAAGGTGTATTTACCTTTCATAAAAACATACTTACTTTTCATAAAAACATAAGATATACTTACTTGTCATAAAAACATACTTACTTTTCATAAAAACATAAGGTGTATTTACCTTTCATAAAAACATACTTACTTTTCATAAAAACATAAGATATACTTACTTATCATAAAAACATACTTACTTTTCATAAAAACATAAGGTGTATTTACCTTTCATAAAAACATACTTACTTTTCATAAAAACATAAGATATACTTACTTGTCATAAAAACATACTTACTTTTCATAAAAACATAAGGTGTATTTACCTTTCATAAAAACATACTTACTTTTCATAAAACATAAGATATACTTACTTGTCATAAAAACATACTTACTTTTCATAAAAACATAAGGTGTATTTACCTTTCATAAAAACATACTTACTTTTCATAAAAACATAAGATATACTTACTTGTCATAAAAACATACTTACTTTTCATAAAAACATAAGGTGTATTTACCTTTCATAAAAACATACTTACTTTTCATAAAAACATAAGATATACTTACTTGTCATAAAAACATACTTACTTTTCATAAAAACATAAGGTGTATTTACCTTTCATAAAAACATACTTACTTTTCATAAAAACATAAGATATACTTACTTGTCATAAAAACATACTTACTTTTCATAAAAACATAAGGTGTATTTACCTTTCATAAAAACATACTTACTTTTCATAAAAACATAAGATATACTTACTTGTCATAAAAACATACTTACTTTTCATAAAAACATAAGGTGTATTTACCTTTCATAAAAACATACTTACTTTTCATAAAAACATAAGATATACTTATCTTTTAAAAGATTAAAATGAAGTGTAGTAGTAAATGGACCAAAACTTTCTTGACCACCTTGAATTTCTCTTACTTGTGGATTTTGTCAAGAGATTGGAAATAAGTGTATATGTGTAGAGTTGTGTGTAAAAGAGATGGGTTTAAATAGATGTATAAAGTTGGCATATTGTAAACATAATCATTCAATTCTATTAATTTTAACACATCATTTTCTTAAAGTAAAGCACCATTCATATACTTTTCCATATTTATACAAATATTATGCTCTTCATGATTACATATAATGGAGTCTTATCAACCATTCATATACTTTTCCATATTTATACAAATATTATGCTCTTCATGATTACATATAATGGAGTCTTATCAACCATTCATATACTTTTCCATATTTATACAAATATTATGCTCTTCATGATTACATATAATGGAATCTTATCAACCATTCATATACTTTTCCATATTTATACAAATATTATGCTCTTCATGATTACATATAATGGAGTCTATAATTCATTCATATACTTTTCCATATTTATACAAATATTATGCTCTTCATGATTACATATAATGGAGTATATAATTCATTCATATACTTTTCCATATTTATACAAATATTATGCTCTTCATGATTACATATAATGGAGTATATAATTCATTCATATACTTTTCCATATTTATTAAATTAAGATTCTCATAATTATTATATATAATGGAATCTCTCATGCTTGCATATATTTTCTTAATTTCAATAATAAAAATAATTTTTGTATAAATAAATATTGGGATAACATTGAATTAAGTACTTGGACTTAATATACTTTAAATCAAGAGAATGGAGATATTTTTAGAAATTCGGAATTTAATTTAAAATCGAACGATCTCGATTATTTCTTGACTTGGCTATACGAATACGTCGTGGCGTTAACTTAATAAAAATGGGTGAAATAGTAGCGACACGATTTTCTATTAAAATAATTATTAATCGCGTAAAAATTCTTGGTCGCTACAATGACCGTTCCAGTTTCTCCCTATTTGGCCTCCAATCTCGACCGTAGAGAGCGACGTATGATGCTTGGTGCTGTTATCGGATATTTCCTCCCCAAACAATCCCACAACATTTGGAGCACACACTTGTTCCTTATATTCATTTTTCTGTATGGTTTCATTTTTGGTATGTCACTTACCCGTATTGGTTTCAGTTATGGGATGTTTATATGGATTCTGGTCTAGTGGCTTTAGGTGCAGGAAGTCCAGGAATTGATGCCAATGGGAACTCATTTGATTTCACTATGAAACTGCTCCACCTGGCATGGCACCCGATTGAAAACTCTATTTCATGTGCTACTACAAATAGCCTGTATATGTAATATGCATAAAAAACCAGTAAATTCTTTTAATATTTTTGGGTCACTATATAATAATGCTTCTTTTGTAATTAGAAATTGAGTCTCCATAATTTCTCGCTCGTCAAAATGCCTTGTAAACCTATAGCACATTCTTTAAGTTCTCAAACCCGACAGAAGGTTGATCAACTTTTCTGCTTTGTTCTCTATTTCTTAATTTTTTTCTCGATCTCTCCTTGAAAGGGTAGATATGTTTTGTTCTTAGTGTAGGGTCGAATCCAGGAAAGAATATGTTTGTACCTATCCTCCAAACAAAAGTTAAAAAACGATGCCAAGGTTTCGTAGTTTAATTCAAATCTTCCTCCTGCTGCTAATTTGCAGGGCATCAAGTTCATAAAAATTTTCTTAGTAGAATAGTGTCTTTGTTTTTGTAGGAAGGATGATTTTTGTTTTCATTTTGTTATAAATTCTCACCAAGTATTCTTTATAGTAAAAGTAATCAAGATTGAGACTTTGATAGATTTGTATATATTTTACCTGGGATTGGGTAAGCGATTTTTCTGGAGAATGTGTGATTAAGAATTAAGAAAGGTTTTTGGATTTACATACAAAATTATCTTGTTGAAAGAATATGTGATTGAAAATGAGTTAAGAAATAAATAAATTTTAAAGAATGAGGTTAAAACAGAGGGTAAATATATATTCTTATTACGTTCAGGGTATATCATGCGTTCCAAAATAGCATGCGGTCACATGAAATTTGGTAGTTCACTCATATTTTGATATTTGTTGATTATAATTGAAGGTTACTTCGAAATTTGTACCTACAATTACACTGGAGTTGTGTGGTTTTCATATAAAGCAAATCAATTCTTTTAATTCTAGCATTTTGTTTGGTTTGTCAAGACGAACTTAAGTTTACTTAAAATTTGGTTAACCATGTTTGTGACTTATTTATGAATTATATCGTCTAGCCATTGAAGCGGAAGAATGATACAGCAGCTTGTGCAGCGGAATCTGCTGCCTTGCTGGTTTCGACAGGGGTCATCTTCGGACACCAGCATCAGGAAAAGTGGCAACCAAAACATTTTCAGGACGCCAAAGGCCAGTAAAGCTGAACCTCAAACTTCTCTTGCAAATATTGGAGAGTATATTAATTAAATAAATCTTCAATTCCATACATAAGTTAAGTATTACTTTATTTTTTCTTTCAAGGTAATGGGGGTACTGAGTAATGAATTCTTTCATCTTTGTATTTTGTTCTTCCCGTCTTTCAATACCTCTTCTTAACACTGACATCTAATCCTGCTTATTTTTTAGAGCAAAATCTTTATATTTTTTATCATCCCTTTTTAGTTTTCCCTTTGTTGAATATGATTATTTCATATACTTATATATGCATTCATAATAATTTTCTTTCTCACCGTTTTAGGACTCATAAGTGAATTCAAGATTCATTCAGCCATTTCTGCACAAATATCCCTTCTTCTTCTTCTTCTTCTTCTTATTTTTTTTTTTTGGTAACGCAATTTAAATTATTGTCAACATCTGTCTCAAATATATTAGTTATGGATATTATTTGAAGCAAATAATTATTTCATTTGCGTTAATTCTTTGGTTGGTGCAGAGCTAGCGTTGTAAGTTATGATGAAAAAGTAATTGACGGATTCTACGATGTTTCTAGAATTCATTCAAATTTGATCTTGGATCAAGGTCAGTTTTGATTGAGTTTTTTTAACATGCATTTTTCTCTTTATTCTCTCATTTGGACAAAATTGAAGTCACTATGTGGTACTTCCACAATCTCATTGTTGTCCAGACAGAAAAATCTCTCACAACTGACTTGTTATTCTTGTGGTTTTCATTCCTGACTAATATTCTTTTGACAGATTTTCAGCATTTAGATAATTTTAAAATCATCAGATGTACTATCTATGGACTTGTGGAGACTTGATTGTACTGTGTTTTGAATGCTCCCCCATCACCCAAAATATCTTTTGAAATGGGAAATTTTTAACTTCAGCGTGCCTACAAAATAGGAAGAAATGCAGTGAACAATGTAAAATCATGGAACTTGACTTCATACAGAGTTGGGTTATCTAATAGCATGTGATAATGTTTGATTGCGGGTGAATCGAATCAGAGAACTACCAGAGGATAACAACATGTGGCCGCTCATACTGATAGTTCTAATGTAACCATTTATTTTGGGATGTCACAGCTTAAATTCCCATCAATCTTTCTCTGATATTTTGTGGTTTGGTATAATACAATTTAGTGAACTTTTACGTATTAGTGTCTTTGAATTGGGTTAGGTTCTCATTTTGAACGTCGAAACTCAATATAGGCATGAACCCGTTAGAGGTTCCTCAGCATCTCATCCAGATCAGGTATGTTGTCCAAGGAACCTACATTTCAATTTACAATCTACAAAATCTCTTTCTGATAGATTTCGTTTTAACGTGGAATTCTAATATCATTAAATGCACATTGAAGCATTCTTGGTCTACTAAAATATTTTTCATTTTGTAAAAAAATATCTGCATTTGGAACTGTGATCACCGTCTTCATCTCTATCCAACTCCACACGCGGTACTGCTATTTATCAAATAAACTTATTATGAGGTACGTTAATTTTTAATTTATATTTATTTTTTAATAATTTTTTTGTCTCGTGATTATCAATGACAAAATAACGGAAAATAAAATATTATAAATGCTCTGAAATTTGAATTTATCAATTTTGGTGGATTAGAATCTACGCTAAAGGCAGGGAATGTTTGTAAAATTTGAAACACCTTGCAATTATAAGAAAATTTCATTTGTAGGAAGTAACAGCAGAGCTAGAGATTTCCTTGGTGCTGCTTTTTTTTTTTATCTTTCATTTACTCGAAAGGATATGAATAGAGTGAGTGTCAAAGGTGGGATGATTCTATCTTTATATTATGTTGGAAGTCATTTTATAGGGTTTGCTGGGCTTTAACTCATCCATTAGTGTACATGGATTACAAGATGTGCACAGTAAATACAAAGATTCCTTGGTGAAAATAGCTGCCTCTCTTCAGCTCTCGAGAAATATTTTTGTTGCTCTAATGTCATTGCAATCATGGAAAGCTTTTATGCAAAGATGGATGAGATCTTGCATCACAAAGTGATGCTAATTCACATTATACTATATTAGAGAGGACTTTGAAATTTGCTAATGATATTTTGAAGGTCCAGTATGCTTCTTTTGTGTGTATGGTGCACTCAAGACATTGATTATATGAAATGTTACTATTAATCATAGAGTTTTTCTTCTTAATTATAATGTAGGTTATTAGAAAAGTAGCAGAAGTATCTACCATTTTATGCGAAATTATGCCCATATAGATAATGCTTGTTATGTTCCTCAGCATAGCAGAAACTAAACTTCATTAAGTACAGATGTGTTTGCAGCTCATTTGGGATCAATGTATTCCTTCCTAATGCTTGTTTCTCTTTCAAATATTGTTACCTCAAATCAAGAGGCTTGTTTGTTTCTTAAATAAATGGCATTTATTAATTACATCAATTATTTTTAAAGACCTTTGGAAGGGAGAGGGTGGGGGGCTCTGTTAAATTTGACAATAAGGCCATTCATGTAAATAGGCAAAGGGGGATGCTTTTATATGGATCCTTTCACTACCCAAGAAGCACCGATGAGGTATATTCATGCAAAATATACTTCACATAATCTAAATGTTTTTTCTTAACATTTTATTTTTCAGTATTGTAAGCAAGATGATGCTCCAGATCCCATTGTGAGTACTATCACTGCTATAGACATCATTTTTTTTTGTGATCTATTTATTTCTTAGTATTCCCAATTTTAATGTTTTTGTTGATGTGTTCTATCGTCCTTAGTGTGCTTCCTATGGTTAAGTTTCTTGTCCCCATTATGTGCTCATTAATAATTTTTTTTTTTGCTCACCTCTGCACATGGATTTGCTGCTTCACTTTCTAGCGCCAGTCTCTATTACTTTGTCTTTATTATAATATCGAAGGCCTCTGAATCTTGGCTATTATTGAATAATGGCCATTAATTATAAGTGATTAATAAACCATGAACCTTTACAATGTTTTAACTTTCATAACAATAACTTATTAATTTATTTGGAATATTTTAATAGTATTCTGTCGAAGTCTTAACCAGCAGACATAAAGACATGGCAATACCATTGCTAAGGTTATCCTGGGTATGTAAGAGCTTTGCCTTTTCTTATGGGATAGATACTGTTACAAAAGGAAGAACTTGCTGATGCTACTAAGTTCTTAGAGAGTTCCATTTCAAAGGTACAGTTTTATTTTTATGACGAGACACATATTTATGTGTAGTAATAAAGCTTGTTGTGATGAACCTTTGTGCCTATCATGAAATTAACCATGATATTATTTTCTTCGCTTTTTGATTTATTCTGCAACTGTTATTTTTTATGATTAGTTTAAAGCTTTTTATGGGTACTTTTCCCGATTTTTGAATTGCAGAATGGTGCGTTTTTGCCGAAGTTACCGTTGAGTTATATGCTTGCTTGGTGATGGTTAGATTGATGATGTTAGTGTTGTTGATTGATTAAATCCACATGCATATCTCCGTGTTCAAATCTTAGTTCTGGATTAGTTAAAGGTTTTTTCTTTAAAATGAATGAAAAACACTTCTCTGTGTTCGAATTTCACTTATGTATTCCTCCTATATGTTTGAAGGGTTATAAAGATGAAATTTGATTTTGAATTGATTTTCAAAAATATAAGAAATGGAATTCGTTTAAATTGGTTCTAGATAACCTTTAAACTTGATTATTTCACATTTATTGATGTTGGAATGTTGGGTAAATAATTTGGTTATATTAAATTGTGGAACAATTTTATTTCTCGTAAATTCTATAAGTATATTGATCGACTTTTCAACATATATAGTAAGACCATGAAAATATTTGATTTAAATTATAAAACCTTACTTGGAACATTTTTTGTGGAAAAGAAAAAATGTCTAAATGAAGCGGAAGCCACTCTTCGTAGAGTTCATGCTACTAAAAATGATGATTATATGCCTCCAATTGAAGCAATACTAGCACCCATGTAGGCTGAGCTCAATCTTGCTCGACAAGTGGTTTCTACTGTGTTGTTTATTTGCTTTGATGTCTGCTTATTATGTCAAGACTGGAAACCTTGTTTGGGGAAGAGTTCCTTACTCATTGCTTTTTGTTCCTTTTAGATCGTACAACTGTAGGAAGATAACAAAGCATTGGAACGACCCACTAAATCAAAAGAAGTTTCTCTAGTCGAAGCAGAAAGAACTGTGAAAGTAGTATTGGAAAAGACTTCAATGGTGGACTATCTCCAATACAAGAACGAAGACTTGATGAAGCAGATATAAATTTGCAGGTATTGCAAGCATGCCTACAAATTTCTTTTTTTAGGGCCAACAGAAATTGTAATTTATTTTCTTCTGATTTCCCCCTATTCTGTCAAGATTTTATTCTAACATATGTGTATCAGGAAGAGAATAATATTTTGGATAAAATAAATTGACAAAGGGTTGTCGATGTTGAAAAGCTTACCCAAACTATGCATGAGTTCAAAGAGGTTGTGCTTTCTGGTCGTGCAACTGCTTATGCTGTAAGGGACTACCAATGGAAGGTTCAGGAGATGAATGTAATATACCACAGAGATTTGCATGCTCAACTTGCATATAAAGAGGTTTGCTTTCAAATTTCTAAATGATTGTCACATTTTCATTTATAAATATAGTTTTGCCTGCATTCATTGTTTCGAAATAAAAATAAAAATAAAAATGTGAAGGTAACTTCTTTCTAACTGACTCACTTGAGATTTGCACCGTGAAAACACGCACTGCAATTACCAGTGCTCATGTTGTTCATAGAATGAATGCAGATATCAAGTTATGCTTGTGAGTGAATACAACATGCTCTTATCTATTTGCTATTAATTTTTATTGGGCCTCTGTAAGCTCTAAAGATTATGCATCATTTGATTATGTTAGGTGCCTATTTCTATTTT
Organism: Ligustrum vulgare; assembly: GCA_963555705.1. Classification (NCBI taxonomy): domain Eukaryota; kingdom Viridiplantae; phylum Streptophyta; class Magnoliopsida; order Lamiales; family Oleaceae; genus Ligustrum; species Ligustrum vulgare. Next base: position 3,115,895 of record OY743180.1, read on the forward strand.
TCAGATGTTTTGGTTTTATTTTGTACAATGTACTAATGCATTTTTCATGGACATACTATTTTTCTTGGGTTTGTAGTAGATTGAAGAAGACATAAGGCGTCATAATTATTCTGTAAATAGGGACGGTCCACGAGGCCAGGTGTAGAGTCGTGTTTCTTCAAATTACTATTTCTTTGTTGGCAGGAGTAGACCTGTAGTTTTTCTTTATGTAATAGTTTCAAAATGATCAAAGTTTTGGGTTGTGAATTCTGCTACATGAGTGTTATTGTAAAAGAAAAATTGTTTGGCAGAACGTACATTTGATATTTCTGTAAATAATTCCTTTGCTTTTGTGTATAATAATTCACTTCTTATTTCATACTTCTCAAATAAACTAATTTTGCAAAACTCATCTTCAAATTATATTGGAATAATGCTAATAAATTTGACTGTAAAGAAGGTTAATACTTCATCATTATACAGAAAGTTGTGAAATCGTGCCTCAACAAAAATGTTAAAAATTTGTGTTTGTGTTATATATATATATATATATATATATATATATATATATATATATATATATATATATATATATATATATATATAATCAGATGCCAATTTAAAACAAATCTTTATTGAAACAAAACTTTAAAAAAAATCTATTTAAACTTGTTTTCATTTAACCAAATATAAGTTGATGTAGTTTTATCAAAAATAACCTTCTCTTTCTTAAGAGTCCTCTTGAATCATGTGAAAGGTCCAACATCATTTGAACATTTGAAAATTTGTAATAGTATTATTATGAATACATATCGTGAAGCATGTTTATTACATGGCCTTTTAATTGACGACAATTATTGTGAAGAATGTATGTCTGATGCAATAATTTATTAAATGCCCGATTCTCTTAGAAAACTATTCTTAACTTTATTGATATTATGCAACCCATCTAGTCCTAAAAGCTTATGGGATAAATTTAAAACTATCATGTTCGAAGATTACATTTCTGACGGTTTATCTGCTCAAGTTGCTGAGAAAAAAAACACTACATCAAATTAGTTGTGTACTTGAAGCCTTGGGAAAGAACTTAAATGATTATCAAATTGTTACACGTGTAGTTAACATAGACGAGAATGAAAGATTTGACATAATGGTTGCTGAAGAAACAATTTTTACAGATATAAATTCAGGGCTTCAATGTGAAAAGAAATTAAACGACGAAGAAAGGTATGCATATGATATAATAATGACAACAATCACAAATGGTTGTCATGCTGCCTACTTCTACATCATTAATTTCACAAAAAAATTGTTGTAAATCAGACAAAGGTTCAACTCCTCGAAGGTAGAAGCAACTCAGGTGTTTCTCTCGATGCAGAAGCTGGAAGATTCTTCTCAATGCCACCAAGTCTTCTCTTGCATTGCATATATATGCAGAAGCTTGTCTTCTCGACAGAGTCGCTCCTTCCATGTTGTCGATGTAATCTGGATTTTGTAAAACATTTGAATCAAAGATGATAAGGTTCGAGGCGCGGAAGAAACGCCGTAAAGTTCCGAACTCAGGTTGTGGTTGGACGGATGAATCATGACCCGATATTCACGACGTGATGGCTCGACGATACGGAATAAAGAACCACGACTTTCGAAACACCACAAGGATTTGCCCAATCTCCTTGATAAGTCTCTGATTTGAACGCCACAAATATTCTCGCGAATATTTGATAAATTCGGGATGAACGCCACAAGATAATCAATCTTGATAAGTTTGGGTTTGTAATGTGAATCCACACATTAAACAATTGAAAAACATTCAATCTCTGTTTTATTTAATCATCAAAGTCTTAATTTACAATGAATCAAAAAGGCGTATAAATAAGCAAAATAAAACCCTAATCGCTAATTTACTCAAAATAGAATTCTAACTAACCTAAAATAGCTAAAATAGGAAAAGGAAATAAAATATACGAAAATCTGGGAAAAATCTGATCCGTTAAGAAGTCACGGTCGTAAAGATGACACTTACGGCCGTAAGTGTGTTTCTGGTTAAGGTTACGGCCGTGACACTTATACTTACGGCCGTAAATCAAAAATCTTGAAATTCTGCATTTTAACCCGAGGGGAGGTTACGGCCGTGAAAGCACTTCTGCATAATTTTTGGTTCCTTTCGACACGGTTTGATCTTCAAAGCTCGTCGAACCTGCTGAATTCTTGTTTTGGCTTGAATATTTAAATTTTCCCGTCAAGCCTGCTATGACTCCGATTGTCGAGGGTCCGGATCACATCATACCCTCATTCTTTAGGATGATTCGTCCCGAATCATAGCTTTGTTCCTGGTGTCCCACTTCACCTCCTGGATCAAACGGAAAATTTCTGCTTCCATGCCATGATTTCAATAAATTGGAATCCTTTGATTTGCTAACACGGAAGAGATGGAGCTTGAACTTCCTTTGCCATTCGTAGTGTGGTTGAAGCTTCCAGTCATAATTAACCTGCAAAAAAGATTTAAACAAAATGGGGAGGGACATGTTAGCTTCATGAGGTACAAGGTATGGATCCTTGTATTCATGACAAACCACCACCAACTCCACTTCTTGAACCACGAGGCCCTTCTCTTCGCCTCTTTCCTCCTTTGCAATTTCTTGTTCGATTTTTTTTTCTTCAAACTCAACCACATCTCCGACCTCCACATTTGAATCACCATGTTCATGTACTATCTCATCACTACCAAAATGTGGATCTTCCAATTCAAAGCTCAAAATTTGAACTTCTACCCCAACTTCTAATTCCTTATCATATTTTGGAGTTTGTTCACACAACTCCACGTTTTCAACTCCTACCACAAAGTTCGGGGTCTCTTCAACTAATTCATGCCTTAAGCCTCCCTCCTTCTTTTCAACTTTCATATCCCGAGGCTCAACATGATTTTCACTCTCTTCTAACCATCTAATTACCGCCTTTCGTTTCTCCTCCTTTTTTCGCAATTTAGCCAAATATTTTTTTTCTGCCTCCGGTTCACACCTCAATTTTTCCTCATAAATTTCTTTTTGAAATTTCAAAATTGCTTTTGGATCAATCTCAGCTCCTCTCTTAACCCCGAATCCATCCCTAGGTTTAGGATCACGCCTATAATCACTACGATTTGCTTGAGATCGCCCCTTTTTCAATTTCTCTTCCCTTTCATCTAATTTATCCAACCTCACCAAAGCTTCATTCAAAAATCTCCACATACGATCTTTGGCGTTTTCATGGGAATTGGACATTGTGAAATTTTTTTGTGGAAGGACACAGAAAAAGAATAATGAAAACAAAGGATCAAGAAATTCAAGAAAGTGGTTCTTGAATGGACTCTTTTTTTTTTTTTTTTTTTGAATTTTAGGATGATTTTTCGGAATAAATAAAATAATAAATTTTTTTTTTTAATAAATCCGAAAATTCGACAACGAACACAACAAAACAAACGGAACTTAATTCGGATAAGAGCAAAACAAACACTTTTGAATTTTGTTGGATTTTTATATGAATCAAACAAAGAAAAAATTTACTGGCACGAAGAACAAGAAAAGAAAGACTCAACAACAAGATATGGATGATTTTTATGGGACTCGATGATAGACATAAAAATCAAACTGGATAGAAAAACCTGAGTTCAGAGTCCAGCTCTGATACCAAATGATGAGGTTCGAGGCGCGGAAGAAACGTCGAAAAGTTCCTAACTCAGGTTGTGGTTGGACGGATGAATCATGACCCGATATTCACGACGCGATGGCTCGACGATGCGGAATAAAGAACCACAACTTTCGAAACACCACAAGGATTTGCCCAATCTCCTTGATAAGTCTCTGATTTGAACGGCACAAATATTCTCGCGAATATTTGATAAATTCGGGATGAACGCCACAAGATAATCAATCTTGATAAGTTTGGGTTTGTAATGTGAATCCACACATTAAACAATTGAAAAACATTCAATCTCTGTTTTATTTAATCATCAAAGTCTTAATTTACAATGAATCAAAAAGGCGTATAAATAAGCAAAATAAAACCCTAATCGCTAATTTACTCAAAATAGAATTCTAACTAACCTAAAATAGCTAAAATAGGAAAAGGAAATAAAATATACGAAAATCTGGGAAAAATCTGATCCGTTAAGAAGTCACAGCCGTAAAGATGACACTTACGGCCGTAAGTGTGTTTCTGGTTAAGGTTACGGCCGTGACACTTATACTTACGGCCGTAAATCAAAAATCTTGAAATTCTGCATTTTAACCCGAGGGGAGGTTACGGCCGTGACATATGTTGGTTACGGCCGTGAAAGCACTTCTGCATAATTTTTGGTTCCTTTCGACACGGTTTGATCTTCAAAGCTCGTCGAACCTGCTGAATTCTTATTTTGGCTTGAATATTTAAATTTTCCCGTCAAGCCTGCTATGACTCCGATTGTCGAGGGTCCGGATCACATCAAAAGATGTTAATTTTTCATCTGTCTTCACAAATATATCCATGGACATTATACTACCCTAGAATGATGACTAGAACCAAGAATTTGTCATGTATGTTGTTGAACGGTTAGTTCCTAATTTCAACATTTATTTCTTTCTAATATATTTTTATCTAACACAAACATATATTTCGATGGTGAATTTTACCACAAGGAAGTCCAGTGGTGGATCTAGAAACTTTGTTCTACCAGGGCGGTCATCTAGAAATTTTGTTGAGCTCGGATGGATATCGATCAAATAATTGTATTTTACAATTTTGTTCGTTTTCTATATTATTATAATTTTGAAGATGAATAATTTATAGAGAAAACATAATATGATTATATTAGGATTTCGTTAATTCAATGACGCTAAATAATACAACAACTACACATTTCTCGTACGGAGTACGACTTTTCACTAGTATTAACCAAAAGAACGAAAAATCTCCCTTTGCTTCCGCAGAAGGTTCAAAACTGACTGCTCATAAATCATAATTGAGTATTCAGAGTACAAAAATTGATTATGCATGTCACTACGCACAGTGCTTATTACGTGTTTGATTTTTTCAATTTCTTTCATTCGAACAATGCACAGAAACGTAGGACTATTACGGCGATTCAACGAGCCCTAATAATGTTGTGGCAGGCAGTTACTGCCACGTATATTTTCTTGCGACGGAGCTCGGTAAGGAAAATGTTACAGGCAGTGAGGGCCTATGTGTACATGCCACTGTACATGTATCATTTCCCAATCGGTAATGGAAAATTGAAATTGAGAAGCAGAGAGAGAAAATTGTATATCATTGGTAACATTGAAGTGATTTTGTTGACCACAAAAGCTGGTAGGACCTTGGATCAACACGTCTCAGCACCTCCCTCTTGAACACGTGGATCTTCAGCGCACTAGGACAAACAATCAGCTTGCAAAGGTGGTTGAGGTGGCTCCCATTTGCACTCCGATGTTTAAGTCAGAACTCATTTTAAGCAAATATAAATTGGGGTGCGGGAAATATGAATGTGTAAAAGAGAGAAAAGACAGTAAGAGTAAAATATTCAGCTAGAGTATTGAATTACCAACCTTTTATTTGAAGGCAAATGTGCTCTATTTATAGGGGAAGTTGTAGTCTTAGATGATGACACGTGGTGGACTTTACACGTATCTTCTCCATAGCTATTGGAGAGGTGAACCAATTTCCTTGAAGTAATCATGGCTACTTCCGGTAGGGGATGGACACCTGTCACATCTCTTATAAAGGCAACGTCTTATCAAGCCACAGTCAACTGGGGAAAGTTACGTATTTCTAACACCATTTGTTGTCCCGTTACCCATTCGAGGTGTTGCTATAGGGTAACTCGGCTTGCTATAAACCAGTTCGGATAGAGTGGGTTCATATGATGTTCCACCTCGGCATTTGGCCCAGAGGAGTACCCTAAGTTCTGGTCATGGGCTAAGACCCATTGAACCTCTATTGGGCCCTTACTGGTGATCCATTGGGCTCATTTCTGGACACGATTTCAACAGATTTATAAATTGATTTATTTATAATTTTAAGGTAAAATATATGATTAAAAATTGAAAAAGAAAATGAGTGAGTTTAAAAAGTGATTTGGGAAAGGGTGACTATATTGCTACTACAACAATTATTTGATACACTACAATTTTAATATTTACTAAAATATCCTATTTATTAATATTCACCCACATTTCAAATTATTCTTTTATTTACTGAAAGGGTTATAAATAAAATGACACTACACCAATTTAAAAATCCTTACCACATATGTACATTAGATACTCCATAAATAAAAAAACCTAATCCATATATTTTCATACAACAAAATAAAAGTCTTAATTAAATAGAAAAAAGTTTCATTGTAAGTTTAAATTCATGATACCTTCTTTTTTATTTCATATAGATGTTTTCTTTTCAACAATGTAATAATAGTGTTCTTGATAAGATTTTTGTGTTCTAATCCCCAAATGCATAAATATATGTTCTTAATATATATAGATGCTTAGCTTATCTTAAGCACCAATGCTTATATATTACAACTAATTCAATGTGCAAACTCTCTTTAAAGGGATAAGAGTGTGAGCATGGGCGGACCCACATAGGGGCCCATCGGGGCACGTGCCCCAGTAACTAATATTTTATTTTATTTCAAATTTCGAATTCAGGTAAAATAATGAATTTTTATTTTAGTAAAGTTTCATAAGTAATAAAAAAAATGTATTCTAAATTTGAAATAAAATAATGAGCCTATGAATTATTGTCATCATTTGGTAAATTGTTTTATTGATAAAAATGAGTAGTTAAAAATGATTACTTTACAATAATAATAATAAGTTAAAAATAATGTTGATCAAGAAAATGCCGAATATATCTACCAAATATTCGCTCAATGTTTCGAGTCAATGAAGAAAACTACAATAAAATTATATTGCTAATTCAGATTAAATCGATAAATGGCTAGAATAATATTATCAATTATTTTAAATTGAAATATCACTACATACTATTAACGAAAATTATTTTAACATTTCTTCAAATAGCTTTTTAATCACGTATACTTTTTGTAACACATTTTATTCTCATTGTTTATTTTTCCATAAAAAATCTTTTATAACCACACATTTCTTGATAAACGTCTATTTGATAATTCGTTTAAAAAATTTGTTTATAAATAGCGATGTGACAATATTCCATTAGTCTATTTTGAAATACCGATATAGGTGAACAAAGAATTACTTCCGTCAAGAATTGAGCTTTTTTTTAAAAAAAAAAAATTTATCGAAAGATGTGTACCACGTGGACGAGTATAAACGAAGCCCATAAAAAATACGATAAAAATTATAATCTATGTCATAGTTAACATTTGTAATTTTAATTAACAACACGTTTCACAATCACACCACTTTTAAATCACATATTTCATTAATTTTTATAAAATATATATGTTAAATAGTAGTGAAATTTTAAATTTTGTCCCGTGCATCGCACGGGTGCGAATACTAGTAATAATAATAATAATAATAGTGCAATGAAAAAAAAACTACGTGAACACATACATTAGGTGGTAAAAAAATAAGTAATATGGTAGTTATTTACAACATCCAATATATGTTCGTCATATCACAATATCACTTAAAAATGTCAATTAAAAATGTTTCCATAGAATTATTCTATTAATTTTGTTCAAATCAATTGCTTCTCTAGTGTCCTTAATGGGCAATTGGGCACAATAAACTACTATATGCCTATCACGGGCAGTGATGACAATGGGACGAGTTTAGATCAGGAGTGCCCCAACCCGTGTCCCGTCCTGTGAAAATCTTTTAATATCAAACACGCGACCTGCCCGCCCTCCCACACCCCGTCAATTTTGAGGCAGGGCGGGTTAACCCAGTCGTCCCATTAAATTTTTTTTTATATATATTTTTTAATTAATTATTCTGGACGGGGCTAGTTTTTTTTACCTCGTTCAAGTCAGGTAGCCGTCGAGTTCGAGACGGGTCGAATTTTTTTACAACCTCCTGGTCGCGGCACTAGAATTTTTTTGTGTTCAGTTATTCTAAATTCATTGACTAGATGATGGACGTGGTTTCTTGGACAGATTTTTTTGTCTTACACAGCATAAAAGCAAGAACTAAAAGTTTCAATATTTATATTTATTCAACAAGTTTGCTGATCAAATCAAAGAGGGCTAATGATATAAAATAAAACCAGCAAAATTTCAATTTCAACTGAATAATAAAATAGTGTTAGATCAATTATTCTTGATACTGACTAGAATCCAACTTATAATGATCTCGAAATTTAGCTAGAATCCAAAAAATGACTAGATTTGGAAGTAAATCTTAGTTGAGTGACCTCGTTACTTGAAATTTAAAATGAGCGATTCAGATGCAAGTTTGATCAAATTTGAATGATTTATAGTTCATTTAACCCAATTTTTTTGTGTATATCGATTTCTTCACTATTATCTTGCGAACAAGACGTTAAAATTATTTTCTTTACATAAAAAGTATTGGTCGAATAACTTCAATCCTTTCCTCTATTCGAGCTTTTAGTTGACTCGAAATATTCTTCAGCAAAGAACAAGCTCCCATTCACCTGTGGCTGAAATTTAATCCAAACTGAAGATATAACCCCCATTTGGTATAGATAAAAAACAGATTTTTAATAAATTTTGATAAAAGTTGATAAGATGTATGGTTGAAAAGTTATAGGACCCCCATAAGGTAAAGATTAAATATTGACTTTAACTTAAATTAAAATTTACTTTTTAGTTTTACCAAACATGGGCATAGTGATGAGCATTCTTAACCATAATTCTAATCCTGCCATCAAACTCCAAAATTTATATGCTCAAAGAGAAAGGGTTGGAATCTAATTTCCTAGAAAATATATTGCCAACTTAACTAGAGAAAACCATACAAGTAGTGTTAAATTTTTCTACTACTAGATTTTTTCGTTATCAACTTCAAAAAATTCATATATCAGTATCATAAGTTAACTTACAGATGATAAGAGTTGACTTGCACCACGAATAACAGTTTTGAGATCTTTAAACTATTGATTCCAAATATCAACATACGAGCCATTGCTGATAAAGCACACCAAATATCATAAATCAGACTTCTTATCACTGTTCACTTCATATTATCACGACGCCTCACATAACGAGTTCGGTCGTTGTATCTTGGTCTGTCTTGAGCTCTCTGAGGCACTGGCTCGACTCTCCTCTGTCTCTCAGGTGACCTTTGAACTATCTCTCCATTCACGAACAGCTCAGCTGATGTGCCATGGAAGTTCAAACATATTAAGAATATATCACATTCTTAATCTTCGTGGGAAGAGGAAAATATAAACAAATTCTTTTGAATGATGTGATGATACATAGTAATGCTTTAATTTCTAACATAATTTCAACAATCTTGTTAGCAGCAAAAGTAATTCTAGGGAGACATTTTTAAGTGACATTGTGATATGAAGAACATTCTTTGGGTAGTAAAAAAAAGTAAGTGGTGAAATAGTTATTTACACCATCCAATGTATATGTGACATGTCACAATGTCAATTTAAAATGTCTCCCTAGAATTATTCTAACAGCAAAATACTCGAGGAAAATGTAAGCCTATGTTCTTTAACGCAATCATTATAATTTATAAACAATACAATTTCTCAAACTGCTTTTTAACCACACGTTTTTTCTCTACTTTTCAACCACATTTTATCTAACTGAGCTTAAATGTGATTGGAAAGTCCAAATTTTCTTTTACAAGTAAAAGTTAAAACAGTTCTGGTTCAAAACTTTTATATACCAAATATATAATATCATCAATGACCTGAAGGAATTGATGGCACAATAATTTCAGTTTTCTTAACAATTACTTCATATATAATTTTTTTATGAGGACAAGACATGAGCCAAACAAATATATGATTTCATTCAAGGATAGAATTGCACCAGAAAACACACAAAACAGATCAGGGAACTAACACAAGTTCACCTAGTATCTTCATCTTCTTGTTAGCACTTAACACCCTTGCACAACTCCAAGATACAGATCAATCCTCCTCTATCCTGTGTCTCACCATTCATGTCAAACTCCTAAACACGGTCCGTCTTCTCTTTACCCACTGCCACCACCACATCACATCATTCATCATCATAATTCATAGGCATAGTCTTATAGTAGATTCTAATACGTTCTAATCATTAAGAAAATAAATAAATTGACCTCAATTTCACCCAAAAGAAACCTATCTGATCAAGAAAATTTTCATTTTATCAAAAAGCAGGTGATACAAAATCAATATTAAGAGCATGTTTGGTCCCATTGAAGTTTTCCAACTTTTTCGTCAATTTATTTTCAACCACACATTTTTGTTGGACCCTTCAACCCGACATTCTCCCAAAAATCTAAAATTTCTCCAAAACCACCATTGCCAAAAGGGCTCTAACAAAAAAAAGGCAACCCAATTTTTATCAAGCTTTTGGGCTTGATTTATCCGGCCATTGTTCTCACTTGAACTAGAGTCTTTGTATACTTTAGCCTATGTTTGGTTTTAAAAAAAAAAAAAATTGTTTATAAATAAAGAATGTGATTTTTCAAGATAAAATATGTGGTTGAAAAGTAGACAAGAAAGAATCAAACATCTGCAGAACAAAAAGTCCACCTTTAAAGCTCTACAAACCTCAACGACCCTTTTGAACAACCATGGTCGAGGAAAAATTAAAACGATGAAAGAAAAGAAGTCACGATATTTGGATTTTGGGATAGATATATAGATGACACGCTTCAAACCAAAACTGGCGACTATGGTTTGGAATATATGGGCTCTTTGATATCTATGGCATCTGTTCCCGAACTGGCGAGGCGTGGCAATGGATGGTGTCGGCAGCATGCTTGGGCAGTGTAGGTGGATTTGGTTTTATGGGGCCCGAGGGGATTCCTTTTGAAGGGAGTCACAACATCCTTATTTCACATTCAAGGAGTTAATGCTTATCTGCCGCACCACATAAAGTGCAACCCATTGTACCAATGGCCTTGGTAAAGAGAAGTATCTTGCATATCCAATTCAGAAGGGGCTTCTTCCACCATACATCTTAACTACTGATAACTTCCCATTAGAAATTTTGAGTTAATATTTGTCCTTTTAGAGGTTTAAGTTATACACACAGGAAAACTCCATCAATATAATTTTTCCACTCAATTGTATTCCATATTAGGAAGGACACTGACAGATTTCATATTCCATTTCCATAATTGGTTATATCTTGTATAAAATCCACTGGCATCGAGCAATGCTTAAAGTCCTCCCATGACTCTTCGGTCTTGACTAAATGATCCAAGTTACAAATGGCAAACATTTTAAATTTCATGCTTCTAACAAATAAGAAAATTATGAAACTAGAGAAACTAAATATAAATGCATAAAGATTAATATAGAGCTCTATAACTGAGAAAACATTAATTCACAACAGAATGTTCTAGCATTGTTCTATCAAACTGAGAGTATCATTTTGAATTTTACTTATAACTTTAGAAAATTTAAGTTCAGAAAAGTTAGCCCATGAATAAGTTTTATCTGGTAATTGACACTACCACACTATATAATACTACTTGAACCAGATGCCAACTTGATACAATTAGAACGAACATAACAATGCAAACAAATCAAAAGCCAGTAGTGCAAGGCAGTAGTGCACATTGGATGAAAAGAGCAACACATACCAAACCCACGTGTAGTATGTTAATCAAATAGCACTGAAATTGTAACAGAGAAATTATAAGAGTCCTATATGACAGAAAAGAAACTTATAGAAGATGAATTACCTCCATAGTCCTTATTCTCAGCATCAACATAAGAATCTGGAAGAACAAACAAAACACCAGGCAATCCTACACAAAGAGGGAAAAAGGTTGAAACAATGATATGAAAAAACTGTTTAAGCAAAATCATATGTCTGATTCAAATCAATTAATTGAACTGAATTCAAAAGAAGAAAAGAAATTACAATTTGCCAAGAGGCGAGAACTAACCTTCAAGCTTGTTTGAGGTCTCCTCGTCAATCTCACATCCAAATCCAAAGTACCTCTCACATGATACATTATATATCTTCTTTTTAGCCTCCTCCTCACTATTAAAACCATCAGATAAAATCCATAACCCAGTAATAAGTATTCAACAAAATATAATATCAAAAAATCCATTTCACAAAAGAAAATTCATATTAATTCATGTCTCACAGTTTCCTAACCGACTGGTTATATAAAACTACGCCACTATGCTTCACGGCAAGATACTGAATTTTATAAATCTAAAAACTTCTTAAATAATGTTATTTTTTGCATGTTCAGCCAAAAAAGAGTAATAATGCTTCACCTTTTTAAAATAAAAATAATAAATATGTTTGATTACTGTTATAAATATTATACTATTTAGTGAATGACATTCATACCCCTGTAACCTTAGGGATAATTACTTTGTATATCACTTTCTTCCCCTATATATATGGGGCTCTGGTTCTTAATAAAATATAAGTTTATTTGTCTCTTTATTTTCTTCTCTCTTCCTTTCTATTTTATAACACGTTATCAGTACGAGTTTCTACCAAATTGAGTTAGAAGGATGAATGGTCAGGATATCTGTTTAGTCGATAATGCAATTACACATACTATTCTTCAAGACAAAAAGTATTTCTTGAACTTAACATTATCAGAGAATATGTTAATACAATATCTGGTGCGTCAAAAATCGTTGAAGGCTCCGAAAAAGCTTGTATTATTTTATCAAATAATACAAAATTATATATTGACGATGCACTTTATTCCAGCAAACCCAGAAGAAATTTGCTTAGTTTTAAAGATATTCGCTGCAATGAATATCACATTGAGACGATGCATGAAAATAATGCAGAATATCTTTGCATAACTTCTTTTATATCTAGCCAGAAGCAGATAAAAGAAAAACTTCCGTCTATAAAGATGATTGAATCAAATATTAACACGAACCCGAAGTTCGTTGATCCAAAAAGTTTTATACTTTAGCATGATAGACTTGGACATCCAGGAACAACAATTATGCGCCGAATAATTAACAACTCACATGGACATCCTCTAAAGAACTAGAAGATTCTTTTACCTAATGATTATCCATGTGCTGCTTGTTCGCAAGGCAAGTTGGTCATTAGACCTTCGACTACAAAAGTCAGTATTGAATCTCCAACTTTCTTGGAAAGAATTCGTGGAGATATATGTGGGTCAATACACCCACCATGTGGACCATTTCGGTATTTTATGGTTTTAATTGATTCATCTACTAGATGGTCCCATGTTTGTCTACTTTCCACTAGGAATGTAACCTTTGCTAGACTACTTGCTCAAATTATAAAATTACGAGTTCAATTCCCTGATTACTCAATCAAGAAAATTCGTCTTGATAATGCTGGTGAGTTTAGATCACAGACATTCAATGATTATTGTATGTCAATTGGAATTGAGATTGAACATTCGGTTGCTCATGTCCATACACAAAATGGATTAGCTGAGTCGTTTATCAAATGTCTACAATTAATTGCTAGATCATTACTCATGAAAACAAAACTTCCAACTTCTGTTTGGGGTCATGCTATATTACATGATACATCGTTGGCATCTGCATATTATCAATATTCTCCTTTGCAACTTGCAATTGGTCATGAGCCTAATATTTCTCACTTGCGAGTTTTTGGTTGTGTTGTCCAAGTCCCAATTTCACCCCCACAACGTACCAAAATGGGTCCCCAACGAAGCCTTGGAATTTATGTTGGTTTTGATTCACCATCAATAATAATGTATCTTGAACCTTTAACGGGGTGATCTATTCACTGCACGTTTTGCAGATTGTCATTTTGACGAAATGACTTTCCAAATCTTGGGAGGAACAAAACTACATCCTGAAAAACATGGTACAATTTCGTGGAATGAAATAACTCTGTCTCACTTTGATCCCCGCAGCAATCAATGTGAGCAAGAAGTTGGAAAAATCATTCACTTGCAAAGAGTTGCAAATCAATTACCGGATGTATTTGTTGACCCGAGAAAAGTGTCACATATACCAGTAGAAAATATCTCTGCACAAATTGATGTCCCTGAAGGACAATCAGCTATAGCAAATGAATCCCAAATACGCCAGAAGCGTGGTCGACCAGTTGGTGCTAAAGACTCTGTACCTTGAAAAAGAAAAATACAAGAGAAAAACCAACCAAAAACTTCAGCAAAAGTAGTATTTGAAAAGATTGATCAATCGGATATTGAGAATATGGTTCCTGCAGAACCACAAGTATCCGAAAATAATGAGATTTCAATAAATTATTTAGTATCTCATAAACTATGGGAAAGAAATACTATTGTCATAGATGACATTTTCGCCTTTAATGTGGCTCTTGAAATAATGAAAAATGAGGATCCTGAACCACTATCTGTGAAAGACTGTCAGCATAGAAATGATGGGCCAAAATGGAAAGAAGCCATACAGGCGGAGTTAAATTCCTTAGAGAAACGAAAAGTATTTAGACCTGCAATTCGAACACCTGAAAATGTAATCCCTGTAGGATACAAATGGGTTTTTGTAAGAAAAATGAATGAAAATAATGTGGTTACAAGATACAAAGCTCGACTTGTAGCTCAAGGTTTCTCTCAAAGACCAGGAATTGATTATGAGGAAACGTATTCTCCCGTAATGGATACTATCACTTTTAGATTCTTAATTAGTTTGACTGTGTCACAAAGGCTTGATATGCGCCTTATGGATGTAGTAACTGCCTATCTATATTATTCACTTGATAGTGACATATACATGAAAATCCCTAAATGACTCAAAATTCCAGAAGCAAATAATACATGCCCGAGAACTATGTTCTATATTAAATTGCAAAGATCATTATATGGATTGAAACAATCTGGACGCATGTGGTATAATCGCCTTAGCGAATATTTGTTAAATGAGGGTTATAAAATTGATGACATTTGCCCCTGTGTTTTCATAAAGAAAACAAATAGTGTATTTGCAATTATTGCAGTATATGTGGATGATTTAAATCAGATTGGAACTCCTGAAGAGCTCAATAAAACTGCAGATTATTTAAAGAATGAATTTGAGATGAAAGATTTGGGAAAAACTAAGTTTTGTCTTGGGTTGAAAATTGAACATTTCTCAGAAGAATTATTTGTTCATCAATCTTCTTATACAGAAAAAATTTTAAATCGTTTTTATATGGACTATGCACATCCATTGGCATCCCCTATGGTTGTTCGATCACTTGATGTGAAAACAGATCCATTTCATCCACATAAAGATGGAGAAAAAATTCTTGGTCCTGAAGTACCATATCTTAGTGCAATTGGGGCGCTAACATATCTTTCAAATTGTACTCCACCTGACATAATTTTTTCTGTAAATCTCCTTGCAAGATATAGCTCTACACCAACTCAAAGACATTGGAATGGTGTTAAACACATTTTTCGACACATTTTTCGATACCTAAAGGGTACTAATGATATGGGATTATTTTATTCTCAAAAATTAGGATTTTCTTTAGTGGGATATGCAGATGCAGGTTATTTCTCTGATCCACATAAAGCTAAATCGCAAACAATATATGCGTTTACACGTGGAGGAACAGCTATATCATGGAGATCCGTGAAGCAAACCTTGACAGCAACATCCTCAAATCATTCAGAAATTATTGCAATCCACGAGGCAAGTCGAGAATGTGTATGGTTGAGGAACATGACCCATCATATCCAAGCATCATGCGGATTAACTTCAACTAGAGACAGCCCAACAATTTTGTATGAAGACAATGCAGCTTGTATTGCACAACTCAAAGGAGGCTTCATCAAAGGAGACAGAACAAAGCATATCTCTCCAAAATTCTTCTACACGCATGAGCTTCAGAAAACTGGGGATATTGATGTTCAACAAATTCGCTCGAGTGACAATGTAGCTGATTTATTTACAAAGGCATTGCCAACATCCACATTCAAGAAATTAGTTCATGAGATTGAAATGCGTCGACTCAAAGATTTACATTGATCAGTATCAGGGAGAGTAGCTGTACTCTTTTTCCTTTGCCCAAGTTTTGCCCCACTGGATTTTCTTAGCAATGTTTTGACGATGCAGCATTTATTGTAATACTCCAAAATAACTGTACTCTTTTTCCTTCATTTGATTTTTTTCCCATTGGGTTTTTATCAAACAAGGTTTTAACGGGACAGATATTTTGTAATATATGTCATTCAAGGAGGAGTATTATAAATATTATACTATTTAGTGAATGACATTCATACCCCTGTAACCCTAGGAATAATTACTTTGTATATCCCTTTCTTCCCATATATACATGTGACTCTGGTTCTTAATAAAATATAAGTTTATTTGTCGCTTTATTTTCTTCTCTCTTCCTCTCTATTTTATAACAATTACTTACTTTTAAGTAAAAATATTACTTTATTGTAAGTAACCAGGTCCCAACAGTCAAAATTTACTTAATTTCAAGAATCTTCAATGAAATTATTTGTTTTAGAACTTACTTATTTAGTTTTAGTTTACATATAAATAAACTTTCAGCTTATACAAAAATGCTATTTTCCTAAATTTATTACCATTGCCCAAAATGTGAATATAATCATACCAAATATCAGGCTATTAACATGTTTATAAAAAACACATTTTCCCAAACTACTTTTCAACCGCGCACATTTTCTCAAATCAATTTTCAACCACATATTTCACGTCAAAAGAATCACATTCTCTATTTATAAACAATTTTTTTTTTTAATAAGAATTACACAACATCAATTGTATGAGAAGTCATAAAAATTTAACCTTCCAACAACTTTAGCAAGCGTTTGAACATAACAATCAATCATCTGCTGTTTAGTCGCCCCTTCACCGCCAGGCTTATCCATGACAATAAGCCAGTGTTCATAATCACATCCAGGGAAAAGTGGCGCCATCTCCGTGGGTGGGCGGTCACCGAAATTCGACCCCGAGTTCAGCGGCGAGTAAGAATTGCCGGACCGGTTGACTCGGCATCTGATCGTGTTGTAACGGGTAAAGTTAGGAGAAGTAACCTGCAGTGAGTGGGATAAGGCAGCTGGTGCGACAGAGCGGGTGGAAGAAACGGGCCCGGCTCCTGGGCGGACGTAACCGAGTTTGGAAATAGAAAAAGAGAAGAGGCGTTTCGGGAGGAGAAGAGAAGCGGTAGCACCGGTTGATCGGACGCATAGGATTGATCGGGCTACAGCGGCCGCCATTTTTCAGTGTGCGTTTGAGTGTGAGAAGTGGAAATGGCAAGGGTTCAGATATGGTGATTTTTAAGGGTTTCTTAGGAGAAGAGGAAGGGGGTTAAAATTAACAAATGGCCACCCAATTTGGTGAAAGTTACTACTTAGTCATCCAATTTTAATAGGTATCTCAATGATCACCCAACATTAACAAAAATTTTAGTTAGTCATTCAATTTTAAAAGTATCTCAATGGTCATTCAACTTATAATATAATATCCACTTGATCACCCAACTTCAAATAAAACAATATAACTTTTTTAAAGTAATACTCGATAAATTAATAACATCTAATAAATAATCAATTAATGAACACAGGTCAAATAAAAGACATTGAACAATCTAATGCTACTCCTTTCGGTGGCGGTTTTAACTATAAATACTTTCTCTCTCTAATTTTCAACCACACATTTTACCTAAAAAATACAAATAAATCTTCTCTATCCAATTTAAATAACTGCTGAACACTCCCTAAATTAATGAACATTTATGATTAAAAGATATTAATCAATACATAGTTCAACGTGGACATTTAATTATTTTATAAATTGGTTTATAAATTGTAATGATTGTATTAAAGTACATAGACTAATTTATCGAGTATTACTTTAACCATTTGAAGTTAGGATGGTTAAATAGAAATTACGTTGTAAGTTGGGTGGCCATTGAGATACATTTTGAAGTTGGGTGGCTAACTAGAATTCTTACTGAAATTGAATGTTCATTGAGATACCTTTTAAAGTTGGATGGTTAAATAGTAACATTGAGTAAGTTGAGTGGCTATTGATTAAATTTACTCAGAGGAAGGGAGATTGCCTACAGTTACGTTTTTACTATTTCGTGCAATGAGTAACACAACTTCTATTGACTGGTCACTTCCATATTCGAATGCCAACCCACCTCTGGCCCACCAATTTTCGACCGTCCCCCTCCCCCCTCCCTAAATGCCCTCCTTCCTCTCTCTGCTCTCCATCTTAGTAAAACAACAATCATGAAGATCCTTCGACGTTAAACCCCTCCAAATCATCGTTAACTGAAGAAAAAAATCGAGTTTTGATTACTTGAATCACTGGACCTTCGTTCAAAGTTCAAACCAACTGGTGGGAGAGATTCCATGACAATTAACAAAGTTGACATTTTTATGAATCATCTTGCTTGGTCGATACCTCCGCTGCTCTACAAGGGTAGCTACCTACTTATGATAATACTTCATATACATGCTGGGAAATGGCAATACAGAGTTATGTGGATGACTGAACACAGAAAACCTTTCACTGACAAGCGATCGTGTTTTTCACACGATTTCTCGTTACTCATGTCAGCATTCTCACTTCTAATATCCTCATTCTTGTCGCCAAAAACCCTCCTCGATTGACAAAACGTTCTGCTACTGACAATTGAAAAAGTAGCTTTCAAGGTCTTGTCACTTCGGTGATCTACTTGAGCCCTAATACATTTTTGGTGCCATGAAGCTAGACCAGTGAACTATTACGCTTTCTTCAAATGATGGCTGCTTCCAAGCTCACCTCCTAGTTTTCATTGCTCGATCACTTCCTTTTCCACTATGGGTGTGTTTGATTAAAGGGATTTTTCATGGCAAATGTTTCATCAATGAAAATATTTTCCATCTTTGCATGCTTGATTCTCAAAATTTTCCATGTTACAACCCCTCTAAGCATTGTTTTACATTATTTGCCTTGAAAATTTTCCAACGGGGGAGGTGGGAAAATGTTTTCCATGGAAATAGAATTCATTTTCATTTTTCATCTTTTGTCTATCAAACACACCCTAAGTGGTTGCTTACAGACCTTAGTGTACGATATGGGCTATTTTCCTCTCGACTTTGGATCTTAGCACCCAAAAAGTCTATATGTACAAACAATCTAGGCCTATTTTCGGAGTTTTCTTGGGTTGGTAAGGCAAAATGGGGCCACCCTAGCCCATTGAGTGTTCTACATCGAACCAACGACATCATACGTTCCACTGAAATAAATTTCGAGGAAAAATAGCTATAGTTGTAGAGATGACATAAAAGCACAACTGAAGCTTCTAGTGTTGCCACAAGATGATGACAATTTCAATATTTTAAATGGATTCACCTGGAAAGTTGAATGCTAATCGGTTGGGTTGCAGGATATTTGATCTTCAAATATGGAAAACCTTCATATTTTCTACTTTCAGATTACATGTATGTTGTGTTACACAATGGTGGTTCTACACTTGAAAATTTGCACATTGAATGGGAAGTTATTGAATAAAATTGGAACTCACCAACTTTGTAGCACGCTATATTTAATTAAACCACACGTTCCACTGTTTTTTCAGGCTCAGTCAATTCTTTTGAGTTTGAGTTTGAGTCTTGTGTCCGTACACCTAATGGCGGAGCTCGAATTTACATATTACGAGGGCTAAAAAAATGTAAGTGTAGAGGGGAGGCCCCCTCCCGGGGCTCAGGGGCGGAGCATCCGATCCACAATTTTGAATACCAAATCTAAAATAATTGGATAGTCATATACAGGTTGAAATAATTTTGATACTTACTTCAAAATAACCCAGTCCAATTACTCAACCTTTCTTCTTGCGCGTTTGTGTGCACGCACGCACACGCAAAGTGATGTGCGCGCGCGCGCGCGCACACGCACATATTTTATTTATAATTTATTAACGACGAATTACGCGTCTATATTCAGGACACGCTAATTCTTAATTTTGTTAATAGTCTTGCTGATTCGAGAGTGCAATCATGTAGAGCTTTAAATGT
Source organism: Ligustrum vulgare (assembly GCA_963555705.1). Taxonomy (NCBI): domain Eukaryota; kingdom Viridiplantae; phylum Streptophyta; class Magnoliopsida; order Lamiales; family Oleaceae; genus Ligustrum; species Ligustrum vulgare. The sequence continues at coordinate 3,135,955 of OY743180.1, forward strand.
CCTTCGAAACGGCATATTGTAGATACGTATATGCCCCAAAAAATTTAATAAAGAAGGTCGACATTTTCGAAATGTTACTTTGAAATGACCTATTTTGACAAGTCCTAACTTTTGCTATGGTTGACCGTATTGCGTTCTAACAATGATGCGAGAACTAGGTCATAAATATTTCAAAATGGTATATTGAAAGTTCAATTTTTACAGTAGCTAGAGTCCTAAAAAAATAAGACTAAAGTAACCATTTAATTCATTTTTTATTAATTTTTTCCCCCTAAATCACAACAATTTTGGTAGGGCATTTGCCCTACCTTGGCCTAATGTGCATCCGCCCCTGTGTACTCCCTGAGTCCCTAGGTGTAGTGATGGCAATGGAGCGGATTGAGGAGGATCGATGCCGATCCAAATCCGCTCCATGAAATTTCGGATCGGATCAAACAGTAAAAATCTCGGATCGGATCGGATTGGAACAAACATTAAGAAATTTTCGTTATATATTTTCGTTAACAACAAACAAATCAATACATATTTCATAAAATAACTAATAGATGAAATTACACTCATCCCTACTTTTAAAGATTCAAATTCATAAATAAGATAAAAACCTATATAACTTCAAAAAACATGTTATAATTAGGAAATAATTAATTAATAAATTATAATAATAATATTCTAAAATAGGAAAACTACTTGCCCTAATTATATATTCATTTTTCCAAATCTGGTCCAATTTATTTCTTTCCAAAACTGATTCAATAATACCTTCTTCTATCTACATATCCTCCCCCTAATCTCTCTCTACACCCACTCTCCCTTATCGAAAACTTTTTCAACGTGGTCGACCTAACGTACCATTATTGTACGGTCGATTGGCGGTGGACAGTAGCAGCACCAGCACAAGCACGGCGGTGCCTGCGCACACTATGCCTCCGCGTTGCAAGACTGTTTCTGCACTTGCACTTCATCGATGTTGATGATCTCACGACCGCATCAGGGGCCTCTCGGCCACGGGCAGCAAAAGCATGGCGGAAGGCAGGGGAAGTAGGCGACGCCTGCATTTGTTTTTTTTTTTTTTTTTTGGGTTGTGTTGGTGGAACAATCAAACGGTTGTGCAGTTGTGTTTTTTGGAGGTAGAATTGAATGGTGGTGGCTTGTAATAGCGGCTGCTGAGTGTTGACCATTGTTGTAGGTTGTGTAGTTCAGTGGTTAGGTGTTGTCTCAGGTCATATGTTCGAAATCTTGGGTTATATGTTCACGATTGTCACGTGTTCAAAGTCTCAAGTCACATGTTGACGTTTGTGCCTTTCTGGTTCTTTTATTGATTATGCTATGATGCAATTTGTGTTTTCCGAGTTATTTTACTTGTAATTAGTTGGTCCATGTGAATGGAGGGTAAGGGAGAGGGGCGGTGGAGGTGGCTGGCATGGTGGTGTGATAGGACAGTGAGCACGATGGAATTGACTGTGTTGAGTATAGTTTCATATTTTCAAATCTTCTTAAGTCACATGTTCAGATTCTCATATCATATTCATGTTCGATTCTCAGATATCATGTTTGTCTTTAAGTCACATGTTTATTCTCAGATCACACATAAGGTCTCAAGTCACATTCATTCATTCGTGTTCATTTTCTGCTCACGTGGAAAAAATTGGGAACATCTAGGTGTTTGAAACAATATTGATATGAAAATGTTATAATTGAATTCTTTGTTTATTTATTTTATTCGATTATCACAGCCATTCAAAATAGAAAGATTTGCTTTGGAATGGAAAGTTGTAATTGAATCCTTGATTTAAGGAGTAAATATATTTGCATAATTATTAGAATCTAATATCTATAATTATTAATCGCGAACTGATTTTTGAATATTTCAAGCTAATTTCTGATCTGATTTATGTATTTTTCCTACCTAATATAATATCTAATTCATACAACAAAACATTACATATGTAGAGAATTAATGATTTTGTATCAAATTCAATAAAAGATTATATATTTTATATTTAATAATTAAATTTTTTACATATTTTTTTAATTTGAAAAAAAATTTGGATCGCAGATCGGGTCGGATCGAATCACCCCTGATCCAAATCCGATATGTGGATCCACGAACCAAGATTTTTTCGGATCGGATCGAATTTTTTTGTCATCTCTATCTAGGTGGAATGTTCCACGTGTTAGGTGAACACAGAACACCCATCATTTATGGCATGGACACTCCCCATGGTTTCACACCACATACAGAGATCTAAAACATGTTCAATCCATTTGTTCAAGTAGAAGTCGCTCGTTCAATATCTCAAAGATGAAAAGACAAAATATGTATCTTTAAGTCCAAAGACGGCCAAGTATTTCTAAACTAATTAGACGGTCTGTTAATCATCACGTTTGCCCCGATTTGGTGGAGAAGAAAATCAAATTTTTAGTAATTTTTATAAAAATTGATAAAATGTGTGGTTGAAAAGTTGTGAGTCTCATAAATTATATGGTTGAGATTGATTGTTGACTTCAACTTAAATTTAAATCTAAATTTTAATTGGTACTACCAAACAGGGACTTAGTTAGAAATATTTGATCTCGTGGTGGAAGACTCAAAGTTTGATTCTTCAGTTGCCATGGCCTCTGCACTTAACTACTGACCAAAGTTAACATAAAGTAATGTGGCCCTAACTTTTTATTCTTTCTTTTTAACTATCGGGGAAGATGAAAACGAATATCAATCAGATTGTTATAATTCCTTGACCTTGTGAATGCGTTCAGAATGGGGATCTTTGAATTGCATGCATGCATGCCTCTCTTCCTATTTACTATACTACTGCTATAAAAGAAGAAATCATTATTTTCCTTATTTACGTTCTTCTTCTCTCTTCAATTCCGCTGAACATTGAATCATCTGTGAAAACAGAAGAGAACCTTATCATCTCATGATTTTCTTGATTCATGGAACCTCGACGATCATACGAATCTCTGTAATCCTTTATCTATCTGAGAATTCATTTTCAAGTCTTGAATTTCTGAAAATTTTACTGGAACAGTTCCATCTAAAGAAATTACAGTTTCTTGATCTCAGTGGATTCTTACTATTACATATCTAGAATAGTTCAAAGCCACGATGAATGTGAGTGAAAAGGAAAAAGGAAATGGAAATATACCCATATTATAATTTATACATATCCTTTAACCACTATATATGCTAAAAGAGAATGAGCTTGAGTCGATTCTTATCAGAAAGACCGGCCTATGCAAGCATTGATCTATCCCAGAACAAATTCCAAGGAGAGACCCAAGTTCAATAGGAAAATTTTTAAGTTCCTACAATCTCTAAACTTATAACAATTTTACCGCTACAAAATTTGACTTCACTCGAAACATTTTCAAACCAATTGGTAGGACAGATTCCCTAGCAGTTAACTAGATTAACATTTTTGTCAGTCCTTAACCTTTCATACAATCATCTTGTTGGGTCCATACCTGTGCAAGAACAGTTTTTTACATTCAACGACGACTTGTTTGTTGGGAACTCAGAATTATGTGGATGCCCATTGACAATGATATGTAAAATTAATGATGAATGTACAAACGAAGCTTCCAATGTTGTTGGGACAAGATGATGAGTTCAATATTTTAGATGGATTTACATGGCAATTCGTTATCCTTCACTACGGATGTGGAGCATTATTCGGATTGGTTCTAGGATTTGTTACCTTTTGAATATGAAAAGCCTAGATTGTTTATAGAATTTGTTTATAGGATCTACAATAAAGAGAGTAGCAGAAGGCTTAGAAATATTGTTCGACTTTAGCTTGGTGAAGAAGAAATAAGCTCATAAACATGAATATGTGGTTTTCAAATGCATGTATCGGTATAATTTTTGTACAATCCGTACGATAAATCGTGGCGCTCTATGTTCACTTTAAAAATCACATCACATTTCATCAATTTTTACCAATATCTTGATAAAAATCTGATTTTTAGTAAAACGAAATTGGGGTTAATTATGATTTGAAGGTAAATAATGAATGATCGATCATTTATATCAAATCCCTCTATAGCTGAGTAATCTAAAAAGCGTAAAGAGTGATTATACGACAGGGTCAAGCTTTAAGTTTTTTACGAGCATAAGTGGGCTATACGTAAAAAAGAGTGAAGTATGCAGAGGGCCCATCTATTGATAAATAATTGATGTACAAATGGGCGGGGACACGTTACATTCAAAGTTACAATTTACAACTTGAGGAGATGAATCAAGTTTTTGATGGAAAACCATAAATAAGAAGATGTTATCTCCATTACAAAATGAAAATGAGAAATTATAGTTAAAAAATGAGGGAATACCTTCCACACACCTCAATTTCAATGCTGACAACTTAGAATTATGTGGATTAGCATTCACAAAGAAATGTGAAAATGACAAAAAGCACAGTCAAAGCTTCCACAAGATGATGATTTCTATATTTTAGATGGATTTACATGGCAATTGGCAAGTGGTTCTCATGGGGGTATGGATGTAGAACGTCCAATGAAATCTAATTTTTGGCCAAATAAAGGACCTATGGACAAATTCTGCCCAAATGTCCCTATATTGCCCATTTTCTTGAAGGTTTGGGACTTCAATCACAAAAATAAAAGGTTCTCTAGGTAATCTATTACTAACAACTTCATTCCAACTTTGGGAGGGACTCCTATATACTTTTTGAAAGATTTGAGAATTTAGTGCAATTTATCCAAAAATAATATTGAGACATTGCGCACGACATTATGAAGATAGAAATAAACACTATGGTAAAAGCCTTGATCAAGAACATCTCTCTTTTAATGTATAGCAAAATAAATAATATGCATGAAGCAACTTGATTAAAATAAAAACAAGTAGGTAACGATCTGATTGTGACAACGAAACATATTACCTTTGTTAAAGATCTTACCTTTTCGTTCTTACACGAGATATACAATAAGAACATATTATTGATAAACCGTAAGTACAAAACTTAACTCTCACATAGACACATACCGTGGAGCAAAAAGGTGGCTTCATTTTCAAAGCAAAATTCCTAGGTAGGTCATATACTCAACTCAAAGACAGCATGTCAGAAGCATCCCAAGTATATGACCGTCAAAAGTCACAAATCAAGTTGCTCATAAGCTAAAAGTTGAGGAGAACACAAGCCAATGCAATGCCCACAAGAATTCATCCTAAGGACTAGAGTTCTACAGTTCCTTATCAATTCATTCGTACAAGGATTTAGACAACCTAATTAACCATGCACTTTAGCACGCTTGGGTGGTGGCAAATTGGACGCCCCAGCTACATTTGCCTCGCAATTTCCAGCAACTTCAATCTCTTGAGCTCTCTCTCTCTCCCCCACATCTTCAGAGTTCTCCCCTGCTGATTTCCCTCCTGTTTCACAAATTTCAACTGGTAATCCTGAATCATCTTTGGAGGAAGCATTTCCCACTGCGTCCGTGAACTCCTTTAAGGGGTTCTCATTTGCAGATGAAGTCCCCTTGATCAATTCGGTACCCGAATTACACTGCTTCTCAAACATCATCTGAAGGCAACGCCCTTGTTCTTCTATTCGAAGTTGCAGATTTCTTTGAATCTGCAGAAGGATAATTAGAAATTAATGTATGAAGGGAATAACCAGAAACTGCTAAAGTCAAACTCAGAAATTTAATCCCTATTTGCCTTTGAATATGTAAATTAAAATAACGGTTGTAAAATGCTTGATAAAGCTGCAGCATTTTCAATAGGCTGCAAATTTAATACTAGTCATCTTATCAAACAAGACAGCGGCCGTGCGCCGTTAAGATTTTTTAACATATATTTATGTATTTCCGGATTTCAGCTATTTTTGTAGCAATTGATCCAGCTCACCGCAAGAAGTGTGGGTAATCTGTTTAAGTAAATGCCGCATCAGCCACATACGACTGGGGAGCGTAATATACATATACTCCTTCTATCTCGTAAAGATAGACTTGGTTTCCTTTTTCGTCTGCCGCCATTCTTATTGAAAGTATATATATTATATTCTAATCTGCCCCAATTTTGATATCAACAAATATATAATAATCTTATTTAAAACATTATTTAAAGTAGAGATGTATTAGTAAAATTGTAAGAGCATCCGCAATGAACTAGATAAATTTAGTTAGCCACATAGGCAAAAAAATTAGATGTTAAATGATAAGTGGGCATGTTAAAGTTAGCTAATTATTATTGTCACAATGGAGATGTTAATTTTTAGTTAAGTCCAAGAATATGCTAAATATTTATTTTTAAAATAACAAAATTTATATATTAATATGGTACTCATTTTGAAGATCTCATTAAATCATATAATATGAAATCAAAAAAAAAAAAAAAAATTACTTTTTTTATTGATGTTAAAAAATTTAAAGAAGAAAAAGAAAAAAGATTAGATAAGGGATGGATGGATGGATGGATGGGCGGGCGGGCGGGCGGGCGGGTTTAGGGGGTGCACGGCTCCTATTGGTCTTTGGGGGAATTTTTCAACACAAATGCCATGTCATCAATTAAAGTGTTAGCCACATTTAACAAAGAAGTTAACTTATGGCTAAAAAGATACCTTTAACTTAGGAGTTAACCTATCTATTGTAGGCTAATATTCAACCCATAGGTAATTTTCTAACATGTAGTTCTAAGAAAAAGTTAAAAACTTATATTTTCGATCATATTAATTACTTTTTTATAATCTATGTGAAAAAAAAAAAAAAAAACCAGACTATCTTTATGGTACGGAAGGAGTATAATTTTTTTAATCCATAATATATGACACCTCAAGTTAAAACCAGTATGCTGCATGAATCATACCTCAAGCTGCTCGTGAAGCTGCTTTTGGACTTCCATTTGCATTCTCAATGCTTCAGTAATCTCAATGCCCCTATTTGAAAATAGAGATGCACACAATCAAAACAGAACATAGAGGATATAGCAAATGAAAAAGAAACTCAGCTTAGTTATAAATGTATCCATGTCATGCAATTTTTCTAAGATATATAAACTTCTAAATATTTGACAAGCTCCTCCATTCTCATGAAACTACAATTATATTTGCTAGTTCCAGAAGGTCCACACACGTAACTAGTTAATCTTCCAGCTGCTGACGTCTTTGTGTATACTATGTGACTTTAGCATAGGGATGGTAAAAAAACCCATCGAACCCGGTACGGCGGAGACCCAACCCGAAAGGGAAGGGAATTACCAGCATGAATGGATCTATGGGTCGGGTATGAAGTTTACTATTAAAACCCGTCATAGGTACAGGTTTAGAAACAAGACTCATATCTGACCCGCATACCGGTTACTTGCTTAAAAAAATAACAATTAAAATGGCAAAATTCTGAAAAACTGAACCTTAGCCGCGACAATTCATTTCTCTAATTCTTTCTCATTTAGAGATTATGTTCGAGATTTTTTTAAATTTTACCTGAATTCTCTTGTAAAATATGAAATTTTGCTTACAATTCAATTATCTTTACTTCCCAAAAGATAAACATAAAATAAGTAATGAGTTTTCATATGGGTATGGAAGCATACCCGATAATACCCACCTCCTACCCGCCTTTCTTAAATGAATATATGGGTCGAGTATGAAGTTTACAATCTTTCGTGGGTACAGTATGGGTTTGCCAAACCCAACCCATACCCAACTTATTGCCATCTTGACTCTACTTTAGCACAACAGATATCCATAGTCCTATTCTCTTGACAAAATCTAAGAAGATAAATATCTACCGAACATCCGTGTTATTTATTCTATGAGAATAACAGGGAGAAGAACACCATAGACCAAATATATGAAGGGTGGTTGTCAATGTCTGGTCACCGGTGGAAATGCACAAGGCAAGGCAAACAATCACACAATAGAAAGAGAAACATGGTATATCTCTATTAAAAAAATTAAAAGAAGCTGAGTGTAGAAAAGGAGGTTTATCATCCTACAGACACGGGCAAAGCCAGAAAATCAGAAGAGGAGGCCAATTAAAGGGAACGTGATGTGATCCGGACCAGGCATCGAAGGGCGAAGTCGAGCCATCGGCAATATGATAGTGATCTACGTGCAAAACGGAGCAAGTTCCGTGTTGGAATCGAGCCGAGAAGAGGAAAGAATCAAGCCGAGCCGAGCACACGGAATTGTTTATGCAGAAAAGGCCTTACGGCCGTAAGGGAAATTATTCACGGCCGTAAAACCAACAATCACGGCCGTAATCAATTGACGAGGAAAAATGAAGATTTGCTGCAGAACGAGGCTTACGGCCGTAAGCCTGGACGTTACGGCCGTAACATTCAAAAAAGGGAAACTTCACGGCCGTAAGAAATTCGTCACGGCCGTAACTAATATCACAATTTGATCAGAAAAGCCTTTACGGCCGTAAGAAGGTTTGTCACGGCCGTAAGAGAAGCAGCGCCAGATTTTCCGGGGATTTTCAATTAATTTATTTCCTTTTATTATTTTTGGTTATTTTCCTATTTTAGAATTTTAGCATAATTAGAATTCTATTTTGAGTAATTAGATGCTAGGTTTTCTTGCTTATTTATATTTCTTTTCATCATTGTAAACATTAGACAAGTTTGAATTGATTAATAAAATTTGTGAGAGGATTCTCCAAAATTGAGAGGTTGAGTTTATTCCCTTTTTCGTGAACTTATCAAAGATCCGATCTTTGTGGCGTTCTTCCAGCAAACTTATCAAATATTCGCAAGAATATTTGTGGCGTTTCCGAATTCGAAACTTATCAAGGAAATTGACAAGTCCTTGTGGCGTTCACCCATCTTGGTTCTTCAGTCCGCATCGCCGTAAATTGCGTCGTGATTGTCGGGTCAAGGTTTTACCGTCGTTCTATCTTTATTTACGTTGTTTGTTCTTGCGTCGAATCTAATTTAGATCTTTCCGAGGCTTTAATTCTCGTTATTCCGCGCGTCCGACGAGATTCCCCGACTGGGATCGCGTCAGAACGTATTTAAACTAGAGCATATTGAAAATGTTAAATATCATGCTCAGAGGTTCAGAAACAAATGATTCCCCAACTCCAAAATTGACATCAACTGCAAGACATGAACTTAAGTAAAAAAGTAGCTTACGTTTTCATGTCTAGAGATGACAGATCTTTGATAGAGGTCGATTTTTTTTCTGAAGATTCTGCAAACGAAAAAAATAGGTTCCTTAAGTGACAACAGAGATTACTCTTCATATATCATTAATACAGCATATTTGAGAAGCCAATGACAATCATGAACCAGATACACATTGAAGAACGTCTGTTCATGATTAATGCCAAGTGAAACAGGGCTGAAAAGAAAGATTTGTTCATGTTGCAGGAAATGCATTAAAGTTCAAGAGTTATGAAGAAAATTCTAATAGATAGAACTATAAATGGCATTTACACAAAGTGACATTAATTACCGAGTATAAGAATTATTAACTTCAGCACATAAAATGGAGTTGGCTCTGATGAAATTTTAGTACTTGTTACAGATTATGAACTTGTAGAATTAAATATTAGAGCACTGACTGCAATATGAAGCCATATAAATAAAAATATAAAAATTATAGCGAATGCACACCTTCTGTTGTCTCTGGTTTGTATCTAGCTGTTCGGTATTTCTGCAGTTCAGGAAAAAGATTCCACACTGAGTAGACAGAGATCCACTAATGCAGGTTAAGAAAAAGGTCATGACACAAGAATAAAACAAACCTGTAGGTGGCTTTTTATGTGATAGATGGTCAAACTTTCGACTTTCATTAGCTTTAGGACACCCTTAGGAGTGGCTCCTGAGGTCAATAATAGAATGAGTGATGTGAGTGGCTTCCGGATATTTTATACCAAAGAAATTTTAAGTGGTAAAGGAAGAGTTACTTTCACTTCCACCAAGCTTGTTAACTGCCTCCACAAAGGCTTCATGAAGTTCTGGTGTCCAACGCATTCGTTGCTTGGTTTGAGCACAATTTGCAGAAGACGATTGAACAATAGCTTTGCAAGTTTCTCCAGGTGTAGCTGGGAGCTGATTATTAGGATGCTGTATTGAGAAATTTGTTGACAGATTGGACATATGATGATGTACCTGCATTAACAGAACAAGGACCCGGTCAATTTCATTCTCTATTGTCCACAAAAACAAAAAACAAAATAAAAAATTTAAGAAGGGATGGATGAATAAAGAAAATAACATCAACCTTAGGTTCTGGAACTGCAATACTTGCATCTGCAAGAAGCTCATTCAAGTCAGTAGTCAAAGCACCATTATCAGTGAGAAACTGGTCAGCCCATTCCTGCCAATCATTATGTCTAGTGAGATCCTCAGATGGAATGGCAATGCCACTGCAGTTGCTCCTTTCTAGTTGATTATTCTGGATAGAGGTACTTATTGGATAATCAAGAAAATCAGGCAGTGTATCTGTACACCAAGAGGAGGTGTTTGCTTCCTTGTCATAGTGACTTGTTGCTGTGGATCGAGGAACTTCAGAATCAACAGAATGAGGCAACATAAGTGATGTCCCACTGTTAGTTGATTGAGATATGAGATGAGAGTGTCTTGAATGGTTTTCTTGTTGCGGGACAGATGAAAAATGAAGATCGCTAGAAAATCCCGAGGATGAAGAAAATAAATGGCCAACTACCCCACTGTTCGAAGACATTGGTGAAATGACAGCTGGAGAATGTTGCATGAGTACCCTCTCCGAGGAGACCTGGTGGGAGTCTGGTAGTTTAGGATAACTTTCCCCCAGAGGGGTTGGCAGTACGGGAAAGCAAGAAGACATAGTCCCAGAAACTCCAAAGTTACTAAGTTGTCTTGCACCTGATCGTTGAATAGATAAAGAAGGTTTTGCATCCATCTTGACTTGTGTGTATAAATAGCAACTTCAGCTTATGCTATACAGAGTTAGCTCAGTTTCTCCAGTTACCTGAGGAACCTATACCACATGAACAAGCACCAAATTCTATAGGAATATGAATGATGTATATTTGTTCGATTAACAAAAAACGCAGAAAGCATCAACAAGAACATTTATCTACTCTCAAGTTAAAGAAAATTGACATTCACGACAAGTCAAGCATGGAACTTACTTCCTAGTGATGATGAAGAAATGAACTTGTGTCGAATGCTTCTCATAGCTCAAGGAAAATAACTTGTTTTGAACCTTATTGTAGCCAAATAAAAACAGCCTCTTGGAACAAATTCATTACTCACAAGTCACAACCCCCATTGATCTGAAGCGATTTAGTTTGAGCACTCCTTTGCTCTTAACACAAATTTGTCGTGTTCTATCTACACTTACACTTCATCCTTTAGAGCATGGAAAACCTATCAAGAAGCCTTTCTACAGTCTTCAGAATTCAAATTCAGGGGAATGGAAACATTGTTTTTGTCTATTGATCTGCTCAGCCAGAAGTTTTTGAGGATCACAGTGCTGAATGCAGAATAAGCTCAACCAAGTGTCTTGAGTATGAATGAGAGATTCTATCATATGCTCATATGGTTCTTGAGTTCCTACACTATGACCAAGACACAGGTGAGTGCTTCTATACAACTAGCAATGAAATCAGTCATCTCGTGCTCACCTCAAAAGTAACAAATGGTAGAACCACAAAACATACACTAGACAAGGTTAGATTCATCTAAAAACCTAACTTGACTTTGCTTCTTTTTTTCTTTTCTTTTTTTTTGTGCATTTTGATCCTAAAGTCCTGTATCTTATGAAGTTTATTTTTACATGGATAGGATATCCGAAAATAAAAATGTAAACTGTACCCCTGGTTTAGAGAACATTATTGTAATACTACAATAACAATTAAAACCTGCATATACAAATTCTACATGACACGTCTCATCGTTAATTATGTGAGAAAATATCGTAACTCATTGACAAGCATCATGCTAATGATGAGAATTCATTTCAGTTAAATAAAGTTCGCATCTATTCTATAACTCTTCATTAGAATAAACTGCATAAAGCTCTCATCTTTACCAAAAAAATGCAAACCTCATATGGTCATATCAAGTCAACAGGTCCGAAAGCAAAATTAATTATGAAAAAACCTTAAAAATATGATTAAATTACTGGAAGACATTAAAAAATAAAATAAAATAAAAATAAGATACTCACAAAAGAGATGGAAAAAAAATAAAAAAATCTAATTCAATCCTGCAACAAACAAAATAAAATTCCTAAGCGTTCTAACAAATAAACGTGCAGATTAAAAGCCCATAAGCTTAAAGAATCCAATCAATATTAATCAACAACACAAAATCAACGTGGGTCATCGTTGAAGAAATCTACTAACCAAAATTACAGAAATTGCAATTTTGCATACATATCAAGAGAGCATAGAAATTCTTACCTAAAATCGCTAAAGAATCAGCAAATGAGATTTGAACAACTCCTTATCAAATTCTCGTGCAATTAGCACACGCCCACATTAGTTGATCATAGATATACATACATATTATACGAATAGAAATTGATATACATGCTAGTGTGCGTTCTTTGTGGAATTCTAACTGGCGTATGGGAAATTCCGTCACCGGCGGGTGCCCAAAAGAATTGAACAGCCTTTCATTGCCTCTTCTGTTTGGGTTTGGCTAATATTTATACTCTGGGTAAACTCGAAAACGCGAGTCATTTAGCGCGTATACAACACGTGTGGTTTTGCTGTCTAATACAACTAATTATATTTACCAAAATTCGTAGTTGAGGTCTCAAATCTTTTAAAATAGTGTAGATAGATCCAAAACTTTTGATCATAGCAGTTACATTCCAAAGTTTTCAAAAAGTATACCATAGAAGGATCTATGGTTCGTTAATTGACCATATTGTATGATTATAATTTGACCAATTTTAAGAATGGCGAAATGGTCTTTAAGTCTTTAATTAATTTATATCGAAGTTCCAAACCTTTTAATAATATGCAATAGTACAATAGGACCTCTAACATTTTCTCTAAAATATTTTACTCGAAAAATAAGAAAAAAACATTCATTTATCTATATTTATAGGTAATTCGCTGGTCTTTAAAGATTCCTGTTAAGAATAAGAAATTGAGTTGATTTGCTAGGGAAAATGTCAATAGGTAGAGTTGAAGGAAATGAGGCTAGGATGATGACTGGTGTTATGATGGATGGCTACAACTCAATGCGACAACTTTTGTAATAAGGCTTGCTAGCCAAGACATACGAGGTTTATTCCATGGGCGAGGTCAGAGTGTTAGGGGTTTGGGGTGGGAGGATGAGTAAAAAAATAAACTGGCAGATTTTTATGAAATCGTTAGATTTCTTTTCTAAGCACATTTAATAAATGTTTGAAACCATGTTGTGCAATGTTAAAAGGCTTGGGACGTCCAATGAAAAAGATTTTCTGCTGTAATTAATTATGATCACTTTGTCCTTCTTAAAATTGGTAATTAACTTTTGGTCAGCTAACGAATTTTTGAATTGAAACCATCTATTGATTTTTGTATCACATATTTTTGAAAGGTTTGGGACGTATATGTTGCGGTTTAAAATCTTGGGACCTATCCATGCTATATTGAAAGTTATGGAACCTTCGTTGTAAATTTTTTCTTATTTTTTAATACCATTTTAGACAATACACTCGAAAGAGTACGCAATTGGAAATTCTTATTTTATTATAATATATATAATTATGAAATGTGATTTCTCTTCGAGCTGTTCGGCTATGTTTTAATTTGAAATGATTACAAAAAGTTAAATTACACAATTTTTCATATCACTTTTTAATCATTCATATTTTCTCTCTCCAATTTTTAACCTTTCATCTTACCTAAAAAATACAAATAAATCAACAAATAATTTCAATTCCTTAATTTAACACAAAATATTCCAAATTAAATCTAAAAAACACACCCTTCATTATAAAAAAGATTATATGCTCTTTCAGTTGGCCAAAGGGGCAACTGGGCCGCCACCGGATCCTTTTCCGGGTTCGCACAAATCTGGTACATATCATAGCAGCAAAAAGTGTGTTGGAAACGTGTCACTCAGGTAATGGGGTGTTATTTTATGAAAATATAACAATGGGTTCTCCTAGAGCATGCCTTTTTGGGTAATTAATTAATTAATTATTGTGGAAATTACATACACCGCAGTTTCTCAGCTTACCCTTTCAAAAATAAAATTTACCACTAATCCACTCAAATATCCGGTTGTAATTTAATTTTTTTAATCTATTAATAAATTAATTTCATTACATATAAACCTAAACCAAGCCCCCCGATTCTCCCCCAAATTTTCATTACCTATAAACTTAAACTAAATGGGGTTATTCAATGTAAATTTTGAAAGATTTTTAAAAATTTTAAAGGGTTTGAAAAGTTTGAATGTATTCAATTTAGATTTTAGAAATTCCATTAAAATCTTAATGTATTTAATATAAATTTTAATGGACATTCTAAAAGTCCATAAAAATCGTGATGTATTATATAAAAAATTTTAAAGGTTTTTAAAAGTCCTGTGTTATTTAAAATGTCAATAACTTTTAAAGACTCCTATGAAATTATCTATGTACTAACTTCTAAACAAAAAATACAACTACAAAATCTCTTCTTTTGTCTCTCATTTACCTCCAAGATTTTGAATGACTTTAAAAAAAAATTATTTTAAATTGTAATTTTGTTTTTTTAATATTTTTCTTCCTTCTGTCATATTATTTTTAAAAACCTTAAACTTTCATGTTATTTTTAGAAACCCACGACTAAATAAATCATTATTTTTTTTCTCTTCAGCTTGTTATATTTTTTCTTTTTAATGTTCTTTCTTCATGCTTTGGCTTTCTTCTTTTTCATCCTTTTTTCCAATGTTTCTATTAAAATAAATCCAATTAAAATTTTATAAGATTTTATAGCAAAATAATAATTAAATTATATCAAAAACAAATAATAATTAAGTAAAGTGATTCTAGAATTTTCTCTAGAGAGATTTGTATATTACCTCCGTTTGGTAACACTGTTTGATTTATAAACTTGTTTATTTATGATTTTGAGGTAAAAAGTAATTGTTGAAAATTAGAGAGAGAAAATGTGTGTAGTTAAAAACTTGGTTGAAAAATTGTATTATTTATAAAAATGTTTATAAACAAAAAATATTCTTTTACCAAACGGATTCTTAATTAAAAGTCAATTGAAATCTATAAAAAATTGTATATTCAAAAAAATTTATGAACATAGCACAATTTTTATGTCGACATCAAACGTGATTTTATTTTTCCCTCATTTTTTAATCACAAATGTTTCTCTATCCTAAAACTATTTATCTTTGATATCGTATTCTTTTTTATAATTCACTTAACATATAATTATTATTAACTATTAACATTCACACCATACGAAAATTAATCTATTAGTGTTCAAGTTTTTCAATTAAAAAATAAAAGTCTATGAAAGTCTTTTAAATCAATATACAAAAGTCTTTAAAAATCCATGAAAGTCTTTAAATAAATGTCTACAAAAGTCTTTGAAAGTCTACAAATCTATAAAAGTCAATAAAATTCATTAAAAAAAGTCTTAAAATGTCTTTCGAAATCCCAATTGATTAAACCCCCCTAAGCCCCCACGTTCTCCCACGAATTTTTCACATCTGGCAACCACAAAGAGGATCAACGACAGTGCTCTAAGTAAATAGTCTCCACCAAATGGACACACATAGAGGCAGCATAGCCTATCGTCGCATCCTGCAAGCGGTGTATATGTGGTGGTTTGAGTGAGCTTTGGATTTAGTGATTGAGTCAGTGGTGTTCGGTGGATGTGTGGTTGTGGCTTCAATCTATTCCCCGAAGTTGGTGGTGGATTTGATCGGTTTTTCACGTTGTCGCATGTTGTGGTAGTGTGCACTGTTAGCTGTGAGGTGGTAGTGTTGTGCCTGGGTGACGTGTTTTGACGGTGATGATTAGTGATGGTGATAGTGAGGCGTGGTGGTGATGGTGATAGGGAGGTGGTGGTTCTAGTAGTGGTAAGGTGTACTGTTCGAAAAAAAATTTATAGTTTTATTTGGTGATTTGAATCTGCGTTGGTGTTTAGATGCCACGGGCATGGTTGGTGTTGGTGTTATTTGGTTTGCGGTGGTGGTGGCGATAATTCGTCAAATGTAGTGGCGGTGATGGTGGTGGTCACAGTAGTAGTTGTGATGGAGTGAGTTGGGGAGAGTGGCGGGGCGGTCGTTGAGTGTTGTGCTTTGGTGGTGGTGCAGGTGGTTGGTGGTGGTAGTGGTAGTGGGAAGTTGTGTAATGACCAAGGTTGCCATATAGATCAACGATTGTCCCCACAATACCAACATGAATATTTTCAGCATGTTTTGTCCTCACTCACACGTTCCTTGAGAAAATTTCTCAAGGAGTCACCCACAATAAAATTCCTCCAAGTGACAACTCTCCGCAAGTGTACGGGTCACGCAAGTAATAAAGTGGATTTTAAGTCCGAATATCGTTCCCACAGAGATTGTTTTAAATCGTATTTTAGACTACTACCTTAACCGGAACTAGAGAAGCCTAGGATTTGGAAATTTTGAATTAAAATTAAACTAGAAAGAACGAGGAAATTTGATTTAGAGAAAAACATGCTAGAATTGAGAATCCGCATTTATTCCATTAATTATGCATTAAATTAAACATCTAACAATAATTCACGAGGTTTTGAAAATTCATATTCCTAATATTGTCAAGACTCCCTTTCGGACAAGAATCAACACCTATTTCTATACACAATCCGACTATATTTCTATGACGAATCTAAATGTATAGAAAAGCATTACAAGTTTTGTGAATACTATAGCAGATAACACAAAGTATAAGGGTATATTTCTATCCCCTATCGGACTTTGTGACAATTGACACAAGTCTAATGAAATCTCAATCTTTCAAACTTAAGAAATCACAACCTGAATTCATACAACTAGTGATCAAGTAATTGCATGATAAAAAAGTATAAATCAATTGCTCAAACCCATGAATTATGAAATTAAATGATAATCAATATATAAAATCCGGAAATAAATGCTTCATCACAATTCTAACATTTAAGAACCTAGCCTAGATACATAATTGAAAATAAATCACAAAAGGAATGGATAAATGTCACCCTATTCATGCCCTTGATCTTCGTTCTTCAATTGTGTCTTGGCTTGGAGTGGATCCCTCTGCAATCCGACAGCGTTGTGGCCTCTCTTCAATGAATTGGGAACCCCTAATCTCGTGCCCTTGGTCTGGTATTTATAGATTTTCCCGAGATTTAGGTTAAGTGAGGAGAAAACTGCTGAATTACGCGCAAAAGGCCCAGCTGCGGCCTAGTCGGGACTACCGTGCGGCCACACGGTTCAAAAATGCGCGATCGCGTGACTCTGCAGGTAAACTTCAGTCGCTGAATTTTTTGACCGTGCGACCGCACGCCTTGTTCAACCGTGCGGCAGCACGGTTGTAATTCCGACTGCAATTTTTATCTTTTAAATTCTGTAACTTGGTCCCTGTCTTTTAATTGCACAGCAAGTCCTCCAACTTCTGATTGTTGCAATTTAACCCCTGAACTTCTGATTTCTTCCAAATTCGATTTTTTCTTCAAATTAGCTATTTGATTGATTGCATCAATTCTTGATTTGCTCACTTTGACACTTTTTACATCCAATTGCTCAATTTTAGCTTCAATTCCTTTGTTTTCTCGAATTTGGGATTATTTCTGAAATGTAAACAAATAACGCAAAATAAATAGAAAATATTCCAAAACAAACATATAAAATCCTACTTTTAGGATAGAAATAAGTGTATAAAATACACTTATCATCAAGCACGCTTAACTGTGGAGTTTCTAATGATGGACTTACGGAAGAAAAAAAATGTTCTTGTTGGTATGAGTAGTACCTATCAAATCTTTTAAGCTTTCCTAGCCTAGGTATTACTGATTGGGTGTTGATCGATGGTGCAATTGTCGAAAGCAAAGTTGGGGTAGGTGTTAGGGTAGTGTGGGGTGTTACTTGTTTGTGACTGATTATAGGAGATTGTGACAGATTAATAGACAAGTTGTGACCAATTAACTTGAAATTTGTGATCGAGATGAAGTTGTGACCTATAAAATTCGAGATTTGTGATCTATAAATAAGTCGTAACTTAAGAAATTTATATAAATTGTGACCACAAATTGTAAAAATTGTGACTCATAAAATCGAGATATGTGATTGCGAAAAAATTGTGACTTACAAAATTCGAAATTTGTGACCAATAAATAAGTTGTGATTTAAATTTTTAGAATTTGTAACCTAGAAAGATATCACGGCCTATAACATTTGTGACTTGTGATCGATAAGAGAGTCGTGATCGATCAATTTGATAATTTGTGACTCAAAAATAAGTTATGACATATAAAATTTGTAATTTGTGATCGAGAAATAAATCGGGCTAATTAATTTGATAATTTATGATATTTAAAATTTGTGACTTGTGATCATAAATTATATAATTGTGACATTAATTATTTAATTACCAATTCAATTATATATTTTTTTTAAAAAAAATTGATTTTTGAACTAAAAGAACAAGTTTCTCAAATATTAAATATTATCTTTAAAATTCATTACTTGTGTATTTTTCCCTTAATTATTTCGTTGGATTTAATTAGATGGCAACGGACCGACTCGACCCTTAGACACTCAAGCTTGACTCATTTAAATAAATTAAGCTTGGCTCGATTCTTTAGCTCGTGAGTCTCATGGGACGAATCGGGTCTTCCACGAGCTCACTAACCACACGTTTGAGATTAATAAAATGCGTCAACTCACGAACCCCAAATGAGTCGAATCGTGGGCTCGTTACAAGATTGAGCTAGACTCGATCCATTGCTCATCTTAATACGAACTCGAGTTGTTGATGGGTCAAGTCGAGATGGATCAAGCCCACAAGCTAACGAGAGATCCAGCACATTTGCCACCTCTAAATGTAGCAAGATTGAGAAAATCAAAATTGTTGAACATTTGGAAAATGGAAAATAAGCAAAACTGCCCTAGGAAGAAATATTAGTTATGAGCAATTACCCAAAATTATTTGGCCATGAAAATTACCAAATTATTTTGTATTTCAATTATCGTGAAAAATCATTTTTCTAGTCTATTGAAATCATCACATTATCTGAGAATGGTATAACATTTGACAAATTACAAATCGACAAGTGAACTAATTATAACATGTCCGTAATATTATCAGTCTAAATTAGAGCATAACAAAGTGCATATAAATATACTTATACCCCACCCACCCACCCACCCACACATACACACACACACAAAGCACTTGCACTAGCAAATGTGCAATGAATATTATCCTTATTGAACAAATATTGCTTAGATTTTAAGAAACGTAGTACAAAGAATTTGGAATCTTGAATGTTCTTTTGGCATTTGGAGTTCCATCAAAACTACTCCATTGATCACCAATGATTCCCCATATATTGTACCCATCATTAACCAACTTTTGTCTAGCTTCTGCTTTATAGTGTTGTACTCTTCTGTTTTCATCACTTAGATCCCTATTCCAAGTCAAAACAACACAGTTGAATTAAATGAAAATGTTTACCCTCCAACATCGACTAGTCACTAGGGTCTTATAGTAAAGCAATTTGTTTTAATCGAGTGCTGCTACCCAGTTTCACGGTTTAGGCTGCTAGCTATTTCGCTCGTCGTTACTATGAGAATCATTTTTTTTTCTTTTTCCCATGACTACTAAGATGTTTCAATTCGTGAGGTTAGATGTAGAATTAGATTGAGTTGTGGAACATATTTAACATCAATATCCTCATCTAAAAGTTTATATGGTTAGAAAATAAACAAACTTTATCTTTAACGCTTCTCCTTATAGAAATAGACTAAACTCATTCAAATCTCTGGCGCAATGATCAACGTGACTTTGGTTCTACTCATACCATGTTGAAACATTTCATTTAAAAGTTTAAAACAGTTAGATTCTCAATTCAACAAATATTTTCTTTAAAAAATATGGAGATAGATATTTGGAAAACACAAGGAGAAAAAAAAAATAGAATTGTGTTATTCTACTACCCAAAATTTGCCACGCGAGGGGGTGGCACGCGGTATGACACACTGGGTGGTAGAATAGCATTACACAAAAAAATATTGTTGAAAATGTACCTTAATATGAGACCAGACCAGCCATGATATCCAACCTTGATAAGGTTGTCTACAGTGGCATCTCTTAAGGATTCTCTTCTGGTTGAAATCAAGAAAATCTTAAAGCCTTTCCCTTTAATCTTATGGAACAATCTGAGTGTAGGATCAAGGGCTGGTGCCTTGCAATTTTCCATCCAGCCTTCCAATGATGTAAGATTCAATTTCTTCCCCCTAAATCATTTCATTATCAACACAGTTAACAGTTACAACTTGAAGACAATATAATTGAATTCTCATGCACAATTTTATGTGCCTGGGGTGACGGTACTAGGATGCACAACCTTATTAAGGGGAATAGTTCGAGTTTTTATATGTTAGTCTATATTTTTATCTTAGAATTTATCCATTAACATGCTCTACAAGAGCTCTACAAGATGGTGACTCGTTTGAACAAGTCAATCTTAAAATCCTTCCGCTTGTTGGAGCTAAATTAATTCTGATACCAAAACTTGGGGCTCATCTTAAAAGGTCAACCCTATTTTATTCGATGTGAAATTTATACCAGAACACTAACCATGCTTGTTAGTAAGCTGTATGCTTTGCTTTGCCTACCTCAAACAACCTCGTGTGACAAGCCGAGCAAAACAATGGCAAATTGGGCCAAACCAACTAGTCACAAGACCGAGACATTTCCAACGTGAGCATCGATCCCGAGCCTTTCTGTACCAATTCGTGCTTTTTTGTTGGGATTTTAAGTTCTTATAAGTTGTGAATTCTACATAACGTGTGATTAATAAGTGGATCCTACAAAATATATGGATAAAATGTATGTTTGGCCAACTTTAATTATAATTTAAGCTTTCCCAAACATGCCCTCCATAATAAAAAAAAAAATAGAGGGAATGAAGAAGGAGAGGGAGTACGTACCCATATCCATGACTCTTGAAGTATGGCACAGTGGACAGCAATGTGTCATCAACATCAAAGGTCCATGCATCTTTCCCTTCACCACCTTTTCCAGAATTACAGCAACTACTCAAATAAACTTCACATTCTTCAATTGCCCTCTCACAATCTGCCTTGTACTGACTTGAGCTCATATATTTTCCTATGTAACCAATGCATTCTTGAGGGACAACCTCAAATCCTCTTATGTTGTTCAACTCAACATTAATCCTCCAACTCTCACAGTATTTCTTCAAACCAGAACCAGAAACAGCATTGTTTTTCTTCCTTTGATTAAGAATGTTCCAATCTGCCACTGCTGAGCCGATCAACAGGCTTATTACAGCTAACAGAAAAAATGGTTTTCTTGCCATGTGAATATTGACAGGAGAGAGATCTGAGAAATGTTTACATATTTTTAGGAATATTGTTTTAGGGTACCTTAATGATTGCTCACATGGCTGTGGGGTATGGTATGTTGTGTTGTGTTGTGTCTATAGTTCATAATGGGTTAGGTTTGATCAAGTATGAGCATATCTTTGTTAAAGTATTTATAAACGACTATTTATAAATATTTTATATATAGCGATGAGTCAACAATTCGTTAGTCCATCTTTTTGAAAGTAAAAAAATTATGAGCTTTAATCTTTGTCCTATCGAAATTGATGATTTTTCAAAAAATAATTGTATTGTTACGTGATGATCATTGTTTATAAACAAAATTTACCAAACATATTCAGAATTTAAATTGCCACTGATTGCGGTAGGTCGATGTACTAATTGCCAAAACTCTATAATTTTCGTTACAAATCCCCAAAAAAGATGATTGTTTTGTGAGAGAATTTTTGAGCATGTAAAAAAGTGGAACATCAACTTTTGAAATTTATCGAATAATTGGAGACAAAAAAGGAAAATTGTCAACAAACATATCAATCAGGTTAAATCAAACTCGCATGCTCAGTAACTTTTAAAATGTATTCTTAAATATATTGCAATTTTTTAAATAAACACGAAGAAAAGAAAAAGAAATATCATAGTATATATTCTTCTCGACTATTGTCAACTATACAGTGTAAGTAGCTAACAACTCAAAAATCATACGTTTGATTCCCTGCCAATTCTTTAGAAAATGATATTTTCCAGCCTAATTTCCATGTTTTGGCTGTTTGATTGGTTTTCATTTTCAGGCAATTCATTTTCCAACCAATTCCGGCACGCGCGTCTTTTCCTTATTTTCATGGAATTCATTTTCCCAGATAGATAGGAGAATTTATTTTTCAGGAAAAATCGCGTACTATTTTCATCATGTTTTATCCTTTTTGTTATTGTTAATTGATTTATTTTTTTCAGAAATTAGCATTATTATTATCAAGTACGAATATTTGAAAAAAATTATTACAATAGCTAAATTTTGTTTTATTTGTCATGGAAAATAATGCAATCAAACAATAAAAGTTGGAAAATTTCTCACTTTTTCCACCAAGAAAATTAAACCATTCAAACACATTAAATTTCAAATTTCCAGAAATTCAATTCCCTGAAATTCATTTTCTTTCCACCTAAATTCCACTCTCGCTATCAAACGCAGCTGTGTTTTGAGCTTATTTCTTACATTGTAGCATCTAGAAGTATCAATCCGGGTGGTCCGGGTTGGGTCGGCCAGCCAACATATGAGCTTGGTAATCGCTCACATGAAAGAAAAAAAAGTCCGTCCACTGCGGGTTTACAGGCTGATCTCGATCGGCCAGCAAATTTTGAACTACCTGTTGCTGACCCATAAGGTTGAGTCCATGTGGGTTGCAGTTTGTTTCAATTTGGCTAATATGAATAAAAATATAGAATTTTTCATGTTTTTATAGCAAAAATATTTTTTTGTTAAATTATTAATTATGAAATAAACAAAATGATAAATTTATATTTATATAAAAAAATGTTTACATTGATTCAAATTTATATTTTATGTTATACGAATTATTTCTAACTTTGTAAAGTTAAATATACAAACAATTAAATGCATTTCTAATCAATACTATCAAATAACATTATCTTTCTTAGTTATTATGGAGGGGCGGAAAAAATTGCACTTAGAAGTTGTAAAGGGGTGGGCATTATCCAATCGCTCAAACCACCCGACCCAACCCGATCGATTTAGGTAGGTTTTTTATGAAAAATTGGTTGGGTTCGTGTTATATTAAGTTTTTTTTTTATTGGGTTGGGTTGGGTAGGGTTGTGAGTTTGGTCACAAACCTGACCCAACCCAACCCGACCAAAAAAAAAATTAGCTCATTTATTTAAATTTCAAAAACTCAAGCCCAACATTTGCAATAAAAATGAGTATTTTCGTTACTTCTCCATTTTTTTTTAACTTGATATCAACTTATTTAATTGGGCAAGTAAATAAAAGTTGATGATTTGCAGCTTTTTTTTTCAATTTGAGCCAAAGCCCAAACCGCGAACCCAACCCGACCGAGACTTGGTTCGGTTGGGTTTGAACAGGTTATTGGGTTGGGTTGAGTTGAGTTGAGTTTATTTTTTACGAAACCGACTAAGTCGGGTTGGGGTCCAACCCGACCAACTCTCACCCCTAGTTGTAATAGAGTTTATAGGAGAAGAGAGATTTTCACTATTATCATATATTTAATAAAAATATATTTTTTTTAATTATTTCACTGATCGGTGGGTAAATCACGGTACGCGAACGTATGACTTGCAAAATTAGCGGTTCACATCTTCTTGACTCATAAACCTCCTGCTCGGGTCATGGGTCAACCAGCGATCCCTTATCGATCCAGGCAAATTTTCGCGGATCTGGTCAGCCGTCCTCCCACCTTGATACCTCTAGTAGCATCTCAATGACAATCAAAGCAACTTATTGCTTCAGAACTACTACATATGAACACTATTAGCCATCTTACGTCTGCTAAAGATTATGTTGGGTCGGCCGTCGGGTCAGGGGAATGAATTTAGCATACTCACTACGTTCTCTACGTGATACAAATGAGCGGTGATGTACGAAAAGTCTATATAACAAAACATTTATAGATCGAAATATCAGTATCAAAGGCATCCCATGTGCCATGAAGATTTTGCTAGCAAGTTCTTGAAGCAATTTTCACACTCACAAGGTGCAACACAAGGCAGGCAACGGCTAAGGCTGGTTCAACCGTTTTAATTTATTTGACTATTTTTATTTATTTATTTTTCCAGCTGTTATTTCATTACTTTAGAAAAAGAGGGTATTGTAGTCTCTTTAAGTCCGTGGGGTTTTCTTGATTTGTTATACAAAACTTGGAATTCTCTTCCAATAGAGATAGACGAGTTGTAGCAACTTAAGCGAGCAGCAGTAGATTGGTGTGTAGCCAAGGGTGGTCGCTCATGTTGCATCCGTCAAATTTCCTTTTTGGGTTATAATTAGGCATAAAAATTTATTTTTTTCTCCCTACTCTTAGACGACCGCTCGTGCTATCCTCATTCCGCTCGTACTGATTCGATATCCTAGATTCATCTCTAATCGTATCAAATGGATTCAGCTCATTATGCTCTCTTCGAAGAACTTAAGCGAGCAGCTGTAGATAGACGTATTGTACCGACAAATGGCTACGTTAATGGCACAACAAAAGTTGGTATACCTGAGCGCTCGGTAATTTACGTGCATGAGCGATCCAAGAGATCAAGTTGCAAGGTCTAACGATGATCGGAGTATGTATATTTCAAAACGTGTCCAAAACGAAAACGCTAGCATCTGTGAAGTTTTCGTGCAACCTATCCATATAGCGACCCAGAATTTTTACGCAATTTTATAATTATTTTAATATTTAGAAAATTGTGTCGCTACTATTTCACCCATTATTTTGAAGTTAACGCCGCGACGGATTCGTCTAGCCAAGTCAAGAAATATCGAATTTGTTCGATTTTAAATTAAAATCCGAATTTTTAAAATTATGTTATTTTCATTATTTATTCAAAGTATTATTTTCAAAAATCATTTTGAATTCCAAATTTATTAAAATATCCCAATGATCCTTATTCAAATTATTTCAAGTCCAAATACGTATTTCAATTTTATTTATTCTCAAATGTATTTTTCAGTCCAAAAATATATCAATTTTTAATACAATTCCGAATCAAAGTTAGTCCAATTCTTATCATAATCAAAATTTATTCTACACGTTTTGCTCCTCCTCCATCATCATGATTATGATGATATCCACTCAATTATTTCCTTTCAATTATGATATTTCCCAGCATCATCATATTTCCTCTCCATGTGCATTTTCCTTTACCCTCAAACACTCTACTTTATAGCCGAAAGCTGCTTCATCATTATACCACCACCATCATCATTCCTCAACCAAACCAACTCTCCCACCCGTATGCATTCATTATGTTGCAAGAACATAATGATTATATTCTGCATTATCATCACAACACATGATCACAAACACCAAATTATATCATCCATCATCAAACCAACACCTCAACTCCAGCTTCACCATTATATGCAGCATTATCACCAATATAAATCTGTCCACAGCCACCAACCATACACTATAGCTAGCTCCATCACTGCCATGGCTTCGCAGCCACCTCTATTGTCGATCAAATCCCAATCACTGCCCCAGATCAGTTGCAGAAATTCTCTTCAATCACACAAAGTATTTCCAACTCATCTTGACCCAATTTCATCATCAAATCCACATCAAACAATTATGATGTTTTCCACCCTCTCACATTACCTAATTCTCCACTATCTTTCTTAATTAGCCAGCAAAACATATCATTATTATAAATTCTGATATCCTGCACCACCATTTCAGTCGACCAAGTTCGAGAAGAATAACCAACACTACTATCATTATCTCAACCGCCGCCTGTACTCAATTTTCATTGAACCACCATTTCCCCAACTCCATTGCAGCCATCACCACTGCCAATCGATCAAGCTGAATCAGAAAATCAACCAACTGTCGAAGAGAACAACCTCACTGCAACCACTGATCTACCAGCCAACCACCATATTCTCCTGCAGCAACCCTAACTCACCAACTTCACCTACGACAAATCAACGCCATCATCATCACTTTCCACAATCAATTTCAGTTCGAATCCAAATCCTCACCCAAAACAAAAATCAAACCCAAACCCATGATAGACAAGCCAAGACTTACCTTCAACCAACGCCGGAATTGTAGCCGGAGAAATCACGACCTAAACCGCGAACTCTAACCTCGATTTCACTGTGAATCAGCAACCCAAATAGTACCCTTCCTACTACCAATACATTTCCCTTGTCACCGCCACCTTGTGCCGGCGTAGCGCCGGAAAATCCCCGGTGAAAGACCGGATTTCGCCTGTGTCTCGCCTTCTTCCGTCCTCTGTTTCTTCACACTAGTGAGAGAGTGTGGATCGTGAGAGAGTGAGTTGAGAGAGAGAAAACAGATCTGAATATATTTTTTATTTTCGAAATTTGCACTTAAGCCCCTCGAGTTTTAAAAAGGTTTTCAAATCAGTCCCCAACTTTTTAAGTTATCCATTTCAGCCCCCAAAGTTTTAAATGAGTTTTAATCAGCCCTTTCATTTTCAAAATCTATTATTTCAGTCACTGTTGATTTACTTTTAAGCCCAAGTTTCAAAAGTATCTATTTTAATCCCTCTATTTTCAAAATATCTATTTTAGTCCCTAAACTTTCAAAAGTATTCATTTTAGTCCCTCAACTTTCAAAACATCAATTTTAGTCCTCAAATTATAATTTATCATTTTGAACTATATATTCGATAGACTAAAGTGACTTATTGGCTAAGACGAAGCGTACGGAGAATTTAAAGAAATTGAAGTCATTCCCGCTCAACTTTGCACTCGTCGGATTTGAGGTAGACTCGCACTTATTAATTGATTTAAATTATGATTTCATATGAATGTCATGTGACTTGTGAAAGTCAATTTTTAAGAAAAGCAAGTATGTTTTTATGAAAGGTAAATATACCTTATATTTTCATGAAAAGTAAGTATGTTTTTATGAAAAGAAAATATACTTTATGTTTTTACGAAAAGTAAGTATACCCTATACTTCACGAAAATGTTTTTTTGGATCATTGCTATGAAATCAATCTACCAAGATTGTTATGGGTCCCATATGATAAGTTATGATATGTTAAGGGGACCGGAGTTTTAGTAGCGCTACACATAAGAATTCTTGCCACGAAGTTCGGTAACATTCTTGTGTCTCCTATGTTTATGAGGATTTGCCACGAAGTTTGGTAAAATTCCTATGTTTCCATATGTTTATGAGGATTTGCCACCTAAGTTCGGTAAAATTCCTGTCGCATATGTTTATGAGGATTTCGATCCTATCTTATGTTATGATGCAATTGATCCCTATGAATTTCAAAAATTATGCTTGGTATACTTACTGCATAAGAATTCTTGCCACCGAAGTTCAGTAAAATTCTTATGTTTATGAGGATTTCAATCCTATCCTATGTTATGATGAAAACTTACTGTGATTTTACTGCATAAGAATTCTTATCACCTAAGTTCGGTAAAATTCTTGTGTCTCCCTATGTTTATGAGGATTTCGATCCTATCCTATGTTATGCTTTCAAAAGAAAATTATGCTTGGCATAATTAAAATGTGTTTTATAAGTATATGATTTTCAAAGAGCTGTTTTCAAAGAGCTATTTTCAAAGAGCCTATGATTTGCAAAATATGTCCCGTGCTGTAATGCACAATATGAGTTTTATCAAGAGCCGTTTTATAAAGAAGCTCTATCAATGCCCGTTTTATAAAGAGCCGGGATTTATGTGTTTAATCATCTTATAAATTAAATTAATTTGCGATGAGTCTACTGAGTATTTTCCCCATGAAATACTCACCCTACTTTTTAACAGTTTTGCAGATTTCGGAGACGGTAGCGAGCGATGAATGATGGTGGCAATAATCGTTAAACGGTTGAAAGTTTGACGTTAATGATTTCCGTATTTTTCCAAACAATCGAATAATTTAGAGAAATTCATTTATTTGAGAAATTATGACATTGTCAATTTCTTTACAAAATTAATGGTTCGATTTACTATTTCAAATGGTTTCATAAATATTTCAATTTTATCGGCCATTACAGTTTATTTAATGTTGCAAAAAAAAATGAATTTCAATTATTTCTTCCGCAAAAATATTATTCGAAAAATTTAGACAGACAATGACGTAGTGAATCGGGTATACGGAACTCGGGGCGCTACAATCCAACCAACCAAACACAAAAGTACGAACCAAGAAAAATAATGGTAAATACATTTCAAAAAAAAAATGGCTCACTAGACTAGAAAATTTCTATTTGATTTGTGCAACATTACATCTGCCAAGTTGCCGATTTCTTGATCTGATAAAATGGAACTTCAACATGGGAAGAAGAACAAACATAAACAAGATGAAACGGGCTCCAGCCTCCAGACACCCATCAAATGGCAGGTGGGATCTGGAAAATTTTCAATCCATGATCAAATATTTCAAACAAATAATAAAAATTTCTCGAAAAATATTAGCATTAAACCTAGTACTAAACAACGAGATATCAACTTCGTTATTTCTTAATCATATTCAATACTGTCGAGTGCAGCATACCAAACGTGCACTCAACATATTCAAATATTAAAATCACCGGGGAGCCAAGGGTGAAGGGTTGTCGTCTGAGCAACCTTCATCGAAGTTTTGAGAGTAGCTTTGAGCATCGTAGTTGTATCGTATAGTGTTACTTTTCCTCCTCAGAAGTTGATTCCATTGTGATTTGAACCTCCAAACAACCAATCTTGCATAATATGATCCATGGAGACAATTTCCCTGCAATCTTTTTTGAACACTACTGCACATAATTTTCCTTTTCAATTTCAGTATTTGAATCTTCAAGCTTCCAAGATGTGAAAATTTCATGGTTGAACCATCAGAGACCGTTCACTCGATAGCTGCAGAATAAAGAGTTTTGGCAATTTAATACAAGTAAATATGTGGGAGATATACCTTTTAAAAGTGCTGATATTCTAGCAGAATAACTGATATTTGGACGGTACTTTCACTTCTTGAGCGAAGAAAATGATTCATGTAATCGACTCAAATTTATCTAGAACAATTTTTTGTTGTTGCTAGTTGGATGTAACTTCTACACCCATGATAAATGGCAAAACTTTTTTTATTCAAGATAATGCACGAATCGTGTAGTTTTTATATATTAAAAAAGATAATAATGATATAGTCACAATTTGGTCTACGATATGGATCACAATCACACTCACGTGACCCCCATGTGAGTGTGATTGTGATCCACATTGTAGATCAAATTGTGAAAATAGAGTTATCCTCAAAAAGAACTCGAAAGGATCAAGAATCTATGTAAATTTTCACATCCACTAAAAGTGGCTTTGATCCAAGATAAAGCATGAATAAGAATAAATGATATTGAGTATCTTTCTTTGGCTTTGCTACATGTAAAAACTGGTTAACAAATTGGGTTACTCCCCCCTCGAATGGAGGGGGCCCACAGATGTGTAGACCCCCCTCCATGTGAGGGAGGAGTAACCCAGTTTGTTAACTAGAGTTAGTACAAGTAGAATAATCCATCTTTTTATATCCGAAGGAAACTGTAAAAAATTGATTATTAGACTCAAAAACAAAAAATTGGGTTAGTATCACCTGGAAGTATTTGGGTCCAAGATAAATTTGTCAACACAAAATTGATGCCTATGGGACCTGATACTGTCATCTTCTGAAGAGATGAAAGTAACTTATCCTTGTGCTGTAACATCAATGGGGTTGTGATAACCTTTTTAACATATTCTATAGTTGTCCATTCCATTGCAAGCATGAAAAATAGGTGAAAAAAATAAATTTTAGTAAAATTATTTTTCATGAAAAATTAAATGAAGGAATTTGAGTGTTCTTGATTGAATGAAATTGATATTTGAAAGTAGAGTAAAGGTGGATAATGAATTCTCAACTAAACTCAAATAAAATATTTTTTCATTTTTAAGAAAAATCACGAAAATCGAGAATTGACAATATTTTTCATCCACAAAAAATGTATTCAAACGGGTCACTTTCATTTTCTTCCACTGTCAAAAGATCTTGAAAAGCCCTCAAGTCCATCTAATGAAAGTCCCCTGAAAGCAGGAACGAAGATTGTAACGGCTTTTTGAACTAGTTTCAGAGGCCAATAAGTTGAGAATCGGAGATTGTGACAACTATTTGAACTAGTTTCAAAGACCAATAAGTTGAGAATCGAGTCAAAAAGTTCGTTTTTGTGTGCAGTGCTCGAGAACACTGTAAAGTGTGACAACATTTGAAATTCTTCCAAGTACCATTGGCTGTCGTAAAACGTCCTATAAAACAATAAAAAGAAAAATATATCTTCCTTGGGAAGCATATTGATTCAAAATGGACCTGCACAAGAAGAGAATCATAGGTACTCAAATGTATTGTAAGCACAAAGTACAGAGGTCGGCCACCGAGTCACTGAAATTTTTCACCAAACGACAGAAATTTTTAGAAAGAATCGACACCAAAATCACCAACAATATAACATAGTATCAAAACAAAACCCGACCAAAGCATCGGGTCACTTGTCATTGTAGCAATGCAATTCTCATAGTGACAAATTCATTACCACAAGCTACACATGTTCAACATGCCAGACACATACAAAACACAGATACATAGCAAAACTTTGATACAATCATATTAATAGAACTAGAAAACAACCATAGAAAACAGAAAACTGGTACACAATCTTACTCCACAAAAATGGAAGCATATTTAGTATACATGTCATCAAACAAACTATCGATTTGGATCCTTAAAAGAATCACATAAATTTCTAAACAAAACTCGAAAAACGAAAATCCCAGACCACTTTAAACTTCTACGTCTAAACAATGGCATTGGCAGCACTCGCAATCCTAGGCCAAAGATCAGCGCACTCCTTTCCAATTGGACCAGTGATTGCAGAACCTAAAAACCCCAAGTTACAGGATGAATGATAAGAAACACAGACAGAACCATAAATTTCAAATGAGGAATGTGCCTTTGCAAAGATCCAAACACAGCAGTTCACCATCTATTTTTAAAAATTGAGTATTACCTTTCATCTCACCCTTGGGATTCACAATAACCCCAGCATTATCTGAGATCAGACGATAACAATTAGGAGAAAAACTTGGGATTTATGAAATGATGTAAACAGAAAAAATAAATAATTAATTAATAACATCTGATGAAGAAAAGTTCAATTTGCTCCACATGAGGGGCGCATTTGGCATGGCTTTTCTTTCGTTTCTTGAAGAAGAGTTTAATTTTTGTTAGGAGACAAATTTCTAAAAGAGCTTCCTATTCCAAAAGTACTCCTCCATAAGCTCTCACAACAAGACCAAGCAGATTATGGGTATCAAAAGCTCCTTTTGGCTTACGAACGTATTTCAGTAATTTCGTTATGTGAGACAATAGTGAAAACTCAATTTTTGTTTTTCTTCTAGACGAGTAAAAGCTTCTAAAATATCTTTTAGGCCATGGCTCGAATCGGTATTGATATACCAATTCGATCCAAGCAGGTTAGACCGGGTGAATTCAATAATAGACACCCATTGGCTTCCCAAAAACCAAGACAAAGGGACTGAAGAAGAGAACTATTCTTCTAAAATTTCTAAGTTTTTGTAACAGGCATCCAGTTCAATACGAGGAATAGATATGGATACACTAATCATGCTGCATCAAGAATGTAAACAGGCATCCAGTTCAATGCGAGGAAATAAATATGGATACACTAACCAATCATGCTGCATCAGGAATGCAACATAGATGCTTAATTTTCTTAGTTCCATACAAATAAAAGATTTCAAGTTCTCTCTGTCAAAGTAAAACGAGCAAATTAATGAAGAAAAAACGATAGTGCCATTTGCTTCAGGGTTACCTACCACAACTCAAAAGCAACATGTCTATACTAATGCCACCAGTTTATGTAATAATAAGTTCAAGTATAAATCAACAAAAAAAAATAACTGAAACAGTAAAAGTGAGGCATTGAAATATTTCAGTATTACAAACGAAAGAACAGAAATAATTTGTCAACGCAAAACCACAACAAAGAAATATGTATATATAATATACCTTCGAAGTACATAAAGACACCATCCTTTCGGCGCCATGGCTTGCGCTGCCTGACGATGACAGCTGGCATGACCTTCTTACGCAGATCAGGCTTCCCTTTCTTAACGGTGGCCATCACCATATCACCGACGCAAGCAGACGGAAGGCGGTTGAGCCGCCCCTTAATACCCTTGACAGAAATGATGTACAGATTCTTCGCTCCGGTGTTATCGGCGCAATTCACCGTCGCCGCCACTGGCAGACCCAGCGACATCCTGAACTTGTTCCCCGCCGATCCTCCGCGTCCTATACAAAGTCAATTCAATGGAAATTTTAGTAAAAATCATTGATTAGGATATATAATTCGATAAATTGAAAGAAGATTGTACCTCTCTTCGACATTTCTGCCGACTTCTCTCTCTGGGGTTTTGTAAGATTGATGAAGAGGAACTAGGGTTTTGATAAGTTTAAGAACATTTGGACATGGGCCGTTGCAATTAAAGGCGTGTTTGGTAACTTATGGCCCAGCAGCCGATTTCATATGGCCCAGCTTCTCTTCACAAACATGGTCTTAATAAGTAGTTATTTTATTTCTTGCCACTCATCGAAATACAGTTACTCCGAACAAAATGTCCAGCACAAGCTCACTCTTCGGCTCCGCCATCCCCCTCCCACGCGCCACCTCCAAAAGTAAGATAAAACCTCGCCACCATCCCCTCACAATCAAAATGTCTACTTCTAATTCAAACCCCATAACCACCCTTACTAAACTCCTCTGGGGCCAATCCCTGCCACCACAGTTCCTTATCTCCACAGTCCGCACAACCTGGTCCGCCGCCTGGCACCTCATGATGTCCCAGCTAGCCCCCTCCGACTCAAACGGCCGATACACCCGCCCCGCCTCCCAATTCAAAAACCTCCCAAGCCTAAACCTTACCAATCAAAACCTCCACCTCTACATCGGCCTTCCGTGCCCCTGGGCCCACCGGACCCTTATCGTCCGAGCCCTTAAAGGACTCGAAGAATTCGTACCAGTTTCAATTGCCACCCCTGGAATGGATGGTTCTTGGGAATTCAGGGATAGTACTGTTCCTGTCCTCGATAATGATATCTTTGTTCCAACCTTGGATAAGGCCAATGGATGTAAAACCTTGAAAGAGGTTTATAATTTACGGCGTGGTGGCTATAATGGCCGGCCCAGCGTTCCAATGCTTTGGAATGTGGATAAAAAAGAAGTTCTTTGCAATGAGAGTTATGATATTATTGAGTTGTTCAATTCTAGATTGAATGATGTAGCTCGAAATCCAGGATTGGACCTCTCCCCGCCTTCATTGAAGAAGAAAATCGACGAATGGAACCAGATCATATACCCTAGTGTTAATAATGGAGTCTATAGGTTGGCAATTTTTACAATCTTATGTGTGATTTTGTAGTGAATTCTGATCAATGCTCACGTCGAATTTGTAGGTGCGGATTTGCGCAGAGTCAAGAAGCATATGATAGCGCAGTTAATGAGTTGTTTAGTACTTTAGATACGTTAGATGATCATTTGGAGAATTCTAGGTTCTTGTGTGCAGATACATTGACCCTTGCAGATGTATGTTTGTTCACTACATTGATAAGATTCGATCTTGCGTATAATGTTCTGTTCAAGTGCACCAAGAAGAAGCTGATTGAATACCAAAACCTTCATGGTTATATGCAAGATATTTATCAGGTACACATTGTTTGTTGCTTATATTTACCGCTTGCCAAATTACTTCCATTAAGATTGTGTTGGGAAGATAGATTTTAATGAAGGGGGAATTATTTTTGTACTATTGGAAAAGTGACATTATTCATTAGATGTCAATGAACAATAAATTCTTTCTAGAGCTAGAGGAGTGAGGCTAAGCTATGTGTTACCCTATCTTATGAAACCCGAAATGAAAAATCTTAAAATTCACGTTATCGTAGACCTCTTGCCAATTATTGTGAGTAGCTTTATCAAGATTCGAAGAAAATTGTGTAAAGGTTATTTCCAATTTTAATTTACTAGCTACTTGTTTCACGGCTTTAATGTGAGCTTCAAACCCTACTCTAGAAACGAAGATACTCACATCAATAGCAGGTACTTGTGGGGTTTTGTGATTTCGTTTACAATGTGTTTTGGATGTCTAAATGAGGTTAATCATAGGTATGGAGACGTAGAAAGCTCATGTAGGCATTACTCTTCTTCTATCGTCATAACAAATAGTACTTGTGAATATATTACTACACAATTCGTAGAGTTTTTAACTCAGTTTGTGATCGGACATGGACTACTTGTTAGTTTGTTATGCTTATTTTTCGTGACAAATAGTACTCTTGCAGACATTACTACGCAATCTGTACAATTTTGTGGCGTTCAAGAAGAGGCACATTTTTTTCCCTTTACAATGTAATGCTATATGTGACTCATGCATATCACACTCTTTAACAGATTCCCAAAGTTGCAAAAACTTGTAATTTTGAAGCTATTATGGATGGGTACTACAAAACTCTATTCCCACTGAATCCAGGAGGCATTCGACCAGGAATTCCTTCAGCCTCTGCGCATGAAATGCTATCAAAGCCTATCAACAGGGAGTCCTTGTCATTGGTTGGAAGTTGTTGAACAACTTGTGTAGTTTTAAAGAAGCAAATTATGTACATATGGATGTTTTCCTAATTGCTGTTTTTTGTATTTTTACCATTTTACTTGAAAGAAAGGCATCATATCCGTACATAAAACTTGCTTCAGATATGAAGCTTTCGGTAACAGACCACTTCTTCTAAAGCACAAGTGCACGAGAGGCGGTTTTGAGCCTTTGGTCTTAATTTATGGGAGTTGGAGCATGTGAGGCTCGGTCATTTGATGTAATGAATCTAATTGGACCCCTTATTTCAACACTTACAAACAATGCCCAGGCCGAGCAAGCTCAGTCCTTAAAACACCCAAGCTCGGCACGACTCAGCTCATGGATTGACAGGACGGTTCCAAGGAATAGTTTATAGTCGATATTTCCAAGGAATAGTTCATAGTCGACTCAATATCGACAAAATCCCATCTGAAAGGATTAAGCCATACGAAGCCGACATCACTGGATTAGCCATCTTTTCATTTGCCTATAGCCATGTGTGGACTCATTTTTTTTTATTTAAAAAAATTAATAATTTCGAAAACAAGCAATTTTTCTTTTTAAAGCAAAAAATAAAGCAAGCAAAAAAGGGAAAAGAAAACGTGCCGGCTCGTGTAAAAAGGTGAAGCTAGCTCGAATCGTTTGGGCTCATGGAAAGAAAGAAGTGAACTCAGTCCCCAGCATAAAAATTACCCCCATTTCATCGGGGCAAGGGAGAGGTGTTTCGTGCGGCATAATTGCAATGCAACAGGAATTTCAAAACCAAAACCTAAACCAAAAGTCCATCAATCCAAAACATGCTTAAATAAACAGAGTTTCAAGCACTCTGCATTCCTCTACGAACTCGTCTGCCATCCAAGGCTCATTATCCTATATAAGACTTGCAATTACAAAAGGGAAACTAAATCAAGCTCAGTCGATGGAAATATTATAGCTTGCCCATCAAAACCAAGTGCAGTCTATTATAATTTACAGATTTTCTATCACCGACCAAGTTCACGACATCAAAACAGCAACACAGAAACAACAGCAATCGAACCAAATGCTCATCCCCTAGATGCCGGTTTAGATCCTGTGGCACAGAAGGTTCTGATTAGTCAATAACAGCCAGACATATAAACCATCAAACTTTTTGTGATCCTATTTCTGAGGTTCATCGACATAATCACGAAATATTTGTAAAAACCAACATAGTTGAATAAATGAGATAAATTAGAGGTCAAATGTCCTAAAACAGTAGAACTTAGGTGCTCAAATGTTTAATTAACCCGCCAATAATTGGCAATCATATTGCCATAAGGTGCTATTTGTAACAGATAAGAAAAGCAATGAGGTTTTTCTACAAGACGTACTAAACTTAACAGGTCAAATTTGAGACTGAAACAAGGAGAGACCTATATGTGATCGCTTACTGTAACGCTTAATGTTGCGGCAGAAGTTGCTACCACATAGACATCGAAATGGCTTAACAAGATGGTCATGGTCGTCAAAATTAATACCATAGTCCTGCAATTTATAAACTTGTTTAGTGAGCAACATATTTGTAGACAAAAGAATAACCGATTTCATATTTGCGATAGGCATATATACTTGTATAGAACTGTGAACAGTAAACACGAGGCATGATAAATTACTCACCCAAGTGAGTTCTTCCATGGCATTCACCTTTCTCGTAGTAAAGAAGGCAAACTGTGACGAGATACACAACCTCCAATTGAGTTATTGATTCCAATTAAATTATTGATTTGATGAATTAACTCCAGGAAACTTGGAGAATAGACTAATGTAAACACGCAGAGGAAAAGGGGATGGGATTCATACATGATAATAGTGGTGATCAGGGATCTCCACTTGCACAGGTATCTCTACCAAGTTTGAGTCTCGACATCTAGCATGATGCAGATAAGAGGATTTTAAGCAAAATCACTATTAAATAAAGAAAACAACTCTGATTTTGAAAGAGAAGGAAGTATTACAGAACTACTGTTCTCCTATACTTCAGATGCAGATGCTGAAGAAAGATAAAAGGATAACTTCGTTTAAATGACGAAGATTAAATATTCAAGCAAATACAACTTCATAGAAACACGTGTTTGTGTGTGAAGGTGGCAGGGTAAAACACACATAGTCCAGAGTTCGGAATTTCTAGAAGTGCAGAATAATATAACCTGAAAAGTAAAACTAAGAACTTCAGAAATCAATTCTACTCTTTTATGATAAAACACTTTCAACATTTGATGGCATGAAGCAAGTTAGAATCGTTGATATAAACCTCCAGCAAACTCCAATGGAGATGAATGCATCATTAATTTTATGCCTAGTTTTCATACGTGTGAGTACGTCTTTCTAGATTATTTCATGTTTTGGTTTGAGGGGGACAAGTAGGGGCTTGAGGAACTTTGACCAAATAAACATAGCCTTATGTGGTAGGTAAGGATATAGTTGTTTCAAGTCTTTCAATAGATGTATCAATGGATCAACAAGAGCGTCGAAAAAGAGCTGACCCCCAAACTCATTAGGTATAAGGCCTATTCCGTGGTTTCTTTTCCAGGTAGACCAGAGATAATAATAAACTCAAACTGATGGTCAGTGCTCATATTTTAAGCATACAGAATTAAGTTACTAAATTCTATTGCAGCACAAATTAAAGAAACTAGAGTATTGTACAAGCGCTAAAAGCTCTAGTCATCTAACCTACAAATTTGCTTAATATTAAAAAATAAATAAATAATTATCTTGTTGAAAATAAGCTTGTTTTACACACTTAAAGTAATTTAAAAAAAAAAAAAAAAAAAGTTATCACAAACAAACATGTTCTAGAACATTCAAGCAGAAGAAAATAAATAAATAACTTAACGTTTGAAAAAAAAAATACTTAGGCTGTGTTTGATTGAAAATATAAAAAAATGGGCGGAAATAAAATAATTTTCAAGAATTGAATTGGAAGCTTTTGATTGGATTAATTTTCTAGGTGAAAAAAATGGGGAATTTTCAAGTTATGTTGTTTGATTGACATTATTTTTCATAGTAAATAAAGCAAAATTTAGCTATTGTAATTAAAAAAAAAAAATGTTTTTCACCCGTTTGTACTTGATAATAATAATAATAATAATGATAATTTTTGAAAAAAATAAGTCAATTAACAACAATTAGGATCAAACAAGATGAAAAGTATTTTTCATGCAAGATGGAAAACAATTTCCCACCTAACGGGTGGGAAAATATTTTCAAGGTTTGCATGGAAAATCCCAGGTTTTACTTGTACATAAGTCCATGGAAAATGTTTGCCATGGCAAAAAAGAAAATCAAACACACCAAAAAGGTGGAAAATGAAAATATTTTCCAACTTCGAAGGCAAATAAGTGCCTTTCAAACACAGCCTTAATGTTTGACTTAGTTTTGAACTTAGGCAAACACGATCATTGTCAAACTAATGCACCTGTGATTAATAAACCTTGCTACATTTCCATAATTTGTAGCATCCAAGCATAAAGCCTCCTCATCCTTCCGTACTGCTTCAGAACCCCAATCAGCATCCAGAAGTACAGGATTTGAATTCCCCTTTGCACTGGGGCTTTTCAAAACACGATCAAAGAGTTCTACATAGGTTAAAATCTCTCCAACATATTCACAAACAAAGGCACCTTTTGGCAGGTCCTCCAGGGTACGTAGCCCCCAACCTTTTCCTTCAGGGGTCATGAACACCTAGACAGAAGAAAACATAGAGAGAATGTTAAACGATCAATATTTAAGCACTACAAATTCAAATTCAAACTCAATCAGCAAAGAAGCAAGGGATTGAGATGGGTGCCGAGGCACGAAGTTCTACCTGTAGATTATGACTTATGCCCCTCTGCACCACTCGATTTCCACATTGTTTATTGCAGCCACATCTCCACCAACATTCTGTGATGAACTTCCTTACCAAATGACCTTTGCAAGATTCAATGGTATCCTCAGTTTTTGATCTTTCCACTGGGCATTCCTTGCAGAAAACCTGGCAGTGCTTTTCAGGATCATGGTTCATGGAAATACATTCTTCAAGAAATTCCTCCTTGACAAGGCCATCTGCTGTGTAAGCAAACTCGCCTCTGGTTTCTTGCGCACATGCACAAGGTGTGGAATTAGATAAACAATCACCAAAGCAGGCTGAACAACAATTACTATCACCTATACGAGCCAGAGAGAAATTCACATGTGCATTTTGGAAAACTGCACTCTGGGGTATGTAATAGAAAAGTGGTGGAAACTCATTATTGACTTCATTCACCAGGGTAATTACCACTCTTTCCTGTCCCTTTGCTATGTCAATAACATCATGGAGTGGCCTTATCATTTCAGGGGTCAATTGGTGCTGCTGAACGACCACCAAACTCTGGGAGTTTGTATCTTCAAAACCATCCTCAGTGTCATCTTTATGTTTCTCACCATCATCTCCACTATCCATATTGTTAGACTGTGTAACATCATCCTCGCCATGGAAAGGTGGAGGCAGTAGTGGCGTTTGAGGAAGAGCTACCTCCTCATCAAACTGAGGACTGACTGAACCATTTAAAGAGCTAAAGCTCAAGCCTGTAGCACCTAGAGCATCTGCTGCATGAGATTTTTTAACTAGATCAATTGTGGATGCCATATCTATGCTTTCTGGAATTTCACTAGTGGACTCAGATCCTAAATTCAGAAAACTATCACACACATCCTTCATAAGATTCATCACTGAAAAGTTTGGATCCAAGATTTTGTATGATCTGAGACATTTTTCCTCCACGGACTTTAGAACTGCATCAAGACTAGGCATGTGGAAGCCAGGCCTTCCAAGATCCAGGTCACAGCTCAAAGAAATTCTTACCTCTCCAAAATGTGAGGAAGCAATCTCTAGGTTAGAAGAACAGTCACCTGAAATTATGGCCAGATCACCATTGTTTCTAGTTTTTTCTGGAGCAGAAGTTCCATTAGCTGTAACTTTTTCAAGCATGGAGTGTGATTCTAAGAGTTCAGGACCGTCATTTTCTCCGACTGTAAATTTTCTACTTGATGATTGTTCCTTGTTTGATGGATCTGCAAATTGTGTACCAGGATGCTCAGAATGACAAATTTTAGATTGCAAAATTCAGCGATAGTTTCTTATCTTACAAAATAAAAGAGATAAAAAGAAAGAGGTAAACTGTAAATCCAAGTTGAATCATCAGACCTGTCACAATTATGCATGATAACGAGGACTATGCACCAATAACACAAGTGGTAGTTGAAATGGGTCACCTAAGTGTAAGCAAATATCCAGTTGAGTCCAGAACTGACATATCACTATGACACGATACCAAAGGAACAACCAAGTACAAGCCCAGGCAAGAGCTTCAGCATGTGGAAGCCTGAACGACATGAAAGCTGTCAACATCATTTATCTCCAAGGTAATCTGTAACCTAAAAAAAATCACCAACTTGAAGGACCTAGCTCGTTTGACGTAAGG
Source organism: Ligustrum vulgare (assembly GCA_963555705.1). NCBI lineage: Eukaryota > Viridiplantae > Streptophyta > Magnoliopsida > Lamiales > Oleaceae > Ligustrum > Ligustrum vulgare. The sequence goes on from OY743180.1 coordinate 3,176,267, forward strand.
TCAGTAATAACGAGCCAAAGAGCTCAATGATCATGTGACAACTTACCAGCTCTCTAGGGGAAATTTAGTCATATCCCCTGTATAGTCCCTCCCCCAGCATCAGATAATGAGTTTGGCCACTTGAGGTTTGGTGGCTGATTACCCTACTACGGTTAGTCATTTACAGTTGCTCTGAGTAAATTATTACAGGGAATAAGCCTAGTGAGTATCTTATGTATGGAGAATAGGTAGGTTTTCAGATTTTATAGCCTTCTCAGTTCAGGAAAACTATGAGAGATGCCAGATGTAATCCGACGTAAACAATTTTCACTGCATTTGACACGTTAAATAATATAGACAAATCTATATTTACGAAGAACCACATGCATGTACTGAGCTTTGATACAACTCATAACTAACACCAACCCAATTGCTTCCCTATTTCTTAGAACTACCAAGCAATATAATAACCTTCCAAATCACTTCCATGCACTTCGAGAGCCGAAACAAAACCAATCAAAGCATTGGTAAGAGAGATATTCCCACAGACGAAATGTTAAACGGTTACAATCAAAGAATAGAAATATAAGAAGCTCAAGTCAACAGAGTTGATAAGAACTCGAAGTTTCAAAGAGCAGTGTGTGAAGACGAAAAATAGTAATCAGCCATAAGAGGATACTGCACCTGGATGGATGACTGCAGTAGAAATGTTTAACTGTGGTATGTCATCTGTGATTGGCTCATCTTTAGGCTTAATTAAAGCCAGACTTGCAGTGGCCTTCTCTTTCGGCGACACAACGTCAGGCATCACATTTGGCTCTTTAATGCGTACAGCATCAGACGACCTCTTGGAAACGGACCTCTTTCCCCCGGATGAAGTTTGAGGAGAAACCATTCCCTTTCCTTTGTCTCTCAGATGCAATGGATGAGAAGCAGGACTAGGTTCAGTTCTCAATGGGGTCTTTTGCTTATTTTTATCAACACTGCTGGGTTGAGAGGGATTGTATCTTTCTTGGATCAAAGCATTAGGAGAAACAGGTTGTTTTCCTTTATTTTTACCAATTGACTGTGATGAGACAACCTGCAATGTATTGCCAGCATTGGCCTGAGGTGAGTCCACTGTGCTGGGTGACTTATTCTGGTTCAGCAGATGGGTTTCAGGTAGTTCATCCTTTTCTTCTTTAGGTATGATAAGTGGAGTTACTGGCAAGCTAGCATTAGAGTTCGTGTGGGAAGAAGGTTGACCTTCCTGATATCTTAGTCGCAACCTTTTTAAGGGTCGTACAGCTTCTTCATTTGCCAGTGCTTCTTCCTCCTCTTGCTATTCAAAATAAACGATACAAGATTGACAAATATAAGAGGAAACAAAAAGATTAACAATAAAAATATACATATCATAGAGAAAATAATCTAGAAAGTACAGTCAGTAAAGATGGTCACATACTTCATTATTCACAATCTTCTTTGAGCGCCCTGCTATCTAAAAGAGAAGATAAGATAAATCAACAAAATTAGCACTATAATACTGAAAATTTAAATATTACAAAAGACAAGTACAATGACAGAAAAAAGTTATACATAATAATTATTTAACAAGTGCTTCTTCCTCAAAAGGTCATCTTGCTATTTATAAGAAATAGTACAAGACAGACAAAATATAAGAGATAAAACAAAAAGATTAACAATAAAAATAATAGCATTAAGAAACGAATCAAGAAAATACAGTCGGTACAGAAAAGGAAACTTACTTCATTATTTACAATCTTCTTTGAAGGCCCTGCTGTCTAAAAGATGAGATAAATCAACAATGTTAGCACTAAAATGCAGAAAACTCACCTTTTTACGGAATATTAGGACAATAACAGAAAAAATAATAATAAATGATAACTCAAACCAGTGCTTCTTCCTCCAAATAGTCCTGTTGCTAGTTAAAAGTAGTGATACAATATTGAAAAATATAAGAGAAAGAAAAGATTAACAATAATTATGAAATGTATCAAGAAAGTACAGTCAGTATAGAAAAGGTCACTAACTTCATCATTCACAGTCTTCCTTGAAGGCCCTGCTGCCTAAAAGATGAGATAAATCAACTCAAAAGGGGGAGACGGAAATAAACAGATGAAAAATATCTAATGGAGGAGGGGAAGAGGGATTGTGCCACCACCAGATACCTCTGCTTCCTCTCTCTCAAATATAGCATCAGCAAGGGCTCTATAACTTTCCTCTTCAATAAGCTCCCAGTTTTTCTCATACAATTTTAGCAGATCTTTCAGTACCGGCTTCACCTTGTCCTCAGAGATCCCCATAACCTTCATAGCACGAAAGGCTTTTGCAACTCTTGGATTTGGCGGCATGTTTGCTCAAACAGATTTTACGTCAAAGCTTCTGAATCTTCAAATGAATTTAGAAGGAATCAAAATGAACCTGCTGAAAAGGAATATAAAATATTTCACATTACAAATCCACGTAAGCAAGCAGTCAAATATCAAATCAACCAGATAGCAGAAACTTGTGATGCTAATTATCATCACAACATCACCACATCAAGAACACAGCAAAGCTTAAAAGCTCATTCAATTCACCACATTGGAAAACAGACTACCAAGAATAGAATTGATCCTGCATTTTGCTACCCGCCTTAAGATGGGGTTGGGATACCAGCCAACTGATTGGCTGTCAATGGAGCACCAACCTTTAGCTGGAAACAAAATGCAGCAAAATATGAAGCTAAGCAGTTCACAAGCAACAGAGAGTCTCATTGTTCAAAGCCTTAAAGGCATACTGTACTAACATGCACAACATTGATAGACTTAACTATATCAAGGCCAGATAATAAATATACATCTCTCAGGAATCCAAAGAATATCACACAGGCTTTGCTGTTTGGATATTTGATGGCTGAAACCAGAAATTTATGTTTGGAAGAATATCACACAGGCATTGCTACATAATAAATAAGAAATTAAGCACTTAAAAAAAGCCTAATTAATCACAAAACCAAAGGAAGAACTCAACTTGGGGATTGTATACATATAATTAATTGTCAAACGACTTTCAACCTCCGACAAAAGAGATCAGAATATATCAAAACAGTCACCTTACGCAATAATAACATATTAAATCAATCAATATCTTAGATGCCAGTATGAAATACACAATAATCTTTAAAAAGACATAAAAATAGCAAAACTCACAAATGTAAAAATAAATAAATAAATAACAATCAATCAATCAAAACAAAACAAAACAAAAATCATATACAGATGCACAACAGCTATATTCGTTTACAGGACTTATCACCGGTTTTATTTTTTATTATTTTTGTCAATTGTGATTATAGACTCTACATTTTGGTAAGAAAAATATTCTGTTTTCCCCATTGCACCACAATCCAAGGAAACCAACACTACATAGATAAGAGACTGAGACAACATATATCCTCGCTTCTTCTAAAAGAAAACAATGATTTGTCATAAACAAAGAGCGTGAAAAAAGCCTGAATTCCATTAGCGCATTCCAAATTTGTTTTGAAAGGTCTTCATTTTTGTGAAACCATCAAATGTGTAGTGTGCATGACGTTGAAGCAAAGAAAAAGACTGCACAGAGGTGGGCATGTTCTTGTAACCTATCATTTCAGCGCAATTTTACCATCTGGAAACATGTTAATTGAAACCCGCCGCCTTAAAGTGAGGCATGCAAAAATGCCTCAAGGCGTTGATTGTGAGGCATTTGTTTGAAGCGTACACCTCAGTTGTGTGAGGCACACAACTCACAATACCGCCTCAAGGTTTGTGGCCCAAGAAGGCAGGAAAATATTAAAATTCTAATGGACACATTTGAATAGCCCACTGCTGAAACACATAATTATTTCTAGTAATCCCATTTGGGGAATAGTCCACTATCCCCACCAACTAAAATGATAACATCTTTATAGATTTTGTTTTGTTTGTATGCACACTTCAAGTGTTCCATTAATGATTTTGAAGAATATTTATGATATATTAAGAGTTTATTTTGCATTTTAATAAATTTTGACATTTTTTACTACTTTTGAGGCTTACGTTGCATCCCATGAAGGAAGTACTCGTTAGATTTTTTTGAAAACGTTGTTTATAAAGAAACATTTAACACAAAAATAATTTAATGGAATTACTTGACATGGCTACAAAAATATTAGCCCTTGTTTGAGCCTATAATTTACCTCATTTTCCCCTCTTACTTTCAACCACACGTTGTCCAATACAGTTTTCTCTCTTAAGTTTTAACCACACATTCTTAAAAAAAATTATTGCAAAATAATTTATCTCAAATAATCTAATTATAATGAATATCAAACAATCACTTATTGTTTTCCACCATATTTGCAATATAGAAATACACGCTATTATATGACTATTTGAAGTGGGCGATAATAGAGCATTAACTAAATAATTGAAAAAAAAAAATTATAAAACAATTGATTTGTTTAAAAAAAAAAAAAAGACGTTTGTCTTACTACAGGACAAAAAAAAAAACACTTAGTTCTTTATCGTAGTCATTACAATTTTTAAACAACGCTTTTTAACCACACAGGTTTTCTCTCTCCACTTTTTAATCACACATTTTACCTCAAATGCATAAATAAACAAATTTATAAATTGCTACAGTGTTTCCGAACAGTGCATTAATTATAGCTTGAAATATGCAAGGAAAAACTATTAGTTATGACCTTAGATTAAAGTGGACTATCAAATTTTGGAGTTGGCTATAGCGAAGTCTACATTAGCCTCAACTTAAGCACTACTTGTTTCCAGTTCATTACATGTCTCATGTATTTTGAATCCCCAATATCAAAAGCATTTGAATCTGTTCAATTTTTCACTCGCCAAATCAAAAGCATTTGAAACTGTTCAATTTTTCACTCGCCATATCAAAAGCATTTGAAACTGTTCAAAATTTTCACTCGCCTTGAGATCCTATATTCTTCATATAGAGTTTTGAGGACCAACTTGAAGAAAATCCCAATCAGCAGCATTGTAAGACAATGACCAACTTACCATGTGTAACTTCTTTTCAAAACCAAATTCATTAGACCAACTTCTTTTCTCGGCCTATCGAAATCACAGCCAAAATTTAAAAAGTAAATAAATAAATAAACACATTTTACACAACGGAGTAAAAGGTCCCAAACTCATTTCCTAATTCCACACAGCTCAATTCCAGGCCACATAACTAAGCCTTTGTTCGGCGGCCCATTAAATGTGGTTTAAATTGATTTATTTGTGTTTTTTACGTAAAATGTGTGGTTAAAAATTGGAGAGAGAAAATATGTATGGTTAAAAATGGATTGTGATATTGTGAAATTTTAAATCTTATTTAAACTAGAGCCGCCGAACAGAGGCTAAATTATTCTCAAATGCGAAAACATTATTGTTTGGATTTGTTGGTGTATATTTTGTCCTTTCGTATTGATCCCGTTTCTCTACAATTATATAGTGAAAAAGAATTTTAAAATAGTGAATTTTTTAAGAATGTGTGATTAAGTTGGAAAAAGTTCTGAATTTACGTGTAAAAATTTTTACATGGGAATGTGTGGTTGAAAAAGAGTTTTGAAATAATGGTAGGCAAACAAGGACTAAATAGAAATGAGCTATCAAAGCTAGAATAGATACTAGATAGTACAAATTGCAAGATATTCATGTACTCTGTTATGCTTGTGCATCCGTGGTGGACCACGTGGCATCCAGCTATGTAGAAAGTCAAGCAAGCAGAAGAACAAAATGGCCTCTTCCACATGCTTATTCCAAGGTTATTACATTAGGTCTTTAGATGCTTTGCTTAGTATTATCATTATGCATGACTATGTGTCACCTCTCTTTTGCAACATATATCCAAAGAGATCTACCGGCGACCCAACCTCATCTCGGCCAAGTTCCACAGAGTACACTACACTACGATTGATGTGAGAGCCTTGTCAGATAACTTTTTAGCCTATGTTTAGGCTACGTATTCCAAGACCTATGATGGATACAATTTGACAATATTGAGCTTGATCAATTAGTCGTAGACTCGTGGGGATGAGGCAACATGTAGGCGTCTAACAAAACCTTTAATAAGACTTGTAAATTGCAATCTTGATAATGTTACTTACAACCCGGCACTCATATTTCTATCCATTGACTCTCCCACACCCAAATTATATCTTCACCATCTGACTTGAGCGTTGGAGTGCACTCAACCATCACCGGAGATACATCTTATGCAACCTAACATGGTATCCAAGTGTACACACAACATACACGCGAATGGGGGAGGAGCTGGATCAGTAGATAACTAGGTGTCATTGGATTCGGAGGACAAAGTACTACTTTTTTCAAGCAAAGAAAATGTGAAATTATTTAAAGAACCATAAACCAACATCACAAATTACAAAAAGAACACATTAACACTTTTTCTCTTTCAAGAATTATTCCTTGACATTTTAGGAAAGGAAAAAAAAAATAATTACAACGTCGGGATGAATACTAATATTTTAATATTTATGGAGCAGCCACGTGACATTAGAGTGGCTAGAAAGTTCACATTTCAATTTAGCAAAAACTTCTCATTTTTTATGAATCATACAGAATGAAAAGTATCCTACTCGAGAAAAGCGGATTAGACGTGAAATAAAGACAATGTTCTAAGCGATAAATTCTAGAAACCCTAAGAATTGAATAAAAAATAAAAACATAAAAAGGCAGTGTATACGTTCGTGGCACTGGCAATTTATGAATGAAAAATGAAATTCCGATCGTCCATACCACACGAAGAAACAAAATAATTTTATCGTAAGAATAATAATTACTAGAGCAATCTAGCAGCGTAAACTGCAAGCAGATGACGGAATGCAAATCGGTAACGTAAAAAAAATCAAAAGAAAAATATAATCTTACCAGCATTCGCATCAGGAGGTGTGCGCCACTGTGAGAGAGAAGATACATAAAACCCTACTGAGAAAGGGGCGGTGTTTTTTGAGAGAGAGAGTCGACTGACCGAATTGTAGTAAGTGAAGTCTTTTCAGTACACTCGAAATCGGTAATAGAGAGGTTTCCCACGCAAGGTATGGAGCGTGGGAATCGAGACAGAAATCCACGCTTTGACGGTTGTTATGGACAAATATTTCGTCAAACCGCTTGAAAACGCAATAAATAGTTTGATTTGATTCGGTTCGATTCAATTTCAAATGTGAAATTATTTGTTTTTGTTTGAAAAAATTCCAAAATCACCTTAAATAGTTTGTTTTGAATTTCAAATTTTTAAAACCTTTGTTTCAAATCGTAACATGCAAAGTTTTAAAAAAATTATAAAAAATAAAGGTAAACATTCAATTTTAAATTTAGAGTTGATTAGATGAATAATTTTCTATATTTACAAGATCTTTTGAATCTACAACACATGTCCAATAAAGAAAACCAACAAAATGTATATGAGGAACCATAATTTCACAAAACTCAAGTTTAAAACGAGCTAAAAATATATAAAAGTAGGCCTGGATAAATTGAGTGAGATGATATCGAATAGTCTTTGTTGAATCAAAGTCCAAAGAGAGGTACAGTGATCCACTAGCAATGGCTCAACTAAGGCCCAACGGACCGTGACCCATAGCTAAGGTCTGAAATATCACCTTGGGTCCGATTCCGAGGTGGTGTGCCAAGCGAACCTTGTTAGCCGAACTGATTTATGCATGACCGATGTGCTTTATACTCAGCAGGGGTGTTTTACGGCAGTGACCAGAAGAGAGATGGAGTCAGGGATGTGACACTGCCTTTACCAAGATGTGACGGCGCCCATCCCCTACGAAATGTAGCAATGATTACGGTCAAAAAGTAAGGTTGTCACCTCCAAGAGTTAGGGTGAAGACAAGTGTAAAGTATGTCACGTGTCATGATCCGAGACAACAGGTTCCTCTATAAATGGAGCACGATTGCCTCCAAGAAAGGGGTTAGCATTTTCTCATTCTAAACAATATATATTTCTCTCACTCCCTTTTCTCTCTTTTACACATTTACTCTCCCGCACCCAACATATATATTCGCCCAAAATGAGTACTGACTTTAGCATCAGAGTGCAAACGGGAGCCACATCGGTCCCCTTTGCAAATTGATTGTTTGTCACAGTGTGCAGGAGATCCACGTGTTCAAGAGGGAGGAGCTGAGACGTGTTGGTCCAAGGTCCAGCTGGATTTTGTGGTCAACATTTTGGCGCCGTCTATGGGAAGTCATACTGCTAACCACGAAAACACATGATGAAAAGCCACACATAGAAAAGAAGTCCTGGAAAAGGGCGAGTAACCTCTTGCAAAAGATCGGAGAACTGCAAGAACTTTGAAATATAAGTTTGATACCCTTGAAAAAGGCGTAAAACTTTGAAATATAAGTTTAGTAACCTTGAAAAAGGCGTAAAACTTTGAAATATAAGTTTAGTAACCCTGAAAAAGGCGTAAAACTTTGAAATATAAGTTTAGTAACCTTGAAAAAGGTAAAGAGCTTTGAAACATAAGTTCGGTGGTCTTGAAAAAGGTAAAGAGCTTTGAAACATAAGTTCGGTGGCCTTGAAAAAGGTAAAGAGCTTTGAAACATAAGTTCGGTGGCCTTGAAAAAGGTAAAGAGCTTTGAAACATAAGTTCGGTGGCCTTGAAAAAGGTAAAGAGCTTTGAAACATAAGTTCAGTGGCCTTGAAAAGGTAAATAGCTTTGAAACATAAGTTCGGTGGCCTTGAAAAAGGTAAAAAGCTTTGAAACGTAAGTGTGATAACCTTGAAAAAGGTAAAGAGCTTTGGAACATAAGTTTATTCACCTTGAAAAAAGCTTAAAACTTTAAAACATAAGTTTAACGACCTTGAAAAAAAAAAAGGCTCGGAGCATTGGGATAAGAATATGTCTATCCTTGAAAGATAAATTAAAGCCAAGAAATCTCTTTGAAATATGAACGAAAGCGATGGTGATGTTAACCCCCGTAGGGGAAGAAATGGCCAGCACAGCGAAGAGGAGGTTCCTCAAGGACCTCATGAAAAACGCCAATGAGGGAGGGGCACAACCTAACCCACCACGCCGACACCGTAATCGCCGCATGTTGCGAGACATGACTCGCATGGCGGCCCAAATGCTGGAAATGCAAAAGCAGCAGATAGAACAGACTGCTACGATGAATGTCTACATGGCTAGAGGGTATGTAGTGAATGAACCCATGATGCCTCCACAATACCCGCAGCCACATTACTCACCATCCGATGCGGCCACCGCCTCATATTATTATCAAGATCAACAGGCTTATGCCGAGGTGGAATCTGAGCCCTTCTACGAGGAAGGCCTGGAACATGAAGCACGTGAAGAACAAGCCCCACTCCCGGCTAGACACAGGGAGGCCTCGCCGGAAAATCTGGCAGTGTCTTCAGCCTGATAGGAGGGTTATTCAGAGGCAGGCAAGGGGGTCGGAACAATGCAGCTGAGCCTAGGAATAGGCGGGAGCGACGCGTTGAAGAAGCCTTGTCGCATAGTCGAATGTATAGGGACCAACAAGGTACGGGGGGAGAAAGGTTCACCCCCACGCATGAGCCTGGGAATAGGCAGGAAAGGAGATCCGAAGCAGTTCGGACCAATCCTCGCAACGAATTACAGAGCCATGAAAGGCCAAACTACGGTCTCGTTCTGCCACCACAAAGGCAGGAGTACGCTCCGCCACTCTATGACCAATACCGTGATCCAGTGTATTCCGGTCATGATGAGAACAGCGAGCTGCCGTCATATGAGTTGGATGACGACGAGGAAATGAGTCCTTTCACAGAGGGCCTCCGTAGGTGCCCAGTGCCTCACGACTTCGAAATGCCAGAAATTGCAAAATATTCTGGCCGAAGTGACCCTGACCATCACCTGTTAAATTACCGCGCCAGCATGGAAATAACCGGAGCCACCCCGGCACTGAAATGTAAAGTCTTTGCTTTAACCCTTGAGGGGAGTGCGATACGATGGTATAAAAAACTCCCTCCTGCAGCATCCACAGTTGGAGAGATTTGAAAATGGCCTTTAAAAAAGACTTTATTTCCTCCAGGCCTGGCCAGCTCCCACTCCAACGCCTTCAGGATCTGAGGCAATGAAGGGACGAATCTCTGAAAAGTTACCTAGCCCGGTTTACTGAAGAGATGCACATTTGAGAAAACATCACTGAGGCAGAGATGTTTTCCGCTTTGAAAGGAGGGCTGGATATGACCAGCATGTTCTAGAGGGACGTCCGAAGCAAAAAACCAAGGGATTACAACGCCCTCGTAGACCTGATGAAGGAGGAGATTGTATCGGAGGAAATGGCTAGGGCCAGGGACAACCACCCCCACGGAAGATACAATCTTGGGTACTCTAATGAGGCAAACCTCAAAAAATGAGGAAACAAAGATAGGATCGGCGAAAATCGAGGTGGAGCGCCGCGTCCATTTCAGGGGACGGGATCTAGCTTTGCAGCAGAAATCACGGAAGCTATCCCCCACTTGCACTCCAATACCCCTTCTCATAATCCTCTCACGGCCCAAGGAAGGATGGAAAGTGGCCGAAGCGGGAAACAACCCATGATTGGGCCTTACTGCGCCTACCACAGGTACTACAGTCACGCTACAGAAGATTGCAGGGAAATCCACATATTAGCTGACCAAAAGGCGCAAGGGAGGAGGGCAAGTGACTTCTCCCCCGACACGGGGAGAACTCAAAAATCCGGTGGTCAGAAGTTCAACCGAGCTGATAGGAGAGCTCCATGGAAGAACTCAACTAAGGAAATGACTGACAATCGTCAAAGAGACGGGAACAAGGGCCAGGATACCTCCTCGGCGCATGCCAAAGATACAAGGGAACCACCTATGCCTGCTGCCGACCTTCCTATCCGTGAAATCGATACAATACTGGGAGGCTCCCACCCAGGTGGGAGCACAAACAACTCCCAAAAGAGGTATATAAGAGAGGCCAAGCAGTCTGTCAACGTGAATTATCACATCCATTCACACTCTGTTGGGATGCCTCGCACAGAATCTATCACATTCACCCAAAACGATGCCTTTGGAGTGCACTTCCCACACAACGACGCATTGGTTATTAGAGTAGTGGTGGCTCGGAATGGGTTATCACGGATGTGGTGGATGATGGAGCCTCGGTAAATGTGATTTACGGGGTAACTTTTGATAAAATGGGGATCAGCACTCCACTCATTCCAGTCCCGAATCCAATATACGGATTCACGGGGGACAGCATAACCCCAGAGGGTCCATAACCCTTATGACTGAAGAAGGGCAAGCGCCAACCCTCTCCAGAATCCCTATGGAATTCTTGGTGGTTGACAAAATCTCCTCCTATCATGGTTCAATTGGGAGGCCAGGTCTCATCGACTTGGGAGCTGTGACACATACGAAATACATTTGCATGAAGTTCCCCACGGAGCATGGCGTTGCAACTGTAAGGGGGATCCAAACCGAATCACGGGCCTGCTACACAAATGCAATCCGAAAATTTCAAGATCAAAGCTTGAACATGATCAGCGACGTAGCCATGGCCGAAGCTGCTCCAGACCCTGAAAGATTGGGTGAAGGGCCTCTGAAGATAAGGATTTTACGATGAGACTGGAGGAGGATTTAGCAGATCTAGACCCCAGAATGGCATGTGACAATTGTCCCACCCCGCTCGAAAGGTTAGAATGCTTCGGCGTAGACCCACTAGATCCAATCAAAGAATTGCAGATCGGACTGGACTCACCGACTGAATACAAGAGTCAATTGAAGAGCTTCTTACTTCAAAACCTCGATGTATTCTCGTGGAAGCATGGTGACATGGTTGGGATCGATCCTAAAGAGGCCTGCCATAGACTCCAGCTGGATCCCCGAAGCCCTGGGCATAGGAAAAAGAGGAGGCCCATGAGTTTAGACAAGTATGAGGCCTTGAAAGACGAGGTCACAAAGTTATTGAAAAATGGCTTCATCAGAGAGTCCTGCTATCCAAAGTGGGTATCAAATCCTGTTTTGGTACCAAAACACAATGGGAAACTGAGGGTGTGTATTGATTTTTCCAACTTGAATCGGCATGTCCCAAAGACAGCTTTCCACTGCCCGGATCGATTCCACGGCAGGACATGAGCTGCTAAGCTTCATGGATGCCTACTCCGATTACAATCAAATCCCCATGTGCGAATCGGACGAGGAGCATACTTCATTTATCACAGATAGAGGACTCTATTGCTACAAAGCTATGCCATTTGGCTTGAAAAATGCGGGAGCTACCTATCAAAGGCTAGTAAACCGTATGTTTTCGGAACAATTGGGAAACACCATGGAGGTATATGTTGATGACATGCTAGTCAAAAGCATAGTTGTTGCAGATCATATCCTCCATTTGTCAGAGACATTCGATGTTTTGAGGAAATATCGGATGAAACTCAACCCGGCGAAGTGTGCTTTTGGGGTAGCATCCGGGAAATTCCTTGGATTCATGGTGAATAAGAGGGGAATCGAAGCCAATCCGGACAAAATCAATGCTTTGTTAAACATGCAGTCGCCTCGAAATCCAAATGTTATGAACGACATTTCAGATGTCAAGATATATACTTGAACTGTCGTAAATAGAGTGAAATGCAAAAAAAACCTATACGACCATGCGAAATCTTAATTTTATGTATTTTATTCCTGTTGGATATGTAGATGATTTGCGTTATGAAACTTGTCCTTGTAGATGACAATTTCACACAGATACGTCGTCCCGCAAGAAGAGCGGGTGCCGGCACAGGTATCCCAAGTTAGAAACACAAAGTACATCAAAATCGTGTTGGACAAATTAGACACACAGCAGAAACAAATGTTCGAAGAAACCTGCATATGCAAAGTTGCTAAACTGCCGGACATAAAATTATCTGCACAATTGATCCACGAGATGATCAATCGCCTTATAGTTTGCCGGAAAGAGCATGAGGCATGGTTCAACGTTAACCAATGCTACTGCCGATTTGGGATGCCAGAATATTCACTGATCACGGGCTTGAGGTGCGGTGCAGTTCCCGTTGACGATCAATCAAAAAAAAAAATTGAGAAAACCCGGCTGTGGGGCAAATATTTCAGTTCCAGCGATAGGGTAACTACAACAGATTTGGAAAAGGTCTTCCTGAAGTGCCCGAATAGGAATGATCGCTACAAGTTAGGATTTGCTTTGATCATTGAAGGTATATTCAATGCTCGGGATCGAAATGTGGGTATACATCCGGACACATTGTCAATAGAGGATGACTTGGACTTTTTCAACTCGTACCCATGGGGAACAGTTTGCTATTGAGCTCTAATCAAGTCAATTAAACATGGTTGGGGTAAAAAGGCGGATTTGGCGAAGATAAACAGTGTCGACATAATGTCTTACACTTTGTACGGATTTTCACTGGCTATTCAGGTAATTATCCTCTTCGAACTTCATAGTCTGCCCTTGCATAGCGTTTACTTTTCTACATTAATTTACTACATACTAAAGTAAGCATTTTCGTTGTGCAGTTGTGGGTTTACGAGGCGATCCTCGAAGTTGGGACTCGTTTTGCAACCAAACTTGGGGATGAGCTCCCGAGGATGTTGCGGTGGTCGGCCTCCAGACAGCCCCAGTCCCGCACGTATTCGGAATTCTTGGACAAGACACGAGTGAGTGACTTATCTAATCGGCCGGAGATGTTACTTACGCATGTTTGGTTAATGTCATTCTTCGCATGAAATTCACATATTCATATTTATTTTGTCATTTGCTAACTAATTGATTGTTATGATTTGCTAATCTAGTTGCATGTATGGGCAACACTGCGACCCTCGCCCGAAGAAGCATTGTTACCGTACTATACGGATCTAGTTGAAGATTCCGTACTGGACTCTTTTGTGAGGAATGCAATTCAAATACAAGATGGCCAACAAGAAGACGAGACCATCGTTCCTGCAGCCGCAGTGTCCAAGGGTAAGGAGGTTGAGAAGAATTCTGTTAGTAGACGTCGTTGCCGCGAACGTGCATACAATGACGATAGTTCGAAATCAGAATTGGATGCAACTCGTAAGAAGGACCAAGCGTCGGGGTCTGGCCTGGGTGTTGCGCATGTTCAAGAATTTCTTGAAGAGGTGAAGGGTATACTTAAAGAACACAACGACACGATGGAAAGGAGGTTTTCTGATTTCACTAAGGAGATTAGAGCTCGATTTGACAGGGTTGAATCAAGAATAGAAAATCATGCATGTGGAATTCGTGAATACGTGTCGGAGGAAACAAATGAGATCCGTCCAAAATCGATGACCTTGCTAAGAAAACGACAACAGAAAATGATCATTTTAGTGGTATTGCTGGCCATTACGATTTGGGTGGTAATTATTACGATGGAGGTGATGCACATGATGACATCCATTTACGAGAAGGAGAGATAAGAATGACGAGTGTAGGCGAGGGGGAAAATGAACAACTAGTGGGGAACAATGATGTGCTAGATGATAAGGGGAAATAGGTATTTTAAATTTGCAAGTTTAACTTCTCATGTATTGGACATCCATGTTATGTTAAATGCTCTCACCCATTCATTTCATGACTAACCTTGCAGGCTCAACCAGTTCATGACTAACCTTGCAGGCTCAACCAGATGAAAATGCAGTTGAAGTTGAGGGAGCTACAACTGCCACAGCATTGGCCACGGCAACAAGCAACAAAGAGATTGCTGCACGTGAAGAAGCTAGCAAGCCTTGTGATGTACCGCCTCGTAGAGCACGTTCCAGCCAGAAAAAAATGCAAGTGCTAGCATGAAGACACCTTACACACGTAGTGGACGAAAGAAGGTGAACCAAGATCATAAGAGAAAGAGTTAGACACATTTTATCCATGTACCCTTTTGTGTTAGTCACCCCTCCAATATTAAGAGTATCTATTATGACAAGATACCATGATTTAAACACGTTATCTAGTGTGTGTATAGAGTTAGTGTTTTGTTCCCACGGTTCAATGGGGTTCGATCTATTTTTGGATGCATTACCTATTTTGAACAGATTTTGTACATCTAGACATTTGTAAATGTCAAGTGTCTGGAAAAGCAGGGAGCAAATGTCGAGAATGATAATTTGGAATGTCGAGAACGCAGTTGATTGTCATGAACCTTTTAATGAATCTCGAGTTTTTTTATGTATCTGAAAATTGTCTCCTTTAAACACTACAGTAGAAGTACCAAATGTAATATAATGTTGTGATTGTTGGCCAAACCCCAATTAATTACAGTAGCGTTCTTAATCCTATGTTCAAGTACATTTAAAAGATACTTAAGTTATCCTTAACAGTTGGAGTTTGAAGAATAAGTAATTACTGCCACGTATTGTTTGCATGCATTAGATATTCCGAACAGATTTTGTAAATCTAGACATTTATAAATGTCAAGCGTCTAGAAAAACAAGGAACAAATGTCGAGATTGATAAATTGTAATGTCAAGAATAGGCATTTCGAGTACCATGAATACGTAGTTACTTCATGATTGATATGTATTGCAGTAATATCAAAAAGTACAGATTTATCAAATCATGACATGAAAGTATATGTCAATCAAGGTTTAATGCATTCAGTAAAGAGTTGGTAGTTGTCATTGAATATTATTGTAGGAGCCCTCTATAAGAAATGCAAATTTCATGTTAGAAACATTGGAAATCCAGTGCATTCCAATATTATACTGTTTTATTTATACAAGTATGAGCAACTCCACAGCTGGGTGTACTAGTAACAATAGCAATGAGTTTGAAGGCCAACGACATTTTGAGCACACGCCGCCTCCACACAACAATGTCAAGAATGGAGTGCACAACTCTCCTCCTGGGTCTTCAGCTGAAAATCCAATTATAATCGACTCTGATGATGAGGGGGAACTTGATGTTGTGCAACTATGGGCCCTTCACCACAGGGTCAGTGTACATCCAATTCCATTTCCAAAGTTTGAGGATGAAGACGAACCACTGAACATGCCAACGGGTTTGACGACAGAAGAAGTTAATGTTCTTTTTGGGGTTCATTATGTCAATGAGTCATGTGACGAAGATGGACCACCTCTCGATAACATGGAAGAGGTCATCGTTATTAGCTCCAATGAGGACGAAGCTAGTGAGGTTTCTGGAATTTCCACTGTTGATGACTAATCGAAGCGATTTCCCTTGTAATGTTTATGTAGGTTAATAAGCATTTTATTTTGTGTCTTCGTAAATCTATTTGTCTTGCAATGAAGTTACTGAACTCAGAGCAAGAATATTTGTATTGAACCGTATTATTACGTTGACGTGAATGCAAGTTGAATATTGGACTACATTATGCCACATTAACTGTCGATCTTGACACTTGATACGTCGAGTTGGACTCAACCATTACAGAATGTAAAGAATGAAACAAAACCAGCACAACATTCAGCTATGTTACAACATGAAAGACTACACAAGCTATTGTAATTGACCATGTCCTATGAAATAGTGCCAACAAAATACATTTCCGATTAATACAACAAAAAAACCAGGGAACATGAAGATTTTGTGCAGTACTTGAAAGCCAAAAAATCGTAGTTATTTATCTTCTCCTGGTATTCAATGGTGTAGGATGTCTGCACGTGACCCTATTGTAACCATAATTTTCGCAACGGCTACACTTGCGCGATCTATTAGAAGTTTCGGTTCTCGAGCGTCGACGTTGGGTTGCAGGACGACCGAGCGGTCTTCGTATGTTTGGAGGTGATATGACTATGGATCGGATATCATGTGGAACAATCCATTGACATTGGTTTCCGACTGGGTTTATGACTTCGCTGAAGGATTCTCTCCAATGTGAGGTAGTGTAGTAAGGGGAGCATAAAGCGTACAAAGAAATCTGTTTTGAACAGGCCGCACTGCATGCATGAGCACACGACATTTCATGGAATTGTAATTCTCGACATGAGCATGTGTTCCCGATGAGATCGACAGTAGCCAAGTCCAATCCTACTCCTACCTCCATTACCAACTCATCCAAATGATGTACCGGCATTGTTGTACCGGCGTCAAACGAAAGTCTCAACTCGACCTCCATCTTCGGTGTCAAATTCGAAGTGCACATTGATGAGGCAGTTCTTCGCTCGTAGAACCACTTTTGCATCATTGCTCTTATGCATTCTACTAGTGCAACAATAGGATAGCTTCGTTCTCGCCTAAGAACCGAATTCAAGGACTCGACAATATTGTTCGTCATGATGTTGTATCGGTTTCCTCCGAAATTCGCCCTCGACCATGCCGAAATAGATGCACGGGTCAAGTACGAAGCCATAGCGGGGCGGATGATCTTTATCTGATCCATAACTTGCTCAAACTCTGATACTCGGTAGGACAATGCTGCGCGCTTGAATAAAATGATTGCGTTGTTGTTAGTATACCGACTAATCAAGTTTTTCTCAATATGCCAAATGCACGCATAGTGGTGGGACTGTGGATACAACATGGAAATTGCCCTTTTTATGCTAGTTTTTCTGTCTGAAACAAACATAAGGTGCTCAGAATCATCTACCACATCTTTCAACTTCGAGAAGAACCAGTACCAGGATGCATTAGTCTCCGCATCAACAATACCCCATGCAACTGGATATATTTGCATGTTTGCATCTTGTCCTGCTGCTACTAGAAGAGTTCTCTTATATTTTCCTTTCAAATGACTACAGTCCACACAAATTACAGGTCTCATGTATTGTCGAAAACCTCTTATACTAGGTCAAAACGCTACAAATAAGTACAAAAACTTGTTGCTGTGGTCCAGCTTAATGTGTGTGATTGTCCCAGGGTTTTTAGCAGTCAACACATGACAGTAGGACGCTAGGTTCTGAAAACTCTCTTCAGGTGAACCACGAAGGTGATTAAGACCTTTTTCTTTACCTCTCCATGCTTTGTTGTAGCTAATATGAACTCCGAACTCACGTTCCATGTCCCCGATAATTCCTGCGGGAACATATGGTTGGTTTGCATTGTCCAATCGTCTCATGATGTGCTGCCCTATCAGAGTACTCGTTGCATGTTTGTTTGCATTCCGTCGTACATCTAAAGAACATGTGTGCTTAGGTATGTACCGACTGATCATAAATATGTCTAAACTTTTGATCTTCGATGTTTGTACTAACCATCAACAGGTGCTATCAATGCAACAAACTGTAAGATTTATGGGATTCGACTTCTTTACTTTGAAATGAAACTTTTCAGTCAAAACCTTCAGTGCTAACCTCGTGTGCAGTTGTTTCTTACTATAGTATATTTGATTCTTAGCTATTACTCCTTGGGAATCTGTTGTAAATGTGTTTTCAAGTAGCGGTTATATTTCTGCATCTTCATGATTATCTTCAGCTTGTTCATTTTCTTCATCGTTTGGTAGCTGTATATCGGGAATTATTCTCGAATCTTGTAACTGACACACATCCATCTCTTCATGTGTAGACACTACACCTTCAAGTGATGGTGAAATCTCATTAGCTACATTCGCATGAAAGCTACTTTGATCAAGTTCATCAATAATCACCCACAATGCAGCTTGTGTGTGCACAGAAATGTACCACTGCAGGTCATCATCGTCCAGCACATCAGCTGGTGGTATATTCATGTTTGGAACAAAGAATTTTAACAGGATCCGAAATTTGATTCTGTCAATACTGAGCTTCTCGAAAAGTACATTCAGTAGTTCCTCAAATTTAATGTCACTTCGAACGACAATGGATGTAGTACGGTTGCCGAGCCACTTCCAATTGTCATCAATGTTGAGAAAATTTCCACCGTGTGAGACAACGAACCTCGTTATATCTTTCAGACCTAGATGTCAGGAACAATTCTATGATGATTTAACACGAGATAAGCGGACACAACGAAGATATCTAGAAGAAGGGGTTACAAACGATTAACAGTGGTGAGTACATTTGAGAAGCTATCTCGACATTTTGAAAAATGTCCAGAACAACATTTTAAATGTCATTCCAGATATTTTAAATGTCGAGAATGACAACACGTAATTCCCTCAACACTTGCATATCTCTTCTTCTCCAACTACCCTTTTGTTTAGAAACATTCATTTCCACCATTAATGACATTCATTACACATCAACCTCATATTACTAACATAAATGATACAAAAAGTGACATTATTAGATAATAACACTACACAATGCTCATAATATAGATGACAATAATTTCGAAATCTTAAAAAACTTATTCAACTAATTACCTAGTATTTCTCTCAATTTTTTTAAGATAATGCAAAACAAGTAAATACAAGTTCTCAATGGAAACAAAAATTGATGAATAATACATTGTAATGAAATTCCTTGTATGCCAAATGGATTCCAAAATATGGTAGTAAATATTTTATCGAGATTTTTTCACCAATATCCTTCCATGGACCTCTCTAAAATGTAAGAAAAATGGTAGGAAAAGTTCAAAATATTTGTATCAAAAAACTCTTGAGGTTTTTACCCAACATTTCAATAAAATTAATAAGTATTAGTCAGTACTAGTCAACTCATAGATCTAATCAAGATATATGTGTGTGTGTGTGTGTGTGTGTGTCTACATATGTATATAGGTTTCATTAAGGGTAACATGGTCAAATTACACCAAAATTTGGACATTTTTGTAAAAACTATTAACTTTGGACACAAGTTTTGTGATTAGCATAGAATTAGACATTTTTGAAATTTTCCCAAGAAACAAAGACAAAGTTATTGATTTCCTTTATAAGGGTGGGATGAACTTAAACTTTAGCAATTAAAACTCTGCCCTGCTTTCTCCCCAATAATCAATGTCATCTCCTAATCTCGGAAAAATGATTAGTCTATCCAAAAATCTATATCTTCTATATTTTTTTATATTTTAAAGTGATAAAGTTTCCCGCCCAAACTTTTTTTTTAAACACAGTCGGTTACCCTTTTTTTGGGCTTACTCTTTCATTTTTTTTCTTTTTAACTTTTTTTATCTTGCTATGTATATTTTTGAAGTTTGATTTTTTTTAATGTGTTATTCTTATCTTTTATTTTGTCATAATAATCTTTAATACACGTATATGTATTAAATTTCGAGCACACATTCTACACAAATTTTACAAATCACGTTATTTGAAATTACGGGTCTTAAACAGAGGACTATTAATAACATGACACATTATTTCAAATAATGAGGTTTAAAAATAGTAAATTTTTTCATAATGCAAAGTTAAAAGTGGAGACTTTTTTTTTTAAAATTTATGTATAGATTAATTTATTGCTAAAATGTGGTAGAAAATGAGTTTTTTTTTTTTAAATATATATATATATGTTTTGAATAAGTGGAAAGAAAATGTTTGTAATTAAAAAGTAGTTTAAAAAATTATGTTGTTTATAAATTGATTTATAACTTGTAATGTTTGCATTAAAAAACAGAAACTTGTATTTATCTAATTTATTCAATGTCTCATCTTTGATATTCATTGTTCAAAACATCTTTTTTTTAAATTCATTTTCTGCTCATTTCACACAATAAAATAATCTATACATAAATTAAAAAAGAATATTTCTCTACTTTTAAGCTTACATTTTGAAAAAAATTACTATTGCAAACCTAATTATTTGAAATGGTTTATCATTTTATTATAAATTAGCCCATGTTTAGGACCCGTCATTTCAAATGATGTGATTTGTAAAAATTTTGGAGAACGTATGATAAAATTTCGACCACACATTCTACAAAATTTTTAAAAATCACATTATTTGAAATAACATGTCTCAAACAGAGTGATAATAATAACATGACACATCTATCTATACGTTATATTTTAAAACAAGAAAGTATTGACCACACATTGACCAAAAATCCCACCATTTACTGTTCCCCTTTCCCATTTTTTAAAATTTTAAATGGGATGTCAATTTGATTAACTTCCCGTTATTTTATTATTATTATATATATTTTTAAAAATTATGTGGTTGTCCTCTGACAGCGCATGCATTATTTTAATTATTATTATTATTATTTTTTTTTTTTTGCCTTTTGATTCAGATATTATATTTTGACATTTATGGGTTTGTTTTTTAAGAGAAAAGAAATGTGATATTTTAAAGTAGTGTGTATTATGCCTCTATCTCTGATTTGATTTTATAGTTATTATAATTAATAATATTATTATTGTATGATGTATTTTATTTGTTTGTTGTTCTTATTTTAATATTATAAATCATGTTTTTAGCTATAGTATTAGAATTAAGTTTTGATTATTATTATTATTATTATTTGTTATCTTTAATATTACAAATCATATTTTATTAATTACTTATCTTATATATTATTATGTGATTGGATTTTTTAATGGAAATTGGAAAAGAAGAAATACGAGAATCAAATGGCAGTAATTTATTATTTAACTATATAAATTGTCTTTTAACCATCCATTGACCACTTTCCCACTCAAAGCATTTTTTTTAAAACTTTATGCAGTACATGAACATTAATTTGCTTGGTGTCAGTCGCTGAAAAGTGGCTAACACCATTTAAATTTTTTTTTTTGGCCTTATTCTTTCATTTCTTTTTTTTTTCTATTTTTTTTTTTTTGTCTTGTTATATATACTAGTATTGACCCGTGCGATGCACGGAAATTGTTTTCCATAATATATATTTCGATAAGTATTCGTAAAATGTTAATACTTTTACATTATCAAAACAAATATAAAATGTATAAAATAATAATATTCTATTACAATAATTATTAAAATTTAAAAAATAATGCCTATTTGGTAGGGAATAATAAAATGTCAATTTATATATTTAAATAATAAACGATCGTAGGCTTCAATAATTTTTATGAGTTATTATTTACTTCATTGAAAATGCAAATTTATAAATATTTAATCAATAAAATTATACTTTTATTTTCAAAATTAAGAAGTTAAAATAATAATTATAAAACTCTTCAATTATTATCATTATATAACAATCAGACAACATGAGAGATCAATAAATTATATCGAAAGCTTTATACCATATAATTTTTACCCAATTATTAAAATTAAGATCGATTAAAAATATTGGCATTCATTCCATAAACAAAAAACAAAGCCTTTGAACAAAAGTTTTAATTTATTAAATAGTTGATAATAATATATATAATATATATTTTAGAAAATATGAATTATTATTTAAAGGATAATAAATATTATATTCACGAATTTTTATTTTATTCTATTTTTATTTTAGTTTTGTTTTTCAAAAATTGCAAGTGCATTTTGAAGGAAAAATGACATTAAATGCTTCTCTCTTCTCACTTCTGTATTTATATATGTAATAGATGTAATAGATTTTTGTAATGTGTTATTCTTATTTTTTATTTTTTCATAATAATTTTTAATACACATGCAAGTATTAAATTTCGATTACACATTCTACAAAAATTTTACAAATTACATTATTTGAAATGACGTATTTCAAACAGGAGGCTAATAATAACACAACACATTATTTTAAATAATGAAGTTTGAAATAGTAATTTTTTTTTTTAGAATGCAAGGTTAAAAGTAGAATTTTTTTTTTAGTCTATTTGTAGATTTGGTAAAATGTGCCATAAAATGAGTTTTTTGGGAAAAAAAATGATGTTTTGAATAAGTGGAGAGAAAATGTGTGTAGTTAGGAGGTGAAGAGAAAATATATATGGTTAAAAAGTGACTTGAAAAATTATATTGTTTATAAATTGTAATGATTACATTAAAAAATAGAAGCTTTTATTTATCTAATTTATGCAATTTCTATTTCATTTTGATATTCATTATTCAAAATATCATTTACATCACAATGTACAAAAATTTTACAAACCACATTATTTCAAATGACGGATCTCAAACAAAGGGCTAATAATAACATACATGTTATTTTCAAATAATGAGGTTTGAAATAGTAATTTTTTTAGAATGTAAGGTTAAAAGTAGAGAATTTTTTAGTTTATTTGTAAATTATTTTATTGGTAAAATGTAGCAAAAAATGAGTTTTTTTTGAAAACAATGATGTTTTGAATAAGTAGAGAGAAAATGTGTGTGGTAAAAGGTGAAGAAAAAATGTGTGTGCAATTAAAAGTAGTTTGAGAAATTATTTTGTTTATAAATTGTAATAATTACATTAAGAAACAGAAGTTTATATTTATCTAATTTATGCAATATCTATTTCATCTTGATATTCATTATTCAAAATATCATTTACCACACATTGCACAAAAATTTTACAAACTACATTATTTGAAACGACGGATCTCAAACAAGGAGCTAATAATAACACTACACATTATTTCAAATAATGAGGTTTGATATAGTAATTTTTTTTTCAGAATGTAAGATTAAAAGTGGTGAAATTTTTTAGTTTATTTTTAGTTCATTTTATTGGTAATATGTGACAGAAATGAGTTTTTTGAAAAAATAATGTTTAGAATAAGTGGAGAGAAATTGTGTGTAGTTTAGAGAAAATGTGTGCGGTTAAAATCCGTTCTCGTTCCAAAGCTCTAAGACCCTATATTTTTCTAGCCTCCTTTGTGCTTGTTTTTTTCCTTTATTATACCTTCAAATCGTGTCCTAATAGATCCCTAAAGAGTTACCAAAGATAGACTCCAATTCAGATCAGGAAAATATTATGCGTAATAGTTACGTGCTCTAAAAGTACTCATCACATAGAAATGTAGGGTTGGAAATGAATTTGTTGGAAATGTTGAAAAATGGGTTAGAGAGTAGAGACCAAAGAAGGGCTAAGATTGACTATTTTGGCTTTATGGTAGAAAAAGGCAATTAGAAACCCATGTATCGTGCATTAAAGAATTGTATCTAGTTGGTAGAAAAAAGGCAAATTAGGAACTCCTGTATCGTGCATTAAAGAATTGTATCTAGTATCAACCCTCTATTTTCGGGGTAATACTTTTATTTTGAAGTCATAAAAATTAAAATTAAGATATTTTTAGCAAAAAGTTTCATGTTCGCAGTGGATTATTTCCCTTTTTTGTTGCTTTTCAAAGCCCACATAGATCATGGGTGTCTATGTCCAAGTAGTTTTTGTTTTGGGAAGTTCTTGAATGAAATCCACCTTTTTTATTCAACTAAACTGTACAATCTTTAAAAAGAATATGAACCCTATTCTTCTTGTATATTTTGTCTTTAGTTGTAATATCTATTCATGCTTTTCCCTGCTAAAGCTCTTTCATATTCTTGGTCGTATTGTCTGCAGGCCTTTCCCCACCAAAGTTATGTACAACCCGCAGCAGCTACAACTATGGCTCCATCATAACCACTTTCTGCAGTTCCATCTGCTACATATTACAGTAGTTTCTATTAAGCAGGCAAATACTTTTACTAATCAATTTTGCTTATGTGTAATTTGATCTCTTTGTCCTTCCGGCATAAGTAGTCGAGCACTTGGGTAGGATCGTGAGTAGTCTGTGAACTTTGTAGCCAACTTGATTCATACACAACTTTTTTCGAGTATTTTGAACTTTTGATACCACCGTGCGTTATTCTACCAAGTTAAGTTCGTTTAGGTGGTGACAGGAGATGCTCAGCGTCGAGGTAGTCAGTAGGCTTTGGACCTTCCAATACATAGGCGATCTGTTATCATCTAATGTTTGAGTCACAAGACTCATTTGACGGGATTTTGAACGGTTAAAAGTTGTTTTTAAGATGTACCTTGTTTGGTAAATTTTATTTATAAACGGTCATATGATAACAATTCACTTGACATTTTTTTATTTAAAAGTTAACAATTTTACTTGGTCAAAGATTTTCGTTTATTATTTTTACTTTTCAAAAAAAAAAAGATCAATGAAATATTGTCACGTTACTATTTATAAACAATATTATAAAATAGAGGCGAAGCAACCATTTTCATTTTTCTGTGACATACAAGAATCTATAAAGATTATTTTCAGGCTGCGTTTGAAACTAATTCTGCGTTTGATAGCGATTGTGAAATTTGGGTAAAAAGAAAATGAATTTCAGGGAATTGAATTCCCGGACATTGGAAGTTAATGTGTTTGATTAGTTTAATTTCCTAGGAGGAAAAGGTGGGAAATTTTTCAACTTTTGTTGTTTGATTGACATTATTTTTCATGACAAATAAAGTAAAATTTAGCTATTTTAATAAAAAAAAAATTCTGGTTTTTTCACACATTTGTACTTGATAATAATTATATTAATTTTTGGAAAAAAAAAATAAATCAATTAACAATAACAAAAATGATCAAATATGACGAAAATAGTTAAATATTTTACCTGGAAAATAAAACCAACTGAGTGGCTAGAAAAACCAATTCAACGAAAAGAGGGAAAAAAAGGGCGTGAAGGAAAACGAGGGAAAGTGAATTGTCAAGAAAATCTTGCTTTTCAAACACTAAAAGATGGAAAAAGTGTGGAAATTTTTTGTTTTCAAAATCACCCTAAAAATTTTCCATGGAACAAGGCAAATTTTTGAACATTTTCCATCTTTTTCTTATTTGATTGGACGAAAGTTGCTTGAAAATTGTTTTCCAACTTTGATGAATAGGAACACATTTTCCACCTATTTGAGGCAAATGAATCCCCAGGTATTTGGAAGGAAAATAGGGAACAATACATAAATAAGGTGTTTAAAAATACGTTTTTCAAAAATAAGACTAAACATGTATAATTTCAAAAATCAGGTTGTAATTAAAATTAATTAATTAAAATGTCTTATTAATTATATTAATTATATACATATTAAGATCACAACACTATATATTTCAAGTCACAAAAAACAAATCTTTTAGATCACAAATAATTTTAGTGTCACAAATTAGACTTAGATTTTGGGTTACAGTAGCAAATTTTTTAGATCACAAACTGATTTCGTCACAAAGGTCAAATTAATAAAACTTGATATTTTTAGATCACAAACATATCAAATTTTTCAGTCACAATTTATCAATTAGTAGGTCACATATTTTCTTCAGTCACATTTAACAATTATTAGGTCCTCCAACCACGACCGGCACCACAGCTACCATCACAACACCGACTGCCAAGCTCCACCCCCACCACCAAAAAACAGACAACCACCAATCTCCCGTGCAAAGCGACGTAGACGATGTAGCTATGCGTAAAAATGATGGATACTTTGCTGTCGTCAACTACAGAGTTTGTTGGCACAAAACATTTTCCCCAAAAAGTCTCAGATCTTAAACCCCAACCACTAACGTCGCCGCCACCTAAGCCTCAGTCCACCACCATCAACACACCACAAACACCACCACCACTAAAAACCACCTGCATTGCCACCAAAGCTTCAATCCACCACTACTATCTTCGACAACACAACCACTAAAAACCCCCACAACAAATACCCGCATGTCGCTCCCAACACCCCCCATCGCCATCACAAGTCGGCCCAGTGGCGATCAGAATTTAGAAGTATGTGCTTTCGACGATACAACTCGTTGACACACCCATCGTGACCATAGATCTACACCCGACATCTCGTCGCTAAACGTGGCACAACGCCACCACAGGCGTCACTTGTCACTTCGTACACCACTGCACACATTTGCAGTTCACCAACCACCACAGAATCGCAGCAAATCAGCGGCGCCTATACCTAGATCAAGCAACGGGACGCTGCTACCAAAATGAGCGGAGGTGGCCGAATGAAGGGGCGGAGGTGGAGATTGCCTAATGAAGGAGCTGCGCCGTATGAGATTGTGAGAGTGAATAGGAATAGAGAGAAAATAATAATAATTAGGGTTGGTATGGTGTGGTATTGGGATAGGGTTTAGATTTAATTTTATAATATTATTATTTTAATTTATTAATTAATTGATTGCTGAAATTTTATTTATAACCTGAAATTTGAAGTTATCCATGTTTGGTCTTATATTTGAATTTGTATCTTTAAAAGTAGGGATGAGTGTAATTTCCACAGGAAAATATTTTCCAACTTGCAAGACAAATCACTTTTCGTCGTGTTTGATCATTTTTGTTGTTGTTAATTGACTTTTTTTAAAAAAAAAATTAATATTATTATTATTATCAAGTACAAATGTGTGAAAATCATTAATTTTTATTAAAATAGTTAAATTTTGCTTTATTAGTCATGAAAAATACCAATAAAACAAGAAGATTGGAAAAATTTCTCATTTTTTTCACCTAGAAAATTAATCAAATAAAATACTTTGAATTGATATTTTTCAATAAATAATTTTTAGATAATTTAATTCTTGAAAATTATTTTATTTCTATCCATTTTCGATCTTTTCAATTAAACATAGCCTAACATCTAAGGCTAACCGAGCATCTCCAAGGGTTCAGATCAAATTTGATCCGAACCTTTTTTCTTCTCCAATAGTTTATCCCAAATTATTTATTTTTCTTATTATTATTATTTCTAATTCTACAAATTAACATATGTATTTATTATCTATTTAATTTGTTTAATTTTATTTTTAATTAGTAGTTAAAAACTTTGAAGTACCTAAAAAATGTCATTATTGTGAATGTAAAAGAGAGCTGAACATCAAAATTCGGGATCCCATAATAACTTGATTTCCTTCGATCAGTATTTTGGAGATATTCTAGGATCCTGAAGAGATCTTTCGGATTACTGAACCATCTGGTCTACGTCTACCTAGTACTTTCGATTAACTATTGTATTATTTATGTTTAAGATTGGGATCATGCGTTTGTCCCTATGTTTTTTCATATAGTAGGTTCGTTTTCAATTACCATCTCGAAAATTATCATCTTTGTACCACTGTTATGAAATTAAATTTAGGTCCTTCCAATTATAACTATTCGAAGTAACGTTGTTATTACTAGCATTCCTTGTAACATTATCGTACGCGAAAACAATTAAAAATAACAATAACAAAAAAAAATAATAACTAATAGTCTGCTTGGTAATGTGAAAAGTTTTGATTTTTGTAGTTTTTTTTTTTTTTTATAGATGTGTGATTTAAAAATGTTTGAAAAGTCAAAAATGGTGGGCTTGACTAAGAATTGATGGTTAAGATTGAGTTTAAAAAATTGTGGTAAAAGTTTTACCACTACCAAACAAGCTCTAAAATACAAAAAATAATAACAAAACAACAAAGATGAAGATAATAATAATAATAATAAGAACAACAACAACAACAACAATTGACTAAATAGATAAAATGAGGTTAGTTGAAAAAAACCAAAAAACAAAAAATGACATTTTTGTAAATAAATTATTGATATTTTTGTAATAAAAGTTTTATCCCAAATTTGGGGTGCCATTTCATGAAAGTGAAACTGACATGGAATCCCAAAGAGAGAATTTATGTGGTCAAATTTGTTACCCTTTACTGGAGACTGTTCGACGGCTAGATGAGTTGACAGCTATTCGAAAATCTTAATTCAGTCTCATTTCTGCCTAATTTTTCTCAGCTTTATCATGGTAGCGAGGTGCTATTTTTTCCATAGATGTTCTACATTATCATTTCCCTACTTCTGTTTTATTTGTATGCTTCCTAGCAGAAATTTTGATGCATTGAACTGCAATATGATTAGTTTAGAAAAAGCAAACTTGAAATTTTGATACATTGAACTTCAATGTGATCAGTTTAGAATGGCAAACTTGAAATTTTGATACATTGAATTGCAATGTGATTAGTTGAGAATGGAAAACTTGAATTGTTATATATATATATATATATATATATATATATATATATATATATATGCTTCAATGTTTGCCCAACTCTCATATGCTTTGTAGTGCTTCAGATTGATAGGGATACAAGCAGGTACGAATTCAGAAAATCAATCCAGCACGAGCGGATTTGTTCGAGCACGAGCGGATACTACTAGGTAAGACGGAAAAAAAAATTCACACCAAAATTATAAGGTAAATTTTATTTTTTTTGGCGAATCCAGCCCGAGCGATCGAACACCCTAGTCATATGCTAGACTCGTCCCTGGATACAAGTTAATAACATAAATAGAATATATACTTCATATAGTATCTTAGCATGCTGACTTGGGTTACCATTCACACGGTTTAGAATACATACACGCAGTGGTGGATTCAGGATTTTATGTTTGGTCGAGTTGGATTTTAAAAATTGTAGGGGTGGCCGACAATGCTGGTCCTTTGATTTTCGAGGTATAAGGTAAACTTCACAAAGTTAATCGAAATCGAATTCTTGATTACATATAAGCCTAAAATCACATTGAAACTTCACAATCACCAAACTCACATTCTAAAATCAATTGCAAATATGAGAATGAGATTAAAGTTTACAAGGAGTTAAATTAATTGCGAAAGGAGATCAAGCCAATTGCAATTTTGAAAACTGAAAAGGGTATAACCGAGTCTGTAAAGCATAATACTTGAGTTTTTGGTGGATAATGATAATGACAAACCAGGTGGAACATTGTCTGGAGAATTAGCCTAGGAGAATTTAGTATGGTGATTCTTTTGTGCTATAACAACTGGTCACTGTGAACTTTGGGAACGATTGAGCATCAAGAAATTTGCAAGCCTACAAAAATTGACAACTCTTAGACTACAAGATGGAAAAAGAGATGACTCGGAACAAAAGTTACCGCAATTAATTTTTAGTCTGTGAAAGAAAAAGACGTGCCTCAAGAATTTGATCCAACTCAATGTTCAAAACTTGATTGAATTGAGACTCAGTCATTTCATCCCTACAAAATTGGAGGCTAGACTTCGAAGACCGGAGTCGTTGAGTCGAGGAGTATGGTTTGGCGTTTGGGTGAGATTTTTTGGGGGGAGAAGCGAAGAAGAAAAGAGTCTGAGGTTACATTTGGGCCAACAAGATAGGAGAAGCCGAGAATAAGGAATGGATTAGGTGCAAGGCTATTTCACATTTTGGGCCACCCAAGCTATTCCTTTTTTTTTTTTGGTCATCTTGGGTCGAGCTACAGCCTAGTACGGGCCTGCTGTGGATCCGCCCATGCATACACGTTTTTATTTTTTTCTCAAACCCCCATCCGTAAAAAGAAACAGAAGAAAAATCATGGAAATTTAGTGCAAAATTGAT
Organism: Ligustrum vulgare; assembly: GCA_963555705.1. Lineage (NCBI taxonomy): Eukaryota > Viridiplantae > Streptophyta > Magnoliopsida > Lamiales > Oleaceae > Ligustrum > Ligustrum vulgare. The sequence continues at coordinate 3,206,284 of OY743180.1, forward strand.
TTCAATGGCATTTTCCTGAAGTTGCTCCACTTAATAGAAAATTATGGGTTTTTGGTATTTACAAATTCTGATTTGTTTTGCATTTTTATAACATGCAAATTCATTAGTTTTATAGTTCTCCAGTTTTCTCTGAATGTGCATGCGACGTCTTGCAACTGATGGCGGTAGCTCGCTTTTTCTATTTTTTTGGAGAGAGATATTTAATTGGGAAATACTGTTTTATATGTGAACCACTATTGCCAAACCAATTTGATTTTCAAGTGTGAAACGAAGGGTTTCAAGATGAATAGTAATAAATCTATCCTCTCTTTTAAGGTTAAAATAAAAAAATAAAAATGAATAGTAATAAATCTATCCTCTCTTTTAAGGTAGAAATAATAATAATAATAATAATAATAGAAGAAGAGAGGGGAAAATCGTCACACAATGACAATGGTAACGTGAAGCCAAAAGGAGAAACTTTCACTTGTGACCCTCAATCTATTGCTTGACTAGCAAATTGATTTTCATACTTTTAAAATTGATGATAAAATTTGTGGTCAAAAAGTTGCGAGTTAGAAGGAATATATGGTTGAAAATAATTTAAATTTTAGTTTTCGTTCTTTAATACAATCATTACAATTCATGAATTAATTTATAAATAACTTAATTTTTCAAATCACTTTTTAATCACATAAATTTTCATTCTCCATTTTTTTATCATACATCTTACCTCAAAAATATAAATAAATCAATTTTTAAATGTTACAGTGTTGTCAAACAGAGTCTTGAAATGTGAGGACCAAACAATTTGAAGTATTCTCCAAAAGCGAAAAATTAAATGTGGGACATCTTGATCGAGTTTGCGCTAAGGTCGTGCTACCCTTGTAAGCCTAATGACTTGTGAATTGGGCATAAGTCCTATAACTGAAATGTGTTTCAAGATAGTATTACAGTTTACAAAAAGTGCAAATTATATGGTGCCCTAGTGGGTACCTCCCTGTTTGATCCCACTTTTTTAAAATAAAATTTATTTAAGACTCAACCCTTGTTTGAGCCCCATTATTTCAATTTATAATTTGAGTTTTGGAAATCTAATGGTTAAAAAATAATTTGAAAAGTAAAAAATTGTGGGCTTGACTTTTTTGGATGGTTGAGATTGATTACTGTAGAAAAAATTTGTAAAAATAATGAGAAATAATGGGGCTCAAACAAGGGCTCAATCTAAATCATTTATTTTAGTCAAGTTTATAATTTTTTACTTTTCAAACAATTTTTAATCATACATTCTTCCAAAAATATTATTCACAGCAACAATTTTTCCCAAAAAATGGGGGCCAAAGACAAGCATAATGATCCTTGAATGGGTTTGAAGAATTTGATCAATGAGGTCTCAAATTTTATGCTTAAGATCATAGCAGTCATAAGCCTTGGTTTGGTATCACAATTTTTTTAGATTTTAATTCAATTCAAAGTCAACATTTAATTTTAACCACACTTTTTATGAGGTCCACAACTTTTCAAACACACATCTCATCAATTTTTATCAAAATCTACTAAAAAATTGATTTTTATCAATACCAAATAGGGACCTAATAACATTTTTTGCATTTGATCATCATATGGAGAGTGCAAATTATCATTTGCTCGTGCTTGTGTTTCTGAATAATAATTATATTTTTATTAAAATTAAAGTCAATAATTAATTACAATTATATATTTCATGTGTTACAACTTTTTAACCACACATCTCATCAACTTTTATCAAAATTAGTTAAAAAAATTGATTTTAATCTTTATTAAACAGTGAGCCTGTTTGGTATAGTAATTTTTGGATGAATTTTAAGTTTTTAGGAGAATATGTAATTAAAAAAATGTAGAAAATGATAAATTTCAAAAAATGTGTGATTGAAAATAATTGATGAATTTTTTGAAAATTTTAATGTGGCGTTCTATTTGTATTTTATTTTGTATTTTCATTTTTGAAAATGTTTTATGTTTTTATTTTTGTTTTCAAATTTGCTGAAAACTCGTTTGATTTGTCATTTCTGAAAATTGTTTTTGAAAATGCAAAGTTGAAAAATACGTTATGTTTGAAATTTTGCAGAATACTATTTAAACTATTTTTAATTAATTTGCCTGAGAAATACTACTGGCTCAAATTCAAATTTTCTTTAACAATATACTGAAAATATGGTTACCTGCAACACACTAATGTGAGCACTAAAAGTCTATATTAACACAGTTTTGTCTGGTTTGAGATTTGACGAAGCTCCGGTTCTATTAAAATCCAGAAAATGCAAGTTCTTTCAAAACCACCAGAGTCCATTTATTAAGGCATTTTTTGAAATATAACAACAAGAATTCCCACTTAATTTTTTTTGTAATGTTGATATTAAATTCAATAAAACTTTATTTTAGACTTAGTTTCAAATTAGGATAATTCTTAAAAAAAAAAATCAACTTTATTTTAAGCTTAATTCCAAGTTATGATGATTCTTTACAAAAAAAAATAAAAAAAAAAAAAAATCAAAAAAAATCAAAAATCAAAAAACGGAATCTAAAACACGTTTTTCGCGTTTTGAACATTTTTTTTTGAAATCTCTCTCTCTCTCTCTCTCTATATATACATATATATATATATATATAATAACAGAATTCATTAACTTATGTTGACTGTTATATTCTTTGTAATTAGACGTGGAGACTGGATTTCTTTTTGTAGAATTAAATTTTATATTCCAACTGCTATTTGTAAATGACCCCAGAACGTGGCTGTCATGGGGATTTTCTTTTATAATCGCCATGTAATCCATTTCATGGCTTGACAGTTATATTTTGCCTTTTTATTCTTTATCAATTTTATTTTGCCATTTCATTCTTTGCCAGTTTCATTTTTCCATTTATATTTGACAGTTTAATTTTCTCATTTCTGCAAATACTTTCTAGGTCGAGAAATTCATGTCACTCTGGAATAGTAATAATGATTTTCAGGATGACCATGAGAGGAGAGTTTTGCAGTCACTTGACATGAGGTAGCTAAGTCGGGATGGCCGCATGAGAAATCGAGACGAGAAGCCGCTGTTGTTGGTTGAAGTACCAAAGTGATGATTATTCCACAAAGAAAGATAGGAGGGTGAGAGGGAAAAGAATGCTAAAAACGAGAAAGAAGCAAACAATAAAATGGAAAGCACAGTGGAGAAAATGGACACGGAGGATAGAGAAGAAGTCTCGAGGATAGAAAAATTGCAAAAGGATCCCATTCCAAGAAGTAATGAAGTTGACTAGGCAAAGATGAAGGAGATGAAGAGGCTAAGCTAGGAATGGAAAGAAAGAAGAAGTTGGCAGAGAAAGCCATTGCTAAAGCAGAAATAAAAGCTCGAAAGGAGGCTGAAAAGAAGCTTAAGGAAATTATTTTGTTGATTAACTTTTTTCTAATCTTTTTCCTAGCTTTAAAGTTGTTTGCTTTCTATGCATTTCAGGAACAAGAGAAGAGAGCAAAGAAGGCTGGAGATTCTGTTGCTGCTCAAGTCTTCGAGGAACCAACTGAAGCATTTAAAGAGACTGTTGAACACAATATGCGTAAGGTAGACGAAGCAGTTGAAACTCCCGTTCTGGCCAAAACCAATGATCGAAAAGAGCTCCTCATCATATACAGACCACGACAAATAGGTTTGGATTCACTTCATAAAGCTGCACTTGAACGCAAGAAGACAACTAAATATTGGGTATGGGTTGCTCCTTATCTAAGATTGTAAACTAGAATGAAAAGAGAATCTTCTCACTCAAATCCCATGGTGGATGGCACGGTCTATGTATGAAAAGGGTTAGACTTGAACCCTAGAGTGGTTGTTTTGTACGACTATATAATGAACATGATTTTATCTTTGTTTTCATTTCTTAGTATAGAATAATATTTTCATTTCTTAGTACAGATGAATATAAGTGAGAGGTTAAGTAGCCAAATGTAGGAAATGGAAAATCTTTTAAATATCATCAGAGATTTTTGAATTTTATTAATGAGTTGTAGATGAAACTTGCAGATTAGATAGACTATTTGGTTTTGACAGCGAAGAAGATGGGTCGTGATTTGGCAAAAGTCAATCTCACCGATATGGAGTTTTAGATTGACGTTGTTGAGCAAAAGTAAATTTGACCTATTTGGACTTTTGGATTGATGTTGTTGAGTTTTTAGTTTTGGTGAATTAACGTAGTTTAATTTTATCTAAATAATTTATTTTATTTTAACGAATTTACATTTATCTCAACCATTGATGCTCTACAATTAACTTTTTGGTTCTTTCAACATTTACATGGGAAATTGAAAGTAGTTAGTCTTATAAAACTAAAGATGAATTCAAAAACTTGAAATTGAAACACAAAAAAGAACGGTCATTTAATCTTTGTCAATAGAATATGTCCGTCATCGCACGGGCGTGAAACTAATACACTTAAAACACCCAAAACGAGGTTTTGGACGTTTTACGTTTTGTATACAAATTTTATTTTTTTTCAAAATGCATTTTCGAAAATGACAAAAAGAACGCGTTTTTAGTGTTTTCGAAAATAAAAATAGAAAACGACCTTAAAACAATAAAGAGTACAAGGCCTTAACTTTGCCAAAAAGGCTCTGTAATCAATTTGCTAGTCCAACGACTCGAACTGTCGAACAATAGGTAATACGACAATTGTTCCAAATATAAAAATAAAAAAATAAAGAAAATTCATCTTTCTCCTCACTTTTAAATTTAACTAGTATTTTACCTGTGCGATGCACAGAAGTTATTATCCGAAATATCGATTTCTATAAGTATTTGTAAAATTTTAGTGCTTACACATTATCAACACATATAAATGCATAAAAAATGTCTCTATTACAATACTTATTAGGATTTAAAAAAATAACATAAGTAATTCAAATTATTAAAAAATTATTTGATTATAAAACGTCAATTTATATATTTAATTAATAAATTATTATTGATTTCAATAATTTTAATGAATTAGTAAGAAACTTCATTGAAAATGTAAATTTAGTAGTTTTTTAATGGTATATCACATTTAATTTAATATTATGTGCACGAACATTGATGCATGTGAAATGTATAGAATATTTCTCATAACTTTTACATTTGCCTCTTGCATTTAACGTACTTTTTAATTTTCATTCAAAAATATCAATCATAATAATTAAAAAAGAAATAGTCAAAATATTTAAATTTGACCAATAAAACTTTATTTGCAAAAATAAGTAGTCAAAATAATAATTTTGTTTTATCTCGTGATTATAATGATATGACAACCAAGTAAAGTTGGAGATTACAAAATTATACCCTATAACCTTTAAAAATTATTAAAATTAAGAATGATGAAAAAATATACTCATTCTATTAATATTATTAACTAAAAAAAAAAAATCAAAGCATCAACTCTTCAATATTAACCTTCGTTAAATAACTTTTTCTATATATTATTTATAATCAGCACATTTTTTCAACTCACTTTTTAACTACATATATTTTCAAAACTATTTTTCAACCACATAATTTACCTCGAAACAAAAATATAGTTGTTGAACAAAGTGTTAATTTATTAAAATATTTAATAATAATATATAATTTATATTTTGAAAATTTGATTTGTAATATTAAAAATAACAAATGATTTGACTATTTATAATTAAGATACAATTTAATTATTGATGGCTACACATATGATTTATATTATTAAAAACAACAAATAAATTAAAAATCAATGATTAAATAATAATTTTAATACCGATAATTAAAAATATTGATTGAGCTCATTTAATATTAATGTTAATAATAAAAATAATAATTATAACCAAAATATATACAAATAATGTGACGACCCGAATTCTCGACCATTCGAGTGCCACTAAAAGTGACTCATATCATATTATCGAGACTTAAATAGAAATGTAAAATTATTCAAAAGAATAATTAGAATCCCATAATTTTATTTGTGAATAAAAATAGAACATAATTTTCTTACATAAAGTTCAACATAATTATCTCATCAATCTTAACCACTTTTGCCACTTCCATGTTGACCGCCTCGAACCTTCAATTATCTGAAAATGGTAAATATCGTGGAGTGAGATTTATAAAATCCCAGTAAGTATACCAAGCATAAATTTTCTTTTGAAAGCATATGGATCATTTTCATCATAACATAGGATAGGATCGAAATACTCATAAACATAGGGAAATACAAGAATTTTACCGAACTTAAATGGCAAGAATTCTTATGTGTAGCGCTACTAAACTCCGGTCCCCTTAGCATAATCATAAACATATCATATGGAACCCATAACAATCTTGTGAGATTGATTTCATAGCAATGATCCAAACATTTTCATAAAAACATAAGATATACTTACTTTTCATAAAAACATAAGGTGTATTTACCTTTCATAAAAACATACTTACTTTTCATAAAAACATAAGATATACTTACTTGTCATAAAAACATACTTACTTTTCATAAAAACATAAGGTGTATTTACCTTTCATAAAAACATACTTACTTTTCATAAAAACATAAGATATACTTACCTTTTAAAAGATTAAAATGAAGTGTAGTAGTAAATGGACCAAAACTTTCTTGACCACCTTGAATTTCTCTTACTTGTGGATTTTGTCAAGAGATTGAAAATAAGTGTATATGTGTAGAGTTGTGTGTAAAAGAGATGGGTTTAAATAGATGTATAAAGTTGGCATATTGTAAACATAATCATTCAATTCTATTAATTTTAACACATCCTTTTCTTAAAGTAAAGCACCATTCATATACTTTTCCATATTTATACAAATATTATGCTCTTCATGATTACATATAATGGAGTCTTATCAACCATTCATATACTTTTCCATATTTATACAAATATTATGCTCTTCATGATTACATATAATGGAGTCTTATCAACCATTCATATACTTTTCCATATTTATACAAATATTATGCTCTTCATGATTACATATAATAGAATCTTATCAACCATTCATATACTTTTCCATATTTATACAAATATTATGCTCTTCATGATTACATATAATGGAGTCTATAATTCATTCATATACTTTTCTATATTTATACAAATATTATGCTCTTCATGATTACATATAATGGAGTATATAATTCATTCATATACTTTTCCATATTTATACAAATATTATGCTCTTCATGATTACATATAATGGAGTATATAATTCATTCATATACTTTTCCATATTTATTAAATTAAGATTCTCATAATTATTATATATAATGGAACCTCTCATGCTTGCATATATTTTCTTAATTTCAATAATAAAAATAAATTTGTGTATAAATAAATATTGGGATAACATTGAATTAAGTACTTGGACTTAATATACTTTAAATCAAGAGAATGGAGATATTTTTAGAAATTCGGAATTTAATTTAAAATCGAACGATCTCGATTATTTCTTGACTTGGCTATACGAATACGTCGTGGCGTTAACTTAATAAAAATGGGTGAAATAGTAGCGACACGATTTTCTATTAAAATAATTATTAATCGCGTAAAAATTCTTGGTCGCTACAAACTTACCCCCTTAAAATAATTTCGTCCTCGAAATTAAACTTACTTGATCTTATGATTTCTGAACACTTAATCAGAATCTCTTCTTCTTCTTATGTAGCATCATCGCTACCATATTTAACCCAACCATATTTAACCCACTGGACTTTGACTAAATGCATCAATTTGTTTTCTTAAGACATGAACTTTTCTATCAATAATAGACATATGTCTACTCATAAATTCTTCTGAATCAAAATGAAAATTCCCAATCGTATGTGATATTTCATCATATCTTGTAGTACTCATGTAACCTGTCACTTATCATCGTATCATGTAACCTCAAATATTCGTATTAATATCTCTAAAATTTCAATAAATCTTTACTAACATATCATACCATAATAATTTGTCATTTCTTCTTATCACCAAATATCCCAAAATAATTAAAACGATTACCTGAATATTCTCTATGTAATATACCTAAACATGTTATTCACATATCAACATAATCATCAGTTTATCTTTCCAATATTTGTAACCCAAAATTTCTGCAAAATTCAATAAACAAATATCTCCCAAATAATTAAAATTCTTAACTCAAATATCATAACATTTCCCGTAAGGTATTCCTTTCACTTGCACAAACTTATTAATCCTGATTCAATACAGTCCTTATTTCACTTTCACGTATCCCCGTATTATTTCTATACCTTGATTATTATATCAAAATATCAGTACCCAAAATCCAAGAAAATATTCCATATCTCAAATCCCGTCATCATCAAATCTTCCTTTTATCAAGAAAGTAAACGGCGCATAACTATTGTTCCCTCTTTTCCATTATTCTATTCCGCGCTTTCTTGCTGGAATCAATATCACGCGGATTTCCTCTGATCCTTAATGCTTTTAAATAGTTCATGCTGGGAAGAGGTTAGATCCATCAAAACATGGATATCATTCTTACAAACATTCGCAAGTATTATTCCAGTCTTCCAATGAATGATCTGAGGAAAATTTATCGAATAAGACTCGAAAGATTGAGGTTGCTGATGGCTCATGGTGTTTCAGAAGATGTTCGCTGGTTGATCGAAGCAAAGGTTCGACTATCTGGTGAATTACCTATGACATTTCCAAAGCACATGCCTGGTTTAGGCAAAAGCACCTTCGCAAAGAAACGAAGAGCAAAAAGGCTGAATGGTTGCTACAAATGTGCTCGTTGGAACTGTGATACTCGTTGCAAAACAGTAGGATATTCTTCTACTAATCGGGATGATAAAATCAAATTCATAAAGGGTGGACTGAGTAAGGAGTCTTTGGATGATATTCGACTGACTCTTGAGACGCACCCAAGTGGTTATGTGCAACGTGAACTTTTCTCCTTATACGCTCAGTTTAACGGGGACAAAAATCGTTATAGTCTCCAAAATATAATAGCAAAAGATCCTGTTTGCCAGTCTGTTTTACAAAATGAGGCTTCTGGCAGTTCATCAATGATATAAGGTAAATCTCTTGATACACATTTAAAATATTTTGCTGTTTTCTTTCACGCGTTTTGGAAATAAAATATATTTTCCTTTCTCGAGTTTTGATAAAGCTGGAAATAAATATATTTTCCTTTCTCGAGGTTTGATAAAGCTGGAAATAAATCACCGAAAGGTGATATCTTTGGTAAAACAGTCAAAAGTTGGCCGATTTTGTCAAAAGTAAATCTTTACTTTTTCAGAATCAATGAAAAACAGTAAGTTTTTCCGGCTTTAAATAGCCAAACATATTTCATAGTTCAGGCATCCCAAAATCACATCTTCTTCGTAAGTTTTCTCTTCTATACTATCAAAGATGGAAGCACCAAAACTTCGACAGATCAAAACTATTTGTGTATTTTGTGGATCAAAAGTGGGGAAAGGCTTCAGTTATCTAGAAGCGGCCGTAGATCTTGGAAAGAAACTGGGGGAAAAAGGTATCACTCTTGTGTATGGGGGTGGTAGCAGTGGTCTAATGGGTTGTGTTTCCCAATCTGCTCTTGCAGAGAAATCAAAAGTAATCGGTGTCATACCTGTCCCTTTGGTAGATGTTGCAGGAAAAACACGAGGGCATGAAGTTCAAACCTTATCCATCCATGAACGCATAACTTGTATGCTATATGGTTCTGATGCCTTTATAGCCCTGCCCGGAGGTTTTGGTACCTTAGAAGAAATCTTTAACATTACCTCGTGGGCTCAACTAGATCTCCATACTAAGCCTATTGGGCTTCTGAATGTTAACAATTTCTTTGATGGCTTGTTAACCTTTCTTGATTATGCTGTGGAACAGGGATTCATCTCTCCATTTTCCAGAAGACTCCTTATTTCTGCTCCTACTATTGATGAACTACTGGATAAGCTGCAGTCATATATCTCAATACAAGATCCAGCAGGGGTTAAGATAGATTGGTCGCAAGGAAGGGGAATCAAGCGAAAATGGAGTCCGGTTAATGTAAACTTAACTTTATGAATCTTAGAATAGGTGGGGGTAGAGTACGGAGTATTCTTACTCTCGAGACACCCCTCTAATTTCCTAGGATTTTCCTTAATGTTTAAATCTTGTGTGTACCTCAAAGGTTCCAGGTGGTAGATTACGGAGTATTCTTACTCTCGAAACACACCTTTTTGAAGGTTTCTTTATTTCCTCAAAAGGTCAGAGGTGGTAGGATACGGCTACTCCGGAAACACATCTCTCAATTTGAGGAATTTCCCATGTTGCTTTCTTTTGCTTTTGCGTGTTTTCATGTATTTCCTTTCTAGGGTGACTCTTGTGTGTTCTCCTTATGAGAAAATAATAATATCTCTGTTATCATCTACTAAATCTCGTTTGTGATGTAAATGAACTTGTATGTCTAACTTCAATTCTCTTAGTGATTGCATACCATACTATGCTCTTAACTCCAAACGATAAAATTCTAGGCAGAGTTTTCCTTTGAAATTTGGACTTATCCAAATCGTAAGCATACTTCATAACTCACAATAATAACTAATTGTACATTTGATCACAATTTCATCAAACTTCAATATCATCATAAATATTCCAGAAAATCAATTCATAATTCCTCAACATAGAAATTTCAAATCATAATTTCTAATATCACCATATCAAGTCCTTATTTCTCAATAATTAAGAGCCTAAACTTTAAATCTCCAACTTCATAATTCTTCTCATAAAAATCTCAATAAAATCATATCACTTATAATCTCAACATCTCATCATAACTTCATAAAACTGACTTTCTATTTCTCGTTTAATCTAAACGATGAATAATTCGAAAATATTATCTAGTCCTTTCTGTTGACTTCTCATACTTAGTGCCATGTCTAAAATCAATTATGCAAAGTCCATTTAGGGCTCATCATTTCTAAACTTGACGACAAAGATTATTTTGAAAATCATTCGTAAATCATATTTTTTTTTTTTTTTTTTTCAAAATTGAAACTTGAAGAGTGGTACCAATAATCATCCACAGTTTTTCCTTGCTTTTAAGCAAAGGTAGTGATAAAGGGATAAATTATTGAACCGAAAATTGAAACTTGAAGAGTGGTACCAATAATCATCCACAGTTTTTCCTTGCTTTTAAGCAAAGGTAGTGATAAAGGGATAAATTATTGAACCGAAAATTGAAACTTGAAGAGGAAGTACTAATAACCATCCACAGTTTTTCCCTTGTTTTTACACAAAGGTAGTGATAAAGGGATAAATTATTGTACAATTCATTATCAATTTTGTTTGTTTAATATATTATTCCATATATTTTGGGCCAAAGTTACAACCCAACTTAATTTCTAATTGAGTCAATCTTACTAAGCTTAATATGAACCAAAATTCATATCAATATCCTCTATGTCTCATGATTCTACATTAAAATGAATAAATTAAAATTTAGGCTTCTATCAATTCATATCATACTCAACATGTATATTTCACTTAAAGATTCATAACATATGAATATTTCATACTTAACATGTCTTAATAAAATCGTAAATGACTTGCAAAGCATATAACATACCTGGTTCGAGGAGTCAATACGTGGAGAGTGACATAGTAGAGTGATGAGTTAAAATATTTTAAAAAAAAAATTATTATTAATCATTTCGCATCTTTACATAAGATTGGGCCTAATTAACCCAAATAAAATTTTATCGTCAAATCTTATTTTCCTTTAGTCCCCGAACTTCTAGAAATTTATCAAAGACATCAATATAAACATCATATCACTAACTAATTATATTCCATAAAATCTTCAGAACATTACAAAATCCCTTGCTTAAAATGAATTTTGTCCTTGAAATTCGCACATCAAATTTCATCATACTTTTCAAAATCATAACCATACTTGACATGTGAAAATTCAAATTTTTTTTTTTTTTTTTTTTAAGAAATAAAATTTCAAAAATCTACAGAATCGTTTTTAAAACTCTTGTCTCTGATACCAACTGTGACGACCCGAATTCTCGACCATTCGAGTGCCACTAAAAGTGACTCATATCATATTATCGAGACTTAAATAGAAATGTAAAATTATTCAAAAGAATAATTAGAATCCCATAATTTTATTTGTGAATAAAAATAGAACATAATTTTCTTACATAAAGTTCAACATAATTATCTCATCAATCTTAACCACTTTTGCCACTTCCATGTTGACCGCCTCGAACCTTCAATTATCTGAAAATGGTAAATATCGTGGAGTGAGATTTATAAAATCCCAGTAAGTATACCAAGCATAAATTTTCTTTTGAAAGCATATGGATCATTTTCATCATAACATAGGATAGGATCGAAATACTCATAAACATAGGGAGACACAAGAATTTTACCGAACTTAAATGGCAAGAATTCTTATGTGTAGCGCTACTAAACTCCGGTCCCCTTAGCATAATCATAAACATATCATATGGAACCCATAACAATCTTGTGAGATTGATTTCATAGCAATGATCCAAACATTTTCATAAAAACATAAGATATACTTACTTTTCATAAAAACATAAGGTGTATTTACCTTTCATAAAAACATACTTACTTTTCATAAAAACATAAGATATACTTACTTGTCATAAAAACATACTTACTTTTCATAAAAACATAAGGTGTATTTACCTTTCATAAAAACATACTTACTTTTCATAAAAACATAAGATATACTTTTCACGTTAATCCATAATTCTTCCTTTACATTACATATTATTAAGATTAAGAATAGATTAACACACTCTCTCCACTCTTCTATATCACCTATGTTATGATATTATTATAGATCTAAAAATAATCAACCATCTACCTATCTCTCCCTTTCCTCTCACACTCACGCAGTGTAAATTATCTCTCTATTTTATTTTGTTTACCCCTTTAGAGGATTATATAAAGAAATACACTCTAATTGATTGCGCAATAATTTAATAAATGCACAGAAATTCCCTGTATATGCTTAATTAAAGTTAGGTAAAGCTTATTATGATTTTTTTTTTTTTAATTGCATAGGTCGTTATCTAGGGTTTTGGCGATCGGTGTTAGGAGCTTGAATTTGAGGTAGAGAAAATGGCTACTCAGTACGCTGCTCCAGTCACTGCTACTCAGGTTATCAATTTATTATTTGTACGAGTTTATTCTTTTCCTGATTTGTTATTTCAAAGATCGATTTTTTTGTTAAATGTGTTTTGGCGTTTTTGGATTATTAGGTTGGTTCGTATTTTGTTCAGCAGTATTATCAGGTGTTTCAACAGCGAAGGGATTATGTGCATCAGTTTTACGATGAAGCCAGCTCTATGGTCAGAGTGGATGGGGAAACCAGCCAATCTGCCTCTGAAATGGTGGTAAGCTTTTATCATTTTTATTTTGTTTTTCGCCTTCTTAGCTTTTCCTCGATAATGTAGTTTTTCGTTTTTCGGCTTTAAGTCTTGTGATTTGAGATGAGATCATATTGCGATCGTTGATTTGGCTTGACTAAAATTTGTGTATTGAATTTGTAGTGCATAAACTCACGATAGTACAGTGGAAATAGTTTGTATTAATATTACTAGTATTTACCCTGTGCGATGCACGGAAGTTGTTTTCCTCAATATCCATTTCGAATACTATTTCGATAAGTATTCGTAAAATGTTAATCCTTTTATATAATCAAAGCAAATATAAAATACATAAAATAGTAATATTCTATTACAATAATTATTAAAATTTAAAAAACAATGTCCATGTTTGATAGGAAATAAAATCAGTTTTCTAGTAGATTTTGATAAAAGTTGACGAAATGTGTGATTAAAAGTTGTATGACCTACGAAATGTGTGGTTAAAATTAATTATTGACTTTGAGTTAAATTTTAGTCAAAACTTTTAGAGCTGTCAAATATGGAAAATATAACTAATCAAAATTATTAAAAACTTATCAGGACAGTAAATATGCTAATTTGTATATTTAAATAATAAATGATCGTAGGTTTGAATATTTTTTATGAGTTATTGTTAACTTCATTGAAAATGCAAATTTATATTATTTCTGCATTTGCCTCTTGTATTTAATATTTTTTTTTTCAATTTTCATTCAAAAAAAAAAAAAATAATCAAAAAAATTATAAATGTTTGTTTATTCTCAACCCAACAAATATTTATCCAATAAAATTATACTTTTATTTACGAAATAAAGAAGTTAAATTAATAATTATGAAAAATCTTCAATTATCATACTAAAACAATCAGACAATGTGGGAGATCAAGAAATTATATCGAAAACCTTATATATCAAAAAAATTATAAATGCATGTTTATTCTCGACAAAGCTAATATTTATAAATATTTAACCAATAAAATTATATTTTTATTTACAAAATAAAGAAGTTAAATTGATAATTACGAAAAAATTTCAATTATCATGATACAATAATCGAACAACGTGGGAGATAAGAAATTATATCGAAAAGCTTATATCATATAATCTTTACTCAATTATTAAATTTAAGAACGATTAAAAATATTACTATATTAGCATCCATTCGATAATGACAATATTTTTATTTATAAACAAAAAACAATATTTTTAATCTCGAAAATAACAATTTTTTTATTTATAAACAAAAACAAAGCATTTGAAAGGGTGTTTTAATTTATTAAATAGTTAATAATAATACATATTTTAGAAAATATGATTTATTATTTAAAGGATACTAAATATTATTTACACGAATTTTTATTTTATTCTATTTTTATTTTATTTTTTTCCCCAAAAATTGTAAGTGCATTTTGGATGAAAATGTCATTTAATGATTCTCTTTCCTTACTTCTACTTTTATATATGTATAGATATAGATAGATATTACTATATTAGCATCCATTCGATAATGACAATATTTTTATTTATAAACAGAAAACAATATTTTTAATCTCTAAAATAAAAATATTTTTATTTATAAACAAAAACTAAGCATTTGAAAGGGTGTTTTAATTTATTAAATAGTTAATAATAATACACATTTTAGAAAATATGATTTATTATTTAAACGATAATAAATATTATTTACATGGATTTTTATTTTATTCTATTATAATTATAGTTTTTTTTTTTTTTCCAAAAATTGTAAGTGCATTTTGGAGGGAAAATGTCATTTAATGATTATCTCTCCTCCCTTCTACTTTTATATATGTATAGATATAGTCAAATTCAAGAGTACTTTTTGACAAGTTTTTATTCACAGAGGAGATGCCTCAATAAAATGGTTTTCAAGTAAACATATGGAGAATAACTGTTACTTATGAAAGTTACAATTTCTACCAGTACTGGATACTCTTAGCTGCCTTATTTTTCCTATTTTCGGTAGTGACTATTAATTTATTGCATGGTTTTCAGAAGCTAACTGTCAAAAATAGGTCATTTATATTGTTTTAATGACGGTTAAGAATCATTTAGACAAAGAATAGCAGATATGTGTAGAATGTGAGGACACACATCTTCTTGCTCATTAAAATACATGAAGGATGCTGTAGTTCATTTGTTGCAAGTAATTTTAGATCCATTCTCCCCTCGTGAGGGTTTTTTTGGTTTAATTTTGTGGGAGGAACACATGTAACGTGTGTTTTCTGGACAATTGACAGTTGCTTATTACATTTCCGCCTTTTCGTGCAGGAAATCCATCAAATGATAACATCACTAAATTTCACTGGAATTGAGATTAAGACAATAAATTCTCTCGATTCATGGAACAGAGGTGTTCTCGTGGTTGTGTCTGGCTGTGTCAAGTCT
The DNA here is from genome assembly GCA_963555705.1 of Ligustrum vulgare. Classification (NCBI taxonomy): domain Eukaryota; kingdom Viridiplantae; phylum Streptophyta; class Magnoliopsida; order Lamiales; family Oleaceae; genus Ligustrum; species Ligustrum vulgare. Next base: position 3,222,090 of record OY743180.1, read on the forward strand.
AGGGATTTTAGAGGCTCGAGGAAGTTTGTGCAAACTTTCTTCCTTGCACCTCAGGAGAAGGGTTATTTTGTATTGAATGATATTTTTCATTTGCTTGATGAGGAAGTTACTGATCAACTTCCAGCTTCGACAGTACTGGAACAGGAACAAGATTATCAACCAGTTAATTCTACTCATCATCCGGAGCTGCCAGGTATAGTTGACTGCTTTGATTTATCTGTGATGAACGAATACTCTTTTTCCATACAGTTGCAAAGAAAATCTCAAGGTATTTGCTTTGTGAAAGGGAATTTTTCTTATTTACTATACCTTTTTCCATACAGCAGCAAAGAAGGTCTCAAGGTATTTGTTTTGTGAAAGGGAATTTTTCTTATTTACTATACCTTTACTTCTCACAATGATCACCACATGTATGAAGAAACAATTCTGACTGGTCTAACTTTTGATTCCTGTTCAAATAACTAGACTTGGGAATTTCTAATTCAAACAGATGCCCACAAAACTGTATTTTACCTTTTTCCTTCAAAGTAAATTTGAGCAGTGAAATAGCAATGTTAGTCATCCTTGCAAATTATTGTTGCCAATGTTGTTGTGCAAGAATCTGTAAAGGCGGTTCCAAGTCTTTGTTTTGAGAACTGGTAATTGCTACGGTGACCGTGTTTTTATATTATTTGTCCATGCTGTCGTAAAATAAATAAATAAATAAATGTCATGGAAAAATAGGATTTCCTGTCCATATTGGTTTTTTTTTTAAAAAAAATACTGTGCTGACATGTTTTGTATCAGGTTCTGACTATGCTTTAGAGGAGGAGGCCGGGTTATATGTGAATTCTCTACACATTGAAGGAGATGCGCCTGTCGAAGAGTACAGTTTTCATGAACACGAGGAGGAGCAGGATCCTGAGGCTGAAAGTGTAGAAGAGGACGCTCCTTTGGAAGACGCAAATCCCTTACTTCAAAGTGTGCCGGAAAGTGTGCAAGAACCTGTGCCTGCCATAGAGGAACCTGTTGAAGAGCCTCCTAAGCTGTCTTATGCTTCTATTGTATGTACAACAACCAATGGTTCCATTTCATAAAATTTATGTCATGACATACATCTGATTTTTTTGCCTTGTTTGAAATCTTCTAAATGTGCAAATCATAATTTCCTTGCCGTCTCATTGATATTGAGTTGTCTGAAAATATGCTATACGAGTCAGTTATGGATGCAGAATCAGTCGGGCGAAATTTTAAGAGAGACAGGATAATTAGTGATATATCCAATGTGGGGATATATTTTCTATCACTCTATATCAAGTACCATATACCCCAGGTGGCCACATCAGCGAGGCACAACAAATTCCAATAGAACTAAAGATTTTACAATTTCTAAGAAACTTCAGGCTCTTTAAGATGGTGTTCCTGGAGTCTGTGAAATTTGTACCATTTCGGTTGCCTCTCCTCCTTTTTAGTCCAAGAACTCCTCTCATAATGAATTACAATAATTTTTTGGATATTTTAAAAACAGTTTAGGAGTTAGGGAGACCATCTCACCTGGCAATCTCTAAGTACTCCTTTTTCTTTATCTTTGCTCATTGAAAGTAGACATTTCATGTGACAGCATTTGTATCATTATAACCACATGCAACTATACTGGGATGAACTCATTTTCTTGAGATAGATTCTTTTAACTCTCTTTGTCGTGCTCATCTCCATGATGCATCAATTATATATTCACTACATTCTGACCTGTTAATATTCTCTCCCCATGCTTTCTTGAAACGTTAAAAGTTGCGTGCCAAGGGAAAAGCTGGACCATCAGTCAGTTCTAGGCCATCTTTCACTCAGAGCGCTCCACCAGTTTCAGATTGGAACCATGCATCACAGCCCTCGTTTCAGCAGTACCCTGTGACATCTGTTGTGCTGGATAGTGATGTTGATGCAGTGGATGAAAGTTCTCAACTGGAAGGTACGTTTTATAATTTCACCGTTCTTTTGGGAAGTACAAGTGTTCTTTAGTTTTGAGTTTGAGTATATTTTCTATGTCTAAAGTATTGCGTAGTTTTCTATATTTCAGTTATTTGTACCAAATTTTTGCTTTTTGCATCAAACACAATTGTTCTTTGACTCACTTCTTCAACTTTAATTCAATTCACATTCGTATAGTACATACAGTGTTTGGGGTAAAGTCTTGTTTGAATTGATATAAGCTAGGATTTTCTGAAATTTTAAGTTATCTTCGGTCGACAATTCTTCTTTATCTGTTATTCATCCTTGAATATCAGTGTAATATGAATTGGAGCAAATAGGTGCTGCTGATAAACTTTTTCTGAATGATCAAATTATAAGATGTACATGTTTAATTTTTTTCTCCTGGATCTTTGAGCAAAAAAGCCCATGGTAGGATGAGTTATTACAATTCATTGAAAAACGCATAGTTATATGAATTTCCTGCAACTTCTTTTAATCCACTCAAATCCACTTATCATAATTGCTTGTTGCAATTATTTCTTAGGGGAATCAAAATCTGTGTATGTGAGGAACTTGCCGCCTACACTTACTAGTGTGGATATTTTGCAAGAGTTTAAGAGTTTTGGGAAAATCAAGCATGATGGCGTCTTCTTAAGAAATCGCAAGGTCTATTTACTTTCTTTTCATCGTTATCATGTGGTCTGATTACATCTGTGGAATATCTAAGTTTTCAAGTGACGAACAGGATGCTGATATTTGCTATGCCTTTGTTGAGTTTGAAGATGTGCAGAGCGTTCAGAATGCAATCAAGGTTTGATTTTTTTTCTTTTCCATATGGAACCAGTAAATGTTTGTATGAATGACCAGAGAATCAAAGATTGGAGTTGTTTCCAAATATTTGTATTAATAACCAGAGATCAAAGATTGAAGTTGTTTCAATAAGTATCTTTTAGTCTGTCCAAAATTTTGAGATCTCGAGACCTGGATGAGTTTATGAGGCATTTAAGATGTGGTGAGTTGGTGCATGTCATTAATGGATGACATAGTTTTGTTGTCGAGATTAGGAAGAGAGTACATTATTAGTTAGGAATGTTGGATATAGTACGTAGAATGTTCCTTTTACTCGCAATAGAAACAAAAATTATTATGGAGTTACGAGTCTTACGACACAGGTTGGTGTCAAAGACTATAGGTATTTATGTTCTAATTTTAGGTACAAGACTTGAAGAGGATCTAAAGCATAAGATGTGAATGATTTAACTTGTGATGCATGTCTTGCATAGACCCAGATAACCTACGACTCCCCAGAGCGACTATTAGAAGAGAGAGAGAAACCAAAATTAATATTATCTGCCTAAAAGTAGATTAGATGATTCAGCAGATGTGGCACTAGACTAATGAGCGGCTATAAAAGGATTCGTATAGCTGGCCCAAAGTTTATTGGAAAGAAGTCTTAACTTGCTGTTTTGTTCATCTAATTAAAATGAAATGTTACTTTTGGAATAATGTCATCCGTTTTAGTCCACATCTACAATGATCTTAACCTTATGATACGTAGCTTGACAAATGTGTTATTGCTGCCACTAGTTTTCCAGAGTCTCAAATGAGGTTTGGAACTTTGGATTGTAGTCTTCTTGTATGCAAAATTGAGCAGTGAACACAATGTGTTTTCATTTGTTGAATTACTATTGGGACATCAAAGATGATTCTCAAATCTATCCTGGTGCTCATTTTTAAATTGGCACAAAGCATGTATCTTGCAGCTTAATATTGTTTTATTTTGATTCTCTCTTCTAGGCTTCTCCAATTCAGTTGGCAGGAAATCAAGTGTACATTGAGGAGAGAAGACCAAACACCATTAGTACTTCACGTGGTGAGAGTATTATCTGTAAACTGATTTTGCTTTTTTTTTTTTTTACTGTCTATTAGCCCCTGTTGGTATAAGATTTAAATCAGATTTTTAGTAGATATTAATAAAAGTTGATGAGATGTGATTGAAAAGCCATGAGTACAATAAAATATGTGGTTGAAATTAATTATTGACTTTGACTTAAGATTAAAATCAGAACAAAAAATGAGCTTAATATGTGAAGAAGTTTGATATCTTACGATTTTCTGTTAAAGCTCTTCTTATTTTGATATTGCTTTAAGTTCTACAATAACAGCGTTTCTTTCCAAAACCCATATAATTATTTTCATTTTGTCTATCCTTGTGGAGAAATTTGAGGTTCAGTTTTCTTATTATTTTCTCAGTACCTTCTGGATAATCATAAAGTTATTTGTTCTTCCAACATATGTTGATGTTTAACTCCTGTTTGTTCAAAGCTAATATTCTCGAACATTCCCCCCCCCCCCCCCCCCAACCAAAAAAATAAAAAAACGTGCACAGAGGTGTACACAGTGGCTATTTGAACAATATTAATGCTATTTAATATTTATTGTTAGTAGTGATCTTCACCATTCAAGGTGGCAGTACAGCCCCTGATTCATTGTTTGAAGTTATGATGCATTTTAAGCCTCTGTTCGGCTGCTCATAATAATGAGCCGCCGCCATTTATTTCGTATTTCGAGATAAATTTTGTGGTTGAAAATTGAAGAGAGAAAATGTATATGATTAAAAAGTGATTTGGAAAATTGTGTAAATTTTAAATAATGATTTGCCAAACAGAGGCTAAAGCACTGGACAATGAATCAGGCCCCACTTTCACGTGGACCGGTGATGATCCCAAATAATTATAAAATTGTGTTTCTCATTATGGATAATCGGACATTTACATACTCTGCTTCCTTTTCAATTGTCTTGACCAGGAAGGGGAAGAGGCGGAGGTGGCCGTTTTGGTGGAAGGACTCTTGGCAGGGGAAGCGATCAAAATGCCAGAGACAACAACAGATCGAAGATCAATGGTTTCCGTGGTATATGATGAGAAAATAATTGTCATGAATACGAATAGCCAGCCTCCTTGTGCAGCCATAACTTAGTTTAGTTTTTCATAGAAGAGGTTTTTCTATGAAACTTCTACTGAGAAACATTTTGTTCTGTGTGGTTTTCTATGTATTTTTTCCTTCCTCGTTTGGTTATTCTTTAGTTTTTCCAATTTAAGAGGGCATATTTTGTACTTTGGAGCAAAGTTTTTATTAGAAATATTTATGTGGGTGATCCACAAGGCAACGTGACTCAAGCCTCAGTGATTGTGCAGACTACATTTCTGGCATTTTGAATTAGTTCCCCTGGAATCTTAAGGTACGCTAGGGATTGATGATACTGTCAAATTGCTCATTTGGATGATTACTCGCCATCAATTTTTTAAGACAACTTTTGTGGCAAATTTTGAAACTTTTTAAGAGGGGATCCATTTTGCAAGCAATTGTTGGGACGATAGACAATTCTAAACGTCTATTTCAATCATGCTACAAGAACTTAATAGTGAACCGAAAGTTGCATACCTGCACAAATGATAGTCATCAATTATTTTAGTCATTACATTAACTTCAAAATTAACAACCCACAATTTCGGTGTAGAAATTAGTTTCATCCCAATTACTTCATGCCTATTTAGCATATTACTATCTCGCAAAATAAATCTTGTCTCAAACATTTGTGAGTGTCGTTAAAGAAAAATGAATCATTTTACTCTCTATCTTAATGAATTTTTGACGATCATTAGAAACAAAATGATCTAATTAAAAGACTACTAAGATTAAGCCCTCGTTTGAATAGGAATTAAGTTCATATTTAGCAGATATTGATATAAAAATGATTAAATGTAATTGAAAATATGTGGTCCTTGGGTCTTATACAATATATAATTAAAATTAATTATTAATTTTGACTTAATTAAAATTTTTAAATTTAATCCCATCAAACACGAGTTAAAATATAACGAAAAAAGTTGAAGATATAATTATATCCTCCGTTTGGTAACACTGTTTGATTTATAAACTTATTTATTTATAATTTTGAGGTAAAAAGTAATGATTGAAAATTTGAGAAAGAAGATATATGGTTAAAAAGTGATTTGAGAAATGTTGTTGTTTAAAACAAAATATATTCCTTTACCAAACGGACGCTTAAACATAAACACAAATTAAGAATTTTTATTGATGTCATTAGGAGAACTATGATGTGAAATAATTTTTTCCACGAAAAAGTACTGAAAAAGAAATCTTGCGGTGGTTATTTATTTAACGATATTTCCCTTCACAGGCAAAAAAGGACATGATGTCTGTCGACTCTGTCCTTACAAATATATATATATCTCGTCTCGTTCAAAATCTTCGAAACTCATCAAAAATTCTCCAAAATTAATCAGATTTCTTCAATTTTTATACGCAAATCTACGTATCTATATCATTTGTCAAGATATATCGCAGAACACAGTGAAAGAAGCCCTAATTGCACCGTACCGTCATCCAACGTTGCTGTTCGCAGAACACAGTGAAGTGTATTTTTTTTCCTTTCCTTTCGTGGATCTTGGAAGGCTAAACCGAAGAGATGGAAGCGGTTTCATAGACACGGACGGATCGCGGCTCACTACAAATCCAAGTGCCCAGCACCCAGACCCATTTCCTCCAACGTGAAATCGGCCGCAACCATCCTCTCGATGCTGCCAATTGCTAAGGTAATAGCTTTTTCCAATTGATCATTTGCACCAGAAACTTCTGGCGTTAGAAAAATTTCCCACATCTCAGTTCTCTTGCTTCATTCGTTGGTTCACTTCCACTCGCTCACTCACCGCTACCACCGCGTCTTCTCCTTTTCCTAAACTGAGAAAAAGAGCAATATTCTATAGCAGACAATATGGTTCAAGGATGAGTAGAAAAGCAAAAAATTCTGGGAATTATCGTCCCCTTCCCTTTTCATCGGATTGATTGTTTTTGGCGGACAAAGATTGAGAATTGAGTGTAAGTTGATGCAAAATGCCTGATTTTTTAATTATTATTTCTTTGTTTTTATATTTGGATTTCTAAGTTACGTTAGAGCTGTTGTCAATATGTGATTTTCATTGATATAAATCAAAATTCTTCAAGTGGGCATTGCAGATCTATATAGTATGTTATGTTTTTCTCATTTACAAAAGCTTCATCTGTAGAAGCTAGAGATAAAAAGATGTTTTTTTCTCGTTCACAAAAGTGATTATTTTTCGACGGGAGATTTTTTTTGTTTTTTTTTTTAAAGTTTTGGTGTTATTGTTGATTTACAATTCATTGCTCGTAGTGGTGCTTCTTAGAATGGGCACGATCTAAGAAAAAATATATGGTGTGAAATCTAAAACCAAGTCCACAGATAGCTTGACTGCTGAATAACACGACAAATTCCTCTAACCCCTTCAACTGTAATAGTTGTGTTTGCAAATTGTTAATTTCTTATGTGAATTTATGGAAAATTGATCTGTTCTAATCTACAAACCACCAGTTTGACAGTTTTTCGGTAAGTAAAACACCATTCTTTACTACGCACTCATGTCTTCACCTGTAATATTCCGAGTCGTTTGAACTAACGAACAGACAAATGATTAATTTGTACGATTTCTATTGTTTAAGTGGATTCTTATACATTTAAATTGAAATTTGTCTTTCAAGAAGAGTAAACTGAAATAGTTTTGATCTGATATGGTGAGATAGATATTTGGGTTATTACATGCCGTTGTTTCTATTCTTGCATCTCTCTCCCCCTTTTCCTCTTCAAAAGTATACAACTCTCTTTGTATTGATTGGTGGGGGAATGTTAAAAAATGTGGATTTGAGATTCTCAGTGATATGAAAAATATTTTGGTGTGGTTACTTTCAATAAAATTAATGAGGGAAAATAGTTTGGACTAGGTTTTTTACTTGCCTGGAATATAAATTTTACATTTCATTCTTATGTTTTAAGAAGCAAAGCTGGGTGGAAGTAAATGGCTTTGCTGCGGGACAGCAATAGAATAATGTTTGAGACCTAGTTATCAATAGCGTTGTAGTTGTGATCTTTAAAATGCATCCTGCAGAGTGCCAATAATATGTCATTGAAATTCTTTTGGTTTATTTGTTCACATCTCAGGACACTTTCTTCACTTTTAATCATGTATTTGGGGGGGGGGGGGGGGGGGTGTTTGCATGAGTCGTATAGCTTGTGCCTTATAGCAGGGATAAGAAAGTTGTGATGTATATTCTAGTTTGAATGATCACTCTGGTAATCTTTTGTTGTTATCATGTATACTTTGTTTTGGTGCAAACTTGTGTAGTTGTGTTTTGTCTATTTATTTTTTATTTTCTGGTTAAATTGAAAAATAAAAATAACAACACAGTGATTCTCTAATAATCTTGACCATACAATAATGACAGTCATTCTGCAGCCCCTTTAGTCTAGGCACATAGACATGAAGAAGATGGCAAAAGTCAGTGTTCTATCTGTAAACCTACGTTTTCATGATGTGCACTCAAACCTGGGAATAAGTTTTTAGATTGTACTGTATCTTTTTCCTGAAATGCATTGATACTTGTTCATAACCCATAATTATTGTATTTACTTTGTCGTATTTACTTGTCATTGATTTTGAAGCCAAATCCTACGGTCGGATCCAACCACCAAAAAGCAGTATACTAGTTTAACCCGACATGTTCTATTCGTTACCTGACTTGGATATTAAGTATGTAGATTTGCACCGAGAAATAGTGTCTGCACTGGACCTCTTTTTGGGTATTCTGGGACTCCGTTTTTGTGTTTGATCGATTTGGGACTCGTATGAACAGTTCTAATTTGAGAGTAAGTAACATTTTGGAAATTGGGAGAGATTGTTACTGTAAGATCAGAATCCTGAACAGCAATCAATTGGGGCGTTAATTTCCATTTTTCGTTAGAAAGAGATTGATTTGGGCGGTACGAGTTAAAATGTTGGAGTGCAGCTGCCTTTATCGGAGCAGAGTGACCTATGTATGGCAGCACGAGCCCGAAACTTTCTCTCTGCCCGCCCCGATACCTCAATGGCCTCAAGGTAATCACAAAGTTGTTACTTATTTAAACATGCTAGTAATGAATCTTAATTCTGGTTATTAGTTGAGGGTTTCTGAATTTTTTTTTCCGATAGATACATTTGATCCACTTAGTTTGAGATATTGTGATTTGTGGAGATTAATGTCTTAAATTGGGTATTGTCTTGCTAAAAAAATGTTTGTGCTGTCCATTTTTACAATGATAATGTTTATAAAGAAGAAACTCACAATTTAGGCCACTTTGATCTCAGTTATGTGGTTATGAGGTGACTAAGATGGCCGATTTTTAGTCCTAGGATTGAATTGTGATGTGATCATTATTTGCACCTTTCTAATTTATGCTATTTCATTCATTTCCCATTTCTTGTACATGCATATTTTTCCAAGCATATATTTTCTTCATCTGTAATCAAATTGTAAGTGGGTTTCCTATATATTAATGTCTTCAACAGAAAGGAACAGAGAGCTCTACACGCAGTTCCTTAGTTGTACTATTGTAAACACATAATCTTGAAATATTCCTCCGTATAAAAGTTGGAAAATTATGCTCTATTTGTTAAAATTTGTGTTTAAAAGCATTTTTTTTAAAAATATTTTCGAAGTAAAATATGTGGTTGAAAAGTGGAGAGCGAAAATGTGCGTGGTTAAAAAGTGGTTAGAAAATTTGTGTTGTTAAAAAACTTTTAAACACTTTGCCAAACAGAGACTTATAAGCTTGATATGTTTCCATTGTCACAATAATTTTCTTCTTCACAGTTGGCTATAGTTGTTTTTTCACATAATTTATCTATTTGATAATATAAATCGGGCGCATAAAGCTTGCATTTTTTGGTGCTTTGCTTCAATTTGCATTAGGATACTCTGTTTTTATTGGAGAACTCAATGTCCTAATCTTATCTTTTGCTTCTCTACTTTTCTCTTCATACCATTGTTTCCGAGCTTGCATTTTTTGGTGCTTTGCTTCTCTGTTTTTATTGGAGAATTGATTGTCCTAATCTTACCTTTTGCTTCTCTACTTATCTCATACCATTGTTTCTGAGCTTGCATTTATAGGTGCTTTGCTTCACTTAACATAGGTTACTCTGTTTTAATTGAAGAATTGATTGTCCTAATCTTATTTTTTGCTTTTCTACTTTTATCCTCATACCGTTGTTCCTTTGTTCAGAATTTACTTCTTTGGAAGGAATAAAATCTTCCTAACTAGCGTCCCAACATTACTTATTCAGGCTTCTACCATTAGTTGTATTCATGAGCATATTGTTGTTTAGAAGTTTCATTTCAATTTTTTATTGGATTCAGGCATTCTATTTTCTTTCTTATCATTTATTTTTTAAATTTGTTTCCAAGCTCCTCGTGTTTATATGGAATCTGGATTCTGTTTGCTTTAGAAATGAAATACCATTAGTGAGGCTCGGTTTGAGAACATCAATTTGGAAATATTTTTTTCAGTTCTTGCCCCTGTTGGAATCTTCATGCATTTTGTTTGCATAATTAAGCTCGATTGTTGTGCATTGAAGGATGTGCAAAGTTGTCAAATTTCATGGTTCTTTGAATGACTTATTTAATTTTAACTTCTACTTGTTACTTTATGTTAACCACTGCTTGAATATGCAGGTTCAGGATTTGGTAGCTTGAAAATCAGATTAGGAGAATTAGAGGTTTGCCAAGTAACTAAGTTTGAGTTTATATGGGGATGCAATATTTCTCAGGACGGAAAATGGGGCATTTGTTTCTATAAACCAATTGGAATACCAGATGGATTCTTTAACCTTGGTCACTACTGCCAATCTAATGAAAAGTCTTTACGAGGGTTTGTCCTGGTAGCTAGGGAAATGTTCGAATTTGAGCCAGGTCATTGTTGCTACTCTAATTCTGACTCCATGCCAGCTCTCGTGACTCCTGTGGACTATACATTAGTTTGGTGTTCAGATGATTGCAGTGATGAAAAATTTGATACATGTGGTTACTTCTGGTTACCCCAACCACCTGAGGGTTATGAATCTTTGGGCTTTGTGGTGACCAACAGGCCAGAGAAACCACAGTTGGAGGAAATTAGATGTGTCCGTGCTGACCTAACAGATAAATGTGAAGCTTATCACCTGATAGTCGACACCTATTCTCGGTTTTTAAAAGTACCATTTAGAGTTTGGAGTACAAGACCTCTTCATCGGGGAATGTGTGGTAGAGGTGTCTCAGTAGGTAGTTTCTTTTGCAGTGGCCACTGGATCCCAGGAGAAGAGCTGGATATTGCATGCTTGAAGAACTTAGATAATACATTACATGCAATGCCTAATCTTGATCAAATTGGTGCACTAATCAGGCACTACGGGCCTACTGTTTTCTTCCATCCTGATGAGGCCTATTTGCCCTCTTCTGTTTCGTGGTTCTTCAAAAATGGGGCATTATTGTACAGAAAAGGTGATTCAATCGGCATGACAATTGATAGCGAAGGTTCCAATCTACCTAGGGGAGGGACAAATGACGGAGAATATTGGATAGATTTGCCAACTGATGGTCGCAAGGACAGGGTTAAACATGGGAACTTAGAAAGCTCCAAACTGTACATACATGTAAAACCAGCATCTGGCGGGACTTTCACTGATGTTGTGATGTGGGTTTTCTGCCCCTTTAATGGGCCAGGAACTCTGAAAGTGGGATTGATGAACGTTTCTCTTAGCAAGATTGGTCAACATGTGGGTGATTGGGAACATTTTACACTTCGTATTAGCAACTTCACGGGGGAGCTCTGGAGCATATATTTTTCACAGCACAGTGGCGGTGTATGGGTAGAAGGTTTTGATTTGGAGTTCATTGAGGGAAATAAAGCCATCATTTATTCATCAAAAAGTGGCCATGCTAACTATCCGCATCCCGGAAATTATATTCAGGGTTCAGCAAAGCTTGACATTGGAGTTAGGAATGATGCTACTCGTAGTCACTTTTATGTGGACTCAAGCAGACAATTCGAGATTGTTGCAGCTGAATATCTTGGAGATGGAGTCGTTAATGAGCCATGTTGGTTGCAATATATGAGAGAATGGGGACCGAAAGTTGTCTATGATTCAAGAACTGAACTGGATAAAATCATCAATTTCCTGCCTTGGACGCTTCGATATTCAGTTCAGAACATTTTTAGCAAGTTACCTATGGAGTTGTATGGGGAGGAAGGGCCTACTGGGCCAAAGGAGAAGAACAATTGGGTTGGGGATGAAAGATGTTAGGCATTTTGATGCTTTTCCTTTTAACAGAATGTTGGTCTCTCCTGCAGATACGCTATGATGCACAGAAAGTTGAAAAAGAACTGGCGGAGATTTTGTTGTAACTCTGTGTAGTTTAACCGAAGCTACTGATGGCCTCGGTTCCTCGACCGACAAGATATTGCAGATATGAAGACGAGAAGGGCATTGGTTGCAAAGTAATACATAGAGCTGTTTTTATTGATAGGATAGGAATCAATTAGATTTCAAATTTGTATTGATGACGAGGAGATATTAGGAAACAAGACGACGAGTGTAAAACTGTCAAATGAATAATAGGTTACAGTGTTGTCTTTGAATCAATAGAAGCATGGATTAATGTAATAAATGAGTTAGCTCCTTCCTTCAGCCAGAAAAGCACGAAGAATTCAGGTTTTGAACTGACTGAAATGAAATGAATCTCCGTCTTAAGGTTCCTTTACTTTTTGCAAATTGTTCCTTGACTACGATCACTTATTTGCTGCTAGTTTCATTGTTACACGAGTGTAAAGAAGTTGCAGTTTTGGGTGATGAGAAGGATTGCTTTTGACTGATTACAGATATTGAGCTAATTGCTTGAGGACTGACACGGCGCCTACAGTCTCGGATAACTGCCCAGCGCTAAAACCATCTGCCATTGTCGCTTCTCCGAAGGTAACAAATGTTATTTACAACATCCTTTTTTGTGAAGTCACGGTAGATTTTAACTCACGATGAGCTTTTATCTCAATTATGTGTGTAAAAAATTGGGTTCCATTGTTACTTACCTGGGGGAAATAGTGCCATCGTAGTTACCAAGAGGTCAAATGGGAGAATGTACTCACCTGCATTGCATTGCTAGATTTTATACCCATTGTTTGCGCTGCCCTTGCCCTTTATAACTTGAGCTAGTTATATTCATAATTTTGATGTTGGGTTTGATTTATGTCAGGGAAGACCAAGAAAACATAGTGTTGATAGAGGATACGTTAAAGGAAAGACGACTTAGATGATTCAAACACGTTTTAGGTAAACTTACAAGAGATTCCCGTTAGTAAAATGAACAGAATTTGAGTAGAACATATCAAAATGAGTGAATAAAGTGATTGTTTATGTTGGGAAGGTCAAGTAAACGTAGCGATGATAGAGCATACATTAAAGGAAAGACGCTTAGATAGCACATACATATTTTAGGTAAATTTAAAAGAGACTCCCGTTTGTAAAAGGGAAGGAATCTCAACAAAACACGTCGAAAAGATGGGCCTTCGTTTGGTAAACTTGTTTATAAATAAGTTTATAAGCAACCGCAGCATATTTTTTCAAACTACTTTCTAAGCACATAAATTTTTCACTTGAGGCACATCATGTGATTTACATTATTTTTCAAGGTCCAGGATAGGATATGATAGAATAAGGCTGGTGAAGGTCGTTGGGGTTTCGGTTCAACCTTTTAACAAAAAAAATATTTACCAAATAAAGGCGTGAATATATCTCACTGTGTTTTAAACTTAAATCTTTCTATTTCTATATTGAACCGAATAAAGTGACAAAACCCACCCGCCAGAACCAAGGTGAATAGCTTGATATTGGCAGTTTAGGCAGGTATTCATGAGTTATGAATGAAGCAGTAGACAAACAGAACAACTCAGGAATTGTCTGCTGTAGTAGTGTTGTCTGGTCTGGTCTGGTCTGTCTTTTGACCCCTTAAGCTGCCAGCTATTTGAGATTCTCTCAAGTACAAGACTTGACTAGACTAGACTTGGCATATAGAATATGGGTGTCAACAAAATTTCTAGAAGAAGCTTTTGGGAGGACTTCTACATATATCCGTTTGGTAAAGTGAATATAAACCAATTTATAATTTATATAATTTCTCAAATTACTTTTTAATCACATATATTTTTTCTCCAATTTTTAACCATACCTTACTTCAAAAAATCAAATAAATTGGTTTATAATCACCTATTTATAATCACATATTTTATCTAGTGTGTGTTTGATATTGTATAAAAAGAGTATTTTTGAAATGAATAGTAATTTTTTGAAGAATGGATGGTTGAGATTTAGTTGAAAAGTAAAATATTGTGATTTGACTTTTAATAAATGGTTAAGATTGAGTACTGTAGTAAAAAGAGAAAAAATTGTATAAAAACAAACAAGGGCCTATAAAACATAAAAAAATGTTCTTCAACACAAAAACTTAACAATAAGAGTCTAAATTGATTTATTTATGTTTTTGAGGTAAAAATGGTAATTTAAAATTAGAGAGAATGTGTATGGTTAAAAAGTGGTTTGAGAAATTGTATAATTTATAAATTGATTTATAAATAAGTTTATTCACTTTACTGAATGGATACTAAAAAAATTATGCTTATGTCGAATACTAATGGAAAAAAAAAAAAGTTTTGAAAAATTGTGTTGTTGAAAAGTGACGAGTCCCACAGAATTGTGTGGTGAAATTGATTTTTAGAAAATATATTGAAAATTTCTTTCATTACTAAACAAGCCCTAATAGTTTTATTATCAAACAAAACAAGATTTGGAGATATGAATAGATTGGTCAGAGTAGAATACTCTCCTGCTGACTGCTTGGGACGAGGATGACCTCCCTCGCAAAAATGCTCGTTCACTAATGCCTTTCGACCTTCTATTCTGTCAATAATTATTGATGACTATCCTATCCTATCCTATTCGATTCTTTTGTTTTTTGTTTGTTTGTATGTTTCCCCAAGGACAAGTATCTAACTTCAATATTTGACTACACTTGTCACCATCAGCATTTTCTTGGACGATCGTGAATGCTAGTTGACACGACTCTTATCGATTCATCATAGTAGACTTGAGACGTGATGTGCGTTAGTCAGATTCGCCATCTAAGGCTTATTAATCTATTAGTCTCTGCTTGACAAATTTGTTTAAAAACATGTTTTTAAATAACATAATTTTTTACACCACTTTTTAATCGCATGCATTTTCTTTCAATTTTTCAATCACATATTTTACTTCGAAAATATAAAAAATTTTGATTTTAAACACAAAATACGTTGTGATTTATAAACTGATTTATTTTTGACTTTGAGATAAAAACATTGATTGAAAATTAGAAAAAGAAAATGTGTAGTTAAAAAATAATTTAAAAATTGTGTAATTTATAAATTATAAATCAATTTATTTTATTTATTATTTACCAAACAATTTGTGTTGGATTCGCTAGATGATGGATCTTTGAGTTGGGTCTAGCTGCTAGCCGACATCCATCGTCGATGCACTTCTTCTCGAGTCAGTGATTCTGAACTATTCGTGCCACTTTTTTTGGAGGAAAGCAGGAGATGGTGGCGGCAAAGACCTGTCAACAGTCAAATGTGATTTACATCACATTCAGAAAAAGGGAAAAAACCGGAGACAAATCCCTATAATTGCAGCGTCAGGCTAAGAGTCAAGGTTGGCGTGAAAATACACAATCAAACGTGTTTTTTTGTCATTATGACTACTGTTCTCTCGTGGGTCTCATTTAGCCTCATTTTGGCAAATTCATTTTTTTTTTTAATTTTAAACAACACAATTTTTAAATTATTTTTTAATTATACATATTTTCTCTCTTAACTCAATATATTTTACTTCGTAAACATAAAAAAACATGTTCTTAAACACCAGAATTTTAACAAATAGAGCCTTAATATTTTTACACAACTCAATAAATTTTTACTTGCATTAGAACTTTATTTGATTACTTCTTCTTTCTCTCTCTCTCTCTTTAAATCCTACAAAATTCTCACCAACAATGCATCACCGATGTTGTGCCACCATCTTTTTCCTTCGATGAGGCTTTGATGACCTATTCACGATGAGTGTGTTGTTGGAAGACATCATTAATTTTACAACATGTTTAATGAAATGTTTAACTGAATATAATAAAAACTATCATAAAAAGTTGAAAATGTCAACGTGTGATACTACGTCCTAAGTATCATAAAAATTTCAAAAATATTAGATTGTGATGTCAAAAATTTAAAAAGTATCATAAATATCATGTTGTAATACTTTTAAAGTATCATAATATCATGATATAGTATTTGTTTTGAAAAATGTAAATTTTAGTAATAAATTTTTTTGAAGTATTAATCAGTAATACTTTTAAAGAAAGTAAGTTATAGTTATGATAACAGGAGCCCCCAAAATTACTCATATATACGAAGAGCTTAATTAAGCCCGTTCGGTAAAAGTTTTTTGTTTATAAATAAAGAATGTAATATTTTTTAGGTAAGATATATGGATGAAATGTGATTTTGTGAAAGTGGTTTGAAAAATATGTTGTTTATAAATAATTTTACCAAATCGAGACTTATCATCTCTTACACTTTTTGAGGCTTTATTATTGTTAGTGTTACAAATTTACAAGAAAAACTGAAAAAAACGTCCACAAAATTTGAGGACAACCAAAAAGGATTCTAAACAAGTACCAAACTTATCAAATTGACGTTCTTGCGGATGTTGCGCTTATTTCTCGTATCCTAAGATTCTAAGATGTGTTAGATATACGATAGTCATTGAAATTTCATGAAAAAAACATTTTTACTCAAAGATTTCATATTTCAGTAAAACACATTTTATATTTCATGGAATTTGAATCTCGTTCACTCATTATTTGGCTATATCTTCTTTGAATTCAAGGAATTTGAATTTCACCTCATTTTCCACTCCCCAATCAAACACACTCTAATTGAATCCTATAACACAATGTGTTCAGGTACTTCTTCATGAACTCACAACTTCGCCTTTGTTCCGGGTCTTGATTTAATGGGAAAAGACAAAAAAAAAAAAAAACACAAAATTTAATTTACACAATTTTTCATATCACTTTTTGACCACACATTTTATCTCTCCAATTTTTAACTTCATGTCTTATCTAAAAAATACAAATAAATTAACTAAATAATTTAAATTCTGTTTGACCGGCCGTCGAAAAGGCCCTTCACCACAAGTGATGAGAGGGGGGCTAGGGAAGGCTGATAATCACATGAGGGGGATCTCAATGAGAAATGCTCGAAAGTTATGTCCTTTCTTTAGATAATTTTGAATGCTAACCTGAGGACCCCAACTTCGTCTTATTCATGTCATTAAGTGCATGTTTGGTTTAAGAGAAATTCACCAACTTTTTTTAAAATTTATTTTCAACCACATAAATCAACGGAATCCGCTTATTTACACATTTTAACTGCACATTCAGAAATTTCTTTAGTTTTTCTTACACCAATCAAACACTAAGGAACTTCGTTAGAGCTACATGCCCTCTATGTAAAAAGTAAGGGTTAAAAATTAGAGAGAGAAAATGTGTATTTTTAAAAAATAGTTTGAAAAATTGTATAATTTATAAATCAAATTATTTTGATACCAAACATATTACAATTAGATGGACATCATTGAGTACCACCTAATATTTCATACCAACCACCCCTAAAAGTAGATGACACAACCAAAAAGACTAAACAAAGATCATCAAACCCACAAAATTAGTACTCTTATAGCACTTATTTGTTACGCATAGTGCACTTATTGTCATAAACATTTTTGTTGGGGACAAAATAGGAAAGTAATATATAGTTAAGCTTAATCTCATTCCACGTGTTCCTACTGTTGTTGAGCCGTGTGACCCGATTGGGACCCACATCTTGTCGGCTTGTCGTTTGGCCTAAAGTCTTGTTTGTCCCCACTCAACCTTCAATTCTCAGTCTTCCAAGTTACGACATCAAACGCCTCTATTTATTGCGATAACTTCAATTTCTCGAAAAGGTTACCATGTAAAAGTGACCATTTGTCCTTTTTATCGTTTGGTAATGCAAATTGGCTTCACGAGGAAGCTTTTTTATTTTAAAAATTAGGCTCGTTTGATTGCGATGGTAAAAAATAAGTGAAAAAAAATATTTTCCAAGAAATTAATTTACCTGTAAAACATTTTCGTGGAAAATATCAATTGCAACTGTTTGATTGGTCTAAATTTCTAAGTGGAAAAAGTGAAGAATTTTCCAAGTTTCATTATTTGATTGACATTATTTTTTATGACAAATAAAATAAAATTTAACAATTTTAATATAATTTTTTTTAACACATTTCTACTTAATAATAATTTTAAGTTTTTTTTTTTAAAAAAAAACTAAGTCATTAACAATAACAAAATGGATCAAACATAACGAAAATCATTTGCCATGTTCGCACCAAAACAAAAATAAGGCCATGTTCGGTAGAAACCCGTTCCAAATTAAATTTTGTGTCGGATTTATTTGTGTTTTCTAGGTAAGATGTGGGGTTAAAAATTAGTTTGAGAAATTGTGTAATCGGAGAGAGAAAATATTGATGGTTAAAAAGTGATTTGAAAAATTGTGTAAATTAAATTTGTTGTCTTTTTCGTCTTTTAGCCAATTAAATTAATTGACTACGGAACGGTGCTTCAAACATTTTTCATGGAAATCAACCAAATCAAGCGCGTGAATGTAAAGGTGAAAATTATTTTCTTGACTAAATTTTGGCAATCAAACGGATGAAAGTAAGAAAGTAGGAATTTTTTTGCATTTTCCATGGCAATTTTAAGACAATCAAATGCACCCTTAGTTATTATTTATTTCACTAGAATATAAATTCTATTTTCTAATGTCATATGACAGTCTGTTTGGAAACAAATTTTCTCGGATGCACAAAAACTAGGCTTGGGCGCTGGTCGGAAGGTCGGTTCGGGTATTTCAATACCCGAAACCACCCATTATAATTCGATTATTTCAAAATTAGAACCATTCGGGTCCTTGTAATTGTTGAAACCAAACCCAAATTCGAACCTTCGATTTCAATTCGGGTTCGATTCTACCGGTAATATTTTATTTATATTTATATACATATTAAATAAATATTTTCATATAAGTCAGTTCGATACTATACGAACACGTTATTACTCAACAATATTTACGAAAAGGAGAAAATTAAGCTAATAAACTCAATTACTTGACTTAATAATGAAGACTAATTATATTTTAAATAGAGAATAATAAATTCGAGATAAAAAAAATGTATACTATAGTCCAAATTATGAATAAAAAAATAAAAACAAATTAAGTTTGTAAACAATGTAAGAAAATAAAAATAGAGATGGCAACGGGGCGGGGAATATCCGAACCCGACGGGAACCGACCTTGAATGGAGCAGGGAATCCCCAACAAAGACTGGGATGGGGCGGGAACGGGAACGGGGCCAGACCATCTTATCCCCATCCCCGCCCTGTCCCCGATCCCCAATTAACAACTTACATTAAAATTTTAAAAGTAAAAATAAAATAAAAAAATCCTATATTATCTGAACAAAAATCTTATGATGTCAGAATTTCTTCTACAAAAAAATTATTACTTATCAAGTCATAAACTTTAAATATTTATTTTGAAAAAGTTACTAATTATTAGTTATTAAGCTTATCGAATTGTATTTTCTCATCTATTTAAATATTAAATAAAGACACAAATAAAAATATTGAATATATATTCGATTAATGTCCAAATAACGTGTAAAGATTATTAGATTTAGAAAATATTATGGTTGTTTCTGCATACTTCCTTATATTATCAGCATAAAATTATTTTAAGACTTATAAAAAAAAAAAACAAATAAATGGTGATGTAACCCCGCCCCATCCCAGATTAAATGGGGATGGGGAAAGGCATCCCCGCCCCGTTGCCATTCCTAAATAAAAGTTTGAATTATAAAAAATGAAAAACTTTAATTCATCAACTTAAATTACAACTAAATCTTGAACTTTTGATTCATAGAAAGCTCAAATTACAAATATTATTAAACGAACCCATGAAACGTAACATTTTAATATGAGACGAGAGGTAAAAGATTAGGAGCAATTCTAGATTTTTTAGTGTTAGTCTAGAGTTTTAGAAAAATTACTACCTAAATTACATTTTTAAGTTATGTTTTTTTCTCAGTGTATGAATTGTAAAAAATAAAAAATTATATAAAAATCGGTTCCATTTGGGTACCCATGGTTCTATTTCAAGATCCAAGAACCTATCAGAACGCAATTGATTTTCGATTTTCGGTTCGAGTTCTTAAAATATTTTTTTTTTGAAACCAAACTGAACCTCCAGTTTCGAATCGATTTCGGTTCAGGAGGTTCGATTTCGGTTAAAATGTCTAGGTCTAACAAAAACCATAGAAACTTGATTCCTTTCCAATTTCAGTCTGACATTGCAGGATGCAAATTATGTACAGTACCCGCCTACAACTTTGATTAGCATTTCAACCTTCATTGGCTCATTTTGATCATTTCTATAACAGTGAATGTACTGTTCAACAGCTCATCTCGCTAACTTAGCTTAGTGGTTATCAGGGAAGCCTTTTGACGCGATCCCAGTCGGGAAATCTCGTCGAACACGCGGAATAACGATATTTAAAACCCTAGGAAAGATCTAAATTAGACCTGACACGAAAAATAACAAGAACACGAATAAATAGACGAAAATTAAAATAAGATTGACGGTAGGACCTGGACCTAACAATCACGACGCAATAAATTGACGATGCGGATTGAAGAACCGAGGTTTTCGAAACGCCACAAGGATTTGTCAATTTCCTTGATAAGATTTTAATCGGACACGCCACAAATATTCTCGCGAATATTTGATAAGTACAATGCCACAAATATTTCACAATATTTGATAAGTCGGATTTGTTCTTGAAGAACACAAAAGGGACTCCTCAACCTTTTAATTGGAGAAAACTCTCTCAACTCAAATTCAATATTCAAAACTAAACTGTTTTTTTACAATAAATGGAAAGAATATAAATAAGCAAAATAACCTAGCATCTAATTTACTCAAAATAGAATTCTAATTAGACTAAAATTCTAAAATAGGAAAATAACCAAAAACTAAAAAGGAAATAAAATAATTGAAAATTCCGGAAAATCTGGCGCAGCTTGTTTACGGCCGTGACGAAACCTCTTACGGCCGTAAAGACATTTCTGATTAAAATTGTGATATTAGTTACGGCCGTGACACATTGTTTACGGCCGTGAAATTCCTCCGATTTGAATGTTACGGCCGTAAGACTGGACATTACGGCCGTAAGACCTGTTCTGCCTGAAATTTGGCCATTTCCCTTGATAGTTGATTACGGCCGTGACAATAGCTTTTACGGCCGTGATTATATGATTTACGGCCGTGAAGGATTTCCATTACGGCCGTAAGGCCTTTTTTGCATAAACAATTTCGTGTACTCGATTCGGCTCGATCCGTCCCTCTTCTCGGCTCGTCCCCAACATGGAACTTGCTCCGTTTTGCACGTAGATCACTATCATATTGTTGATGGCTCGACTTCGCCCTTCGATGCCTGGTCCGGATCACATCACATTTGGAATTCATATATTCCAAATGTCCAAGGTTCGAAACCCCCTGGGGACGCGTCCACCTTGCGTGGAACAAATCCACACCATGCGGTGGACAATCCGTGTGTTGGTCGAGTCGTAAGTACCCCAGAGGCTGGTGACGTCAACATAAAACTTAGCTTAGTGGTTACCAGGGAGGTCTTTGGAATTCATATATTCCAAAGGTTCAAGGTTCGAAATTCCATGGGGACGCGTCCACCTCGCGTGGAACAAATCCACACCATGCGGTGGACAATCTGTGTGTTGACCGAGCCGTAAGTACTCCAGAAGCTGGTGACGTCAACAACAGTGAATGTACTATTCAACATTATTTTTTAGAACAATATTGTACCGACTTGCAAATGCTTGTAGCCAATTATAGTCTTCGGTTTGAGTGCACTATTTAAAAACAATAAATTTTTTCTTACCGAACAAAGTGTAAGATAAGTCTTCTTATGCCTCTCATTTTTTTTTTATTTATTTTTTCATTATTTTAAATTATTCTAGTGACACATGCTATGCTATCGTCTTTTGTCAAAATTCATTAAAAAATCGATTTTAGCAAATTCTCAAATTGAATATAGTTGTTTTCGGTTTTCAACATTCCTAGCTATCAAGGATATTTTTATTTCATATAACTCTGTACTCAGAAGCAAATTATGCCCCTGTTTGGTATCTAATAAAATATAGGCTCTCTTTGTTAATAGTTTTATATTTAAAATATATTTTTTTATGTTTTTGAGGTAAAATTTATAGTAGAAAAGTTAAGGAAAAATATATTCGATTAAAAAGTGATTTAGAAAATTATGTTTTTTAAAAACATGTTTTAAACATTTTGCCAAACAGATTCCTATATTTTAATCTAAATCAAAGTTAATAGTCAATCTCAACCATATAGTTTATGGAACCTACAATTTAACAACACATTTTATCAATTTTAATCAAAATTTACCAAAAATCTAATTTTAATCTCCACCGAACAAGAACTATCTTATTTCCAATAATAAGCCAACCCATGAGTGTCTTAGAGGCTGTTTGGTAATGTGAAAAATTTGGTTTTTGTGATTTTTTTTTTTATATTTTGATGAATGTGTGATTTAAAGAAGTTTGAAAAGTAAAAAATGGTGGACTTGACTATGAATGAAATGTTGAGATTGAATTTGAAAATTTGGGGTAAAATTTTTACCATTAGCAAACATGCTCTTATAGTGGCAAAACTCGTTTTTTTATTTTTTATTTTTAAACAAGCCCTATAAATAGATATTTATCACGTCATAGGAAGTATTTTACTTCTTTTAGTTAAACTTCGATAAATTAAAAAAGAAAAAAATTGGAAATTTTCTATTTTTGAGTAAACAATAACAAAAGAAAGGCCCAATTTCATTTTTATACGGTTTGGTATTTTTTTTGTTTACAAGCAAAAAAAAGTTATATTTTTGTAATAAAATATGTAATTAAAAAATAATTTGAAAAAAGATTTGTAGTTAAAAAGTGGTTTGAAAATTATATATAAGTTTACCAAACAGAATGTAAAAAAAAAAAAAAACTATTTTGTTAAAAGCTCTGTATTTAAAAACATGTTTTTATATTTTCAAGGTAAAATATGTGGTTGAAAAATAGAAAAAAAAATGTGCGTGATTAAAAAGTGGAAAGATAAAAATATTTGTTTAAAAACATGTTTTTGTCAGAGGCATAAATATCAGAAGATGATAAATTGAGAAGCAAAATATCTATCTATACGAGAAATCTGAGTTCCGTTGTTAAGTTCAGACAGCGGTTTGTTGGCAAGTCAAGGTTGGAGAAGTCTACGATGGAGTGTATCGCACAAAGCAGACATCCCGGACCCACCCCATCACTCCCTTGCACCCACCCACCACCCCACCCCAACCAAAAACCCCCTTTTCTCTTCTCAGAACCAAAAAGAGTTTCTCACTTTCTTATATATCTGCAAAATTTTAATGGAAAAAAATACACTTCTTGGCTGTGGCGGTGGGATTTGTGGTGGTATGTCAACTGTATCCAGGGAAGAAAAAAACATGACTATGTCATCCGAGGAATCTTCTTCATACCCAGATGAGTCTGAGCTGGAGTTAGGCCTTGGCCTGAGTCTTGGTGGTGCAAAGTCTAAGTCTAAGCCTCCGCTTCCGGCGGCGGCGGGTCCTTGGGGTCAATATGCTAGAATCTTGACCGCCAAAGATTTTCATTCTGTGGTTTCTACTAAAGAATCTTCGTCATCTTCTTCTTCATCTTCTTCTTCTGTGACCAAAGCTAATAACAATCCCTCCTGTGGCGTCAAAAGAACTGCTGAACCTTCTTCACCACCCGGTCGGTCTGCTTCCAGGTAATAATTATTACATCATCTTCTTATATGATTTATGGATTTATTAGGGTTTTGGTTTCGCCTTTTTCGATATTGGAATGTATTTTTTATAGTTGTTATTATGCAGACTTTAATTTGAGGTTTTGGAATTCCTATTTTTGATTTGGAGTTCTGTCGTAGTTAGCGTTTCTGTTAATGATTCTTAAGGAATCTGATGCCTGAAAAAAGAAACTTTCTTTATATATGTATAATTATATATGTATGTATATCTTCCTTATATTTTGCATAATTAGGATCATAGCCGGATAAACTACGAGTGTAGTAGTAGGTATAGGTTCATAATCGATATCGATATACGAATTTAAGATCGTTTCTTAAAATATAAATCCTAATCCGTGAAAAAATATTTATGTAGCCGACCCTGAATATATAACACTGTTTGGTTTATAAATCGATTTAATTATGATTTTGAGGTAAAAATGTAGTGATTGATTGGAGTGAGAAAATATGTGGGATAAAAAATAGTTTGTGAAATTGTGTAATTTATAAACTGATTTATCAGTTTATTTTACCAAAAAAATGTGATGCTTTTGAGGCAGAATATGTGGTTGAAAAGTGTTTTGGGGAAATGTACGGTTAAAAAATGATTTTGAAAAATGTGTTGTTTACGATAAGATAAGCTACTTGAAGTGAATTCAAATCAAGCTAGGTTGATTGGTATTGCAATTAATTGAAATAAACTATAATCATCTATATAGGCAACACTTGTAGACCTTAAGAGATCTCTTTGATACTAGGCTTTCTTCATCGCTCGATTAAGAGTTCTTCAATTAATGCTGCATAATGTCCCCTGGAATTTGGGATCATTGATGTGGCCACGACGCTTCTTTCAGCTATTTCTCATATCCGTTTCAAGATTCAGAAGTTATGATCGTTTCTTTCACCAAGTTTTTTTTTTGGTATTTTATAACTACCACCAGTGTTCATTTGAAGAACTGAAATCAACTGCTTCAAATTAATCAATTCCTCTTTGCCTGTGCAATTTTACGAAAGCAGCCAGGTTGTTGGATGGCCTCCTATAAGAGCTTACAGAATACAAAGCTTGGTAAACCACGCAAAATCACCAATGACTGAAGAAATTACCTCTGCTGTCGATATCGATAAATGTAAAAGCAAGAATTCTACTGTTGACAAGACAAATTGTGGCAGCAGCTCTAGCAGAAATGTTGCAAAGGAAAAAGGGCTTCTCAAGAAAACTTCCTTGTTTGTGAAAGTGAACATGGACGGGATCCCAATCGGAAGAAAAGTCGATCTGAATGCCCATAGCTGCTACAAGACTTTATCTCAGACGCTGGACGACATGTTTAAACTCAGCGCAGCAGTCTGTGCTACACGTAAGTTTCTTTAACTAATGCAAAACCCACAATCATCTCACGAGCGCTTGTGCTTGATATCATATATCCATGCCAACTGTGAACGACATTGTTTTCTTAACTGATTCTGACGCTTTGTCAAAAAATAGGATCAAATGAAGAGGATCAAGTTGTAATGACAAGACCCTCGAATGTTTCATCTGAATTAGTGCTCACCTATGAAGACAAAGAAGGAGACTGGATGCTCGTTGGAGACGTTCCTTGGGAGTACGTCCCTTCGACTTCACATTATATATTTCCGACTGAACTTCTGCATCTCTAAATCTATCTTTTCCCTCTATATCCTGTTTCTACTAATGAATGTGATCGTGTTTATATTGACAATACCTTGCTACTGTGATTTTATCAGGATGTTTCTTAGCTCAGTGAAGAGGCTTAGAATCATGAGGACAGCTGATGCTAATGGATTTGGTATGTGAGCACTTTCGTATAAAAACTCTCACAAGCACACACGCACAATTTTTAGATGAGGTAGTTCAACATGGTATCAATCAAAGAAGATTATAAGCTCCTGATTGGCCCCCTTTTTTGTAAACCAGATTTATTCAACACTCAATCTTAACCATCTATCTTAGGGTGTGTTCAGAATCTTTTATTTGCAAAATAAATGGAATGTTTGTTGTCAAATTAAAGAATTTAAATTATTTGTTGATTTATTTGTGTTTTCGAGGTAAGATGTGGGGTTAAAAATTGGAGAGAGAAAATGTGAATGGTTAAAAAGTGGTATGAGAAATTGTGTAAATTAAATTAAAATAATCATTACAAATTAAATCATTTCCGAACACATCCTTAGTCAAACCTATCATTTTTGACTTTTCAAACATTTTTTAACCATACATCCTCCCAAAAATACTATTCAAAATCATAATTTTTCCCAAATAATGGATCTCGAACAAGGCCTAAGTCACTTAAGCCAAATTTAGTCTCTGTTGGGTAAGAGTTTGTTTATAAACGACGACGTGACAACATCTCGTTATTATTTTTTTTTTTTTTAAAAGTAAAAAATTTTGGGCAGCCGAAATTAGATTGTTGACTTTTAGAAAAAATGATCCAATGAGATGTTATTGTGTATCCTTTATTAAACAAAATTTATAAACAAAAAGAGGTCCTCTCTTTAACAACTTAAGCTTTTAACTGAAGTGAGTCAACAATTTCTTCATGTCTATTTTATTTGTCTTTTTGATTGCAGCCCCAAGATCTAATGAAAGGAAGCAGATACAGTCGATGGCACCAATATAAATTATACTCCATATCTTATTATGCAGAATGAAGAAGAATGGGATGGGAAGATAAATAGAGATGGTGTTTGGTGGAAGAATTTTGTCGAGGCAACCATCGGTTTTGGTCGTCTTTGCTTGTATGATTTTTGGTCACTTGTTTACCGTGCTCTACACTTTCCAGTTTCAACACACAACATATATCATATATGCCACTCCCTGGGTGAGTTCTGGTCATATAGGTACACATCCTGCACTGAAAGTCATTGTAACTATGGGAGTTCCTGCTGGTTTTGTTCTCATTTTTATTTTTGTGTACCCTCATACTGTTCATCTTGTCTTCGTAATATATGCGTGGTTTTTATACACGAACACGACCTTGTTGGGATGGTGCAGTTTTGTTAATTCTTTTTTCATCAACAATCATACTCCATTCACCAGTCCACAAAGATACGTTCGTTTTCCTTTTTTGTTTGTGTCAAAATATATACTAATTATCCGAGTTATATTAGAGTGTATGGTATTGTTTAAAATGATTTTTTTAAAAAAATGAATAGTGATTTTTTAGGAGAAATGATGATTGAGATTTGATTGAAAAGTAAAAAGTTGTGGACTTGACTTTTGATGGATGGTTGAAATTGAGTACTGTAGAAAAATGAAAAAAATTTAATGGAAATCAAACAGGGGCTTAATGTGGTATCCTATTTAATTTAATATGCATTTTTATCAATAAATATGAACTCTCTCTCTCCCCTTCTCATAAAGATAGGTTCGTTTCTATTTTTACATAGATTAAAAAAAATATAATTAATATATATTGAAACTATAATATTTTATCTAATATACTCATACATTGAACAATGAGTTGTTCATATTTATGGATAATAATGCATATTAAATAATAAATAAGGATATATTAAAAAATTAAGATATTAATACTCTCTCAACAACAAAAGTGACTTATAATTTGTGACAAACAAAAAAGAAAAATGAGTATCTTTGTGCGAGGAGGGAGTAATAATTAATCAATGTAGGAGTATATTATGTAAAATATTAATAAATTTATAATCAAACATATATTAATTATGTTTTCTTAATATGTGTGAAAATAGAAACGAGCCTGTAGTTATAGGACAGACAGTATATAATAGTAAATTTCGTCAATCGAAAAAACTGACAAGAATCAGAGTAACTTGATGTTTTGTAACGTAAAATGAGCTTAAATGCTACAAGGAAAAGTAAATTGACACATTTTTTGCTTTGTGTGCAGTAAATAGTGCACCATTGCTCAATAATTCTGCATATATGACAAAAAATACAGTGTTATTTGCAAGAAAGAATCTACTCTCCAAATGGGCATGAGATTGGCGTAACTTACTCAACAAAAACTAAAACTAGGTACAAATCAAAGAAGCAATGCAGAATTTGTCCTTACAGGAGGAGGCCGTTTACTGGTGATGTGCTAAATACCGGCCGATCTTTGTTGGCGAAATTTCCTCCATTGTTGCTGCTACTTTTTCTCCGAGGTTTAGCCTCTCCGAGCATTGTTAAAACATCCCTCATGGAAGGTCTATCCTTGGGGAGCTTGGCTGTACAAAGTATGGCGATTCGTAGGACTAACATCATCTCTTCTTGAACATGTTTAGTGTTTCCTACAGTTGGATCTAGAGCTTCTTCTAATGATTTATCGCGCATTTTTCTGCGCATCCATCCTACAATATCGACAGATTCTCCGAATTCAGGGTCCAACGGCCTTCTCCCGGTGAGAAGTTCCATTAGTACTACTCCGTAGCTGTAAATATCGCTCTTTTCATCAACTTTTAACGAGTATCCATATTCTGTGAATCAAACTGTTTATATCAGTAAAATTTGAATAAGGTAAACTAATGGAAAAACAGAAGAAAAGCTCACCAGGGGCTATGTATCCGTACGATCCTGCGATTACTGAGACTGTCTCGTTCTTCTTAAGCATCATTTTCGCCAGTCCAAAATCGGCAACTCTTGCCTCGAGATTGGCGTCAAGCAATATGTTGTTCGACTTAACATCCCGGTGGATCACTGGTGGAAAACAGTCATGGTGGAGGTATGCGAGTCCCTGTGCAACTCCTAGCGCGATATTATAGCGCGAAACCCATTCGACCAGCAGCCTTTCGGCTTGTTTTCCATGTAAAGCTTCTCCAAGGCTTCCGTTTTGCATGTACTCGTAAATTATCATCGAATCTGAATCATTCTGAAGAAATCCTAATAGTCTCACAATGTTCCTATGTCTTAGTTTAGCTAAGAGGTTAACTTCACCCACAAGATCTCCACTGCCTCCTCCCATTTCGATATCAGTTGCTGATCTCCACAGTTTCTTGACTGCAACTGTTGTACTTAGCCGTTGAATCTCGGCCTTGTAAACTGTCCCGGTCGCCCCCATACCAATCACATTCGATTCCTTAACACAATATAGGATATCCTTGGTACTGAAGCCGAGCCTCTGGAATGCCATCAATCTCCAAGGCCACTCTCCACTGCCCATTTCAAAATTTTCCTCGAAGCAGTTCCCGTCGTCGTAAAATCTACGGTACAAAGTTCGAGCGCCAAAAGCTGCTATAACAAGAGCTAGAAGCGCCGAAATTCCAATTATCCATCCTGCAATGATGTGTTTTACGTGGAGGCCTCGCTGTTTTGAAGCGTAAGCCTTGTTGTAAGAGCACGGAGGAAGCACGCCGCCACAAAGACCAGCATTGCCAACAAGATCATCTGGATTTATACTTCTTAGCATGCCATTTGCAGGGACAGACCCCTCCAGCTTGTTATAAGACACATTGAGCATTTCTAAGGCTGGTAAATTCCCAAAATTTTCAGGTATTCCTCCGGTCAGAGAGTTATTAGATAGATCCAAAACGGCCAATGTGGGCATCGTGGCTATTGCTTTCGGGATCGTCCCGCTAAACCGGTTGTTCCGAAGATTCAGAGTCACTAATGTCTCACATGAAGCAATACTAGCTGGAATGCTTCCAGTGAAGTGGTTTGAGGAGAGATCTAGCACAGAAAGTGAAGGACAGTCTTGGAACTGATCAGGTATTTCTCCTACCAAGTTATTACCAGAGGCCAAGAAGTTTTGCAATTTCGGAATCGAAAGAATGGAGGAAGGAAGTGAGGACTGAAGGCAGTTTTTCGACAAATCAATAAAAGAAAGAGAAGTAGAAGCCGAAAGATCATTTGGAATTTGACCGGTGAGACTATTATTTGCGAGCTCCAGCCTTTGAAGTTTCTCAAGTTTTCCTAAGTTAACCGGGATTGTGCCGGAAAGAAGATTATTTTGCATTCTTACGCGAACTAGGGACGTGCAAGTTGATAAACCAGACGGAATCGGACCGGAGAAAGCATTGTTGAATAAGATGAGCTTAGTGAGGTTACCTTTATCGCATAAACTGGCTGGGATTGGACCAGAAAAGGCGTTGGATGAAATATCCAGCCACTGAAGTGGCGAACTGCGGCCGAGGTCATTTGGCAAAGAAC
This sequence comes from Ligustrum vulgare, assembly GCA_963555705.1. Taxonomy (NCBI): domain Eukaryota; kingdom Viridiplantae; phylum Streptophyta; class Magnoliopsida; order Lamiales; family Oleaceae; genus Ligustrum; species Ligustrum vulgare. Next base: position 3,252,110 of record OY743180.1, read on the forward strand.
CTGACAAAGAATTGTTCCATAGTTCCAGCACCTCCAGTTGAGTTAACTCCCCAATTGCAGCAGGAACAGAACCTGATAACTGGTTGCACATCAGATTCAGAACCTGCAAATGCTTGAGATTTGCTATTTCACCCGGAATTTCTCCTTCTAACATGTTATCTGATAAGTCAAGAAACTGTAACCAAGTTATGTTACCAATTTCTGGTGGAATTCTTCCCTCCAATTTGTTCTTGTACAAGAAAACCGTCTTGAGGAACTTCAACTTTCCCAATTCTGCTGGAATCGAGCCGCCAAGATTGCCTATCGCCAGGTCCAGGTAACTGAGATTGGTGAGATTTCCAAACTCAGCAGGAATTCGACCTTCAAATTCGTTGTATCCAAGAACCATTGTCTCGAGCGATGAAAGCTCGCCTAGCTCTCCCGGTATCTGGCCAGTAAGATTGTTCCCGGATACGCCAAGATACTTCAACTTCCCAAGATTCTTGTACGACTTTGGAATCGAACCCTCAAAGAAATTCCCGCGCAAATCCAAGCTCTCGAGCAATGTAGCATTTCCAAGATCCTCAGGAAGATAACCCGACAAGTTATTCCCCGAGGCGTTCAACGCTATCAATGTAGCTGCCATTCCAAGACCAGCAGGGAACCTGTCAATGAACAAGTTCTGGCTCAGATCGATGATCTTGATTGCAGTAAAATTGGACCAAGATTTCGGCAATGGCGAAGAAAATCCATTGCAGCACACGTTTAAATAGCTCAGACTTTGTAACCGCTGGATTTCGTTCGATAAAATCCCACTGAGGTTCATGTGGGAAAGATCAAGCTTCTCCAATGCACCATTGGAGTTGCATTCAACTCCAGTCCAGTTGCAGTGAACGGAACTGTTCTTCATCACCCCATCAGGCAATTTCCAATCCTTAAGCTGATCCAATGGATCAACAAGACTCGATTTTATCGACAATAAAACCGACACCTCATCCACCACCTCAGAATTAACAAAAAAATAACAACACATATAACCATAAAAGAAAAGAAATAATAACTTGGTTTTCAACTCCATTTTTCCTCTCTAAAAAACTCTCACTTTCTCACCATTCTTTTACGAATTCGGTGATCTGTCCGGCATGGTAGAGCTGGAGAGTGTAACAGTTTTATATGAAAAACCGCAAGGAGAGAAGATTACAGGATCGGTTAGTGTTGAAATATATATATAATATGATATAATCATATGGAAATTATTAGTGTTTTTTATTTTTAATTTTTTTAAAAAAATAACAACTCGTGAGATCTTGGGTTCTGTAATAGCTGGAAATTTTGGAATTTATGGAAATTGACCCCGACATGAATTATGGAGAGAATGTGTTCTTAGAACAATTTTTATCATCGTGTCATTTCTTGACATCTTGTTCTGTTATTAGCAGTCAACTTAATTCAGTAAAATTAGAGATAGTAATTAAAATCTAAATTCTAATATAAATTAAAAGTCAACAATTAATTTCAACCACATATCCACATCTTTCCAGCTACACATCTCATAAACTTTTATCAAAATGTACTAAAATTCTGATTTTAATCTCCAAATCATTTTTTTTATTGGTTTTGAGCCCTTATTTGAGCCCCATTATTTCAATTTATAATTTGAGTTTTGAAAATCTAATGATTAAAAAGTGATTTAAAAAGTAAAAAATTGTGGACTTGACTTTTTTGGATGGTTGAGATTGATTACTGTAGAAAAATTTGTATTTTTAATGAGAAATAATGGGGCTCAAACAAGGGCTGAATATGTATTTAAAAAATAATTAAAGGAGACGCTAAATGAAAATATTATAATCCACTTGAAAAAGATGAAGTCATATTTAATTCAGTCTAACACGTTGGACATCAGTTTAATTTGACCATTTTTTTAAAATTCATTTTCAACCACACATTTAATAATTTTAATTAAAACTTCCTAAAATATGATTTTTAACTAAATCAAATAGAGGCTAAACATACCATAATAATTTAACTATTTAGTGCATATCACACGTTTGTTATCGTTTCAAAAGTCAATAGAAACTCCGCAATTTTAAGTGCCATTGAAGATCTTGGTTTTTCTTAAAGCAAAACGAACTCAAAAGGCATAGATCTAATTTTGGTTAAAAAGTTCCTTTAAGCACTGTACAAAAGCATGGTGGAATATCAATGATTTGGATTTCTTCTAATGAAAGGGAGCTTCCAACTTCCAAGAATGACAAACATTCATTAGTTAAGGACCTATCACCTAAGGTTACTCCATTGTTAAGGTTGGCCCCACCCCACCCCTAAAGGTTGAAGAAAAGTTTAAAATGAGGACACAAAGATTGCTATTAATGGAATATTTCCATGTTAAGAAGCCCTTCTAATTTTATATCAAGTTTTTTCTTCTTTTTTCACCTTCATTTTTCAAAATCATTTTGGATTGATATTTCAATTTTATTTTTTTTTATTCTTTTTGTTAATTTCTTATGATATCACAACTCCAAACAATTGGTCCCATTTTTTCTCAAATTCATTTTCAACCACATATTTCATATAATTCACTTAATCATTTTTATCTAAAAAATTAAGGGGCTAAATGTGAGTGGACGATTTGAAAAGTCGTATTTAGCCAACACATTTAAGCTCCTAATCCCGTGTTCTTGAATTATGGAAGAGATTTCGGGCAAAATGGAGTGTCAAGGCTACTAGTTAAAGAAAGTAAAAATATTAGCGACAAGTTCTATTTAGTACGTTATATTCAATATAACAAGATCGATAAAATTCAAGAGAATAAATAAGTATAAAATTTATTATTCGTTAAACATTCACTCTAGTGTGAAAATCATATCACGAGTTGTTAGTTAAATACAAATAGGGAGAGAGCATAACATGGAGAGAAAATTAAGAAGAAATGCAATCATTCATAGTCTCAAAAAATATTTAGCCAAACATTTTATTTAACACAATAAACAGTCCAAATTCACATGCAACACATATGAGGAGAGTAATTTAAAACGATAGTGCTGTGTCACTACGCAGTATGTGCTAGTAAAGTTGACGGAGCCCATGTGAAATCTCACCTTCCTTAGTAATATCCTCTCTATCTCTCTCCTCCCTCCTATTATTAGAGAGAGAAGTGAGGGTGAACTCATTCTTTACTAGTGTGTGTTGGCATGTATGTGTATGTTTATGTATCTATAGTTGTTAAATGTATTTTAAGACTTGTGGGGGTTTCATGGGGAGGGTGGGTAGAAAATTACATGCCTTCACATGGGACATATAAGGGCCAGCAAGGAATTGCATGATTAATAAGAGGGAATCATAGCGGTGTTGATTGCACATGCATGTGGCACATGTATGGAGTGTGGGACCAGGTTTTCCTGTGGGCCCACAAAAGTGAATTTTGGAAAATATTGATTTTTAATTAATTTTGAATGTGTATTGTCAAAAAAAAGGTAGTTTAGAGGTTGAGATTCTCATAAATTACTAAAGACAAATTATGAACAGAGAGTATGGGCGGAACCAAGGGGTGGCCGACTAGGCTCTGACCCACCCCAAATTGGGAAAATTCTCAAACCTTCAAGAAAAAAAATTGAATTAAAGCAAACCCATCTCAAATCTTGAAGCTGGTTCCATCCCTGATAGAGAGCTTATGTTTCACATTCACTCAAGAAGGATCATGCACACGTGTGCCAAGGAGCCCGCGGGTATATTGAGGTGGTGGAGGTGATATTAGTCTAGCTAATGGCATTGTTCGATTTGAGAAAACTTAGATGGAGTGTGTTGTTGCGCATAAAACCAGAACAATCAACATGTCAAGTTACTTCTTTTATTTAAGAATGATCCAACCAAGTCCACAAGAAACTAAACCCGATGATTGAGTTAAGAAAGAAATTGAGGTCGATAGAATGACTTGGGACCAATATGTGAACAACCTCTATATGTTGGTAACCCAAGCCATAGTGAGCAATGGTTGGGTACTCCCATCTCAAATATTTCCCTTTGCTTCATCACTGATAAAAATCTTCAGCTCATGTCTATATGTAGCCAGATCCACGATGGAAGCATCACTCCAATCACATAGGAAAAGTGAACATAACTTTTTCTTCGATAGATTAGAGACCTTAGCCAACCACTTAACTCGTCTAATTCTTAAATCGGCTCTACTTAGAAGTAAACTTAGGTGATCCCAAATATAAGATATAACCAAAGATGCCTATCCCATTTTTTTAACTGCCAAGCAATCTCTTGAATTTTTTTAATTTTTTTAATTATTGAATCACAATATCACATCAGATTGAGTTTTCTCAGTCAAGCAAAGAGCCAAAGACCCCTGTTGAATTCAAACATCAACATCACTTGGTTTCGAGAAGTCCGAGATTCATGTAGACACTCTTAGCTCTTAACCTGACATAGTCAGTCATAGCTGTGGTGTATTCATGTTTGTCATTTGATGAATCCATCACTTCTGTTACTAACTGTAGTGAGCGGCTAATTCAAATGTCAATTAAATTATTGCAATTAATCAGATCAAAAGATTATTGACTTCTTATATTCTTACAAGATATGCCTAAAGATGGACAAGTTACAACCTTCTCATTTAATTCCATATTTAATTAAAGTGGATTTCTCTCTCCATGTCCTTTTACTCGGAAAATTTTGCAACAAAGTCCTGCATGTTGCCTAAAAAAGTAGTTGAAATGCCACTTTTAAGCATGACTAAAGATGCTATAAGAAAGCAGAACATTATCTTTATTGATAGAGCAACAAGTCAGAAATTAAAGCAAGAACATTTCATATTTTCATAACCTTCAACGAATGACAAACTTCCATAAAATCAGCAAAGGGAAATTTCCCTAGGAAGGTTACATTAGATAAGACTTTTCAACCTAGACTTGTAAAAAAAATTAAAAATAGAGACAAATGTTTAGTTCAAAATCACATGGCATGTCTAGACTGACTGAACAATATAATCAACCTGATCTAAACTTACTTTTCTTCTTAGTAGTATCCCCTTTTATCCAACCCACCTCAGAGAATATAAGAAATTGGTTTCACTTCAACAGACTTATGCATAATAGGTTACCTAATCCGGCTCGTATAATTGTCTATCGAGTAGTCCTCAACAGCACATGTAGATAAGGGCTAACTAGTGCCCATCACGAAAAACTAGCAACCTAGTACATGTTTAGTACACACGCATTACTAGATACGACTGAATAATGTAATGAACGATTTATCTTTTATGATTCATTAGCAGTATTCATCATTTATTCAGTTATCCCTACCAAACATGATTGTAGCATGGGTATAACCTATCTCTATGTTTTGTCTACTATATAGAAGTCATTTTTTGTATACTCGTGTATTTTATTATGATGGAGGGACTTGTTTGGCCCCCGAGATGAACGCTTTAATCTCATCCCAGCTGGAGACGGTGTAAAGAACCCCAGAGGACCCTTTCCAGTTTAAACAACCACTTTCATCAAGTACTCTTTGTTTATTAACTAAGCTGGAGAATAAGGGAACAAAAGAAATACCAAATCGACTCCCCAGTTTCATAAGACTGCCACTCAAGCCAAACACGATACCAAAATCTGCTTTGAGCAAGGAAAGCAAATCGCCAATTGAACCTCCAATGTAAACCGTCAGAGGCTTGCTACCATTTTTGCTGTCCCTGGTGATGTCATTGAAGACTTGAAGCTTGTCCACGGGAGACTCCATCTTCATCATATTGCCGGTGGAAATAGATTCTTCATAAACTAAGCAGTTCGAATGCACATTCGGCACACACAGGTCCCCTGCTTAATGGAGAAGGAAATTAGAATGTCCATGACAAAAAAATAAAGCATAGTCATCACAATTTTACAAAAAGATAGCGACCAATTGTTACAAAAGATGCGGATCTCTCAATGAATTGCTTACATAAAAAAGGTTTACTTATTTAGCCAAGAAAACAAAAAATGCGAAAAAAAATTGTTTACACGAGCATACCTGATGAAGATGAGGACTTAATGAGATCATCACACCAACAGTATGATAAAAGGTCAAAATCTGTCGCAAACGGTTCTCTTTTCATAAGATCCTGAAGAACTGTTTACAACCATCCTGAGAAGAGAGGTGCACCCAAGCCCTTCTTATATCTGTTAGACTCAATTCTCTCAGTAAATTAGAATCGAACACTCATTTGCTCCAGTGCTTTGCATAGACCTTCACAATCAAGTCCCTTGACTGCCATCATATTATCAGGAAAAGTCAGGATTCCTATCAACTAAGGGCCCATTAGGCAGGGTTTTTGAAAAGCCAAAAACTACTTCTAAGATTAAGAAGCTACGTATAGACCTATTTGGATAATTGTGTGTGGTTAGAAAAGCTTTTAGAAGAAGCAGAAACCGAGCCAAACGGCCCAAATATATGCTGAACTTGCTTTCGATTATCAAATCTTGGAGAAATTTATTGATACCTGCTTCATTGGGCGTGATGCTTTCTATGCATTGTCATACTCTTCTATATATTGGCTGAAAAGATTACTCCACATCATTCGGATATCAGCAGATGACGCTTAAGAAGGATGCGTTTCACCGCCACTAAGATCAGCCTTGCTGCTACAATTGCAATCTCTGCTAAAAGTGCAGAGGAATCTATGGCAGTGCACGTTAAGTCAAAGTCACAAAATATAATGGGATTCTCTTCAGCACTTTTGTAGAGTTGAGAAACGAGGGCTACACTACAGTTAATAACTGATTGAGTTGTATGAATTCTAACTCGAGTATCATAGCTTGATGATAGATCCCTCAAATTTTTTCCAAGGAAAGACAGTTTAGCCAACAGCCACTTCTTGTGAATGGGTTTACTTTCCTCAGGGTCCATAAGAGATGGGGATATCCTTACAAAGTTATAGAGCCTCATGCAGGGTGCAATGGCACTCAGTGTATATGCAGCGAGATTTGTTTTCTCAAAAGGAGTAACTATTTTATTTGGGAATTTCTCTCCTCCCACTTTCCCTGCTGCCGTTTCCAGCAAGAATTATATGTATTTGACCATTGCAGTTTGGCACACGCTCTCTTTTGGGGGCTCAATGCCCCATTCCAGCAGCATCAAACATCTATAAAATCTAATTCCAGAACATGTACACAATGAATTGTAAAGTCATTATGAGAAATAAGATATAAAAGTCGAAGCGACCCATTCCCTTTCCCCTTTCTCCTACCCAATTGTACCAAGTACAAATGACTTCATTAATCACTTTAGGATCAGTTGCAAATAATGGCTATCAAATTATATTCTCAATTCCATTTGTTATTTGTGCCACCGAGATTATAAGAGAGATCCAAGAAACCACTTCTTGGGGAAGAAATGCTATGAAACATACCCAAAATTTCTTTCTCCAAATAGAAAAAAATAAGCATTGAAGCTACGTCCAGAACGAGAAATCAAGATAATAAAACAATAACATAAATTTTTTGTAATTTTTATTTATCATAGGTCTAGAAAAACAATATATTTCTGAAAAATAACATAAAATGGATAAATTGAAAAAAAAAAAAAAAAAAATAGTAAAATGATTACATGGATAAGAGTATCTAGGTTTCTAAGCCTCTTCAAGACGTGTTTTCATAACATTGTAATGGCTTCCTTGTCTTCATCATCATCTGCATATTCCTCTCCTAGTTCATACCTGGCAAAACATTATGCCTCAGCCTATTGAATATCTGAATAAAACTTTGATCATCAAAAAAGATACACCCTCCATTCCTATTAATTCTTCTTTGATCTCCAATTCTCTATTACATAAAGATTGTCCTATTTGAACTTCAAGATAACTTGTCCTATTGATATTGAACTTCAAGATAACTTTTTAAAATTTGTTATCCACTAATTAGTACAACCTTCTCTATTTATATATTTCATAATTTCTTCTAATTATAATTTCATAATGAAATTTCATGCTAAAAAATTACTATTTTGACCAAGAAAAAAAAATCAGGCAAGAACATATATTGTATGGAGAGAGAGAGAGAGAGAGAGAGAGAGAGAGAGAGAGAGAGAGAGAGAGAGAGAGAGAGAGAGAGAGAGAGAGAGAGAGAGACATCTTGAGAGATGCAATGAAGAAAAGTGTAAGAATCCAATGTGCACCAGAGGCTAAGCAAATTATAAAAGTACTGTAAAGAACAGAAACCCTTTCATTCTTGAACTTATTCCATAGCCTTGTAGCTATGCCTTCTTCATCAGATCCACTCAACCCAAAACCTTCCGGCTCCCATTTTCTTCAAAATTATAATTATAGCAAAACCCAACAACAGTGTGCAGCTTTTTATGTAGTAACTAGTGGAGTGTCGTACGTCAGTTTGTGATGCGATATTGACCGAATAGTTCGACAAACAATAGATAGTTCAAATTCATTAGAAAATGAAATTGATGATAAAGAGACGATAATAACCTCAGATACAGTCATCAAAAAGAGTTTGACGGGACTGGTTAAGGACTTAAAGAGTGGAAGTGGAGAAACAATTCTAGAACATTAATCATCCCCCAAGCTTGATAAAAAGTAAATAAATAAGGTTAACCGTTAACCCATTGGAAATAATTTTTTACTCATTTAGCAAGGAAATCATTTCAATGCTTCATTCATAAATCTATGAGAAAGCATGTCTACATGACCACAGAACCTAACCCATTGGAAATAAATTTTTACTCATTCTGCAAGGAAATCATTTCAATGCTTCATTCATAAATCTATGAGAAAGCATATCTACATTAACATGACCACAGGCAAATATTAAACATATGTATCGTTGTAAATGTACCGTCCATCAAAGGATGCTAAAAAAAACAGCCGATTCAAGATATAAAACTGACCATAAATTGTTATGTTGACATTAGGTAGAAAAAAGATGAGTCTGATGAGCAAAGCTCAAATCAGCATCTTAGCAGTCCATCCACCATGATGCCAGGAATCATGTTTGTCATTCTGATCCTTGACTCCGATCATTATAAGGGCAAGTATTCCGAAAAACAAGAAATTCCCGAAGCTGACACAAAGAACTGCTTGTATCTGAAAGTATTCCTTTGGGACTTGGGAGATACTCTGAAGTGTTTATCACTGTATAGAAATTCATGACATTGCCTGCATATCTTTTTATAACCTGCAGATAAACTATAGAATAACTAAGGAACAAAACTGTACACGTCAAATGCATGGGAATAATCTTAAAGACAGAATTAAAAAATAAATAAATTAAGGTTGGTTAATGATTCATACCTGGGAAATAAACATGTAGCTTATCTTTAGATTCTTTCTTCACAACGATGCCTTCTCACCATACATCATGCCACCAAGCATCAACACTGTCAACACACTGGGGCGACTTCAAAAATATACTTACACAGCTAGAAGACCCTCTTCCATTATAATATCTTGCAACAGTATAGAACCCATCTTCTTCATTTTCTTATGAAGATTAAAGAGTAAGAGACGCATGATATCGCTTTCTGTATGAGATTTATCACCAACAACAAAAACATGAAATCTGTTCCTAACTTCAATCCAACTGCAACCTGGCTGTTTTTTCAACCCCTTCTCCTTCATCTTCAATCTATGGAATGCAGCCTCTTTCCATTTACCGTTGGAAGCATATATATTAGACATAAGCATATAAGTGCCTGCATTTTCTGGTTCCATATCCAAAAGATGGTTTGCTACAAGATTTCCTACATCTGAATCACCATGAATGTTGCATCCCGCGAGAAGAGCCCCCCATACACCTGCTGATACTTTTTTTGGAAGCTGTTCTATAAGATCGTATGCCTCCCTGAGCCTCCCTGATCTACCACAGAGATCAACAAGGCATGTATAATGATCGTCTCTCACTTCTATGCATTCATCTCTCAAAAGCATATCAAAATATTTCAACCCTTGCTCCACCAGACCAGCATGGCTGCAAGCAGAAAGCAATCCAACATAGGTAGCATCATTTGGTTTGAAACCCATATCTTTCATTTCTTTGAACACCGTGATTGCCTCTTTTCCACATCCGTGGTGAGAGTATGCTGCAATCATAGTATTCCAAGAGATCAAATCCCTCTTCCGTTTAAACCCTTCCTCAAACATTTTTCTAGCCATAGCCAGCTCTCCACATTTTGAGTACATATTTATCAGTGCTGATATGACAAATTCACTTTCCTGATGGACTGTCTTGCTAATTACTTGGTGGACTTGCTTTCCCTCGCCAAGACCTGCTAAGTCACTACAAGCACCCAGAACACTCACAAAAGTTCCTTCATTAGGATTCACACTGCTCTCCTTCTTCATGTTAAAGAATGTTTTCAACGCCTCTTCACTTTGGCAATCTTGCAGGTATCCATGAATCAATGCAGTCCAAGAAACAACATTCTTCTTCGGCATCTTATTAAATAACTTCCTCGCCTTCTCTAAATCCTTGTTTTGAACAAACCCAGAAATCATTGTATTCCAAGATGGCACATCCTTCTCTGGCATTCTCTTAAACAAATTGAATGCTTCATCTAGCTTCAAATTTTGGGCGTACCCAGTAATCATTGCATTCCAAGAAACCACATTCCTCTCAGGCATGGTATCAAAAAGCACTCTAGCCTCTTCAATCCTCCCTTTCCTCGCCAATCCTGAAATCATAATTGTCCAAGAAATTACATCCCTTTGAGGCATTCGATCAAAAAGGCCCCTTGCATCCTTCATCTTCCCATAATTTACCAGCCCTGCAATCACCATGTTCCAAGAGACCACATTCCTCTCCTTCATCCTTTCGAACAACTCCAAGGCCTTTTCAATTCTATCACTTTGCACATACCCATCAATCATAGTGTTCCAAGAAATCACATTCTTCTCTGGCATTTCATCAAAAAGCCTCTCAGCCTCAAAAATTCTCTTCATTTTAACATACCCCGAAATCATAGCTGTCCAAGTGACCACATTTTTCTTGGCGTCAACTCTATCAAACAGTTCTCTGGCCTCTTTCAACATCCCACACTTTATGTAACCCGAAATTAATGCAGTCCATGAAATGACATCTGGGTCAGGAGTTTCATCAAATAACTTACGTGCTTCAGAAATTCGACCCTCCTTACATAGCTTAGTGATCTTCCAATTTGTCTTGGCTACATCTTGTCTGAATGTATAATCCAATTTGGGCAGGGAGAACCCTGGAGTTCTTTGAATTTGAATCACTGAGTGGTACAAATTGAATAGACGATAATCATGTAGGACCCTGATATAGTGTAGCCTAGAAATTGAAGTGTAGAGCCAAGTGAAAAGTGTTGGTTTGGTGAAATTAATACATTTTCTAAGAGGACTTGATGCTTTACAAAATGCTGACATTTCAGTTTTATGCTGAAATTGGATCAGAACCTGTCAATGAATCAATGGATAAATGCTCGAGCCAAAATATCCTGTCCCGCGGCTGCATCAGAGGTTATGAACTAGTATTACAGCTTTATTGCGATGGGCTCCGATCGTAAGGTATATTTTAAAATTCAATGGAAATGAAACCACCAAGAACAAGGAGAAGAGAAGACACACCTTCAAGAACCAGCAAAGAAATGAGCCAAAACCAACAAGAAACGTGAAAAAAAAAAAAAAACCCAATAATGAATCCATCAAAATCAAGGAAATTATTTTATTGGAATAATTTTCAATACATCTATCATCATACCAGAAAATCACAAAATCTTCACATTAAGATTCTGGGGATAAATAAAGAGTCCAATTTTATTTTTATTTTATTTATTTATTTATTTTTTTTGGGGGGGGGGGGGGGGGGGGGGGAGAACTAAAATTATTGTCAATTCAGTGGCAAACATTTCTCTCATTTCTGCAAACCAACACTAACGAGAACAGAAAAATGAAAAGGATAAAAATGTTCCTGGCTCAAAAGCTTATTTGCAGCAGCTGTATCACATTTTATTATTGCTTCTTTTGAACCCTAATGTGAAGATAAGGAATGCTAGTAAGTTATGGAAACTCTAACCTAAAGCTTCAATATGATGACTAAGAAGGAACCACCGCTTCCAGATTTAAATGCCACATTAGTTTGACATACGAGAACTTTCTATAACATGTCAAATTATAATTCCAAGTTACCAATTTTATCGGGGAAAAGAAGAACTATAAGAAACCACCCCACCCCACCCCCAAACAAAAACAAAAAAAAAAAAAAATTCAAGAACGTGAAAAAGAAAAGCTTAGGAAAAATATAAAATACCCATCTTCCTTGTCACATATCTGATGATGGATTGTAGATTTAGCATAACAGCTACTTGAAATTTATGATTCTTCCAGCCCCTCGACTGCTGACCCCCTCCCAGCAAAAAACATCCCAACCAACATTAAAAACATTGAAGAATACTGAGATGATTCATCAAGATAAAGGATTCTAAATAATCTTTTCCAGTAATTAGACAGTAACTACATAACTATTATTAGTCACAAAAGAAATTTTATAAAAAAGGGACTGTAACAAAGATGACCATCAGCAAATTAAAGGCTGAATCTAAAATCATTCTAAAAACGCCATTTTGCTGCTTCTCTTCCTCCAGCCGGGCAACATTTTACACGGCAAAATGGTGCCCAGCTACAGTGCATCTGGGCCCATTTATTTATTTCCATTCACTTTTGTTTTTTATTTTTTTGTCCCTATTTCATTTGTTCTTTTTCATTTTGGTCACTACACTTTTGTTTAGTTTGTTTTAAAAAAAAAGTTATGTAAATTTGAGATTGTCCATAAATTTTTCTAGTTAAGTAAATTGTAGTGTTTTTTTTAATTCAATCGTAGTTAAACGTTAATGATTATATTTTTAATAAAGTAATAGCAAATAGAAAATTTGTACAATAAAATGTAACACATTAAAGTTTGATTATCGAATGCGACAAACACATACATTACAAAGATGAGAGAATCTTCGAATAACTAGACGCAGTGACGAATCCAGGAATCGAAATCAGCTAGGGTGACCGTTGACTAGTCAACAGTCAAATATTGACCATTGACCAGTCACCGGCCGGTGCTTGTGAATAAAATATGTGAAAATATTTTTAATAAGTACGCAGCTTATCAAACAATACGAAAATCATATAACATAAAAAATATAATCCGATTTAAGCCGTAATAATATTGAAAAGTGTTTAGTACAACTCCAATTTCAATTTGTGAATCATTTAACAATTAAATTATACAATTCCACTTTTCATGTCTGTAAATTATTTAACAATTAAATTACTCAATCCCAAATTCTCAATTATCAAGTCCCAACTAAATCGTTTAACAATTAACACAACATCTCAAGTCTCAACATTGTTAAGTAAATGTTCAAAATCAGTAAAATTCACACACATTAAACACTAACAGCCACAGGCTAGCAGGCAATAGCAACTCAGCAAGGAAAGAAATAATCAGTTAATCACACTTTCAGCGTCACAGAATTGCAGGCAATCCAAGCAAATAAGCATGAAAGGACAAAGGACTAGAGCAAACTAACCTTCAACAATTGAATTTCAAAAGGGCGTGCAGCAGGGAGTCAGGGACGGACTGGCGGACTGCGGACTATCGTGCGCCGTGCGGTGAGTCGGTGACCACCGGTGTGACGGTCAACGGGTGCGTGAAGGTGTAGCATAGCAAGGTAGCAGCAATCTCCAGTCCACTGCTCCAGCATCCAGGCTCCAATCGGATTAGGACGAGAGTCAGAGAGAGAGAACGATGCGCGTTTCAGCGTTTGGACCCTTCGGCAAATGGTAACTGATTGGGCTTTTCAATTTTTCCTTGGACTTCATCTGGGCTGGCAACGGTGACGGAAAAAATCTGGAAATTATACATAAATTGAGCTTTTTTGGGCCAGGTTGTGGCCCAATTAAACTGAACCGTGAATCCAACACGGATAGCCGCATCGGCTGACCATGTGGTGCATCGACTGGACGACACGTAATTTAAATTAAAACACAACACAAACAATAGAACAAATATTTAACTACATGCAAGAGTTGTTCCATAGCCACTTAGACCATCGAATAATGAACTGAATGAGCTTGAGTCCGATTGACTTTCATTTAATTGTTGTTGGGTCCTTTTTCGAATGATCCGATGTTTTTTACCCCCTATAAGCTCATAAGGAAGCATAGATCGCTCTAAGAAATGCTTTGATCGAGCACTTATGGGACAAATGTAGCAACCCCTATGTTATTTCACAAGTTGTGTCAATACTACGTATTATATATCCATTTTTTAAATTTTCATGTTTGTTTCTTGAATTTTCAGTTAATAAAAAGTTTAATTTTAATTAGGTTAAGACAATATTAATTTTTAAGTGTTCAAAATAATTAATTTTATAAAATATAAATTATTAAATATAAATTGATCGGTATATTTTTTGGTCATTACATTATCAAAATATTACTTTTTATATTTATGTTTGAAGCCCAAGGTCATGCTTTGGGCCGACCTCTTCTATGACCCGAGATCAAATTTTGGGTCGACCTCTTCTATGGCCCGATGTCACATTTTGGGCCGATCTTATTTACAAAAACCAGCATAAATCTCGAGCTATGTAAAAAGCACAGTTTTAATAAAAGATTGATATCAAGGTCGTAACACATGGACAACCTATTCTTTCTGGGCAAGCCCGACCTCGTTGACCGACCTGTCTTTTGATAATCATAGGATAAGCCCGGCATATGGGTCCATTTATTCATAAAGCGTCATGATCTTGTAATGGACTGGACCTAACATTAAAACATTAATGGGCTATGTCTTGGGCCATACATCCTAGAAAATTAAGATAATGATGTAATTAAATTATTTTTACCTAAAAGAGAATCCAATTCACTTAAGGAGTATTCTTATAAGGTAACTTCTTTTAATTAAGAACTCTTTTCCTACTAGAATTGGAAGACTTATTCTGATTCTTATAAATAGGTCTCCTTCGTTCATAATTACATACACAATTATTCATATTTTCATAAGCTCTTGAATATTCTTTCTCTGTTATCTTCTTCTCCTTCAGAATACTAATTCTTACACCGGAGAGGTGACGAGGGCATCTCTCGTTGCCTTTTTTTGCAGGTTTCTTGGAGGCTTGGATCATTTTCTCCAACAAAATATCAGCATTTGATCTTGCCACGTCAAGGTCAGAAAAATTTCCGAAACAATTGGCGTCGTCTGTGAGAAATCGATCGAAAAATCATGTTCTTCAAAAATCGATTTCAAAATAAGTAAAAATCCAACAAATTAAACTAGTCACAATAAAAGGCCGGATGATCAAAACCTATACCCAAGCTGTCTCTCTAAACTGCATCTCAGTTCTCAGCTGCTAAATTGCAACTCCAACTTCTCCCCACCTCTCATCTTTCTCGACATCTCAAGCACAGACCTCAAAATTCGCAGATCACTCTTCCTCTGCCCAGCTTCCTCTTAGTCGCCGGCCTCACTCACCGTCGATTGCCATAGTAAGAACTCTGATGCTGCAACAAAGACACCCCCGACTACCACTTTCAAAATTGCGGCGAAGACTCACTTCGCCCTAACCCTCAACTGGCCCGTCCATCATCACCAAAGCCAGCGAGTTTTTTCCCCCAAAATCACTCCAACCCTTCTTAAATTCCAATTCAACCTCAGAAAATCATGAAACCTTCAAGCATGAGCACAGTCACAACTCCCGCTATTGACAAAGATTCACGGCTAAATACGCAACATGCTCTCAACCCCAGATTACAAATGGGTGTTGAATTTCATCACATCAACAACGATGAAATCAACGGTGCTGATGCAGCCGAAGCCGCCGCCCCCTGTAGTGCTCCAACCCTCAGCTCTTGTGGACCATGTGGCCCTTGTTAGTTTTCCCTTCCTCTTCAAACTCCACGGCGAGACCGTAGCTGGGGAAAGTGTTTCCAGTACTATTAGAGGCCTCATAGCAGGCTTTGGAATCGCTTGTGGTATAATTGGGGCATGTGGGAATGATGAGCAAGGAAACTTATTCGTTGATAGCATGGGCTCTTATAATGTTGATCTCTTGAGATTGAGGTTGAAGAATGGGCCCACCGCACAATGTTTTTGCTTAGTTGATGAATTGGGGAATCACGCACTGTGACCTTGTCTCTCTAGCACTGTAAAAGTTCGGGCAAATGAGTTGACAAGAAAGGATTTTAAGGGTTCCAAGTGGATAGTTCTATGATATGCAGTACATAATTTAGAAGTTATTCATGAAGCTATTATGATTTCCAAGCAAGAGGGTGTTTTTATTTCACTTGATCTAGCCAGTGTTGAGATGATGCGAAAGTTTAGGTCGCCACTTCTACAGTTATTGGAGTCAAGGAGCATAGACCTTTGCTTTGCCAATAAGACCAAGGCACTCCTTCTCTTAACAAACAGTTTCTGTAATACCCCAACTAAGAAAGCTTAAGAGAATTGATAGGTACTACTTATACCAACAAGGTGCACCTTCTTTTCCGGAAGTTCATCGTTAGAAACTCCACAGTTAAGCGTGCTTGGCTTGGAGAAATTCTGGGATGGGTGACCTCCTGGGAAGTTTTCTTGGGGAGCGTGTGAGTGAGGACAAAGCATGCTGAAAAGACTCGTGTTGGTACGGTGGGGACAGTACGTCATCATCTAACGGTCAGGACAGCCCGTTAAGTGGGACCCGGGTCGTTACAGTTTCAAGGGCAGTAAATCCTCAAGGTCACGGAAAAAATGATCACCATCGAGATCCATTTACTGGCCATACCATTCTCGAAACCAGGTGTACTCTAACCCTATTCATTAATCCTTGCATTAGCTGATAGAAATCTTGTGCGAGATTGATAAATTAAAATTTATGTAATCTCGTATGCTCTTGGATTATTTCTAGAATAATGGCTAATCAACCCTAAATATGGCTACTTATCTTAGCCAAATATGATCCCATGATGTATAAGTTAAATTCAATTTGGATTGCTTGCCGAATCAAAGGTTATAGGATCTGTTCCATGGTGGTTCATGCTATTTTTGATAATCTAAAACTTGTATGTCTTGGGAATGATAGTTGAATTCTAATCAATCTACTTTTAAAACTTGCTCTTAACACGATGTGTTCCAACCTCCAAATATAATTATCGAGCTCCTTGTTGCTCCCATTGACACTATTGAGATTTTGAAACCTCTGGAAAAATTTGTTAGCATTTTGAATTTCTTTGAAGGATTCTTAATAATTGAAGTGCACACAACATGTTTGTCAAAATGCCCACACCAAACATTTTCTTTGCAAAAGAGGGCTAAAAATAGCTTTGAGAACACTTCTGCACTCTTGAGCCTTTGGGAGCAATTTATAGCCTTCTAGTATATTTTTGTGGTGCAGTTTATATTTTCTGTTTGTTGTATCTTTGCGAAGGTTTGATTAATTGGATTTTTTGATTGCTAATTGCTCTGCTTTATTGGTATGCATTTTTGGTCAAGTGTTCAGCTTGTGCATGTGAATCAAAGCTTTTCTTGGCACTTTTCAGTTCATCGATAAGCCTATCAAACATGTCTTCATACCCATTTCCCTATTTACAAAGTTTTTCACTTGTGACTCACTTCGTCTCTTGCGGGCCACTACAATGTTCCCAGTTAACAATTTTCAAATGTAAAGAAAATACAAGACCATTGTCGAAAGTATTATGACAAGTTAATTTTCAAATTTAGAATGATGATGTGCAAATGATATACATTACTATCTGGTTCAAATTTTTCATGCTATATCCTAAGCAGTTTATATATGAACAAAAATCAAGGTAGATGGGTGATATATGAAAAGCCCAATTCAATCATTTTTCTTGATGGCTTTGACCCAATAATAAAAGAACACAGGTCATCAACCTTAGTTTCTTTATTTTGTTTAACCAATTCATAATCTTCCACGGATAGGAACCTATCAAGAACTGAAATTTGATTCAAGTCAATATCTTTGGCATTGCATACATTTCACTATTTCCACCTATAACTTAGCTAAGACGGGTGCAAGATGACTTCGAATGCAAATCCTCTGTGCCACATGCTGCACTTCTACATATTGAGTATCATTTTTGTGTCATTCACTGGATTTGTTCACCACATTTTTTGCAGAATTTTGCACTTGAGACTTACCTGGATGAGTCTCTAGTCACTATGTTATTACTTCCTTGCTAACATTAATAAAAAGGAAAATATTGAGGTGTTTTCATTCATTTGCTTCCATTGAAGAACGAAAAGCTTTTAAAGCTATGTCATTAGTTACTTGACATTTTATTGGATTTGATAAAGTTGAAGTAACCTTAATTTAACTTAAATTTATGTCCCTCCTGCGAAATTTGGATAAAACGCCTCAACCGGATCTCCTATCAATTATGGTGCAATATGGCCTCCAGTTGTGATTGTCGAGCCTTTTGATCAAAGCCTCCGATGCAACTACCGCTTAATACTGAGCAAGGATTTCCTTAGGTCCTTGGTCATTTATGGAACTACTTGAGGAATTTCCAAAAAAGAGGTGTTCCCTAACACTCTTTATTAATTCAATAATGTTTACATAATGTTGATCATGTGTTAAACCTCAAAAAATTTTGCAATCCTATATTATATGTGGTTACTGCTAAATAAAGAGATCATCAAATCTAGATAAGATTACTTATCTTTGCCTAATTTGATAATCGTTAAGTTGAGATTAAATTATTAAATCCACAATAGCTTGTGATATGTGGATTCAAGAAATATACTTTTCGATCATAAGATATTTGTTGGTCCCTCTATTTCTTAGGACAAGTCGAGAGTTGTGACCAAGACTCTAAATAGAAAGATTTCAGTACAATTCTGACAAAAGCATTATGATTTATGAGAAATATGCCTAAGGATTACAATATATTAATTATTAATCTTTGTGAAAATCATGAAAACCTCATAATATGTTAATATGCTTATTTAATTGATGAAATCCGATTGTAATCTTGTTATATACACGACCTCAAGTATGATCAAATCAATAATACCCAAGTTAAACTCAATTGCTTGCTGAATTTGAAGTTATTCACATGATGATTCATGTTATTTTTTGTGATCTAAAGTTTGTATAACTTGGAAACCAACTGAGTTAAATAGTAAATTATAAAGTGACTCACAAAATGATCAATTATATAAAACATCATATTTCTATGTGATCATCAATAGAAACACTTAAAATATTTTAGCATGACCTTTTCGGGTACAATCTACATTGATTGACACTCTCCAACAACCTTCTTCAATAACTAATCATATTAATGGAAAAAATGTTTGCTTTGAATCAATTAAAATTCATGGGTGTTTTAGCGGGAAATATGTGTTAGAGCCCGGCCTATAGCTAAAACAGGCTTGGGCTTATTACTCAACATAAGCTCGGCTTACTTCTTGCCTAAACATAAGCTCGGACTCATTAATTAGCAAGAGCTTGGCTTATCATTCCTTAGCATTAACTCGAGCTCATTACTTAAATATGAGCTCGGCCTATTATTTCCTAACACAAGCTCAGATGTATGTTAACATGAGCTCGACCTATAACTCCCGCTAAAACAGGCTTGGGCTTATTACTCAACATAAGCTCGGCTTATTTTTTTGCCTAAATATAAGCTTGAGCTCATTACTTAACATGAGATCGGCTTATTATTTCTTAACCTAAGCTCGAGCTTATTATTTCTTAACATGAGCTCGACTTATTGCTTTTCAACATAAATTAAAGATTATTACTTAACATAATCTCGGTTTATTCCTTACTTAAACATATCAATATGTTCTATTATTAATGCAAGCTATAATCCCTCGCTAATCTGATGTTAGCTTCTATGCCCTCCAGTCATCGAACGAAAATAACTGCGATAATTGCAGAAAGCCTACCAAACAATCACATTGGGAATGATTTACAAGGTCGACCACAAAGCATGACTTTATAAATTATCTCCTAAGAGCACAATGTCAAGTAATTTACAATATCCCATATGGCAAAGCGTTATAAATTATTTCCTTACAAATAATTTACAATGTCTCATATGGCAAGGCGTTACAAATTATTTCCTCGCAAATAATTTACAATGTCTCATATGGCATGACGTTACAAATTATTTCCTCACAAATAATTTACCATGTCTCATATGACAAGACATTACAAATTATTTCCTTACAAATAATTTACAATGTCTCATAGACAAGACGTTACAAATTATTTCCTCGCAAATAATTTACATTGTCTCATAAGGCAAGGCGTTACAAATTACTTCCTCGCAAATAATTTACAATGTCTCATATGGTAAGGCGTTACAAATTATTTCATTGCAAATAATTTACAATGTCTCATATGGCAAGACGTTACAAATTATTTCCTCGTAAGTAATTTACAATGTCTCACATGGTAAGGTGTTACAAATTATTTCCTCGCAAATAAATTACAAGGTCGACCAAAATGTCCAACCTGACGAATTAATTCAGCACAAGTAATTTACAGGGTCGACCATCATGCCCGGCCTCATAGATTGCTTCCCTACAAAGAGTTTATAAAGATGGCCTACCTGCCCGACCTACCAAACTATTTCTTTTTTACACAAATTCAAGGGTTTGATCCCTTTTTTGTACAAAAAGTCTACAACGTCGGCCTACCTGCCCGACCTATTTCCTTAAATTATACAGGGTCAAGGGTTTGACCCCTTTTTTGTGCAAAAGGTTTACCAGGTCGGCCTAAATGCTCGACCTGACTAACCATTCCCTTAAATTACACAAAGTCAAATAATTTAGAAGATCGGTCACATGGAACGACTTTATAAACTATTTCCTCAAAAATACAAAGTCAAAAGCATGACCACTTCTTTGTGTAAACCATGTACAAGGTCGGTCTTGCTCGACATTACAAAATATTTTTCATAAACTCACGAAAGGGCAGGGCTTGACCCTTCCTTTGCACTAAAGTCCATAAGGTCGGTCATGACCGACCTGTATAACTATATTTCAAATTATAGAGGCTAGCCCCCAGCTTTGAACTAGAAACTCACAAGGTCGGACGAACATGACCTTTTCAAACTATTCTTGAAGTGAAGACTAGTTCAAACGCCCAGCCTGTGGAATCAATTTACTAACAAAACACGAGTATCGTGTACTTAACTGAAACTTGTGAATTTATTCACAAAAATTACAAGCAGTCCACGAGGCATACCCCGGGTAAAAAACAAGTCTACAAAAATTTTACGAAAACAAGTTCAAAGCTCGGGCTCTCTGCCATCCTCAATGTGCTCAACCTGTCAACTAGTTTTGTACATTACACAAAATCACAAAGTTAAGGGCTTGACCCCTTCTTTATAAAAATAATTTACAAGGTCGGTCACAAAGCACGACCTTCACAGGTTATTGATGACACTACCTTAGCGACATTCTTTCTTGCCCACGTGCAAGCACTCAAAACCTTAAGTACGAGCAAGCAATTAAATACTTGTCTGAGCAAGTACACATGGCCATCCCCGAACAATCAAGTAATCAAATTGATATAATGAAGCCCTTGGGTCGAAATAAGTTCGGGCTTATTATAAGCTCGACTTATTCTTTGCTTAACATAAGCTCAACATAAGCTTAAGCTCATTACATAACATGAGCTCGACTGGTTATTTCTCACCATCAAGCTTATTACCTATGTTAAGCTCGAGCTCACCACTTAACATGAACTAGGCCTATTATTACATAACATAAGCTCTCGCTTAATTCTCGCCAACAAAAGCTCAAGCTTATTAATTAATAGGCTCAGCTCATTCTTAGCTATTATTTAAACATGAGCTCAACTTATTTCTTCCTCAACATAAGTTTGGCTTACTAAACATAAACTTGAGTTTATTACTTAACATAAGCTCAAGCTCATTACTTAACATGAGATTCACTTAATATTGCTTAGTATAAGTTTGGACTCATTCCTTACTTAACATAAGCTCTTGTTATTTGCCCATAACATAACCATCGCGTCAAATCACATTCTACCAAAACCATTATATCACATTACTGCGCGTCCATCTCTCCTCGAATTCGATACGGGATACACGGGGGCTTATGATGAGTACATGATCCCGAACATTACGTTAGCATGTACGAATAAAACTTCAATGCTCGGGTCCTCATGTTCGGGCTTGTTCGTCCAACATAAGTTCACGTGCTAATGATCGGTATATTTTTTGGTCATTACATTATCAGAATATTACTTTTTACATTTATATTTGAGGCCCAAGGTCATGCTTTGGGCCGACCTCTTCTATGGCCCGAAGTCACATTTTGGACCGATCTTATTTACAAAGACCAGCATAAATCTCGAGCTATGTAAAAAACACGGTTTTAATAAAAGATTGATATCAAGGTCGTAACACATGGACAACCTATTCTTTCTGGGCAAGCCCGACCTCGTTGACCGACCTGTCTCTTGATAATCATAGGATAAGCCCGAAATATGGGTCCATTTATTCATAAAGCGTCATGATCTTGTAATGGACTGGACCTGATATGGCGCATATTTGCTATTTGAATTGTGATATTTTATCTTACTCCATTGATTTTAAATGCTTAAATTATGGATATTAATCATATTTTGTGTTTTGTGGATTCGATGGAGGAGTTGGAACAAAATGGACTCAATATCACAAACTAAAAGAACAAAGTTGGAACTCAAAAAAGAATGCAATCAGATCAGGACTTTGAATAAGGCGTGGGCACGCCTTATTGATTTTGAAAGGCAGCAACATAAATTGGACTACTCTTTGAAAAGCCCGACAATGCAATTTATTTGGCCCATTTACTAACCTAGAAAAGTCTTTGGACCAATGGGAAGAGGCAAGGCTGGACAACAATTGAAAAAGGGGAAGAATTGTTGAAAAGAGGGGGACTCTCGGCTGCCACGTTGGAATTTTAATTGAATGGGCCGAATTGGGTTGAAAATTCTGGGATAAAAAGAAAAAGGGCACAGAAGACAAAAGGGGGAGAGAGGAAAGAAACAAAAAGAAAAGAAGGAGAGGCCACGTTTTTGGGATTGAAAAGAGAAAAAGGAAAAGAATTGCTGGGATTTTCACGTGAGAAGGGAGAAGAAAGAGGAGGAGGCTACACGCTACTTTTCAACCTAGAGTTTGATTTTTATTTTATTTTCTTTCTTTTAGTTTTTATTTTCCAAATGTTTATGGGTAGCTAAATTATTTTTCCAGTTCAAGGTTATTCGAAGTTTTGATTCACCAATGATTGTGAGATCTAATTAAATTTATTCGTTTCTTTAATTGTTCTCTATTTATATGTCTTTTGATTGTGAATTGAAGTTGTTTTTTTGATTTATTAATACAAAGTGCACGTTGTTTTAATTGTCAAAACGATACTTAGCCAATTAGGAATCTAAATCCGTAATTGTTTAGGTTTTCTAATACAAGTGGCAAATAACATAGTTAATTATAGATTGATTTTTGACTCATGTTATGAAGGCATATAACGTAACTTAAATAAATCACGCGTGTGAATTTGTTGGTTAGAATTGGTCGTCTCTCTAGAAATTAATGCTATTGGTAAATTAAATCCTATGATCGTATCTAGGGTTGTTTATTGATTAGGGAAATAATCAACGAGCGTCTCTTAATTATCGATAAAGTAAGGAGAGATAGGTTGTTAGATCGTATCAATGACCATAACCAATTTAGAGAATGAGTAAGGGATTTTATTTTTGCATCTATGATCAATTCCGTGAATCAATACTGAGATTATACCTTGGGCTGGATATTTGTCCAATTTGATATTTCCAAACATTTTAATTTCGCACTCGTTTATTTACAAATTGATTTTAACTCAAAATTCAAAATCCCCCCTTGTTTTTAATTCATTGTTTTTAATTTTCCCGAAGAATTAAATCTAACCAGTCTCTGTGGATTCGACCTTGCTCACCACTATTGCAATTTATTTTTATGAGAGTAAGAAAATATTATTATTTGTTGGATTCGACACCCATCAGGACCTAACCTTAAAACACGTTAATGGGCTATGTCTTGGGCCATACATCATAGAAAATTAAGATAATGATATAATTAAGTTATTTTTACTTAAAAGAGAATCCAATTCACTTAAAGAGTATTTTTATAAGGTAACTTCTTTTAATTAAGAACTATTTTCCTACTAGAATTGGAAGACTTATTCTGATTCTTATAAATAAGCCTCCTTCATTCATAATTACATATACAATTATTCATGTTTTCATAAGCTCTTGAATATTTTTTCTCTGTTATCTTCTCCTCCTTCAGAATATTAATTCTTACACCGAAGGGGCGACGAAGACATCTCTCGTTGCCTTTTTTGCAGGTTTCTTGGAGGCTTGGATTATCTTCTCTAACAAAATACCAACTTTTGATCTTGTCACGTCAATGTTAGAAAAATTACCGAAACATAAATATATTTTTTGTATTTAATTATCTAAATAATTAAATGTAATAAAATTGTTTTTTTTTTAAAATAAAAAATAAGAAAAATAATGAATATTGTACATTTGATGTAAGATTTAGAGTTACTGGGTTGGAGTGAAAAAGTGTAACTGTAATTCAAATTTAACGTAAAAGTGAAAATGTAACATAAAATTTAGTGTATATGGATTGGAGAGTAAATCATTTGGATTTCAACACTTGACTTTGGGTATCACTACTATGGTAATGACCTCCCTCAGTTCCAAGTCAGTACTAAAACAAATAGCTTATATCACCAAGTACGAGAATCAAACAAAATGACAAATTGCACACCAACCTGAAATTAATCGGGGAACAACCAGAAATGAACAAGAAAAGATGGAACCTTAAAAATTGTCTAGATTGTGTCGCTTTAAATTGAAGAAAGACGACATTTCTCAAAGCAGTCACGCATGACTTAGAACATGTAGAAGAAGATTTGCAGCCGTCTTCTTTAGAAAAATTAGAAAGGTTTTAGTGGATTTAGAAGAATTTTGGGTGGCTTTTGAAGAATTTTTTTTTTTTGGGAGATTATTGTTTTCGATATAAAAATACGTGAATGAGAAGTGACTTTGAAAAAATATGCATGATTAAAAAATGATTTAGAAATTGTGTTGTTTATAAATTGATTAAAAATGCATTGTAAAGCAGTATTTTAATTACTACGCCATCTATCAAAACGATTGGAAATGTTTCAAAAAAAAAAAGAACCAATTTTTAATCTAAAGTATGCAAAGTGACTGAAGCTTTGGATTCATATAGATATCCATCCATGTTGTACTTCATTATACTTCATTATACGATATACATAAATCCATTCGAATAGATATCATATCATCATCTACATCTAGAAAACATATGGTAGAGCTAGTGCACTTATTGGATGATGAAGTCTACCCAATGATAAGATTCTTATTTGAACTTCAAACCAACCAAATTACTTGTTTGAATTTAATGGACTCCAATATAAGATTTAGATTTTCATTAGGATTTCTCTGAGCAACCAGACCCATAAGTCAATATTATGGACCCATGACTCGTCTCATTCTGGACATTTTTCCTAGGAAATATCAACTTTGTTATAACGAGTAATACATAACTCTTTGTATATGTATCGAAGTGGGAACGTCGAATCACAAACATTCTATATCCATGGGAGTTGGATATAAGATTATTTAATTATCATAAAGGAATCACTAATATTAATCCATCTTAAAGCCTAATCAGTAATCAGATTCATTAATAACCACAAAAAAAGGAAAAAGACAAACAAAAACAGGACCCTTAAACTAATATTCAGCACCTTGTAGAGCTAGTTTATCTTCTTTATATAAAACAAACATGAACATGATGAGAAAAAGTGGTAATGACAGCTATATCATAGTATATATATAGATCATATCGATAAGATTAAAACAATACTTTAGTGAAATTGTTGAAAAATCTAATTATATGGGAAATAAGTTTCACAAATATGGATTTAAACAATATTCAAGCAAAGGGTATCATTTTTTTTTTTTTGGTTCATGTATTTGCTGGAGTAACAAATAGACTTCACCTTCAAGTCATGAATGTTGTCTTTGCTCATTCTTCCAAGAATTTTTAGCTGCATCAGCTGATGAACTATCAGAATCTGCATTTCCCGGCTTCGGTTTTGAGAAAAATGGATCCCATTCATGAGGTCCTATTTCTTGACCTTCATCCAATAAAGCATATTTCCAACTAAGCTCTTCGATAAAATTACCATCTTTACGCCCCTCGACGATGTCCTTCCTCAACCTTGTAACTTTGTTAATAACCGCTTGAACAGCTACATCGAAAGCGTCTTTGAGAGTCTCCAATTTAGATCGAGGATCGGCATATATCAGCTGAGGGATGAGATTAATAACTTCCTCCCTCATTTGCTTTATTTTCTCGGGAGAAATTTGACTAAGTCTTTGCTCTATGCTGATATTCCTCTTGCGAATGTGATCCTCGGGAATGAAAACGGAGTAATGTGAATAATTCTTGGGTAAATGCCAGGTGTACTGCGTGTAGGCCGAACCTGGATGGAAGAACACAGGTATACAACCAGCCAACATGGAGTCAAATGCTGATCTTCTAGTATATGAATCGCCCTGAGGCTGCAGGCAGAAAAGAGAGCTCTGAAACATTTGCATGATGCTGCTTGGAGAGTGACACTTACTCTCTCCAAAATCGCACTCGAGTAATTTGCACACCCTAGATTTCTTGCACTGATCAATGATCTGACCCCTGATTGATTTGGGATTGTCAGGACGAGGTGCGCCAGCAAAACAGAAAAGATACTTGTGCTCCAGATTCCTCATACGGTCCTGCCAAGTGAACACGTCGGCATCCCGTGCGGGATGGAAGTAGGTTGGATAGGGGATCCCATAGTCGTTCTCATTCCAAGGGCTCGACTCCACCACGAGCATGGACATGTTTTTGGCGGCTGGTAAGAACAGAAGTTTGTTACCCCAGTCTGATTCTTGGTCACTCAGTCTCCTAAAATCCCAAGTTATCCTACCCGCAACAAGAAAATGATCTTTTCCTCCCATTATGCTCCATTCCTGCCTCTTCACGAGCCAATCAACTAAAGCAAGAGAGGCAGCGTCCCTTGTCGATATGTTATGCCCCCAAAGATACCTAGCAATGTCAAAACCGGCGTAGAAAGGCACAAAAACAGCAGCAGCAAGAGATGAATCATTTGTTAAACACTCATATTGCTTCATCCGATTACTAAAGATCACATCCACCGCAAACTGATTCGTTGCATACCACCCCGTGTTCGAGAACACCCCTTCAACATTCTCCAATGGGGGACCAAGCCCGGCATTAGTAGTGAACTTACACATGTTTGTCCAAAGGCTGAGGCTCTTACACTCCTTAAGCATATCCTCATTGAACTTCGGAGGAAGATCGTGAACATAAATATACTTCCCTCCACACGGATCGCTCTTATTCTCTACTGTTCTCAACGCCCTCATAAAAGGATAGTTCTGCGTCTCATGACTATCCGAACGGCGAAAAACTGGTGGCGCTTTCACACTCACACCCTCTCCCTTCACATTCTTTACCCTTTCACCTTCCGATACATTATTAGCTGATCTTTCCTTTTCATGGCCACCACCAACCCTAGGACGCTCAACGGTGAATGGAATACTAGCAGGGATCTGGTTGGAATTACTCGTCCGAGTATTTAAAGATTCGGGTTTTCGCGAGAAAGTGCTCAAGCTATCAACAACACTACTTCCTCCAAGTACCACAAAATGGCAATACAATAATAAACTCCAAAACAAAACTGATAATGAGACTAATAAACATAGCCGTGAATGTTGATTCTTGCCTTGCCCCCTGTCCATTTGTTCTCCTAAAGGTGGTGCTGCCGCCGGGCGGCGTCTCATTAGCTTTTAAACACTCAAAAATCACCTCATACACTTAAGAGAAAACCGTTAAATTCAAGAATTTCATATTCGTCATCGCTACCGCCCCCACAAACCCCCCTAATCCTCGAAACAGCATTGATATAATGCTATTTGAGTATTTTCAGGAACCAAAAAAAAAAAAAAAATCAAATAAGCGTAGTGTTTCACACACAAACAGCTACAAAATTAAAGTACTTTTTTTAAACACTAAAATTGGACATAAATATTGAGCCATGAATGACTTACAAGCAAAATGCAGAGGGAATTCTGGGTAAATGATTTTGTGTTCTGATTATTGTAACATTTTCTAAATAATAGAGGCGAATTAGAGCTCTGTCGGTATATGATAAGTATGACATCTGCCACCTTCTTTGGACAGCGGGTTGTACGTGAATAGATAGCCTAATGTGTTAAAAATTTGATCCACCTTTTCACTGCATTAATGGGTGTAACCCACCTTTAGAGCCCAAATCGACCTTGTTCTGGATCATTGGTTCGAGAGGTAAATCGTAGATTGTACCTTTCAGAGCTAAGGCGAAGAACATTGATAACTCCCATAAATAGTGGTAACTTCCACTTGTAACAGTGCATAAATCCATTATTTCGGGATTTGAATCTTACATCCGACTGCGCTGAGCAAGTTTTCTGTCATTTCCTTTACCACTGAAAGATATGCCCTCGGACACCTTTTCACTGCATTAATGGTTGTACCTAATGGTGTATAATGGGCTCGACTCGGCTCATTTAAGGGAGAGTCAAGCCGATTTGTAAGTCACTCGAGGTTCGTTAATTTTTTTCTTAAGTATGACATATTACACTCATTACGATTAGTTAGTCGAGTCGTTGCTAGTCAACTCGTGTGAAATAACGATAGACTCATACGAGAAATTTGCTAATCAATCGAACCAACGAGCGACTTATTCTACTTAACACTTCTAATTGTTTCGTCATGTATGGGTCCTTTTCAAGGTTATAAATATGCAGTTGTATGTAGATGACTGAGGGATTATGCTTCTAGTATTATATTAATTTAACTCCTAGATAGTCCCTTCGATGCAGAAGAGGTAGGGGAGGCTCTCAAAGCTATGGGACCTTTGAAGGCTCCGGGTCCTGACGATTTTCATGAGGCTTTTTATCAGTGTCACTGGGAGTTTTTTTCTCCTACCATTACCAAGGCTTGCTTAGATGTGCTTAATAATGGTCAACCTATGTGCTCAATCAATGATACTAACATTGTTTTGATTCCGAAAAAGCAGTCTCCAGAAACCCCGCAGGATTTTCAGCCAATCAATCTGTGTAACGTCCTGTACAAACTCATTTCCAAAACTATTGCTAATCGCTTGAAGAAGGTCTTACCAAATCTGATTGCTGAAAATCAGGGAGCCTTTGTACCCGGTCGCTTAATCACTGATAATGCCATTGTAGGGTTGGAGTGTTTGCACTCCATGGGTAGGAAGAAGAAAGGGCGAAGTGGTTTCTGTGCACTCAAGCTTGACATGAGTAAGGCGTATGATAGGGTCGAGTGTCAATTTATTATTCGTGTGATGTCCAAGATGGGGTTTTCTGTGCAGTGGCAAAACTTAGTTATGAAGTGCATGAGTAGCTCTGGATTCAGTTTTATTATCAATGGAAAGACATATGGGCGAGTGGTTCCAACTCGAGGACTCTAGGAGGGATGTTTGTTATCTCCATACCTATTTCTCTTATGTGCAGAGGCCTTTTCGGGATTGCTCGGTCTTGCCGAGAGGGAGGGCCAAATCTTAGGTTTACAGTGTTCTCGAGGCAGCCCCAGGATAACACATTTATTTTTTGCAGATGATTCTCTGATATTTTTTCGGGTCAGAAAAACAGATTGCGTGGCTTTACTTAACATTTTATCTTGTTATGAAAAAGTATCTGGACATCAGATCAACTTTGATAAGACATCCATTTTGTTCACTCCTAATATCTCAATTCCTGTTCAGGATCTGCTCAAACAGCTCTTTGGAGTTGGAAATGTTGGTCTTCAAGGCTTTTATCTAGGCCTGCCTACCGCTATGGGATGGGATAAATGGCATGCTTTCCTATCTATTAAAGAGAAGGTCTGGAAGCGTATTAGGGGGTGGAAACCGGGACTATTCTCATCAGGAGGGAGAGAAGTCTTGATTAAAGCTGTCCTCCAGGCTATCCCCACATATGTCATGAGCTTATTCAGACTTCCATGGTCTCTCTGCAATGATATGCGATCTCTTATGCGGGGTTTTTGGTGGGGAGGTGCGGAACTATCAAAGAAGACTTCAGGGATATGCAAGCTTTTAATAAGGATTTAATTGCCAAGCAAGCCTGGCGAATTTTGCAATATCCTAACTCACTGATGGGGGAAAATTCTTAGAGCCAAATATCTTCGTAATTCAGATTTTTTGGAAGCTCGAATGCATGGTGGAGAATCAGTGGTAAGGAGGAGTATTTTATGGGGAAGGGATCTTCTAAAGAAAGGACTGCAGTGGCGAGTTGGTGACGGTCAGCAGATTAGAATTTTCCACGATCCTTGGATACCACGGGGTGGTTCATTTCTACCTTTTACGCCACAGGTACCGGGTCTTCATAAGGTCGTTGAGTTAATTTCAACTTCAGGTTGTTGGGAGGATGCGGTTATTAAGCATCAATTTTGTCCTGTTGATGAACCTCTCATCTGTTCTATCCCTCTTAGCTCGGAAGGTCGGCCGGATAAATTAATATGGCATTTTGAGGCCAATGGAGTCTATTCTGTCAAAAGCGGGTATCGTTTGGCCAAAGAAGTGGTGGAGAGTGGGGTGGGACAGTCAGAAGGAACGATGTGGTGGAAGAAAATGTGGAAGTTGCGGGTTGCCCCAAAAGTTAAAATTTTCCTTTGGAGGGTATTTCATGATCCCTACTCGACTCAATCTGTGTCGACGAAAGATCATCACTGAGGAGCAAGCGGGTTGTGTGTTATGTGGTGGAATGGAGTCAGCAGTCCATGCTATTTTCTTTTGCCCTAGTATTCGTGAAGACTGGAAAGCTTCGGGATGGTGGCTTGTCTTAAAACAATTGAGGGGGTCCAGAATGTTCCCAGGACATTTTGATGGAAATGAGTAGGAGGGCATCTTTGGAAGAGATGAGATGGTTGGCCGGAAACTTATGGTTGGTGTGGGGAAATCGAAATAAGGTTGTGCATGTGGAGCGACGTCGCCCTTCCTCATCTTTGGTTGAGCTAGCGGATGGTTTACTTGTTTGGTCCGATGAAGTTGTTCCTACAGGATGCATCTCTAGTTCGAGAAGGGAATCACAGCGATGGACACTTCCACTGCCTGGACATTTCAAGATTAACACAGATGCTGCAGTTCGAGGGGGAGTGGTTACTAGAGATGACACAGGAGTGGTAGTAACAACTCAAGTTACAAAGCTAGCCGGGGAGCTTCAAGTTGAAATTGCAGAAATGTTGGCGCTCAGAATGGGTTTTCTTCTTGCAAAAAATAATGGGTTTCGACATTGCCTAGTGGAAACAAATTCACTACGACTAGTACAACTTCTCAACTCTAATTTTTCTTGTTATCCAACGGCAAATATTCTTCTCGATATTGTTTCGTTACTTACAAAGATTAATGGGTCGTGTTCCTACATCCCTCAAGAGGTTAACAGGATGGCACATTCTATTGCTGCCCATGGGGCTAATTTTTTGGTTTCATTGTGTTGGACTGATGTCATGCCCGGTTTTTGTTGAGCCCGATTTGAGACGACTTACATTAATATAGTTGTTTATAAAAAAAAAAAAAAAAAAAAAAAAGAGGATATGTCTTAGACCCATTAATTAACTGAATTGTACTTTAATTATTTATTTATTCAATAGATTTTGTACCTAACTAAACCGACACTTGAGGATAAATTATAAAGAGAAATTTCGACCAGTAAGATTTTTGTGAAATTATATAATTAACGTGTGACGAGAATTTAATACTCTTTCGTCCTGAACATTTACATGAGCTCGTATATACATTCTAGAAATTATAAGCTTATTTGACTGAAATTTAATTTCACTTCTCCGTAAATATGTAGTAAAATAAATGACTATTTTAAAATTAATTAAACAATATAATTATTATTTTCAGTCCTATTAAATTTAATAAACGAAACAATAAGGTGAGGAATGGAATGTGATACAAGAGAATGGGAAACCACAAAAATTTGTTGATGATCAAACAACATTGGGACCCATATTCTTAACACATCCGAAGAAATCACGTTTCCAATTAACAATCATGTGACCTTGTCTCTAGATCTCCATTCTCTCATGTACACCAAATTTAATGAGAACGAGACAATTTTATCGAGGATAATGAACATGTTCTTGAATTTTTTAAATGAACTTGAAATCGTACTCACATCTATACACTTGAAAATTGAAATTTCCTTCCATTATGAGCCCGTTTGAGAGAACTTTTGCTTCTACTTGTGGTAGCGCTTCTCGGAAGAACTACCTTAATCTAGTCTCCTCTAAAAACTCTGCTAACCGGAGAAAGCATTTTGAGAAAATTGTTCATACATGTTTAAAAATAGCTTTTAACTTTTCGAAAGTTATGCTTTTCAAAACTATCGAGCTAACAAATCTAAACAAAAGTAGATAATAAGGGAGAAAATAAAATGAATGAAAAACTAAGTCAAGTAAATATAACATGGCAAGTACAAATGAAAATATCAAACAGAAGTGCTTAACAAATTTGCTTTCCTTCTTGCTTACTATTTGAAATCCCCGGTCCATTTTAACATCTTTCTGAGACAAACTCACCCCAGGATCTCCCATTTTCAAATCACTACCAATCAAGATCGAGTTGCTAATACCCTGCGTATCATTGTTTACATAAATGTTTATAGATGGTGATTCACCGGAGCAGTCCCCAAGCCGAGTTCTCATATACGCCCTGACTTTCGTCCCTTTCAATTTGACGTTTTCAAAGGACCCAAAACTTATCTGCGCCGTCCTTTGGTTTTTGGCAAATGAAATCTATGAATTTTCTCGTGGTTTCAAGGGGGAGAAGCTTTTCATGGCTGCTCTTTCTTTTCCCTATTGGGAGACTGATTCCTCGTTTTATAGAATGAGCAGCAATTACATTTCCCCAGCTACAAGGAAGTGAAGTGTTCCTTTGGAATTACTTAGAAATCACTCAATCAACCTTATTGATGCCCCCCCCCCCCCCCCCAAAACACATTCAGTATATAGTTAAACTTTTAAATAATGTCAGTTAGAGATAGAACGAAAAAAAATGGCCGACCAAAACTAACATTAATCCTGCTACATTAACCGAAAATTTTATATAAAGTTTTACACCCATACATAACAACAATATATTTATTTACTCATCACATCAACTCCAAAATCAACTGTCCACAAAAATTCGATCATTCAAGGTGGCAAGGAGGATGGCTAACTAGCATTATTCAAACTAACGTAGTCCGTCGTGGTTATGCTAAAACTAGTTGCATTAGCATGCAGTAATGAACAAAACAGGGTGACGAAAGAAATTCATGAAATTGACACTACATTTGTTGAGACCCTTTCTCACGTCATTCTATTTGGCGTTTGTTTTGGGAGACATTTTTCTAGTAAGGGCACATATGCACAATAACTGAAAGAAAAACACAACTTCAAATAATTACACAAAGCCTTTAAAAACCATCATAAAAAATCTTCAGCCTCAAGTAGAATGAGATGCGAATATTGGAATAGGTGAAGAAGAATGCCTCGTATCTTTATTTTTCTAAGTTCGTCTCTTGAAAATGAACAATCTCGACCTTGTTTAAAAAGCTGAATTTATTAGCTTTTATAGACTACAATGTCAGTTGATATTTTGATTGAAAGATATGAGGTGGGAAGCAATTTCACAGCTGAAGGAACTGAAGGCAACACATACTGACTTCAATGCTTCCAGAAGGATAACTTTAAGTTTTGCAAACTAAAGAACCAATGAACATCAAGACCATGATTGGGGGGTTACTTTCTCACTAACTGTAGAACCATACTGTGGACCACCTTTACGATATTGTATAAGAAACTCAATTGGATATCCCTTCAGTTTATGTGGCGCAATCCCAAGATCCTCAAATTTTAAAGCTGCATAAGCAGAAAGAACTGGTTGGAAATGTATACGAGAGTGCTGCAACATGTTTGGGAAAGCTTGTAAGCTGATCAACTCTTTTTTTTTCATACCCACAACTTTTACCTACTTTGTCGGTGTAGGACCACGACTTATAATCTAATAAAAGCTTGCCAAACATGCTCTAAAGAAAAATGTATAGGAAGATCAGAGGGGGCATTATAGACAAGTAAAACCAAACAAGGGGCAAACATAATTCTTAAATCTGACTCATACCATTTTCGGACACCAGTGTATCAGTGGAATTGGCTTCAATCAGGTCCAGATTGAATATGGCAGGGGTAGGCATCGGGACGGGAACTTTCTTAAGCAATATTTCTCGAGGCATTGCAATAGCCTGAAACCAGACATGTCAACAAGCAATCGTGAGATGATTCAACAATCATACAGGAAAATCTGCAA
Organism: Ligustrum vulgare; assembly: GCA_963555705.1. Lineage (NCBI taxonomy): Eukaryota > Viridiplantae > Streptophyta > Magnoliopsida > Lamiales > Oleaceae > Ligustrum > Ligustrum vulgare. The sequence goes on from OY743180.1 coordinate 3,286,546, forward strand.
CGATGTTTTTACTTCTGGTAAACACCGGTCCATGCCAGCTATCAGAAGATGTTCAAATTAGAAAAGTGGAAGGTAATTGTTGGGAAATTTGGAAGAAGGAAAAAAAATGTATTGTTGCTGGTACATGCACCAAGTACCCCTAATTATTCATCATCTTATAAATAGAATGCAATAGACATTTCAAGAAAGAGACTCGAAACAAAAAATTGAGAAAAAAACTCAGAAGTTCTCATTTAATATTTTACATATTTTTGAAGTCATATAGCCTTTAGTAAACAACTTGATACACTTTCCCATTTTCTCATCGAATGAATGTACAAAACAGGCAGATCGATTCTCTCTCAAAAATACCATGTGAATTCATCATATGAATTTTGCGGTATTTATCAAAGCTTATCCAGAAGGTGTAAACAGTTTCCTTCTCTCTGATTGTGCAGAAAAGAAGAGACAAACAAATAGTTAAGGCAAATCTAGCTTTCCAAATGGCTAGGGCTAGGGCATGAGCAGACACCTTCAATTTCATAGTCGTTTGTTGTGTGAATAATTAAAAGATAATCAATTTCTAACCTGATTTTCTTAGACTGCACCTTAAGCCACCAGCCCTTACCCACAGAAGGGAGAAACATGTGACTTTATAATCTCATGATTCATGAAGTTAAACCTAAAACTAAAATACACTGTTGCAGTTATTGAGAACTCGATGATGAAATTTTATTGGAGAAACCTTGATCCTGAACCAAAACATGGGTGAACTTTTACAAAATCAATGATTTCCTTTACAAAGGTTGACATAAGAAAATATTTGGCGAAATTATTTACAAGCATTTCTCTTAAACTCTTGTTACAGTTCATGTCTTCTTATATAGACTAACACGGTTGCCAATCCAGAAACTTGATATCTTGTCCATCGTCAATCTAAGGCTGATAGATCACAAAATATTTGAGCCACATAACAAAAAAATGCAAACAAGATGCAAATAGAATGGGCCAAAAATGAAAATAACTCTTATGGACATCTCCAGATAGAGAGCTTAGCTAAAACCATATGTAGATATACTGCATAGGAATTCAACTGTAAATGAACTGACCTTAGCTATGGGAAGGGGAATCTTCACATACCGAGGCCATTCACGAATCACGTCATACATAAGGTCTGCCTACACCACATTCAAAGTCAACTACTGATGCAACTTTAAAGGAAAACAAACAGAATGACATGGTTGGTGCGTGTGTGAGAGGGGGAGAGGGAGGGAGGGAGGGAGAGAGTTTCTGTTCACCAACTCCTGGACAGTGAAAATATCTGGTCCTCCAAGTTCATAAACTTTTCCCATGCTGGTACCATCATCCTTTAAGGCAGTGATAATTGCAGAAGCAACGTCAACAACATACACAGGTTGAATCCTGCAGGAGAGAAACATCAAAAACTCACAAGACATTCAAATACTCTGTAGCACATAAAACTATATGGCATGGGTCCTACTTGGTAGATCCATCTCCTATAAGTGGGAGAAAGCTGTATTTTTTTGGCAAAACGCGCCAATGTATTTAGAATTTGATCCTCTGTGCCAATCATCACAGCTGGTTTCATAATTGTGGCCTAGAAATTGATAGAAGATGATACACAGATTAATCAATCCAATCATGAGACGTTTTAAACGTGCAGGATGGACTAACAAAAAAATGACATCAAATATAAAACCATATACATTACCAAAATGTTAAACAACAAACAGTAACACTAGATAAGTTATGGTCAACCACATGGACATGAATAATAAACTCTACACAAAGACTGTACAAGAAAAAAGAACCGTATCACCTCAAACAGTAAAACTAGATAAGTTTTTGGTCAACCAAATTGACATGAATAATAAACTCTAAACAAAGACTGTACAATTAAGAACTGTATCTTTTTTTTTTTTTTTTTATAACAACATATGGGATTGGAGGGGTGCGGGAGGATGAGGCTCGAACCCAGGTTATACCCATGGTAAGGGAGAGGCCTAACCACTAGGCTATCAGCCTATATCCTTGGCCCCAAGAACTGTATCACCTCAAAGTTCATAAAATATAGTTTGATTACGGAAAATTGAGGAATGCAATGAGAAATTTAAAAAAAAAAAAAAAGGGGTATTGCAAAACTTAAAAAGGCATCCAACAGAGACCAGGTGTTTCTTTGTTCACTTAGGAACAGCAAGACTACCTTGTTTTGACAAATAAGATTCAAGATGTTTTTCTTTAGAAAAAATGAAAAAAGTTCACACTATTATTCATTTCAAAGATTATTTTTTATCGCACTTCACGTCAAAGTTTAAAAGGCTTCTCTTGCCTTCCTTTTACACGTTTTCATTAATACGAACAGCAAAGCCTTGTGCATACAACTTTAGAAAACCCAATTTGTCCCTCCCAATCCTCCTACAAGACTAGATCCTGCTACGCCTTAACCACTAAGCCCTAACGATTACATCAAAAGGGTATCTAAAAATGTCAAGGACCTTATACTTCTGTCGAAAGCAAATAAAATGCTATTAACCAATAAGAATCCTAATGAACCTAAAAAAAAGGGACAAGGGGCTGGCAGAAGTTACTTAGTTCATGTTTTAGTAGAGCTAAATAGAGGAAAAGAAAAGGGGGAGACAACCAATCCAAATCCTATTTTCCTTGTCCTTGATCTTGTATTTTCTAAGGATGTACTTTTCAGATTGAGCTTCATGAGGTAAACCATTAGAAGAAAGAAAAGAAGTGAAAGGAATCAAATTTCAATGTCTTCGCTAAATGAATGAAATCTTGATCCAGTATAAAAATATGTGCTATAATTTTGGGCATCAGATAATTTTACCTCGGGCACTTCTCGTAAAACAGTTTCTTCAGAAGCTGCTTTAGACTTAAGATATCTGGATGAAGATGATGGAGACGCCCCCAAACAAGAAACTTGAATAAATCTCATGATGCCACCATGTTCTCTAGCAATCTGCACAAACAAGGTGCATTTATAGCTATGCAGTCTCATACTTATCACTGTGAGAAAAAGAAAGAAAGAGAAACTGGATATAGATGATTTTACAAATGTGGATAAAACGGATTGCTTATCATAAGCATCTGTTTACTCATCAGAAAGCTGATGTCAATCAATAAGTATAACAATAAAATATCATAAATGCCTAGCAGCTAACAACTAGCGTATAAATATCACTTCCCCTCCCCCTCAAATTCATCAAAAGTTGTCTTCCGTTCAAGACATGGGAAGGTACACATGAATCATAAGGGTTAGACACCCCAGTGGAAGAAGGTTCCCAACTGATCTCCTATTTGTACAGGCTTATATAACCTATAAAAAAGGGTAGTTATTAATTGAACTGCTCCAAAGATATATGTCTAAATAAGAAGTTTCCCATGCCACTTTAAATTTTGATGCACAAGACCACAGATAAGTTCCTCGCACACATGTACCACAAAGGGAGGAGTAAATATCACATGTTAAACTGATCACTCATTACAAAACTAAAAATACAATGTTACCTAGGAGACCAATCAAGTTAAGCGTAAACAAATTTACAAAAAGTGCATAGTTACCAATTTACGAGTAAAAAAGTTTATGTAATTTCACCTAGGGAACAAATGAAAATGTTAGAAATATTAAGCCTCTGTTTAATGTACATTATTTGAAAAAAAAAAAAAAAATTGTATTGAATAGTGATTGATGTGATACCGTGTGGTTGAAAATGGAAAAAACGTTTTGGGTTTATGTGTAAAATATTTTACTGTTAAAATGTGGTTAAAATTGAATACTGCAGAAAAATGAGTTATTTTTATTTACATCAAGCAGAGGCTAAATAAAAAGTTCTCCAGGGTCCAGTGTGTCCCCCAGGCATCTAAACTTTCTCAAGGAGCCCATCTCCTCAATGGATTCATCTCTCCTGTAATTTGTTACTTTGTTACTGATAATCCACACTCGTCCTTTTCTTCTCTCTATCTTTAATTGGCCACATTCTTTTGAAGCCATTCACTTCCTTACTTCACTACTTATCCCTTCCAAAACCACCACAAGAAGTCCCCCTAGTAACCTTTTCTTCTTTCATTGCTGAGAGAATAGTTAGTCATCTTTTGCTGATAAAGTTCAGTCAAATCTTCATTTGAGTCGTTTATTCCTAAGACCAAAATTTGACAGGTAAATATTCCACCCTGTGCCAAAGTGAGTAGAACAGTAAAATCACACACACACACCCACACACACCCACACACACATAAAGACCACTTTGACAAAGAGAAGAAAGTAAAAGATAACACTAAGATATCTAAGAGTGAAAGGGAGGTGCAATATAATTTAAGAAAAATGAACTCATAATCAAGAAAATAAGAAAGAGAAGAATCACTAGACACTAAGAAAATGCACATCAGTAAATGACTGTACCATACAATTTCTATACCCTCTTAGAATCCCCTTCTGTTTCTCACTTCTCACATTGCTAAAAATAATCAACATTGCATAAGTGCATCCACCAGTAAAATATAATGTCAGGAAAGTTGACACTAATAACAAACTTTTTTATAGGATAAGTGTGGGAACATATCATTGCAAGCTGTTCAGCCATGTGATGATTGACTTCATCAAAGCTATAATTTCTGGTCTCGTATTCCCTTCCTATTCGTAGGTCAGTTTATAAGTAATGCAATTCCAATGCAACATTTTACCTAGAGTCAAAACGTAACGATGAACATGTACCAATAAGATTAATAACAACATTAGCCTTTGCCATCACTGCCTTGATAGAATTTTCATCTCTAGGGTCGTATTTCATTGGAACAATCTGCATATAGTTGAATGTACAAAAGATCCTAAATCACATGCCTTCCAAATTGAGCAAAATCGAAACTTTAATAAAAGCATAAAGTCTATATAAGAATCTACCTGACCCAAATCACCCATTAATTTGAGGTGACGGTGGGAATCCTCAGACCCTCGGAAAGGAACTAATACTTGAGAACCCATTTTAGCTGCAAGCAGAATAGGATACCAATGGATCATGTCCCGAGAACGTCAATTCTATGATAAAATTAGTCCTTTAGTAGCACAATTTACAAGCTTTTAATCACAAAAGTATCAAATGGAGTTAACAAGTAATGTACCAAGCTGTTGGACAAGATAACGCCCAAGAAATCCGGTAGCCCCAAAGACTGTAGCAACAATTCCACTGCCGGACAAAGAAAAATCCAAGTTCAGCTAAAAGCATTTGAATCAAATGTTATCTTAGAATATATTAATTTAAATAGTTTATATCATAATGCCGCTATTTGATGTTGATTTTAAAGAGTTTATTCAAAGAAATAGTTTTTTGAATAGTGATTTTTAAGAGAATGTGTGATTAAAAAGTAGGGAATCTTTTATGAGTTTAAGTGTAATATTATTTTATTGATAAATGTATGGTTGAAAAGAAGAAAGCTGTGTTTTTGTTTATAGTGGGGGCCAAACAGGGGCAATATGACAAAACATTTAAACTAATTTTTAAATTGAAAACCCAAAGGAAAAAGGTCTGATTGAGGAATTGAAAAATGTGCAGTAATAATCTCAATTCATATATTAATGAAGTCTAACTAGAGTTCCGGTATAACAAACATCACAACTGCACACACTCAACCTAATGATCGAAATGTTAAACACAAATTTTACAATCCATCAAACAAAATTTTATGGCTACCTAAGCTGAAAGTTACCTAACAGACGATCTTCCACCAGTGCCCTTACGAACTAGATGTCCCACCCCTTTAGTGGTAAGTGTAGATTGGTACCTCTCGCCTCCATAATCTGAAACCCATGAAATCTCACTCCATCGCATCGTTAACAAATACATAAATCTTTTTCAGATAAAAAAAAAATCTTTGAATGATGCTACTCAGACAGGGGCCTGTAGACAGGCCCCTGTCCCTGTAGCATTGTTCTAAATCTTTGAAGTGAATCAGAAAGAATTGACAAAATAAAAATTGGCTATAATATGTGTAGCCCTAGAAATGTTGAGAAAACACATACACCGATCAGAAACAGGGTAAATGGAAGAAATTGAAGGCGATTGCTTGATGCATTGGTGTCCTAATCTTCTCGAAACGGCCTGCATCGTGCTTTCCCAGCTGAGTTTCAGTGAGAGAAAATGTGGTATGCGCTGCGACTGGACGACAAGGGAAAGAATTGGTTTGTAAAGTTCGGTAGTCTACAGTTGTTTTTGCGACGTGACTGCGATTATTTGATAATAAAGGTTAATAGCACAAAACGTCACTACCTTTGATATGTATTGTGCAAAACGTTCAAACGTTTTGATTTTTGACGCCAAACGTTCCAACCTTTATATTTTCTTGTGGGAGACATCCTTTCCGTCAAATTTAACCCCATTTCACCGTTAATTTAGAATTGAACAGTAAATATTTAACACATACAATGACATTTTCGTCAAAATCAAAAGCAGCCCATTTATATTTGGGTAATTGGTACAAAACGTCCCTACGTTTGACACTTATTGTGGAAAAACGTCCATACGTTTATTTTTTGACGAATAACGTCCCTACGTTTATTTTTTTTCGAATAACGTCTCCACCTTTAAATTTTCTTGTTGATTAGTCCTCAAATTTTACTTTTCTTTCAATTTAGTCATTTCGTATTTGATTTAAAGCTAATTGTCTTCAAACGTGTATAACTTTTGATCTACAACTCCGAATTGCACTCCGTTTTTTGCGTTGAACTCCAAATTCAACCATATTTCTTATGATGTATCATGTGCTCATTTATTAAACATTTCATTTTGACTTTTGTATAGTAGATACTTATTTTGTTAGTGCATCATTGATTGATTTAAATCGATTTCTGTATATTTTATTGAAACAGTGAAATTTTAATTTTAGTGTGTGTTCGGCGGCTAGCGGAATTTATAAATTGGATTTATTTGACTTTTTTATTTTTTTAAGATAAAATATTTGATTAATATTTTGTATGTTTAGCCCCTGTTTGAGCCATATTATAATCTCTAATAACTTTTTGAACAACACACAATTTCTTTCTCCAATTTTTAAAAAGTGATTTGAAGAGTGAGAATGTATGTTGTTCAAACAGTGATTTGAGATTATAATATGGCTCAAATAGGAGCTAAACATACAAAATTTTAATCAAATATTTTATCTTAAAAAAATAAAAAAATCAAATAAATCCAATTTATAAATTCCGCTAACCGCCGAACACACATTAAAATTAAAATTTCACTGTTTCAATAAAATTTACAGAAATCAATTTACGTCAATCAATGATGCCCTAACAAAATAAGTATCTACTATACAAAAGTCAAAACTAAATGTTTAATAAATGGGCACATGATACATCATAAGAAAGATGGTTGATATTGGATCAACGCAAAAAACGGAGTGCAATTCGGAGTTGTAGATCAAAAGTTATACACGTTTGAAGACAATTACCTTTAAATCAAATAGGAATGACTAAATTGAAAGAAAAGTAAAATTTGAGGACTAATCAACAAGAAAATTTAAAGGTAAGAACGTTATTCGCAAAAAAATAAACGTAGGGACATTTTTCCACAATAAGTGTCAAACGTAGGGACGTTTTGTGTCAATTACCCAAATATGAATGAGCTGCTTTTGATTTTGACGAAAATGTCCTTGCATGTGTTAAATATTTACTGTTCAATTCTAAATTAACGGTGAAATGGGGTTAAATTTGACGGAAATGATGTCTCCCACAAGAAAATGTAAAGGTTGGGACGTTTAGCGTCAAAAATCAAAATGTTGGGACGTTTTGCACAATACATGTCAAAGATAGAGACGTTTTGTGCTATTATCCCGATAATAAAGGTAGATGCTACGGTCACCCGGTTATCCCCGCCCCCACGTTTCCCATTGAGGGGGAGGCGGTCAATCGAGAGTAAGTCCCGAGGTAATTTTAACAAAATTAGATAATAAAAATTTTAGTTTGACCAAGTTTATTTGAAAAAATTATTTCCTCAAAAATATTTTGAACTTATAATTTATTTCATGCTTTTCAAAAGTCATTTTTCATTTCAAATAATCTCTTCCAAAGAACACAATTATACGTATTTATTTATAAAAATTATGAAATGATATGATTCAACTATCTACAATTTGTAATAATTTTTGTATCACAAAAGGGTTGTGTATCACTCTCTAGGGATATATGTTATTTAACACCGAAGAATTTATTTATCTTGTGAAACGAGAAAATCCAAGACACTCGAATAAAATATTAAAATCAATTCAAGATGGTATATTTCCCTCGACAAATTGCTATAGATAGTAACATATTTATACACAATTCTGAGTGTTGCTCAACATAAGTAACCGATCTTTGACCCCAATTTTTTAAAAAAAAAATTCAAATTCATTATCAACTTCACATTTCAACTTTTACAAAAACTACTCAAAATTTAATTTTTTTTAGTCAAACTAAACACAGGCTTAGAGCCTATTTGGTAATGTGAAAAGTTTTAATTTTTGTGATTTTTTTGATTTTTTGATCGATATGTGGTTTAAAAAATGTTTAAAAAGTCAAAGTTTGTGGGCTTAACTAAGAAAGGATGATTGAGATTGAGATTGAGTTTGAAAAATTGTAGTGAACTTTTTGACTTTACCAAACAAAACACTTAATATCACAAAGGTATCATCACATCACACGTGATAAAACTGAGGAATCATTTTCAGTTCAAGTTAAATCCTCAACTAGATTAGCAACATTTTGGGAAAGACCTTGCGCCTATTCTTTTTGCTATTTTCATATTATTTCATATTTTCTTTATTGTTTTTATGTCATTTTTTATTTTTAGTTTTCTGAAACAACAAAAACTTATTCGCACTAGTTATATTTAAGGAACGGAGGCACTCTTTTAATATTCGTACATGACATCCAAAAACACAGGACCGACATTGGGAAATAAAGTATAAACTTAATTGAATTATCAAAAATCATATTTGCGTCTAGATAGAATATATGATGGGAGATATACTTCAAGTGATTTTTTAAAATTTGGGACGAATCTGAAAGTGATATACTACATTCTGTCATATCCGAGTCTCCGACAGACATCTAATAGTATTTCAGATAGAGAGAACAATATTGAAGTTTACACAACAGGGGCGACAATGATTAACGTCTAAAACAAATCAATATAAGTCTAATTTTAAGTAAATTACTACAAAATCTCCTAATCTTCCCCAAACGTGTTTTCTTTTCTTTTCTTTTTTGAGAAATGATTTTTAAAAATGACAAAGCAACAGCTACAACACACATTTTCAAAAACTAAAAATAAAAATACTCAAAACTCAAAAATGAATTCAAAACTGAAATAAAGAGAAAACACAAAGAGCATATATCCTACAATTTACTCCCTTTCTAGAAAACATAAACTAAACTCAATTTCTTCTGCACTGCAAAAAATCCTATTTTATTGCACATGTAAAATACAATTGCCTCCCCATTTGTTCAAGTCTCCTCTTCTCACCAAAACTTATTATATGCTACAGATTGTTCAGTGAGTGAATTCCTCAATAGTGCCTAAAAAGGGGGCTATTTTTCTTATATCGACCCGGGCTTAAACTATTTCCCACCGCGACTTTCAGTTCTATGACCTTCCAGGTAACTCGTTCTCCACCATAAATATTTCTTCAGTTTGCTAGTTGCAGCCAGTTAATTTTCCAGAATGCTGTCCGTTCTTTTTGCCTGCTCGACCAGACTCCATGCACGGCATTAAATCAAAAATCCGGTATTCCATTTGACCTCGAGGAGTATTCCGTTACTAGCTTAAGAAACATGGAAGATTTGTCATCTAATAATCTTGCCGGAGTGTCGAACTCTGCAACTCGACCTGCAGAACATATGAAGGCGAGTTAACATTCTTTTCGCGCACGTTAGTGCAATTCCATTTTAATATTGAGTTTCATCGCCCTGAAAAATACGGCAGAAAGCAGAAACAGAATCCTAAAGAAAAACATTGAAGAGCATAACCAAGCAAATAACAGCGCAATTTAAACGATAATAGGGTCTATTCCATCAAAATATTTAACCCTGTTTGACAAAGCTTTTTGATATCATAAGTTGGTGCCCCATGAAATATGTGATTAAAATTGGATAAAAGTTGTGGGCCCAATGAAAACGTGTAGTTAAAAATGAAGTATAGCCAGGTTATAATCTCGAAAACGCTTTGTCAAACGAGCTAAATATAGAGGAGAATTAGGAAAGGTACGGAACTCACCGTCACTAAGGACCAGAACCAGATCGCTATCAATAACAGTAGGAATTCGATGAGCAATCGTACACACGGTGCAATCCTTAAATTCTGTCCTAATTATCTTTTGGATAAGGTTATCTGTGGCTGAATCAACTGACGCTGTAGCTTCATCAAGCACCAAGATTCTTGCTTGCTTAAGTAAAGCCCGACCAAGAGATACTAGCTGTCGCTGGCCCACACTCCAATTATCTCCATTTTCAAGCACTGCAAACATCACATAGAATCGAGGAAAATCCCATATTAGTCCATAATTCCTTACCAGGAAAAAGCAAGATTTTAGTCCACCGGTGTAACATACTTAAGCTTACCTGGTGTTTCGAGTTTTTGCTCTTTTTGGCGTACTATTTCACCAAGCTGAGACTTATCAAGTGCCTGCCAATTCATCAACAGCAAGTATTAGAAACAGAGTAATAAACAGAAGTATTCAAATGATCATTCGTCGTCAGAATACACCAACTATAAATGGACCCAAAAAAAAAAAGCATGGGCACTGCCTATCAATTAAGAATGGAACTTCATTGAAATCTGAGGTAATCCAAACCGATATGGAAAGAAAGAGGTAGAAACGGATGAACCTGCCAAATTTCTTGATCTGAATGCTCTTCAAGTGGGTCTAAGTTTCCTCTAATTGTTCCTTCAAACAATGTTGGATCTTGGGGTATGATACTCAACCGGCTACGAAGGTCATGAAGGCCCATCATGGAGATATCAATGTTGTCTATAATTATTCTGCCACCTGCAGGTTCAATCAATCGAAACAGGGCCTGAATCAAAGTGGATTTACCACTACCAGTACGCCCAACAATTCCAATTTTCTTCCCACCAGGGAAAGTGCAGGATACACCATGGAGCACAACAGGAAGGCTTTCCTTGTAACGAACCTACAAAGGAAAAAATGTTGATAAGATTTCCTTATTTCTTATTGCCTCCCTTTGTCCCCCCAGGGAAAGATGCGGATACACCATGAAGCACAACTGGAAGGCTTTCCTTGTAACGAACCAAAAATTGGAAAAATAGTGATAAGATTTCTTTATTTTCATTATGCCTTCGCTTGTCCTCCCTCCCACGCCAGTTGACATGTTAGCCGGGTAGGCATCACTGTCTTCTAAATTGTCTTTTCCCTTCATCATTTTTCCCTTTTATGTATTCAGATTGGGGGTAGGGATGACATTGGGCCAGGGAAGCACTCTCCGTCCCCCGACCTGCGGGGATATTCATGCCCTGGTCCCATCCCAACCCCCGCTTAAGGTGGGGCAGTTGGCAGGGTTGGGAATCCCCTTCCCCGTTTATTATTTTAATAAAACCGCAATTCCCATCTAAATTGGAAACTCGTAAAAGACACCAATCATGCGATCTAACTAGACTCATAGCCACTAACTTGATTCAACTGGAAGAAGCCAACTGTAAATCAGTGGAACGAAGGAAAGAAGCCAGTGGGAAGAGGTGGAGTTAAGATTTAAGGTCCAATAATTTCATCTGCAAGAGGAGAGGCCGAGAGACAGGAAGAGAGGTGTCCACAGGTGAGTGGAAAGAGGAGAAGAAGTCAAAAGAGGATCAGTCTCCTTGTCATATGGTGTTGGCATGCCCTAGTGGTGACAGGTGAGAGATTAGAAATATAGAAATGGAATTAGGAATTTAGATCCGAACGATTTTGAAATTAGAGCAATTGGCTGATTCAGTTTTGAAATCAAGGCAATTTTTTTTTTGTAATATAAAACAGGGAGGGGACAATGTTCCCGTCCTAGTCCCCCATTCGCAAATTTCTTTGTTCCACCCCCACCAACCTGATTAAGCAGGGAATCCCCCCTTCGGACTCCATGGGGATCGGGTTGGTAGGTTTTTTGCCATCCCTAGTGGTTGGAAGACAATGGTGTTGGACGTATAGTCATATGTGGGTAATTCATTAAGCCTAAACTTCAGTTGAGCCATCATTTGTATGGCCAGAACCTTTATTAGACCACTTGTCCTTTAACTATTTCCTTCTTTTGGAAAATGATAACTTCAATTTCTGACCATTAGATAAAATAAGACATTCAACGAAAACTACAAGGATATTTTAACAGTGGACCCGATTAATGTAAATACACGACGCTTCTTCATATTAACACATATATTTAGCTAGGAATAAGAGGCAGTTTCGCTTCTTATGAATAAATGGAATATAGGGAAAGTTTTTCAGAGTAGTGAAAAGAACATAAGAAAAGCAATAATAATTATTAATTAAAATTGCATACCTTTAAATCAATGAGTTCAATCGTTCCATTTTCTGGCCAAGAGGATGGGGGACGGAAATCTTCAATAACTGCTGGCGCTTCACTGGGTATATGGCAGTATTGGTGAATCCTTTCTATGGAGATAATTTTGTTCTCAAGCTTGCAAAAGCTAAGTATCCATCGTGATAGACGTGCATTCATATTAAGACCATATGTCACAGCAAGTCCTGCCATACCTATAGAGAAAAAGCTTTTGATTATAATTAGAAAAATAATAAAGACTGTCACTTATTGCAAATGGTTGACTTTTTGGTCTATACCTTCACTGACATATTGTTTCCATCATTACATTGAAGAAACATTTCAATAACAGTATTAAAATCACAGCTGGCAGTTGGAATACAATTATATTTTCTCTCAGAATTGCAAATGCATCAATGGAATTATCAACTTGGTCTCAGCAAGAATTTTTATCGAACGTGCATTTAACATTGAAGGCAAATAGTAATAGACTTACTTGGATCTATACTTCCATGTGGGAAGCTCACAAGTAAAACCATGCAGAAAGCAAATACAAAAGTTGAGAGCAGTTCCATACGTAGGCAGAGCCATTCAATAGCTGCAAGACTGCAAAAGAATGGCCGAGCAAAGCAATCAAGAAGATAGATATTCCTCTTCATGAATCTCTTTTCTTGTCCAAACCCTCTTATTGTAGCTGCTCCAGCAATTGACTCGGCAAAAAGATGAATTATTGGAGATTTTTGGATGCTAACAATGCGAACCAGTTCCCTTGAAGAAGCCATGTAGTATTTCTGCGTTTTTATGGATTAAAATGATTCACTTTTCACTTGATATTTTGTAAAGATACTTGGTCACCATAAATCTAAATAAACAGATGCAAATGACGAGGTGATAACTTGCCCATCCAGATCTCTTTTGATACTTGAGCTCAGGTTAGAAGATGATATTTTTCCAATAAACAAATGGTTAACCATGCACATACCATCATAGCTAATAGCTTGCAAGCAAGCACGTGCATTCAAACACAACTTCAGACCATCAAATAACAAATTGACAAAGGGGCAATTGAATTTATAGCATTCTACTATTTCTACCTGCATCCATAGGCAGGCAATTGCCATTGGAACAATGAGGAGCAAAATCTGCCAGGTAACTTTTGTCATTACACCAACAATACCAAGAAGCTGGATTGTAGTTGAAGCAAAGCCACCAAGTCTAAATGGAATATCAAGATCAACAACACTTTGATCAATCGACACCTGTAAATAGTAAGAAATCCTCATAATGGAGAAGTAGAACCAGAGAGTATGAAAATGAAAGAGAATAAAACAAAAAAAAAATGAAAATATCGACTGCAAGTGCCAAAAGTATAAATGGCGATTATCGAAGGGATAGCATGAGCATACACGATTTAATATTCGTCCAGCTGGGGTAGAGTCAAAGAAAGACATTGGTGCCTGAAAGACTGTTCTGAGCATTTTCAAGAACAACTTCTGTGCTGCTGCGAGACCAAATGTAGCTACTAGAACAGCCCTAACAAATATGAACCAGGAGCTCCCAAAAGCAAGTGCCATATATACACCAATAAGCACCACACTACTGGTTTTTGGTTTGTCTCCTGCAGTTTGCGGATTTGCCCAAGCCATCCACCAATTACTGGCTATTTGAAGGACCTGAAATAGTGTTTGTGCAATAATAATAGGTGGAATCAACATCCCTTTGTATGCAGCTGCCATGTATGATAAATAAACTTTCATGCTGACTCTTCCTCGTTCCCGTTCCTCTTCCTGCACAAGTTGTTTTCTCCTAGAACGTTTGGCTTTCTTTTTCTCCTTAATTGCTTTCTTGTCTGATGCTGATGCACCTTCTTCAACTTCCTTTCCCATGACATTCATATTAGTAGCAACTGAATTGCACTTTTTACTCATGAGAATAGACCTATCAAGAGGATTATTTTCATCTGATTCTTCAGAAGCATGGTTGGAAATATCCATAGCTTCAATGGCTTCATGATGAGCACATACCAATGTGTTAAAATCCGTTCCTGCTTGCAAAAGCTCATCATATTTCCCAGCCTGAATAATACGGCCTTCCTTCAAAACCTACAAGGATGCTGAAAATTAGATAGAAATCCTAATTAAACTACATTTCGTATCTGTGCTCTTACTTCCTCTCTGGGGATTTAAAGGAGGGGTTCAGATTGTAGCATATGGATTAGGTTTTGTAAAAGTGTTTAGAGAGAGAGACATATATATTAGGGTAGATGAGATGGCCGGGCCATGCTCTGAGGCGTGGCAATGTTTTGAAACTCAGCCCGGACGTCAGACTCGGAAAAGGGTCAAGGGTTAATGGGTCGACCCGGTGCATCAAAAAAAAGATTATCAAAAAAATAAAAAATCGGACAATAAGAATTCGAAGGAATAATATTTTTTAATTTAATTTTTAAAATTTTTTTTAAACATTAAATAATTTTTTTTATATAATTTGGGTATAATTCTTCTTCATCCACGAATTTTACTGATGATTTTGATGAAATTCCTGTCAAAAACTCAAAATGTATCAAATATTCAAATTAACTTCAATAGGAGCTCTGGTGAATTGAATGTACAAGTACAAGTGTTGAAGCAGATTGTACTATCCAATGATAAAAGTACAAGTACAAGTGTTGAAAATTTGACCCGTAAAATTTGGTAAACCCGGTACCGGGTCGGCGGGTTGCTCAAAACCAGCCGGTTCAAACGGGTCTTGCCCGGGTTTTAGAGAAACAGGTTCCTTTCATTTTTAGACCCGATTTTTGCTCCAGGTCACGGGTTTGGCGGGTGGACCGGCCAGTCTGGTCCGGGTCTAACAACATTGCCTGGATGCCATGGGGTTGGGACAAGAGTTTAGCTGCTCAGATCAATAATAAATCAGACTGAAAATTTAGGAGTTCTGTTAAAACTAAAGAAGTATCAATTTAACATGTCATTAATATTTACTCCATCAAAGTTGGAAAAAAAAATTTGTCGAGGATTTCAATCTTTCCCTTTCTGTGGAAGTATTTATCCAGAAAGTCACAAAAATATAAATGGAATCATACCCTCAGTACCTAAATAACTGCCTTCTATTTTCACGCAGTTAACATTTGAGAAAGGAAACAGAACAACTCAAGTACTGTTACTAAGTGAGACTTGCTTAATGTTTACCACAAGGTCCGAAACTGAGGGTAGAAAACTAGAAGGAAGTCTGGTGGGAAATTTAGACACATCATAAGAAACAGAAGGAAGTTTGATGTAAATAAATACCAAAATCAAATCAGCAGCAGGCAAAAATTCAACTTGATGCGTTACAAATACCACAGTCTTCGTCACTAGGGCTGTCAGTATGTATTCCTGCAGTTGCACAATAATATTTTCAGCCCGATACTATTTGTTTGAGCAGCAAAAAGAAATTATTCAAACCTATGTTCAAACCTTAAATAATTCTGAACCAGTATGAGCATCAACAGCACTGAATGGATCATCAAGTAAATAGACATCTGCATCTTGATATAGTGCTCTGGCAAGTTGCACTCGTTGCTTCTGACCACCACTAAGGTTTATGCCTCTATCGCCAATAATGGTCTGATCACCATGTGAGAAAAGCTCCAAATCTTTCTTCAGTGAACAGGCATGAAGAACACTCTTGTATTTTGCCTTATCCATCGGATACCCAAAGAGAATATTTTCCTCTATATTTCCTGATTGTATCCAAGCTGACTGAGAGACATAAGCTGCAGAACCGCAAATTCTAACCTAAAGACAACATCCATGGATCAAGCATAAGACTCAACCAACCAAATTCCTGGAGCGGGTATGTTCCATATAGAAAAAAAAAAAATTAGTGATATAAACTCGGACTTACTTCTCCAGAGACTTTTGGAATTTCACCAAGGATGCAGGAAAGGAAACTGGATTTTCCAGAACCAACCACACCACAGACAGCCACATGCATACCCTTCTCCAACCTAATTTGAATTCCTGAAAGGGTTGGGGTTGGAGAAGATGTATCCCAAGAGAACTCGCCATCTTTGATTTCTATGGCCACATTTGTAATGTCCCGTGGCAAAACGATAGTTGCATCTTCCGGCAGCTCTTCCTCCTGCAGGAATACAGAAATTCGATCAAGGGAGACTTTTGTCTGAGCCATCATTGAAACCAAGTCAGGGAAATTCCTAAGTGGTTCTTGCAGGATCCGAAAAGTAGCCAGAGCAGAAAGAACGCTTCCTGCGGTAAGCTGACCACCTAACAAAATGCAAGTGCCAAAAGTGACTGCTGAAACAAATATAGGGGAGCTCCAGAAAATAAATGTGATGAAAGCCTGTGAGTAAAGAGCTTTTCGGAGATACTTGAATTCCACACTTCGCATATCTTCTAGCAAAGCTCTGTATCTTTCCTCCCATGCTTGCAACTTGAGAATCCTCATATTCCTAAGGCATTCAGAAGTCTTCCTCATCCTTTCATCCTTGGCAGACATTAACTTGTCTTGGTAATCTTCTTGAACCCTTGCCAATGGAACAGTTGCAACAATGGATATAATAGTGGCAACCAATGTGGCAGCAGATGCAATCCCAACATTCTTATATAGAATAGCAAGGGCAAGGACTATTTGGAGAGGAAGCATCCATATGTCATGTAGATACCAAGAATAGTCCCCAACTCTTTGTACATCAACTGCCATGTAGTTAACGATCTCCCCACTTGTGTGGCTTTGCCTGGCTGAACTCGAAAGCCTGAGTCCCTTCTGATATACCATTGCCGTGAGAGCTGATCTAACGTGCATTCCCAAAATGTCGACTCCAAGATACCATTGCCGGGTGGTTAAGGTCTCTATTAATTTTGCAGCGAAGAAAATTCCTGCAAGAATGTAGCCCTCGTGTGGGAAAGTCTCCTTCCCTCCTAAGTAATCCACGAAGTAGCTAATCATATAAGGACCCACATATGAAACTAAAGTGTTCAACCCTGCAAATACTGCATTACAAGCAGCCTCCTTCCAGAAAGATTTGAGAATTGCCCAAGCTAAAGAAGGCTGCTTACAAGGATTCTCCGACTTCAACTTCTCCCAATTCAAGTTCAATATCTTATAATTTGTCTTGCAACGATCTTTCGGTGCAAGCAGTGGAATATCCTTTAGCTCAAGTGGTCTCTTTGCCCCTATGGAAAGAAGTGAATTCAACCAGGAAAGAGTGACCAAACTAAAAAGACCAGCTTCACTGTAAGGGGTAACATTAAGACACCCTGCTTCTTCTTCAAGAAGCAATGGCTCTTGAAGGTTAGAGTTTCTACACACTTGAATTCCAGTAACACCCCTTGTTGCAATAAAACATAGAAAACCAAGAGCAGGAGTAACAGCAAAATTTGCCAAAACGTGAGAACTCAAATGGCTCGACCCTTCTATCAGAAATCCTTTACCATCAGCATACAAAGTACACAGACAGATTAAAAAGGAAACAATCCACCAAATTCTCAACAATAATGGGAATTTCTCAGCAGCCTTGTATTTGCAATACAGAGCTGAAAAGCTGAGCACAAACCAAGATAAACCCTGAGATGCAGGAAGTAATATAATTGACCAATCTGAAGTATTATCGTTTCCCTTGGCAGCCCTCCTCACTAAACCAACACCATCAAACCCCAATACCAAAACTTGCACAAACAAAACATAAACGCAACAAAATACTGAAGCTTTATAGTCTTTACCAATCACGACGCTTTGAGTTTCTTCATCTTCAACAGCTCTTCTTTGCCTTATGGTCACCGTATTCCGATTTGAGTCCTCTTTTCGTACTTCAACCCGGTCGAAGCACGCTAAAACCTGCCTTGCAGAGACAATTATCAGGAACCCAAGTAACAGTGTCAAGTTGATGCAAACTGTGGCTAATTCCAAGACGGGCACTCCTCGAAAGGCCTCAGGTAGATGGTTGAAGGCTTCAGATGTTGTGGTTTCAGTAGCCCAGAAAAGACTGATACCCATAATAATTGTTACAGATATCAATCTTCGAACAAAGAGAAGGATGGAAATAAATGGCTTGAGTCTGAATAACAATAACTATGCCGTTAATGGAGTCCAATGATGATATGATCAGGGGGCAGAGATCGAATCGTGATAAGGGCATTTCACCATCTGGCAATGGATGCGCAAAATGATGACAAGTCACAGAGAGAGAAGGATAATCTGCAAAACACATTGCACATGCAAACAAAGTCATTTTAATTTGATAGGTAGAAAGATACAAGAAGAAATTACACACAAAAACATACACAAACTCTCAAATCTCTATCTCACTCTGTCTCCCTCCCCCCCGTGCTTATCTCTATGGGTCTTGTTTGTACTTTCTCAATAATATGCCCAGAAGGGGACAAAAACGGTGGGCAAAAATTGAAATCTGAAACGAACCCGTTATAGAGAATACAAAATCATGACTTGTGCCTCTGATTCTTTCCTGGAAAAATCTTCTACCGAGAAGCTGATGATTCCCCCAGGCAAATTCAGCAATACATACACCGATACAAATAAAAATCTAGAGAGATAAAATACTCTTAGCAGAGAGATAGCTGCATATACACAGAGAAACAATCTCTTCTCACAGCTATACACTACAGTAGTAGTAACATTTGCTGGTAATGTGATGAGAGAGAAAGAGACACGATTCCACCCTAGCATATGTATTAGATCAAATTAATCATCTTTTTCTACAAAAATAGTAATTAAAATTAACAGCATTAATTCCGTTTGTGATCAGCGTATTTAATGACGTGCAGCCTAATTGTATTGTTGGGTGGACCGTGGACTGGACCAACATATAGTGCCGTGTTAAATCACATTTCACAAGGAAATATATTAGTGTACCATTTTTTTCACGATTAATTCCGGCACTAAGGTATAATTTCAAATCAAGAAAGATGTTGAAAGTACATTTAAAACCTTGATAATCAGATAGATTTTCGCATTTTTGAGTTTGGATTTGAATTGGAAACTGTAATTGATTAATAAGTTACGTTTTTCTTTATATGGATAGAAAGGAGAGGAAGGGACAAGGGAACGATGGTGAAGAAAATTTTTGATTATCTCTGCAGAAAAAAGTGAAAGTGGAGAATGAAGATAGAAGAACGGACAAAGTCCTTTTTTGTAACGGTAAGGAATAAAACTTCTCTTACGATCGATGATTATTTTAAA
The DNA here is from genome assembly GCA_963555705.1 of Ligustrum vulgare. Lineage (NCBI taxonomy): Eukaryota > Viridiplantae > Streptophyta > Magnoliopsida > Lamiales > Oleaceae > Ligustrum > Ligustrum vulgare. The sequence goes on from OY743180.1 coordinate 3,306,266, forward strand.
ACTCGTTCTCTAAAACTGATTTTCAATTATAGGTTTTCAATAGAATAATATTAAACATAAGTTTTTTATTTTTATTTTTAATCATATATTATCTTAAAAATCACCTTTTACAATATTTGATAGTAGCTCAAATGTAGGCATGTCTATATTACAATCCGTGAAATGACTATTTGGGAATTTATTTGTAAACGATTATTTATAAATAACAAACTAATGAAGTGTCAATATTTTTTTATTTTTTTTTAAAGTAAAAAAATGATGACGAGAATTTTTGATCAGTCAAAATAATTGACTTTCTAAACAAAATCTTCATTAAAATGTTGACAATAATCATATATAAAAAAAAATTCCAAACAAACTTTAAGTGAGAGTAGGTGTAAAAATTTGACTAGTAGATTTGATTCAAGAAATAAATAAATTTTAAAGCTTATAAAGAAAATCGATTGACCTTTTATTATCTGTTAGGTATAACTACTAATTCGTGCGATTATGACATAGAGGTTGATCTCACGATCTGTGAGCACAAGTGTGGTGGCCTTTGCAAGATTCTTCTCGTAGCGTAACTTATAAATATAATTATCTCTTGCCTTTATATATTATGAATTTGTCTGCTTGTACGCTCATATGTTTGTTTTCGACGGGTGTACTTCCTATCATACTATATGTGAAATTCGTACGTGATGGTTGCAAGATTCTTGTCACAGTGACAACTTTTTATTATTTGTAGATATTATGATGAGATAATCTATTAGTATATTAGTATTTGGATGGGATAATCTATATATCTCTACTTATTTTTATATTATTATAAAAGAGCCTCACAAAAATATATGTATAGATTCCTGTCAAAATGTAATTTCTATATTCTAAATAATTTTTTTGTGAAAAAATAAATATTTATTATATATTTAGCAAGAATTATTATACATATATTCTATGTAAATGTGTCACATTGGAAAATAAAAATTTAAATTGATATATTTGAATATAAATAAATGTAATGATCTATGAAATGTGGTACATTGGAAATATTAAAAAAAAAATTGGATTAATATATTTGAATATAATACATGTGCTATAATTTGTGCAAATAAATACTTTTAATAAAATTTATGCTAAAAATTATTTGAACGATCACTCAATACAAGAATTTCAAACTCGATCATCTATTAAGAAGAAACGGTTTATCAAGGAAAGTGGTTAAATGTAAAATAATTTTGAAAAATTTTCTTGCTGCTAAATTCAATTTTCTTGTTCGTTCATTTTCATTATTCATATTCTAATTTCAATTCAAGATGAAGAGTCGCACGTAATTAAGTCTTGCAGATAATTAATGTCAAATACCATCTTAATTTAAAATTATTGTTATTCTCAAAAGAAGAAGAAAAATATTGCTACTTTAACTTTTATGGTGCATTCATTTATATCTTAATCTTAATGATAAAATGGTCTATATTAAATTTTCATTTTTGTTCAATTTTTTATTTTTGTTGAGTTAACAATATTTTAACTAATAGACAACAATCTTGTAGAAGTAACGTTTGATTTGGTTTGATTTGAGACTGTGTTGGATATAATGTTATATCATACAAACTATAATTAGAGTGTAAACCTAATTTGATTGTAGATATTAGTTTATCGACAAATTTCACGGTATTGTAATACAACAATATGTTTATTATTGTCAATTTTGTTATTAAATTAGTGTATATATATAAATGTAACAAATATTATACTTTAGTTTAAGTAATTACATCAGAAACGATCAAATTCATGCATCGCACGAGTAATACACTTGTTGGATAAATAATGAACTAGTTGGATAAATAAAAGAAGATTTCCTAAAGAAACCACTTGTTGGGTTGAATAAAATTGTGAAGGTTATGCCTCCATGACACATTTCAATTGACAAAGGTTGTGGATTCACAAACGTTGACAACACAGAAATCGTAAGTTTGAATCTTTAGAAGCTCAAATTTGTTAAGCAATTTGTCAGTCTAGTTAATAGTACTCAAATCTTGATCAGTTTAGGACATTAAGCATATTATGCGATTTACATCATTCACCAATTTTCAGAGCATGAACGATAAGGGCGCATAAAGTTGACATTCAAACTTTAAAAGTGTGTAGGTAACATTTTTTTTTTAATTGAGATTGAGGAATTGGATTTGTGACATGGATGAGTGATATGGTGATGTCTGACTGCATAGTGACAAGCTTTGCAAATTAATGCTTTGGATCTTGGTGCTTTTTGGAGATGTGATGTAATGATATGCACGTATATTTTTTTATATTCCCATTTTGAAAATGATTTTATGGTTCCATGAAAATATTTAACTTTGTACGAAATTTAGCTTATTTATTTATTACCTTTTTTCGTATGATTTTGGCCATTGGACTTGCTATTTATGTGCAGCATTTGTGCCGTTTTATCACCGTACGATATTTGTATTGCTTTTTATAGAAATAAATACTAATTAACAATTGAAAATCAAGTTTATAGTTATATCATGGAATTTTTTAACTTTCTGCAATGATTTGTCACAATATGATAACTTTATTTTATTTGAGACGTGTTTAGTTTCAGGAAAAGCTTGTATTTTAAATGATTAAATTAAAGTAAAATGATAAATATCGTCAAAATTATAGAATTGAAACAAGAAATTATTCAAACAAGTCGAACAAATGAGAGTTGGAGCATACAAAAAAGGGCCTTGATTTCATTCCTTTCCTTTTAGTGCGTAGTTAGTGCAAACTTTGAGAGTACAAGTAAAACATATCGCTCAAGGGATGCTAAACTCAATAGCTGCCTCAAGCGAACCAAGGACGTATTTAATTTCTGGAAAGCCTCCAATTCCAATTTTTATCTACCGCATACTTGTTCCATAGCTTTCAACTGAGCGACAGACCCAATTAGCATAGAAGGCGAGTCCCACCAGACTCTCCTATCTGAAGCCCTATGTGCTATAAAGTTGAACCAATGACACTTCTCCTTATCCATCGACAGAAAGAACTTTATGACTCAATACAAGAATCCGAAGAAAAGAGAAAATGGAACTTTCCCTCGTTACATAGAAACTTAAAAAATAAAAATGAAAACTTCCGTTAATGCACATTTTCTACATCTAACTTCCTCAAGAATCCTATACTCTCAAGCACCAAGGGATAATACCAGTCCCAACAACCTTTTTAGCTAGAAGAGATAAGGCAAATCTCCTTTATCCTCTAATACGGTTTCCTTCTCCTCTCATACTCACGCAAGGCTAAAACAAAGTGCTTTTTATATTTTTTAATATAATTCAGTAAAAATATAAAAATGCAAATATGAAAATACTTATGAATTTTGTGAGTCTTTCTTAAATATGGGACCTTGGCGATCGTTTAAATCACCTATGTGGTAATTAAGCTGACTTTGGTGTTTTTTTTATTTTTTGTAGCAAATTGACTTTCTAACTTCATGTTAATATATATAAATTGAAAAAAATGATGCAATAGTATGACAATCCAATAAATAGGACTCTTGTCACAAATTGGAGTGCGTGCACATAAAACACTCGTATAGATGAAACCGTTTATTTATAAAATCAACGAAATCAAATTATTTGAATTTTGTATTGTTTAAATTTATATGTACTGACTATTCCATTAAATATATTTTTTTTACACAAACCTCAAGAATGCATAAATTATCTTGTAAAAGAAGATTAATCGACTTTCTATTCTATCTGTTTATATTATGGCATCAAAGATGCAATATATATATATATGATTATAATGATGACATCAGCGATAATGGTGACAAAGTAATCCATGTGTAGTGAAAGGAGGAAAAGTGAAGAAAGACAAGAAAATATTACACATTGCAAAATGTCAAATTTCAATATTGAGATGATTGCCCTTGTATCATTATCCTAAAGAGGAACTTTTGTCACATACCTCTAGCTTTAATGTGCATGCAAACAAACATGCATGGATCTAATAGGAGAACAAATATTTTAAGGAATGAGTAATTGAGATTTTCATATGCTTTTTGTCATCGATCCTTTAAGGAAAACTTTTTCAACAAATCTCAAGCAGTACTTCACATGCGCGTGCGCGCACATACATATATAGAGGGAGAGAGAGAGATAGAAATATAGATATTTTGAGGATGACAAATTGAAATTCTAGTAAATTTTTCCTCATTAAATTACTTTATAATCATTGATTCTTTTTGTTAGAAATCTTTGACACCACTTGTATATATACATAAATATGTATAGATTGACAAAATAACAAAAGCTCAAATATTGACAAATTGAGATTCTTGTAAATTTTTGCATCGTCGAAATTACTTTGTAGTTAGTTACACATCAAACCAATTTAAAAGAATTTCCCACGTGTAGATGAATTATTTAAAGCCATGGTGGGTAGTGAAGTAGCATCACTATGCAATATCCTCTTCTTTTTAATTAGCTGATGAATTTGTATGCATTACATGTATTGCGTAACAGCTAATTTTCCTCATTTTGGCTATGTGTATAGCGTTTGTCTTCTACTTTGAATACTAGATCTAAGCCTTGCAATATTCCACCATGCATATATATATATATATTTGACAAAAGTAAGATACTATTAGGAGTTTACTACGTTCAAAATTATCTTTCTCAATTATATTAAGATCTATTTAACTCAATACACTAACGGTACATATCATGCATTTGTTTGACACTATTCTTTAAAAATTCATTTTGTCCAAAACTCATTTTCAATAAAATAATTTTATACGTAAACCCAATTTTTTCATATTTTTAATCACATATTCTCCAAAAATTCACTATTATAAAATCCATTTCTTCTAATAAAAATTGGGGCTCTAACAAAACCACATACAATTTTAAGATATTGTTTTATTTAGCTAGAAATCACATTTCTAGTATATTCTGATAAAAAAAAGTTGATGAAACATGTGAACCTCGTTTGAAATATATGGTTGAAATGAGTTTGAGAGTTTTTTTTTTTTTTTTGAAGTAAAAATGGAGGTCAAACATGTACGCTAAATGAACTCCCAATAATTTAGTTAGCGGCAATGATGAAATACTCTCTCCATCCCACAAAGATATATCTATTCTATTTTTACACAGATTAAGAAAACATAATCAATATATGTTGGAATTATAAATTTATTTATATTTTACGTAATATACCCCTACATTGAATAATTGTTAATTCATATATGTCGATAATAATGCAACTTAAGTTAGTGGAAGCATCTTTACAAGGGAGAGCAGGAAGAAAATGTGAGAGAGGTGCTGGGAGAGCGGGAAGAAAATCTGAGAGGTGTCGATAGAAAAGTGAGAAAGGAAAGAGGAAAAAGGGGAAACAAGAGTTAGTGTATAAAATCTAAGGTTACTCAATAAGGGCGACATATGTTCGCCCCTATAGAATCAAAGTAGTCGTTCCTAAAGACTTATAAAATGCGGGAAAATTTTTCGCTAAAAAATTTGGGTCTACAAGGGTGATATATGTCGTTTGTCGCCCCTATAGCATGTAATTTGTTGCACCTATAAACTAAATTTTTTTTGGGAAATTCCCGCTAAAATATTGAGTCAATAAGGGCAATTTATATAGATATAAGGACGACAAAAGTCGCCCCTATAGATATTATATCCTATGGGGGCAACTTTGGCATGTCGCCCATATTGGTATGATAACTATATGGATGATGTGTATGTCACCTCTATTTAGGGGTAGATAAAATAATTGAACCAAACCAAACCAAACCAGAACCAAATCAAACCAAGCGGTTTGGTTCGATTCTACATAAAAAAAAAATAATTGTTTGGTTCTTAGAATCAATAACCATTTGGTTTTGGTTTTGGTTCCGGTTCTCTTTTCAGAACCAAAACCAAGAACCAAACCCAACTTATATATATATATATATGTGTGTGTGTGTGTGTGTGTGTTTTACAAATTAGTGGATATTCATCTCACCAAAAAATTCAAATCTGAAATTATAAATGTTCAATGTACAAAAATGTTATTTATCATACATTTTATCTCATTTCCTATTGGACAAAGATTTTAAATCATAAATCTAAATTCTAATTCTAATTCATTTTTCTTTTTTTCAATTATAGATACGCATTCACAGTGCTTTACTTTCTCTCATATAACACAACAATCGTTGCACTCCTTAGTCACTATCGACGGCATTGATATTTATTTTTTAAAATTTATGTATATATAAACCTTGATCCAATTCGTCAATTCTCAAGAGTTAACACAAACTCAAATTGTAAATTTCATCCCTAACTTGCACGACACCACGGTAGAATGGGACTCAGAACTTTATCGTAATCTATAACTATAAGTTTAAACGATCTTTATGTTCGATTCTCTAAGTTTCAACGGGTCAACGAGTTTCCTTCAGGCGAGTTTCTTCTTCTTCTACTTAGAATAACATGTTACTTTTTCTAAATTTTTATTTTGTTAACTAAAAATTTCATTTTCTATTTAGTAATAATGTAGATGGATTCTAATGAAGAAGTGGATATAAATATGTTTTAATTTGTATTTATTATTTAAAAATTCAAGTAATTGTCCTAGAACCAAACCAGAATCGAGTGGTTTGGTTCCGGTTTGGTTCCTTATTTTAAAAAAAATCAATTGGTTCAATTAGTAAAAAATCATCAGTTTATGATTTGGTTCGGTTCTTCTGAAATCATAACCAAATCGAATCCCCACCCCTACCTCTATTGTAATGTTTTCTTGTAGTATGATTTTATCATGTGAAACGTAAGTAGAATGGCACCTTCTAAGGTTGCTTTTAAGGAGAGGTGCAAGCCAGACTAACAAATAGACATAGGAAGCAAAATGTGATGTATTCCACTAATTTGAGCTTCAGAAAAGAGGCTACATAGTTAATGAAATGTCGCAATCTTAAAAAAGAAGTAATAATGACATTGGTTTTATTTACAATAGATTTTTTTTTTTTTTTAATTTTTGTCTTTTCTTTACTTTATTATGTATTCCCCAAAAACATGATACATAAATATTAACAAATCAAAAAAAAGAAGGTAAAGTTGACTGGACAATAGTAGGAGCATACTTTGCTAAGGCTATGAAAAAAAAGTAAAATTACTTCTTATTTTGTCGTCAAAAAAAAAGTTTTCATACTAAAACTCAAAAGACAAAGGTAATTTTTCAAGATCTCAAACACATTTTTTCAAGAGAAGTTAATAAAGACTAGTTCAAATGATAAGAATGAAGTTGCACAAAGTCGATGATTTGGGTTTGAGCCGAAAATGTACCATTTCCAAGGCTATTTTTTTTATGAACAAGAAAATTGAGTTTTTTTTTTTTCTTTTTCTTTAATGTGATTGAAAATTAATTTTGAAAAAAATATACGTAATTAAAAAATAGTTCAAAAATTATAAAATTTATAAATTCGTTTATAAAATAGTTTGCAAAACACACTATAAATAAATATCGTAAGCAAGAAAAGACTTGACAATGACACTGCATTTTTTTATTTTTTTATTTTTAGCCAAAAAATCCCCCCAAGTGACATCAACCGTCCAAATTAGGCAGCACTATGACTAATGGTCCACACATTTTACTCTCTTAGAGTTGTCACGTTCAATTTGAATATGATAAGGTATTATGGTTGTTACAGCTAAATATATATTTATATTTGGGGTAGGGAGTAGGGACAACATATATATATATATTATAATAATACAAGTGAATTAACTAGTGAAAAGTTAAAAAAAAGTATGTCTTGCCTCGACAAGAGTGATGTTCTTATCGAGCTAGAGATGATCGGATTCGGAGCTGGCACGATTTCTAATAAAATTAGGTGGCACGATCATTTTTTTACATATTCAATATCAACCATCTATTAAAAGTCAAATTCACAATATTTAACTTTTCAATCAAATTTCAACTATCAATTCTCCTAAAAATCACTATTCATTTAAAAAAAAATCTCATTTTAACTAGAATCAAACAGACACTACGTAGGTAGTAATTACAATAATCGTTTTAATAAATTTAGCTATAGATGGAAATTCAATTGCTAAATAAAGAAGTAAAAAATACTAAAGGAAAGTCCACAAGTGACAGAATAACAATTATTTTAAGATTAAAAATAGAGTTTTATTAATATAGGGTAATATAATATAGAAAAAGTTACTTTAAGGAAAATATGTTAATTATTTAAATATATAGAAAAGCAATTTAAGTATATGAACTACCTTTATATTAACCAGAATAAAATAAAATTTTAAAGATAACTCATTCGTCAATAGTATTATAGCAATAAAAGATAAAAAGTTATTTAAACTAACCCATCAATAATTTATAAAAAGGATATAAAGTTGTGCAAATAATAAAATTTTATCATGATCCCAACAACTTTCCGACAACGTCACTGATTATATAACCGTCGAAATAGGTGAGATTACGAAGATACTGGTTTTAGTAAATAAAACGTAATCCAACAACATATATTGATTTTTATGATAATATCATTAGATATAATTGACAGAATTTTTATTATCGATCATTAGTTTCATAATTTTATACTATTATTATGAAGACGTGTGTTTGGTGCAAGTAGGAAAAGTAACCGGAACAAGTAGGAAAAGTAACCGGAAAATTTTATCACCTCCCTCGTCGGAGATTTTTCCTAACAATTTGGCTTAATACATGCATAAAATGATTGTAGATTGAAAATATTATTCTATCAATCACACATGTAGGAAAATAAATTTCCTTCATTTGACATTCTTCTTGAAAAATATTGCCTTAAGAAACAAACTAGAATTGTCTATGGAATTGACAAAATCTTCATATATTGTTTAATGCATTCATAGTTTACAATATTGTATTCCTCAAGTACATATAACTCTATATAGAACAAGAGATTCAATCGCAATCATATTTAACACGTCTTCATATTCATTTAAAAAATAATAATAATTACACAGTTACATAAAAAATTATTCAACAAAGTTTTATTTTGGGTCATTGTCATTGAGGAAAAGAGGGGGTTTAGTGATTGATTGATAGATTGAAAACGATGGAAAATTTATAAGTTTGCATTCAAAATATTTTATTGTTAATATATGTTGTTAAACGGGGTCGCACTATTGCCTGATGTGAACAACGTCATGTTGCCCACTTTTTCAATGAGGGTGTGCCCATGTCGTTGTCCACGTCAGGCAACAGAGCAATTTCATGTTGTTAAATTTGAATATATATTGTAGTTAAATGAGATAAAAAAAAAAGGTGTTTTTGATAGAAGATGAAAAAGGAAATGGAAAATATTTTCCTTTTTCATATAAATTTTCCTACCTCATCTCATAAGAAAGTATTTGCCTTTTTTATGCAAATTTTCTCATCAAAATGGTGAGAAAATATTTTTCAAGAAAATGACTTGAGTTGTGCATAACATAATTGTACCAAGAAAATATTTTCCAAGCAAACTTTCCAATCAAACAACAAAAAGGTGAAAAATATTTTCCTTGATGTCACATTTTTCTATCAAATATATGTAAACAAACACACCCTTTGTACCTAAAAAAAAAAAAAAAAAAATTCATGACAAAATTTCCAATCAAATACCAAAGCTAGAAATGTTTTTTCTTAATTTGATATTTTTCATGTAAAATTTGCTCAATCAAACACATATCAAACAGAGGCTAAATTTCATCAACTTGAGCAATTTATTTATTTATTTTTGGAACATCAGCTTGAGCAATTTTTAGATGGTAAGTGTATTTACAATTTTAGCAAATTGAGCAATAACTATAGGATTTTGTGAAAACTTAGTCAAGAAATTAGGCTGGTTAAAAGATTACAAGTTGAATAATGGCAAATTCCAACTAAGTGAACTGTACGATAACACATGGCTAATATATAACAAAAGTTGTAACTTGTTATCTTCCCATCCATTTTCCACTTCGCTCTTCCAACTTTACGCTAAGCCCCTATTCCTTTGATACAAATTAAAATTTAGGCATATCTTCTATAACGTCATGATTATAATTTATAAAAAACATAATTTCTTAAATCACTACATAGATTTTAATTTATTTCAAAATCAACAGTCAAAAATGACGTTTGCACTTACCGAAAACAACATAAATCTTATTTTAATTCAAAGTCAACAATCAATTTCAACTCCATATTTTCTATGATCCATAATTTTTCAACCACGAATTTCATCAACTTTTATCAAAATTTTCTAAAAATGTACTTTTAATCTCCATATAATGGGGTGCTATGCTAAGTTAAAAAAGAAATATTATCTTGATTTGAAAAGTTAGCCCCCCATTATCGCAATACTTTACAGGATAACACCCAACCGAGTAGCATATTATAACATGAATGAATAAACAGGACCAATAAGCTTTTTCGTTCCTATCATCTATGTGAAAGAGAATAAGTAGGCAACCAGTAATAGAGAGAATGATTTATTCAATGCTTGTTTAATTACAAATTTATTCAAACTTTGCTTAATTACTCTTCCACCCGCAAATTCAATGCAGAAATCGAATTGAGAATGACCGCAAGTGTTAAAGAATTTGAATAATTCGTCAAGTCGATAAAGTAGCTAAAGTATTGATGAATACTATCGGTCAACCGTTTGGTAACACTGTTTGGATTATAAATTGGTTTATTTATGATTTTGAGGTAAAAAGTAATGGTTGAAAATTGGAGAGAGAAAATGTGTATGGTTAAAAAGTGGTTTGGGAAGTTGTGTAGTTTATAAATTGGTTTATAAACCAAATAAATTGGTTTACCGAACACTATGTAAGTCTATGTACGGTAATATTGTTTGATTTATAAACTGATTTATTTATGTTTTGAGATAAAAAAAAGTGGTTGAGAATTGGAGAGAAAAAATGTATTTGATTGAAAAGTATTTTGAGAAATTTTATATTTTATAAATTGATTTTATAAACAAAAAAAAAGTACGTTTACCAAACAAAAGCGTAGAAGACAAGCATATATTTTTTGATTTTAATAGGCCGAAGCATTGGAATCTAAGTCCATCTTGTGGTAGACTGCCCTCTTAGGGAGGGCAGAAATAACACGTGGGTTTTCATAGACTGTACGGACTTCTTTAAGATTAATTTGGGCCGGTTTTGGACCATGTGGCCCACAATCCGATATGCCATTTCAAATTTTAAATTGGGACCATACCATTAATTTGCACTCTTGACAATATTGTACGACACAATGAACAAATATAGCACGTGTTTTTATTTTTTGATCACATATTTGATTCTTTTAATTTAACATAAAATACACAAAGATTTGCTAACCTTAAATTCCATTTGGATAGACCCATGATCCAAGCAAGAATGTCTTGAGTTCCAATGAATAAAATGACAAAGAATTGGCTTACTTTACAAACTCCTTAATAGAGCAGAAGCCTCTTCTTGTAACACCTTCCAAGCTGCAACAATGTGCCTCTCTTCAGTCAATGGAGCCCCTACTGCGAAGCGCAGTACAAATTTACTTGATAGAACCTGTGCATATATATACGAGTTAAAAATACTACTCCAACACAATCTATATGATACTCGTTCTCCGATGAGGACCCAGTATTTGAAAGTTCAGAGAGTTTGCAAAATTTTGGCACATATTTTGAATTTGGGGTAGGGATGGGGAGTCAAGTGGAAACCTTAATTTCTTAATGGTTTTGTTGAAGGCGAACTCTAAAGATGACTTGATTCAATATATTAGAAAAAATAATGGAGGATGATAATAATCGTACGACTGTAATACATGTTCAAGCGTACCGTGTGAGAGATGAAAATTTTTCCAGTCGAGTTTACAGAATCCAGTAGGTCATTGTTTAATTTGTTGGCACAATCTTTATTGCTCTGAGGAGGCAGCAGACGAAAGCAAACTAAAGAAAATTTTCGAGGAGCAGCAACCTGCATATTTTTGTAGCCATTAGGTGCGTTGTTTTTCATAGTTATTACACCAAACATAATACAAAAGAATAAACAGACCTTTAGAAGAACACATTCGGCAGACATTTCAAATATTAAACAAATTTACAAACATAAAGTTCAGTGGTTTAATTATAGAGACGGTTCTATATGCTTGTATCAATCAAAGAAATTGACAAGAAACATCATTACCTCAAATCTTGGATCTTGCTTCACTAGTTCTTCAAAAGTTTTAGCCAATTCAATATGTTTTCTTATGTAAGCTTGCAAGTTTTCCAGCCCATACAGTCTTAACACCATCCACAATTTGAGAGATCTGAGAAGAAACAAATTAGATACGGGAAACAGCAGTTTTGCTCCTAATAATGAAAATAAATAATGAATGCATAAATCACAAGACAACTAATTTCACAGAAAAATCGTCATGGTAATGCTAAAATTGAAGAAAGATTTGAGCTTGCTAGTGTGGACTGCATATCATGAAATCAAGCATTATGTAAGTTGGTACACATCAATGGCTTACTCTATATTTTTTATTGGTAGTCTAACTTAGTCTCTTTGTTGTTCGGTCTCAGTTACGACTTACGAGTATCAGATGTGGGTACACATCTAAGTGTCAGACTTTTTTTTTCTTCCAAAACCTAGGATACGGTGATACGGCTAAAAAGGATACAAAATTTTGACATGGGTTTATGAATATGCCTTTTAAACTTCAAATTACTTTAGAAATTTATGTATTGGTAATTATAAATACATTTTTTAGAGATATAAAGGATTCTATAAAGTATTGTTCTTTTGTTTAAAGGATTCGAGAAAGATCTCATGCTCTTATCCCATATCCGTGTGTCCGACACGGTTACTTCTTCTAAATAAAAAATGGAGAGTCTGAGAAACATAACTTAATCTATATCAAGAATATTTCGATTAACTTTAGAGGGCTGAATTACCCCAAGACTAAGAGCATTCTTGCAGAAAAACGAAGATGTTGCTGATAAGTTTGTAAATCATTTTTCTAATTGATTCTCTTGCCAAGAAAAGAATATCATTTTAATTCAATTTTTCCTCCACTTCCGAACATGAATTTTTTTCAACCTTACTTTCAACGTATATGCGAAATACAGATGTTTCTAACCAAGAACCAGGTTCTGAGTTATCATAATGTTCAAGAAGCTAGTTTGGCAAGTTAAGGCGTGACTTTCTGTATATCAGATGACACACACCTGAACCTGCGGCCAAGAGGAATTTGCCAATCTTTGTAATCTACAACCAAGTTTCCTTGAGAAGCCTGAATAACAATCGCATAAATGAGAACATGATTTGAGCTTTGCATAATATATATCTGGTAGGATTCTGATTTGTAAAATTGCAGTAAAGTGGAACGGTAATAGACTGATATGAAAGAGTTGTAATATTGCTGAATGGAATTGTAATTGTATTTTATTGTATTGCAGAAATGAAAATACAGCGGCGTTAGGATTTCGAGAGACTTTAACTTTCTCCCCATTTCCATTTGACCTCTAATTTCTACCTAAAAAGAGAAAACACCCTACCCACCCACCCACCCCTCCCCCCCAAAAAAAAAAACTTGCAGGTGCCTATCAATCACAAAATGATAATCTCTCTCAATATGCCCAAACAAGTATTTGAAATGGAGTAGATTATGAGACTATTGATGTTTGAATTTTGATGTACTTGCACAACACTAATAACATGATGAAAGTTAAACCAACGCCCTCAGTTACCAAAATGTTGATAAAGTTCATCTCATCACAAAAACAGAACATGCGTAATTAGTAGGAAAATATATAGGTAGTACTTCAACATGCTTACTTTGTTTTTAAGAAACTCAGGATTTGTTGATAGTGACTGAATGAGCGCGCTTCTGTCCTGTTGACGAAGAAATACCATAAATTTGTTTCATTCTGGGAATATAATAATAATAATAATAATAATAATTTCTTCACAATATTTTTAGTCTAAAAGTTTAGAAATTCTAAATATAATGACAATAGATTATTCGAAGAAAAAGGTGACTCCGGAAGTAGCAGGTAAGTGGAACCAGACACACAGAGAAGCCGTTTCATGCTATTCAAATCATAGAATAACTATCACGTAATACAGCATGATAATTGACACAAGAGGATGAGAGTAATCAAGCTAATTTAGGTTTTTAAAGAATATCCAGCGTGATAGAACTGATCAACAGCACCAAGCTGAACAAAGAAGCAGAAAAAAGAGATTCTTTGTGAAGCTCCTGGTACTCTGTTGAACATTTCTCAAATAGTTTATTCATATAACCTATTTTTCAGTTTTTTCCATTTCAAGCATCCTTAGCAACCAAACACGAGAGAATAAAGCCATTACGGCATTGATAAATATTGCACGTGTTGGAGATAATATGAAAAAGTGACAAACCTTGACCCAAAGAGCTGAACAGTCAAAGTTAGTTAAAAACCACTTATGTGCATTCATGTTAAATGAGTCGGCCTCTTCGACACCATCAATATAGTGGCGGAACTCTGGGCAAATACAAGCACTTCCAGCATAGGCAGCATCCACATGAAACCACATCCCATTACTCTGTCAAGCAGTTGTGCATCCATCATAGGTGCATTTAGTGTCTTTTTGGTATAATGAGCATTTTGTAGATAGATCAATAGCATGTGGAATAATAAAGATAAGATGCAGCATAAGAACAACCCAAATGCGTATAAACATGAAAATTTTGGATGAACTCTTTTTTAAGGCTTTGTTTGGCAACCCATTTAAAAAATGTTGTTTATAAATATTGTTTATAAACCGCGACATGACATCATTTCATTGGTCCATTTTTTTTTAAAGTAAAAAATGATGGACGAGTATTTTTGACCAGCTACGTGGCTGTTCATAAACAAAATTTACCAAGCACCCTCTAAATCTAAGACAAATTTCTTCATTATATTTATCTCCTCGTATTCTCTTTAGTTAGTATTTATTTTGTGTACATACTTTGTGCTCTTTTCTGCAAGTTGGATTCTTGTAGTTATCTTTGGGTCACAAATTCATTAGCAGTCAAATACTTGTCAAAGTGGAGTTTCTAAATTGTTAAGATTCCTTATCATTGTCACTACGGAATTAGGATATCCAAGTGTCTATAAATATTTTAGGATGTCTCCTGAGCTTTAGAAGAGAGGAAATAAGAATTTTTTCTTGTAAGTTTTGCAACTTAATTATGAGACTTCATAAAAAATCTTCTAAAAGAGATTCTTTGGCTGTTTTTCTGTCTTTTTCTTCTTCTTATAATTTGCTCCCATATTTTGTTGCAGGAAAACCTTGAATTCTACTCCCTCTGTCCCAATTATATAGGCTGCCTTTCTTTTTTATCTTGTCCAAATTATATAGACTTTTTTTTTTTTTTATTGGGAAGTATTTATTTTGTTTGTTTACTAATGTACCCCTATTCATTACTTCCAATAATAATAGTTTTGATACTTAAATAAGGGTAGGTTGAGAATTTTCTTTACAAAAATTACTTTTTCAATAACATTAAATATGTTTTCTTAATCTATGTGAAAAGTCAAACTAGTCTATACAATTGGGACGGAGGGAGTATTATTATTCAAAAGGTAGTACTGCATCACAACCCCATTTACAATCTGTAGTATTGTATCTTGACTGGATGACTGCTGAGGAAGATTGCCCCGTGTTTCTAAGGTAAGATGGTGAATACAGTAGTTTAAAATTTCGCTGGCTAAGATAAGATGGTAAATATACTTAATAATATATCTACCTTGCAGATTGTGTTTGCACTCATTGTGTTAAGCAGGCCTCCTAATCATTTTGTTAGGCACTGATACAGGGATTTTAAATTTTGTGTAAACTTGAAGCAACACAACCAACTGTTCTTTTCATAAAACTGTGACAGGAAGGAGTGGAACATGAAAATGAAAAATGGCATTAGACAACTGCTACAATTTACATTCTCTTATTGTAACATCCTGGCATTTATCTATATTCATTCAGAAACCTCACCTTTGATATATTTCCTAATGCAAGCAACGGATCCACAGCTGTTGATGATGTGGTACCAACCTACAAATAGATAGGCAAGCTTTATATCGACCATAACCTTTCATTGTAAATTAACACACTATCCCAAATTCTCTCAAGTAGTCAATATTTATATTTACTAGTTTAAAAATGAATGATGATCGACCACCACCGCAGGGACGGAGCTAGGATCTTAATTGAGTGGGGGCCAAAATTTTCAAATTGTGGGAGACGGAGGCACCCTCCTGGGGGTTCGGGGGCGGAGCCCCCGAAATTTTTTTGAACCAAAATAATTGACATTATGAAGCAACAAACCAAAAGCTAAACTAAGTTAACTAACTAGTGTAAACTAGTAATTCACAAAAGAAAATACCTATAACTGAAAAGTAAATGTAAACCTTTAATGTGAGAGATACTAGTAATAAATATTGTATTTACTTCTTGCATAAATATAATGATTGCAGAGAGAGAATTAAAATCAAAGGAAATAAATTCAAGATGTCAATTCTTTCTCCTTTTTTTTTTTTTTTTTTTGGAATAAAATTTTTTTTTTTTTTTTTTGGCTCAAAAATTATTTTTTTTTCAGTGGGGGCCATGGCCCCCACTGGGCCTATATGGCCTCCGTCCCTGCACCACCGTGCAGGCTAAAATAATTAAGGTCTTTTCTTATATGGGTTTTTGTATTTCAATTCAGTTTACTATAATAAACAATATGGGACAATCTCAAGTTAAATTACAGTATTAAGTTTAGGTATCTAATGAGCAGGAGCTTCACCATTGAAGGATGTGAAAAAATTTCGACACTTGACATCCCCCAATCTAATTTAGACAATAAGAAAAACCATCACTGATCCTATAAGAGTAAATGTAAAACAAAAGATTAGTTCATCTGCAGAAAAGTTATTAAAATAAAGTAGATCGTATGAAAAAGAATCTCAAGCATTCCTTACTTTTAACTCATCCACACCATAATAGAGATTAATCCCTTCATAATACACATATAGGTAAAATGAACTGTAGGTAAATATTAATGTTTCCATTAAGAAAGTAAGCATTGCAAAGTACTCCAGTTTCCCATGGAAAAAGTAAGTTCATGAAGCAACAAGCACAAAATGCAAGCAGGACAAGCGTACAACAATCAGAAAAAGCTTCTTTGCATTTTTTTTTCTAGTTTCCTTACTGTAGCACACAAGAAGAAGGGAATTAAACCAGAAGCTATGTCCTGTGAAATTGCTTGACTGAGCGATTCGGGAGCTAGAGCATGTTCTGTGGAAGGGTCTGTTTTCAGCACTCGACAGTTTTCTGGGTGAATCCCTCCTATCTGCCACAAATTGTAAATGAAGCAAGAAAAACAGATTAGAAATTAAGAATTCAACAAATCTCTGCCAGGGTACAAAAATTCTCCACAAAAGTGATCCTTTTTATATCTGCAAATAATTAACATATCTCTAACTTCCACAATTACTAGTATTGCAATCCATTAGGGGGGAAGCAAAAAAAAAAGGCTCAATATGCCAATGGATTGAGCAGTTCTCATGCCAAAAGAACTGGAGTACTCACACAAAATTTTTACGTACCTGGCAGGCTTTCTGTAGAGCAGAATGAGTTTGATCAGAACTGTAGGCCACAAGTTTTCCAATGGAATCTTTCCCAACCTTTCTTAGAACTTTGTCCCTAGCAGCCAAAAGCACAACTAAAACTGCCTCACTTGCTGTGCCCTGTATCACTCCACCTCCATTTCCTGGAACTCAGTTCCCAATCATATACACAATTTCATATATCCAGTAATTTTAAACAACTGAGGAAATAAATAATTCGTTTAAGAAACAAATTTATAATTTTCTTAAAAGTGAAGTTTGTTTGAAAAGTAATACCATTTGAAAGGAATTCATCAGGTAGTTTGAGTGCCTTGGCAAGCCAATCCAAAACAATCATTTCAAGTTCTGTTGCAGCAGGCGAAGTTATCCAACTAAACCCCACCATGTTAATCCCAGCACTGAGCATCTCCCCCAAAAATCCTGCAACACTACTATTGGATGGAAAATATGCAAAATAATCCGGGCTTTGCCAATGTGTTACTCCAGGTAATATTTTTGCCTGAACATCTGCAATGAAAATGATAACATAGTCCCTCAATATATATCTTCCTAGGTAATTAAATTGAATTCAGAAGTCTCTTCATTCATGTTTCTTACAAATTATTGTGCGGAAGTGATATTTTGAAAACCACTCTTCTCCACAAATTTCCAATCAATCACACATTCTAAAACAAAATCATTTTTCACATTTCCCCACAACATTTCCCCAATTTTTAACCACACATCCTCTAATAACATAACTTTTCAAATAATCACTAGGGCTACATAGTAAAACTGGACAACCAAAATTAAATTACAAATGCAAATATAAGTACTTAAAAACTTTCACCATTCAAAACATCTTGCAATGATTCAGGGTGAGTTGGTGCAGAGTCTGGCAGAAGTTCACGCAGATATCCGGGCTGCATAATAAGAAGAAAAAAAAAATATCACTGTGATTTCAATTGCCCGTTCGACTTTATATTAATATAAGACAAACAATTTCCCTGACATTTTACCATAATTATATGGTAGAATTTGTAATTTGAAATTTAAAATTATATGAAGCAATTTAATCCGTAAGAAACCAAAAAAAAAAAAGAGTCCGAGAACCAC
This sequence comes from Ligustrum vulgare, assembly GCA_963555705.1. Lineage (NCBI taxonomy): Eukaryota > Viridiplantae > Streptophyta > Magnoliopsida > Lamiales > Oleaceae > Ligustrum > Ligustrum vulgare. The sequence continues at coordinate 3,324,939 of OY743180.1, forward strand.
ATCATTTCCATTGTACTAGCAAAATTGACCATCAAGGACAGTAATAAAAAGCAAATATATTGAATGGAAGGGGAAAAAAAGCAGAGAGTTGAAAGTGTCAAACCTGAACTTGGCTAAGAACTGGGAAATTTTCAATGTTCTTGTAGTAATCAGCAACGAAGTCTACCATCTTGTGAGCATACTCCCTGAGTTGTTCTGCATCCATTGGCTTCAAACTACCTTCCCTGTACAATTCAACAAAACCCACATTCATTATACACTCAAAGTAAGATTCTTTTTACCAGAAATCAGAAGTAAAAACATGCATTTTCCTCTTGAATATCATTACATTTTGTTGGCAAATTGTGAAGCCCACGTGAGAGCAGTTATTATAAGATAATGAATGGAGAAATTGGGTTTCTTTTGCTCCTCAAGCCACTGTAGATTTTCTCATTTTTCTCTTGGATAGAGATAGTTAGACAAAAAAAATTAGGACGGCAGACAAAACGTCACGCTTCATTCCGTTTAGAATTTTTTTAGGGAAAATTACATAAATGTTATAAATAATTATGGAAATTATTAAGAAATCCACCACTAATTTTATACCTAATTTCCACCCAATATATATTGTAAATAATTGATATGAATGACTTTCCTTCCCTATAAATAGAGGTAGGAATTGCTTGAATTTGTGTACCAATTCTTGATCAAGAAAGAATTCTCCTCCTTCTCTCTAGTTCTCAATCTCTCTCTAATTCTTGTATTTGGAATTTTGATAGTTTCACAACACGTTATCAGCACGAATCTCTACCCTACTGAGTAATATGACGGGAGTATACTCTACAGTTGCATCTAAATGATGAACCTCTGTATCAGAAACCAGATTATTATTAATTATCATTTATACATCATAGATTAGAAGATCAATTTCAAATACGTAGAAAAATTGAAGAAATTGTGTAATCCGAAACTTCCAAACCAAATTCACGCCAAACCGTATATCCAAATGATGATCGGAGACCGGATCCATGACCACGGTGACCGGACGATTCTTCCGAATCGGCGCGTGTCGACGGCACCGGAACCGGCGCTGACGCGCGTGACGCGCGTGAGGCCCACACGCATACGTCTCACCTGCGCGTGCAGAAGTTTACGGCGATGACGTCAACAGGCAGTTTGTTCATATCGACGATCTTGATTTTTCTATGATCTTACTTTTCTGTTTTGTGCAGTTTTGAGATTTTCCGGCGATCGAACGTGGCGATTTTCTTAAAAACCGTTTTTGAAGCACTTCCGACGGGATTTTGAACTTCGGACCAAAAGTAAGTTTGTTCTAAATTAAATTTCAAACCTATTAACGGTTTTGATTTATCCATATGAGCAACATATTAAAATATGGACAATTTTACCCTTGGTAATACATAAAAGTATATTAATCGAAAATTAACGATTAATATGTGATCAACAAGATAAATTAAATATTTTAAACAAGGTATAAGTAAAATAATCATTGTCATACCGTGACGGATTGAGTTATTATGGACTGAATTTATACCGCAACGGATTGGACTATTATGAGTACCTTGACTGGATTTGACGATATGACTCGATCACTATACCTTGACTGGATTTGACGATATGACTTGATCACTATTATGAATACCTTGACTGGAGGATATGACTCGCTCACTCATGAAAGGTAATTATTTCATTATGTTGACACCGCCTATATGGTCGGTTTACGGAATACTTTACATATATTCAAGTTTTATATTATTTCAGAAACACCTCAGTTGTTGGTTAATTCTAACATATTAGAGGTTGTTGTCAACATATATACGTGGTGGTGTAACCCCAGTATTATTATTGATATTATTGTTATTAAATATTTCATTAAATGATACCAGAAGTTATCAATACTAAAGTTAGAAAATATTTTATCAAATGATACCAGAAGTTATCATTACCAAAAGTTGGTAAATATTGATAAGAAGTTGATAGATGTTAATAAAAATATTTTATCAAACGGTACCAGAAGTTACCATTATTTGTATTGAAAAGATAGATAAAAATGGATTATCCAACAAGAGAATGTTGATGTATGATAAGATAATATCACATGATAGCATGGACATAGCTAATGTGAAAATAATCTCATCAGTATTATGAGATGAATATTAGATGATAAGTATCTGAAAAAGTTCTTGCACGAGCAATTATATATTCCAGAAGAACTACATATTTATACCAGAAGAAGTAAAAAATTATCATCTAAACATGCTGAAATGATATTATTATTGCTCCTGAAGAAGCATAAAACAAGTCATACATAAAAGGGGGAAACATTTATGATCCTCAAAGTGAGAGATGTGTTTCGGGAGTAGCCGTATCCTACCACCTCTGAACTTTTGAGGACATAAAGAAACACTCAAAGAGGTGTGTTTCAAGAGTAAGGATACTCTGTACTCTACCACCTATCTTTGAGGTACACAAGATTAAACATTGATAAAATCCTAGAAATTTAAGGTGTGTCTCAAGAGTGAAAATACTCCATACTCTACCACCATCTATTCTAGGATTCACAAAGTTAAGTTTACATTAACCGGACTCCATTTTCGCTTGATTCCCCTTCCTTGCGACCAATCTATCTTAACTCCTGCTGGATCTTGTATGGGGACATATGATTGCAACTTATCCAGCAGTTCCTCGATAGTAGGAGCAGAAATAAGGATTCTCCTAGAAAATGGAGAGATGAATCTCTGTTCCACAGCATAATCAAGAAATGTTAGCAAATCATCAAAGAAATTGTTAACATTTAAAAGCCCAATAGGCTTGGTATGGAGATCTAAATGAGCCCAGGAGGTAATATTAAAGATTTCCTCTAAAGTACCAAAACCTCCAGGCATGGCAATGAAGGCATCAGAACCATATAACATGCAAGTTATGCGTTCATGAATAGATAAGGTTTGTACTTCATGCCCTCGTGTTTTGCCTGCGATATCAACTAAAGGAACGGGTATAACACCTATTACTCTTGATTTTTCTGCTTGAGCAGATTGGGAAACACAATCCATCAATCCACTGCTACCTCCTCCATATACTAGATTGATACCTTTCTCTCCTAACTTCTTTCCTAAATCCACGGCTGCTTCTAGATACCCAAAACATTTCCCTACTTTTGATCCACAAAATACACAGATAGTTTTGATCTGTCGAAGTTTTGGTCCTTCCATCTTTGAGAGAATAAGGAAGAAAGAAAAACTTATGTCAAAATGATATTTTGGGATGCATGAAACTGTAAAAATCATTGACTTTTTAAACTTGAAAAAGTTCACTATTTACTGCTAATCTTTTGAAAAAGTGAAAACCTAATTCTGACTAAATTACACTACTTTTGATAAATCTTACCTTTCGGTGATTTTTCAATACACTTTATCAATACTCGAGAAATGAAACATAAAAATATTTTATGTACAAATATATACACACAATATATCAAATGATTTACCTTATATTAATGCTGCATAGCCAAAACATCATTGTTTATAACAGCCTGGCAAACAGGATCTTTTGCTACTATATTTTCGAGACTATAACGATTTTTATCCTCGTTATATTGAGCATATAAGGAAAGGAGTTCACGTTGCACATACCCACTTGGGTGCGTCTCAAGAGTCAAACGGATATCATCCAATGACTCCTTACTCAGTCCACCCTTAATGAAATTGATTTTATCTTCCCGATTTCTAAAAGAATATCCTACTGATTTGCAACGAGTATCACATGTCCAACGAGCACATTTGTAACAACCGTTCAGCCTTTTTGCTCTTCGTTTCTTTGCAAAAGTACTCTTACCTAAACCAGGCATGTGCTTAGAAAATGAATCTGGTAATTCACCAGCTAATCGAACTTTTGCTTCGATCAACCAACGAACATCTTCTGGAAAGCCTTGATCCATCAGCAGCCTCAATCTTTCAAGTCGAACTCGGTAAATCTTTTTCAAAACATTTACCGGAAGATTAGAATAATATTTGCGAATATTTGATAATATAACATCCATTTTTTATGGATCTAATCTCTTCCCAAATGATATATTTAAACGCGTAAAGGAGCGCTCCGTGTGTCAGCAATATCGATTCCATTAAGAAATAATGGAATAAATTATTGAAAAGGTGGGAACAATGAGATAATGCGTCATTACCTTTTTCGAAATAAGGGAAGATTTGGCGACAAGATTGAGATCATGAGATATTTCCTTGGATATTGTACCTGATTTTTTCGGTATACTAAAAGTAATAAAAGTATACTGATTTGAACTATACAGAAATACGTAATGATTAAATGAATACTGTATTGAACCAGAAGTTCATACATATGTACAAATGAAATATCTTGTTGAACCAGAAGTTCTATAATGATTGGTTAGATTCCAATTCAATAATGAGATTTATTGAGAATGCAAAATGGCATTCATTAAAGAACCAGAAGATTGTTCAGGTTAACAAGTTATCATTGCTGCTTGTTCTGAAAAGCAAATTAATTATCTCACTAAGAAAATGAATGACTGATTATTTGCTCAAGTAATGATATTACGAGCAAAGTGATAAATGCTAGCATGAATATATCTTAAAGTCATTAATGATTTTACGAATTAGTTGAGATAATAGAATATTATATTGCTAATGATTTAGCGGATTAATAACCTCAAATTATTTGCTATAAGAACAACTTGAATATAAATATTTCTTATGCAGCAATATTCTACATACAAACATATCAATACGATGAAATAAAGATTTGCTTGTAGAGCTTTATGATTTTTAAAAAGTGCGATATCTATATACACTCCAACAAAACGCACTTAGATATAATATTGTGATTATATCCATAATTACATATGACATGTGTTGCGACATTGTTAGCCGACTGATATGATACAAGATTCTTGAATATTATGGGGAAATTAAACAATAACACGCATAAAGCGTGATCAAGCTTAAAGCGTAATTATGCCTGAAGCATATTGACAATCGATTCCAAAAAACAAATATCTCTTGAATAATGGAAATGATCCATTTGAGGATAAATACTCATGGTGAGTAAAATAGATATAATTAAATGTAAGAGATTAAGGCCTGATGATAAAAATATAAAGAGCTCTCTATGTTATGTTTATATTGACATAAAATGGAATCGATAAATAAGTCGACTGCATACATACAACCCTCTTATGAAAATGAGGTTGATAAAATTATAATACTTTGGCCAAGTATAAAATCCCAATGTAGGGATTATTGTTATAGGACCTGAAGTCCAAAACACTTAAATGTGTAAAGCCAGTAATTATATGTACAAATGAAAAATATTTCACAGTCGTAAAAGACGACTCGTTGCGCGCAAAATTTTTCATAAAACTGGCATGAAATATGGTGGATAGACTATAGTCTAAATTCACTAGTTTGAGCTATTTGATATACCAATGAGTGAGATCAAAAAGTGTGATTCTCATCTCGGTACTTTGGGAGTTTTCTTTGATGTACCAGTTGATCGCGGTACGTTGGGATTTCAAGTGAAATGATTATAGATTATATGTCAAAATTGATATCTATTTCAATGATTGATTATGCTCCTGCAAATTAGAAATTGCAGTTTATAAAGTGCAAGAACGTACATGTATAAATCATTGAAAGATTCAATTTGCCCAAAATAATATCATTATAGAATGAAATGTGATTCTTAAAATAAAATCACATGAAGAATGATATGATACATATAACCCCATAATATAATATGTTGAAAATGAAATTGGAGTGTACTATTATTATATTTGAATATTTGGGCATGCAATTGATTTTCAATATGCAAAATTATATTATCCACCGGGAAAATGAATATTCACCAGAAGTGAATTTGAAAATGAATATTTAATTATTCATCAGAAGTGAATTCTAGATTTTGATAGAAGTGAATCAATTCTAGATTTGAGTAACGCAATCAGTTAACTAACTAAACATTGCTTGGTATAGCATGTTCAGTAAATGAGCTATGACTTCATAAATGAGTTATAAACTATTTATAAAAGCTCATCACAAACTATATGTTTGATGAAATAATTTAAGATTGCATTAATATACTTATGATATTCCTATGAAGGGAACAAATACGCACTGCACTCTTTTTCCCTTAACTGAGGTTTTGTCCCACAGGGTTTTCCTAGTAAGGTTTTTAATGAGGCAGCAATTATGGAACAATTATGGTGTATCAATGAGAATAATGTACTCTTTTTCCCTTCGCTAAGGTTTTGTCCCACAGGGTTTTCCTATCAAGGTTTTTGAGACATTGTCACAGCTATCTGCAAGTAATAATTCAACAACAAGCTCTCTCTTTAAATTGTGCTAAAATGATATCAACAAAATGAAGAAAATCATACACATCTTATGAAGAATGTTATGATATCGGCTACACACAAGAAGATTTTCATATATACATATTCCAGACGAAAGATGATATCATTATTCAAAAGGTTCATGAAATACTTGATTGCACACTTCAGGGGGAGAATCATGCTGTCATGCTGTACTCTTTTTCTTTCGTCCAGGTTTTTGTCCCACAGGGTTTTCCTGACAAGGTTTTAACGAGGCAGCGGCTGTACTCTTTTTCCTTCGTTCAGATTTTGTCCCATTGGATTTTACTGACAAGGTTTTAACGAAACAGACCTAAAGCAAGGCAGCACTAAAGACCTAAAGCAAGGCAGCACTAAAGCACTAAAAGCACTGAAGCAATAAAGCAATAAAGCAATGAAGCACTTCAGCACTTCATAATTCGAAGTTTCTAGTACACGATTTGTACTACTTATCATTGATGTCATTTTGGATATTAGACTCAATGATTAATGATGACCAATATCAGGGGGAGCAGCTGTACTCTTTTTCCTTCGCTCAAGTTTTATCCCACTGAGTTTTCTTAGCAAGATTTTAACGAGGCAGACAATTGAACTATTGAGCAATAAGTCATTCAAGGGGGAGTGTTATAAATAATTATGGAAATTATTAAGAAATCCACCACTAATTTTATACCTAATTTCCACCCAATATATATTGTAAATAATTGATATGAATGACTTTTCCTTCCCTATAAATAGAGGTAGGAATTGCTTGAATTTGTGTACCAATTCTTGATCAAGAAAGAATTCTCCTCCTTCTCTCTAGTTCTCAATCTCTCTCTAATTCTTGTGTTTGGAATTTTGATAGTTTCACAACAATAAAAACTTGTGTTTCAAAGATGCAATTCAAAAATCATGTGAAGGAAATCTTTTTTTTTTAAATTCAGGTGTTAATTCATTTAGTTAGGTATTTAATAATTAAAAATAAATATAATGATATATATAAGATAAACATAATTATCTACTATACATTATATTAAAACTAATATAATATTAAATCAAAATTTCAAATTTTGACATCACAACCTACCACCACCCCCCCACCCCACCCCGCACGCACGCCCGCCCGCCCACCACACCACCCCACCCCCACCCCACCCCCACCCCACACCAAAAATATTTTTTATTTTTTTCCTTTCGATATTTTCTTATCATTCCCCATCTCATTCCCCATCCCAACCACAACCCCACTCGACCCTACTCCGCCTATTACAAAGTGACAATTTGATATCACCCTAACTACATCCCCCGACCCCACCCACCCTGACCACCCATATCCTGCACACCCCAAAAATAAGTTTATTTTCATTTTCTCTCGATGTTTTCTTACACTTCCCCATCCCACTCCACCCCAACCCAACCCTACTCGACCCCACCCCACCCCACCCCACCGCAAAGTGACAAATTGATCTCACCCTCGCTACATCCCCACCAAACCACCCTGCCCACCCATATCCTACCCCACCCTAAAAATAAGTTTATTTTTTTTTTCCCGATGTTTTCCTACACTTCCCCATCCCATCCCACCCCAACCCAACCCCACTCCACTCGACCCTACCCTACCCTACCTCATCGTAAAGTGACAAATGATCTTATCACAGTCACAGACCACCACCCCACCCCACCCCACACCAAAAATAATTTTTATTTTTTTCCTTTCGATATTTTCCTATCATTCCCCATCCCACCCACCCCACCCTACCCCACCCCATCTTAAAGTAACAAATTGATCTCATCCTAACCACATCCTCCGACCCCACCACCCACCCCGCCTCACCACCCATATCCTACCCCACCCCAAAAATAAGTTTATTTTTATTTTCTCTCGATATTTTCCTACACTTCCTCAACCCACCCCACCCCAACCTAACCCCACTTGACCCTATCCTACCCCACCTCATCGCAAAGTTACAAAATTGATCTCACCCTAGCCACATCCCCCGACCCCACCCACCAACCCCACATCACCACCCATATCCTACCCCACCCCAAAAATAAGTTTATTTTATATCCTCCCAATGTTTTCCTACACTTCCCCATCCCACCCCAACCCAACCCAACCCCACTCTACTCGACTCTACCCCACCTCATCGCAAAGTGACAAATTGATCTTATCCCAGCCACAAACCACGACACACCCTGCCGCCTCGCCACCCACCCTACCCCACCTCACCGCAAAAACGATTTTTTTCCTTCTACTTTTCCACCTACCACCACCCAGCCCGACACCACCCTACCGATCCCACCCCACCCCACCCAAAAAATGATTTTTTTCCTTCTACTTTTTTATGCCCCCACCAACCCCAACCTGCCCACCCCACCCCATATAATGAGTTTTTTTTATCTCTCCTTGTTTACCCACCCTACCCTGCTACCCACCCCACCCAAAAATGATTTTTTTCTTCTAATTTTTCACACTCACCCTGCCCCTACCAGCTACCCACCCCATCCAAAAATGATTTTTTTCTTCCACTTTTTCACACCCCACCAAGACCCTACCCTTGCACCCACCCCACCATACCCACCCATCCCATTCCTACCCACCCACCCCCCAAAAATTATTTTTTCTTCAATTTTTCACACCCCCACCCACCTCGCTCCAGACCCTACCCCGCCACCCACCCAACCAACTGACCCCACCCAAAAATGATTTTTTTCGACTTTTTCACACTCCATTACGCCCTACGCCCGTCACCCAACAACCCCACCACTACCCACCCCACCCAAAAATGATTTTTTTCTTTTCCACACCCCGTTTCGACCCTATATCCGTCACCCACCAACCCCACCCCTACCAAAAAATGATTTTTCTTCTAATTTTTCACACCCCGTCCTTACCCCGCCACCCACCCAACAAACCGATCCCACCCAAAAATTATTTTTTTCTTATACTTTTCCTCGTCCAATGATCACAAAAAGTTATAGATGGCCACAACTTTTAATATAATTGGTCACAATCATTTATAGTTGGTCACATATTATTTATTTATTGGTCATAACTTACTCGTTTTTTTCAAGATTAGTTAATATTTTTTGTCATAATTACCTAATAAATTGTCACATTCCCTACTCTTCATAAGTCACACAAAGTCACATTTAGTTGACATTTTGGTTACACTTACCTAAATATTCGATCACCCCACCCCCACCCTACCACACCCCCACATGCAAAGTCACAACATGTCACACAATTGGTCACACAATTTCACATTACAAATTTAGTTGAAAAACCTCACCCACCTACCCACACATTCCTAAAGTCACAGTTGATCACACAAGGTCATAGTTTGATCACACAATGTCATAATTTGGTCACACGAGGTCACAGTTAGATCACAATTGGTTTAGTTGCAAAATTCGGTCACACAAAGTCAAAATTCGATCACATAAAGTCACAGTTGGTCACACGAAGGCACGGTTCGATCACACAAGGTCATAGTTTGGTAACACATGTGACCGAACTATGACATCGTGTGATTGAACTATGACCTTGTATGACCGAATTGAGACTTTTTTTGATCGAACTGTGACCTTGTATGTTCAAATCGTGACTTTGTGTGATCAAGTACGGGATGTGACCAATTATTAGGTAAATGTGACCAAAATATTTGCTAATTGTGACTTGTGAGAAATGGGGGATGTGACCAAGAAAACTAAGATTACGGAATGTGACCAAATATTAGGTAATTGTAACAAAAATGTTAATTAATTGTGATTGAGGAAACGTGTAAATTATGACCAATAAATAAATAATACGTACCAATTATATGATAATTTTGATCAATTATAGGTAAATGTGATCAAAATATTGACTAATTGTGAGTTTGTGCGACTTATGATAAGTGCGAATGTGATCAAGAAAACAAGTAAGTTTTGATCAATCAATAAATAAATTGTGATCAATTATTGATGATTATGACCAATTATTAGGTAACTATGACCAATAAATAAATAATATGTAATCAATTATGGATCATTGTGACCAATTATATAGATTGTGACCAACTGTGTCTTGGTGTGACCATTGGACGAGGACGTGATGTGATCTACAATTGTGTCAAAAATAACTATGTGTGACCGAACTGTGACTTTGTAAGAACGAAGCGTGACTTTATGTGATCGACATATGACCTCGTGTGATCTAACCATGACCTCGTTTGACCTAATTGTGACCTCGTTTGACCAAACTGCGACTTTGTGTGACCGAACTTTGACCTTGTGTGACCAACTGTGACTTTGGAGGGGTGGGATTTTACAACTAAATTTGTAATTGTGACTCTGTGTGACCTTGTGTGCCTTAACTGGGATCTCGTGTCAACTTACGTGACTGATTGTAATTTTGGGGGTGGGGATAGTGGGGTAGAGGTCGGGTGGGGCTAGAAAAAGTAGAAGAAATCATTTTTTTAGAGAGCTAGGGTCGGGGTGGGGAAAAGTAGATTTTTTGGAGTGGGGTGGGTGGTGGGTAGGATGGGGTAAAGGTCGGGTTAGGGGTTGGAAAAAGTAGAAGAAAAAAATTATTTTTGGTTGGGTGGGTGGGTGGGGTGGAGTAGGGTAGGGTGGGTTGAGATGAGGTGGTTGATGTGAAGTGTGAAAAAATAGAAGAAAAATAATTTTTTGATGGGGTATGGTGGGTGGCGGGGTGCGGTGCGGTGGGATGGGGTGGGGCGGTTGGGGGGAAGTGTGAAAAAATAGAAGAAAAAATCATTTTTAGGTTAGGTGGGGTGGGGTGGGGGCGGTTGGGTGGGGTGTAAAAAATAGAAGAAAAATCATTTTTGGATGGGGGTAGGGTGCGGTGGGATAGGATGGGGCGATTGAGGTGAAGTGTGAAAAAATAGAAGAAAAATCATTTTTGGGTGAGGTGGGTTGTGGTGGGGTTGCTAGGGTGGGGTGTAGTGGGGTTGTTAGGGTGGGTGTGAAAATATAGAAGAAAAATCATATTTGGGTGGGGTAGGATGGGGGTGAGGGTGGGTGAGTGGGTGGCGAGGTAGGGTCGGGGAGGGTGGGTAGGGGTGTGGAAAATTAGGAGAAACAAATTAATTTTAGGTGGGGTTGGGGATGGGTGGCGTGGAAGGGTCTGGGCGAGTCGTGAAAAGTAGTAAAAAAAATCATTTTGGATGAGGTGTGTTGGGGTGGGGTCTGGGGCGAGACTGGTGGGGGAGTTGAAAATTAGAAGAAAAATTAATTTTGAGTGGGGTGGGGATAGGTGGCGGGGTAAGATAGGGTAGGGTCTGGACGAGTTGTAGAAAGGTAATAGAAAAAAAGTCATTGTTGGTGAGGTGAGGTAGGGTATGATCGGGTGGGGTGGGGAATGGTGAAAAAATATTTCAAAAAAAAAAAGAAAAAAACTTATTTTTGGAGTGGGGTAGGTGGGCGTGGTGGTGGGTAGGTGTGATGGGATGGGACTAGTGGTTGAGTTGGGGTGGGGTGGAGTGGGGTGGGTGGGTGAGATGAGAAAAAAATAGAATTAAAATCATTCTTGTTGTGGGTGAGTGGTGGCGGGGCGGGTGGGCGGGGTTGGGTTGGGGAGGAGTGGGGGTGGGGTGGGTAAGGTGGTGTTGGGGGTGGGGGTGAGGTTGAAAAAGTAGAAGGAAATTTTTTTTATGGGGTGGGGTGGGGTGGGGTGGGTGGTGGAGTGGGTGGGTGACCGCAAGAGGGTGCGGTACTTGAAGTTTTTTTTTTTTATATTATTATTATTATTATTATTATTATTATTATTTTATGAATTAATCTAGCCACTCAGGCCTAGGGTGCCACCTCTATCACATTGGTGCCACTTGAAGTGTTAAATTGGCATCTTTTTTTAATTGACAAAAAGTAATTTATAATGGGTCCCACAATTAATCACACAACTAGAGTAATGGCATCTCATTTTTTTTTATTTTTTATTTATCACAAATGTTAAATGAACGTGGTGGACCCACCCTCATGTGAGTATGTTGTTCATGATGTTATCTGTTATGACCATGACTAATTTTACATGACACGTCATCCATATGGGCCCAACAGGGGATCCACAAAACATTCATTCACCTAATTCTGACCCACAGGTCAAACTGTGAATACCAAACTTGTTAGACTCTTACATGTCGAGGTACCCCTATGTCGGGGTGATGCTATGCTGCCTATGCCTAGGTACCCCCATGCCGAGGTATCCCCATGCCAGAGTGATGTTATGTCGAGGTACCCTTATGTCGATGTACTCCTAAGTCGAATTGAGTACCCTGGAAAGGTTACAAGATAGCTTGATGTGACATCTTTAAAGGGATTTGATAGTTGTTTTATCCATATGACATGTAGTAATGATTATAGCCAAAGAAATTGTTTACCTCATGAATAGTTAGGATCTTGCCGTGTGTAAAGCATAACACGTGTCACAATCTAAGATAATTACTCATTCTATAAATAGAGTACACTTACCTCCAAGGAAAGGGTTAGTAAACATAAACTCTTAACAATATATTTAGACTCTCACTCCCTTTTCTCTTTTTTACACACTTATATTTCCTGCACTCAATTTATATTCGCTTGAAATGAGCACTGACTTTGGCATCGGAGTGCAAACGGGAGCCACCCGGCTCCATTTGTAAACTGATTGTTTGTTACAGTGCGCAGGAGATCCACGTGTTCAAGAGGGAGGAGCTGAGACATGTTGGTACAAGGTCCAGCCAGATTTTGTGGTCAACACTATCTATAAGTGTTATTCGTCTAACATTGTTCTTGTTTTATTGGCAAAAAGTAATTCATAATGGGTCCCACAAGTAATCACACACTAGGGTAGTAATAGGTTCACGTAATAGCCGGTTCATGATAGCCAGCTATTGACGGCTCGAGTTCATGAACAGAGTCAAACTCGGATTTAGGGTAAATGAGTTGAGTCGAGTTCGATAAACAATGTCAGGGAATTTTGCTAATTGCTACGAGCCCACCTTATTTTTCTTATTTTTTTATTTAATGAAATAAAGTTTTTTGTTAAAAAAAAAATTGTTTGAAAACATATTTTTTATGTTTTCTAAGTAAAATGTATGGTTAAAAAGTGTAGAGAGAAAATATGTGTGGTTAAAAAATAATTTGAAAATTGTGCTTTAAAAAATATGTTTAAAAACATATTTTCCAAACATAGGCTAATTTTTTTTTTTTTACATTTCTCTTTAAGTTTTATTTAAAAGAAAAAATTTACAAAGCTCAAATGAGTTTAACATAAATACTGGCCTAGGTTGCAGTAAATAATTTCATATCTGTAATTAAGTTGAAAGTGTTGCTAAACTTTGATAAGGATTGATATTGATGCATGAGTCTGCCTTGAATTGAGCAACGAATGATATGTTAATGTTTGTCATTTGTCATGGATGGCAATTAAAAAAAAAAATCAATTTTTCATTTGACAGATAACCAATACCCACTTGAAATATCATGAATGGTCCGTGTTGCGATCATGCAGAAAACGGGCCTACCAGGTCACTAGTAGGGGCCCAATGGATGTCAGCTATGAATAGAACCTAAGGCCTTACCTGGTCCAATCGCTGAGGTGGAATATCGCTTGGAGCTCCCTGGCCAAGCAAATAGCTACGATGAACACTTACATAGCTAGAGGGTATGTGGTAAACGAACTACTGATGCCACCGCAACACTCACATCCACACTACTCGCCATCTGACGCGGCCACTGCATCATATTATTACCAAGAACCGTAGGGGTATGCCGAGGTGGACCCCATTCCCTACAGCGAAGAAGACCCGGTGCATGCAGCGCCGGAAGAACAAGGTCAGCCACCTGACTATCAAGGAGAAACCTCAACCTCAAGGTCGAGCAGCGTCTTTGGCCGAATAGGGGGGTTATTCAGGGGCAAACGAGGAGACCGGGCTGGACAAGCTCGACATCAAATGTGAGTGTCTAGGAATAGTCGAGAGCGAAGGGCAGAAGAAGCCCTTTCATGGAGCCAAATGCCTAGAGATAGGTATAAGGCAGGGGAGACAGAATTACACTCGTCCGCACCTGAGCCTAGAAATATGCGGGAGAGAAGGGTAGAAATGGCTAGCTCCCAGACACAAGGGGATCTGCAGACCTATCAAAAGCAAAATTACGGTCGAGCATTATCACCCCCACAAACAGGACTATGCTTCGCCACCTTACTGAAGATACCATGGCACAGTGGACTCCGACAGCGATGAGAATAGTGAATTACCGTCGTACGAGTTATATGACGATGGGGAAATAAGCCCATTTACGAAAGGCATTCAGAGGTGCCCAGTGCCCCCTGACTTCGAAATGCCGAAAATAACAAAATACTCTGGGAGAGGTGATCCTGACGATCACCTATTAAACTACCGCGCCAACATGGAAATAGCCGGAGTCACTCCTACGCTAAAATGTAAGGCCTTCACTTTAACACTTGAGGGATGTGCGATAAGGTGGTACAGAAAGATCCCTCCTGGCAGCATCCACAGTTGGAGAGACTTGAAAATGGCCTTCAAGAATGACTTCGTTTCCTCCAGGCCAGGTCAACTCCCACTCCAACGTCTTCAAGATCTGAGGTAGGGAAAGGATGAATCTTTAAAAGGCTATTTAGCTCGGTTCACGGAGGAAATGCATATTTGTGAACACATCACAGAGGCGAAAATGTTTTCTGCCTTAAAAGGAGACTAGACATGGCCAGCATATTTTGTAGGGATATCCAAAGCAGGAAGCCAAGAGATTATAACGCCCTTGTAGATTTGATGAAGGAAGAAATATTATCAGAAGAAATTTCCAGAGCCAGAGATAATCACCTTCAAGAGAGATACAATACTGGGTACCCACATGGAGCTGGTCAAAGAAAAGGAGGCAATAAAAATCGGTTTGACAATCACCGCGGAGGTGCCCCACGTCCATTTTCGGGGACCGGATCCAGTTACGCAGCTAAGATTATGGAAGCTATCCCCAATCTGCACTCCGCAATACCCGTAGCTAATCCCACTATAGCCCCTGAAAGAATGGTGGAAGCCAAAGCGCAAAACAGTCCATGATTGGGGCATATTTTGCATACCATAGACACTATGGGCATGAAACGGAGGATTGTAGGGAAATCCGCATGCTGGCAGACCAGAAGGCCAATGAAAGAAAGGGAGGCGATTTTGCTCCAAACAGAGGAAAACCACACAGGCCAAATGACCAAAAGTTTAACCAAACTGACATGCGAGTTCTCTGGAAAAACCCTCCAAGAGGGAGGAATGACGGTCTTCAGAGAGATCGAAGCCGGGACCGGAATAAGCCTCCGGCACATGATGAAAATATAAGAGAGCCACTTCAGCCTGTAAATAACCCACCAATCCTCGAGATTGACACGTTATTTGGAATCCCCCATCCGGACTAAAGTACGAACAACTCCTAGAAGCGATACATCAGAGAGGCCAAAGAGCCCGCCAATGTGAACTATCACATCAATTCACACCCTACTGGGACTTCCAAGACAGAACCCATCACATTTACCCTAGATGATGCGGTTAGGGTACATTTTCCGCATAACGATGCATTAGTAATCCAAGTGGTGGTAGCCCGGAATGGGCCTACCAGGTCACTAGTAGGGGCCACGGGGGGCTTAATGGATGTCAGCTATGAATAGAACCTAGGGCCTTACCTTGTCCAATCGCCGAGGTGGAATATCGCTTGAAGCTCCCTGGCCGAACTGGTTTTTTGCTGAGTCGAAGTGTTCTGATGTATCGCCGAAGTTCAGTGATGGGACAAGAGGAGTGTCGCAAGACGTGACAACCCCCCATTGGCTGTGGCTTGATGAGACATCACATTTATAAAGAATATGATGGTCGCCTCTCCCTACCGCAAGTAGCAATGATTATATCCAAGCAGTTGGTTTACCACTCCTACGGCTAGGGGAAGACACGTGTAAAGCCCAACGCATGTCACCATCTAAGACAATGCTTCATCCTATAAATAGAACGCACTTGTCTCTAAGAAAAATGTTAGAAACTCAATATATAAAATATCACTCTCTTTTCTCTCTTCTACACACTTATATTTCCTGCACCCAATTTATATTTACTTGAAATGAGTATTGACTTATGCATCGGAGTGCAAACGGGAGCCACCTCGGCCCCCTTTACAAGCTGATTGTTTGTCCTAGTGTGCAGGAGATCCATGTGTTCAAGAGAGAGGAGCTGAGATGTGTTGATCCAAGGTGCTACCAGATTTTGTGGTCAACAGTCCCCATTATAAACACCAGTGAACGATTTCATATGTAAAATGGGTTGACATGCTGCTATTGTGGTTCTGTCCGGATTCATTGGTTTCCAACTCAGGTTCTACGATTCCATCAGCATTACACTTCATTTGTATAAAAGACTAATGAATATATTTCTATCCACAAAACAATCTGTTGACGCCACCAGCCTCTGGGGTACTTACGGCTCGGCCAACACACGGATTGTCCACCGCATGGTGTGGATTTGTTCCACGCGAGGTGGACGCGTCCCCAGGGGGTTTCGAACCTTGGACCTTTGGAATATATGAATTCCAAAGGCCTCCCTGGTAACCACTAAGCTACTTAGCTTAGTGGTTACCAGGGAGGCCTTTGGAATTCATATATTCCAAAGGTCCAAGGTTCGAAACCCCCTGGGGACGCGTCCACCTCGCGTGGAACAAATCCACACCATGCGGTGGACAATCCGTGTGTTGGCCGAGCCGTAAGTACCCCAGAGGCTGGTGGCGTCAACATAAAAGTAGCTTAGTGGTTACCAGGGAGGCCTTTGGAATTCATATATTCCAAAGGTCCAAGGTTCGAAACCCCCTGGGGACGCGTCCACCTCGCGTGGAACAAATCCACACCATGCGGTGGACAATCCGTGTGTTGGCCGAGCCGTAAGTACCCCAGAGGCTGGTGGCGTCAACACAATCTATCACCCATTTCTATTCTTTGGGTGTAAAAGGGTCACGAAATCAAAACTATTCTAAAGAATTGGGGTTGCAAATGCCTGACGTTCGAATCAAGATAAAACTGATATTTAAATCTCTTAACAGCGTTGATGAAGTTACTATTGGTGTGCTCCACAATCGCATTTTACAGAGAACAAAAGGCAGGATTGATTCCCTTATGTAACTACAAATCTTATCCCAAGAAATAATGCAACCAGATACAAATCTCAGCACAAGAAAAATCAAAATTTACAATCCCTTAACATAATATCATGAGCTTATTGCTGGAACTTAAAAAATCACAATTTATAAATTGCTTGTGGTGGGTATCACTCACAATCTGTTCGAATAGCCTCAAATTTTAGGTTCGAAGTTGATTCTGATTCTATCTTCAATTACGAACTCAACCAACTATTCTGTGACATCAAAGGAGATTCTCAGTTGCATGAGTAACAACCACGTCGCCTCCTCCGCCCTGCTATGAAGGAATCGATTTGAAGATAACAGGGTCTGATGGATTGTTTTAGAGTCGAGTAGCTTTCCAAACACACTGAGAAGGGAAGAATATTCATTGACTGTTGGCGGGATTTATGGTACCGTTACATATTTTTGAAGGCGGGATTCGTGTGTGTCATTATTGATGATAAATGGGTCTTGATGTATTAATTTTATATTGTGGGAATATGGGGAAATGACCAGCCCAATTTGTCATTTTATGGAAATGGCCGTTGACCAAATTTTTTTTATTTAAAATAATAGTAATAAAAATAAATTTTATTGTTTCCTAATATAACCTTCAGTTTCAATTTCAAAAAACGTCTCCCATTTCAAATACTCAATTAGAATTACCCGACTCTTAACCTACCCCTTCGACTTCTCCTCTCCTTTCCGGGTTTCCCTTGGTTTTCTTCTTCGGCAAAACGAATTAGGCAGACATCTTCTTCTTCTTCTTCTTCTTCTTCTTCTTCTGCAAATTCAAGAATTGGTGCATTCTTCAAAAGGGTTCTTTGGATTTGGGTATAATCTTCTCAGAGGCTGTTCTGGTACGGGTTCTCTACTTGATGTCTTCACTTTCTTCACCTATTCACTTGGATCATACACTGAACCGCCACGCTTCTTAGCTAGTTGCTTGTGTTGTTTCTTTATTTTAAGCATTGTAATTGCGTGATGTTTTCTTGGGATTCTTTTTCTGTAATTTTGACAAATTTTGACAAGTTCTTAATATTTGGTAGATTAACCTACCATCAGGGGGTTAACCTACCTCAGTGTCGGTTACCCTACCCTCAGCAATCTGTAAATCGCCCTTTGATGGTAGGTTAACCTATCGAGAACCCTGAATTGTGACAATGATTTGTATGATTTGGTGAGGTTATGTGGCTCGATTTGTTTACCTTCGGTTACTAGTTTTGGATATTGTTTCCTTCTCTTCCAAGTAGGATTAAAATGATGTAGTAATTTATACCGAATCTCTGTTGATGATGCCATGAAAAAGGATATAATGAAGAGTTAACAGATGGCTTCTAAATCTAATTTGATGTATTCTTAATTTTTGTTTGTGAAGAGGTAGGTTAACCTACCCTAGAATCAAAAGGTCGGTTAACCTACCATTACCATCAGGTATTAACCTACCATTACCATTAATGAATTGATACCTGATGGTAATGGTAGGTTAACCGACCATATGGTATATGGTCGGTTAACCTACCATTACCATCAGGTAAGGGTAATGGTAGGTTAACCGACCAGGTTTGGTAGGTTAACCTACCTGATCGTAATGGTAATGGTAGGTTAACCTACCAACTTTGGTCGGTTAACTAACATTTTGTTGTTAGAACTTTCTTTTGAACAGTGTATTGTTATTAAATATTTTTCTGTGTTTCTTCTTTATTTCCTTGTCCATTTTCATAGCGTAATTAGCACACCCATTTGACTAAAATTGTCTTATATTATGCAGGATGGAGTTTCAAGTGGACATCAATGATCGGTTTACAGGAAAATGTACGAACCTCTGTAACCTAGATGCTATAGATGAGGTTTATAGCGTACTGGATGCAAATCATCGACAAGCTTTCCGTCGGTCTTGTTTTCGAAAATTCTATCTTATGAGAAAAATGCAGTTATCTGGCCAACTCATCCATGGTCTAGCATTGAGAATGCTGAAGTCCGAGAATAAGAATGAGCTATGGTTTGGAGTCGGGAATAACAAGGCTGCTAGATTTTCATTCGAAGAGTTCACTCTGATTACGGGGCTGAACCCCGAGGATGAAGCATTGTACAAAGATCAAATACCGGTGACCAATAGACTGGCAGAGACATATTTTAACGGAGCTAATAAGATTGTTCCCGCCCAGTTAAAACTTGCCTTTGACAATTGCGAAGAAATGGAAGACAAGTACAAATTGGGTTTGGCATATGTCTATGAGTCAGTTTTGAGATCCAAACACTACAAGACATCTATTGATATGCATGTCTTGAATATAGTCGACGATAGGTATTTATTTAATCAATATCCAATGGGAAGAAGGTGCTATAATAGCACGATACATGCTTTTTTGAGGAGTTGGGGAGAAATTGCAACAAAACTCAAAGAGGGGGGGAAGAGCGTCTATAATTATTCCCTTGAGGGTTTTCCTTACGCATTGCAGGTAAATAGCAAACACTTGTAGTTCTTTATACTGTGCTTTATTTTTAGATGTGAGAATGAATAAATGATCATGTCTGTTTGTAGGTATGGGCTTATGAGGCTTTGTCGGCCATTGGCAATGATTTTGCAACTAGGAAACCGGTGATTAAAGTTCCGAAGATGGTGAACTGGACGGCTACTGGAGCATTTGAACAAAATGAAATCAATTCCGTTTTAGACCATCCACAGGTGAGTAACTGTTATATGGTATTATTTTATTACCTTCACACAATAATGTAAATGGTATGTAAATATTAACTCTGTCAACTTTTTAGCTTGAAGTTCGTGTCAGACTAATGGCTACAGAGGTTGAGAAGAGGCAACGGCACATGCAATTGTTTGAACCTTTTTCAAGACGAGCAGACCCAGTCCTTGATGCTTATATCCACGAGGATGGAGGTGATGTTATGGCTGATAATGAAGGAGGGGACGACAACGTGGATCTTCTCCAGGGAGATAGAGTCTCTCCTCTTCGACATGATGAAGATCCAGGCAGTGGGAGAGATCAGATTTCTTCACCAAGACAGGTATAGATAACCTACCAAAGAGGTCGGTTAACCTACCGTTGACCACCACTTTTGTATGTTCACCTACCATCAAATTCAAAAGGTAGGTTAACCTACCAAAGAGGTCGGTTAACCTACTGCTAACCGACTACTTTGGTAGGTGATAACCTACCATCAAATTCAAAAGGTAGGTTAAACTACCAAAGAGGTCGGTTAACCTACTGTTAACCGACCACTTTGGTAGATGTTAACCTACCATCAAATTCAAAAGGTAGGTTAACCTACCAAAGTGGTCGGTTAACCTACCTCTTTGGTAGATGTTAACCTACCATCAAATTCAAAAGGTAGGTTAACCTACCAAAGAGGTCGGTTAACCTACTGCTAACCGACCACTTTGGTAGATGTTAACCTACCATCAAATTCAAAAGGTAGGTTAACCTACCAAAGTGGTCGGTTAACCTACCTCATTGGTAGATGTTAACCTACCATCAAATTCAAAAGGTAGGTTAACCTACCAAAGAGGTCGGTTAACCTACTGCTAACCGACCATTTTGGTAGATGTTAACCTACCATCAAATTCAAAAGGTAGGTTAACCTACCAAAGTGATCGGTTAACCTACCTCTTTGGTAGATGTTAACCTACCATCAAATTCAAAAGGTAGGTTAACCTACCAAAGAGGTCGGTTAACCTACTGCTAACCGACCACTTTGGTAGATGTTAACCTACCATCAAATTCAAAAGGTAGGTTAACCTACCAAAGTGGTCGGTTAACCTACCTCATTGGTAGATGTTAACCTACCATCAAATTCAAAAGGTAGGTTAACCTACCAAAGAGGTCGGTTAACCTACTGCTAACCGACCACTTTGGTAGATGTTAACCTACCATCAAATTCAAAAGGTAGGTTAACCTACCAAAGTGGTCGGTTAACCTACCTCTTTGGTAGATGTTAACCTACCATCAAATTCAAAAGGTAGGTTAACCTACCAAAGAGGTCGGTTAACCTACTGCTAACCGACCACTTTGGTAGATGTTAACCTACCATCAAATTCAAAAGGTAGGTTAACCTACCAAAGTGGTCGGTTAACCTACCTCTTTGGTAGATGTTAACCTACCATCAAATTCAAAAGGTAGGTTAACCTATCAAAGAGGTCGGCTAACCTACTGCTAACCGACCACTTTGGTAGATTAATACCTACCTCTTTGGCAGGTTAACCTACCTCTTTGGTAGATGTTAACCTACCATCAAATTCAAAAGGTAGGTTAACCTATCAAAGAGGTCGGTTAACCTACTGCTAACCGACCACTTTGGTAGATATTAACCTACCTCTTTGGTAGGTTAACCTACCTCTTTGGTAGATGTTAACCTACCATCAAATTCAAAAGGTAGGTTAACCTACCAAAGAGTTCGGAGGTTAACCTGCCCTCAAATTCAAAACCCACCTACCGTTAACCGACCACTTGGGTATGTTAATAGGACTTTGCTGTTTAATCTTTTTGTGATTTTATTTTATTCCCTTGTCCATTTTCTTATTGAATTAATGCTTATTTTTAATTATTTGATTTGCTTAGGTTCCATCTTCAGTACCTGATGCTGCACATGAAAATCTACATGCTAGTCAGCAGGCTCCTCATGTACATCAGCCTTCTCACGATTTGGACTTCATATTGGAGGGCTTGAGGACGCACATTGACCAGATTGTTGCTCCTAGATTGTTCAATTATATGGATCGGATGGAGGAGCGACTGCGATCAGATATACTACTAGTAAACAACAAAGTTGATAGCATGATGGAGTGGATGCAGCGCAATCAAACAAATGAAAATTATCAGTACTGGGAGGATGGGCCCAATGATGGATGGGGTGTAGGTGGAGGATGTGAGGGAGAGGGAGAGGGAGGTGAGGGATACGGAGGAGGCTAGGGTAAGGGATACGGAGGAGGCGGAGATGAGGAGACGGAGGAGGCAGCTCCTAGGGATATAGAGGAGGGGGAGGTGAGGGATACGGAGGAGGATGAAGTGAGGGAGACAGAGGTGGCAGCTGCTGGGGATACAGAGGAGGCGGTAGAGGTGTGGGAGACGGAGACGGTAGAGGTGAGGGAGACGGAGGTGGTGGAGATTAAGGAGACAGAAGTAGCGGAGATTAGGGAGACGGAGGAGGTAGAGATGAGGGGTACGGAGGAGGCGGGTGTAAGGGAGGCGGAGATAAAGGAGACAGAGGTGGCAGCTCCCTGGGATACAGATGAAGCAGAGGTGAGGGAGACGGAGGTGGCATCTCCTATGAATGATCCTCCTACGAGACAGGCGGCCAGAACATATTCACGTAATAAGAGAAGTCTGGCCGGTCAAATACCCGAAGCTGATGTGAGACCAATGGAAAAGCGACTTCCAAAACGATCAAAGTACTTATCTTCTCCATTCACAGCCGAGGGAAAGAAGAGAAAATTTGAGGATGGCTCAACATTTCTTCCCTTTCAGAAGATTGATCCAGTGAAGGAGAAGACATTTGATACTTGGTATTCACAATTAAAGGACAGGTAAATATCCTATCTATATTTTTATCAATTCAATTTTTTATAATTTATGTCCTTTAGTTGATATTGTCCTTTTTAGTGTCGCATACGAGTTAGACTGGGTCAAAATAAATGACGCGAAGAAGTGGTTTAAGGAGGTCATGGATTCAGGTGCCTGGCTCGACTCCTATGTAAGTAAAACTTAAGGATTTGATCACATTTTATATGTTTTTTTTCTGAGCTATTTGATAATATTTTTTTTTTTTGCCTTCAGCATGTTGATTTGGCGATGTATTTGTTGCGGCTTCGGGCAAAGAACTACCCAAAGACATTCAACAGACCCGTTGCTATACTGGACAGTACATTTCTGAATCTTTTACAGTTTGCTTTGACGGAGGGGATCCAATGCGTAGAGAGTTTCATAGATGGTGATTCTCCAAAGTTGGGTAAGAGATGGCGAGATTGTACACATCTGTACATACCTGTTGTAGAAAATAGTCATTGGTTTGCGGTTGAGGTATGTTTCGATGAAGAAACTATATATGTGTATGACCCGGATAAAAGTTGCCTTACGGAAGGGCAATTGAAAAACATATTGAACCCACTGACTACACTTCTGCCGAGCTTTTTAAAGAGAGCAGGCATATCTACTATGAATGGCAATTTTACAATTGAAAGGGTCGAGAACACTGCAAAGCAAAGTACACAGTAAGTTTTTTTTAGTACGATAAATATTGTGTCCATACTGTTCTTCTATTTTTCTACAAAAATATACTCATTCTTTATTATCTCATTAATTGCAGAGGAGATTGTGGTATTTTTACCATTAAATTTATTGAATTTTTAATTGCTGGAGAGGAAGCTGAGAAAGTCCGTAACCTGTATATGCTCCAGTGGAGAAAGAAATTGGCGATTGATTTACACGGACTTGATTATGATCCTTAAATTTCTATAACTGAATGTTCTTTGTATTTTTCTAAATTACAATATCTGTAAATGACTATAATTTTTGAATATATTTTTTGGGATTTTCACCACTTGCATATATCAATTTTTGGGTACTGGTAGGTTTTTCAGCAGGTTAACCTACTCATAAAAACTCAGGTCGGTTAAATGGTAGGTTAACCGACCTTTAACCTACCCGTTAATAGACGTGGTCGGTTACTGGGTAGGTTAACCTATTAGTAACATATCAGGTAGGTTAAATGGTAGGTTAACCGACCTTTAACCTACCGTTAACAGACGTGGTCTGTTACTGGGTAGGTTAACCTACTACATATCAGGTAGGTTAACCGACCTTTAACCTACCCGTTAACAGACGTGGTCGGTTACTGGGTAGGTTAACCGACCTAGTCAGTTTTTGAGGGTTTAAACGACTGAATAACCTAAACCCTAAAAAACCGACTAGGTAGGTTAACCTACCCCTTAACCGACCACTTTGGTTAATAGGTCGGTTAACCTACCTTTAACCTACCTATTAACCGACTTGATTAGTTAATAGCTATTAAAACGTTCGATCAATTATTAAGTTCATTATTAAGTGTGACGTGAACCATCGATTTTACCAATCGAGGTCCTACTGTGGCATCTTCATCAAATCTATTAAAACGTTCTATCAATTATTAAGTTCATTATTAAGTGTGACGTGAACAATCGATTTTCCCAATCTGAATCAACATTAGCAACTTTCTCAAATCTGTCGCTAACGTTTGATAAATTATTAAATTCATTATGTGTGAAATTGGACGAAGGATTTTACCCATCGAGGTCTTACGTTGGCATCTTTCTCAAATTTATTAAAACGTTTGATCAATTATTAAGTTCATTATTAAGTGTGACGTGAACAATCGATTTTACCAATCGAGGTCCTACTGTGGCATCTTCATCAAATCTATTAAAACGTTCTATCAATTATTAAGTTCATTATTAAGTGTGACGTGAACAATCGATTTTCCCAATCTGAATCAATTAGCAACTTTCTAAAATCTGTCGCTAATGATTAAGTAAATAGAGTAAAGTAAATAGAGAAATATGAAGATTAAGCAAAAACACTTCCCTTCACCAATGATTCTTGCTTCCAAATATCACTATTCTTCCACAATAATGTTGGTATTTCTCCCCTTAATCAATATTCATCAACTAAACTATACAAACTCAAGAGAAATTACAAGATAAAAGAGTAAAATAAAAGAGAAAAAGAGAGAGCTAGGGTTTTGAAGAGAAAAGAATGAATTCAAAATACTCAAAATCACTCAAAAATACACCCAAATTGCGTAGATCCGCGTGTTTCAGCATCTGGGTCGGATCGGGTCGCACCGGGTCGGCCCAGATTTCCGCTTCATTTTATGACCACGCGATCGCGTGGTTGACTGGCTCGCGATCGCGTGGTTGGCATTATAAGTCTCGGGTTGGATTTTTGCGTGAGTTCGCGAACGCGACTTGAGAATTACCACGCGATCGCGTGGTTGCAGTTTGGCTCTAATTTTGACTCTTTGATGGATTTAACTCTTTTCTCCTCAATTTCTTCAAGTATTCATCCATGTAGCTTCTTTCTTGTGTTTTCTCCATGAAGTTGATTGGTAAACCTATTTAACCACAAAACATGCACAATTAAGTAGGTATTTGTCCAAATTACTCAAAAAGTATTACCAAAAATATATGAAATATGCATGTAAAATGCACCCAACAAATACCCCCAAACTTAAACTCTTGCTCGTCCCGAGCAAGAATATTCACATGCATCTACAAAAAAAATAATGACAATATGATCAACAATGCTGATAGCTCGCAATCTTCCATGAGTGTGAAATTGCATAATTAATTCACAATTATGTTCCCAAATAATGCTACAAAAATGAGTTTGGCTTATCCGATGCTCGATCGGTGCGTGTGTGAGTAGCCACTGTCAATCGTCAATAAGATTCGAGAATGTTGATGAGTAAAGAGGTTTCAAGTCAAAACTATCCCACCATTAGTGGTCAATTCTTTCCTTTCCCACTCGTGACATTCATCCCCCAATGAATAATTTTCTTTCCACTCCCGGGATGCAATTCTAGAGTGTACTTCTCAAATCACTCTTTCTTTTTCCACTAAAGCATGGGTGTGTTTTACCGACAATCTCGACAACCTAGAAGTGCAGTGACTCTCCACTAATGAGTGCTTCTACATTCAAGTTTATACCAAGCAATTCAAACCCACTATTCATCTAAGCCCTTATGCAAATACAAATGCATGATTTCTAACAACTAACATGATGTTTGCTCGTGACTTCCCCACTCCCTTAAACTTTCTAATTGACCCATGTAGCGAGCTTTAGGTCGGCAGCTCCCCGATTGTTTTAAGATCAAAGGGTACCAGGTTTCAAAATACCCCTACGGACTTATTAACTCGAGTCAAAAAGGCTACGAAGTGGGGTAGACTTATTAAGCGAATGCAATGATAATGTGCTTCTTTTTTTTTTTTATGAGTGTGTGTGTGAGTACCCTACTCATTAAGCTTTCTAATTGACTCATGTAGCGAGCTTTCGGCCGGTGACTCCCAAGTTTCAAACTTAAGGCACCAAGTTTCAAGATACTCCTACGGGCTTAATAACTCGAGTCAAAAAGGCTTCGAGATAGGGCAATGCAATGCAAAAAATTAAAATGGGCTTAGAACTCTAGCATATGGTCATTACTTGGCTTATACTTGGCGAAATACACTCCACACAAAATTTACTTCCACATGCATGGAATCACCACACGTCTAGGCCGTCTCCTTTTCCGGGTCTGTGACGACCCGAATTCTCGACCATTCGAGTGCCACTAAAAGTGACTCATATCATATTATCGAGACTTAAATAGAAATGTAAAATTATTCAAAAGAATAATTAGAATCCCATAATTTTATTTGTGAATAAAATAGAACATAATTTTCTTACATAAAGTTCAACATAATTATCTCATCAATCTTAACCACTTTTGCCACTTCCATGTTGACCGCCTCGAACCTTCAATTATCTGAAAATGGTAAATATCGTGGAGTGAGATTTATAAAATCTCAGTAAGTATACCAAGCATAAATTTTCTTTTGAAAGCATATGGATCATTTTCATCATAACATAAGATAGGATCGAAATACTCATAAACATAGGGAGACACAAGAATTTTACCGAACTTAAATGGCAAGAATTCTTATGTGTAGCGCTACTAAACTCCGGTCCCCTTAGCATAATCATAAACATATCATATGGAACCCATAACAATCTTGTGAGATTGATTTCATAGCAATGATCCAAACATTTTCATAAAAACATAAGATATACTTACTTGTCATAAAAACATACTTACTTTTCATAAAAACATAAGGTGTATTTACCTTTCATAAAAACATACTTACTTTTCATAAAAACATAAGATATACTTACTTGTCATAAAAACATACTTACTTTTCATAAAAACATAAGGTGTATTTACCTTTCATAAAAACATACTTACTTTTCATAAAAACATAAGATATACTTACTTGTCATAAAAACATACTTACTTTTCATAAAAACATAAGGTGTATTTACCTTTCATAAAAACATACTTACTTTTCATAAAAACATAAGATATACTTACTTGTCATAAAAACATACTTACTTTTCATAAAAACATAAGATATACTTACTTGTCATAAAAACATACTTACTTTTCATAAAAACATAAGGTGTATTTACCTTTCATAAAAACATACTTACTTTTCATAAAAACATAAGATATACTTACTTGTCATAAAAACATACTTACTTTTCATAAAAACATAAGGTGTATTTACCTTTCATAAAAACATACTTACTTTTCATAAAAACATAAGATATACTTACTTGTCATAAAAACATACTTACTTTTCATAAAAACATAAGGTGTATTTACCTTTCATAAAAACATACTTACTTTTCATAAAAACATAAGATATACTTACTTGTCATAAAAACATACTTACTTTTCATAAAAACATAAGATATACTTACCTTTTAAAAGATTAAAATGAAGTGTAGTAGTAAATGGACCAAAACTTTCTTGACCACCTTGAATTTCTCTTACTTGTGGATTTTGTCAAGAGATTGGAAATAAGTGTATATGTGTAGAGTTGTGTGTAAAAGAGATGGGTTTAAATAGATGTATAAAGTTGGCATATTGTAAACATAATCATTCAATTCTATTAATTTTAACACATCCTTTTCTTAAAGTAAAGCACCATTCATATACTTTTCCATATTTATACAAATATTATGCTCTTCATGATTACATATAATGGAGTCTTATCAACCATTCATATACTTTTCCATATTTATACAAATATTATGCTCTTCATGATTACATATAATGGAGTCTTATCAACCATTCATATACTTTTCCATATTTATACAAATATTATGCTCTTCATGATTACATATAATGGAATCTTATCAACCATTCATATACTTTTCCATATTTATACAAATATTATGCTCTTCATGATTACATATAATGGAGTCCATAATTCATTCATATACTTTTCCATATTTATACAAATATTATGCTCTTCATGATTACATATAATGGAGTATATAATTCATTCATATACTTTTCCATATTTATACAAATATTATGCTCTTCATGATTACATATAATGGAGTATATAATTCATTCATATACTTTTCCATATTTATTAAATTAAGATTCTCATAATTATTATATATAATGGAACCTCTCATGCTTGCATATATTTTCTTAATTTCAATAATAAAAATAATTTTTGTATAAATAAATATTGGGATAACATTGAATTAAGTACTTGGACTTAATATACTTTAAATCAAGAGAATGGAGATATTTTTAGAAATTCGGAATTTAATTTAAAATCGAACGATCTCGATTATTTCTTGACTTGGCTATACGAATACGTCGTGGCGTTAACTTAATAAAAATGGGTGAAATAGTAGCGACACGATTTTCTATTAAAATAATTATTAATCGCGTAAAAATTCTTGGTCGCTACAGGGTCGACCACCCCCAAACTTGTCTTACATTAGGGTCAAGAGATTTAGAGCATTAGGAAATATTTGATAGGTTGATAAAAATAAACAATACAAGCTCACAACCTAGTTCATCTACTCCATTAACCTCTTCGCCCTTCAACAATTCCCAAACTCACCGACAATTGAACATGACTATTGTGCTCAGTGTACATATGATCTTACATGGATAAGCATTTAAAGAAAGTAGCACAAGTAGCATATTTGGTCATAACTCATGAATTAACAACAATTTCAAACATCAAAGTCTTATAAGCCGGCAAGGCTATCTAGCATGTCAATATTCTCAACAACATAAACAATTTCAAATCATCAAGACATCAAGGGCCGGCAAGGCAATGTAAAATGTTCATAAAGCACATGATCCCAATACCCCCAAACTTAAATCAAACATTGTCCTCAATGTTGACAATGACATAATAACAAGAAAGGAATGGGTGATGGAACTTCCCCGGATTGATGCATGTATGATGTTCCAAATTGACCTAAGCTTTGATTCTTTTGATACGCCAATCTCCCCCAAACTTGTTGAGGACAAGGTTGCTTAGGATTTCAAAAAGAATTTCGAACCTACAAAAGTTGGTGATTAACCAAGTTAGAGATAATAAAAATGCAATAAGTAAATATCAACAAGTAATTAAAAAGAGTGGAAATTTGGGTTGCCTCCCAAAAAGCGCTTGGTTAAAGTCGTAAGCTCGACTTTTTGATACAATTACTCCGGGTTTGCAAGAGGGATGGATGACTTCTCCTTTTCATAATGACCTCCCAAGTATGGCTTCAAGCGTTGCCCATTTACTTTGAAGTTCCCCTTACTTCCATCATAAAGTTCAACCGTTCCATGTGGGAAGATTTGAGCAATGGTGAAAGGTCCCGACCATCTAGAGCGGAGTTTACCGGGGAACAATCGAAGTCTTGAGTTGTAGAGAAGTACTTGTTGCCCAACTTGGAAGTCCCGCTTCACAATGTTCTTATCATGCCATCTCTTAGTCTTCTCTTTGTAAATCCGGGCATTTTCATATGATTCAAGGCGGAATTCATCAAGCTCATTGAGTTGGAGCAATCTTTTCTCACTGGCCAACTCCATATCAAAATTCAAGACTTTTGTTGCCCAATATGCACGGTGCTCAAGCTCAACTGGAAGATGACATGCTTTACCAAATAGTAGTCGAAATGGAGACATACCAATGGGGGTCTTGAAAGCGGTTCGGTATGCCCATAATGCATCATCCAATTTCTTAGACCAATCTTTCCTCGAGGCATTCACCGTCACTTCAAGGATCTTTTTCAACTCTCTATTCGAAATTTCAACCTGCCCACTTGTTTGCGGATGATAAGGAGTGGATATTCGATGTTTGACTCCATACTTGGTCAAAAGTGAGTCGAAGAGGCGGTTACAAAAGTGTTTTCCTCCATCACTAATGATAGCTCGAGGGGTGCCATAACGAGTAAAAATATTTTTCTTCAAAAATTTCACCACCACTCGAGCATCATTTGTGGGGAGTGCCACTGCTTCTACCCACTTGGACACATAGTCAACCGCAACTAGAATGTACTGATTAGAAAAGGACGATGGAAAAGGTCCCATAAAATCAATACCCCAAACATCGAATATCTCCACTTCTAAAATAGAGTTTAAAGGCATTTCATTTCGGTTAGAGTTATTACCCAAGCGTTGGCATCGGTCACATTTGGAGACAAGAGTGTGAGCATCCTTGAATAAAGTAGGCCAATAAAATCCCGATTGAAGAACCTTTGATGCAGTTTTCACGGCACCAAAATGGCCTCCGTAAGGCGATGAGTGACATTGGTCAAGAATCTTCTCCATCTCCTCCTCGGGCACACACCTTCTCATGATTTGATCCGGACCCCTTTTGAACAACAACGGGTCATCCCAAAAATAATACTTGATATCCGCAAAGAACTTCTTCCTTTGTTGATACGAGCGGTCCGGGGGAGTGATGCCACTTGCAAGAAAATTCACATGGTCCGCATACCATGGCACACTAGTAGCTTGTAGAAGATCCATGATTTGGAAAATTTGCTCATCCGGGAATACCTCACTTATCTCTTCATCCAAAATTTCCTCGGTTTGCTCAAGTCTAGACAAGTGATCGGCTACAAGATTCTCCGTCCCCTTCTTATCACGAATCTCCAAATCAAACTCTTGGAGAAGAAGAACCCACCTAATTAACCGCGGCTTGGCATCCTTCTTTCCCAATAAATACTTGAGGGCCGAGTGGTCGGTGTATACAATCACCTTGGAGCCAATAAGATACGACCGAAACTTATCAAATGCAAAGACCACCGCTAGCATTTCCTTCTCGGTAGTAGCATAATTCAATTGAGCATCGGTCAAGGTTCTACTAGCATAGTAGATGACATGCAAGAGTTTGTCCTTTCTTTGCCCCAAAACCGCCCCCACGGCGTAATCACTAGCATCACACATAAGCTCGAAGGGCAAACTCCAATCCGGAGCCACAATAATTGGTGTCGTGATGAGTTTCTCTTTGAGAGTGTTAAAAGCTTGAAGACACTCTTTAGAGAAATCATATGTTGCACTCTTCTCAAGTAATGAACACAGTGGCTTCGTGATTTTTGAGAAATCTTTGATAAATCTTCTATAAAACCCCGCATGCCCCAAGAAACTTCTTATACCTTTTACCGAGGTTGGGGGAGGTAATTTTTCGATAACTTGAATTTTTGCCTTATCAACCTCAATCCCCTCACTTGAAATTCGGTGCCCAAGAACTATCCCCTCTCGAACCATGAAATGACATTTTTCCCAATTCAAAACCAAATTGGTATCCTCACATCTTTTTAGCACCATTCTCAAATTATTCAAACAATCATCAAATGAAGTACCAAAAACTGAGAAGTCATCCATAAATACCTCAATAAATTTCTCCACCATGTCGGAGAAGATAGCCATCATGCACCGTTGGAAAGTGGCGGGAGCATTGCAAAGACCAAAGGGCATCCTCCTATATGCAAAAGTTCCATATGGGCATGTGAATGTTGTCTTTTCTTGATCCTCCGGGGCTATAGAGATTTGATTATAGCCCGAATACCCATCCAGAAAGCAATAATGAGAATGACCCGCCAATCGCTCAAGCATTTGATCGATGAATGGAAGGGGAAAATGATCCTTCCTAGTAGCATTATTGAGCTTGCGATAATCAATGCAAACTCTCCACCCCGTCACTGGCCTATTTGGAATAAGTTCATTATTATCATTCTCTACCACCGTGACACCTCCTTTCTTCGGCACTACTTGCACCGGGCTCACCCATGCACTATCCGAGATTGGATATATAATACCCGCATCAAGCCACTTCACCACTTCGGCTCTTACCACTTCCTTCATGTTCGGATTTAACCGACGTTGATGCTCCACCGAAGGTTTAAAATCATCTTCCATAAGAATTTTGTGCATGCATAATGAAGGGCAAATACCTCGAATATCCGAGATGGTCCATCCAATGGCCTCCTTGTGCTCCCTCAATACCCGAAGCAATTTATCTTCCTCCTCTTCATTCAATAAATTCGAAATAATAACCGGAAGGGTAGAAGATTCCCCCAAGTAAGCATACCTCAAATGAGAAGGAAGAGGCTTTTGCTCGAGGGTAGGTGCCTTCTCGAGAGATGGTAGGGGTGGTGAAGAGCTCTTTTTCAACTCCTCAAAGTAGGGGGCCCTCTTGTGTTGATATTGTGGTGATGCCTCCAAATAATGAGCCATTTGTTCAACTTCATGATCATCATCTTCAATAGTCAACGAGTGGGCTATACATGACTCCAATGGATCCTTAGAAATCCCATGGTTGAAAGATTTTACCACAAGACGATCAATTACATCCACCCGGAAGCATGAATTTGACTCCGAAGGATATTTAATGGCCTTCAACACATTGAAGGTGACTTGCTCATCTTGCACCCTCAAAATCAATTGCCCTTCTTGCACATCAATGAGCGCTCTCCCGGTTGCTAGAAATGGCCTTCCCAAAATGATTGGAATGTCATGATCTTCCTCCATGTCTAGAATAATGAAGTCCGCCGGAAAGATGAATTTATCCACTTTCACAAGAACATCCTCAATGATCCCCTGAGGATATTTGATGGACCTATCCGCCAATTGTAGAGACACGGTGGTTGCTTTAGCTTCCCCCAATTCCAATTTCCTGAAAATGGACAAAGGCATCAAATTAATGCTAGCACCAAGATCACATAAAGCTTTACTAAAATTAACATCACCAATAGTGCATGGAATAGTAAAACTCCCTGGATCTTTAATTTTTGGAGGAAGCTTGTTTTGGATGATGGCACTACATTCCTCGGTTAGCATCACCGTTTCATGCTCTTCAAGCCTTCTTTTGTTGGATAGAATATCCTTCATGAACTTGGCATAGCTTGGTATTTGAGCTAAAGCATCGACGAAAGGAATGTTGATGTGTAGCTTCTTGAACACTTCCAAAAATTTTCCAAATTGACTATCAAGCTTTTGCTTTTGCAACCTTTGAGGAAATGGAATAGGAGACACATAAGCCTTTATCGGTGTTGGAGCCTTTGATGTGGATGCTTCTGGCTCACTTTCCTTTGGCAACTCAACAATTGGTTCGGATGCTTGAATAGGCTCATTTTCTTCAATGGGAGCCTTGTTGGATTGAGTTGTTGGTTGTGGGGCCGTGATCTCGGGCAATTGCACCCCGCTCCT
The DNA here is from genome assembly GCA_963555705.1 of Ligustrum vulgare. Lineage (NCBI taxonomy): Eukaryota > Viridiplantae > Streptophyta > Magnoliopsida > Lamiales > Oleaceae > Ligustrum > Ligustrum vulgare. Next base: position 3,358,708 of record OY743180.1, read on the forward strand.
TGTTGTAATAGCTTGCACATTCTCCCTAGGATTTGTCTCGGTGTTGCTAGGCAAAGCTCCTTGTTGCCTTTCCGAGAGAAGTTTAGCTATTTGCCCCACTTGATTCTCCAAGTTTTTCAAAGATGCATCATTGCGTTCTTGGTATTGCAATTGATGATTTGCTAGCTTGGTGATAGCCTCTTCCCATCCTTCTTTCTTCTCTTGTGGCTTTGGATTCAACACATTGTGATTGTTGCCATAAGATAGATTAGGGTGACTTCTCCAACCGGGATTGTATGTGGGAGCATATGGATTGAATCCTTGGCGTTGAAAATTTTGAGCATAGGCAACTTGCTCGGTAGATGAAGAGCCACTTGCAACCAATGGACACATAGAGCTTTGATGATTAGCCCCACATATGTCACATACCTGAGGGGCTTGAACCATGTTGACGGGCCGAGAGTTTGAAGTAGATAATCCTTCCACTTTCTTGGCTAAGGAATCAATCTTTGACAATACAAGTGCATAATCATCACCCCCTCGTGCACCACATTGCACTTTGTTCACTCATGATCTCAAACAAATCATAAGCCTCCCGAATGCTCTTTGTCTTGATGGACCCATTAGAGGATGAATCCACATTTGAACGGCAAGGAGGAGTTAACCCGGCATAGAAGTGGTTGACTTGTTTCCCCAATATAATCCCATGATTTGGGCACTTCCTAAGCATGTCTTTAAATCTCTCCCAAGCTTCATGAAAGCTCTCCATCTCGAATTGTTGAAATGTGGTAATATCAAGCTTGAGTTTAGCAACTCTAGATGGTGGGAAAAATTTTGTAGTAAACCTTTGGACAAACTCCGCCCAAGTCGTGATACTCCCCGGAGGCAAAGTGTCAAGCCATTCTCTTGCTTTATCCTTCAAAGTATGTACAAATAACCTCATCCGGATTGCCTCCACATTCACACCCTCATAGTTGAAGTTGCTACAAATCTCTAGGAACCGTACCACATGAGCATGTGGATTTTCATCGGTCCTCCCATAGAATGAGATGGTGTTGGAGAATAAATTGATGACATCCGGACGAAGTTGGAAATTTGGATGATTGTAGGAGGGATAGACAATGCTTGATTGATTTTCGACAATAGGAGGATTCATGAAATCCCCAAAAAGCATGTCTTCTTCATTAACAACGGGCACTTGAGCTCCAGCTGCTTGAGGAACAAAACCGGGTGGGATTCCACCCCTTGGAGGAATTGTAGCTGGAGCATCAAGCTCGATGTTAACTCTTTCTCCTTCCATCCCAGTAAGAAGTTGTCTCCTAGCTTCCCGTTGTTCCCTTAACCTTCGTCGAAAAGTTCCCTCGATATCCGGATCTATTTCAACTAGATCAAGACTTCAACTTCGACGCATGCACAATTAATAAACCTAGAACAACACAAGAAATTAGGAGATTTCTTACACAAAAGAAAACAAAAGAAAATTTGTACAAGAAATAGAAATAAAAGTAACTACAAGTCAAAACTAATATCAACTAAGATGTAATTTAAATAGAAACAATCCCCGGCAGCGGCGCCAAAAACTTGTTCGCTACAAACACACCGCAAGTGCACGAGTCGCATACAAGTGATAGTGGACTAATTGAGTCCGGTTTATCGATCCCACAAGGATTGTCTATTTCAGTTACACTCTAGTATAATTAATTTTAACAAGAAACACACACAATAGATATTTGTTTGGGAATGTTCTCGTACTAGAATTAAATTTGCAATGGTAAATAAATAACTAGAAAAATGGTGATGAATAGATGATAAAGGAGTGTTGGGATTCTTGATTCCACTTGACCATTACCTAATTAAATTATCAACAAGCAAAAAGAGATGCAATTCATTAATCATGTTAGACCCGATTTTCCAAGCTTAGTCAATTACCTCTCTCGAGTGAAATCAACCCTAACTAGTGGCATTAACCTACTATATCTCTATGTCGATTAAAAACACACCAATTGCATTAAACCTATGTGAAAATAACTCAATGGGTCATCTAGGGTTTTAGGTATATCTCTATCCTAAACAAGAACCTAGAGCAAATATTGTATTGATCCAGAATACACAACAATTTCTCAATAATTGCACATTCCATGAAACCTAAGCATAAATGTGGCCACAAAAATGCTAGTCAATAAATACAACAATAAATGCACAAGATAATAAAAAACTTAAATTCTTAATACAAGCATTAAAATCAACTAGGCTAGGTCAAGCTTCATCAACATCCCAACACAAAATAGTTTAGCCCATAGTGAAATAACAATAAAATTCAAGAATTAAATACATCATTTCAACAATAGAGTAAAGTAAATAGAGAAATATGAAGATTAAGCAAAAACACTTCCCTTCACCAATGATTCTTGCTTCCAAATATCACTATTCTTCCACAATAATGTTGGTATTTCTCCCCTTAATCAATATTCATCAACTAAACTATACAAACTCAAGAGAAATTACAAGATAAAAGAGTAAAATAAAAGAGAAAAAGAGAGAGCTAGGGTTTTGAAGAGAAAAGAATGAATCCAAAATACTCAAAATCACTCAAAAATACACCCAAATTGCGTAGATCCGCGTGTTTCAGCATCTGGGCCGGATCGGGTCGCACCGGGTCGGCCCAGATTTCCGCTTCATTTTATGACCACGCGATCGCGTGGCTGACTGGCTCGCGATCGCGTGGTTGGCATTATAAGTCTCGGGTTGGATTTTTGCGTGAGTTCGCGAACGCGACTTGAGAATTACCACGCGATCGCGTGGTTGCAGTTTGGCTCTAATTTTGACTCTTTGATGGATTTAACTCTTTTCTCCTCAATTTCTTCAAGTATTCATCCATGTAGCTTCTTTCTTGTGTTTTCTCCATGAAGTTGATTGGTAAACCTATTTAACCACAAAACATGCACAATTAAGTAGGTATTTGTCCAAATTACTCAAAAAGTATTACCAAAAATATATGAAATATGCATGTAAAATGCACCCAACAATACCCAAAGAACAAGTATGTTCACGTACATAACGACGAACTTCAAAATAATCACACTCCTTGTACTTCGTAGCATGCAAACGCCATTTGCAACTATCATCTATGCAAATAATTCTGTATGTACTCTTATTTGATTTTTTAACTTTGAATTCAAAGTTGTGCTTCAATGCAAGCAAATGAATGTGTTGTTGTAGATCTTTCTTGTTCTCAAACACCTGATGATCTTTCAAATCCTCTTCCTCAGGAATCACATGTGACGTATGAGCGTACCTTAAACTTGATCCAGCCTCAAATGTGTGGCTTGATGTGCTACCACGTGCAGACAATGCAACAAGATCCTCATTAGTAAAACGAATTTCAGCTTCATTCCGTTGAACTAGTTCTTGTCCACATGTAGGTAAATTAACATTGTTCCCATTTTCCTCAATAGTGTCACCATTGTTGTTTCGAACAACCTCCAAATTATTCCAGTAATCATCTAAACCCCAGTTCCCATCATTGTCATCATCCAATCTCATCTCAGAATCTACATCATTACGGACCTCGTCTTCAAATTCATCATTAACTGCTACATGTTCATGTTCAACATGATCTACAACATGTCCGTGTTCAACTGTGTTTATTGTATGTTCAAGTTCAACATGATCTATAGCATGTTCATGTTCAACAATACTTGCTTCAAATTCACGTTCAATGAGATTCTTGCTCATAATTGTTACACAAAGGGGAGACTGACCTTTTCTGTTAAGTTCTAGGAGCCATTTCACTTGCCTATCTGAAGTAATCTTGACTGGTGGAACAGAAACTTGTGTATTATTATCAAGGAAAAGAAATCTCATCTCCAAAGTGTGTAAAGAAGAATCAATATGAAGAAGCTCTTGTACATCATGATATAATTCTGTATACGTTGCATTTTTTGACAAAAAAATTGCTTCTGTTGCTTCTTCATTGCTCCAATTCCATATCCATTTAGATTGATCATTCTTCACAAACTCACCATAGTAACAAATATGAATTAATGTAGTATCATTCATATCTGCATTTAAAAAAATTGAAAAATGTTACGTGTTAACACCAGAATTTATTAAAGGAATTTTTTTTTGAACAATTAAGCAAGCAGGTTAACTATTGGTTAGCAAACTGCAAAATTGGTTAACAGACTTCACTCAGGTAGGTTAACCGACTTTATTGGTCGGTTAACCAACCTACTGCAAAGTTGGTAACCTACTTACTGAAGTAGGTTAACCGACCAATGAGGTAGGTTAACCGACTTCATTGGTCGGTTAACCTACTTCAGTACGTAGGTTAACCGACCTCATTGAAGTAGGTTAACCGACCTCAAGAGGTCGGTTAACCTACTTCAATGAGGTCGGTTAACCTACTTCAGTAAGTAGGTTAACCAACCTCATTGAAGTTCGGTTAACCTACTTACTGAAGTAGGTTAACCGACCAATGAAGTCGGTTAATCGATCTGTGTGCGTAAAATCATATTACCCGCTGTCTAGAATGAGATTTTTGCAATGGATGAAGTTTATACTAAAAAATTCATCCCAAAACAAGCAAAACTGATATAAATACAATTTAAACAAATCAAAGCACCTCAAAATAAGATTAATTTTGGGATATCTTACCAATATCAAATGCATAAAACTTAGGGTTTTTATCAACATTTGAGAAGATGATGAATAGTTCTGTAACAAATTCAAAGAAGGTGAAGAAGACCACTGATAGTAAAACTGAGTTTATTATAATGTGGGTAGCTGGGGGGAGGATCTTTGTTGATGGACACGATTTTGAGAGAGAGAGAGAGACGTTGGTTTTCTCTTGAGGATTTTTCAGTCCTTCTAAATTGTTAGGTAAGTTTGAAAATTTATCAAGATAACAAGGATAATTTAGTCTTTGTATAAGGATGGAGGCCATTTTAACTTATCAAACAAAAATTTGCCCTTTTGACTGTGGCCCTTTCAATAAATCCCCCATTTTATATTTCATTTATAATATAAATTATTGCAATAATTTTTAAATGGGATATAATTCAAAATAAAAAAGTTGAGAAATATATTTCATTTTTTAATTATAAAGGTGATAGTAGAACTAATATTATGTTTTACTAATTGCTACGAGCCCACCTTATTTTTCTTATTTTTTATTTCAACGCTGTTCTTTTACACAATAATTATAATTTATAAACAACATATTTTCTCAAACCACTTTTTAACTACACACATTTTTTTCTCTCCAATTTTTAACCACACATCTTACCTAGAAAACACCAAAAAACATAAAAAAGCTCTGACTGAAGGCCACCGAACTGTTCGTTAATAAAATAATGCTATTATTTCTTCTCTAGTATCTTTTTTTTTTTTTTATATTTCTCTTTAAGTTTTATTTGAAAGAATAAATTTATAAAGCTCGCAAACCAACTAACTAGGTTTACGTAATACAATGGATTTTTAATATAATACGTGGTTCTACAGGATGGCAATGGGAGCATTTAGGCATCGTGGGTTATACAAATTTTTTCCATTTTTGCGAGCATCTTTTCTTTATTGGTGACAATATGGAGTATGTACATTTCGAGGGGGTCACCTAGGAGGTAGGTCCCGATGTGCTTTTATCATTTTTCATATTTCGAGATATGTTGAGTAATTGACAAGGGAAAATAAAACCACATTCTTCCCATAATAGTTATTAGTAAAGAATTTGTTAAATAGATACCAATCATCAGCTCTTGAGATTTGTAGACAATGATGTACAGTCTGAACTTAACAAAATGCTGCGTCAGAACACGAAATGTGAGAAATGACATGTCGATATGTAGACATATTTATGGTAAAGAAAGCATTGTTGCCAATGTCTTCATGTAGTATTAAAGGAAGGGAGATCTTTGTTGAGTGCCATCCCACCTAACCCAAAAAGGGGTTTTTTTCCCCCAAAAAAAAAAAAAAACAGAAAAGAAAAGAAAATCGGTCGAAATATGGTGGAAAGTGTGCTATAAAACGTGTGCAGATTTGCTTATCTGCTTAAATCTACTTAACAATGCATCCAAAGTTACGGGAAATGACATTGAGACAGCTTTGCTCGGATATAACTTGAAATGGTGATTTCATTCACCAATGTTTTGCTCACATTGCCTTGCATCCTGAACTTGACATTCTGAGCTTGTGTTGTGTTTATTATACTCGTTCTCGTAGCTCGAAAGACGAGAGTCTGACAAAACTGTGAATAGCTGTGTGTCCACCAATAGCTGCAAAAGTCAAAAATTACCCCAGAATGATGAAAAATATCATTATTAAGCATGTGTACAGCTGCGTTATTTTCTTAATTATTTGTGTTTTTCTAGGTTAAAAAGTGATTTCGAAAAACATGTATGATTAAAAAAGTGGTATTAAAATCATCGAAACAGAGGGAAAAAAAAGTGGTATTAGAAATTGTGATGATTACAAGTGTTGATTATATTTATAATAAGTTACTGAACATAGGCTTACTTATTCTGGTACTAGTTGAGCAATTACAAGCAAACAAATACCGTGGTTGAAGATAACATCTAAGCCTTTGTTTGATCAACTGTTTATAAATTATTATTATAAGTAATGACATGGTAATATTTTGTTGGTCCTTTTTTTTTTTTTTTTTTTTTTGAAAAATAAAAATGGTGAGTGAGAATTATTGAACATTTAAAAAAAAATGTTTCCACATGACAGTTTATAAACAAAATTTATAAATAACTTTCACAAACAGAGGTTAAGTCTTACCCCCTCCAAATATAGTAAACCACGAGTAAATAATATGTGATTGAAACGAAACAAAATGTCATGATTGGAAAGAATTAAAGAAATAATGACAGCAAGACACTACAATTGAACATCCATTGGAAGAAATTATAATGCAATACCGTTATCGGCAGACGGAAAAACTACGGTAGCATCAAAAGAATTATAATGCCTGCGGAAATATCTAGCACTAAGGCCCTGTTTGCTTATAGGATTTTTTTCCCTTTTTTTCATCAAATTCATTTTCAATCATACATTTCTATGGGACCCACCACTTTTCACACTTTTCAACCACACATTCCCAAAAAATTATTTTTTCCCATTACCAAACAAGCTCTAAGATGGGAATCAAGAATATACTTTTTTTTTTTTTTTTTTAACGTGAATGTCATTTTATTTTAGTCGTGTAAGTGAATCATATTTGCATCTACCGTCTGGTCTATACTCTCTACCTACGTTTTGCATGTTCATAACACGTCTCTACAAGGCATAGACATATATAAACCGGTAACACAATCATATGCAGTGCAGCAAATATAAATGACAAATTTAGGGGCAAAGGAAAGATGTCAAAGAATGTACCTTAACAAAAGGCCGGTCCTTGTTAGGAAATGAATCAATAAAACTATCCTTAAGAAGTATAGAAACCTGAAATGCGGTATTTGTATCAGTGGATGGTCACTGTAGACCAGATTATATAAATGAGATTACTTTGAGATTCAAATGCTAAGTAGAAAGTCGCGAACCCTGTCACTGTTGGATTGTACACTAGTAATTGTATGCGACCTCAGATTTGAACAAAGAGACTCCAAGTACTGCCTCATGACAGTTTGAAATTTTGCAGCAGCTTCTGCCTACAAGTCCATGATTTAAACTTGTATTAATACAATAGTGGCTAGAAAAAAGAACATTGAAAATGACAGAATGTAAATACCAACATGCCTAAGGAAAATTACAAAGTGTTTTCAGGACTTCTGAAAAGATCCCAAATTAGTTAAATTGAATATTCCGCAAAAACTTCTTTTTATTCACAATTGGAACATTTTCAAGACAACAAATTTTCATGATGTGAGTACCAACATACCTGGGAAAAATTATTGACAGCTACTCCATCAATGCTTGAAGGGCGGTTATATTCACACCACATTTTTTTTTTTAAATATACACCACATCTTAATTACATCAATTTCATGTTCGGTTGTCTTCCAAAAAACTCTGTTAGCGTGCTTCAAAACAAGGGATGAATATTTAATCTTAATTTTGCATGTATTAATTTTTGTGCTTGGGAAAAACGTGTCTCTAGAGATGAGTTGTGTTAACTAATGGAAATTTGATGATAAAAATATGATAAAAAGATTTAGGGGTATGAGTGTGGCAATAAGTAGACATTATGGACCTTTCATGAAATTAAAATGTGGTGCGAATATATTAAGTGAATCAGGAATCATAATAAGGATAACAGAAAACTATTCCGTGGTTATTAAATTAAGATTTCTCCCTCATATATATGAAGAAGAGAGACGTAAGTTGATTCTTTCGAAGAACCGGAAGTAAAGCACCATGACATATTCCTGTTCACAACCAGTCGTATTCACTGAAATATTAAGCGAGACAGTTTTCTTGCTTAGTGAATACCTGAACTTCATTGAATTTATATACTGGAAGCTTGTGAGGAACAAAGTCTTCACTTGATAATGTACTGTGGATAGGGCCAAGTTCAGAAATAAGCTCTTTACGTTTAGGAAGTTGAGGCAGGTTACATGTTTTCACCTGAACGAAAAGATTAGGAATATAAAATGCTGACAGGAGACGAACTAGTAAAAGAGTTACACAAGCAACTTCCAAAAAGGTTCTGGGAATTTCACTTGACATGATATGCCACTTCATTCACTAAGATCAATGCTTCTACCAAAAGAAACACTACAGAAAAAGTAGTCATGCTGCCCATATACAGTCAATTATTTTCATCTTCAGATCAAAACAAAGGTGGCTTAGCTTTAGATAAGATGGAAAATGCGTTGCAGATGTCTAAACGTCCACCGTTTTTTCTACAAATACCTCTTATGATGGGAAAATAACATAAAAACAGCAATAAGACCAGATATATGCTTCTTAGATTGGGCGACCAAACATGTTGAGATAAATATGCAGTAAAACAAAAAAATTGAGGGGTTGTATACAGTTGAATCCATGTGATTGTAATCACTCTTATTTTAATCAATTGCAATGTTGGTTTCACATTGTTTATATCCAAAAGATCATAACATATATATTTTTTGAAGGCAGTTTATGCTCTACCGGGATACTTTCCTATCATCTCGGGTTAATAATTCTGGTGTTAAATTGGAAAAAGGAAATAATAAAATAGACTGGTTTATGGACAACCTGAAATAATAATAATAATAATAATACAGCATAAGATTGTACATGAATAGGTACTATGCCAAGGATTTTAATGAACTCAATGCTGTTGCGTATAACCTCGATATTAAGCAAAGGGTGAACAAATATACACCATTGTTTCAACATCTTAGAAGGTCAAACATGCAAACTTAATTTTGAAATGGCAAAAATGTACCATCTCACAATGAAAACAACAAACTAAGCCTTAAACATATATAATAAATTTGGGGTTGGCTATGTGGATCCTTTTTCGACATTCTTTTTAGTTCATTTCTAGATCATCTAAACAACAAGACCCTTAGCAACAAATATGGTGTGTTGTTTCAACATCTTAGAAGGTAAAAAAAAAAAAAAGCTTATATTTGATATGGCAAAAATGTACTGACTCACAATGAAAACACCAAACTGAACCTTATACACAATAAATTTGGGGTCGGCTATGTGGATCCTTTTTCAATATTCTTCTTAGTTCATTGCTTGATCATCTAAATAACGAGACCTTATCAACTAATATGTCGAGTTAGGTTTGCTCCCCCCCCCCCCACCCAAAAAATAAATAAATAAATTGCGTCACTATTTATGAACGTGAGTCTATTTAGGTTGACAGAAAACATGAGCCAACCCCTTAAGTCATTGTTTCCCTTAATTTATCTTCAAACGGAGCCACTTGCACTTGAATCGTATATTCTCATTTCTTATCTTATCTAGTTTAGTATGATTACATTCACTTAACATCATCATTTCTGCTACATTCATCTTATGGACATCAAAGGTTTACATCAAAGGTGTCTTAAATTAAGACATTGTTTGGTATTTAGATTAAAATCAAAATTTTAATAGATCTTGATAAAATTAGATGAAATCTGTAATTGAAAAGTTGTGGGTCCCATACAATGTATGGTTAAAGTTAATTCTTCACTTTGACTTGAGATTTTTTTAATTTTCAACAAATTGGGTCTAAATGACTAGTTTCTTCTTTTCTTTTTTCCTATTTTCTTATCTATTTAATTTATGTTCTTTGGAGATGGGAAGATGAGGAATTGCATTCTCTAAATATATAGTTGGGATTTACCCACAGCCTTGATGTTAAGAAACAAGGAACTTATGTTTGCTGGGAACGAGATAGATCTTCTCCAAATTCTAAAGACACTTGAGACTAGTATATCCTAAATCTGATCATTGATCACATTAACATGTATGCCAATGGATTTATTGAAAAAGGAAAGGTGTTCACTAGAAACAAGATAAATCTACTTAAAGTTTTAAAGAAATTCAAAATGCATTGAACTAACAAACCTGGTCTTTAACCACATTAACATGAACCAGATTAGAAGTTTTCATCTTCAGATCAGCTAGTTTATGCTGTATGCCAACCTGCATAGTAATTGGAGCGAGAACATAAACAAAATTTTATTTTCTGATTCCTTCTTAGAAGTAAAAGAATAGCAAGTTTTCAGCTTCTTCAAACAGATACTTCACTCTGGTAATAAGATGGATGTATCTTCAAAAACATAAAGGAAAACATTTAACACAAAACATTAAGCTGTGCAGGGAAGGATTGTACTTGGGAAAGAATAAAAGGATAGTTGGCTAACAAGAAAAAAGTTTGATGCTACCAAACAAATTACACTTGGATATATAACTAACGGTTATATTTACTGATCCAACCTTGAGCAAGTTGTTGATTTATTTGAGTACTGGACAATCATGATTCATGAAAGTCAGAAAGATATGTTGGATGTGGTGGTTTATATCAAACCTCATCAGAGTAGTAGGCATATACACAAGCAAATTTATCGCTTAGGCTCATCTTTATTTTAAGGATTGTATTCTGCATACGTGCACGTGACATTAATACTAGAAGTCATGTCTGAATATTTTAATTTCTTCCGGTTAAAACAAGATTTTTCAGATGTCACGGTGGGGGAAAGGTGGCCACTGGCTCTAAATCCATAATTGGTCCTTTATAGGAATTACAGACTTTGTACCCTTTGCTACTGGTGCATCCATTTTGGTACCACAAATACAATACTAACGACAAAATGGAGCCCCACCAGGGAGTGGAGAGTTGTTTCCACAATAACCCAGCTTACAATGTAATTTCACAAGCATCTATATTAGTTCAAAAACAACCTCCCCTCTTGCATGGGTACCATTCAGCACCTCTGCCGGCCCCTTCCTAGATCCGACAGTGATTGAACCCTCTCACACTGCATACACCACATATTACTTCAAATACTTAATGTTCTTGAGATTTTCACCATACATTTAAGTACAGAAATTATTGGGTAATTATTAGATAATGCAGAATTACACTACCCCGTGTGCCAGTAGTTAAAAAAAAAAAAAAGTACTCACTATGAAAGGAACGGGAGCATCAAGAAAATCCAGCATCTTCCCTGGTAGAATCTACAGAGGAATTAAAATAACTCAACGTAGAAAAGTAGAAAGAATTGCATATGTTAGTGGAAAATCTCGCTTTAACAGAGGTCACAATCTATAATAATAACTGAAAAAATGAGAATAACCAGAATCAAGAACAGGATAATTGAACCAGGACATATGCCAGCTTTAGAATCCAACCATCAGTAGCTATCTAGAGAACCTCAGATGGTATTCACAGCAAAGGTTCGGAAATCAGAAACATTTGAGTAATGTTCAGAGAGGTAAGGCATGGATGAATTATAACCTTATTCTTGGAAACCTTCCTAATATGATCCCTCGACCAAGAGCAAGATATCGATAATAAAAATTAGGGAGAAATATAAATGATGATTGAATTTGGTTTTGGTTAAGGAAATCGTATCAGTAATAGAATAAAATCATTTAAAATCTACGCAAATCTTTGACTTCAAAAATTTCAAGGCTTATTATAATAGTCAAGTCATGACAATCATCCCCAAATTCTAATGTCTTGGAATTTGGAAGTGAGAAGAAATATACTTGATGTCATAAAACTTACTGGAAGGAATAAACTCTGCCATTCAAATGGACGAATGATGGGGATAAGAGACAACACTATAGCTGATAGAATACCCTGTAGAGATTTAAAAAAAAAAAAAGTAGTTAGACCCCTCAGTTGAAGAAAACAATTCAATCATTTAATATTTTCCATGAACAAACTTACTAGATTTGGGCACAACACGACCACTTGTTTTTCCAGTAACACACCAGTAACCAATGCCAAAACCTGAAAACAGCACATTCGTTGAACTTCAAAAATTGCATGGACAACAATCAATTTCCATTCAATGCACAAATAGAAATAATATATAAATTAGATTATGTATTTATTCATACATGATGAAAAAATCATATGATGGAGAATGAGAAATGAAGACCTTTATATAGAAACATAACACGTTAACAAATAAATTCCAATCGAATTTGGAAATATCTGTACGTCTCAACCTAATATTCATCCATAGTATCGCTGAACTCATTTCTCTATTACAACAGCTAAATTCAAGCAATGGGTTCCATTTCTCTAAGTAACTTTATTTTTCATTCATACATGGCTTTGATAAGACAATATATCTTCAGTAATAATTTTCCGAGCATAATTATATAAAAGAAAAGGGAGACAAAACCTGAAGGGGAAGTACTGCACCCAGCCAGAAAAACCAATCATTAAATAATAACCCATCATGCTACTCCAAATACTGAGAATCGCAGACTCAATTCTCTACCACTTCAAAATTTCTCAAAGTTCACTATCTTCTTACAGAACCAAGCATTCGTCAAAGGCATGAAGTTTCCGGTGTTGTAAAACAATTTGGAGGTAGAATGTAGAAACAAGAACTAGGTGTGTTATAAAAAAACAATGATTCAGCAGAAACAGGCAACTTGAACTTGTATACATGTGTACATAATTCCCATCTTTCTTTTCAAGTACCATCAACAAAATTATAAAAGCTGCAAGTGTCTGGATCTATTAACACTTTAACTAATTTTCTGCAGCCTTAATTTTTTGTTACCATATTTCCAAGGGTATTTTCTTATCAGACAAAGTTAATGATCAAGGAAAACAATAAATTATCCTGAAGAGCGTGGTGAGAAGATAAAATAAAAAGTGTAACTAAACTTGCAAATTTAAAAGACATTACAGTTTCAAGGGAAAGAACTCGACATGTTGTGGCAATAGTCCATATAGAGAGTGAAACAGCTTCCTCAGCCGTTGCCAGTTTTAGCTTGACCTTCAAAATTTAAATTTACCAGTTACATAGGATTCAATCTTGTACAGGTAAGTACCCTGAACAACTAGTAACTAACTCATCCAACCTCAGCAGCTTCCTTGGAATCTTCAAGATTAAAATCTAGATACTTCTCATCCACTCCGAGGGCAGAAATTGGAGGTCGTCGAAACTCAATGGCCTGTAGATGCTCCAGTGGCTGATAAATTATTTCACTTCCCCTTGGTGGAAGATTCATAGAATGATAACCACAAATTATTTGTAGCAAATCATTTTTATTATCCTGTCACAGAGATCAGAAAGAGATGCAGGAAGTGAGAAAGAAAATCTGAAAAAATAGCAATCTGAGTACCATTTAAGTTACCGGAAAGCAATTTATGAACTTACCCTCGCCCATTCCAATATAATTTCATCCCCCAAACCTTTATCATGGTTAAAATAGATTTCATCATCGTCGTCGTCATCATCCTCTGACGCAATAGTTCTAGCTGAACTGCCAAAAGAAAATAAAAATTTATATGAAAAAACAACCAGTGTAATTGTGTTAGAAAGCACATTCATGCAAGAAAAAAGTCCAAATGCAGTATTATGTAAATTGGGCTAAGCTCACTGTAACTATAGAAGAAGCTAATATAGAAAGGAAACCAAATATTTTACAACCTGAATAAGGACTCAAAACTTCCAAGACGCTCCAATGCGTGGTTCCTTGGGCAGACATCGGGCCCAGCCTGTGGAGAGTGGCCATTGTCATCAATTTCATATATCCCTTCTACAACATTGGATTGATTTTCTAAATATTCAGGGGTACAATCCCCGAAATAGTGTATATTTTTCCCATAATCCTTATCCAGTTCTCTCACTTCACCGTGATCTGACAAGTCACTGGCAGTACGACTTCCAGGAGAACCTATCTCCCACCTTGATGATGGGACCTCGTCATCTGCTATAATACCTGCTGCAGCAGCAGTAAGGGCCATTGCACTGTCAACAGGTATTGCTGAAGCCATCCAGTCTGTGTCATTTTCCACACAAGGGGAGTCATTAGTTCCATTTATGTGATCCTTTGACAACGACGGTGAAGGTACATGATCGGAAAGAGACATTTCTGTAACAAACTGTGTTATCCGATTCAGACGCTCCTGCGCAATGATGCTGCACATGCAATAAATTATATGTGTGCATGTAATTTTCCATAAAATGGAATGACATAAGTAAATATTAGAGTTAATCATTGAGAAATTCAATTGGCATATTAAAGAGATCAAAATTATTAATGAAACAAACGTTGACCTGTTCAATATCTCATAGTGTAACTCAAAGAAAGGCACTCTTGTTAAGATACAATAACAGCGAGCCGCAGAAGCCAAAAACCTACTGCAGCCAGCAAGTGATTGGGAAAGGGGAGATGAAACCCCAGAACCAGCAGGTGGTCTCTGAACAAATTCTTGTACGTGCAAGCAAACACCATAAAGTGTTGCATTGTCAGCCACCTGTGGAAAGGCAAAAAGAACGTATATGCCAAAGAAACTATGGCAAGCTAACATACATAACAAAGCATGCATTCAAATTGAATCAAACAGTACTTTTTCGGTTTGAGGGAGAAACAGGGGGGAGAAGAAAACAGACTTGCATGTATGTCAAAAGTAAATGAAGCACTTCTGCTTCTAGAAGAGCCAGTTTAAGGAATGTAGAAAAATAATGTCATTTCTCAAGAAAACACAAGAATAAGGTGTCTGAGACAAGAATAAGGTGTCTGAGAAGTAAAAGAAACGTCTTCCTTTCATGAAGTTCCAGTTCATGGAATCTTGTGACGAATATAGTAACTTCACAATAACAATCAGTCATACGTGGTCTTGGTGTGTATTTTAACTGAAAGATCCTGGATCATATCACATAAAAATGCAACTCCTTGTCAAAATACTGCTTCATGGTTCAGCTGTCAAGCCTTAGAATGTCAAAAATGGTCAGTTTTGTGCTTTTGACATAATTAAAATAGAAACAGGATGCAGGGAGGATTCTGAAGAAAATATGACCTACATTCAATGACATCACCTACAAAGAGAGCTACATTATATCCCATATTTCTTTCAGATTCCAAAAGTTCACACCCCATACAATTAAAGAATGCTTTTACTTATATACTAATGTAGTCTCATTAATTTAGGCAACATAACAACTTATAACATTGAAACTTCAAGACAACTAGACTGACTAAAGATCAGAAATCAGTGATCAGTTTACAAGTCCCATCTCCTTAATATAGAACATTTCTTCGCCTCAATGGCAATAATGCAAACAAAATAGTTTTTCACAGGTAGAAGAAATCATTAACAATTTAAGCTCTTAGTCTCAATCATGCTTGTGTTAATTTTTACTCAGAAACCGTGTACAAGTCCATGAAAAAACTTTGGCCTGCTAAAATTGGATTGACACAGCATCTTATTTACCTATTAACAACGACGACGACAATGAAGACAAAAAATTAATGTTATTCTTAATAAATCTAGAGGCAGCTAATTCCCTATAAAACCAGGAGATTTTTTCCCAACAATCCTGATTAGCATTGAACATTCTTAAACCCCACTATCGCAGTTCCAAACTTCCAAAACACATACCCAAATGTCCATAGTCCATTAACCTGGTTCCCATTAAGATTGTGCTTCATCCAGTTATTAAATGAGTCAAAAAGTTGATCATGTGGTCCATTTACACAATATTTTGCATATTGACACAAGTTTTGTGCAGCCCTAAACATTTCACCTCATAAATGTGCTTTCAACATCACTCACAATTAAAACATCAATTCCTGTAGCTAGGACTCAGTTACATGTGGATGTCCATCTGTATGTCAGCCAAGGATGTGATCAAATTCATAGCCTAGGGATAGGGACAAAAATAGTCTTAATAATTTGCACAAGGGTGTGGAGATATTATTTTTGGAAACATTATCGGAGTACACAAATAAGTCCTGCAAAAAAATGACTATGAGAAAATACAATGAGAGAAGAAATCTTCAAACTAGTTGACTAGCATTGACCAAAATGCTCATATTGATCAGTAGTTTCTAATAGATGCACTTAAAAGCTGAAGAATGCCTTGAAGCTGTTCACGATATTCTCTAGGCATATTAAAGGAGCTCAGGTAAAGGTTTGTTGTTTGTGAAGGGGTCATCTACAGGTTGAAGTTGTGTGGAATTTTACATCGCAAAGGAAGCATAGGGCATTCACAAAAGCAGTGTGTGTGTGTGTGTGTATATATATAAAGCAAGGGCTGGTGCCCGATATCTATATCTACATAAGGTCTCAGTCTTCAGAGTACCAAGAATACAAAGATCACCCAATGAATTTAAGGGAAGCAGAGCAAGCTGAATATATATATATAAAGCAAGGGCTGGTGCCTGATATCTATATCTACATAAGGTCTCAGTCTTCAGAGTACCAAGAATACAAAGATCACCCAATGAATTTAAGGGGGGTGGAGCAAGCAGAATACATCACAATATAAAAAGTTAAACTACATTTGCATTTCATGAAGGGATATGCAAGAGAATCAAACCATCAATATGTAAGATTTATGATAATATCAATGGATGAAAAACTTATTAGGCTTAAAGAAGAGCAACACGAAATCTCGGACAGAGAAATCATACTGGACTTACCTTAAGTGAAAATATAAACGACAAATCATCTCTGGATAAGTGCTCCTGAAGACAAAGTACCATAAATATTATAAGTTCAAAAGAGGAGAAGAAAAGGAGAGAAAAGAAGAGACAACTCTTTTGTTTTTCACTTCCTTTTTCTCTTTTAGGGCATCCAGAAAGTGTTTGGTTAAACCATAATAGAGGAATGAAACTGCCAGAAGTATATCAACTTCCAGATCTCTGTGGTGAAAAGGGATGAAATGTAATGGATACATAAAAAATTTCTGCATACCTGTCCATAAACAAGCTCATTCAAGTCACTTAATGATGGTGTCCTCTCCGGTATGCGTGCCTAAAATGAACAGTGGTGAAGTTTCAACGAGGTGATGAAGATGAAATCTTTTGGTAATGGTAGATGTATCATACGTAGCCCCCTATTTGAGCCCTATTTTCTGAAAATTCTTTTTTTTTTTTTTCCTAAACTTATTTTCAATTACACACTCTCCCAATAAAATAATTTTGCATGTAAATTCAAAACTTTCCACACTTCTTAAGGACACATTCTCAAAAAATCACTATTACAAAACTCATTTTCACCAAAAATGGGGCTCAAACAGGGGCATAATATTATAAGTTTATGCCAGTGCCTGCTGAAGAAAACAGTATGTTTCCAAAGTAAATAACTTGTCAACCAACAACAGTATTAATAGAACCCATTAAGATTCCTCGATCCAGGGAGTTTTTATCTATTCTTATAAATTTCTGTTTCTTATACAACGACCATGACACGCAAGACAAGGATGATCACAGGTTGTTTAAACCTAGAGTAAACACATTAACAACATCTGAGTAGCAAAAAAAACCTAGGCCCCAAACTCCATGCTACTACTAATTATCCATCCCAATAACATACTGACATAGAAATTGTATAATTGGTGATATGCACTAACATATATGGTGCAAAGTGATTTTTTTTATTGCACAAAACATCCTATTTTACACTCTGGAAAAACGGAAAGGTCAAGATTTTTGGGAGGCATCAAACAATTCCTAATGGAAACTTTAAAGTTGTTCATTGTGGGTTATGTTGCTCGAACTCGGATATGGGTATCGGGTTGAGTACATATCATTTTTCTTCTCGAGCCTAGAAAAAGGGGATAAAAAGATTCAAAATTTGGACACGGTTACATAAAGATAAAACTAAACTACTTTTATTTAAAATAAATATTTTTAAAATATTTTTACTTTTATTTCTTACGAAAAGGTTAAAACTATTTTTAATTGTAAACAAAATATAAAGATTATAAGAGTAGAAAAAGAAAAAAAAAATAATGAACAAAGATTAATTCAATTAGAATGATTTTTCATGTCCACTTCCACAAATAAAATTAACTTAAATTTTATTTCTACTTCATTTAACTCCACCAATTACCTGAAATGAATGTTCATTCAAGTCCAACAACCCTTCGTAAAGCATGAGCTTGACATATACTAACCTTAACACCTCCAGGAAAGCAAAAGGCTGCCAAATCCTTCGGGCATAAAGCCAGCTTCTCTCCAGGGGGATACTTAAAGAGTACCTGTAGAAAAATGGAAAATACAATCATTCAAAATGGATGTTAAAATACTTCAGTTGAAATAAAGAGAAACTTCTTGTGAATGATGTTAAATTAATCAAACAATATCCCCGAAAATGGAATAAATATACACTTAATCCTGGAACAAGGATCAAGTTCACACCTAACACCATTTCCAGAAAAATAAAAATTAGCAGCAGGTTAGAAAATTACTCTTTCATACATTACAACTTATCTGCTAAGAATGAGCTGTCAACATGGCACCTTAAAAGAAATAAGTACACAATTACAATAAACTAGTCTTATTCCCACACAATTACAATAAACTAGTCTTATTCCCAATAAATTGAGGTCGCCCACATTAATCCTTTTTTGCCACTATGTTCAGTTGGAAAAACTAGTTCTTCAATACATAAAATTAGAGAATATAATGAGAAGTTGGCCAGTACAACAGTTATCATCATTATAAAGCAACCAAACCTGAGGTTCCAGTATTGGAAGTGTAGGTCGTCGATACTGCAGCATATTGAAATCAAGCATTTCAGTTCTTGCCATTTCTTTCTCCCATTTCTTCTTCTTGACAAATGCATCCTCAACTACCTCAAGATTGGCATCTGGTTGGAGCCCAGCAATGACGAAATGTTCAAAAAGCAAGGTGGGCTCTTTATATTTCTCAAGGTCCTACATGACAGACTCATCTGATGTAATTAATCCAACTACAATAAACCTCAATCTTCAGAAACAGCTATCTAGCGAACAATTAACAACGGCATAAAGAACAACAAAAGCCATGAACGCATGATATAGAGTACAACAGGGACGATAATTAGAAGAAGCAACATTCCAATTTCCATAACAAATTTCAAAAACAGATATCAAAGCCAGCATTCACACATTTAAAAAATGGAATATATAAAAAAGGACTCCAGACTACCGAGTTGTCATTATATCAAATTAATGGAACCACTAATAACCAATAAGGTGTACTGTTGGAACACGTCTTTTAAATTCAGCCATTCAGGAATATGCATTAAACAAGTCCAAACAGCATTAGCATTTTGTTGAACCAAAAATAAAGCTTTGGAACTTCACTCTGATATACACATTCAATTTTAAAAAATCCAAATTTATGTAAGACAAACAAGGATCATTACATGCTTGAAGAAAGACCATATTATTTCGGAGACAATAAACAAAAATTTTGGTAGGTCTGATGTGAATTTTGTGAAATGACAAAAGTACAATCAAGCTCACAGAAGCAGGAGAAAACTAAAAAAGAATGAAGGTGTGTCAGCAAGATCAGATGTAACACTAAACAGGGTGAGAGAGTGAGAAGAAGCACGAATTTTAAAAGACAGGACGAATTCATATTAGAGAACTGTGCAGGTCTTATTTCCTGAAGTAATCCTAAAACTTAATGTCATGTAAACTGAGAAGCATATAATAATACATCATAAGATAAACGAAAGAAAAATAAGGTTTCACTATTATGATGGTGCATACCAAGGTTTTGGAGTGAAGCTGATACCATTGCCGTTTTTGATTTGCCAGAATTTCAGGATCAAAAGAAAAATACTGGCTATCTTCACGAGAACTGGAATTACCCCAGTGTAAAGCCCTTTGCATCTGAGACTTCCATTTCTGAAAATTACTACAGCTAGCGTTACGCCCATGAAACGAAGTCACTACTTCACTACGGACACGCCTATGCCCAGACGCCAAGGGCGGAAGAGCATTCGATTTTTTACTATCTGAAACATTACGCAATGCCTCACTTGATGCTCTCACTGCCTCTTCAGAGAGATGCTGTACCATCTCAATTGGTGACGCAGGCCTTGGCCACTCTTCTGGCATATCAGCATTTTCTTTCACATCCATTTCCATAGCCTAATTATAATAATGCTTATATTCATTCACAAGCACCCCCTTAATCTGCAGTTCTTATAAACTTCATGAAGAACCCGGCACCGCAGCTATTAACACAGCAAGTAGATGAGTATTCTTCACCATCAAAATATCTATATGCTTTGAATATTTACACTAAATCCATCGCCGATTCAGTTAAATTATTCACTTGTCCTTGAATTTACAAAATACGGACCATGGATTACCGTATATTATTAACAGATAAAATGATTTCCTACTAAAAAATATTTCAAAACAAATAACTGAAATAATCAAAACTACTTACTATTCAAACAAAATAATCATAAATTCCTAAATAATCTCACGTTTTCTTTCCGGTTTTTAGATAAAGCGTGAAGCCAAAATTAACTAGTATACCGCTTTACTGTGGTGAGATCCAACCATAGGATATGGCTTCAACATCAATGACAAGTAAAAATGAGAAAGAAGCGTTGGGCTGCAAAACAATATACAAATAATACTCATGATTGGTATGGCCTAATACTCATCCAACTAGACAATATACTATCCTAGGATGATTTGAAATCATAACAGAGGTCCTGCAATTCATTAAAGAAAATGGGCAAAAGACAGACATTCGTTCATCTGCAGAAATTGTGAGAAGATATAATCTAGCCTGTAGTAAAAGCCACTCAGGTCTCAAGCAAGACAAAAAGTGACCGTGTATACACGCAGCAAGAAAGACGTACAGTGAAGTTAAGGACTGTAAAGTGGAAAACCATGTAGGAATATCTTACGCTGCAAATGAATTATTGATCAAATCCCTGTCCCTAACCCGTTCACTCAAATAGCACTACTGTTAGGACGACAGACTGAATAACCCATTCACGACAGCATTCAAACAAAACCAAAGTATTTTTTTATTTTTTTTTTAAATTCAAAATCTACTTCATGAATCAATTTCCTCGGCTATGTAAAGATTCAATTTGATTAGATTCGCAATCCCCAAATTCGAATTGAACAAAATACAAATTGCTATACGGAGAAATGAATTGAACCTAATTATTATTTAGTTAAAGAAGCCAAAAACTTACCTCCATGGAAAAGAGGACATGAGATTAAATGGTGGAAAAATCTGGAAGCAATCAATCTGATTTACCTGTTCATTTACTAGGATCTATTTGCGGATTCTGAAGGCGTTCTCTGGAAGTATTCTTCGGCGAATAGGATGGAGGCGAGATATAGTGGAGATTTGTGTTAAAAGTCGGAGGAATTTTGTGTATTTTGGGGAAGAAGCGTGAGTTTTTGGAAAATTTGATGAAGACGGTGATTTTGTTTCGAGGATCTACTTGTGGATTTTAAAGGTGTTCTCTGGAAGTTCTCTTCGGCGAGTAGGATGGAGGCGAGATATAGTGGAGATTTGTGTTAAAAATTGGAGGAATTTGGTGCATTTTTTTTGGAGAAGAAGCAATGAGTTTCCTGCCTTCGTAGGGAAGACCTCCCTACCCTAGGTGATAAATTCCAGAAATTTGCATATATATTCAAGAAAATTATTCACCGTGGGCGCTCGCTTCAGGATGCTTTTTAAAAATTATATATATGAACGAGGTCGATCGATTTCTTGACCAGAAAGAGCAGAGACAGGAGCAAAAATGGTAGGTTCTTCAGAAATGCATGGGGAATTTAAAACCAATTATAATTCCATTTATTTATTGTACATGCGTAATCATTGATTAACGCATAAGACGATTTTTTTCCATGACATTAACAGAGTAATGCATGCAAGATAACAAAAATTGTGATCTATGTACCTTTTGTAGGCCGTGTTCTTTGTTCGTTCTAATTGAATTCGGTTCTTCACAAAATGTTTATGCGTGTGTAATGCATACGTGCGAGTAGAGGAGAATGGTGGGGATGTGGCAGGGCGAGGAGTCGAGAAAACAGGGGCATGCAATGCAACAAGAGAAAAAGTGGATTAAGACAACGTGGGGTTCATTTGACTTGGAAGCATAGTCAAATCAGGGGCTGCCTGAGCCCGTGCGAACGATACGACGAACAAGATATTAAAAATGAAAAATATATTAGGTTATAATATCTTTCTTTTTAGCTTTTTTGAAACAAATGTAATTTATACTATTGGACCATCTTGTCAACAATCAAATGGCGTTTACACAAATACCCAATTTTTGGTATTATAATTGAAATTTACATCATTTAAAAAAATTTAAAAAATACTTCAATTTTTTTTTTTTTACTGAAAAATACATTTTTATCATAAGTATCATATTGTGATACTTTAAAAGCATCTAATTTGGAAAATGAGTCAATGGGCCATGGGCGAAGGTTTGATTGTTGAGATAATTGCGCTGCACACTGTAAAAAAAACTAAACTGAAGATATTGTTTGTGATAAAAACTGAAAAATATTGTTTGAGTCCAAAGTATCATAAACATTTGATAAAGTTCCAGGTTATGATACTAAAAATTTGAAAGTATCATAAATATCATGTCTCGATATTTTAAAAATATCTTATTATATTTTTAAAGTATCACAGCATGAACTTAACCCTATATTTAATTTTAGTCATCGGTCTTCAAAGTTCAAAATCTAAAATTCTCGCTACTTCATCACTCTCTTCTCTTCAACAAAAATCAACACACAAATCATTGTAATCTACTTTCTAGTTTCTTCCAAGTTCTCAGTAATATTTTCAATTCATTTGTCTAATTTCTCATGAAGTCTTATAAAACAACAACTTCTCCTTCTTCTTTTTTATTGTTTGAGACAGTTCATAAAAAGTATAACTATATAAAATATCTTTCGTTGAATTTTTATAAAATGGATTAGGAAGTTGCACATCCCATGTTCTGAAAATAAATGAAAAATATATATATTATATTTATAATTTACAAATTATCTTTACTGTTTTATTGTTGGGCACAAGCATCTATCATGATAATTAATTAATCATTCATTTTGGTGCACTATTTTTCTTGAAACTATGCTACTGAATGTCTGAACTGCATGATTTTTGCATAAATTTTCAAGTTGTCAAATTTGTTACTTACATGATCATTTGATATTTTTCTTTTATTTCTTAGGTATATTGAAATTCTAAAAGTATCAGCGAGTCACCGGTTTTGCAAGTGTTTAATAAATGATGTTACTATAGTTCTATTATAATAAACCATATTATATTTTTCCAATAATATTTATCTTCTCTTTCATTTATTTTTTTGTTTGCCACAAAAATATTAAAATACATCATAGAAAACAATTATTTGCATGTGACAAACGAAAGGAAAATATAAAATGTCAAGATTTAATACAATCTCAAAATGTGCTCTTGATAGATTTGTTGTTAGAAAAATATCAGATAAAGACACTTTAATTGATACACCAATGGAAGATTTAGCTAGTGACCATCAACCAAATCATGAGGAAGCATTTGGACTCAATGACAATGATAATAATGAAGATGATCAAGGTTAATCACATTGTAAAGGTGATACAAATGAAGTACATGATGAAAATTAAGGTTTATATGGTTTAATTGACATGAAAAAAGATATCAGGAAAACATTGAAAAAGTTATTTTTTTTATGTAGCAGTTGTTCGATTGGATTTGTATTACAAGTATACGATATAGTGAACAAATAATATAGTAGGCTTTTGAGTCCGAGTTGTCGATTCCACAAACATTTAAAATATAATTTAAATTATGCTTATTCAGAAGCATTGAGTCGATATTATTCTAGAATATTGAAATTGTAATATACTGTTTTTCATGAGCAAGTAATATTTTTTAGAATATCAATAATGTTGTCCTACTTCGTGAGCAACAACATGATACATTATGTAACACCCCAAGTTCAAAATCTTAACATAGGCGTGTTAACTTTTCTTTACTTAAATGCGGAAAAGAAATCATTTAAAACCTCAACATTTTCATTTTCTATTATAAAATTTTACAAAAATTTCGGCAGAGTCTCCTCTATAAACTGGACATAGCCAACCTGTAAAGGGACATCAAAGCCATTTTAAAGTACACATCTCAACTTATTCAATCCCAAATATCATCAAAACCATTTCAATAAGTCCCAAACTCCTCAACAATATAATTCCAATTAAATAAACTTTAGCAAATGAAATAAGATGTAATTTAACCTCTAATACTACACTCATACTTATTCAAAGCTAATTTCAACCAAACAATTAACAATAATATATGAATTAAGGAATAATTAATGAGAAACTTAAATGAATTCTAATTTAACTTTATTTTCAAATGTTGAAGGTGGGTATAACTTGATTCTGTCACCGAGTGCCCTCCTTGTCTCATCTAGCTTTCATCACCTGAAATATTGGAGAGAGATTGGGGTGAGCTAAAGCTCAGTAAGTAAACTATTCACGTGATGCATGCTCATGACATGAAATGCTTTAAACAATTAGAAATATGTATTCCCATTTACTTTACTTTTCAAGACTTTCATACTTTTCAAACTTTCACTTAAACATTTCCAAAACTTTAACTTCATTTCCATCGTGAGCTCACTTAGTGTATCTTCTAGCCAATTAGAATGCACTGGGCACTTTTCTTTATTTGGAACCAGGTTATCACTTTTCCACCGCATAGCAGTTTAAAATTTGCCACCGCCAATCGGTTTAGCAATCGTCACGCAAAGCGGTTTAATATTTGCCACCACCAATCGGTTTAACAATCGTCATCGCAAAGCGGTTTAATATTTGCCACCGCCATCCGGTTTAGCAATCGTCACCGCAAAGCGGTTTAATATTTGCCACCGCCAAGCGGTTTAGCAATCGTCACCGCAAAGCGGTTTAATATTTGTCACCACCAAGCGGTTTAGCAATCGTCAACGCAAAGCGGTTTAATATTTGCCACCGTCAAGCGGTTTAGCAATCGTCACCGCAAAGCTGTTTAATATTTGCCACAACCAAGCGGTTTAGCAATCGTCACCGCAAAGCGGTTTAATATTCACCACTGCAACAGCGGTTTAATTCGGGTCCAAGCGCCCCATTTCCCACTCGCACCTTTCATGGTATAGAAGTACACCCATTCTTTCTAAAAAATCTTGGGATACATAACTTTTGAAAAAACTTGCATCTTGACACATTTCTTTCACTTAAAAATATTTGACTTTCCAAATTTCGATGACAATGCATGCTTGATGATGCAATGACATGATAACGTGCATGCTCGAACATTCTTAAGAACATATACTTTCATCAAGTAAACGAAATTCATCAAAGCAAGTTGCAAGACGATTGTTTACACTTTCACATTTGCATTTAACTTTAATAAAAATAGGGGGAAGTTTACTTACCCGACATCCTTAATATTTACCGTTATCTTGATTTGCAAGTGGAAGAGTCTCAGATGCCCGTCACGTCAATGTACCCAATAATCCTAATTTATATCCATTCATTAAATAAAATATACTTTTAGTTCAAAACATAAACTACTCTTTTAACACTAAACAAAACTCTTAATCGAGGTTAAAGCTTTTATGTGACTCGCTATTTAGCTCAAACGTATCTATAAGCCATGTCACCCATATATTATCATATTCGAAACAAGGGCTCCAATTACATGCACTTATGAGTTTTTACTATTCATATGTTAAAGTTTAAATTACAATTTTTTTTTAAACTTAATCTAAACTTTACAAAACACTTGATTAACAATTATAACCAAGCAAAAATTTGAATTTACCAACATAGTTCAAAACTAGACTAACAAAATTTCAATTAAACTATTTTCATAATTTGTAAATCTGAAAATTTACCAAATTGAACCAAACATTCAAAATTTCCATTGAAATCCCATAACAAGTAATCTGAAATCTACCTACCACCCAACTCAAAATCAAACATCCAAAGCAGGATTCAAACTAACATTCCCTAAAATTCGAAATCTGAAATTTCTCAATACACACACATACATGAGTATACATTCCCACATCTCAAATTTCACCTTTACTGATTAACATTTTTGTTCAAACAGTTAGCCAAAAATTGAAATCATAAATTCTTACAATTTTCAAATATGAAATGCATAAACATGTGTGTGTGTGTAAAAAAAAATTTGCATATATATACAAAAATTGTGTGAAACCGTGTGTGTGTGGGAGGCAGGGGTAAAGGGAAGGTTCTACCGTGTGTGGAGGCGGGCGAGGTGATGGGCAGTAGTAGCAGTGGTTGGCAGTTGCGGTTGCAATCGCCGAGAGGGAGGTCGAGATTGAGGGAGGCGAGAGAAGAGAGTTGAGAGAGAGTCGACAGTAAGCGTGAGGGAGAAGTGAGAGACGAGAGTCTGAGTGTTTAGGTTCAAATGTTTAAGTTTTGGTAATTTGCAATTTAGTCCCTCAATTCTCAAAAATTGGTAATTTAAGTCCACGACCCTCAAATAAAATTTCAAAGTGTCGCCAAGCTTTTCTCAACTTCAATTTAATAAAATTTAGGCAACTTACCACTTAAATAAAATATAGAAATGGTAAGTAACAATTAAAATAAACAACTAGACATAGAATTGTACGTAAACAATTTATAAACATTTTAATGACACATTGATCGAGACGGCGTCCAAGTCCTTCCACTGCAAAATAAATCAACTTATTAACAATAATAATTGCCAAATAAATTATTCATCGTAGAAATTGGGTGATATTCAAGAAAGCACGTAAAACGAAAAGTGGTATTACACATTATCAGTTCAAAATTTATGAATGAACATCTAAAAATATTTAATCAGCTTAAAAATATTAATTACCTTATAAACATGATATGAATTTATATATAAAATTTAATTACCAAACATACATCAGGAAAAAGAATCTTTATATATAGAAATTAACAAAATTGACTAAATCTTTTATCAATATGCAAAAGATACTAAACGTGCAATTGAATTTCATATATAACAATTAGAAGTATAACTAATATGTGGTAGAATCAAAATGCATAAATCTAAATAATATAGTGATTGACAACGATAGGATTGAAAGAGCAAAAGCAAACTTAATTGTACAGATAAACATAATTGATATAGGCAAAAAGCGATAACGACAAATTTTCAGTATCTTTTAGAATAAAAATTAATGTGCTGACAGGGACGGAACTAGAGATTCGAGTGAGTGGGGGCCAAAATTTTCAAATGGTGTGAGGGGAGGGCGGAGGTCTCCTCCCGGGGGTTTGGGGGCGGAGCCCCCGAAATTTTTTTGAACCAAAATGATTGAAATGACGAAGCAAATATGACAATACATCATCAATAATCAATTCTAAACTCTATTTGAGTCAATCTCATTGTTCTCAACTCTATTTGAACTCTCCTCAACAACATTTTCTTGACGATGTCTTTTTATTAAATATCTCTCCATAATCTATTAATCTGAAATATCAAATATGACAATACATCATCAATAATCAATTCTAAATTATTCGCAGTTGCAAATTTCCCAATTTTAATCCATTTTCTTTAAAGAAACAGGGAGATCAATTTTTTTTTTTTTTTTTTGCCTAACCGCCCCCAAACAGGCCCAAATCGAAAACTGGACCCAAATTTTTTTAGATCCCAGTGTGGGCCATGTGTGCTGAAACAATATATGTCTTCTTCCGCTAATGAACTTATTTCGATTCTTTAAAAATAATAAATCAAAAAAAAATCTAAAATATTGAAAATTATAATTTATGCTCTTCATGAGCAAATAATATTCTTTTGCAATATTAATTATAATGTTGTGCTACCTCAGGAGTAACAACAAATTATTTATAACGGACAATTGTATGGTTAATATTCTTTAACTATCCATTGTACTACTTCAGGAATAACAACATAATAAATTATCAATTTAAATCAATAATAACAATAATACTTGTAATTGACATATCTATAATTAATATTAATATATGTATTGTTGTGCCATCAATAACATCAATAACTTTGTAATGAACAAATTTATGATTAATATTTTTCTGAAATATTAATATACTATTGTGCTACTTTAAGAGCAACAATGTAATATATTAATAAATAAATAAATACGTCCGCAAAATCTTTTAAATCCCTCTGACTGGAATTTGAACCACCAATGCTGTATAAACGTTCAATGATACTAACAGATTATCTCCTCCAATAATGAGAAACTATTTTTAATATGAACCACCATGATGCTTCTAACTAATATTTTGATATGTGAGATTAAAAAAAAAAAAATCTAACTCATTTTGGTAGAGACTCGTGCTGATAACATATTATAAACTAGAGAGAAGAAATAAAGATGTCAATAAATTTGTATATTTATTATGAATCAGAACCTCATATGACGCGATCCCAGTCGGGGAATCTCGTCGAACAACGCGGAATAACAAAATTTAAACCCTAGGAAAGATCTAAATCAGATCTGACACGAAAAATAAGCAAGAATTAAAATACTAGAAAGATAAAATTGACGATAGGACCTTGACCCAAGATTCACGACACAAGAAATTAACGATGCGGAATCGAGATCCAATGTTTTCGAAACACCACAAGGACTTGTCAATTTCCTTGATAAGATTCTAATTGGAAACGCCACAAATATTCTCGCGAATATTTGATAAGTTAGATTTGTTCTCGAAGAACACAAAAAGGACTCCTTAACCTTTCAATTGGAGAAAACTCTCTCAAATAATATTAATCTCAAACTCAAACTTAACTGTTTTTTTACAGTGAATGGAAAGGAATATAAATAAGCAAAATAACCTAACATCTAATTTACTCAAAATAGAATTCTAATTAGACTAAAATTCTAAAATTGGAAAATAACCTAAAAACCAAAAAATGAAATAAAATAATTGAAAATCTGGCCGCTACTCATTGACGGCCGTGAATAATTCTTTTACAGCCGTAAAGGCCTCTCTGATCAAAACTGATTTATTATTTACGGCCGTGACGAATTTCTTACGGCTGTGAAGTTTTTCTTTTTGAATGTTACGGCCGTAACTTCCAGGCTTACGGCCGTAAGTCTTGTTCTGCTGAAATTCTTCATTTTTCTTTGATAAATGATTACGGTCGTGATAACATGATTTACGGCCATGAATATATGGGTTACAGCCGTGAAGGTCCTCCATTACGGCGGTGATGAATTTTCTTCCCAAATAACTTGTTTTCTCGGCTCGGCTTGATCCTTTCGCTTTCTCGGCTCGATTCCAACATGGAACTTGCTCCGTTTTGCACGTAAATCACTGTCATATTGCCGATGACTCGACTTCGCCCTAATAAAATATGTTGTTAAAATAGTTATTTATTTTAATTTAGATTAAAATTTAGATTTTGATTTGTATAAAATGATGCTATATAAAATAAATATGGTCATGTTTGGTACCAATTATTTAAAAAATTATTTTTTCCAAAACACATTTTCAACTATACATTTACCAATAAAATACTCCTTCCGTCCCTAAAAGATAGTCCTACAATTATTTTCACACGGATTAAGAAATGGTAATTAATATAGTTAGAGTATTAAAATTTATCAATGTTTTTCATTTATACCCTTTATCCTTTATTTATTATTTTAAGTGGACTCACTTCGTTTTCCACAAAAAAATTGAAAATGCAATAGTTAAGTAGGTGTGTATTGTACCAAGATACATTAAATAAAGGTATATGTGAAAATGAAAAATTTAATACATGCTTAATATAGAAACGAGACAATCTTTTTGTGACAGACAAAAATAGTATATAGGACTATCTTTTTGGAACGGAGGGAGTAATTTATATATAAATCCAAGATTCTTTACTTTTTAACCACACATTCTCCAAAAATTAACTATTAAATGCTTCCGACAAACAACCATCATATTGCCTAGTTTGACCTCTAAAAAATAGAATGACAATTTGACCTTTTAGACGTGTGTTGCATGATTAGTGCACTTTATACACTTATTTGACTACTAAAACTAAGCAATTAAGTATGTGTTTGGTTGGTTGGTTTATTATAATAAATGTTTATAATCATTTTAATTTTTAATGTCATTTTTTAACCATATACATTTTTCGAAATCACTTTTTAACCACAATTTTACCTAAAAACAACAAAACAAAAAAATAACGGCCGCGGCTTCACCGCCGACCATACGCTAAATCATCGTTTTTTAAAGTTTTTATTTAATTTATTGCAGATTGTGTTTATTTCAATTTTTCAACCCCAATTCAAGAATAATGGAATAATAAAGGCGAGTCATGACCAAATAAAGGGCATTGTTGACTAAGTTTTACAACATAGAAGTGGAGGGCTAGAAATATGCACAAAATTTATTTGAAATGCTAATTTTTATTTAATAATCAAAGTGTTGCTAATAATGAAAGTAAAGACACGGTCGGTGATAATTAAAACCCAACAAATGTTACGACTAATATTATGTATAAGGAAGTTTTCAAACATTTGTAATACTCTTAGTGTGTGTTTAATATTGTTTAAAAATAGTTTTTTTGAAATGAATAGTGATTTTCAGGAGAATAGATAGTTGAGATTTGGTTGAAAAGTCAAATATTGTGAGCTTAACTTTTAATAGATGGTTGAGATTACGTACTGTAGAAAAAAGAGAAAATTTTAAAGAGAACCAAACAAGGGCTTCATAATAAAATTATTATTGTTATCTATTGTTCACTAAAAGTGTGTGTACCGCAAGCGCACATGTCATAAACAAGTAATAAAGTGTACTTTTGAGTCCGGATTGTCGATCCCACGAATAATGTTTACTTTAAATTACACTCTAATTAATTTAATCTTAACAAATTAAACACACGATTAAAATATGGGTTTTGAAAATTCTAGATTAATGGAACTAGCTTTAAACTAAATTAAAATAAGGAAAATTAAAGATAAAATAGTTGGGATTCAGGATTTCACTTAACTCTCGCTTAAGTAATTTCTCAACACGTGCAAATTAATAAATTACTCATTTCCAATGTTAGATCCAATTTTTCAAGTTAAACTAATTAACTCTCTCGAGTGAAATTAACTCTAATCAATTGATTTAACCTACTATATCTCTCTATGTCAATTAAAACTCAATAAATTGCATTAACTATTTGTGAAAATAACTCAATAGATCACCTAGGGTTTAAGGTATATCTCTATCCTTAACAAGAACCTAGAGCGTTTGTTATTTTGTCTAAAATATACAATATCTCTTGATTATGATACACTTCACAAAACATATATTTGTTGATCAATCAAACATATGGAATAATCTCAATAAAAAACACACATGAAATAAGCTCAAAATTAATAAATAAACATTAAAATTACTTAAACTAAGTCAAGATATATCAATCATCATAACATAAAACTACTAGCCCATTGTATAAATATTGCATAAAAGACAAGGTTTATAGAAATATATCACAAAGTGTAAAAATCAAAGATTAAATATAAGATAATGAAATAAAACACTTCCTTTGATTTTTGCTCCAAAATTCTTTGAATTTTGCTTTGTATTTTCACATTACTTCTCGCTTTTTGCTTCCTTACTTCAATGGTAACTAGAACTTGGAATCAAAAACTAAATTACAAACTAAACTACAAACTAAAGAAAAACAAAGAAAAGATAAGGAAAGAAAAGAAAGAAGAAGAGAAAGGGAAAAGAGAGGTTATGGTTTGGAGAGTGAAATTGGAGACTTGGGTGTTATGAGAAATGAGAGTATTTATAGTCTCCAAATTATGACCTAAAATATCCTCAAAAATGCGACCAAATAAAGTCAAACACGCCCTTAAGTGAAAAATAATAAAAATGGAAATTAATTTTCGGTCTGACCGAAAATGGCCTGCGCGACTGTGCAGGCCAAATTGATGAGGCCGCGCAGGCCAGTAAAAATGGATTCTGTCCAAACATTGTGCGATCGCGCAGTCATTATAATCGTGAGGTTGCATGGTTAAATTCCACGACACATTTCAATTGTTTTGCAATCAAGTCCTTCGTCTTTTGCTCTTCATCAATTTAGTCCTCAGATTTTGACTTTTATTACAAAAACACCCCTGAAATTTTGCAATTCTAGTACTCCAACTTTCTAGGATGATGCATTGAGTTCCCGAACTTTTGATTTCTTTCAATTAGGTCACTGGACATGAAATTTGCTCTTCTTTTTGCTAAATTGCTCTTCGATCTTATTCATTTTCATTTCAATTGAGGTTATACCTAATTGTACAAAATAAACACAATTTATAAGTAGAAATTCACTCAATTTGTCAATTAAATTGTCGATTTAAAAGCAAAATAAGTGTGTAAAGCACACTTATCATCTATATTCTAATTTATATATTAATGATGACAATTAAAATTCTGGAATCTTTAATTTCAATCCAGAATCTCAATTGACATACTCCCTCCGTAGTCCGTTCCATTTATATATACTGATTTGACTTTTCTCACAAATTAAGAAAATATATTTAGCCCTTGTTTGAGCCCCATTATTTTAATTTATAATTTAGGTTTTGGAAATGTAATTGTTAAAAAGTGGTTTGAAAAGTAAAAAATCGTGGTTTGATTTTTTTGGATGGTTGAAATTGATTACTGTAGGAAAAAGTTGTATTTTTAATGAGAAATAATGGGACTCATACAAGGGCTTAATGTTATTGCGAATGTAAGAAAAGAAAATTCTCAACTTACCTTTATTTTAAGTATTAAAATTATTAGTTGGAAGAAATAAATAGGGGTACATTAGTAAATAAATAAAATAAATACTTTTCAATAAAGAAATATACTTATATAATTGGGACAAGAAAAAAAAAGAAAGATAGTCTATATAAATGGGACGGAGGAAGTAATAGTTTAGATAAAAAAAATTTAACAGTTGTATGAATCTGTTTGTTAAAATTTTTATGTTTAAAAACATGTTTTTTTATGTTTTCTAGGTAAGATGTGTGGTTGAAAAGTGAAGAGAGAAAATATGTGTGGTTAAAAGATG
Organism: Ligustrum vulgare; assembly: GCA_963555705.1. Classification (NCBI taxonomy): domain Eukaryota; kingdom Viridiplantae; phylum Streptophyta; class Magnoliopsida; order Lamiales; family Oleaceae; genus Ligustrum; species Ligustrum vulgare. Next base: position 3,392,131 of record OY743180.1, read on the forward strand.
ATTTGGGAAATTGTAATGTTTAAAAACTTGTTTTTTTGACTTTTGCCAAACAGAGGCTAACAACCCACTAATTTCAAACGTGTTTAGCAGTTAGCAGATTTTAGTAACGACTTAGGGGAATTTTTCTCCAGTACATTCCCACAAGAAATGCAATTGCTGTCCGTTTGCCTTGTTTGTCTCCGTCTTCCAAATTTTTTTAATTGCTTCATAAAAAATTCCCCAAAATTTACTCAATTGATTACTGGTAAGAACTACAGGCAGAGAAAACTGCCAGCTTTTGTGATCAATGAAGCGAAGGGTAAACTCTCCTTGATTTTTTGGTAGGAAATGAGGGAACTTCAGCGATCTCGGGTCTCCACTTCATCTCATCATAACCGCACATCCTGAACAATGTAAGCATTTTACAAAGCCGTTCTAGAATGTTATGCAATTTTTCTATTCAAATGCATTTGAATTCACGGCTAACCTGTCTTTTTACTAAGATTTGTTTGAATCTTGGACATGGTGAGGAGAATAGGAATAGAGAAGTGAAATGAATGGAAGATGATTTTTTATTTTTTTTTCTCTTTTTTAACATTTACTTTTAAAACTATTGACTGCAGAAACTTTGAATTATTTTTATAATTTGTTATTGTTGGGAATTAAACGTTGATTCCCCCTTCTTTAACCCACATGATCTTTTGATGTTCAAGAAATAATTGAGTAACAAGAAAATAATAACAACGCAAAATTTCCGGATCGCCAAAGTCTTTCACTATATAATAAATTGTTACAATTATATAGACTTTCATTCACCAACTCAATCCCATAGATTACGGAGAAAATACTAATAATGAACTTCTATATAACCCAAGTTTCTACCCTTTAAATTATTCCACAAAGAGTTCACAAGAAACTACAAAGATAAAGCTCTCCAATTATCTCTAATTAGTCTCACATAAGATTCACAATATTATGGCTCCCTAACACACATATTTATAGGTAAAAAACAACACCTAGAATATGTAGAATTCGTGTCCAAGTAAGTTTCCTTATTGAAGTAGAATACTAAAATAAAGTCTTTTATTTTCCTTTTCACCTTTAATTTGGTCTCCAAGTTAACCACTTTAATATGGAAATCAATTGTCCAAGATATTCCGATTCTTAATTTGGGTCAAATATCCCAACAATCTCCACCTTGACACAAATTCATCCGAGCCAAAATATTCAAAAATTAATCATTGGATAAATAGGCAAGCTTTTTCCACTTTGACGATCCCATACTCCACCATATGAGTATAATCACTCAGAATTATCAACGAACTCCGAGCTTTTCACCGGCTCGTGTTGAAAACAAAATTGCTGAAAAATTATGGTGCAATTCCTATTGTTTGATTTTCCATGGAAGCTCATCAGCCATCGACATCAATTCAACCACACACCTTGCATCCAAGTCAAACCAATGCTGTGTGCGAACACATGCACCCGCCAGTAAGAACACATCCTCTATCATGGCAACTGGCATCATGACATGAGGATGTCACATCCTACTCAGAGTACATCATCACCGCCCTCCACCAGGAGAGTCGCATTGTCCACCTTTGAGCAGTCAGTCGAGTCTGCTCCACCTTTTGGACAATTTCTTCTTACGTGACCGGATTGTCCACAGTTCCAACATACAACTTTCTTCTTCATGGAGTTACCCCTCTTCCACTTTTCAGTAACAAGCAAATTATTTCCAGATGAATTATCACCTCCACCCAATCTCCGTTCTTCAGAGATCAACTTAATTGTAACTTCTGCAAAGTCCACCGTTTCCTTCCCGTACATCAAAATCGGCTTGATGTGCTCAAACGTGGATGGAAGAGACCAGATGAGCCTCAACGCTTTATCCTCATCTTCAAATTTGACTCCAATAGATTCCAGTTCAGAAACAATCCCGTTAAGAACACTAAGATGGTTGGAGATTTTTGTACCTACGCTCATTCTCAACGAATGAAACTGTTCTTTCAGATACAAGCGATTTGACAAGTTTTTCGTCTGATACAACTCTTCCAGTTTTTCCCAAAGTTCCTTAGCAGCAGATATCCCATAAATATTTGCAAGAACATTCTTGGCCAAACAAAGTCGTATTGTACTAGCAGCTCTCAAATCCAAATCTTCCCAATCTTCATCAATCTTGCTGAATTCGGTTTCTTTTTCTTTTCTTTTGTCAGAACTCTCGGTTGGTTTTCCTTTCAAAGCTTTGTGCAGGCTCGCCTGAATTAAAATATCCTTGACTTGTACTTGCCACAAGCCAAAATTAATTCTTCCATCAAATTTCTCCACGTCGTACTTGACAGACATATTTTCTTTTGCTCCAATAAAATTTTCGAACCACCTGACGCTCTAATACCACTTGTTGGGAATTAAACGTTGATTCCCCCTTCTTTAACCCACAGGATCTTTTGATGTTCAAGAAAATAATAACAACAACGCAAAATTTTCGGATCGCCAAAGCCTTTCACTATATAATAAATTGTTACAATTATATAGACTTTCACTCCCAACCCAATCCCATAGACTACAGAGAAAATACTAATAATGAACTTCTATCTAACCCAAGTTTCTACCCTTTAAATTATCCCACAAAGAGTTCACAAGAAACTATAAAGATAATGCTCTCCAATTATCTCTAATTAGTCTCACATAAGATTCACAATATTATGGCTCCCTAACACACATATTTATAGGTAAAAAACAACACCTAGAATATGTAGAATTCGTGTCCAAGTAAGTTTCCTTATTGAAGTAGAATACTAAAATAAAGTCTTTTATTTTCCTTTTCACCTTTAATTTGGTTTCCAAGTTAACCACTTTAATATGGAAATCAATTGTCCAAGATATTCCGATTCTTAATTTGGGTCAAATATCCCAACAGTTATTGGTACTTGGTTGGAAGATTTCGTACATATGTGTATCTGAGTCTGAGAAGTAACAATTCTAAGGTTCCTTGGATCTTAAATTCGATTAAGAGAAGGGAAGAAGAAAAAAAATAGAAGGAATTCAAAACACTTACCTCTTTATTCTGTTAAATCTAGAGCTTAATATTAGTGAATTCTAAAGTTTTCGAACATTGTTGGTGTTATTGAAGAAATGGAACGAAAAAAATGAAATTTTCCATGTGCTTTGCATTTTTCTTTTCTAATCTCTTGCGTTCATACCAAATGGAGCGAAATGATTTTAATACATTTTCACTTTCCTTTGAATTTCCTAGAGATTGTAGTGGGAAGAGGTTCATTTGAGTGTATAAATGAGGCCTTTATACATAAAAATGCTTAAACAATTACAGTTGTTGAGTCATTTGTTTTATGAGGTTGTATGTTGTGCACAGTCTATATCATATCATTCAATTGCTAATCATACCATGATTTAATCAAGGGACTATGCATTCTATTGTGAAGTGATATATATATATAAATTGACTTGAGCAGTTTTATAATTTATCATATCAATTTCTTCAATTTGACCCCTTGATATCATACTAAGGGTCTTGGTAATTATGATGAGTGGACAATTGACTTAATGAAGCTTAACATGGAGGATGCTTTTGGTCAAGGATAATTTGGGAAGCTCTACAAGGGTACATATAATGGTGAGGATGTTGCAATTAAGCTTTTGGAGAAGCTGAAGAATGATGTAGAGAGGGCGCACTCGATGGAGCAGCAGTTTCAGCAGGAGATGATGATGTTGGCAACACTAAAACATCCGAACATTGTTCGATTCATTTGTGCTTGTCGTAAACCCATGGTCTGGTGTATTGTGACAGAATATGCCGGGGGGGGGGGGGGGGGGCTCAATTCGTCAGTTATTGGCAAAGTGAATGAACCGATCAGTGCCTTTGAAATTGGCTATAAAGCAGGCCTTGGATGTGGCTAGGGGTTGAAATATGTGCATGGACTAAATTTGATTAACCGAGACCCGGGGGGGGGGGGGGGGCTCAATTCGTCAGTTATTGGCAAAGTGAATGAACCGATCAGTGCCTTTGAAATTGGCTATAAAGCAGGCCTTTAATGTGGCTAGGGGTTGAAATATGTGCATGGACTAAATTTGATTAACCGAGACTTGAAGTTTGACAATCTTCTAATTGCTGCAGACAAGTCTATTAAAATACCCTGGAGACAAGGACATACCGTTGGATGGATCCGTAAGTTCCTTTCTTTCCTCTACTAAGAATTTGTTACTCGATCATCTTATATATGGTCGTGGTAGCGTTGGCTTCTTCACTTTTTTTTTTTTTGCACCTTGCACTTATGTAGAAACATGTTACCATTTACCATCTTACATATAATTTATGTTGGATTTGATTACATTGTAGGCATTTCAACACCCCCCCTTCCCCTAATCTTTTTAAGTTCAAGGTATTGTGACTATCATTTTATGCATACTCATTTGGTAGTTCCTTTGGATATTTTGTGTTCTTGCAGGTTATAATAAAAGTGAGCTCTTGAATTCATGATGCCCTGATATATCTATTCCCAACTTCCCATGGATTTAGCATCTCATTGAGGTCTCTTATGGGAGTGCATGCTGGGAATGTGGGTATTGTGGTTTCTTAGAATTTTGTAAATCTTCCTCCCCTACTATTGCCACTGCTTTATGCTCTCTTTGATGAAGTCTCATGGGAAACAAAAGATGAGATTTATGATATAATTATATTTATTTGCATGCTCAAGTTGACTTCTGTTTCATGTTGGGCTACTTTTTGATATATATCATAATTTTTTGGGATATATTCATTGAGAAGTTATTCATTGAGTGGACAGTTATATTTGAACATGGTTAACTACGGTTTGTTTCATCCTTCATCCGTTTACCTAAATTACCTTCCCAAGTCCCAATTCAACATTGAACCCGGGGGGGGGGGCTCAATTCGTCAGTTATTGGCAAAGTGAATGAACCGATCAGTGCCTTTGAAATTGGCTATAAAGCAGGCCTTTAATGTGGCTAGGGGTTGAAATATGTGCATGGACTAAATTTGATTAACCGAGACTTGAAGTTTGACAATCTTCTAATTGCTGCAGACAAGTCTATTAAAATACACTGGAGACAAGGACATACCGTTGGATGGATCCGTAAGTTCCTTTCTTTCCTCTACTAAGAATTTGTTACTCGATCATCTTATATATGGTCGTGGTAGCGTTGGCTTCTTCACTTTTTTTTTTTTTGCACCTTGCACTTATGTAGAAACATGTTACCATTTACCATCTTACATATAATTTATGTTGGATTTGATTACATTGTAGGCATTTCAACACCCCCCCTTCCCCTAATCTTTTTAAGTTCAAGGTATTGTGACTATCATTTTATGCATACTCATTTGGTAGTTCCTTTGGATATTTTGTGTTCTTGCAGGTTATAATAAAAGTGAGCTCTTGAATTCATGATGCCCTGATATATCTATTCCCAACTTCCCATGGATTTAGCATCTCATTGAGGTCTCTTATGGGAGTGCATGCTGGGAATGTGGGTATTGTGGTTTCTTAGAATTTTGTAAATCTTCCTCCCCTACTATTGCCACTGCTTTATGCTCTCTTTGATGAAGTCTCATGGGAAACAAAAGATGAGATTTATGATATAATTATATTTATTTGCATGCTCAAGTTGACTTCTGTTTCATGTTGGGCTACTTTTTGATATATATCATAATTTTTTGGGATATATTCATTGAGAAGTTATTCATTGAGTGGACAGTTATATTTGAACATGGTTAACTACGGTTTGTTTCATCCTTCATCCGTTTACCTAAATTACCTTCCCAAGTCCCAATTCAACATTGAAATCAAGCCATGAAAATAGAAACCCTTCACTTTCTCCTTTTCTGGTATCGAGCTTCAATAAAGCCATCAAAATAATCCATTCTTTTTCCTCCAAATTACAATTAAAATATTTGATTTAAAAGTCAGGCATATGCCTTCAGAAGATTCAAAACCGGTGAAGAAAGAGGAAGTTCGGGATGAAGATGAGGAACGGAGCATAGCATAGCATCAGCTTTTGGAAACCGCAAGAAGAAATCAGCCAAAACAGCAATGCCACCCCAAAAGCCCATAATAAAGTCAAGAAAGAAGGAATAAAACTGAAAAAAGAACGAGATAATGACGAATTTGAGGAGCCCACCTCGAAAAAGATGTTCAGGAAAGTTGACAGCAACGTAAGGATTTCATTTCTTATGGGCATTCTATGATTTTTCTGTTACTGAATAATGAGTTAATTTTTTTCTTTTTGGATTTTTTTTTTTTCGAATTATGTTAAGGACAGCAGAAGAAGAAGAAAAATGAAGAGGAGGAGAAGAAAAGGGGGGCCAAAACAAGTGACAAGGATGTTAAGAAAAGGGAAAGGTAACTCAATCTATTTATTGGAATGTTGCTGATTTTGAGAAATTATCTTGGCAGACAAATTCAGCGAGACTGAATTCTTAGAGGCCGAGAGAATCATGGATTGTAGTCTTTTGGTTGGTCTTCATTTCCATTATGACAACAGTGGGGACAAAATGGGGCATGACTCAAATTTGGCAGATAATTTTTGTGTGAATGCTGAAATGAATCTCATTGCTTCACAGGGATGGACAGTGCCATTTTAGTTGCAATAAGAATTATTATCAGTCAGGAACAGTATATTTTTCTTAGGCAGCACATCAAATGCTATTGGATTTTTATTGATTCTGTACAAATTGTAATTTATGTAGGGCCTTATCTTTGGCAAAGTCAGCTCTGTTGCTTGATGGTTCTAAACTGCCTTCTCTTACTATGCTTGTTGGACCTGAATGTCTAGAGGTGAGCAGTCTTAATTGTTTATCTCCATAATACTAACCATTTTTGTCTTCTCAATCAATGCACACATGCATAGATTTTGTCTTGCTTTCATTACCTTGAAATTTCCGATCTCATAATTTTTCTTCGCTTCTACATTCTTAGGTATTAAGTGTGCATTTTGCTATCAATCAATCTCCTTGGAACCTACCTGCTCTTTCTAATGAGAGGATGCAAATTAATTCTTCATTCATGTGCCTCACTGCAGCTAAATTGAAGTTCCTATGAAGGCACTGATGAATTCTTTGGTGTTACACGATTTGAAGATGAATCTTGACCATCCTAAGTTAAATGGAGATGAGACAATTAAAAATGCAATTACAGAACTAGCTGCAATGATGGGGGAGAGTGTCGAACTTGGAGGGGGTTTCTCAATGCTTGCGCCATCATACGATGTCGTCTACCCATCTTCACCAGAGCCCCCAACCAAGTAATGAGGCTTCCAAAATATTTAATATGATTGACTGACATTACAAGTCATGCATGAATGAAAAGAAGAGAAATGAATTAGAGTTAGAATTTAGATTTATGATTTAAAATATATGTTTGAGGTAAATGTACGATAAATAACATTTTTGTACATTTCACATTTATAATTTCATATTTGAATTTTTTGGTGAGATGAATATCCACTGATTTGTATATATATAAAAAAATTGAGTTTGATTCTTGATTTTGGTTCTGAAAAGAGAACCAGAACCAAAACCAAATGATTCTTGATTCTAAGAACAAAACAATTATTTTTTTGATATAGAATCGAATCAAATCGCTTAATTTGGTTTGGTCTGGTTTTGTTCAGTTTTTTGTCCATCCCTAGCAGTAGATAAAACGGTTGAAGCAAATGAGGGATGATTTTCAGTGCGTTCGGCTAGAGGAGTTCTTTTTTTTGTAATGATTACATGTTCTAAATTACGCAATTTTTCATACCACTCTTTAACCACACATATTTTCTATCTCCAATTTTTAACTACAAATTTTACCTTAAAAAATCAAAAAGTCAAATAGACAAAAAAAAAAAATTTGGCTGCAAGCTGCCGAACAGAGTGTTAATCCATAAATATAGTGAAATTGAGGATTTATAACTCATGGCAGTGATGTCACTTATTAACACTCTGCACGATGTTTCTTATTGATGCTTGATCGATTATGTATTCAAGTTGAAAAAATTTGTAACATTCTTAATAAAAGAATTATTATTATTATTATTATTATTATTATTATTATTATTATTATTATTATTATTATTACTACTACTTTGTAAATGGAATATGTCCGTGCATCACACAGATGTGAAACCAATTGCAATAAATAGTAATAGGGAATTACACAACGTACGTTATAATCACTGTATTTAAAAAAAGAAGTATTTTGCTTTGTAATCCTATATATTAATAATTGTAATTTGCTAAAACTACGCAAATTGTCGTTTACCAAATATTACATAAATTGTAATTTTTCGAATTTTTTAAATATTATATTGTCAAGTTATGATGATCTTGTAATCTAATTATAAATCTTATTATATATTATTGGGATATACATACGTAATAGTCAAACAAAAAGTGTATTATCTAGCTACAATCTACCATATGTTAAATAGTATTTATATTCACACAACAATTCTCTATATCTACACCATATTTTAATTTCAAGGAAGGTCTCCAACACTTTCTTACTTTTGCTATTTTGTCCTCAATTAATAAATTCCTCTCTAATCACAATTTTATCAAAATACCTTGCTAACATGCATTAAAAAAGGGAAAATATTCTGTTTAACTTTTACATTAGTTACTTATTTCGATTATTTAAAAACACGATAGATAAATAAGTATTTTTCGCTCTTATAACAAATATTTTGAATGTAATTTGCTAAATATTTGTTCATGTTAATAATTGTAATTTATTAACTATGCTTACACCGTCCTTAATTTGCCAAATATTACATTAAAAAAAATTGCAATTTTTTATGCATTTTTTAAAAAGTTTTTAATTGTATAGTTCAATTTGGTGATCTTGTAATCCAATCAAAAGTTTATAAAACTAATTACATATTGCGAGTATATGCGTACAATAGTCAAACAAAAAACGTATTATATTCATATAAAGAAGGAAATATTAAATACTTAGTAAACGAGAACTACACAATATATACATTAATATCATTGTATTGTAGTAATTATTTATTATAAGATGTAATTTGCTAGATCATTGTATATATCAACAATTGAAATTTCTAAAAATATGCACTGTCATTTGCCAAACATTACATAACGGTAACATTTATTATCGAATTTTTCATATTATATAGTTGGATTACGATAATAATCTTATAATCTAATCACAAGTTTATAAAAATGTTGAAATCCAACCTTAAGAACCTCTACAGTCTATTATGGGGATTTGTAAATGATGAATCTAATCACAAGTTTATAAATCTGATTGCACATTGTCAATATATAGTATATATGCGTAATAGTCAAACAAAAATTGTATTATATTCTTATAAAGAGAGAAAATTATGTACATATTAATCGACAATAATACCGTGAATGTTATAATAATTTTTATTCATTAAAAGATGTAATTTGGTGAATATTAAAATTAAATTTTTAATAGATTTTGGTAAAAGTCGATAAAATGTGTGGTTAAAAGTTGTCAGTCTCATAAAATACGTGATTGATATTAATTGTTGACCTTGATTTAAATTAAAATCTAAATTATAATCTTTACCAAATGGGGGCTAAATAATTGTAATTGTTGGATGGCTAAATATATTCACACCACCACATTTTCTTATATGTGCACCACATTTTAATTATATGAAATGTTCATAATTTTTAGTCAATATCACAATTATGTCCCCAACTTTTTTTATTGTATTTTTATTTTGCATCTTTCATTAATTACTAGATCTTGTCTCTCCTATCCGAGCTCTATATAAAAATTCGTTAAAAAGAAATAAAAAGATTTATTTATATACCTCGTATATTTAATATGTGGAAAAAAAATCAAAATTATGATTAAATACTTGAACATCGTTTTAAAAAGAGAAAAAAAAATTTTTTTTTGATGAAAATCATCGATAAGTAGGAGATTTGATAATTGTTGAAAATTTAATGATAAGAATGTAGCGAAAAAAATTATTAAGAACATAAATATAATGATCTATAAAGATTAGGAACCAATAATAATACAATTAAAATGTGATATGTTTATAAAGACAGTCCCGCTACAGTGTCGGCGCAGTGTCTCGTGTCGGCTACCGCCCCCTCACATGGAGGGCGGTCACCCGCGCGGGACACCTCGCTGGCGAAGCAACATTTTTGTTATAAGAAATTGTGGTACTAATATAATTATCTTGTATTTTCTAATACTGTACAGTTGGATTACGATAATCTTGTAATCTAATTACATATTGTCGATATATAGTGTATTAGTCAAACAAAATACGTTTTATTTTTGGTAGGACTTCACATATTCAAATTTCATTTTATGTCTTACTCCCTCTACAGACACGCACACTACGCGGGAGTGGAAACTGAAAACTGAAACGGATATCTGCTTTCGAAAGTAGATGAGACGAACGCATTTCAATTTCAGGCATTAGGGTTTTTTCCTGGCGTTCTATCTCTCTTAGTAAATTCTTGTGTTTGAATAATTTTTCCGTTTCAAGTTCAGGTTAGTCAATCGTTTTTTTTTTTCTTGAAATTAGTCCTAATAATGAAACGGTTATTCACCTTTTTCTTGGTTTATTCCATTTCAAGATTTTTTCCAGGAAATTCCCAAACGGTGAAACTCTGAAGTTTCTTTGATATTTTCCAACACTTGTCCTTTTTAGTCCACTAGCTAATTCGAATTTTATGTAATGAAGCGAGGAAACTGAAGATTGCTGTTGATTTTCATAAATCTTTGAGAAGTGAAGGCTCTCCGTTTGTGATGGAAAATCCCGCCCGGGTAATACTTGAAATAAGCTCCGACGAGGAGGCTTTCGGGGAGACCAGAAAAGAAAGCTATGATGACGGTTGGGATGTAGAAGACCACGATTGGTTGTCCAAGCTATTAGCCGAGGTGGAGGCGAATGCAGTTGATTCCCATGACGCACTGGTTGTAAAAGAGGCTATTCTGAACCCGGAAGAATCAAGCATAATCCCTTTGAAGCCCGCTGCAAAAATTGAGGATTCTGACGACGATGATTGTGTGATTTTGGATGGCGACCCGGATAAGCTGTTGGCAGTTGAAGATGCCAGAGTCAACAAAAATGATTCAGATGATTTGGTGGTTATTGCAGAAAAGGGTCAGGTATTTGGTTTCTTCTTTTCCACGTTCTTTTTTGAGGCAAGAAAGGTTGTGCATTCCGATTGATTATTTAGGTGCAGTGTTTAGTTTCTTTATTTATTTTCAGATAACCTAATTAGTTCAAAGTTGATAAAACTAAGTTGGGAATTAAACCAACAAGGAGCTTGGTAGTGCTGCTCTTTAATATGCATTCATCGCGTTTATTCAATCTATTTGTTTAAGTTTGCTTTGCGGCAAAGTAGGACTCATGACCGCATTATATTTTTCTATTTACTACTTTAAGATAATCAACACTGTGCGATGTGGTTACAAATGTTTTTATGTGTAGTGTTGAATCAAACAAGACAATGAAAAATAAGGAAGTTCATCTCTAATTTATCGAGAATAATGCTTGTAGTTAACTTTCAAATACTTTGCAGTTCAGCTTCAGAACTGAGATGATATCATGATTCATGAGATTAGAAGGAAACTGACACGTGTTTTATTGGCAGGACAATTAAGAATTCAGCAAATTTCTTCTTTTGACAAGTGAATATATCATGTTTGGGACAACATAATGCAGATGTCTATTTTTCTGAACACCGTATCATTACAAAAGTCGAACAATTGTTGTTTTAATAGTTCCTTAAGAGGATAATAATATGAAACTGTTGGATTTTTTAGGATGGGGATTTGCAATGATTATCCATTGGCTTTCATAAGATCACTTCATTTTACTCGAATGTCACGATTGATTTGAGCTGTAACTTTTGTAGCTTTGTGTATTTGATTTCAATTCAATTGGTGCTCTTCGCAAATAATGAATAATATTAATATGTTGGCGCATCTTCCTCATTGTGAATTGAGACAATTTTAAATGGCATATATTTTTTTTAATGAATTGTTTCAGATTTAGTTCTTCAATTATCTTAATTTCCTAGACTTCAATGATGGATAGCTTTGTCCATTATTATTATTTTTATCACACAGGATCCAAGAGCCTCGTTATTCTTTTTTTTTTTTGGTAATGTAATACTTATTTAACATTTGCTTATCTTTGTTAAACTCATTTTCATCTTACAGAAAAACTTGATTTTCTGTTTGGTTTGGTTGTATGGAGATGTTGTTTGACATTGTTTATCATAGGTTGCATGCAGAGACTTTCCTCACCCAAGGCATCTTTGTGCTAAATTTCCATTTGCTTCTACTCCCCATGAGAGGCTTTGTGACTGGGTAATTTTCCAGATTATAGCTCTTGCCTCTTTAAATTTTCCTTTTTATTTGGTTTGAGTAAAAATGCTACCATTTTGATTTCTACTTATATTAATTTCAGTGTCACTGTTATGTTTGTGACTCAATTGCTCCATGTTCCCTTTGGGGAACTGGCATTTCCAGTCTTGACCATTGTCATGCTACTGAAAAAGATGAGTACTGGAGAGCTCAGAGGAAAAGCATGAAGAAAAGTGATAATGAAACTCCTGTTCTTCCTAGTGTTGACAATACTTCTTTTTCGAGAGAACTTTCACAAACCACTCAAGTTTTACCATCGACTCTGTTACCTCCCAATTATAGCCTATTAAATATCATAAATCAAGGCAGAAGTCGACCACCTGGATTTTCTGTTCCCAGAAATAGATTTCAACCATATTTGGTTGCACGACAGTTGCAAAATACAGCCAATGGCAATGGTACCTTAAGTGCTAGAAATCAAAGTGTATGGAACAGTGTCCCTCAGGTCAGACATACCAGTGCAGTGTTTAAAAGGAGTGGACATTTTGGAGCTTCAGTAAACAACAACTGCGGGTATAACAAAAGCGAATATGGGTCTAAAGTTTCTGGAGACCCCTTTTTGAAGAGCTGGCCAGCTTCTGCGAGTCCGGGACTAAATAGCTACAGTGGCTCCAATCAGCCAACAATGGGGAACCGCACTGCTAATATTGTATATTCCCGGCCCGAAGTGTCTGTTCCACCAAACATGGGGGGTTCTTATACAAACTACATACCTTTTCAACCTCAAATGTCCTCCCAACCATATTCAAGCTACTTGGCTACAAATTCAATGCCTTCTCAATCCTTCCCTGCTAGCAACTTGGTAACTGTACTGCCTTCGCAATCTCAGGTAGCATCTCAATCGAATGTGGGAAACAACACTGAAAACTCGTTTCTCTCCCAGTCCCAATTGGTCATTCAGCCTCATGGACCTGCTGCGATTTTGCAGACCCTTCTGACCAACCAACCCAACATAGGCAGTGGCTTTCAAAATCATCTGCATTCTCCGTCCCTCATAACCTCCCAGCCCAACATGGTTAAGGTCCATGAAAATCCTTTGCCTGAAGCACACAGTTACCCTAATATTCTATCAAATGATGGTCAATATATTTTCCATCAAGGGAATCGAACTGAAAGTGGTTTTAATACAAGTTTCAATGATTTTGGTTGTAATTTTGATGCGTGTCTCTGCCGTTACAACCGCCAACTTCTTCCCGTAGTTAGTTACCAACATCAACATGCTGCATCTTCACAGCAAAGTGTAACAAGAGAAGATGATTCCCATCATCAAAATGGACCACAGGAAAATGACCGTCGTCACCAATTTGAAGCACTAACAGATAGTTGCTTCCTCACAGATGATATCGGTTTCCCATTTCCTTGAAATATAAATTGGGAGTCATTGAGCTTTCACTTTGCAAGTTGGATGTCTGGGAATCAATCTTCATTAGGAGCTTTGGAAGTTCCTGTGCCTCCTGGATTTAATGTATTTTCCCCTGAATAATGCAGGTACTTGGTTTGATTTCTAAGTTTATGCTGAACAACCTCCTCTAAAAGCTTAAATGATGGAAAACATCAGGAACTGACTTGCCTAAATTTTACAATTTACTTCCAAAAAAAAAAATTGGGGAAAATTATTGTTTCTGGTGAATTTTGAGAATAGTTGGGTTCTATCCTTGAGTACTCTAATTTGTAGGTAAGGAGAATAAATTCCGTGCTGTTATTGTTTTTGCACTTTTTATATTTTGCTAAACTATGAATGCTCAATTTCACTGTAAGTTATTGCTAATACGCGAACCTTTTGCAGACATAACTTTTCCTATCCTAGAAAATATTTCAAGATAGTCTTAATTGTTATCTCTTATGGGAATCCTCGCAACCAAAACTGCAGTACTAGGCTAGCCAAATTGTTGTTAATTCAATGCTTATTAGAATTAAATTCTTTTTATGTGGAATTTCATACTAAACAATAAAATTAGCATCATTTTGTCCTTGCTGCATTTTGATATTTGGAATGTGGTTTTGAGTATATGGGGAAATATTCATGTTAGAAATAATGCAGTTAATAAATATGTTACATAGCTAGGATCACTTTTGCTACTGTCCAGTTTTTTTTTTTTTTTTTAAAAAAACTTTGTAACAAGTCGTTTAAGGAATTTTTCTTACGAAGTTAAATACCATTTCTTGTTGGACTGTAGAATTATGTTTTGACTAGGATTGAGTTTAGAGTTTGTGAATTAGGTCCATGAATTTTAGGAATATTGAGAATTCTTAATCTCTTTGAACATCTCTCTCAATTCAAAAATCCAGAATTAAAATGGTACAATTATGAAATTAATTAACAATATTGTCAAAGCCAATGGGGGCATATCCGTATTTGGCGGAGTTAGTACATTATCAGAATTTATAAGTTCTCCTTTGGATAGTGGATTTTTTTCCCTCAATTATTTCAGTATGATAGTGGATTTTTTTCCCACAATTATTTCAGTATGTTGGTTTGACAAGGAGGAAATGTAAAATTCAATGATTAAACTTTCCATCCTTTTTAGGAAGGAAAGTCAACTTCCCTCCCCTTCTCTCATGGAGTAAAATAGCATTGGGAAATAAAACATTCACGTAGATTAGTATGCAATTAATAAAATATTCTATGTTATTTTAAGTAAAACAAATTCTACTTCCCATTCCATTCTATGTTTTGTCCACGTTTTCCCTCCAGCACAAGAAAGAAGAGCGATTTTCCTCTCCCTTTCATTTCTATCCAGCTTTTAGTAACTTTATACACTACTTTCAAGTATTTTGGTGAAACTCTAAGGTTGTGTTTGATAGCCCATGTTTTCCATGGAAAATGGTAATTTTCCATATATTTTTCCACCCTGGCTGTTTGATACACTATATTTTCCCTAAAATTGAATTCCATGGTACAACACTTTAAAGTATATTTTAGCCTATTTTCCATGAAAAAATTGGTTCTAGTAGGGTGGTGGTTTTTATTTTCCATGAAAGTTGAAAAATCTTGAAAAATCTTTTTTTTTTTCCATGCGAGTATAATCAAACACAACCCAAGATCTACGTGCTTTGAAGGAAATATCTATCCTCACTTGTATAAATTGATTCTTTGTGTTCGAGAAGAACTCGTCCTTATGAGTAGTTTCTCAACTAACCATTTCCATACTTTGTTGGCCCAAAGTTTTTACTCGATTTTAACCACAATAATACTCAGTCATTATAGTTTCGTCATGTGAACTTGTCTTTGGAAGTAGGTCCTTTTAACGGTGTCAAAGTTAACATTTTAGTACATCTAGTTCTATATTATTGTCTAAATTTGTATTTGAAAATTGTTGACGTTGATGAAGTTCTCTAAGTCTTACAATAACACAATGAATTAACTTGGTTGCTTTGACAAAAAAATAAAATAAAATTAGAATACTACCAACAAATTGCTTCCATTGGAATAGGAAGCACATGACCAAACATTATATTTGTTATCTTTTCACATTAACAAAGTTTTCAGCTTGCCGATACAATAACATATGCATTTATAGGTAAGAAAAAAAATGGTCACTAAAGATTTTGTGGTGGAGGGTAGTTGTTTTGGATTTGGATTATGCCAGATGATTTGGGATAGAAACGAATCAATTGACCATGTTTGGGGTTGGTTCGGACCGGGTTAGACCCCTAAACAATTTGATTTTTGGTTTGGGTTCAACAAGAAATGTCAGTTCGATGGCTGGGTTGAGACTCATTTCCACCCCCAAGTAGAACTTTCCACCCGGGAAACATACAACTTTCCTTCAAAAATCTACTAAAAAATTAACCTTTTGTGTTGCTTTAACACCAATCCGGTTATAATTATGATCAATGATCACGAATTAGAGCAAGACCACATATCAACTTATAGGCAATTTGCCATTCTTAAGGATAATATGCTAGTCAAGCATAGCTTTATACCTTAGACTGACACCTTTTTGAGCAACAAAAACAGTCTAACACAAAAACAAGAAAAAACTCAATTTTGCAAGCCCAAGAATTATTCTAAATTGAGAACAACTCAATCATGGAGCTTTGACAATTTGTATCGGCTCCATGCACACCCTTTATAAAGATCATTGTGTGCTGAGAATCTGATTGAAATTAGAGAGTAAATTAGAAACTCTCTGCTCATATGTATAAACCCTTTCGTGAACATCGATTCAAAATATATAGACTAGCGGGTCAAACCCAAAGATAATTAAGAACTCAATATTCTAAGATAGAATCAATAGAAACTTCGCAAATAATATCTATGAAAAATCTTTAGTAAATATAAACAAAGAAGACGACACATCGAAAAGTTGTGTTTTGTGCTTATAACATCTAAGCATATTTCCATAAGATAAAGATCACAATCTATAAAATATAGAAACACGAGATTCTAAGCATCAAGGAATAATATCGAACAATATTTGTTCCTTGTAAAGTTCAAATTAACCAGAGTATGTTTCTAAAACACGAGCATTCCATATAGTGAATGTTTCCTTTTTTGGACACGATAATCTTTCAAAACCTTGACTCTTCAATTGATTTTAATTGAAAATCTATCATTTTAAGGATTCAATCCATCTATATTGTAATGAAGAACACCAATAATTTATAACACAAAATCGATCACCAAAGTTCCATTTGCTCTAGTTTTGGTTCTTAATCACCATACGTTAGAAAGACTAACCGTCAAACTCTCTAACATATGTTTAATGAAAATTTTGATGTGTGTAATAGCTCCATTAATACTATGCCTTTAGGGATGTCAATGTATTAGATTTTTATTCGAATCCGATCTGAATTCAATGAAATTAATGGGAGAGGATTTAGGGTTTCATCCAATAACTTGATCAATATACGAATCCAATAATCTGTAACTAAATGGAGCAAACATCTGAATTCAATGAAAGATGGATTTAGGGGTTCATCCGATAACTTGATCAAGATACGAATCCTTAATCTTTAACTAAATGGAGCAAACATGGACATATATCAATCCGATATGATAACAACTCGATCCAATTTGTTATAATAATAAAATATATTATATATATTGTTATTTCCTTGTATTGTTTTTGACTTTTTGGGGAGATATCATGGTTTATTTTATGAATGAACATTGCAATAAAAAAAATATATTAAAATATTTCGGATCAAGCAAATTGGATATGAATTTAACAATCAAATCAGTCTACATCCGATCCATTTACAGTCCTAGATGCCATATACGACTAAATTGTGCTTAAAAGTACGGTTTTACAAATTTATTGTACTTTTTCCTATTTCTGGAATAATGTATTCATCTTGTCAAAACTCATTTTTGTACAATGGGGAAAATAATATAGTTCTACCCTTTCACAAAATTGACCATGTGAATTACTCCTACCTAAAGACATTATACCCTCGAGAAGAAGAACCCAAAATTCATGTTGACATCACTTTAAAAAATGGCAAAAGTCATGGTTGATAGTCTCTAGGTGTGGTCTTCGATGAAGGAAGTGGATAAATCTTCTTCTCAGCAAAACGTTTGAGTTTATAAAGAAATTGATGGAGATAGAGATAGAATAAAGATATAACCCTTGTTTGATGGATATTAAAATCAAATTTAGCAGATTTTGATAAAAATTAATTAGACGTGTGGTTAAAAAGTTATGAAACTCATGAAATATATGGTTATGTTTAATTGTTGACTTTGGCTTTGATAAAAATCAATTTTTTAATCAGAAACAAACAAGCCCATAATTTAGATATTATTTTAATACGGAGTTTCATTCAAATTATAAGTTGTTGATGATTTTAGTTTTAATATTTTGATAAAATTATAATTTATTAGATGTTCTTTTGATTATAGATTAGTTGCTCTATATATAGAGACTTTATTCATGGTAATAGACACCCTTTAATATATGAATAAATTGATTTCTTCTCCTTTTCTTCCTTTTGTCAAATTATTACACGTGTTAGAAATAGTCCAAAAACCGGTCACTAGAATTATATGTCCGAAAAATGCAAGACTATGGGTGAACACCTAGGGCTTAGTCTCATTGAGGAGTAAGAGTTAGAAAATCAAGGCGCTCCCCTCACAAGTGGCACTTAAGGTGAGTGTTTCGAGGCATTTATTCAAAGCAACACGATTTGAAGCGTAAGCCTTTTTTTTTTTTTTATAACAATAGACTTCGACGGTTAGTCTTGCTAACGGATGGTGAATGGTGACCAACCTGGAGAAAATGGAAATATCATGGTCAATATGGAATAAATAAAGTTAGGTAACCAACTTGAGATTTCACTATAACTTTAGATACCATAATAATTGTACAGTATTAAAACTTCTCAAAAGTTGCCAACAAAGAGTTATATGACAACGTTTGCATCCATCCAAACGGAAACAGTTAACTAACTAGGTGTATGGATAAACTTTCTGACCTTTGTATAGAACCGCATCAATGAAATGCAAAGAAATTCCTGTGTAACCAATTTAGTGCATGGAGTAACGTAAAATAGTATTTCGTCTTACAGTTATTGTTAATTCTTGGAGAATCGATATAATCGACTCATTTCACCCAAGTGTCACCTGGACAACCTGATGTTATATCTGATGAACTTTATGGATGCCTTCTTGATTATCCTAATGAGCATTTAAATATTATTCTTGATTAAAAAGGTAATCAAGTTTTTTGGCTATGTGTAACAGCTTTTTGGATCTCTTACAATTACAACTATGCTGCCTTCTTTGCTATTCATGGCTGCATCCTTGTCTATGATACTGAATAAAGTAGGTGGAAGTGTGAGAAGGAAGATACTTCGGCACGGGTAACGACCAAAATCTTTGTTTACTCTACATATTAATCCCTTGCTCGGCTATTACTTTGGCCGTTGCACCATTCTATGGAGGCATATGCGTGTACTACTATTATCATGATTATCTATTTTACATCAATGTTTGGGAAAATAATTTACTAGAAGTATTCTTATTTTCCTTTGCTTCACGTTTTTTGCCTTTATTGCTCTGTCATTCATTCATTATAAATAAATTTGAAAAAATGCTTTTCTGGTAAGTTGAGAAATTTACTCTCCTGTGTTCTTGAAGGCACAAGTGCAAAGTGGTTAAGATGGTGCGAATTCAGTAGTCATGCACCATAACTCATGTTCTGCATCTATGACTTTGAGAGTTTTAAAAGGCGTGGAACTATTCCAACAGTTCCCATGTCATTCTATTCTTGAAAATAGTGACAGTGTTCCTCAATGATATGAGACTATCACACTTTGGAGAAGATGTAGCGTTGATACATTTGATTTCTACTCTTAATCATGCACTATTACTTGCTCCACTTTTATGGGTTTCAACTTTCTACTTCTGCAGCAATGGTCTAGATGGTTGCTTTTGGGCACTTCACTGAACACTCACAAAATGTCAAAGCATTGCCGAGCAAAAACAGAGAAAGCACGTATTTGTGTTACATACTGGATGAAATGAAATTATAGTCTGATTATGGTCTGTGACTGACAAATGGACGATGAAGAATTGAATATACTTGTCCCCACGGGCATGATGCAGCGGTAAAGCAAGAAGAGTTGAAATTAGAGGATCGGATGGTCGAATCTTAGCTTTTGGAAGGCAGCATTTAAATGTTGGAAGACAAGTACTTACTTGGAAACAATGTCATTGTGCGCCTTGTCAGTTATCACTTATCACCCCTCAGGGTCCTATCCGCACAATGAAAGGGGGGTTCATGAGAAGAAAATCATTTCCGAATGTCTACTTCAAGAGTGCATAGACTGTATCAGCTTTTGAATTTATCTGAAGGGCAAATCAGGGAGGAAGGCTGTCCTCCTCCAGGATTAGTCGGACAAAAAGAATTGAATAGACTAGCCAATTATACCAATTCTGCTAGCCTTCTTGGTGAACTATATAATTCTTGCAAAGGAGGAGTTTTATATTCAAAGTAAATGCATTCTTCCTTCTCTTATTTGCTCTACATTCGGCTGGCATTGATTTTAAAACATTTTCATGTTCCCTTTCTTTCCTAAAGAAAAATAAGTATGCCTTACCTCAAGCATGATGTAATTAGGATTTTAATTTGCTGCTATCCATCATTTATATGGTTCAATGCATATGATCTTTTATTTCCAGTTCTCAATTATTCATTTCCTGTCTTTCTTGAAATATACTCTATATTATAGATCTTTAACTCGTTTCTTGAATGGTGTACATATCTTTTACCCGGTAGAGTTTTCTCTTACCACTTTCGAGTTTCAAGCGGCATGCCTGGTCATTTATTTATTAGGCTGAGCATATATCAGCATACAGTAATGTTAGTTTGGAATGCCTAAATGGGTTCATCGGTCAATGTATTTTTTTGGTAAATCAATCTGTTGATTAATGTTTTAACTTATTTTTCCAGCATGTTAAGATACTGCTGCATCAGAGAATTGGAAATCTTGGGACTTGATTTCAGATCAACATTGCCAAGTTCATAATTAGGCTTTTAATGTTCTGGTGTGGATATATCGAAGTCCCGAATGCATTCTTCAGATGGATGATTTCCACCATGTCTCTATTGGTGAGTGAGTCCAAGAACTTGAATATTCAGATAGACTTTCCAGCTTATTTAAATGTGTGGCCTTGTTAATATGCTTGTTAATAGCAAGCAAACTAGATGTCTGAAGTGATGAAGAAACTGATATGATCCATGGATTTTGTGGATTGCGACAGGTTAATCGAATAACTTGGATGGCAAGGATTGGACAAGACTATTAAGGTGAAGAGTAAAATCAGATTTTTTTTGTAGATTTTGATAAAAGTTGGATAGATGTGCTGTTAAAAAGTCGTAGGTCCCACGAAATCTATGATTGAAATTGATTGTTTACTTTAACTTATATATTAAAATCTAGATTTTAATTTGTTCTAAAAAGGGGCTAAATGAGAATGTAAAACTAAATTTTTGTGCAGTCTATAAAGGTACGTGATATCCTTGAACAAACTTGTCCAACTGATCTCAATAAAATAAGAGAAATCTCTAAAAATGAAGGATGAAGATGAAATTATTATAAACCACAAGTATATTACTTAAACAGGAATTTCGAAATTCAATGGCAGAGAGAAGAAGAGATGCTGAAAGCAGGCACAATCAGTATTGATAGCATAATACGAGTCAGTACAAGTCTTTCTATTTCCAAGTCGATATGTCAAATCCATCTTCACTCACAGCCATAACAGTTGAATCACATTAAACATGCATATTCAGCACCACACGGAGGCAGTCTCCTCCATGCATCAGATCAAAAGCTTTGTTTATGTCCACGAGAGTCAAATTGTGGGTGATGTATTCATCAACCTTGAGTTCCTGTAAGGTGGACAAGAAATTGAGTTTAGAATTTAAAACGGTAGGGCCGGGGGAAAAAATAAGTGCACGTCTGGGAAAATATATACACACTTTCTTCATATACTTGTCGACGAGCAAAGGGACTTGAGAACGGCTTTTAAAACCACCAAATGCTGAGCCCTTCCACACTCGACCTGTAACCAGCTGAAATGGGCGGGTTGAGATTTCTTGACCAGATGCTGCAACACCCACGATAACTGATGTTCCCCACCCCTACAAGACAATCCAGAATTTCAGCATCCTCAAATTCAAGGTTATAACATTGTATGACTCGAGAATGAATTTTTGAATGAGTTACTTTATGGCAGCACTCCAAAGCAGCCCTCATAATAGTGACATTCCCAATGCACTCAAAGCTATAATCAACACCACCATCTGTCATATCCACTATAACCTGTTGTATTGGTTTCTCGATGTCTTTCGGGTTGATAAACTCAGTGACACCAAAATTCTTTGCTGCAATTCGTAATTTGAACCAATTATGATTAAAAAAAAAGTATTAATGTTTAAGTTCTTCACCAATAGCTAGGGAGCAACCAATTTCACTAATGACAAGAAGTTCTTAGTAAACTAACCAAATTATGTTCATGTAGAATATTGGTCTTTCTTCTTAGCGTGACTAGAATTTTGCCATGATTATTTCCAATTATTTTATGATACCTAAAAAGATTAGCCCCTGTTTGGTACAAATTAAAATATGATTTTAATTCAAGTCAAAAGAAAACAATCAATATCAACCACATATTTTATAGGATCCACAACTTTTCAACCAGGTTTTTATCAAAATATACCAAAAATTAGATTTTAATCTCTACCAAACAATGGCTTAATATCTGCGGATGTCTTGAATAGCCCAACTATCGGCAAAAATCTGATTCATTTTAGCAGAAAAGGTTCTCAACTGTTCACAATCAATAAAAGTAAAACAAAATGAGACAGTAAAAATCACATTTGAAAGTTGAAGTTCCTTCTTTATCACAACACAGATTGCCATGAAGACCCCAAGAAATAATCAACTGAGACTGATATACAAAACCTGGAGAAAGTTTCTAAAGATCATTGTAGATAATCAATTGCATGGAACTCATGTTTATATTGGGATGATCAGGGTGGAGCCGCAAATGAATACCTATATCAAATTTTTTACTGTCAATGTCTATTCCAATTACTCGTGAAGCACCAGCAGTTTTTGCACCCTCTGCAACCTAGAATAGCACTCAAGATATTATATCATAATCATATGATTAGGACTAGAATTAGATAATTCTATTAAAACTTACTGCAAGTCCAACAGTGCCAAGGCCAAAAATAGCAACAATGGAACCTGGTTCTACTTTTGCTGTATTCCAAACTGCTCCAAGACCTAGAGAAAGCAAGTTATACAGTGTGAAGAATATGACGAAGACGTATCACATAGTAACCACAACAAGAACATGATCTATAAGGGTACTTAAATAAGTTATACGAAAAATTCTGGATGGGCAGATATATCAAACGGTTCAAGCATTTTATACAATCTGAACCCAAGTCAAACCCTTGATCAAGTATCATACTTCCACATCACAGAAACTCAGAGCCTTATCTTTCTGTGTGCGCGCTGGAGGTGGAGGGAGATGTGGGGTTTAGGGTTCCAAACCCACTGCAACTACCTCTCTTCTATTTAAGTAAAAGCTCAACAGAGGGAAGCAAGTTCGTTTAAAGAAGAAAATGACAATACCAAAAACTGAGTTGGGAGAACTGCAAAGGACAATAACATGACTACAAAATAATGGATATCAGAGGAATTCGTTAATTTGCATTGTGTATAAGGTTTGTGAATGATAAATCTGACACAAGGGGAAAAAAAGTCATTTCTGAGAGATGTTACCCAAAAAAAAAAATACCAGACAGCTAAAGATAAATCAGACAGAAAGCATTAACTGCAAACATATAAAAGAAACCAGAAAGTGACTTGCCTGTTGAAACACCAGAGGAATTCATTAATTTGCATTGTGTATAAGGTTTGTGATTAATTGTGAATGATAAATTCCACACAAGGGGAAAAAAATAGTCATTTCTGAGAGATGTCACCCAAATAATAATAATAATAATAATAATAATAATAATAAAAAAAAAAAATTGCTAGACAGCTACAGAAAAACGTATAAAAGAAAGTGGAAAGTGACTTGCCTGTTGAAACACCACAACCTAGGAGACACACTTTCTCCAAAGGTGCTTTAGGGTCAATCTTTGCAACACTGACGTCGTGGACAACAGTATATTGACTAAATGTTGATGTTCCCATGAAATGATAAATAGGTTTTCCATTGATTGAGAAACGAGTTTTGCGATCACTGAACATAACTCCAGCTCCAGTAGCTAACCTTACTTTTCCACACAGATTTGTCTTTCCAGACTTGCAAATTTTGCATTCTTTGCATTCTGCCTGGTAGCAAGGAATGACATGATCTCCTGGTTGAACATCAGTCACACCTTCTCCAACACTTTCCACTATTCTACAATTACAATAGATAACATCAAATTATAACCGAACATTTCTTTACTAGAAAAAGGATCCAAGTCCAACTGCGAATGGAGTGTGCATCTATGCAACGTTAACATACCCTGCAGCCTCGTGACCAAGAATACATGGGAAGAGACCTTCAGGATCCTTCAAAGAAGAAAAACTAAAGATTAGAACACACTGAAAAAGTACTATAAGAACATCAATAAACACAAGTTTGGTTATTTCTCCCTTTGTAGGTGTGTGGAGGTGAATTAGATGTGCTGAAACATCATAATAGAGCCACCATTGACAGACACACGATTTTATCCATCTAAGCTAAAATAAGCCATTTTCTGAAAACAGATTTTAAAGTACGCATGATTTCTAATCAAAAATTTGCAAGTTTCAAAGGCTTAAGCAATTTATGAAAATGCAGACTTGATGATCCTGTACCAGATTTCTATAGCAAATGTAAACAAAAGTCACAAACATTTAGGCTTTCAATATCCATCTTCACACTATGAAAACTGCGCTATTATATTACTCATACAAACCTAAACTTGTTATTTTGCTGCTGCGTGAGATCAACAAAAGCTAGGGTCATAAGTTGTAGCGGACTCATTCATCATCAGCTTATCTAGTAAACTGAGAAAAGCTCAGAGACTTGTCAATTAGATACACTTAAATAAAAAGCATTTAAAGTACTCTTGGACTCGTCTTGACTTGAGCCTGCCATCAAAGACAACACATGATGCTCAGCCTTCATTTGATGCTCGCAGGAGAGTTTGAGCAGCCGTCAAATTGGCCCGACTATTTTAGATCCCATGAATCATTCATTTGAATTTTACAAGAATAAAAAATCCAATGCTATAAAGTTTCTTAAATATACTAAAAAATAAAATCAAAATTCGAACTTCTTAGATATACCCTAATCCTTTCCAAAAAAAGTAAAAAAAGATATACCCTAATCTGAAAATGCAATGCCATTTTTTCAAATTTTTAAAGCTTCAATGAACACTTCCATATATATATACATATATATAGTACAAGTTTATACATTTATACAGTACCTTGCCACTCCAGGTGTAGGCGTCGGTGTGGCAGAGAGCAGAGAAAAGGATCTTGACTCTGACCTCTCCGACTTCCGGCGGCGCCACGTGCACTTCCTCGATCACCAATGGCTTGTTTGGTTCCCATGCCACCGCCGCTAAATCACACTACGTTAATTAGGGTCCAAATTGTGCACACATAGACACATAACATAAACACACACACACACATATAGAGAGAGAGAGAGAGAGAGAGTACCTTTGCAGGTAATAACTTGACCTTCGGTAGCCATAATTTGACGAATGCGCACAGAGAGAGAGAGAGAGGGGGGGGGGGGGGGGGTGTGACTGTGTGTCCGTGTGAGAGAGAGTGATGAATGGACACAAGAAGCTGCTACTTTGTATTGATAATAATTTTCGTGTCTAATAGCGAATGACCCGACCCACCAATCACCATGCTGTGGGTGATCATGAATGGAGATGGCAAAAGAAAAAAATATCTATCGTGGATGGATCTAAAATTATATGATTGATCCGATTGATCTTAAAAATTTTCAGATCTGATTTAAAAAATAAAAAATTGTATAAAAATCTAATTACAATATCTAAAATATTTAGGTGGCGTTCTGTTTGTATTTTATTTTTTATTTTCATTTTCGAAAATATTTTGTATTTTCTGTTTTTATTTTTGTTTTCAAATTTGCTGAAAACGCATTTGGTTTGTCATTTCTGAAAATTGCTTTAAAAATGAAAAGTTGGAAAACACGTTCTGTTTGAGATTTTGCAGAATACTACTTAAATTATTTTTAATTAATTTGCTTGCAGAATACTACCGACTCAAACTTAAATTTCCTTTCACAATATACTAAAAACATGGTTACATACAACACACTAATGTGAGCATTAAGAGTTTATATTAACATGGCTTGATCATGTTCGATATTTGAGGAAGCTCCGCTTCTATTAAAATCCAGAAAATGCAAGTTCTTTCAAAACCATCAGAGTGCATTTATCAAGGAATTTTTTGAAATATAATAACAAGAATTTTCACTTAATTTTTTTTTTTGTAATGTTGATATTGAATTCAATAAAACTTTATTTAAATTTAGTTCTAAGTTAGGATAATTCTAACAAAAAAAATTCTTTTTACTGAAATACACACAAAACTCCCAAAACGAGGTTTTGGGCGTTTTGTGTACAATTTTTTTTGTTTCCCAAAATACGTTTTCGAAAATGGTAAAAAGAACACGTTTTTAGTGCTTTCGAAAATAAAAACAGAAAACGACCTCAAAACAGTAAAGAGAACGGGGCCTAATCTTTTGTTGAATTTGACACAAAAATTTAAATTCTCTCTATTTGTATACGTGGCATTTTTATTTAATAGTTTTAATTTTCAACTTAATTGACATGTCATGAAAAATTTCTTTGGCTAATAATGTATGAACTAAGTCTTCTATGCAAATTATTTTATTAAATCAATTTGTTTGTAAAATGAATCAGGTTGGTCTCGTTTAGCTCTCAGTGGAGTTTTTATTTAGCGAAATAAAATTAGAGAGAAAAAATGTGTGTGATTAAAAAGTAATTTGGGAAATTGTGTAGAAAAAAATATGTTTAAAAACATGTTTGCCAAACACATTCTAAATGAGCAACTTAAGAAACATTTTTATTATGCAAATCAACAATAGACCATGTGAAATCTCAATGACGCTGTAGTTTTTCACTTGAGAGTTAAAATGATCTCAAATTCAGTAATAAAAAATAAAAAAAATATCTGATCCGCCTCAACCCAAATCCAATTCGCCTTTAAAATTAGCGTATCGTGGGACAAATATAGATCAGACCAAATTTTCATGGGGCGGTGTTCTACATTTTAATTATACATATTTTATCTCTCAGCTTTTTAATCACATATTTTACTTACAAAACATAAAAAATATATTTTTAAACACAAAAAGTTTAATAAACAAAGGAGAAATTGGCACGTTTAGTCATTAGATGTTTGCTTCTTTGTGCAATTGATCCCTAAATTTTATTTTTGGCGTTGAAGTCCTTAAAAGTGTATTCTTTGGCACAAGAGGTCCTCTTTTGAATGCTTTCCTTCAATTTCAAAGTTAAAAAATCAGGGATAAATAATTGGCACAATTAGACCTTAAACTTCATATTTTGGTGCTTAAGTCCATAAACTTTCAATTTGGTGCAAGTAGTCCCTAAATTTAGGCATTATTCAGCACAATAAGTCCTTAACCTTTCAATTTGGTACTTAAGTCCCAAAATGTTGAATTATTTAACGACACGTATCATTTTAGAAGGTTTTCCTCCATTCCTCATTTAAAATTTTATTTATTTTTTTTAAATATTGAAATGCTCTTATATTAATAAATAAATAAATAAGCCTCTTTTTAACAACTTAAAATTCTTATTTCTTACTTTATCAGAGTTTGTTTTGTCATCTCAATTGGGCTTCCTATAAAACATTTCTACTGTGGTAACATAAATTTCTCAATTTATCACCTTTAAAAAATCAATTTTCTTTTTATCAAAAAGAGGAGTTAATAAAAAAAATTAAGGCTTATTTAAAAGATGGAATTAATCTAAAATCAATTTTCTTCCCAAATATTTCCTCGGCATTCTAAAAGTAATTCTGCAAATTAAGAGTTATGTTTACTTTGCTCTACGATTTTTTTTTTCTGTTTTAAAATTGCATAAACCTTAAACAATAGAAAATTGAAAAACTCAAATTTGTTAGAGTGTGTTCACTGCCACATCCTTAATTTAATGTTTTTTTTGAAGTAGGGGTCTGGGGGCGTTAAGATTTACACGGAAGGTCCTAGAGGACGTGTAGAAGTTGAAGTAGCCATCTCTGGTGTTTCAGATTAATCCAATCAATAGTTCATTTTTTCGGTGTATCCTTATACTTGACGTTGTTTTACTCTGTACTTGAATTCATAGTTAAATTTTTTTTAGTATATATATATATATACACACATATAAAGAAAATTAATTTTTTAAATGTGGTAAATTGGAGAATTTGTGTTAGTACTATTGAGACCGTGCTAAAAAAGGAGCCCAATGAATCATCAGTAAGGGCCCAATAGAGGCCCAATGGGTCTTGGCCCCATGACTAAAGCTTAGGGTATCTCCTTGGGCCAACTGCAGAGGTGGAATGGCACATGAACCTCTTTAGCCAAACTGATTTATATCTAGCCGAGGTACTCTATGGTAACGCCTCGGACGGGTGATGGGACAACGGACGGTGTCAGAGATGTGCGACTTTGACGAGACATTGCCTTTATCAAGAATGTGACAGGCGCTCATCCCCTACCAAACGTAGCAATGATTACTGTAAGAAAGTAAGATCCTCCTCTCCAACAGCTAGGGTAAATACACGTGTAAAGTCCACCACGTGTCGCCATCCAAGACCATAACTTCTCCTATAAATAGAACACTCTCTCCACCAAATAAGGGGTTAGCAATCCTATACTCTTAACTAAATCTTTTACTCTCACTCCATTTTCTCTCTTTTACACACTTATATTTCCCGCACCCAATTTACATTTGCTTGAAATGAGCACTGACTTTGGCATCGGAGTGTAAAGGGGAGCCACCTCGGCCCCCTTTGCAAACTGATTGTCTGTCACAGTGCACAGGAGATCCACATGTTCAAGATGGAGGAGCTGAGATGTGTTGGTCCCAGGTCCAGTCGGATTTTGTGGTCAACATTTTGGTGCCGTCTGTGGGAAACCACACTTCTAACCACGAAAACGCGTGGTAAAAAGCTACATAAAAAAAACCTTGAAAAAGGGTGGATAACCTCTTGGAAAAGAGTGAAGAACTACAAGAACCCCTTGAAAAATGCATGAAACTTTGAAATATAAGTGTATTAACTTTGAAAACGGCTTGAAACTTTGAAATATAAGTTTATTAACCTTGAAAAAGGCTTGAAACTTTGAAATATAAGTTTACTAACCTTGAAAAAGGCTTGGAGCTTTGAGATAAAAGTTCACCTATCTTTAAAAGAAAAGATAAAACCAAGAAACTGTTATGAACATGAATGAAAGTCACGATGATGTTAACCCTCGTAGGAGCAGAGATGACCAACGCAGCGAGGAAGAAGCTCCCCAGAGGCCTCGTGAGAACACAAATGAGGGGGTGGCCCAACCTAACCCACGTCGGCACCGGAATCGCCGCATACTGCGAGATATGACTCGCATGGTAGCCCAGATGTTGGAAATGTAGAAACACCATATAGAACAAACTGTTGCGATGAATGCCTATATGGCTAGAGGGCATGTTATAAACGAGCCCATGATGCCCCACAGTACTCGCAACCGTATTACTCACCATCTGATGCAGCCACTGCCTCATATTATTATCAAGATCCACAGGCATATGACGAGGTGGAATCTGTTCCTTTCAACAAAGAAGACCCGGTGCATGAAGCACTGAGAGAACAAGGTCAACCCCCTATTAACCATCGGGAGGGTTCGCCCTCAAAATCCGACAACGTATTTAGCCAAATAGGGGGATTATTCAGGGGCAAACGAGGAGGCCGAACTGATCAAGGTCGGCACAGTGAAGCTGAGCCTAGAAATAGGCGGGAGCACCGGGCTGAAGAAGCCCTTTCCCGGAGCCAAATGCCTAGAGATAGGTGTGATGCAAGAGAGGAGAAATTGAGCCCCACACATGAGCCTAGAAATAGGCGGGAGAGGAGAGCTGAAGCAGCTCGGACCCAATCTCATGGTGGCCTTTCGACCTTTCAAAGGCCAAATTACGGTAGAGCTCTGCCACCACTGGGGCGGGATTATGTTCAGCCGCCCTACGACTAATACCATGACTCGATGAATTCCGACCATGGTGATAACAGTGAATTACCGTCACACGAGTTTGATGATGAAGAGGAAATAATCCCCTTTACGGAGGGCATCCGAAAGTGCCTTGTGTCCCAAGACTTTGAAATGCCAAAAATAACAAAGTACTCTGGCAGAGGTGACCTTGATGATCACCTGTTGAACTATTGCACTAGCATGGAAATAATCGGAGCCACTCCGGCACTGAAGTGCAAATCCTTCACTTTAACCCTTGAGGGAAGTGCAATATGATGGTATAAAAAACTCCCTCCTGAAAGCATCCACAGTTGGAGAGATTTGAAAGCAGCTTTAAAAAATGGCTTTGTTTCCTTCGGGCCTGGCCAGCTCCCACTCCAACGCCTTCAGGATTTAAGGCAAGGAAGGGAGGAGTCTTTGAAGAGCTACACAGCTCGGTTTACAGAAGAAATGCACATTTGTGAGAACATCACCGAGGCGGAGATGTTTTCTGCATTAAAAAACATGACAAGCATGTTTTGGAGGGATGTTCGAAGCAAAAAGCCTAAGGATTACAATGCCCTAGTAGATCTAGATCTGATGAAGGAGGAAATCATCTCATAATAAATGGATAGGGCCAGAGATAACCATCCTCAAGG
Source organism: Ligustrum vulgare (assembly GCA_963555705.1). Taxonomy (NCBI): domain Eukaryota; kingdom Viridiplantae; phylum Streptophyta; class Magnoliopsida; order Lamiales; family Oleaceae; genus Ligustrum; species Ligustrum vulgare. The sequence goes on from OY743180.1 coordinate 3,422,898, forward strand.
GAGATACAATATTGGATACCCCAATGAAGCAAACCAGAAGAAAGGAGGTAATAAGGATAGGTTCGGCAGTAACCGAAGTGGTGAGCCACGTCCATTTTCGGGAACCGGATCCAGTTATGAGGCGGAGATCACGGAAGCTATCCCCAACTTACACTCCAATGCTCCTGCCTCGAATCCTCCCACAGCTCATGGAAGAATGGAAGGTAACCGAAGTGAAAAACAACCTATGATTGGGGCCTACTATGCGTACCACAGGTATTATGGCCACGCAACGGAGGATTGTAGGGAAATCCACATGTTGGCCGACCAAAAGGCACACGGAAGGAGGGGAAGTGATTTCTCCCCTGACAAAGGAAAAACGCAAAGGCCAAGTAACCAAAAGTTCAATCGAGCTAATAGGCGAGCTCCATGGAAAAACCCGACGAAAGAAAGGATTGACGGTCGTCAAAGAGACAAGGGCAAGGATCGGAATAACTCCCTGGAAAATGCTAAAAATACAAGGGAGCCACCTATGCCTACAAATGATCTGCCGATTCGCGAGATTGACACGATATTTGGAGGCCCCCATCCAGGTGGAAGCACCAATAACTCCCATAAATGGTATATCAGAGAGGCCAAGTAGCCCGCTAACGTGAATTATCACATCCATTCACATCCTGCAGGGGTGTACCGGACATAATCTATCACGTTTACCTAGGATGACGCTATTGGGGTACATTTCCCGCATAATGACGCGCTGGTTATCCGGGTAGTGGTGGCTCGGAATGGATTGTCAGGGTGCTGGTGGATGATGGTACCTCAGTAAACGTGATTTATGGAGTAATTTTTGATAAGATGGGGATTAGTACCCCCACTTATTCCGGTCTCAGATCCAATATATGGATTCACTGGAGATAGCATAACCCCCAGAGGATCAGATGAGAATCGAGAAAGTCAAACATCGATGCACGTGCCCGTGGGACCCATGACGAGATTCGACGTCGAAGAGGTTCAAGATTCGAGGCTAAACAATGTGAATAAATCAAAAAAAGAAGCCAAGAATCAAGTTGGAGCCAAAAATGAGAAGTTTGGAGTTTCAGCCAAGTTTCGGTCGACCGGACTTTCTTCCGGTCGACCGATCTTCTGCAGAGGAATTTTTAATTCAGCCTCAGTCGCTTTCAGCTGAGTGGTGGTCGACCGAAAGTCCCATTTCGGTCGACCGAAACACTCCGTTTTACAAAAAGATTTTTCTTGTAAATACCGAAATTGCATCTTTTACCCATTTTGTACCTTTTATACACATTTTCTTGTCATTTGTAAGATAACATGCTTGTTCATATGAAGTGCTCTTGAGAGCTTGGTCTTGAAAGACCCCTTTGAGGTAAGGATAAAAACCTCCTTTATTCTTATTATCTTCTTGAAAGTTAATCAACTTTGCTTGAGTATTATTATTCTTGTGTTGTTGTTTATTTTTCGCCACCTTGGAATTTGTTTGGTTGATACCTATTGGGCTAGGGTTTGTTAATTCTTGAATTTTGGGTTAGATTTAAACTTGAGTTAAGGTGTTTATCGCTTTATTTACCACTTTAGCTTTCTTGGGTTGGTATTAAAATTGTTGTGGAAATTTTCGGTCAATATACCGAAGAGGTTTGCATCATTTGGGATCAGAGTTTGGCTCTAATTTGGTAAACCTATCATTTACATTATTGTTGTTGTTATATAAAAAAAAATCCGAAAATTTGAAAAAAAAAAAAAAAAATTGGGGAAAATTTATATGCCCATGTGTATTGTTGATTCCATGTATTGGGTATATTGATTGTGAGTTTGTTGGGGGAATTCCATATTCATTCACTACAAAACCTACACTTTCCAAATTGTGTATTCAAAGTATTTGATAAATTGTCCCAATGAAAAATACTCCATTAATGCTTTGTTGTTCAATGCCCATATATTGCTAATTACTTGGGGCTATCCAATTCTCATCATTGAGATTGTGTTATCAACATTTTATTCTATATATCACTTCTTCATCCATTGGATAATTGTTGATCATTCACTTCTTGCCACAATTGTGTTGTTGGGGGGTTTTCATATATCCACATTATCCACATTCAATGTCATTCAAAGATTGAGTATAAGGTGTTTGATAAATTGCCTCATTCAAAAGTTACACTCTTTGTGCTTATTGTTCTACATCTATGCCTTGTCTATTATTTGTGATTTGTCAATCCCATTGTTAAATTGTGTTCCTAGCATCCTATTCCACATAAATATTGTTCCTTTTGAGTGTAGCAAGCACATAAATTCTACTTTCTATTTGTATCTACTTGTTATAAATTCCTTCTTCCTTTTGTTTGTGATTTCCTTGACTTCACAAGAATTATACTTTGTGGTTTAGTTGATTACCTTCCTTAGAGAACTTGAGAAAGGAGATTTTGAGTGGAAAAAGACAAGAGTGGTGAGCTCATTAGAGGGTAAAAGCCTAAATTGAGTGAAACACGAGTGAAAATTATTCTTGTGAGAATACTTTTACACTTGCACATTGTTCACTAATATCTCGCTAAGCAAGATATCCCCGCAAGTGCACGGGTCGTGAGAAGTAATAAAGTGGACTTAGGAGTCCGGATTATCGTCCCACGAGGACTGCTATTAAGTACCGAAATGTGTTAGTTCCTAACTCTATTTGAACGAGCGAATTTGTTTGAGATTGTTAACTACAACTAAAGGATTAAACTAAAGAAATAAAATTGCGAAATTGTTTTTGTTTTTGTTTTTAAATACGATTGTAAAGTAATTGGGATTTACGATTTCACCTAACCAATTAAACTAACTCAAATTCCATGTTTTATTTCCTAATTATGTACTCGGTCGAATTCACTAATTTATATTAAAATTCCTCTCTCGAGTTTAAATCAATTCTACCTATATAAGTCAACCATGTATCTCTACAGCGGGTCTGAATATTCCTTATCTAGATGCAATAAATACAAGAATTCACACAAGACCGCAATAATAACAAGAGTATATCTCTATCTCTCATTCAATTATCGGATTTATTACCATGTTCTAAATTATTAACTCACCTCTCGGATTATGGAAATAATTCAATATATCATGAACTGGTGATCAAGCAATTCAAGCATTAAGAACAATAATAAATCAATACATGCAACAAAACATTAAAACAACGGAATTTGGAATTAAAATAATATGACTAGGCTACATCGTTCATCCCAACATAGAATTTAGTTACACATCATCAATAAAGAACAACAACAATAAAAATTAACGTTCATTAAAAATAATATAAAGAATGGAAATCTTGCACCAAGTTTTGATTCTTCAATTATCTTCAATTCACGCCCCTTTGCGATGCTTGATTCCCCAAAAATTTGATGTTGATTTCTCGATTCTGGCTCGTTCTTTGGAGAGGCAAAGGTCTGAATTTCGTGCCTCTTATGTTGTATATATAGGTTTTGGAGAAAACCTAGGTCAAAAAGCCCAAAGCCTGTCAAAAATCGCGAGAAAAATCTGATCTGCGGCCCAGTCGGACAAGCGCGCGATCGCGCAGGCATAATGCCAGCGATCGCGTGGAAGACCTTATAACTCTCGAGTTATAATTTACAACCATCTCGCGATCGCTTGGTGTGTAACCAGCGATCGCGACTTCATCTTTCTTCCGGCTGTGCAAGTTAGTCCCTGACTTTTAATTGCACCTTCAGTCCTCAACTTTCAATTGTTGCAATTTAGTCCCCAAACTTTATCTTCTTCTCGGTTTGACCATTCAAGCTCTTAATTCATTCAATTAGGTCCTCCAACCTCTGATTTAGTCACTTTGGCACCAAGCATGTTTTCCGGTTGTTGTCACAAACTCCTCACTTGTCCAATTTAGCTCCAATTAACATCCAATCGTGTCATTTTTCCATTAATTGCTTCATTCTTCTTCAATTGGGACATTTTCTGAAAAGTAAACAAATAAACATAAATTAAATAGAAAATATTCCCACACGACAAAAATTAATCCTAATTTAGACATACAAATAAGTGTATAAAATACGCTTATCACACACCATGTCAAATTCCAATGCTCAAACTCAAGATTTGAAGTACTTGTTACAAAATCTTTCAACCATCATGGTTAGACAAATGGAGAAGAATGAAGGTGAGTTGGAAAATTTAGGAACAAGAGGGGAGAGTACATCAACTAGTATGAGTGAATAAAATAGGGATGATAGGAGAATGTTGAGGGATAAATTTGGGAACATTGTGTATAGGGATGAAAGTAGAAAACCAAATGGGAAGTTGAATAGGAAAATTAGAACGAATGTTTGGGATGATGAAGGGGATGGTGAACAAAATGGGAGCATGTATAGGAAAAGAGGAGAATTGGTAGATAGGAGTGGAGATGGAATTGATGATAATATTGATATAACAAAAATGAAGAGTCCATCATTCCAAAAAAGGGATGATAATGAAGGGGATGTTGAAGAAGAATGGAGAATGGGTAGAGGAAGAAGAGAGTGGGTAGATAGGAATGGAGTTGATGAAAATATTGATAGTGTGCAAATGAAGACTTCATCATTACATAGGAGGGACGGTAGTGGAAGTAGAGAAGTAGTGAAGGAGATGAATGCTAGGCTACCAAAATTTTTGGCCCACGATAATGAGAGGGAGAAGTATGAAGGAAATACTTTATACACTAGATGCCTTGTGAGGGATAGGGCATGTAGTCTCATTATAGATGGGGAGAGTGACATGAATTTGGTGAGTGCTAGTAGGGTGGAGAAATTGGGGTTACCGGTTATGAAGCATCCTAATCCCTATGTATTGCAAAGGTTGGGTGACGATGGGGGAGTGAGAGTGAGTGAACAAGTTCTTCTTGCCTTCAACATTGGATCCTATTGTGACCAAGTGATATGTGATGTAGTTTCCATGCACACTACTCACATAATTTTGGGGAGACCCTGGCAAAGTGATAGGGGTGTGACACATGACAAGAGGAAGAACCGGTGTAGCTTCCAAATGAATGGAAAAAGGGTTGTGATCCTATCTTTGAGTTTGGAGGAAGTTCATAAAGATCAAATGAAACTCAAGAAGGAGTGGGAGGAAGAAGAGGAGAAAAAGAAAGACAAGGAAAGTGAAAATGAAAATGAAGAAGAAAAGAAAAAGGAGAAAGAAATTGAAAATGAAAATTCAATTGAGAGAATTGAAGAAAATAAAAATGAGAGTAAGAGAGTTGAGGCCACGTCCCTAGAAAAAGGAGAGGCAATGAGAGTTGGAGCCACGACTCCAGAAAAAGGAGAGGCGAGAGAAGCACCGAGAGTTGAGGATACTACCTCAGAAAAAGGTGAGGGAGTGATGAGTGCCACAAAGAAAATTGAGAGGAGAGATCACACAAAAATGTTCTTTACTCTTGAATTTTCTAATAATGCCCTCCCTAGCTTGGTTACTTCTTTGTTGCAGGAGATCGTGAGGCCGACTTATCAAAGCAACCAAGAACTCAAAAGTCATGTCGAGTGGAAGAACTTTATGGAGATATTTTCCTATCACAGCAAATGCAATCAAAGTAAAGAAAATGTGGTAACCGATGCAACATCTTGGAGGTACGCTCCTAACACTTCTTCGAGAGCAAGGTTATTATATTTGGAATACATCAAAGGATTGTATGACATTGATGTGGACTTGACAAATGAAATTTTGTCATGTGGAAATGTTGCATGTAATGAAGGTCCTTAGCATGAAAAATCCCTCATTTGTAAATTCAAATTTTTATGTGTGCCTAATTGTCTAAGTGCCAACTCATTTTGTATTGAGCATGTTAAGGGCATCCATGTTAATAATCCGAATTTGTTAAACATTTGTGAATCGTGCTGTGAGCAATATTTTGATGGATTTTATGGGCATGATAACTATTTGTTTTGGAAAGTTGGATTGTTTGTTTTTAAATGTGTCATGCGCGAATTCCTAATGAGTGAGACACATGTTGGTTGTTTGATTGGGCACTTTGAAACCAAAGGGGCCTGGAAATATTTTGTGATCACTTTTATTGGCATCATTGGAAAATTGGCGATAAACATGTTTGCACTTGTGGTAAAGGCCGAACGTTCAAAATGGCTAAATCTAAGTTTTTACTCCAAGTTTTATACACACATTTGCATGTGTCCCAGTAAACCTTGGATTAATCATTCTATGGAGTTTGTGTTGAGTTTACTTAGACTAAAGAAAAGAAATGATGCTAATTTTGTGGATGTTGGTAGGGGTATTAAACTTTCACATTTTACTACGTGTCATGAAACCCGCATTGCTATCAACATGATGAATCTTTTCTTTGGGGGAGTGGTGCATTTGCATAAAAATGATGCTCAATTTGTGGTTGTTAAATTTGCTTGCAATAAAAGTGTTTATCCTAGTAGCAAATTTTCTCCACTTAATGTTGTTTTTGGCCCTAGCCTACTAACTCTTTTGAGATTGATGCACTTGTTTATTTATGAAGACGCTAGTTTAGGTGGGCATAAAAAGGCAAATTTGGTTGAACCCCTGATAGAGCAGGGTGAGCGTCAATTTAGGGCGCTTATTGAAAAATGTACTTCCAATCCGAACCAAGATCGAATGCGATTTGTATATGACCCGGGTGGTTGGAGTTGTTTATTTGAAGGAAAGAACGGGTTCTCGATTTAATAAAATCCAAATTGCTACTCTGCGGTGTTGGCACATCTCAAGCTCTTGGAAACACCTACAAATTGATTTTGCACAGTGAGTATGAAATTTCAGTTACATTTATTGTGTCTGGCTTTTCTATTTTTATTGTAGGTGTCGATTCGTGGTCGAATCTCTTTCGAGATGGAGGAGATGATGAGAATCGCAAAGGTCCAACTTCATCGCATGAACCCGTGGTCCGCAATGTTTCAAGATCAAAGGTCAAGGAATCTCACACTAGTGCAATCAAGCCAGATTCGAGGTCGAATCATTTCCAAGAGGGAGGGGATGATGAGAATCGAGAAAGTCAAACATCGATGCACATGCCCGTGGGACCCATGACGAGATCCGATGTCGAAGAGGTTCAAGATTCGAGGCTAAACAATGTGAATAAATCAAGAAAAGAAGCCAAGAATGAAGATTGAGCCAAAAATGAGAAGTTTGGAGTTTCAGCCAAGTTTCGGTCGACTGAACTTTCTTCTAGTCGACCGATCTTTTGCAGAGGAATTTTTGATTCAGCCTCAGTCGCTTTCGGCTGAGTGGCGGTCGACCGAAAGTCCCATTTCGGTCGACCCAGTGATCGACCGAAATAACTCCGTTTTACAAAAACGGGATTTTTCTTGTAAATACCGAAATTGCATCTTTTACCCATTTTGTACATTTTATACACATTTTCTTTTCATTTGTAAGATAACTTGATTGTTCATATGAAGTGCTCTTGAGAGCTTGGTCTTGAAAGACCCCTTTGAGGTAAGGATAAAAACCTCATTTGTTCTTGTTATCTTCTTGGAAGTTAATCAACTTTGCTTGAGTATTATTATTCTTGTGTTGTTGTTTATTTTCCGCCACCTTGAAATTTGTTTGGTTGATACCAATTGGGCTAGGGTTTGTTAATCCTTGAATTTTGAGTTAGATTTAAACTTGGGTTAAGGTGTTTATCGCTTTATTTACCACTTTAGCTTTCTTGGGTTGGTATTAAAATTGTTGTGGAAATTTTCGATCAATATACCGAAGGGGTTCGCATCAGGATCCATAACTCTTATGACGGAAGTAGGGCAAGCCCCCAATCTCTCTAGGATACCCATGGAGTTCTTAATTGTGGACAAAATATCCTCTTATCACGGCTCGATTGGGAGGCCAGGTCTCATTGACTTGGGGGATGCAACTCATACGAAGTATATTTGCATGAAATTCCCCATGGAGCATGGTGTAGTAACTATCAGGGGAAGCCAAACTGAATCACGGGCCTGTTATACAACGCTATTCGAAAATTTCAAGACCGAAGCTTAAACATGATTTGTGATGTGGCAATGGGCGAGGCTGCTCCAGACCCTGAAAGATTAGGTGAAGGGCCCTCAGAAAGTGAAGATGTCACAATGGCGTTGGAAGAGGATCTAGCAGATCTGGACCCCAGAATGACCGGAGACAGTTGCTCCACCCCGGCCGAAAGGTTGGAATGCATTTGTGATGATCCACTTGATCCAATCAAGGAGTTGCAGATTGGATTAGATTTTCCATTTGAATACAAAGACCAGCTGAAAAAAATTTTGCTTGAAAATCTCGATGTATTCGTATGGAAATATGATGACATGATCGGAATTGATCCTAAAGTGGTATGTCACAGACTCCAACTTGACCCAAGAAGCCCTGGGCACAGGCAAAAGAGGAGGCCAATGAGTTCGAATAAATATGAGACCTTAAAAGAAGAGGTGACGAAGCTATTGAAAAATGGCTTCATCAGAGAGTCCCGGTATCCGAAGTGGGTGTCAAACCCTATTTTGGTTCCGAAGCAGAATGGGAAATTGAGAGTATGTATTGATTTCTCGAATTTAAATCAGGCGTGTCCCAAAGACAGTTTCCCTCTGCCTTGAATTGATCAATTAGTCGATTCAACAGCAGGACACGGATGCTGAGTTTTATGGATACATACTCCGGGTACAACCAAATCCCCATGCATGAGCCGGATGAGGAGCATACCTCGTTTATCATGGATAGGGGGCTTTATTGTTATAAAGCCATGCCGTTTGGTTTAAAAAATGTCGGGGCCACATACCAAAGGTTGGTAAATCGCATGTTTTCAGAACAGCTTGGAAGCACGATGGAAGTATATATCGACGACATGCTGGTCAAAAGTATGTTCGCCACAGAGCATGTCCGCCATTTGTCAAAGGCTTTTGACATTTTGAAGAAATATCGGATGAAGCTCAATCCTGCGAAATGCGCTTTTGGGGTAGTGATCGACTAATTTTCACTCTTACCGCAAGTGTACGGTATCGAACAAGTAATACAATGGATTTAAGTCCGAATGTCGTTCCCACAGGGATTGAGTAGATCTAATCTCTTAAATTATTAACCTTAACCGAAACAAATGAATTTGCAGTGATTTATAAGGACTCTAAATGATTAGACTAAAATACTAAAGAAATCTAAGATTATTGATCAAATAAATAAGTAAATGGAAATTTCAAGATTTGTTTAACAAATATATGTGAATGAAGTGCTAGGATTTAGAATCCATCTTAGTATTGATATTTCACACTTTGATTCAAATAATCCAAGAGAAGGTATATTATTGACGATCAATGTTTCTATAATACCTAAAACTCTCTTTCGAACAAGAATTAAGCCTTTTCCTAATTACGATCCACCTATTTTTCTATGATGAATGCTAATATTTAAGAAAGCATTAAACAAACAAGAACATGAAAAGATCACATAGGGCATAGTGGTATATTTCTATCCCTATCGAACCCTATGGCCATTGATTCAAGTCTAGTGAAATTCCACTCTTTCGATCATAAAAATTCACCACATACATCAAAATTATAGATGAAACTAAATACGAATCAATAACTCAAAATACCAATTGTCATGAAATTAAATAAACCAAAGCATGAAATAATTATCTAAGACTTCATCATAATCCCAGCACAATGGAAAATTAGCCTAAATACATTGTTAATAGCAAATCACAAATATGAAAGAACTTCATCACCTATAATATGAAAAATACACGAATTTGAGGATGAATCTTCCACAAAGCCGCTCTCCAAAACTTTGATGTGCTTCTTGGTGTCTTAAGTCAAGAATGAATGTCAAAATTCGTGTGTCATCTTCTATATATATGTCCCCCCTCTGACCCAGGCGAAAAGGGGTGAATTAAATCAGAATTCGCGTGAAAAGCCCACCAGTGGCCCAGTCGGGACTACTGTGCGACGGCACGGTTCAAAAGTGCGCGATCGCAGCCTCGAAAAGCCAACCTTCAGTCGCCTGTTTTTTCGTTCGTGCGGTCGCACGCTTTTTTCAACCGTGCGACCGCAAGGTTATAATTTTGGCTGCAATTTTTATCTTTTAAATTCTGCAACTTGGTCCTCATCCTTTATTTCTCCTCAAATCCCCATCTTCTGATTGAAACAATTTGATCATTATACTTTTGAAAATCTTCGATTTCATCTGTTCTTCCACGATTCTCCTTCTTTAGCCATGTTTTGCATCCAGCACTCTTGCTTTACTCAATTTTGGTTAAATTTCCTCCCCTTTTGCTTATTATTTCCTCTAATTGCTCCATTCTCTTGATTTCGAAATAAAACTGAAATATGTACAAATGATAGATAAATTAGTAGCCATTATTCTCAAATAACTATATAAAATCCTAATTTAAGCACGTAAATAAGTGCATAAAATGCACATATGAGGTAGCTTCTGGAAAATTTCTTGGATTCATGGTGAACAGGAGAGGTATTGAAGCTAATACGGATAAAATCAAATCTTTACTTGACATGCGCTCTCCCCGAAGCCCAAAATAAGTACAAAGCTTAACGGGAAGGATTGTGGCCTTAAGTCGATTCGTTTCTAATTCTACTGACAAATGATTGCCATTTTTTAAAGTCTTGAAGGGAGGGAAACGATTTCAATGGACCCCAGAATGTGAACAAGCCTTTGCCGACCTGAAATCATTCATGGGCAGGTCCCTCTTTTGTCTAAACCCAAGGTCGGCGAGCCGCTTTCCCTGTATTTAGCCGTGTCAAAGGAGGCTGTTAGCTCAGTATTGGTCAGAGAGGAGAATGTGAATAAGCTTCCGGTGTATTATGTAAGCAAAGCCATGCTGGATGCAGAAACACGATACCCAGACATGGAGAAACTTGCTCTAGCATTGGTCACTGCAGCTCGCAAGCTCTGCCCCTACTTCCAGATGTATCAGGAAAGATAATGAAATGGGCAGTAGAAATTATCCAATACGACTTGCATTATGTGTCTCGGACAGCTATAAAAGGTCAAGCATTAGTAGATTTCATAATTGAGTTCACGCATCCCCCCGAGGTGGAGATGCTTGATAGCCCGAATAATAACCTTGTGTGGAAGCTGTTCGTTGATGGGTCCTCCGCGGAAGGAAGATCCATGGCAGGAATACTACTAGTGAGTCCAGAAGGATACAGATTGCATAGTGCAATCCGCTTTGGCTTTAAAGCCTCAAATAATGTTGCAGAATACGAGGCTCTCTTAGCAGGACTGAGGCTTGCAAAAGCTCTGAAGATTAAGTTAGTGGTGGCAAATAGTTACTCATAGCTTGTTGTAAGCCGGTTTAACGGACAGTTTTCAGCCAAAGAGTCGACCATGGCTGCCTACTTGAGGAAAGTAAAAGATTTAGCTGTACACTTCGAAAAAATGGAGTTACATCATATTCCCAGAACTGAGAATTCCAATGCAGATGCTTTATCTAAACTAGCAAGAAGTAAAGATGACGAGCTCCTCAATATGGTTCCAATTGAGCATCTACCGATCTCTTCCATTGAACTAGGAATGGAGATTTTGGCAATAGAGGAAGAAGGATCTTGGATGAATCCTATACTGGCATACTTGAAACATCAAACCCTACCAGACGAGCCGGAAGCAGGTCGAAAATTGCAAAGGTATGCCTCAAATTTTGTACTATTGGATGATCTGCTTTATAAACGGAGCTACACCTCTCCTTTGCTGCGATGTGTTGGGCCGGAGGAAGGATAGTATACAATGAAAGAAATACATAAGGGCATATGCAGCAACCACGCTATAGCGTTATCACTGGCTCGGAAAGCCCTTAAACAGGAATATTTTTGGCCAACTATGCGAAAGGATTCTCATAACTTCGTCCGCAAGTGCGATAAATGTCAGAGGCATGCAACCATACCGCATCACAAATTGATTGTGGTAACCAGCCCCTGGCCTTTCGCGAAGTGGGGAGTTGATATTATTGGTCCTATGCCTCGAGGTACTGGTAATAATTGTTTCGCAATGGTGGCGATTGATTACTTCACCAAGTGGGTCGAGGCGGAGCCCCGGATGAGGATCATTGAAGCCAACACCACCAAGTTCATCTGGAAGAATATTATATGTAGGTTTGGAATACCACATTCATTTGTCAGTGATAATGCAAAACAGTTCAAAAATAGAAATGTCGACGAATTATGCGATGATTTGGGAATCTGTAAATTTTTTTCATCCCCACATCACCCACAAGCAAATGGGTAGGTCGAGGCCGTGAACAAAACCATAAATAATACCCTAAATAGGAAGTTGGAATCAAAGAAGGGTGCATGGGTAGATGAACTCCCACGGGTGTTATGGGCACTTCGACTACCACGCACACTGCCACAGGGGAAACGCCTTTTTCCACGGCGTATGGATCCGAGGCGGTATGTTCGGTTGAAATTGGGGTGCCTTCTCTTCGTCAAATCCATTATGATGAGGTGGTAAATGAAGAAGTACAAAGGGCAAACTTGGATTTTCTCTTAGAAAAATGGAATAACTACCAGGTGGTGTTGGCCAAGTACCAGGAAAAAATGGCCTACTACTACAACAAAAGGGTGAAGAATCGGTTCTTCAACGTTGTGGATTTGGTCCTTAAAATTATCCTTCCCTCCACTCAAGAACCAGGACTAGGAACTCTAGGTCCCAATTGGGAGGGCCCTTATAAAGTCACTGCCGAGGTGGTACCCGGTACATATATGATCGAGGACCTATCTGGGGTTCCTTTGCGTAACCCCTGGAACACGGATCACCTTCGTCGCTACTTTCAATAAAATTAAGTTCCCCTTGGACATGAAATATTTTAGCAAGATTCAGTAGTTATTGAATGATTGCAACATCCCCGCATAGGTTGATGAAAATTTGCGGCAAGTTACGTCACATTAAATCCCAAACCTCTTCGTCAAACATGATAAAAAATTAAGAATGATAAAACTGTTTTTTTTTTTTCATGAGAAAATGAAGCTCTACCTATGGTAGTCAAGCAACAGTGAAATGGTGACAATATTATACTTGAACTTCGTTGAACAAGGGACTCTTATAAGCCCGCACGGTGCTCACTGCATCTCGGATGAACGTATTAAAACCATCAGTAGCAGCTTATTCAAACTAATAATCGTAAGGAGGCAGAATCGCAAGTGCTACAGAGTATAACATGAATATGGTCAAGTATTTATCAAATCAGATCTAACCAGTAAACATGAATGTCTTAAGCTACTTAGATATGAGGGACTATCAAGTATACAGCTCGTTCATAGACGGTTATACAATGCGTTTAGAGGCGTCTAGAGAACTCACACTCTAACAAACGACGTCGTATAATGCGTTTAGAGGCATCTAGAGAACTCACACTCTAACAAACGACGTCATACAAACCAAAACTTGTGTACACAACTGTTGAACTTCACAAAAATGATCAAATCGTTGAGCTAATTAAATTATTATATTTACAATTCAAAATATCATTACATTTACAATTCAAAATTGGAGAAATGTATTAAAAAAAAAAAAAACTAACTAACTAACTAACTACTGCCACATTTATTGGAGGACATCTTTCGCAGAGTCTCCGCCTGGTACAATCTGGCAGGAGTCAGAAGGAACATTAGTAGGAGGGTCTTCCCCGGAATCTTGTGGCTCTGGGTATAAGGCCTCGATTTGGGAAATGTCCAAGTTTGGGAAAGTCTCTTTTACATCTCCCAAGGCCATCCTAGCCCCGATGTTCCCAAAAACCCTCTACATAACTTCATACTCAGGGGTCTCTTCAAAAGTGTCCTTGAAATTTTGAATTGCCTTCGACACTTCGGCCTCCACGACCTCCTCCACCCTAGCTTCAATGGTACGCTCCAAGGCTTCAATAATTCTGGAGTTAATGTGTTTCTCTAGGGAGGCATAATCCTCCTCAACCTTCTTCCTAGCCTCCACCTCCCCTTGTAGCTTAGAGGTAGTCTCTGCTACCTCAGTTGCCAGTCTGGCCTTCATAGAGTTTGCTTCAGCTGTGATGGACTGCGCGCGGTTAGAGTCATCAAGCTTCTTACAAAAAGTCGCCACATCTTACTCAGAGGCCTGGAGGTCACGCCTCAGCTTCTCGTTATCCTCCTGAAGGCGCTTTGCATGGGCCCTATCATCTGAGGAAGATTTGCGGGCTATGGACAGTTGATCTTTAAGATCATTGATCTCTTTTAGCATGTTGTCTGCATGACGAAGTGCAGTCTCGCATCTTTCTTGTCTCGCTGCGCTTCCACCACAGAGGATTCTACCTCATCAATGAGGGCTAGTGCTCTAGCATTCATAGCCTTGGTAGCAAGTAGTTTCCGGGATGAAGTGGCACTGGAAGAAAAGGCAGACCAGCCATCTGTCCAAAACTGTTCAGTAACCAAGGCAGCCCTGGCAGGAGGGGAGTTAGGGGAGTCGAACAAAGAGGGATCGAAGGTGATGTCCCTGGGAAGGACACTAGCCTTAATTTGCTTGAGCTCTTCAGCCCCCACAGGTGTCACTTCACAAGCCAGCCCCAAAATTGACACGGAAGGCTAATCCTCCAAGTCCTGATTCTCCGGCGGAGGAGGTGCAGAAGTGGTATCCTTGCTCCTCCTGAGCCTCTTCAAAGGGGCGGGCTCGTCCTCGAATATAGGCTTGGAAATATCCTCATATAGGGAAGATGGCACCAAGACGTTTTTAGAATTTCTTTCCCTCTTAGAGCCTGTCCGCTCCGCAAGTGCACGGTTCGCGCAAGTAATAAAGTGGACGGGAGTCCAAGTATCGATCCCACAGAGATTGTTTTAAATTGTATTTTAGACTATTACCTTAACCGGAACTAGAAATTTGTTTTGATTTGAGAAAGTTGTTTTGAAAACTAAAATAAAGATTAAACTAAAGAAACAAAGAAAATTTGATTTTTGAAAACTTATGAAACGAATATGCTAGAATTGAGAATCTACATTAGTTCCATCAATTATGCATTACTCTAAGTGTCTAATGATAATTCACGTGGTTTTGAAAATCCATATTCCTAATGTTGTTAAAACTCCCTTTCGGACAAGTAATAACGCATATTCTTACACACGATCCAACTATATTTCTATGTTGAATACGAATGTGCAGGAAAGCATTAAAGAACTGTGAATATTATAACAGATAACACAAAGCATAGGGGTATATTTCTTTCCCATATCGGACTTTGTGGCAATTGAAGCTAGTCTAATGATTTCCTAATCTTTCAAACTTAAGAAATCACAACCTAAAATCATACAACTAGTGATCAGGTAATTGCATAATAATAAAAGCACGCATCAATTTCTCAAACCCATGAATTAATTAAATTAACCATCACAGTAACACATAAAATCCGGAATTTGATGCTTCATCACAGTTCTAACATTTAAAACCTAGCCTAGATACATAATTGAATAAAAATCACAAGAAAAATGAATAGATGTCACCCTATTCATCCCTTGATCTTCAGTCTTCAATTGTGTTCTTGGCGTGGCATGGATCCCTCGACAATTCGACAGCGTTCTGGCATGAAACAAGACAATTGGAAACCTACAATTTCGTGCCCCAAGTCTGGTATTTATAGATGTATTCGAGAATTAGGTTACTTGGGGATAAATGATGCTGATTTTTGCGTAAAAAGCCCAGCTGCGGCCCAGAAGTTCTACCGTGTGACTGCACGGTTCAAAAGTGCGCGATCGCACGACTCTCCAGGTAATCTTCAGTCGCGGATTTTTCTGACCATACGACCGCACGGTTCAATTCTGAACTATAATTTCCATCTTTTAAACGTTACAAGTTGGTCTTTATCTTTTAATTGCATAGCAAGTCCTCCAACTTTCGATTGTTGCAATTTAGCCCCTGAACTTCTGATTTCTTCAAAATTCGATTTATTCTTCAAATTGGCTATTTGATTGACTGCATCAATTCTTGATTTGCTTACTTTGACACTTTCTTACATCCAATTGCTTGATTTTGGCTTCAATTCCATTGTTTTCACGACTTTTGGGTTACTCCTGAAATATAAACAAATGACATAGAATAAATAGAAAATATTCTTGAATAAACAATTAAAATCCTACTTTTAGGATAGAAATAAGTGTATAAAATACACTTATCAGAGCCACCCTGATTTGACCTCTTCCCCTTCCCCGTTATGGTGACCCTCTTGGGTTCGGCCTCTTTTTCCAAGCTTGGCTGTTGGTAGGGGTGGGCATGGGTTGGGTTGGGTCGGTTTTTTGCCCAACCCGAACCCAACCCACCACGGTCGGGTTGATAAAAAATCAACCCAACCCAACCCAATTACGAATTCAAACCCAACTCAACCCAACCCACCAAATCTCGGTCGGGTTGGGTCGGTTTGGGCTTTGGCCCAGTTAGTAAAATTTTTGAAAAAAAAAAAAAAAACTCATGAATCTATCTTTAATTCAAATCAATTATGTACACTACAATAACCAAAAATTCAATAAATTGAACACTTGCTAATAAAATTAAAATATATTCAATCAATATTTAAATAAGTCAAGTTTCATTACAAAAAAAAAAAAAAAACTGTATTTTTTTTTGGGTCGGATTATTCACCCAACCCGCAACCCGACCCAACCCGAAAAAAAATTTAAAAAAAAACCCAACCCAACCCAATTTTCTTGAAAAACCGACCCAAACCGATCGGGTTGGGTCGGTTTGGGCGGGTTCGGCGGGTTGAGTCGGTTTTTGCCCAGCCCTAGATGTTGGGGGCCCACTGGCAACAAATTGGGGGGTGGCAACAACGCGGGAAGAGGACCTTCAAGCTGGGCAGTGGACGCTTCGGATACCTCCTTTGCCACCCCCACTTACAGGTTAGCAAGTACTGCTTTCTGCCTCCTCTCGATTTCGCTGCCGTGGCGAAGGGCAAGATGGATCTTTTTGGATATGAGGCTCTTCAGGGAGAACTTAGGGAAGTCTTTGGAACCTAGCAAGAAAGAGAGAAGAATGAGACTATGAATGTTGAGACAAAAGCTATGAAAGCAATAAGAAAATTCTACTCACTCATGGCTCTCATAAGGCCGTGCTTGACGAAGAGTTTGTTTTGTTGGATGACCTTCTGAAAAGTACCCCGGTAAGCGAACACACGCCTCACTGCCACTAAGTCTGCGTCGGAGAGGAGGCAGGCAAAAGTAGACCCTATCATAAGCCAATAAAGTAAAGAAACAAATTAAGAATGATGAGCAAAAATGGAAAGTGAATGACACACAGAACACTTGAGGACGCGAAGCAAAAACAAGACTCACTAGGGGATGAAAGAGTTTGGGGAACGGTGATTTCCGGAGTGGGGTCCACAGGCGAGCTCTGCCACTCCCCCGAACCTGACGTTGGTTTACTCTGTACTTGAATTCATAGTTAATTTTTTTTTAGTATATATATATACACTCTGTTCGGAGGCTTTCTTTGGATTAAAATCATTTTTTTAACGGTTTTTCAAGTAGATGGATGGTTAAAAAGTGGAGAGAGAAAATGTGTATTGTTAGAGATTGATTTGGGAAATTGTGTAGTTTAAAATTTGGTTTATAAACCAAAAAACTACATATTCTAAACAGAGGCATACACATATAAAGAAAATTAATTTTTTAAATGTGGTAAATTGGAGAATTTGTGTTAGTATGTTGCGACTTTCCCTAGTTGAATGTGGCTTGACGAGACATTGCCTTTATCAAGAATGTGACAGGCGCTCATCCCCTACCAAACGTAGCAATGATTACCGTAAGAAAGTAAGATCCTCCTCTCCAACAGCCAGGGTAAATACACGTATAAAGTCTACCACGTGTCGCCATCCAAGACCATAACTTCTCCTATAAATAGAACACTCTCTCCACCAAATAAGGGGTTAGCAATCCTATACTTTTAACTAAATCTTTTACTCTCACTCCCTTTTCTCTCTTTTACACACTTATATTTTCCGCACCCAATTTACATTTGCTTGAAATGAGCACTGACTTTGGCAATTGGCATCGAAATGTAAAGGGGAGCCACCTCGGCCCCCTTACAAACTGATTGTTTGTCACAGTGCGCAGGAGATTCACGTGTTCAAGAGGGAGGAGCTGAGACGTGTTGGTCCAAGGTCCAGTCGAATTTTATGGTCAACAAGTACAGTAAAAACCATTATTGGATGCCCAATTGATACAATAGAACAGATTCTGACAAAATAATAAATTAAAATTTTGAGTTGTCAAAATGAACTTATTTACTAAATTAAAAGGTTAAGAACTTATTGAGCTAAATAATGTCTAAGTTTAAGAATTACTTGCACCAAATTGAAAGGTTAGAGACTTAAGCACCAAATATGAAGTTAAGGGACTAATTATGTCAATTATTTATGAAGGCATTTTGGTTTTTCCTTAACTGTATAACATTGAAATTGAAGGAAATCATTCTAAACGACCTCTTGTGTCAA
This sequence comes from Ligustrum vulgare, assembly GCA_963555705.1. Classification (NCBI taxonomy): domain Eukaryota; kingdom Viridiplantae; phylum Streptophyta; class Magnoliopsida; order Lamiales; family Oleaceae; genus Ligustrum; species Ligustrum vulgare. The sequence continues at coordinate 3,441,277 of OY743180.1, forward strand.
AGAATACAACGTTTAAGGACTTCAACATAAAAAATAAAAGATTAGGGACCCTTGCACAAAGTGACAAACGTTTAGGAACTAAATGCGCCAATTTCCCTAAAGAGAGCTCAAGCCTATGTCTGGTAATTGTAAAAATTTGGTCTATAAACCAATTTATAATTTACACAATTTTTCAAATCACTTTTTAATTATACGTATTTTCTCTTTTCAATTTTTAACAACACATCTTATCTCGAGATCCGAAAAAAATTTGTTTATAATCGGCCCAATAGATCTGAACATAGGCTAGCACGTGTTTGGTAAACTTGTAATTTTTGTTTAACACAATTTCGCAAATATCTTTTAATCATACATATTTTCGCTCCTCAATTTCCAATTCTTATTTTTTATTTCAAAATTATAAATAAATAAATTTTAAAATTAAACAGTGTTATAAAACAGAAGTGAATAATAATAAAAAAAAGGTCGGAAAATTATTTATTGTACGATGTGCCTTTGGTCCGTGTTCTACACGCGCATATTTAAGCTCGAAATACAGACAGAGAGATTGCTGGTGGCTCCACCAGCATTTAAAGCTCCTCACCACCCGCCCTTTCTCTCTCTAGACTCACCTCAAGATCTTCACTTTGTGTTTACTTTCCCAAGATCCATTTTCCCCCCTCAATTTCACATTCCGTATATCCCCGTCTCTCTACTCTTTACAGTTTCTAGAGTAATTTTAATAGCAGAGTTTTTACTTAAATCACTGCCGCAGTACATGGATCTATGAACTGTACTCTGGAACCAACTGCATTGTTGTTGCTATTGAGCTAGGGTTTACTGATTGCCGTGCTGGGTATAGAACTCCAAGCGCAAAACGATATGCAATCTTGTGGAGAAGTGAATGGAGAGTTCTGTAACTTCTGTTGGGAAGTGCTTAGCGAAAGGGTTTTGTTCTGAGGACAATGTTTGTGAATTCTCTTACGGAGAGAGAAGATGCTTCTTTTTCTTCTTCATTTGCTCACTCTGCTTCCTACTAATTTCGGTAAATTTTTGTTTTCCACTCTCTGCTCTCTCTGCTTCCAACTAATTACGGCGATTTTATGTGTTGATGGTTATAGAGAAATTGGGGACTCAAAGAGGGGAAAAAACGATTATACTTTGAGTTAAATATAATAGTAATAATCTCAAACCTACTCTGATCGCAATGTTAAGTACTAAATTGACAGTTTTATTGTGTCGTGTAGATTTTCCTTTTGAACTAGTAAAATAGTCTCTCGAAGAGTTTGGTGGACTTAAAAGTTCTTGTTATTAAAGCAAAAAATATGATATCATATTGACTTTACATCAAATAAAGCTCTAGCAATATCTTCTTAGCTTAGAAGAGGAGAAGCGAATCTTATTATAACCTTTTGCATTTAAATTCAAGAAGAAATTTAGAAGCACATAGCCACATACATACTGACTACCACTGTGTTCCAGTACGCTTCAATAATTTGTATAAAAACTTTTCAATCTACAGGGACCCCTTTACGGCACATCTACCTGTCTCCGTCTCAGTTGCCTAGCTTACCATCTTCTGCAAGGAAAAATTATCTAGAACACGGTAAAATGGCGAACTTGCCAACTTCCATTTGTTGGGGTTGATAGCTGTTTTCTTACACCATTTTCTTTTGATTTTTATGGATTGAGTTGTGTTGTGTTGTGTTGTAAACCGGTGCTTCAGGCTGAATAATCAACTATTTAAACAGATACACCATCTTAGATTTCTTGCTTCTTGTTCCCTTGATCTTAAGCTTTTCATCCCATATATGTTGTAGTGTCTGCAGCGAGCATAACTTCAATTAGTGCATCATTTTCTCCATTTTTAGCAAAGGGGAGGAGGCGGTCTAAGCCTTCTTTGTATTCCTCTAGAGCACATGCGCCGTCTCCAGCATCTCAAGGTATCCAATATTCCCAAATATCAATTGTTTTTGTTTTTGTTTTTATTTTTGAATTTTAAGCTAATTAAATCAAATTCATATATTAGGTGAACTTGCTAGTCCTGCTGGTAGTACCTTTCCAAGGCATCACCGCCATGCTCATCGTGTGAAAAGTCATGCGATTTCTCCATCTCCTTCTGCTACACCCGGTAAATGTTCAGTCAATGACATCTTTCTCACACCATCACTACAATAACTGAGATTGGAAGTAGATTTAATTTCTAGGGTGTCAGAAGTCTGTAGCAAGAGGAAAGGCTGAAGAGAAGGAAAAAATGGTTATCTAAATATAATTTCCATTGGGACATGTATTACAAATAAAATTTCGGTACAAATGCAAAATGGAATGGCACCAGTCATTGTTATTTTTGGTATAATAGAAGTTACAAGTAGTAAAAGATGACTGCAAAACAATACCCTGAACGTCTGCTAAGACATGGACTAGTACTAGTGCTCTCAAGATGATTTTTTTTAAAAATTTGCTCAACCAAACAAATATTAGACTCCTTAATACCGTACAAACCCCATTTTATTTATGTTACCTGCTCGACTGTTTCATTTGCTTCTTGTTATTTACAATTTTATATTGTTCATCTCAACAGCAGTCAACCTCTTGAATATTGCCTTTGCTTTTTTTTTTCCCCCCTGGCTTTGAAACCTGAAAAAACTGACTGTATATAATCAAGTTTTGTCGTGCCAAACTGTTAATCCTAACTTTGATGATCTATGGTGTTATAGAATACTAATAAAATATTCTTGCGATTAGAATATTGTAAACAGTTGGTCCTCTTAGATTCTTTTAAAACTTCTTCTGCAGTGGCATCTGTCTAGTTCCTTAAAGTTTACTGATAAAAGGGGATCAAAAGAATGATATAATATTTCTGGATTAGTTGGAGTGTGAAAATGAAAAGAAACAAGTAAACCTCAAACAATCATGTCAGCAAAGAGTTGGCTCCAGAAGGGGTTTTCTTTTAGCATTAGAATGTGGGATTTTGAAGGGTACTAGAGGTAAGCGTTGAAGTGTGAAAATGATAGAAAAGAAACTCAATAGAAACCCCTGAACAATCATGTCAGCAAAGAGTTGGCTTCAGAAGGAGGTTTTCTTTTAGCATTAGAATTTGGATTTTGAGCTGTGCTTGAGGTAAGTTTCTCATTTTGTATTCTGATAAAAAGTGAAATGAAAATTATGTGCTACAAGTAACTATAAATCACGACTTCATGTGTAGTTTGAAACCTTCACGGTGTCATCTATATATTTGGCTTAATTGAAAATGAGGATCCAAGGGGCCTTGCCTTGTTATGTAGATATGTCACTGATGCTCTCTGCTGGTCTTCATGTTGTTTTGGCCAACATGCGACTCAACTCAGCTAAGACTTAATCTCCTATGATACTCCTATTTTTCATGACCTCCAAAGGGATTATGTACTGTGAGTTCAGGTTCTGTTGGTCTTCATACGCATAAATGACTTGTTTTATCTGAGGATTGCATGTTTAGGCTGTAGTCACATTCCTCAGATCATCAATCAGCATGTCTAATCTGCAAACTTACAAAAATTTCTTCCTCTCGTTAACTGTCATTGTTCTTAATCCGTTTTTAGATTACATTACATGTTGAGAAGCATTTTTATATATAATCTGACAGGCTGTGGTCAAACTTGTGCGGAGCCATTTACTTCAGCCCCAATCGGCTCACCCTGTGCTTGTCTACTTCCAATGAAAGTCAAAATTTTGCTTGGTGTATCACCTTACCTTATCTTCTCAGAGGTTAATGAACTAGCGATTGAGGTTGCAGCAGGCACCTACCTAATGCAAAGTCAAGTGATGATAATTGGTGCTACTGCTGATAGTCATGATCAGGGAAGAACAGTGGTTGATATTAATTTGGTGCCACTGGGGGATAAGTTTGATAACACAACTGCTATGTTGACTTATGAAAGATTTTTGCATAAGAAGATACCTCTAAATAGGACCCTTTTTGGTGATTATGAAGTATTGCACATCACTTATCCAGGTACAGTCAAAACTTGTTATGTCTATGCTTTTAGCTTTACCACTTTAATTTTTTTATTTTGGAGACTAAAAAAATTAGTACAGGGCTCCCTTCTTCACCACCATCTGGCATTTTATCTGGTGATGGTCCAAGTGGAAGTGCTGGAAACCATCAATACCCTATTACTGCAGATTTAGTTGACAAAAATCAGAAAATGAGCCCTCGAGTAATATTTGTGATTGCTTTGTCAGCATTTGTACTCTTGGTAGTTTGTTGTACCACAGTTGCTGTACTGTTGAAGTGCAGGAAAGCTGGTAGACCTTCCAATGCTATTGATCCAGTATTTACATCATCTATAAACAAAAGATCTGGTAAGCATGTAACCATATTTCCATTAGCGATGTCTAAAGTGAACATGGACACATTTTTGAACTGATGTGCACAGACGAAATGACAAATAAAAGAAATTTATCTTTCTTTCACAGCTCCTAAACTCTTTATAACCACTGTCCGTGTGTGGAATTGCTGACACAAAGAAATTCTTTATGTTATCAAGCAAGGCTTAGATAGATTTTGGGGATGGTGATAGGTTTATTAAGTATTCAGACACATCAGTAAGATGTCCTATTGGTCATTATATCTGCTTGTGCAGTGAATACAATTATCAAACTATTTAGTTGCTGTTGCGATAGTTCACATAGAGGAGAAATCTTGTCTTCTTATTTCATTTGTTTGGCTTGCGTAAACATCAATGTGTAGTTAGTCTGAACTAAATTAGCTTACTCACGAAGGCACAAGATAAAGCCATTACAATCAGCTTTTCTCATGTTGGAAATTAAAACAAATTCGTTTATTTCTGCCACCTAACCCCCCCCCCCCCCCCATTCAAACATGTCAACTGTCTAAAGCTGTTGGAGGTTTTAAATGAATTCTAATTTTCTTTTAATTTGTAGGACTTGGCTCTCTGCGGTCAAGTAGCCCAGCCAGTTCGACATCCGCATCTCTTGTTTCTGCCATGCCTGCATCTGTTCTTTCCGTTAAAACATTTAGACTTGCAGAGCTGGAGAAAGCCACTGACAAATTCAGTTCAAAAAGGATTTTAGGTGAAGGGGGATTCGGACGTGTTTATCTTGGGATCATGGAAGATGCAACTGAAGTTGCTGTGAAATTACTGACAAGGGACAATCAGAATGGAGACCGTGAATTTATTGCTGAAGTTGAGATGCTAAGTCGATTGCACCACCGCAACCTCGTGAAATTAATTGGTATATGCATTGAAGAACGTATACGCTGCTTAGTCTATGAGGTTGTTCCAAATGGCAGTGTTGAGTCCCACTTACATGGTATACTTTACTTTTCCATTGATTTGATTCATCTAATTTATTGCTTCCGCTGCATCAGTATCTGCTCAGGTGGGGGGTGGGGTGGGGACGTGGGGTTGAGTCATAATGGAACACGTGCAATCCTTGTGTGTAATAATTGTGTCTTACAAGAACATAGCGGAAACTCCTCCTGTTTAAGAAGGGATGAACTAATTTGGTCTGAAATTTTGACTTGATCCAATAGCTGACGTTTCAGGCGCTGACAAGAGCAAGGCGCCTCTTGATTGGGATGCACGGTTGAAGATTGCTCTCGGTGCAGCAAGAGGACTGGCTTACCTTCATGAAGATTCTAATCCTCGTGTTATTCATCGAGACTTCAAAGCCAGTAATGTTTTACTAGAAGATGATTTTACTCCCAAGGTATCTGATTTTGGTTTGGCAAGGGAAGCAACAGAAGGAAGTCATCATATATCTACTCGTGTGATGGGAACTTTTGGGTATGTTTCTTTGCTGCAAAACAGGAAATTGTATCTAACCTGGAATCCTTTTGGTGGAAACCAAACTTTACAATTGAAATTCTTCTCGGGCATGTTAAAACTTGTATAAGGGGCATGCTTTGGTTATTGTATTGTAATACCACGACTTAAGGAAAATGATTTTGTTAACCTCATGAATGACTATACTGAACAGGCCGGCGATCAATTCTCCTCATTTTTTTCCCCTGTTGGTGGTAATGACCTGCATTACTTTACCAGGTCACGATCATATGCCTAGATTTATCCTTGCATTTTTTAATATTTTACCTTTAAACCGTGGTTGCAGGTATGTTGCTCCTGAGTATGCGATGACAGGGCATTTACTTGTCAAAAGTGACGTTTACAGTTATGGGGTTGTGCTATTAGAGCTTCTATCAGGAAGGAAACCTGTGGATATGACCCAACCTCATGGAGAGGAAAACCTCGTAACTTGGGCACGGCCTCTACTGACAAGCAGAGAAGGTTTGGAGCAGTTAGTGGATCCCTCCTTGGCCGGGAGCTATGATTTCGATGACATGGCAAAGGTGGCTGCCATTGCTTCCATGTGTGTTCATCCCGAGGTGACTCATCGACCATTCATGGGAGAAGTAGTCCAGGCTCTCAAACTCATCTATAATGACGACACAGGCGAGACTTGTGGGGATGCTTGTAGTCAGAAGGAGTCTTCAGCTCGTGATTCGGACTTCAGAGCTGATTCTGTGCCTTCTGATAGCAGTTGGTGGAATGCAGGTGGGAATACCCCACGGTTGACATATGGACACGCCTCGTCATTCATAACGATGGATTACAGTTCGGATCATCTTGAAGTGTTAGAAAACCGAAGACGGTATCCAGCTTCAGTCGAGGGTGGAGTTGCATTGTCAGTAAGGCACGGTAATAGATCAGGTCCTCTGAGGACAATCAGGAGCAACCGAGCTTTTTACAGACTACAGGGGAGTATGAGTGAACACGGTGGGCTCCTCTCAAGACGTGCTTGGAACGATGGTACCGAGTTTGAAGCTTCTTTTTAGTGTGTTGAAGGTGTACAGTACCGAAGGGCCGTTGTTATTGAGAAAATTGGTTTCTTCATGTAGTTTAGGCATTCGAAATTTACTTGATTTCGATTTCCTTGTGGAGAAGGTATTGGAGTGGGAGATGATGGCTTCTAATTTTGTTAGTTAAAATTCATTAACATACAGACAAGTTGTAAGTTGGATATTCAAGTGTATATGCAATCAATTAATATTTGGTTTTTCAATTGTTGATTGAAATATCATCTCTTCATTTACTTTATCTTCTTTGTTTTTTTACTGCATTTTAAGTTTATTTCGTACTTAGTTAACAGGTGTCTGGCCCTCATTTTTATAATTAATCATTTATTCATATTCATTTTGAACTCTACATTTATTAAATTCACAATTTTATCAAAATCTTCCAAGAAATCAATTTTTTATTCCAATAAGCACGGAGCCTAATTAGCCCACATGCCAGTGCAACGATAAATTAAGAGGAGTTGAAATTGGAGGACTTAAAATTTGAATTTTTGCTCTTGAAAGACGACATTTAAATGTTGAAAAATAAATGCTTACATGGAGATAGAGTCGTAGTGCGCCTTGTCGTTTTTTCGGGTCCAGTCCGCACGATGTAAAGGGGTTCATGAAAGGAGACTCGTTGCTCGAATATACACTTCAAGTGTGCATATGCTGTATCAACATCTGAATTTACGTGAAGGGCGAATCAGGGGTAGGCCACTCTCCCACGACCTATAGGATTAGTCGGGGGAAACTTTGACATATGGGGAAAAAAGAGGGGCGTTTGTACAAATACCCAATTTTTGGTATCATAATTAAAACTTACGTCATTTTAAAGTATTACTAAAAAATACTTCAATTTTTTTTTTTTGCCTGAAAAATACTGTTTTCGCCAAGTATCATGTTGTGATACTTCGAAAGTGTCTTATGATACTTTTGAAGTATCATAATATGATACCTATGATACTTTCAAATTTTTGGTATTATAACATGAAATTTTATCAGATTTTTATGATGCTTTGGGCGAAATTATAGTATCACAGCTTGAAACTTTACACTTTTTATATGATACTTTATTTTAAACATAAAGTCGAACAATTTTCGTGCACTATTTTTTCACCATATTTTTGCTAGAATTGCAACGCCACTTCCAACCATTTCAAGCCTTTCCTCTCTATCACCAACCTCGAAATCAATGTTGGTGGGCTGCAAGGAACAAATACCACATTGGAGATACTCTTTTGTTCTCAATCTTTGTTATGTTGCCCGTGTATCATGTATTTATCCAAGGAGATTAAATTCTTTAAAATTAAAGAAACTTAAAGGAAAATTCGCGTTTAGCATAATAATATTCAACAAAAAGTTTAAAGAATCATAAGCTTCTTCAAACAGCAAAGCCAAGATCACAATGAAGGATGAATATGCAGGCTACATTCGGTTTTACAACCCAAGAAACCAACAAATAGGAAGATGTTCTTTTGGTCAAGTAAAATTTAAACAGCACGGACTACCAGAGTCGTCGGAGTCCGCTCCTTCTGAGGTTTAGTCGTCGAAGGATTACTTAATGCACCCTTTTGAAGTTGAGTCGTCGGAGTCAGCTCCTTCTCTGTCGCTGTCTCCGGTGCCAACTCCATGATCAAGCAGAGAGTTGGTGGTTGTGCAGTGGTGTTGACGTTGGTGGTGGTGGTGGGGAGTTGGTATCTCGGGTAAGAAGAGGACCAGTCCATACTTTTCAATTTTTTTTCTTGTGGCGTGAAGATCAATTTGGTTAAAATTTTAAAGTAATCAATGCAATTAACCCTTTAAAAAAGAGCTTAATTTCTTGTAAATATGTTCAATTTACTAGACTTGGACCTTAAATAGGCCATTTGGACTGGACTTGAATAACTAACGGGAAAAATACATATATAAGGTGTTTAGTATACACCATTTCAATTTTAAGATATAACTTAAAATAATTCAAAAATCAGGTTTTTTGATATAATTATTTATTTAAATTAAATAATTAAAAATGTTTTGTTCATTATATAAAATCAGGTCACAACGCAAATTCCTTAAGTCATAAATATTTTATGGTCACAAATTATCAAAATAGTAGGTCACAATAACAAAATATAAATTCAAGTCGCAAAACGCAAATTCCTTAAGTCACAAATAATTTTAGGGTCACAAATTATCAAAATAGTAGGTCACAATAACAATTTTTTTAAGTCACAAATAATTTCAAGATCACAATTTTTAAATTAATTGATCTGAATTTATTTTTAGGTCACACTTTATTAAACTATTTTATCATCCATCTTTTGAGTCACAATTATCATATATTTAGGTCACAACAAATCCGAAAACTTGCCCATGTCACCGTCTGATCACCACCAGTCTACAACTACCACCGTCTCATTGTCGCCGCCCACCACCACCACTACCACCACCACCATTTATTTTCACAGCCAGTGTCCACCGCCACACAACACAGAAAGCATCGCCACCACCAAACACCATCATTGCCGCCCAATGCACCATCGCATTCAGCAGACTACTACACGACCAGCACCACCACCGCATCACCACAGCCTCACCCACCACCGCAGCACCACAACACCATCCCACCAACACCTGTGACCCACAAAAATTAAATCTGACCTTAAATAGTCCCGTCTCCAAATCTGATAATGGCCGCCAACCAACCTCAGCAAGATTCAACAGAAGATAAATCAAAGAATTGGTCATCCTTGCCGCTTCCTTCACAGCCAGATATATATTCCGTTCGTAGCACCGCCACGAGGCTCGACTCCCACGCGAAGGCTGCTCACTTTGCCTTTAAATTCTTGCTGGAGAAGTGGTCGATGCAGCGACGCCAGCGACAACCTGCGAGATCGAAGCAGCAGGTGGCATCGCCGCTGCCCTCGAAGCACACCAATTGCACACCACCAACATCGTAGTCCCACCCACCATTGCAACACCACAACACCACCACCACTACCTCCACGAACACATCGGACACAACACAACCGCATCACCACCACCCGTATTAAATGTGACCTCAAAGATTCCCATCTCCAGATCTAAGAAAGTACGCCAATCATCCCCTGTAAAGTCAATCATGAAAACAACCACCAACACAACCCAAAAAATAAGAGATCCGCTACCACCACCAGCTAGGGATGGTAAAACGGCTCGTCGGCTCGAGCCGCTTGGGCTCGGCTCTGAAAAAACTTGGGCTAAGCTCGGCTCGGGGCTCGAGATTTCGAGCCGAGCTTTTTTTTAAGAGACGGGCTTTGGCTCGGCTCGGCTCGGTTTGAGCCAAAAAAAGCTCGCTAAAAAAAGCTCGATGGAAGCTTGATCAATGAATTTCGACCACGAGCTCGGCTCAACTTACTATATATATACATTTTCAATAAAAATTTATGAATTTTTGCTATAAAAATAAAATAAAATTAAAAGCTCGAGACTTGGCTCGACTCGGCTCGGCTCGAGCCAAAAAAAGCTCGACCCCTAAAAGCTCGCGAGCCTTGATCTTCGGCTCGCGAGCCGGTTCGGCTCGGATCGTTAACATCCCTACGGCACCAGCACTTCACCCATGACCACAACCAATTTCTGAATTTCTAACGAGCAAACTCTGGCGGAAAGAGAGACATGAGATGTTCGAGTTCGTAGAGACGACAACGCTTGAATCGCAGGTCTTTAGAGACGGTAGCGCTCGAATATCCAGTATCGTCACCGGTGGTGAGAGATGGAGCCAGCGTCGTGAGGCTGGGGCGGGGTGTGGTTGCTGCTTGCCCGCGGTCGATCATGGTGTTGGCTTTGGGATGAAGTGGAGTCGTGCGGCGATCTTGTCGGCAGCAGGATGAGGTGCGGCCATGGATGAGAATGGGCTGTGGGGACGTTAGATTGAGTGAAACTGAAAGGATGATGAATTGAATGTAAATATAAATAGAGACTAATTAGGGCAATCTGTATTTTATAACATTATTATTATTTTAATTTATTAATTAATTAATCAATTTCTAATTACAACCTAAACCTGAATTCTGAAGTTATATAGGTTTTACCTCATTTATGAATTTGGGTTTTTAAAAGTAGGGATGTGTATAATTTCCACTAACCAAAACAGTCAAGTGGGCCAGACTTTATCAAGTAGGCCTCAGATAATTAATTCGAAATGCTTAAAATTAAAATCATAACTTAATGTTTGTCTCAAATCTCAATATCAAGCTACCAAACTTCTCACCCATGATTAATGCTTAATTTCAAATATCAACCTACTATAATGTTTTCCACTAACACTTTGATGTTATTGTGAAGTTCTCGAGGTAAAATTACCGTATATTATTATCATCAAGAAAAATTTATTATTTTGAGCCAGTATTATCATAAAGTCATAAAAATAATTCAAGCTTGGACGATATAATACGACTACCCTAATTTAAAATATCCTCGCATAGGCATGTGCTCGGTACAAGATCGCCAATTCAAGCTCCATAAATAGTGTAACGTACAAACATGTCATAATTGAAAACAATTTGCAGAATTCAAGAATGCATGATCATAAATACATCTTATCTTACATAAATACACAATTTAAGGGAAATACATATGATGCGGATTGATTTCGTCCACCGCTCCTTCGATCAGCCATGCCCCATATTTGATCACCTTAAACCTTCTTAAACTTTTGATACCTACAAAAGGAGGCGGGAATTCTCCCCGTTTTACCTCCGGCGTGAGAATCAGTACACGGGAGGAATATATATATATAAATATTCTTAAGAGATATATTCATATAGAAAAGAAAGGGAGAGAGAGAGGTAATTTTTTGTCACCTGTATGGAGTCCTCGAATTCGGGTATTTATAGGTCTCAAATCATAACCGCTCATTAAGGAATGATAGGCATTTATTTAGGGATAATTACCGCCCATCAAGGGATAATGATAATGGCCGCTAATTAAGGAGTAATAATCTCCCATTAATAATAGAGTTACCATGTGGATAAGATTTCTCTCTTGTCGCGTGTCAATAACTGATTGGATGAGATAACGGATTGTCCATCGTATATCGTGGTCGTTGATAGTTAGGTCGATCGTGACATAAGTTGACCATTAACACACTGCCACAGGGTGATCGAATCGAATAACCATAGGTCGTAATCGAATGTCCGTAGGTCGTATCGTAGGTATTATTATGGTGAGTATCAATAGCCCCCTCGAAGGATCATGATTTTCGGGAAGGATCATTATTTTCGTATCAGAAAATCATGATCTTTCGATGGTTTTTTAGCCGTGAACGCCCCATCGATTTCGTCCACCGCTTTGTTCGTGACAAATTTTCCGCTGATCATTTCTTATCAATCGAAGCTTCCCTTGCGATGAAGTCTTGGAATTGATCGTTTGTCTTTGTTGATCGTTTTTATACTTCGATGCTCGCTCGTGACAAAGTCTTAATGATCTACTTATGACTAGGTCATTGAGATCGCTCTTTGCTTCGCGCATGACGAAGTCTTAATACTTTGCTTGTGACAAAGTCTTTGTTGATCCATGCTTCGCGCGTGACGAAGTCTTTATGCTTTGCTCGTGACAAAGTCTTTTATGATCCATGCTTTGCGCGTGACGAAGTCTTTATGCTTTGCTCGTGACAAAGTCTTTTATGATCCATGCTTCGCGCGTGACGAAGTCTTTATGCTTTGCTCGTGACAAAGTCTTTTATGATCGTTTTTTAGCGATCGATGCTTCGTGTGTGACGAAGTCTTTGTGCTTTGCTCGTGACAAAGTCTTTTATGATCGTTTTTTAGCGATCGATGCTTCGTGTGTGACGAAGTCTTTGTGCTTTGCTCGTGACAAAGTCTTTGTTGATCCATGCTTCGCGCGTGACGAAATTTTTAGAGTCAGGCCATTATTGCTAGCTCCTTTTCGAACCGCAACTCTTTCATTGAATTTGGAACTAAGACTCATCACCTTGTTCTTAATGTTGAGGCTTATCATCTTGCAGAGAGACTCATCGTCTCGTTTTTATGCTAAGGCTCGTCACCTTCAGGCTTACCGCCTTGTTTTTCCTCTTCGAAGAATAACTTCAATGATGCGAGATCTTTCATGCCTGCCTTAGAAAATGCGAGGTCTTAGAGCTTGTCTTGAATAATAAGAAAATCGCGAGCTTTGGATCACCTCGAGAAATTGGGAAAATCAATGGAGTTTTTGAACAAAATAAACCCGGGCTAAGTATTTCATTGAACACTTGGCGCGTTCATATTCGTAGTTTTGAATTTTCTCCCCAAATCAGTAGCATCAAGAGATAAATGAAGAAGGCAATTGAACCACAATCTGCATATTCTCTTTAAATTTCCTGTGCCAACTCTGTAATAGTTTAATCTTCATGTAGACAAGATTAAAATACACAATTGAATCTAAAGGAACTCCAATCAAACCACGTAAAATGCACAACTTGTTAATTTTGAGCATATTTACTGATGATTGTCATGGAGCAAATATAGTGCAAGCCATAATTTTAGTCTGACTCGACAACATGTGTTTAAGACTATTTAGGATGTAACTCACATAGGCCACACTAAATTAATGTAAAATTCTTGCAGATAGAAAATAAAGATATGTGTCAGTGAAATTTAACACTTTAACTAAACTAGTGTCTGCCATGTTTGTTCATGTCCTTGTGCTAATAGAAATCTGGCATGATATCATTTCCTCTTAAAATGTGTATTTCAAGGTCAAGTGTTTAGCTGGTATGGACTGAAGAATGTCTAATTGATGACCTCGAATTTAATGTACCAGTCATAAAAATGACCATGTAAATTAATAAAGGCGGCAACTTGTGGATGTTTTTAGAAATAACTTTGCCTATTAATAAGAAAACCACGAGCTTGGGTGCTATTTAAACAGCATTTGAAGGCAAATTTAAAAATAAATGGTCAAGTACAAGTAGCTCAGATATGTGTAGCAGACAAATGTCATGGATGACCACGTTCAAGTTACTATGTGCTAAATTTAAATTATGCCAAATTAACACGCCTTCAAGATAATCAGGAAATGGGCTAGAGAAACTATTAGCATGCATATACAAGCGACCATATCAAAATATGCTTATTAAGTCCAATTAGACTAAAAGTAACCCTATGATTTCTTTTTCCTGATACCTTTCAAACATATACCAAAAATCACCTGGAGCACTAAATTCTTCTTAAATTCAAGATTCTCATGAGGTCACTTGTTATTGAAAATAGTTTATATTAATTCACTTTCTTCTAGCCATCAAATATACGATTACATTCTAATCGTTTGCAGCTGAAAAATTGATTATTAAAAAATTCCAGTAATTGGCTCAGTTGAATCATACTTAGCAAAACATAATTATGAAGTAAAACACTTTGGTGGCTAGAGACTCAGCCGAAATAAGTCTCAAGTGCAACGCTTAGCAAAATGTAGTGAAAAATTAAAGGCAGATAGCAGTTGACAGAGAAATTGCAATCATGTAAATGAGGATAGGAATAAAACTGGAATAACTAAAATGACTACTCCCCTTTACTTCTCACTTTCGCTGCTCTCGGTTGTGCTTTGATAGAAGATCGTGACATGAGTTTGTCTGCTGATAACAACGTCGTTTTCCTCCTCCCCCAGTCATATTCAATCTGGGAAACATGATGATCAATGCTCCATCCATTAGATTATCAGAAATGCATGTGCTAGAAGCATTGCATCTATCTCTTGCACATAACCCAACCACGAGCTTGGGGTGCCTTTAATGATTTGAGGTCTTAGAGCTTTCCTCGAAGGATAAGAAAACCATAAGCAGGCCTCTAATACGTGAGGACTCATAGGCTTGCTTTCAACGATTGGAGGGTTTTGGAGCTAGCCTCGGATTGGTGAGGACTTATAGCCGTATCAGCAATAGAACCTGATGTTTGCGTGGTTTGAGAATGACAAGGCTAGTAAATGGGCCTCGATGGTGATCATCCCTGTCGTAAGCTTGACGGTGGCCACCAGAACTACGATCGCATGAGGACATAGTTGCTAAAGTGTTGAAACGATCTCAATTGCTCCCTGATTCCCTTTTCCCTTGATGTAGCTCTTGAAGACCCAAGTATTGCACAAAGAATTGGTAAGGGATCCAGATGAGGCATTTTATTGAACATTTTCGTTCCAAACTGGCCATTAGAGAAATGAATTCCAAATCACCCAATATTAATCCGAACTCAAGCATTCGAGACCGATCCAAAATAGTATTTCTCCCTTCGACGTAGTTGTTGAGATCGTGGCAAACTCCGGTGAAGTTTTGAAAAATCATTGTTGATTTCTACTATGTTCGCCATCATGGATCTATTGTCTTTGAATTTGCTGGATCTAAATTCGACCAACCACAGGTCTAAAGCAAGCCTCTAGTGGAGTGTACGGGATTGCAAGGGGCATCCACGACCATCAACACAACTCGAAAGCATGGAGGGCATATAGTTGGCATCGGCCTTTTCCCAGGTTTTCTCTAGGATTTTCGAAGTTTCAATGGATCTTGTTGGCCGAAAAATTAAAAGTCCAGAAAGAAGGTGCTCCAGCAGCAAATCGTAGCAGCATTAGTTGTAAATGAATCTTGATCAGAGTGGTTGACCTTCACAATCTTAGGTTGAGAAACTGTTGGAAGAACTTTTTTCTTTTGAATAATTGAAATATATGAAAGACTAAATCCTCTTTATTGGTATGAGTCCCCAGCCACCATTGCTTTGACCTGCTGGTTCTAAATATTGAAACAGAAATCAACTTTTTCCTTCAGTCATCCATTTTTCTTCATTCTGTTGCCAGATCTCCCATTCTCTCAATTTTTTATTTCGTTGGAAATCAATCTTTGCACAACATGGTTTTTCGATCAATTTCCCACAGACGGCGCCAAATGATGCGGATTGATTTTGTCCACCGCTCCTTCGATCAGCCATGCCCCATATTTGATCACCTTAAACCTTCTTAAACTTTTGATACCTACAAAAGGAGGCGGGAATTCTCCCCGTTTTACCTCCGGCGTGAGAATCAGTACACGGGAGGAATATATATATAAATATTCTTAAGAGATATATTCATATAGAAAAGAAGGGGAGAGAGAGAGAGAGAGGTAATTTTTTGTCACATGTATGGAGTCCTCGAATTCGGGTATTTATAGGTCTCAAATCATAACCGCTCATTAAGGAATGATAGGCATTTATTTAGGGATAACTACCGCCCATCAAGGAATAATGATAATGGACGCTAATTAAGGAGTAATAATCGCCCATTAATAATAGAGTTACCATGTGGATAAGATTTCTCTCTTGTCGCGTGTCAATAACTGATTGCATGGGATAACAGATCGTCCATCGTATATCGTGGTCGTTGATAGTTAGGTCGATCGTGACATAAGTTGACCATTAACACACTACCACAGGGTGATCGAATCGAATAACCATAGGTCGTAATCGAATGTCCATAGGTCGTATCGTAGGTATTATTATGGTGAGTATCAACATCTATCTAACATAAATACACAATTTTTTAATACCAGAGTTTTTGCCAGTGAAATAGAACTGAATCGACTAAATGCCCTTTTGATAGGGCATCTATTTTTACTTTTTGTATGAAAATAATAAGGAATCTTTTTGAAGTCAGTATTCTTTGAAATTTCTTTTAATTAAATAAAATACTTTCAAAAAATTATACAAGAAAGTTAAAAAATAACTGTATTAATAGAAAAGAACTAGGGGAAGGAATATACCGTGTCCGTGTGATATGGCGGTGATTTAGAAAAATCGCTCTCACCAATATTTTGTTAAAACGTTGTCTTTGGACGTCGTCAAATGCATCAAACCTTATTGTTAGACGCGTAACAACGTGTACCCTTTACAACTTTTGTACCCACGCGCCCCTAACTCACGCTCCACCACGCTGTGATGCCACAGTTTTTTCTTCTTCTTTATTTTCATATATGCATTCCCGTTATTACCCTTTTCTGGAAATGGAACACCAAAACTGCCAATACCGTCACATGACTCACATTCAAGCATTTCACCGCGGTGCACTCCACCCGTCTTGGATCGGGGTGGACTGCCTCGATTGAGTTTACAAATTTACACTTTGAGAGTCACTATTTCAAAATAATGTAATTTATAATAATAAATATTTGAAAAATGTGTGATTAAAAAATAGATATTTTTTTTATGTGTAAATTATTTTATTAATAGAATGTGATTGATAATAGAATGATTTTATCGTATCCAGACTAATATTGAGTTTTTTTAAAAAAATTAAGTTTTGAACAATGGGTGAAAAATAATATTTTTATTTCACACTTTCATTTTCCATCAAGTCGTTTATAAAGAAATAAGATTAGAATTTTGTTTTTATATCATAAAAAGAAATTAAACGAACATTAAATTTCACGTGATCGAGAGGCGAGAGCAATAATTTCTTGACCTGGTACAACTTTACGCAATCGCCATTTTGCACGGCACTTGACAACTCGCTCTCTTTAAAATTTTTCTTTTATCGTTTTATAAAAAAATAGAGAGAGAGAGATTTGAATATAGAATTAGACAATCAAGCTTGAATCAATATCAATATACTCCTAAAAAGACGTGACATATTATAGGAACTTGTAGACAATTCTACGCGTCACAATATTTTTATGAATCTTTTGCTACGTGAACGACAAAGTTGTCAACGTGTATATGTGACGCGATCCCTTTATTTCAAACATCATATTATTATCAAAATCAACACTTACATCTTACCTTCTATTCTGAATATCTAGATCTAGATGACTTGACGATGAGGTAAATGAGATAAAAATGATGATGCAGTATTTATTGTAAAAAAAATATCTAATATGATATTCATTTGTTGACAATTACTACTTACTAGACACATTGTACAATAAATGCTGCACTTTTGTGTGATCCATCTCCTATATTTCCTCT
Source organism: Ligustrum vulgare (assembly GCA_963555705.1). NCBI lineage: Eukaryota > Viridiplantae > Streptophyta > Magnoliopsida > Lamiales > Oleaceae > Ligustrum > Ligustrum vulgare. The sequence continues at coordinate 3,459,031 of OY743180.1, forward strand.
CGAGATGTTAACGAGCTAAGCCGAAGATCAAGGCTTGAGTGTGACTCGAGTTTTTTTTGGCCCTAGTCGATCCGAGCCAAAGCTCGTCCCCAAAAATAGGCTCAACTTGAGCTTTAAGCTCGAGCTTTTGCAAGTTGAGTTGGAACAAGTCTCGAGCTTTTAATGTTTTTTTATTTTTATAACAAAAATTCATAAATTTGTTATTGAAAATATTTATATACAACGAGATGAGTCGAGCTCGCCAATGAATTTCAAGGCTAGAGCTCGCATCAAGCATTTTGGACGGACAATTTTTGGCTCAAGCTGAGCCGAGTCAAAGCCCGTTTTTTATTAAAAAAAAAAAAAAAACTCGACTCGAGCTTTAGCTAGAAATCTCAAGTTGCGAGCTAAGTTAAGCTAGAACTTTTTTCAAGCAAAGTTCGAGTGGCTCGAGCCAGTGCGCCATTTTGCCATTCCCAATTTCCTCCTTTCACACCCTTTCTTAGAGATGTCAACGAGCCGAGCCGACATGCGAGACAAATATCAAGGCTCGAGCTCGATTCAAGCTTTTAGAGGTCGAACTCTTTTTGGCCCGAGCCTAGTCAGAGCTCGTTCCCAAATATAAGGCTCAACTCGAGCTTTTCCAAGCCGAGCCAAGTTCTGAACTTTTAATTTTTTTTTTTTTTTATAACAAGAATCCATAAATTTTTTATTGAAAATGTATATATATATAACAAGTTGAGCCGAGCACGTGGTCAAAATTTATGACTCAAGCTCCCGTCGAGCTTTTTGAGCGGATTTTTTTTAGCTCAAGTCTAGCCGAGCCAAAGCCGATCTCTTAAAAAAAAAGCTCGAGTTTCGAGCTTTGACCCGAAATCTCGAGCCACGAATCTAGCCAAGATCTAGCCAAGTCCGAGTTTTTTTCGAATCGAGCCCGAGCGGCTCGAGCCAACGAACCGTTTTGCCATCCCTACCCCTCTCTTCACTTTTTCTTCTATTTTGTCAAATCAATTTTTGTCTACATTATTTCAACAAGTTTTACAAGTAGGATTAAGCTTTCTTCTTTAACTTGTTTGTTACTTTTTTACCGATAGAAATAATGACAGAACACAGAAGCAATTATCATGTGAGTGGCTATGTTCTTTAACACGGTAGTTAATTTATAAATTGTTTTTTTAATCATTTTTTAGATAAAATATGTGATTAAAAAATAATTAAAAAAAATATGTTATTTATAAATTATAATAATTGCATTAAATAACAAAAATGAAAAAACATTTACTACATCTAGTGATTGATGTGATTGTGTGGTTGAAAATTAAAAAAAAAAAATAGATTTATGTGTAGAATATTTTAATATTGAAATGTGTGATTAAAATTGAATATTATAGTAAAAATAAATATATTTTTTTTTAATGAATACAAAATAGGGGCTTATTATGTGATGATGATTAAATCTTTATGTTAACTATATTTGGTTAATAAATATTTGACTACGATATAATTAACTATTTGGTTAATATTTAGTAGTTCAGTATGAACACATGATGTTAAGAGTTAATACAATGTCGTTAACTATTTGATTAATATTTATTTGGTTAATAAATGTTTGATTACAATATGGTTAACTATTTGGTTTATGCATGTTTGACTATTTAAGTTTACATTTGGATTATATTTGAACTACTATTATATTTACCTAGGTTTATTAAATTTTTTACTATTTATTTTTTAAATAAAATAGTTAAATTAATTTTTATAGCAACAATTGAATGTATATTTTTAAAATTATTTTATTTTTCTTGTAAGTAAAAACAACAATTATTTTTAAACTTATTATATAATGATGCTTAAATCTTTATATTATTTTAATTTACAACTTTTTCACTTAACTTTTTTATATTATATTTGACCATTGCTTGTACTTTGTATCTTTTTGTAATTAGAAATTTTAATTTTAAATGATTTATAAATTCATATACGACTATTGCATTTGTATATTACATGTTATTTATACTGTACATTCGATCTCTTACTATATTTGCCTAGATTTATTGAATTTTTTATGTTTATATTATTTTTTTTATTTTTAAATTAAAACAGTTCATGTATTTTTTTTAAAATTTTTCTCCATTTTTCTGTGAGTACAAACAAAAAATATTTTCAAACTTATTATGTAATAATTATATCCTTATGATGTTGCGGGATGTTGATCACTCTGTAGGGCTGTGTAATGGTTCAATATTAATTGTTAAAAAATTTCGAAATCACATTGTTGAAGTAAAATTACCAGGTAGCAATATTGCAAGGTATACATTCTTTATTTCGAGGATGAACTGACACATTTTAGGCTGTGTTTGATTTACTGTCATTTGCTTGGAAAATGTCAAATCATGAAAAATATTTTCTACCTCATGTATTTGTTTGATGTTTGATTGAAAAATATTTTTTAAGGTACAACCAATTAAGACACACTTAACTCATTGGAAAACATATTTTTTTGTCACGTTTGATCATTTTTGTTGTTGCTAATTGACTTATTTTTTTTAAATTTAAACATTAATATTATCAAGTAAAAATGAGTGAAAAATAAAAAAATAATTATTTGATTAAAATAGCTAAATTTTATTTTATTTGTCAGAGAAAATAATATCAATCAAACAACAAAAGTAGGAAAATTTCTTACTTTTTCATCTGAAAACTTAATCCAATCAAACACTTTCAATTGACATTTCCTAGGAAATTTTTTTTCAGGAAAATTAATTTCTAGAAAATATTTTCTTATCATCAATTTTTCATCTTTTCAATCAAACATATGCAAGATTGCCTTTCAAGTTCAGAGGCGACAATTTCATTTGATAGTTTCGTATGCTATGAATATAAATAAGAGTTAAGAGAAATCACTTTTCAAGGTCAGTCTTTATTTAAAAAAAGTCTGTTTTAATATATGGATAGTTATACTTTGTAGAATATAGAGTGACGAATCGCAATGGTTTGAAGATGATCATTTGTAACAAATATTGAAAAAAAAACAAACTCAACTATACGAATGTAGTTTATATAGACGTTTTTCAAAATTTATAGTGAAAATATTGCAAATCTATTAATTACAGTATCATTTTATTATTTTTTTATCTATTTCATTATACACATGTTTGACATATAATTTAAAAAATTTAGAAAATATTGTAGTCACAATTATATATTTTGACATAATATCTTGCATCGCACAAGTGATACACTAGTTGGTATTTAAAAGTGAATAAAGTCTATTCTCAAGCTCAGATAGAACAATTCTTTAAAAATGTGGGCCTGGTCAGAATCCTTAAATTCCGAAGTTTTGCCATCCGTTGTAATAATGCGCATTTAGAGGGGTTTTAATGGAACTTCAATAACTTAATAAACTTTTTAATTGATCTTAAATTTAATTAGTAATAATTAACTATTAACTAATATATTATTAAACTGGCATCAGACCAAATCCCAAACAACTTGGGAGAGTAGTAAAAGAAAGCGTTCAACTCTCTGCCTCTCTCATATTTCTCACTTTTTTTCTTCATTAATAAAAACACGTTACTTTTCCAATTTTTATTATAATTTTTGTATTTGTATTTGTATTTGGAGCGGTGAATATACAAAGCTCATTCTGCTGTCAGATCTTTATTATTTTCTGTTCTATTTTCTATCAGAACATTTAAAGAAAATCAAATACTTGTAAATAGTAAGCGGGAGATCTTTTTTTTGAAGAAATAATCAAATTGAAGTGAATTTTTTCATTCTTTAACTGGAGGAGGCAGTGTTGGTTTGATCTGCTTCTTGTGAACATTGTTGGTTCCTTGAGGATTTGATGGCTGATTATTAAAGCACTGGAGATTCTGATCCGTTTGAAGTTATTTTGAAAATGGTATATATTTATTTATTTATATTTTTTTTCTGATGCTTAATCTTCATCTTTGAGGCTTGAGATAAGTTGATCTGTGGTTAATTCAATAAAGGTTGTCTTTTTTATTGTTTTAAATGTTGATGGATTAACATGAGTGTATTTCTTTTACTACCAATATTAACTTACGATCTATCGGGTTGAATCTTATTCGTGGTATATGAATTTTTGTGAAGTAATTTCTTTCTGTCCAGCCTTTTGCGTGTGTGTGTGTTGGGGGTGGGGTGGGGGATTGGAGGGGTGGATCCCTGGTTTTAAGTTGGAATTAAAAGGTTTGATTTCTATTTACTTGAAGAGCAGACAATGTACTAGAATGTAGTAATTAATGAATTTGTTCGATGATTAAAAGGTTTGACTTCAATTTACTTGAAGAGCAGACAATGTACTATAATGTGGTAATTAATAAAATTTGTTCAATGACAGCCCGAAATCAACTTTTCATGTCATTCGCGTTGAAGATAATATCTAAATTATATACATTTGGCTTGACCTAAACCTTAAGCTTTTAGATTAGTTAGTTCAACATTTACAACTGATATACAAGTAATTGCTCGCAATGTAATGATTGATTGTGGAAAGATTTTTTTAGCGCTGGTTCTAGTTTAAAAATTCTGTAAGTTCCAAGGTCATCACCTCAAAGTGACACTCGGGAACTTTTTTCTCCTGAGTGGAATTGGTGGGGATCTGCAGCCAACTGGTTAATTTATAAAAAAATGATATGCATAAAGAAGAAAAAATTATCATTGTCTTCTCTCTTAGTTTTCTTTGATTATTTAATCCATGGAAAATTGCTTTGTTGTGATATCTGGCAAATTTGACCTGGACGGAAGCATTGGTGCCATGCTCGTTATGAAGAAAACTTATGCATGTGCATATATTTGAAACCAGCATGTTATCCTTAGCACATAATTCATAAAAGAAATTACTTCCATACAATTAGTGTTTGTTTGGGGGAGATTAAGTGAAATGGAAAATGACTTTTAGGAGAATATGTGGTGATTGGTAAAAAGTAGGAAAAAATTGCGGTTTCATTTGCAAAATTATTTTATTGGGAGAACTTGTTAAAAAGGAGAGTGAGGAAACATGATTTTTAAATAAGTTGTGCCAAACAAGCAATTTGATAAATAATTTTGATGGCCCGGTTAATAATCAATTGGTGATTTTAAATCTGCAAATAATGTAACTGGCAACTTGTAGTCTGAATTTTAATAATGGACTTCCCTGGACTTGCTGTATCATTTTCTTCTATCTTTTCCTTTCTGGAAATTGCTGTTCATTACTCCATACTGAATACTGTTCACTGAAATTTCGTAGGTTGCTTCAGTCAGTTTAGGGGTTGGGTCTTTTGTTTGGGTGGAGGATGCTGATGAAGCCTGGATAGATGGGGAGGTTGTGGCAGTCAATGGTGAAGACATCAAAGTCCTTTCTACATCAGGGAAGATGGTAGGTTGTCGTCGGAAAATGATGGTTAAATACTTACTACGTTTTGCACTTCCATTTTCTATTTCTCTTGTGGAAATCTTCAGGTTCATTTTATTGTAATTGGGAGAGAGAGACATGGAAACTATCTCTTTGCATTAGTTATTCCCATGATATGTTCTTTTAGTTATATTGTCCTGCTAATTAAATGTAGCTGTTAAGGGTTGAATGAATTTAGGACCCATCTAATTTTTCTACTAAGATTTTCTACAGGTTGTTGTTAAGTCATCCAATGTCTATCCCAAAGATGCCGAAGCCCCACCATGCGGAGTGGATGATATGACAAAGTTGGCATATTTGCATGAACCTGGAGCTCTACACAATTTAAAATCTAGATACGACATCAATGAAATTTATGTATGTTTCACAATTTCTTATTCATTTTGAGGAAAATCTTCCCTCTCATTCTTCTCTCATGCGTCAACCCAGATAATTTTATAAGCTCTTTGACTTGGATGCGTTTGCAGACTTATACAGGAAATATATTAATAGCTGTGAATCCCTTCCAAAAATTGCCTCATCTATATGATAGCCATATGATGGTGCAATATAAAGGAGCGGGCTTTGGTGAGCTAAGTCCACATCCATTTGCTGTTGCAGATGCTGCATATAGGCATGTATTTACTTTAGGTTGACCTTTTGTGTTCATACATATTACACAGCTAATTAAGGAATTGTTTTGTGGCCACAGACTCATGATGAATGAAGGAATAAGTCAGTCGATTTTGGTTAGTGGCGAGAGTGGGGCCGGTAAAACAGAAAGCACGAAACAGCTCATGCGTTATCTTGCTTACATGGGTGGACGATCTGCAACTGAAGGAAGGACTGTGGAACAAAAAGTTCTTGAGGTAATAAATCTTGCTTTTTACTTGGTGCATTAGCATAGATTAGAAGCATTATTCTGGGAATTTGAGTATTTTACCTTTGGTTCACATATTATGTTACATTTTCTGTTCTTGTAGTCAAATCCTGTTCTTGAAGCATTTGGTAATGCAAAAACTGTGAGGAATAATAATTCAAGGTATAGAAATTCAGCATTTGCAATATGACATAGGATTTGTTGCAACCTCTATCTTATAATAAAATTCTTAATTTTGTATTCCATCAACTAATATTTTGCATACCACGATAATTACAGCCGTTTTGGTAAGTTCGTTGAGCTTCAATTTGATCAAAGGGGTAGGATTTCTGGGGCTGCTATCAGAACTTATTTGCTTGAGAGATCTCGTGTTTGTCAAGTGTCTGATCCTGAGAGAAACTATCATTGTTTCTACATGCTCTGTGCTGCACCACCTGAGGTAATGGGTTTCTGTTCCATTTTCTATCTTTATACTTTTACAGAATTTCACATTCGATCATCTCATCTCAGATGCTCCCATTCACCAGAGATAAGATCTAGTAGGACACATTTGAAGAGGGTGAGGTAGACCAGAATTAACTAGGTCCCTTGAGATTGGGAAGGATCTATTGCATTTGAAGTTTGAATAAATGTAGTGAATAAGTACTCATGTAGCAGAAACTGAATTTATTGGGAATAAGACCTAGTTTGTTCTTATTGACCATCTCATCTCAGAAATCAGAGCTTCCTTGATGTGATGAATTTGTTAGTTTATTTGTCATAGAAGGAAATGAGAAACTGGTTTTCCATTACATTCTATACGCATTATGCTTAATCTCTGGAAGTAATAGAATTTTCATTGATTTTCTATTCCGTCTTCTCGGCGATTGATATTAAGCAATACATTAACATGCCAGTTATTTATCTCAAGGCAGTTTCCCACATCAAAGATTTTATTGCTTGGTTGCAAAACTTGTCGATGAAGATTGCTTCGTCTTCTTTATTTACTCACATCAAGCATTCCTGCAGTAACCCCAAGATTCTTTCTGAATTCTCTCTTTTTGCTACTGCTCTATATAGCTGATTGGCTGCTAAGTGAATTATAAATGGGTTCACATCGTTCTCATTTCTTACTCTTAAACATATATTGTATCCCTGTTGTTTGTACTGCTCCATGGGATTGAATTATGAGTTTGTCTGTTAATGTCTACATGGTATCACGTCTCCAAATATTAGTTCAACACATCCTTCACTTAAGTCATTACATTTCTTTATTTTCATGTGAATTTAGTTTGAAAAATCTTTATTTATGCAGTCTCTTATGTTTCCGACTTAATTCCATATTAGTCTCTTTTTTTATTTTTAATTTCAGGATATTAAAAAATTTAAGTTGGGCAATCCAAGAACTTTCCATTATTTAAATCAATCAAATTGTTACGATTTAGACGGGCTTGATGAATCCAGAGAGTATATAGAAACAAAGAAGGCAATGGATACTGTGGGAATAAGTTCAGAGGAACAGGTATAAAGGACAGTTGATTTACATGCAAAAGTGTTTTCTTGCTAACTCTATTTCATTTTTTGTCTATCAGGATGCAATATTTCGAGTTATTGCTGCAATCCTCCATCTTGGGAACATTGAATTTACAAAGGGGAAGGAAATAGATTCATCCATGCCTAAAGATGAAACATCTTGTTTTCATTTAAGAACTGCATCAGAGCTGTTCATGTAATTGCTAGATTTTGCAAGGCCGTACTTAACCTGACAAGAATAGTTGATAACTTTTCATTCTTACCGCCTGCTAAGTTTGGGAAGATTCAGCTTTTAAAAGTTCAACATTTTGTAGGTGTGACGTGAAGGCTTTAGAGGATGCTCTTTGTAAACGTGTAATTGTCACTCGTGATGAAACCATCACCAAATGTTTAGATCCTGAAGCTGCAGCTGGCAGCAGAGATGCTTTGGCCAAAATTGTCTACTCAAGGTTGTTTGACTGGTAAGCTTCACTTTATGCTTGAAGGAGATCCTCATTAGTTGACGCACATTCCTGACCCAACATACAGTGTTTTATCGTGATTCTTATTAATACTTATAGTTATTGCTTATTTGCAGGCTTGTTGATAAGATTAATAGTTCAATCGGTCAAGACCCTAATTCAAAATTGTTAATCGGGGTGCTGGACATTTATGGATTTGAGAGTTTCAAGACTAACAGGTGCTTAACTGGTAGGCTTTGTCTTCATTTTGACATGATCTGGTCTGTTTTACTCATTACTTAACTTAAATTAAATATAAGTTAAATATTATTTGTTCTTGTCTCCTGTTAATTGGTTCACATATAGGCTTCAGCAATCTTGAATGTTTGTGAAATAGAGAAAGAGACCAGATAATCTTTTAAAAACTTCAGTTTGGTTACTTTCACACTCTGTTTTCTTTTTCTCATTTTGGATTGCTGGGGAAAGAAAAGGAGGAAAGCAGGGGGTGTGGCGGATGGGGAATCAACAATCAGCAAATGCATGGTGCCTCATCTGTAAAATGACATCTTGCTCCTGTCATGGTTATACAAGGATGAATTGCAGTTTCATGCTAGTTTATACTTTATAATGCTAATACTTTTTGTTGCTTTAAAAACGTGTCATTCATTGATAATTTGATCCAGCATATCAACACCTTGTTATACTTGTTACAGGATCTGAAGATCTAAACTTATCAGCATCTTTCTTGACTTCTGAAATACAGATTTATCAATACTTTTGAAATGCAAACTTTTTGGCTTTCTTTTTCACGATTTGTAAATGTTGAACAATTCAATTTCAATGTATGGCTTAACTTTCCCTTCCAGAAGGCGATTATTTCTAACTAATCGCTTATAGTAATCACTCTGAATACTTAATTTTGCACATGTCTACAGTTTTGAGCAATTTTGCATAAACTTGACTAACGAGAAGCTTCAGCAGCATTTTAATCAGGTTTCTTATAAATTCTTTATTCTTCCTTCGTAAAAAGATTTCAGAATTTGTCATTATGCTACAGTTTTGTGATGCTTATGAACTTATATGCCAGCACGTTTTTAAAATGGAGCAAGAAGAGTATACAAAAGAAGAAATTAACTGGAGCTACATTGAGTTCATTGATAATCAAGATGTTCTGGATCTTATTGAAAAGGTTGTATCATCTGTGCTTTCAATTTCCTTGGAAATTCCTTTTTCCAATAGTTTATTTATTTTCTTCTTTAATGACTGATTCTTTACATTCATTTTTTGTTATGAACTCATTGAAGAAAAATAGTCCATCGTCTTATTATATGCATTGTTTTGAGGCTTACGCCTTAAGGCATGTCCCACATGAAGCTTTCATTAAGCACCTCAAACCTTATGCCTTGAGTGCCATTTGTCAAGGTGCATGCCTCAAGACATAAGACTCGGGGCGGCTGTAGTGCTTATTCCTTAGTCTTTCCCTTTCTGGGGTTTTTATTAATGGCCTCAACTTTCTGTGCTAGTTTTTGTTTATGGCAGACTGTTAAAGTTTTTGTGTCTCTTTCTGTTTTCCATTTTCAAAAGGTAGATGGGATTTTCTTTTTCATTGTTTATAAAATTTGTTGATACTATTAAGACTTGGGTTCATCTTAAAATGCCAACCTTGTTAAAAGGAGTTGGCCAAACTGCTATATTTTGGTTAATTATACCTTTTTTTTTAATCGGTGTGAGATGTAAGTTAGAACGCCCCACAAGATAGTGACTCGTTTGAGAATACCAATCTTGAAGTTTGAATGCTCGTTTTAGCTTTAGATGATTGAATTGCTCGTTTGATCTTGAAGGGATGTAATATCATATTAATACTTGGATTTCCTTTTTAAAAAGGTCAGCCTTGTTAAGAGAATTAGCCTAAACCTTTATATGTTGGTTACTTTTCTACTTAACCTATGTGGGACTTTATCCCTTGCCAGACACTTTTGTTTTAGCAATTGTTTATGATCTGGTCCACTTTTTATTGAATAATATTCATGCTTATAATTACTTTTTCTTTTGTTTTGTAATCCTTCAGAAGCCAGGTGGTATTATAGCTCTTTTGGATGAAGCTTGGTAAGTCTTTTCGTAATTACAGGGACTTCTACTGACTATATATTTGACAACTAGCAATTTAATGGTTGCAAATGTCTTGTAGCATGTTTCCTCGATCAACTCATGAAACATTTGCTCAAAAGCTCTACCAGACCTTCAAGAATCATAAGCGATTCACTAAGCCCAAATTAGCTCGTTCTGACTTCACCATCACCCATTATGCTGGTGATGTAAGTTTCTATCATCTGTTTATTGTCCGTATTAGGTTATACATTCAAAAATCTGTATGAACCTGAATATAAACGAGAGATATTGAAGAGAATGAATTATCTGTATGTTTTATATGTCAGGTAACTTATCAAACTGAGTTGTTTCTGGACAAAAACAAGGATTATGTTATCGCTGAACATCAAGCACTCTTGAATTCTTCTAAGTGTTCCTTTGCTTCATGTCTTTTTCCACCTTCAACTGAGGAGACCTCCAAACAATCAAAATTTTCTTCAATTGGCTCTAGGTTTAAGGTTTGTAATTCATTTATTTTCTTATCACGTCCCTACCCTTTTGCCCGGTAAATTGAGCTATGACCCTTTTTGCAGCAACAATTGCAATCTCTGCTTGAGACTCTAAGCGCTACTGAACCTCATTATATTCGCTGTGTGAAGCCCAATAATCTTCTTAAGCCAGCTATTTTTGAGAATCATAATGTCCTGCAGCAACTACGTTGTGGGGTAAGAAGTACATTTATTTCATTGGTTGCTTGTGCATTTTTAATATAGCAGCTCAGCTTCCTGCACGTGAGTTGTTTATGCTCATTATGCATGTCCATCCAGGGAGTCATGGAAGCGATTCGGATAAGTTGTGCAGGATATCCTACAAAAAAACCATTTTATGAATTTGTTGACCGTTTTGGCATCCTTTCTCCTGAAGTTTTAGCGGGAAGGTATGCCATAATTACCTTGTACTTTTCCCTCATGACATATAAATGAAGCTTACTTTGCCCCTATAATTGAATTATGGTAGTACGGACGAGGTCACTGTATGCAAGAGGCTTCTGGAGAAAGTGGGACTTGAAGGTTATCAGGTAATGAATTACTTTCTCGGACAGTAGAATATGTATCTGTTATGAGCTCTTTTTGGAAACTCTATTATCAATATAATCCCCCTTAGTAATAATGATCCTATGGAAGTGTTGGATCAGTTAACCTTAATTGCTAATATCTAACATTTTGCATTAATGCTCTTAACAGATGTTATTAAAACTTTCCGAATCTGCGAAGTTTCATCTGTAAATTGCATGAAGCGGCATTTTATTTATTTATTTATTTATTTTTGCAGATTGGTAAAACAAAAGTGTTTCTGAGGGCTGGTCAGCTGGCAGAGCTGGATGCTCGTCGGACTGAGGTGTTAGGAAGATCTGCTAGCATTATTCAGCGGAAAGTTCATTCTCACATGGCTCGAAAGAGTTTCATATTGTTGCGTCAATCAGCAATACGGATCCAATCTGTGTGCAGAGGTACTTAAGTTGGTCAATATGTTTCTATATTGATGGAGGTACCCACAAATATTGAAAAGTTTTTGTTGGGTTTCCCTTTGATGTTGCAGGAGAACTTAATCGGCAAGTTTATGATGGCATGCGAAGAGACGCTTCTTGTCTGAGGATTCAGAGAGACTTGAGAATGCACCTTGCTCGGAAAGCGTACAAAGAACTCTGCTTATCTGCTGTTTCAATACAGACAGGATTGCGTGGGATGGCTGCACGTGACATGCTTCGCTTTAGAAGGCAGACAAGGGCAGCTATTGTAATCCAGGTAAAATTGTCTTCCAGAACTCAACTCTAGAAGACATAAATTGCGTTTTGGATTTTGGTACATGATTCACGAACACCATAATTTTTTTTTTCTAAACGCGTTATTATCTCTTGAATGTATTTATATCTTAAGAGGAATATTACTTGTGCTAAACTGGAAATTTTGATGACTCACTCCTTTGACTACAGAGTCGTTGCCGGAGATTCCTAGCCCATTCAGAGTATATGAAGCTGAAGAAAGCTTCAATAACAACACAAAGCGCATGGAGGGCAAGAGTTGCACGTAGAGAACTGCGCAAGCTGAAGACGGTTACCTCTCTCTCTCTCTCTCTCCTTCCCTTCCCTTGATACCACCCTCCAATTCTCTATATCTCGCCCTATATCTGATTTTTTATTTTATTTTTTTTCCTTTCAAATTCTGTGCTCCTGATGGAAATTTTTCTGATACATCTTTCTTTAGTTATGTTTTCCAGTTGCTATGCTGTTGAAAGATTTTAAATTTACGTGTTTATTATCACCTTAGTGACTATTCAGTTGATGGCATTTGAACTAAGAATTCTATGTTCTCTTCTTGCCGACTTAGATGGTGGAAATGAATCAATTAAAAGTTGAGGGGTTAAGGTGATACTTCAAATATGACTCATTCACAATGAATGCTTGTAGCACTTGAGTTAAAGCATTCAGCTACTCAAGCATTTTTGACTCCTTCATAAAGGATTTATGGAATTGTTCAGCTATGAAGCTTACAAATCCAGCGATTTTCTTTTCCTTTCTCTAAAAGGATTAACTTACCTGAAATGCGGTTGACATTTTGACACAGCATGGTTGGGGGTCGAACCATCTCAATTGCTCCTCTTTTATTTTCAGGCATTTAAAGTTATTTTAACACATTATCTGTCATTGTACCATAATTTTCATTAGGAAATAATTGTTTAATTTTTCTTTTTATTTTTCATGGAATGCAGGCTGCCAGAGAAACCGGAGCTCTCCAAGCTGCTAAGAATAAATTAGAGAAGCAAGTTGAAGAACTGACCTGGAGATTACAGCTGGAGAAACGAATGAGAGTACGTAAACCTTCTGAGCTTCTTCTTTATTAGTTGGGAAAATTTTCAAGTTGGTTTTTAAAGTAATATAATTTTCAATTTTTTTTATGTGTCAGATTTTACGTGTGATTTTAATTGTAACTTTGAGATGAACATAATTCTTCCAATGCGAGGTATCATATCTGAAAATGTTTCTGATCCTACAAATTATAAATGCACAGTCAAGTATTAGCAATAATGCTGAATGGAACTGAAAAGAAAGAAGATAAAGTTTTGCAAGACAAATCAAGAACCCATACTTCCACCTTTGCATGAAACCTTCACAGAGAAATAGAATTTTAGAAAAGAAAGATAAAAAAATCCTTGCAAATGTTTCACCTGGTTCATTCTGTTAGGTGAAAGTGGAGTTTGCAATGCTTTTGAAGCTAAAATTAAGAAATATTATTTGGGTATACATGTATTTAATTTTCTTTTTCTTTTATTTGTGTGTGTGTGTAATTATTGAAATCTGTTTTTGTTGTTTTTTAAAATGGTTCAAGCCTAAGACTTATCACCATATTTTCAATCAGCAATAAAATAAGATACGCATATCATGAGAAAAGCTTTCAAGTCATTTGTATTCTTCTTAACATAGTACCAAATGATCCATGTGGCAGCTCATTTTTATCTTTTATCTTTTTTTTTTTCCGGTGGTCTATGCATCTACATTCAATTAATGAAGGCTGATCTAGAAGAAGCAAAAATGCAAGAAAATTCAAAATTGCAATCAGCTTTGCAAGAGCTTGGGCTTCAATTTAGAGAAACCAAAGACATGCTCACGAAAGAAAGAGAAGCAGCAAAAAGGGAAGCCGAGCAAGTCCCAATAATTCAGGAGATCCCAGTTATAGACCATGAAATGACAGAGAAGCTTAATGCAGAAAATGAACAACTCAAAGTAAGCTGATTGAAATTTGGAAGTGTTTCTGGTAAAGAGTTGGTTTAATAAATCAACTTTGCTACCCTCACAATGAGGATGACAATTAGCTTACGTGGCACGATCCTTTTTTTCACACATCACATTATCTTTTAAATCAACAACAACAACACTTCCACATCACATAATTGTCATCTTTATTGTCAAATTAATTGTGCAAGTAGATTAATTCTTAATGTAGAATGAAGTTACTGAATACTTGTTTTGTTGGTGTATTCATTTTTATGACTTATTGCAGGCCTTTGTTAATTCTCTGGAAAAGAAAATAAATGAAACAGAGAAAAAGTATGAAGAGGCAAACAAACTTAGTGAGGAAAGATTAAAGCAGGCTATGGAGGCAGAGTCGACGATTGTTAAGTTGAAGACTGCTGTGAACAGGTTCTGTTCTAACTTTTACGCCACCAGTAGTTATTAATGTTCAAATTGGGTTTTCTTGCGATCTTTTGTGACAAATATTTTTTATTCTCATCTTTTATTTTCTATTTTCTTGTTAATTATTGTTCTTCACTATTTACAGGCTGGAAGAAAAAATCTCTGACATGGAAATTGAGAATAAAATTCTTCGGCAGCAGACCTTGCTTCCTGCTAAAGGAATGTCAGAACATCCTTCTGCTTTAGTAACCAAGGTGATTACTTGTCAGGAAAATTCAATGTGCATCTCTTGTAATTTCACTAAATCAGTAAATCTCACATTATTCTGTTGAAACACGTATGCAGATATTGGAAAACGGCCACCATGCCAATGAAGATACCGGAACCACTGTACTAAACTTTTATAACTACCAATTTTGAACTTTTTAAGGTAGGTTGTTGGAATCTAATTCCAGTTCTCTGTTAATGGATAAAAACTATTTATGCAGGAATCGCAACATACTCCAGAAAAAACTTACGAGACACCTGACAGCAAACCAAAGAGACCCCCAGTTGATCGGCATGTATGGGCTTCTAGAAACTGTGGTTTGTTTCGTTTGTGTTGACATAAGTTCTTGGTTGACTAAACGGAAACGATCTTGAAAACTGGTACAGGAGGATGTTGATGCCCTCGTGGATTGTGTCACGAAAGACGTGGGCTTCAGTGAAGGCAAGCCAGTTGCAGCTTTCACCATATACAGATGCCTTTTGCACTGGAAATCTTTTGAAGCTGAGAAGACAAGTGTATTTGATCGGCTCATACAAATGATGGGTTCAGCCATCGAGGTAATTGGATAACTTTGTATTAATCTCATTATTCTTCTCGATTAGAGAATCACAAGATTTTTGTTATTTAAAAAATGATGATGTAATAGCGACCCAAAAAAATCAAAATTTTATAATAAATTCATATCTTGTCTTGGGTAATAATATCACATTTGCCTTAAGCTATTTGTGAAGAAATTTATTTACAATGTTTTTGGTAACTTGTTTATAAACAAGTTTATAAACAACATATTTTCCCGAACTATATATATTTTCCAAAATCACTTTTTAACCACATATTTTATCTCAAAAACAACAAATTCTTTGTTTATAAACAAAAAACTTTTACCAAACAGAGGGTATATATTTGGTGGCTGTCATGTTCAAATATTTTTCATGTGCTACATATTAGATCTATCCAATACTAAAAACATGGTACACAGCACTGATTCATTCTTACTTTCTTAGGCAGAGTCTTGCAACTAATTGATTTATCTCAATTGTAAATGTAATAGGCTAAACATCAGAGTTCCTTTTCCTAGCGTATATATATTAGAGTTGATAGCCAATATGCTTCTTTCGTTGCTGCTTTTTTTTTTTTTTGGAGAGGGGTGGGTGGGGGATTACATTAGAAGCAATATATTAAAATAAACAAAAATCTTAGCAGTTTAGTCACGCATTCTCAGCTTTTGAAGCAATATATGGTAGATCTGTAATTTTCTCCATCCATGATCAAAATGCCTACTGGATTTTCTAGTGATATGGACGAAATTTGAAGTGATACCTCGATATAATTTCAGACATTGCATGGAAATTGTTAATTTGAACTCATGTTGCAAATAAGCGCTTTGCCGTCTCAGCTTCTGTCGAGATTGTTTTTCTATAATTCTGCAATTTTTGCTACACGCATGTCACATTTATTGACGAAGTGGGCTTTTTTTTTTTTTTTTTCTGTTTCTAGTAATGATTTATGGAAGAACAATGTTTTGGTTTCTGTTTTACAGATGGTACCCTTTTCACTATTTTTACTATGTTACAACACATAGTTAAATTTGTAGATATAAATCATGAATTTACTTAGCAAGCAACATTAGGAACTCTTGATATAGATATTGTAGATATTTAAGATGGTTCGTAAACGCAGAACGAAGAAAGCAATGATCACATGGCTTATTGGCTGTCAAATACCTCTACTTTGCTGTTCTTACTTCAAAAAAGCTTGAAAGCTGCCGGCGCACCCGGTGCAACTCCAGTTCGTAAACCACCTCCGACCTCCCTATTTGGGAGAATGACAATGGTAGCAGAATTTTCTTGGTTTCCCCCCTTCTTTTCTCATGAGTACATATGTAATTTTTCATCACTAAACTGTAATAAATTATATTATTGAAAACTTGTATGCAGGGTTTTCGGTCATCCCCTTCTTCTGTCAGTCTTGCTGCGGCAGCAGCTGCTCTTGAAACAGTGCGTCAAGTTGAAGCCAAATACCCAGCTTTGCTTTTCAAGCAGCAGCTCACAGCATATGTTGAGAAAATCTATGGAATTATTCGAGACAACTTGAAGAAAGAGTTGGGATCATTGCTTGCTTTATGTATCCAGGCATGTTAAACTGTTGTTAAATTTTATTTTATTTTAAGATACAAATTTTTACATTGTGCCTGGATGGAACTTATTAGTACTGATTTGGAAGCCTATATATATATTTTAATATTTATGACCATTACAAAGTAAATTAAAGCCTTTTATTTCTGGGGGGATGTATCACTGGTGAAATTCAGGCACCAAGAAACTCGAAAGGAAGCGTGCTAAGAAGTGGACGATCCTTTGGAAAAGATTCTTCAACAAATCACTGGCAGGGAATCATTGAATGCCTAAACACTCTTCTCAGCACACTTAAAGAAAATTTTGTATGGACTTCATTTATCTTGCCAGATTGTGTATACCCTTATTATGTGCTATAAAATGCTAATGGCAGTTGGATTTTCCAGGTTCCTCCAGTTCTTGTTCAGAGGATATTTACTCAAATATTTTCATATATAAACGTTCAACTATTTAACAGGTCTGGGATTTTTTATTTGAAATTTTGTCCTCCAGTGCTTATTTTATCACTGGAAGCTTAGAAATTTGATCCAAATATGTGTGGGATGGTGCAGTCTTCTTCTGCGTCGTGAGTGTTGTACATTTAGCAATGGTGAGTATGTCAAAGCAGGGTTAGCCGAGCTAGAATTGTGGTGCTGCCAAGCAAAAGAAGAGGTAAGTAATTCTTGTTTATTTTCGAATTACTTCTTCCTATCCTTAATTCGTTATCTTTTTTCTCACATCCTCTCGCTTTCTTGAAATATTCTTGGAATTACAGTATGCAGGCTCAGCTTGGGACGAACTCAAGCATATAAGACAATCTGTTGGGTTCTTGGTGAGTTCATCCTTTTCAAAGTGCCATCTTCCCTGGAAACATTAATGTTTATTTATTTTTAAAAGTTATTTATTTACTAATAAGTTCAGCTTTTAAGCTCAGCCAAACATGCTTTTGATCTCCAGCTATGTCACTCCTCCGTTAGCTTCAGCTTTATTCTGTTAAATTTCTATCTGCTGCAGGTTATACATCAGAAGTACAGAATATCATACGATGAGATTGTCAATGATCTGTGCCCTGTAAGTCTTCATCTCACTTCCGCTCTCGGTCCCTACCCGTACCACCACCAAATAACATCAGAAGTTTGTTAGATCATTACATTAAACCAATATTCCAACAAATTTTATGCATTTGCATTAAGATTCTTGTTGATATTGAGTCCGCGATTGGAAGTTGTGTTTGTTAAGGGATAAATCTCATTTTGGTATTTTACCGTAATATTAACCAACATATGAGGCTTGGGCAGTTGGGCTACGCCTCTTAACAAGGATAGCCTTCTGAGATGGAACCCCAAGTCTTATTAGAATTACATTTACTTGAAAATGCCCTGTTGGTTTATTACTTATTTGGAATACCGTACTCGGTTGAGTGCCATTCGACATTCTTCTTCTCATGTCGGAATTATTGGCATTCTCAGATTCTTAGTGTCCAGCAGCTGTACAGAATATGTACTCTTTACTGGGACGACAACTACAATACTCGAAGTGTATCCCCAGAAGTAAGTATTCTTGGCCAAATTATGTGTTTTCGACTATATAAAGTCCTACTAGTTCATGATCAGTGTGAAAGTCAGTGTCCGAAATATTCACGTGGAACTCTGAAACAGGTCATATCTAGCATGAGGGTGCTCATGACAGAGGACTCCAACAATGCTGCGAGCAGTTCATTTCTGTTGGACGATAATTCAAGGTATCGTAATTAACATACTAGCTGCTAAAAATCAGGAATGATGTTCTTGCTAAACATTGTTAGCAAATAACCGCAAACTCGTATGCCGGGGTAGGAGCGGATCCAGGAACTTTGTTCAGCTAGGATAACCGTCCAGTAATTTTTTTCAACTAGGGCAGACTTTGGTCAAATAAATGTATTTTCTAAGTCGCAGTCCAAAAAATATCAAAAAATCTAACAATTTTTTTTTGTTCCAACGGATCCAGCACGGGCGGCGGACCTACCTCGCCATGAGGTAGATCCGCGGGAAAGTTTCATTTTAGTCACTGAAGTTGATATAATTAGTGCCTCATCGGAATATATGATGTGACAATTCCATTTTTCTTGTAATTTTTTGCTGCCTTGTTGGGAAAAAGTGAATTTTAACCTTTTTATTTATGTACTGCAGCATCCCATTCTCGATAGATGACCTTTCCAAGTCACTACAAGTGAAGGATTTCTTAGATTTCAAACCTGCGACCGCCCTTGTGAATAATCCGGCCTTCCAATTCTTACATGATTGAGGTTGGTTAAGGAACCTTCATAGTACCTAAAGTTTTGGTTCGGCTATGCCAGGGATCCGGTATGCATTGTAAATTTATTTTCGATTTTTGTTAAATAGGTTGCCGAGTAGTTATATTCTTCGTTTTCGATAAAATTCTTTCAATTATATTGCATTTGTTTTTTTGCCATATTGGCAGCATTCTTTGAAGGGAGTGTAGGGTGAAGCATGTTTTTATAGTATATGGTAATTGGTGGATTAGAAAACCCCACCATATTTTACCGTGTAATGGTGTTTTTCCGACAAAAGAAATTTGTATGAAAAAAATTTGGTGATGGTTTTGTACATTTCTAAGATGAAAATGGTTGTAATAGTGGATTTTTTTGCTCTTCTTCTGCTGTTTATAAAATAATTTTGCAACTTATCTTAGTTTTATTTTTTATTTTTAACTTCTTGAAAAATACTATTTCAATTTTTCGAATGGTATGATGAAGAGTTCTAGTAACGAGGATAAAGTAAAAAAATGTCCAAAATTGACACACATTGCAATAATAAATTGAACCAGTATTATATAATGAAAAAGCTAAAATTAAAATAAGGTAAGTTTGAAAATTATTTTGAAAAATAATATTTTTCCAGATTCTAAATGGAAAATGGTTATGGTTCTAAATGATTTCTGAAATTATTTTATCCCCCATAAAAGTTGACGGCAAATTTTTATTCGATAACGGTTAGTAGTGAATAAATTTCTAACTTTTTTATGCTTCACTAACATGAGATTTTTATAGCCAACTAGTGATATACACTGTACACATACTATACACGTGATCGTCCAACAATATTTTAAATTTTTTATATTTTAAAAATTTGTGTTTATTAATTATTAATAATTACAAAGTTAAAGTAATAATTATAATAAATATATAATAATATGCTATATTATATTATCAGATATTACAATGAAGAAATTGGAAATTTATTTATATTTATAGAAATACAAATACAATTATAGAAGATTTTGAAATATGACAATATTAAAAGTAACTTGAATCTTGTGTGTACCTTCAGCGAATGACATTTGATCGACTATCTCGTGATATGAAATTTTATGGGTTCAGTGAGGTATTAATAAGAATTTTTAGGTCTGTATTTACGAAATATAAAATTAATAATTGCTAATTTTATTATGATTACTTAGAGAGTACATGATATTCAAGGTATAGCTTCATGGATAGTGTCAATTTTACACTAAGTACCTCTAAAATTCAAAACTTAATCAATTCTTTGGCTATTCTAAAAGAATTTTATTAACATCATAGAAATCCGTATTTTGGGCTCAAAATTCATTTCAAAAGAGACAACATCAATCATTTTGAGTTCATCAATAAAATATGGTTGCAGATGAGAACATATACATATATGTCCTTACTTTAAACTTCTTATATCAATTTCATCGATTGTTTAACTAACGAACAATATAGAATATGTTTTCCCCATAACTTGAGTGTTTTGACTTCCCATTTAAATGTCTATTTCTAAACTTGAAACTTTTACTTGGAGTATCTGTACTTTTTCGTCAAATTGTAATAACAAATTCTTCCATCTTTAGATTGCTCATCTGAAATGAACAAAATATTATGTTTCCTCTAAATAAAAGTAAATTTTTTCTTTCTCACGTCTTAAAAAACGTCAAAATTTACAAATAAAAAATAAAAGTATAAACTATTAAATATAATGGAAAATCATTCTACAAGATCGGGTGAAATAAATGAAGACTCTAGCAAATCTTTGATAACAGTAAATAATATTAAAACAGTCCAATCATAAATCTATCAAATAAGATATCTATTATAATTCTTTTTTCTTTAATCGCCCAAGTAAAAGCTTATATTTGCTTCTACTCCTTGAACTTAACAGTCATCCTATAATATGCACTGCCACTAATTCAATTCTAAGTATTTCTCTTCAAATCTCAGTTGATAGTTCAATAAAAAGTCTATGAAGAACTTGAAATTTATTATTATAAGAAATAAGGAACATTCATAAGAACAAATTCAGAAAATATAAAAACATTATTATCATTTTTAATGAATTGAAAGTGGATTTATTGTCATTCTGTTTCAAAATTAGTTTGCAATTTCAATTGTATCACATTTTTACCGTAATACATTCTACAATATAGAATCAATCGAATTCTTAAAATAATTATAATAGAAACATCCGAATGAGTCAGCTCATAAAATTCAAAATTATGAATCTTTAGATCGTTCCACTTCAAATCAAACATAAACACATAAAACTGAAAACGTGACAATAAAAATATTCATAAAAGCAAAATCAATTATTTAACTTTGCAAAGAGTTATATTATCCAACATAGTTACATATACATAGAAGTTTTTAAAAGACTTTGTACTTGTTCAACTTCACTTCTACATGATTGTAATGTGTAGACTTCAATGAAGCAAATCCAATCAGGAATTTTTCGTTTTCAATATAAACTAAAAAAACCCAACCCACTCCGAGTTTCACGGGGGCACCTTTGCTGCGGTTCTTGGCACCGAGTCATGAAGATTTCCAGCACCTGCGCACATCTATCTATAGAGAGAGATTTAAGGCATGCCAAGATTTAAACATTTCGATTCTCATCTTCATCCACTTTTATTATTACTTTTCTCACACCCTAAAACGAGCAAACAAAATAAGAAATTAATGAAATATTCAAATGAAAAATAAGGAAAGTATTGAATTACATACCTACATGAAGAGATTTCCTAAGAATATGTCCGTGTCCCCATGCATGGAGTGAAAATAATGGAATGAGAATATGAATGATTTAAAATGTGATAAATTGTTTATTTAGGTAAACTAATTGATTAAAATTTGATAATAAAATTTCAAAGAAAATGAACATTAAGGATGAATAAAGAATTTAAAAGATTTGTAGGGTTAATATAGTCCAAAAAAGTTTCTCCTTTTAAGGGCCTTTTAGAATTAGTATAAATATAAATATGCGTTTGAGGCTTTGAGCTTTAAACAGTCACGATCATCTATCTAAGGTGGACAAGTGTTAATGTGTCCATCGTAAGTGTGATTGTGTGTTTCCAATACTCTCTATTGTTTTTTCTATAATTGTTGTGAAAAAATTGTTCCCTTCATATTATTTATTATCCTTGTAATCGATATGAGCCAACACAAGATGTGGGCTCATTTCATTTACGCTTCGTTCAGCTGCTTGAAGCAGTAATTTTTTTTGGTTTATTTGATTTTTTAAGGTAAAATATATAGTTAAAATTTGGAGAGAGAAAATATGTGTGGTTAAAAAGTGGTATGGAAATTGTGTAATTTAAAAATTGTAATCATTACAAAAAAAAAAAAAAAAATCTTCTTACCGAACGCAGTGTTAAGAATATCAATCTTTAAATTTGATTGCTCATTTAAGGTTTAAATTGATCGACTTGCTCATTTGAGCTTAATATGCTTCAATACCTTTTGGATTGTTTTTTAAAGTGGTAACCTAATTAAAAAGAATAGTTCAAATCCTTCAGTACCAATTTAATTGATCCAACCGTCATTTTCAATTTCTAATTTTGCAATTAATCGAGTTTTTTAAAATTCGAGGAGGATGCTTCTTGCGAACCCATATTATTTTTATACTCGATGACATATTTCCTAGTGTTGAGCAACTGGTGCAGGTTGGTGATGATAAACATTAATTATTTTTGCATCATATGTTAGGTAGATATATTTGAATATGTATTTGTACATAATCGCAAAAGTATAATCCACAATCTCATATTTAAATTTGATAGAATATATTATTTTTGGTTAGACTAATCAATATATTCGCATAAGTATAATCCATTAATGTCAAAATTTTCCGAAGTGTAGCTTCAAACGGCTTTTCCATGTGGTCTCATGTGTTTCCACATTAGTCAATCTCTATGCATAAATTCTGGTCGTGTTCCAAAAATATTATATGCATTATTAGATGAAAAATAGTGTAATTAGTTAATAATATATTTAAAACTAGTTATGCGGTTAGTCAATTATACAAAAATATGCATGCAAAAATGTCATGCTTGTGCAACGGAAAATACTCCCACAAACAAAGGCATTTATTCATAATTTTATGAGATATTAATAAGTTGTACTCTACGGTAATTGATAAATTATTTTATTTTTATTTATTCAAATTATTTGTTATATAGTACGATAATCATAAGACCAACTTAACTTGGTTAAGTATATCTAATAAGCTCTTATTTAGTACTTCTTATTCAAAATTTCATTTTTTTTTTCAAAAATAACTACACATTTTATTAATAAAATAATCTATACATAAACTCAAAAAATTTCATACTATTTATCCGCAGAATTTAAAAAATTTATCATTAAAAATCACATTATTTGAAATAATAATGAGACCCAAAAAGGTGCTAAAGGTTCTCAAGATCGATCACCTTATCAGTGCAAACGGTCGAGTCAAAGATTGAACTTGACACTGACCGGTTAGCTCTTAGGCTAATGACCTTCCACTTAGGCTGCGTTTAATTAGATAGATTTTTCATATGGAAAATCATCAAATTTTCTAACTTTGACATGTTTGATTGTAAAGTTTTTCAATGAAATTCATTTTCTTGACAAGGGTCACGTCATTCTCAATTCCTTATTTTCAAGGAATTCATTTTTCAAGGAAGAAGATATTTTATTTTTCATGAAAAAACTTTGATCAATTTCGTCACGTTTAATCCTTTTTATTATAGTTAATTAATTTATTTTTTATTCAAAATTTAACATTATTATTATCAAGTATAAATGTATGAAAAAATAAAAATAAAAAATATTTTTTTTGCTTAAAATAGCTAAATTTTGCTTTATTTGTCATGAAAAATAATGTCAATCAAACAATAAAAGTTGAAATTTTTTTCACTTTTTTCACCTAGAAAATCAAATACATTAAACTTCCAATCCCCAAGAATTCAATTATTTGAAATTCATTTTCTTTATATCCAAATTTCACCATCGCTATCAAACTCACCCTCAATTAGTTATACGTGGATTAACTAATTACTTTCGCGTAATAACTAGAAATATGGTTGTGAGTCATTGTAAAGAGATTGTGACTTAAAAATTGTAGATTCTGTTGGGTGGATTTGTGAATAGTGGCGCCAAATAATGAAAGTTTGTAAATCCGAGCCGAAATTTGGACAGAGTAACGGCAATGAAAGTACAAACAATGAAGAAGAAGAAAAGAAGGACAAAGCCGAGGCAAGAGTTGAACTCTTTGTCCTTAAGTCGAATTTGCCCCGCAACGGTGCCTACAGATTTCGACAATCGACTTCCAAGATACAACAGTTTCACTTGTGTTTGTAGTACTCCAAAATACAAGTACAACGAACCAAATATAGGCTTATGTACTCCAAATGATGCAATGAAGGAAAATCAAAATAAATGAAATGATTTTGATTTAGGAGACAAGTGAGGATGAGAGGTGTTTTTGCATATTAAAAGTGAGGAATATGACACCCAAAGAGTCCTATATATAGATCATGAAAGGGTGTGGACGAAGTGGTTGAGGCCCAAACCATGCACCCTTTCCAAACAATGCACATTTACGAAAAGGTATCTTCTGGCCGGACAACCGTGCGACCGCACGGTTTTACTCAAAAAATCGGATATTAATTTGACGTGTGATCGCGCGGTTTACTAACCGTGCGGTCGCACGGTCAAACATTTTGACCTGATTTTCGTCATTTTCCGTAATTTCTCATTCATCCGATATTGGTTTTCGAAATGTCAAATATACCCTTCAATACATACAGAGAAATCAAAATTCTCTTTCGAGGGCGTTACCCCCGAGGCCCCACGGGGGGCGCTGCCCCCTCGACCCCCGCGATCAGCGCCCCCCGCGACCTGACCGGGCAGGTCGATCCCCGTTTGTGTGCCCCGAAGCGGCGAAGTGGCAAACAATTTTGCCTAAACGGATTGAATCGAGCTTTTGAGTATTAGGCCGAAGTCGACACGAAGTGACTTTAATCGATTTTCAATTCTCGATTTATTAACCAATATCCAACAGATTCTTCACACGCGCGCAAAATGATTTACTCCACGTTTTCGATATGATGAGTTCCTTCGATGATGAGCTTCCCTTAATGACTTGTACTTGGAAAAAGTAGGGCTCTACCTCATTTTAACTTCGGCGTGATAAACAATTAAAACTATAGATAGAAATAATATATAATTGGAAACTTTCGCATGTGAAGAAGTCAATAACTGGAGCCTTCATATGTTAAGGGCATTTATAGGCTAGCTTGATGAGAGTCCATAACGGGATGGAAATCGAAAATTAAGGAGCAAAATCCGATCATTATGGGATAAGATTGAGTTATTTATGGGATAATGATAATCGCTTGTGATTTACGGGATTGTGACGATATACAACCATCATTTGATCATGATGATTGCCCGTTATAGAGTCTAACTCAGCGAAAATAGTGGGATTGGCCATGTGGGCCATAATTTTCGTGTGCCACGTGTCATTCAACGATCAATCGAGGGGTGGTCTCCTGATCGAATATCTTGGGTCTGTTTAGGAATTGTGCGTTCATATAAATATATATATATACTCACCATAATAACACATCCTACAATCTACGAACACTCAACACGATCACTCCGTAACAGTATGTTAGCTCTCATTATGTATCTTGGTCAGGACTTAATTTGGTCATGACCATATTGTTAAGGAGTGATCGTGTCGAGTGTTCGTAGATTGTAGGGCATGTGTTATTATGGTGAGTATCATATATATATATATATAATTCTATGGAAATATTAATGGGTGACATTGTGATGTAGTGCACATTCATTGAGTGATGAAAAAATAAGTATTGAGATATAATCATTACCAAATGAGTGTATGTCACCTCATAATGTCATTTAAAAATGTCCCTTATTAATATCTCTCTAGAATTACTCTTATATTTATGGTTTCAAATTTGTTATAGTTTTTTTCATATAAAATAGGCACAATTTTATAGAAAATGAAGATTGATGCGATGCCTCTCCTCATCATCTTGAAGGGATCAAATGCATGAGAATGGAGTCTTGATGTACGTAGCATTCATGCATCTTGTTAGCTAGCACCTAGAAATCCTAATAATTAAGTACATATTTCCACACCTAGAAAAAATAAAAAATCAAAATCAAAATCGACTCTACCCTATTATAAATAATCTTTAAAATCTTGATTTTGCTCTAAATATATTATATTCATATATACATATTTCATATAATAATACATAAATTAAACAAGATTATGATATTAATTAGTTAATGAAAAACAGTTTCTACTTATAAGCATTAATTGGCACATGCTTATAGTTAAATTTTGAACTTAATTTCAATTATTAAGACCAAGTTAGAATAAATATTTCTACTATAGAAAAATTGATTATATGTAATATAACAAATAATGTGCGCTAAAACCATGGAAGTGGGCTGCATGCACCTTGATTAATGTGAAAAATAATAAAAATTAATTAATAAAAAATTAAAAGTATGAATATAGAAAGTATGCCAAGTGCAAAGTTCTAACGGGAATTCAAACGTTATCGTTTCCATGAACCGAACATTGGCAATGGAAATCGTGGTAATAATTAATATATGCACATGGAATTGACCCAAGAGAATGAGGGTCACACACATTCTACCATTGACAAATGATATCACTATTTCTTGGAATTATTATTATTATTATTATTATTATTATTATTATTATTTTAATAAATAAGGAATTTGAGTTTTTAAGATAAAATTTGTGATTGAGGAAAAATGTGTAATTAAAAAGTAATTTGAAAAAATGCGAAAAAAGTTTATTTATAAACAAGTTTACCAAACAATTTGTTTAATCAATAACCCTTACCCCTACTCACCTCACCCCCACCATCTAACAAACCAAGGACTACCTTATTGAATGAAGATAACGTGGTACATGTTTTACACGACTTTTACTTTTATTTTTTGTACGTTGAAGGACTTTCTGAAAAAGTTATCTTCTTTTTTTACTGGCATCTTTTAAAAGCATTTTAAATTGATGGAAAAACTTTTAAAAAAAAATTATCAATCGAGTCAAAAGCAATCGTTGGGTGTCTCAATAATCATCCCAAAATGGGCACATAGTGAACGAAGAGAAGTAAAGAAATGAACTTCATCTAGGTTAGTGTCACTAGTACAGATTAACTCATTCTTGCCGCTAAAACTCCGTTTGATGGGGATACCTCTTTTTTTGAAGTTACAGAGCTTTGCTTAAGTGTTTTTGAAGAGAGATGTTTTAGTATTCTTTATACCTACCTATCTTTGAATTAATTTTATAAATTACTTGATTCATGTTCTCTACAATGTGAACATAAACAAGAATTTGGGATCTTTTCAAAAGTTAAGAATATAATTAAGGAATGACCTTTTAAATTTTAATTAATAGTGTTAATCTAAGGAGCAATTGTTTGAGTAATATTTTGTTCTTATTTTCGAAATCATAAAGAAAATCCTTTTACGCATTCTCAAAAAAAAAAAAAAAAAAAAAAAAGATAGCTAGAATTGCACTCCATCAATAACCTTTTTATAAATAATGTGTGTGAAGTGTGATCTTTATTGTTAATTTTAAAGGGGTCGTTTATGGATTTGTTTTGGCATGTCTACCTTTTTATGACTCATTGATCAAAGGTAATTGGAAATGAATTTACAATCTCTTATGAACATATATGCTTTATACTGAGCTAGCTAATAACCCGTCGAGAAAATATTTCGAATCATGCTAATTTTTACACCCTTGATTAATTGTCAATAATGAATTGAGAATCCGAATGACTTAAAAGAAATTAAATTACATCAATATTATATATAGTAGGAAATTGTACAATATTGTCATAATTAATCTCATACCAAGATAGATATTAACATATTCAAGCATCCAGTATTCTTTTCATTAATATTTTGAGCGTATATTGAAATATTATTTAATTAGTCAAGTGGGGGATCCAATAATAATGAAAGCGAAGGTTTTAAATTAATTATATGACTATCCACAAAAATCTTTCCAAAATTCGAATATGACCAAATAGATTTGGTACTTCCAAAGATTCTCATAATGCCATGTGACCAAATGAAAATATATAATTTTTGTTAATTTATGCGTATTTTATATTAATGATTATAGTCAAAGTGGAAAATAAGTTAACATATATATACTGTAAAGCTGAAGAGTGAATATATTGAAGAAATTATAATGAAATGATCTTTATTTATTTATTTTGTATATATAATTTTTAAAATTTGCAAGACTCTAGTCAAGTATATGTAGCAAGACACTAATTAATTATATCAAGGTTTTATTTCCATTTTTAATGTTTTTGAACATCAAATAATTATTTCACGAGGAAAATTCCATACTCTTACTTTGAAACGATATATTTTTATTATTTGCTTTATTATTTATGTCACAAAGCTTTTAAAGATATAAATGTTTGGGTAATTATATTGACACCACGATTTTTTTATATTTGTACATATTTTAAATGCACTAAAAGTCTTCAATCTTTGATCATTGTCGCTGATAAGTATAAATTTATTCATACCTGAGCCTTAAGCCTCGAGCCCGAGCTCTTTGACAAAATATAGTCTCCTAATCAAATGTGTAATCCCGAGGATCACCATGAATCCGAGGAGGACCTCAAACCCTACCACATGAATATCACCCTATATTATATTTTCTATCCCCGAGGAAGACCTCAACCTCGACCACCATAAATTCGAGGATGACCTCGAGCCCGAACACATGAATATTATTCCATATTACATCTTAATACCCTCGAGGAGTACTTCAACCCCAACAATCATTTATACCCCGAGCATATCATTTGTCCTCATCACCGAACACTTGAATATTTAGCCACGTCATATCTTGGTACCCCTGAGCAACATATGAACCTCAAGGCCAAGCACTTAAACATTACACCATACACCATATTGAGAACCCCGAGGACATGAACAACCCCGAAGAGAATATAACCCCCGATCACACTTAAAATACCCGTGACGAAAACGTTTTCCCCGACCACTCATAATACCCCCGAGGATAGAATACTCCGAGTACATATATCTCACCAAAAATGTGCATGATGTGCTTGGGTCACGTCTCTCATTGATCGGATATGACTTAATTTGACACGTGGAGTCTACAACCTCCTAATTCCAATAGAACTCATCTTCCAACAGAATCCTATTTGGATTTTACAACCTCATCCCTAAAAAATAGGAGGATAATTCCTAACAGGACTCATGCAATGCAGGTATTTCAATCATATCATAATTCGTCCATATAGCTCTATAAATATATGGCACTCAATCATAATCCAAGTATACAATTATCTCTACAATTTATAGTCTCTTGCATAAATTTTCTCATTCCTCTTTACTGACTTAAGCATCGGAGGTGCGACGAGAACACACTTCATCGCATTTATTGCAGATATTCGGAGATCCAGTTCGTGCTAGTTTATTGCTCAAGCTCAGAATATTTCATGTGCGATTTTTAGCATCATCAGTCGCGTACTCCTATTCAATATAATAATAATAATAATAATAATAATCATTGCAATTTTAGTTTCGACATCAATAAATTATTATGTTTTTACGATTTTGTTTCAAAAAGTCTATCAATAGGATGACATGAAAAGACTTTTTTACTCCTAATATTTTTTTAAAAGGTACAAAAAAACAATAGAAATAAAAGCATCATGTAATATTTGCCCTTAATATCAAAGGGATAATTTCCTTTATTTCCCCTAAAACGACATTGAATTCATTACTTATCAAACTTTACATTTTCCGAATATTTTATCAAAATCTCTACACATACCTATACAAAACAAGTCGAGCATTTATTTGAAAGAGAGAATGTTTTTCTTACCATTCTTTGTCACTACTACATTTAAAAACTTAACATCTTAGAGTAGAAAAATGTCCCATCATGTATTAATAAACACGTAAAAATCTGAAAAATAAATTAATGACAGTAAACCTTAAAAACAATAATTCTAGCCACTCTTGTAATATGCCAAACTTGTTATTTTTTCGAATCCGTCCTTTGATGCTCTGTATCAAGCTTTCAACCTTATGGTTATATTCTAAAAGTCGGCAAAAACGAGCTTCCAACAAGAATGTGCTGAACACAAGGAGCCAGTGATATCCCAATAATTTTCTCAAAAAAAAAAAAGTAAAATAAATATAAATAAATAAATCCCAACTTTTGATTCCGCGTGATCGAACTCAATCATAGAGAATTCATCAAACTTTGCATAAATTAATTACCAGTATAACCCTAAATATATTCTTCCTATAAAGTATGGGGAAAGGCCTTTTGCCACAAAATAAACAAGGAGAAAAAGGAGAATTTGAGAACAAAAATAATGCTATTTGATCCTAAAGTTGTAACAATCCAATAGGACTCCCAACCTGGCTGTGGAGCATACAATAATGGGTGGTGGAAAGTGAAAATTAGGTTTAAAGAAATACATCAACAAACCCTATCATATCATGCATGAGATATGAGTATCTACCATTTTTTTTTCTAACGGCTAAAGAGAGCTAGAGATTTAGCCACTATTTGGTGGAGATTAAAATGAGATTTTTAGTAGATTTTGAAAAAAGATGGATGAGATGTGTTGAAAAGTTGTGAGTCCCATGAAATATGGTTGAGATTGATTATTGATTTAGACTTAGATCAAAATCTAAATTTTAATTAATACCAAACTGGGAGCCTTTTTTCGCGTTATGTTTTTGTGGAGTTTTAGTTACTCAAAAAAAAAAAAAAAAAAAAAAGTCTTGTTACTCGCAGTATTTCATAAAGTCGTGACACCGTGATGTTGCATATACAATATAATTACATGAGTGATATTATAAGTTGTGTGATTGTAGCTTCAAATTCATTAATCTATAAATTTGAATATCAAGAAAGTATTCTCAATAGTACTATAAAATGTTATTTGATACAAAACTTGCACATTGAGACTTTTTAATTGTTATTACACTATAAATTAAGATCAAACAAACCGAAATGAAATATAAAAATTCTTGTAATTGTACCTTTGTTTTTATTTTTTTTAACATATTCCTTTTGGAGTTTAGTACTTTAGTACATATATACACCAAAGTTTTACAAATTCCAAGTTCATATATAGCTAACAATCTTTAACATGAAAAGAAGATACTATGAATACCAAGGTTTCATCCACATGCATCCCTCTTCTTCGTATGCATGAATTTACACTAAAAAACAACAAAGTTAATTGGGGTGGGGGTGTACCATTCTTATAAAATATCACAACTCTATAATCTATTATAACTTAAGCCTCTGTATGGTTAACTTTTTTTGTTTATAAATTAAGAATTTGATATTTTCAAAATAAAATATATGGTTGAAAAGTAGTTAGGTGAAATGACTGTGATAGGTGTACATATTAACTTATACCCTAGACACATGAGCTAATAATAAAATAGCAGTGTTTAGAAAATCGAAAATCGGTTCGAATTAGAAAAGCCAACAAGGATCAAAAGGTCCGACCAAGTCGAACTGATTTCAATTAAAAAATTAAAAACTATTTCAAAAATCACAAAACTTTCTAAAAAAACAAATTATTTTACAAATAACCCAATATTTACTATTTAAAAAATAAAATCATATACAAAAGTAGCTTAGAAAAATCCAGGTTTCAAACCTGCCCGGATCGATCGATTTCTGGGTTAACAGGGAAAAAATCGGGTTCTCCAACCGAGTTTTTAATCTCTGATTTTGAGCTTGGATCGGATCCCTTTTTCGGCCGTTCTTGATTTTTCAGATTAAACCGGCCAATCCGGTTCGATTTTCTAAACCTTGCAAAATAGTCATTAGTAATTACACACATTCACGTCTCTTGGTTGTAAACTATAGTGTGTACGCCAATGTGTATTCAATTCATAGCATTTTCTTTGAGAAAATATGTGTGGTTAAAATGTTTGAAGAAATGTGTTGTGAGGTTAAGTTTGATTAAAAAAAATTAGCTTATTATTAACATCTATAAGTAGCCTAACCCTAGCAAAGTACACTCTACTAATCATTATAACTAATTATAACTCTAGAAAAAGGGTTTGCTTTCATGTTGTGAGGACATGTGGCAAATTAAAGGTTATAAAATTAGGTTTTAATTTTAATGTTAAATGTAATTAGAGTTAATTAGGGCTTCAAGGTATATGGTCACGTGGAATATTCCATTTCCTCCAAAACTAACAACATAAACTAAGTTAAAAACTTAACCAAACATAAACCGCTAGAATACATAGATGATATAACAATTGACAAATTTTATGGTATACTTCTCACTTCTAATAATTCCAATCGTGATGCACCAAGTATATTTTAAATGTGCTACTCCCTTCTAATTTGGATAAGATTGACCCATCTCATAGCTTTGTTACGATCTTTTTTAAGCCTTCGCTTGGTAGTCAAAATAAATTGATTTATAAATCAATTTATAAATTACACAATTTCTCAAACTATTTTTGAACCACACACATTTTTTCTTTTTAATTTTCAACCATTACTTTTACTTTAAAATTATAATAAATCATGTTATAAATCAAACAGTGTTATTAAACAAATGTTATATTATAGCAACACAAGAGTCTACTTCTGAAAAATATTTTAGCATTCAAAAGGACTTTAAAATTATGTAATTAATATCTAATAATGCTAAACAAATTATTAACATCCCAAGTAACGGTCACAATCCGCTTCGAATTTTTACTAAAATGATTTGGGATGGATCATGTCACTACCAACAAGTAGGGGTGGACGTGGTTCGGTTTGGTTCTGGTTCTAGAAGAACCAAATCAAACCGTAAACTGATGGTTTTTTTACTAATGAAACCAATTGGTTTTTTCAAAGATATGGAACCAAACCGGAACCAAACCGCTCGGTTCTGGTTTGGTCTGGTTTGGTTCTGAGACCATTACTTGAATTTTTAAATAATAAATGTAAATTAAAACCTGTTTATATCCGTTTCTTCATTAGAATCCATCTACATCATTACTAAATAGAAAATGAAATTTTTAGTTAACAAAATAAAGATTTAGAAAAAGTAACATGTTATTCTAAGTCAAAGAAGAAGAAACTAGCCTGAAGGAAGCCCTTCGACCTGTTGAAATTTAGAGAATCGAGCATAAAGGCAATTTATACTTATAGTTACAGGTTACGATGAAGTTCTGAGTCCCATTCTACCGTGGTGTCGTGTGAGTTAGGGATGAAATTTGCAATTTGAGTTTAGGTTAACTCTTAAGAATTGATGAATTGGGTCGAGATTTATATATACATAAATTTTAAAAAATAAACATTATTATCGTCGATGGTAACTAAGGAGTACAACGATTGTTGTGTTATAAGAGTGCAAGTAAAGCAGTGTGAATGCGTATTTATAATTAAAAAGAAGAAAAACGAATTAGAATTATAATTTAGATTTATGATTTAAAATTTTTGTCTAATATGAAATGAGATAAAATGTATGTTAAATAACATTTTTTTACATTTCACATTTTATAATTTTAGATTTTAATTTTTTTGTGAGATGAATATCCACTAATTTGTAAAATATATATATATAGTTTGGTTCTTGGTTCTGGTTCTGGTTCTGGAAAGAGAACCGGAACCAGAACCAAAACCGAATGGTTCTTGATTCTAAGAACCAAACCATAATTTTTTTTATGTAGAACCGAACCAAACCGCTTGGTTTGGTTTGGTTCTGGTTTGGTCTGGTCTGGTTCGATTATTTTGTCCACCCCTACCAACAAGTGTACTGAAAACCTAATTTCATACATTTATTCATAAAAAAAAATTTGAGAAAAATATGAAGGTATTTCTTATCTAACGTTAGCAAGTTGACAACAGTGAATAATTTTTGGACAAAGTAGTGGGTCCCATTGTGGCACCAAGTAACGTGAACCATGGGTTGGCAGGAATGGGCTTAGTGGGCCGGAAGTCTTAATCCAATCGTGTGGGGGTCCGATAAGTTGATAAGTTGTGGATGACGACGTTAGCCTCCAGCTCAATTTGGGCCTTCCAATCCACGTGGGCACCTATTTTATCAGGGAAAAATACATAAATAAGGTGATTATAAATACAAATTTTAAAATTGAGATGAAATATTTATAATTTCAAAAATTAGGTTGTAATTAGAATTAGTTAATTAAATAAAATTATTAATTGTATATATTGAGGTCACAACACTATATCTTTCAAGTCACAAAATACACTTTTTTTTCGATCACAAATAATTTCAGGATCACAAATTATGAAAATAATTATGTCACACATTAGACTTATTTTTAGATCACAATAACAATTTTTTTAAGTTACAAATAATTTTAGGGCACAAATTATCAAAATATTAGGTTACACATTAGACTTATTTTTAGATCACATCATCACAATAACAAAATGTTTAGGTCAATTTCAATGTCAAACAATTATTAAATCAATAGGTCACAAGTGTTAAATTAAATTAATTAATAGAACCTGACATAATTTTTTGTCACAATTTATTAAATTATTATGTGACCTAATCCTTATTTACCTCTTCATTCTCGGCTTCTCTCACATCAATCTCAACTCCACTCACTTCTCCAGCTCTCCCTTTAATATACTGTAGTAGAGGGGACAAGAAGACTACTAGAGGCAAGCGTTTCAATCACTCCTTTGGCAATGCGAGGCCAAGGGACAATAGTAAGGGAAGAGGACCATCGAGGGTTCCGATGCAGTCACGCCTCCGAGGAAAGATAAGTATGACGATGAAGAGGTGGTCAAGATTGAAATAGACGAGTCTTTATTTTCTAATTGAGCGCTGATGGGATATTTCTAATTGAGCGCTGATGGGATATTATTGTATTTTGCTTTGATTTAGTTTTTGGGTTAAAAATTAAGAACTCCTTTGTTTTCGTTCACCGGAGTGGAATGGAATCTTATATATTCTCATTTAAAAAAAATAAAAAATCCTTCACTTATAATTTTAACCACCACCACAATCTCACCGGTGCTACAACCTCTGCAAATGCCTTTTCCACCTTCCCATCACCACCACCACCAAAACTAAAAATAGAGGTTGAAATCAGAACCAGATGAAAAAACAAAAGATAAGTGTCTGATTGTAGCAGCGACGCACCACTTCAAAAAACAGAGGAGCGGCGCCGCTGCGAAGTAGCAACATTGATGAGGACCACTGCACTTTTTACCGCTGTGGAGGAGTTGGTGCACCTCACCGTCGCTAAAGAGGAGAGGAGGGTTGACCCTACCTCACCTTTCATGTACCTCATCGTAGCCGGAGGGGAGAAGAGGTTTGGCGAGGTTGGTTGTGTTCCGGGGGGGGAATGGATTGAACGTAGGGATAGAGAGAGATAAATAATTAAGGTTTGAAGTGATGTTTTGTGATTTAAAATTGAAATATTGATAGATAATTAATAGAATATTATTATATAATTTTTTTAATTAATTAAAATTTGAATTAATTTTAAATTTTTGAAGTAATACAAGTTTCATCTTATTTATAAATTTGAATATTTAAAAGTTATAATTTCCACATTTTATTATCTTAGTCAGCTTTCTACACTGCCAGGTAAGCATGTCAAATTCGAAAGGAGTAATTAACTAATTACCAACCTTGCTGCTATGTAGATACACTTTAACTTGATTGCACTACGAACTACTTTTACGCCTCTAGGGATGGCAAAAAAACTCGAAGGACTCGAAATGACCCGCCCCAAAAATTACCTGCCCAGCGACGGGTTTCGGGGCGAACCCACCCCGCCCCGAGACCGGGTAAAATAATTTTTTTATTTATTTATTAAAAATAATGAAATGAGAAACTAAAATAAATTTGATGAAGTCCAGAAGAATTGAACATTGGTGGAATTTAGGGATATGAGAATATACAACAACTATACAATTATATTATTTATTGATTTTTTTCTTCAAATATATACATATTATTTTTAAAGTTCAAACTTAAAAACGCTAACTAGTTCAACGACTAAATTTTTCACGTAAAATTGCATTATCAATTTATTTATTTTAATATAAAAAAAAAAACCGGGTCCTTAGCGGGACGGATCAACGGCGGGAGGTTGACCCGCCCCGCGACTTCGCGGGGCGGGGCGGGGCGGGGCGGGTCGGCCCTGACCCGCCCCATTGCCATTCCTACTCTCAACCAAGAGCCTATTTAATAATGTGAATTTTAGAAGTTTTTCTTATTTTTTTGTCTTTTGATGAATATGTGGTTTAAAAATATTTGACAAATCAAAAATTGTGAGCTTGATTATGAATAAATAGTTGAGATTGAGTTTGAAAAATTGAGATAAAATTTTTCACATTATCAAACAACCTCTGAATTTTACTTACATTAAAAATTTAATTGATTTTTACTTCATTTCCTTTTTCTTTTCAAACCCTAACAATATTCCCATCAACGTTACATCACCACCACCTTGCTACCTCCATTTCCCTCCATGAGACTCTAGCGACTTAATCAAGAATGCGTGTATTGTTGGGATACATCATCATTGAGCTTTCTTCAATTTTATAACGTGTTTGATGAATGATTGAATATGATTAAAAGTGTCATAAAAAGTTGAAGCTGACAAGAGTGATACTAAAATTATACCCTAAGTATCATAAAAATTTATAAAGTAACTGACAATAGTGATACTAAAATTATGCCCTAAGTATCATAAAAATTTATAAAGTATTAGGTTGTGATACAAAAAAAAATTAATCATAAGTATCAAAGTATGATACTTGTTTTGAAGAACGTAAATTTCAATAATAATTTTTTTTTGAAATATTAATCAATAATATTTTTTAAAAACGTAAATTTCAGTTATGATACGAAAAAGAGTAATTCTAAGGAGACATTAATAAGAAACATTTTTAGGTGACATTGTGATGTGACATACATTCATTGAATAATGATTTTTATAAATACCCCATCACTTATTTTTTTTCATCACCAAATGAATGTACGTCACTTAAAAATATTTTTTATTAATGTTTCTCTAAAATTATTGTTGAAAAAATGAGTATCTGTGCAAACGGCTCAATCCAAAATGTATAATTTAGCTATAATTATTAATGGGATAAATGGGGACCTCGTGGGCCCAGTAGAATCAGATGAAGAAGTAGCATCACTTTTATTTGCTTCTCTAATTTTGTTTGACCCTGTTTAGTAATTTTCATCCAACAAAATTCAATTAAAATGATCTACAAAATTCAAGTAGATCCGGTTAAATACTTCATTACCATTGACTTCTAGAATGTTTCTACATATACTTACGAAATATGTAGATTTAGGAGTGGCAATTGACCAGCAAATTTAGTCGGCTCAATTTGGATATCCCAAGGACGAGTCGAGCTGTATGGTTTCCACAAACAAAGTTCGAGTGATCAATTCTTTGGCTCGTCCGAAACATTTACTCATTTTTTAAGAAGAATTTCAGGTCAGCTTTTTATTTATTTTTTTGTAGTCAAACAAATACTTTTAAAAAATTACCCAAAATATCAAAAATAGCTTTTTAATTAAAATAATAGTTTGATCTTTCAAATAATCATGTCAAACAAACCCTTATTATAGAAATTCGAGAAATCGTCGAAACAAATGACCAACATATATAGAGGGAGCAGTAATTTCTTGAATCATATAGTCATTTTCTTGAATTTGTTTTGCTTATGACTTCATCTAAATACTATTTATTAAAATGAAATTACGAATTAGATCGATAAAAACAAAATATTCAATACAGTTGATTTTAACCATGTTTAGTCCTATTTAGTTCATCGTACCAACTATGTCACGAGAGACATTACAGTATATAAAATACCCACATTATTTTCTAATGTGTAATATAATATAAATTATGATAGACCTAGATTTAAAAAAAAAGTACAAGGAGGACTTTGGCTTATGATTTGATAATGGCCCCTCATTAACTTCACATGGACCTTTCTTAAGTCATGGGCAGTTTCTTCTATTTAAGCTCCTGCATCCCCCTTTCTTCTCTCCTCAAAACAAATTGAACTGTCTTCTATTCTCTTACACAATTCCTCAATCTTTCAGAAAAACCTCAGTGAAAACAACAAACCCAGAATTCTTGCACCAAAATCTGTTCCAAAAAAAAAAAAAAAATGTTTAGTTTTTCAGATACTAGAAGATGTGTTTGGGTTAATGGCCCTGTAATTGTTGGGGCAGGACCTTCAGGTTTGGCTGTGGCAGCTGGCCTTAAAGAACAGGATGTGCCATTTGTGATTCTTGAAAGAGCTGATTGCATTGCTTCTTTGTGGCAAAAACGTACTTATGATCGCCTTAAACTTCATCTCCCCAAACAATTCTGCCAGTTGCCTAAATTCCCATTTCCTCATCATTATCCTGAGTATCCCAACAAGAAGCAATTCATCGAATACTTGGAATCTTACGCCAGGCATTTCGATATCAACCCACTGTTTAATGAAACTGTGGAGTCTGCTAAGTACGATGAGGCTTGTAAATTATGGAGAGTTAAGACTGTTTCTCCAAGCGGGTGTGAGGTTGGGTATATTTGCCAGTGGCTGGTGGTGGCAACTGGGGAGAATGCCGAACGAGTCGATCCTCAAATCGACGGATTGCACAACTTTGGAGGGGAAGTAACTCATGTCTGTGATTACAAATCTGGTGAAAATTTCAGAGGAAAGAGAGTTGTTGTTGTGGGATGTGGAAATTCAGGCATGGAAGTGTCTCTTGATCTTTGCAACCATGATGCTAAACCTTCAATGGTTGTTCGAAGCTCGGTGAGTAATTATACATACAAAAACACAAACACGCACTTTTATTCATCTATGTTTTCTCAAGAAAATTTATGTTATAAAAGCAAGAATAGCAATGAAAATAAAGAATACACAAATTTTACGTAGAAAACCCAAGAACATAGAGAAACCCAGGGGCAAAGGAGGAATAATTAACTATACGATAATATGATATTACAAGAGAATGTGTTCTGAGTACTCCTATTTATAACAATATCGGCTCGGGCCTTCTGCTACCACCACGTGCCCCATTTTTATTCCATAATTTAGTTTCACAACAAAGGTCGCATTGCAGACTTTTCATGCCGGGCCGATGGAATTCAAATCACCGTTCTCTAACAAAAATTGATTCTAATGTTTTTTTTTTTTTCCAGGTTCATGTATTGCCAAGAGAAGTACTTGGAAAATCAACATTTGAACTGGCAATGTTTATGCTAAAGTGGCTACCACTTTGGCTTGTTGACAAGATTTTGCTAGTTTTGGCATGGATGATTCTCGGAAACATTGAGAAATGCGGGCTAAAACGCCCGTCTGTTGGTCCATTGGAGTTAAAGAACACACAGGGAAAGACTCCTGTACTAGACATAGGTGCATTTGGAAAAATCAAATCCAGGGAAATCAAAGTAGTCCCTGGAATCAAGAAGTTCTCATGTGGAATGGTTGAGTTTGTTAACGGCGAAAAGCTCGAAATAGACGCAGTTGTTATGGCTACTGGATATCGCAGCAATGTTCCATACTGGCTACAGGTGAGAAAAAGTTTCCATTTTTGGATTCAGACACACTATGAAAGTTTGTAAATTTTAAGGAGAAAGATTCTTGAATATAAGGCTGATTTTTGTTTTTGTTTTTTGTTTTATTGCTTTAGGGAAGTGAATTCTTCTACAATAATGGGTTCCCAAAGGCACCATTTCCTAATGGATGGAAAGGAAAAGAAGGATTATATGCAGTTGGATTTACAAGGAGAGGGCTATCTGGTGCGTCTGCTGATGCAATGAAAATAGCACAAGATATTGGCAAAGTTTGGAAAGAATATTTGAATCAGAAAAAGCAAAAAATCCCTACTCATAGAAGATGCATTTCGACATTTTGATCGGACGAGCCTCGGGATCTCCTCACTATTTCTAGTTATTCTTTCAAACATCATAGTACAGCGGATGAGATTTTAACTTATTTTTCTTCCTTAATCTTGTCTTGTTGTCGAGTTCGACTACTAATTATACCGAGAAAATCAGATAGCATAAAGATTAGCCCTCTCCAAGAAAGCCCAAATTTTGTGATGTTTTTGGGCATTTTGTATACTAGGATGATGAGGCTCTCATTTTGACCACAAACTATATGTAGAATTGACGCCAAAATTACAAGGTAAAAAATTTTTTTTTTGCCGAATCCAGCACGAGCGACCGGCCGAGCTCGCCATGAGCTGCATTCGTCCCTGCAATCAACAAAACTAATCTCACTCCTCAAAATAAATAAGAAAGATGTGTTAGCAAAAGAAGGTAATAGTAGTTGAATAGTTACAATATATCTTGCGCAGAGCTAGAAATGTTGTTATTTAGAATTTCAATAAAAGAAGGTAAGCGGATGTAAATCGAATTTATATTATTGAGGTAGTTTTTAAATATTTATTTTTGTTGACGAGCTCCTTTTAGATTGAGTAAAATGAATGAAAAAAAAAAAAAAAAACTCAGCTTACACAGCCAAGTTTACTAAAACAATCTTTACATAGTTTTAGTATTTGTATAATTAGCAAATACAGTAGCATTACTCCATCACAGTGATGAAAAGAAATTACGAGGATCCGGCAATAGTGTGATAATGGTGCTTATCATTCATTTCTTAAATTTGTTCTCTCGTGTTTAATGCGTACAAGTTTTAATTATCTTATAAGTATTTAGGTCAAGGGTTACAATAGTCGTCTCCGTGCAGGGACGAATCCAGAAAATCAATCCAGTATGAGCGGATTTGTTCCAACACGAGCGGACACTACTAGGTAAGAGGAAAAAAAAATTTCACACCAAAATTATAAGGTAAATTTTATTTTTTTTTACGAATTCAGCCCGAACGGTCGAACACCCTAGCCATATGCTAGACTCGTCCCTGTCTCCATGATAGAAGCATATCATTATTTTTTCCTCTTTCTACACTTTCTTCTACAATAAATTGAGTTGGTTCATATTTTGATCATCAACTTGCCAGTTAACATCAATCGTGATTAATTCGTCAATCATCATAAATGAATAGGGTTTATAATTAGTCCTCATAAACTATGCATATTTGTATATGATACAAATACAAAACACATAATTAATATTAAAATTAAAAAAATAATCAAAATAAGAAGGGCCCCAAGTTGGGTTCTCAAAAGTTAAGCCCGACCCATGAATCAAATTCAGTAGTTCTTTTTCTTTTTTAAGCCCACCAGTAGTTATTATTAATAAATAAATAAATTAAATTTGGCTTCGCCCGGGCTCGAACCGAAGACCTTCAGTGTGTTAGACTGACGTGATAACCAACTACACCACGAAACCTCAATGAGACTTTGGCGCTATCAGCCCTACATATATATATTTTTTAAATTTGTGTTTAATAATTATTTAAAAATTAGAATTGGGATTTAAGTGAAAAAAAAAAAAGTCCAGTTTAATTATATTCTCGTCATCTCTTTATATTTACTTATTTAGGGACATTTTTTACTCTCGATCTTATTCAATTAATTTATAGTAATGCCAATCAATTATTTAATTAGGTAATATTGAAAATCAACTTATGCATCTCGAAAATATTATACCAACAATATCTAATATCCCCTTAAACACATTTAGGGTGTGTTTGATTTTGTTTTAAAAGAGTTTTTTGTGATTTCGAATAGTGATTTTTAAGAGAATGTGTGATTAAAAATAAGGAATATTTTATTGATTTTTGTGTAATATTATTATATTGATAAATGTGTTGTTAAAAAAAAGAAAAAAAAAACATAATTTTGAAATAATGAAAATCAAACAGATCTTAATAGTACCACGTCGTATGATATCATATACAACAAATTTAAGCAATTTTCATATTCTTTTGTCCATAAAATAAATTCTAAATCAAAAGTCTCCATTTGCTAAACCGTTTATAAACAAGTTTATTTTAATCACATATATTTTCAAATCATTTTTCAACCATAATTTTATCTCTAAAAATCACATTATTTATTTATAAACAAATTTTTTTACCAAACCGGGGCAAAAATTCGACTTCCATAGAACCAAATGCAGCCACACATAAGGCTTGATAGATTTTTTATTTTTGTTTCTACTTCTAATAGAATAACTTTTCTAGCCAAGTAAAATTTCGATTTTCCCAAAATCTTGTCAAACGAGTCTATAGTATACAATCCTAAGGCTGCGTTCTGTTTATGTTTCAATTTTCTGTTTTCATTTTCGAAAATGTTTTCTGATTTCCGTTTTCTCTGAATGTTTTCAAAATTGCTGAAAACGCGTTTGGTTTGTTATTTCTGAAAACTGTTCTCGAAAATGAAATGCTAGAAAACACGTTCTGTTTGGATTTTTTTTCAGAAAACTATTTTGCCCTTATTTGATTCTCATTAAAAGTGAGGTCCACAATATTTGAATTTTCAACTAAATCTCAATCATCCATTCCCCTAAATATTACTATTCACTTGAAAAAATCTCTTTTTAAATAATACCAAACACACACTTTGTGTGCTTGTAATTATATTACATGTGATTATATATATATATATATATATATATATATATATACACACACACACACACACACATTCAAAATTCATACATATATGATAAACACAATATAAATGAAATAAAGATGCCATATTTGGTTATGTCAAAAAAGTTCAAAAATCCATACGTTCATCAATGATGCCCTAATTTTCTACAATACAAAAGTAAAAAAGAAATGTTTAATAATTGAGCACATGATACATCATAAGAAAGATTGTTGAATTTGGAGTTCGGCGCAAAAATCGGAGTGCAATTTGAAGTTGTAGATCAAAAGTTATATATGTTTGAAGACAATGACCTATAAAGCAAATACGAGAAGGACTAAATTGAAAGAAAAGTAAAATTTGCGGACTAATGTGCAAGAAAATTTAAAGTTGAAGGACCTAAGTTGCAAATTAATTAGGGTATTTTCGAAAGAAATTTCAAAATTTGAGGATTAAAATGACAAATTTTGAAATTTGGGGACCAATAATGTAATTAAAATGACAAATTTTGATCAATTTCAAATTTTTTAGGATTTTTTTTTTTTTTTTTTTAAAACGAAAACGTGGAAAATGGGAAAATGCGCGTTTTCCTTTTTTTAGTTCAAATGAATGGAAAATGCGGAAAACGTGAATTTAGCGTTTTCCATTTCCTTTACAAAATTTGGAAAATGTTTTCGAAATTGTTTCCCGAAAACAGCGCAAGAGAACATGTTTTCCGCGTTTTCGAAAAAGGAAAACGGAAAACGACTGGAAAACGTCAAAGAGAACGCAGCCTAATTTTCCTGAGACGGAATAACGAAGCTCAAAAACAACTCACATGGTTTCTCCATACCATGTACCAAACCATAAATTTTTCTTGTGATTTTTTATGGCCCATCCACATTCTTGAATCTTGAACCTCAAGCTTCATTGACTGTAGTTTGACATCTTCATTCATGTCCTTGTCCATTTGGGCACATGTGCATTATTCTTAACCTCTATTCTAAAAAGCTCGTTTACGCTTACGCTTAAGCCCACTTAAGTTTGAAACTTGATCTTAACGTTTCGTCATACTTCACGCTTTAACCGTGCTTCACTCGCGCATTGATAGGCTTTTTCGCGCTTAAACTTGAAGCTCGACCTCACCACTTAGTCACATTTTATGCTTTTTTA
Source organism: Ligustrum vulgare (assembly GCA_963555705.1). Classification (NCBI taxonomy): domain Eukaryota; kingdom Viridiplantae; phylum Streptophyta; class Magnoliopsida; order Lamiales; family Oleaceae; genus Ligustrum; species Ligustrum vulgare. The sequence goes on from OY743180.1 coordinate 3,502,962, forward strand.
AAACACTGTTCTTAACCACAGTTATGGCTTCTTTCTTGTTTAGACAAGATTACTATTGTTTGCAGATTACCACATGGGATTGGTCGTAGGTTAGGGGTGGACAAAATGATCGGACTGATCCAAACCAAATCGAGCGGTTCGGTTCGATTTTACAAAAAAAATTAATGGTTTGGTTCTTAGTATGGAGAACCAAACGGTTTCGGTTTCGGTTCTTGTTCTAGAAACAAGAATCGAAGCCCAAGCCCACTTTTAGATCAATTTTTTTTTTAATTATTCTTAAAAGTTAAAAAATTAACTTTAGCTAATCTTTTGGTAATCTAGGTCTTAGCTTGTTTACGCCGTCATAAATCCAAATTTATTTTTCTTTAATCCTCACTTATTTTTCATTTTCCATTTTTGGTATGTAGCGTGCAAGAGGTTTTACTTACCGTATAACTGAAAATATTTCAATATGGCTCTCACATCTCCTTTTACTCGGTGGAAGATTTCATGCATTACATATCCCTCGCCTTTTTTATGAAATCTGGACATATGTTAACTCGTCCTAAAATATGATGCTTGTAGTTCAAAGAAGTATTATGATATTATAGGCATCATCTTGTGTTTCGTGCATTAATTTAGTTTATTTTATGCTAATAATTTCTGGGTAAGCATGAAGACGTAGTCATGTAACTTAATATAATTAATCTCTATCAATGACTCATTTGTCTACATTTTTAAATCATTGTTATTAGATAATATTTTGTATGGAGATGTAACTTGATATTTGTATATTAGTTTAGATTTTGGTAAATGAATTTTCTTAATCATTACTAAGTACTAACTTATGGTCGTGGATATGGTATGTGATAATAATTTGCTTTTATAATATAAAATTCAAGGAATGTCCTGGGAACCAAATCAAACCAAACCAGAACCGAGCGGTTTGGTTCCGGTTTGGTTCCATATCTTTATAAAAATCAATTGGTTCCATTGGTAAAAAAACCATCGGTTCATGATTCGATTTGGTTCCAATGGAACCAGAACCAAATCGAACCATATCCACCCCTATGGTAGAAATTTTCCATTTTATACAACAAGGTAATACATGATTGGTTGAAACTATGTTAAAAAACTAGGATTCTTATTAGATTTTGATGAAATTTTGATAAGTTGTGTGATCGAAAATGAATTTGATAAACATAATAAATTTAAAAAATGGACCAAGATAGGCTAAGAAAAATTCATTACTATTTCCATTCATATTATAATCGAATAACATGCAACGCAGGATAATATCTATTTATAGGAATTTAAAAACTCTCTGTTTGGTACAAATTAAAATAAGATTTTTAGTAAATTTTGATAAAAATTGATGAGACGTGTAGTTGAAAAGCTGTGAATCTGATACAATGTGTGGTTAAAATAATTTTTGATTTTGACTTGAAATTAAAATCAAATTTTAATCAATATAAAACAGGGGCAAAAATGGACTAATAATTTATCAAAGCGCAATTTGAAATTGCAAAATGAAATTATAAATTATAAAAAATGGACTTTCCATAGATTTACAAGGTTGGATGACTGTGATGCCACTGATCATGTGCTCAAGCTTTTCGATCTCGAGTTCAAATCCTACATCTCTATTTTAGTATAGTTAATTGTCCTATTGATCACTGAACTTATGCTCATGTCTTCGATCGATCATTGAACTTTGAAATGTCGAGTTTTGATCACCGAACTTATTATTTAATTATCTCAATAATCACTGAACTATGTCAACATCTTCGATTGATCACTAAACTTTAAAATGTCGAGTTTTGATAACTAAAGTATGGGTTAATTGTCTCAATAATCACTGAATTTATGTAAATGTTGAGTTTTGATCACTAAACTTTTCAAAATGGTGGACATTAGTCATTGATTTAACTTCCGTAACAGAATTGACGACGTAGTAAACAGAATGTACACATGGCGTCACGTCACCTTCAACCAGCCAATCAAGACACACAAAATTACTTCGTAAAAAAGCTTTTAAAATGTCATCAATTAGTCACTAAACTTTTAAAACGTTTTCGATTGTTTATTAAATTTTAAGTCGATTGAGTTTTGGTCACTGAACTTGTAAAGATGACACGACTGACTTGGAAATTTATAAACAATCTTTCAAATTATCAGTTGTATGCAATAAATCAACGGTAAAAAAATGTTTTTAAAAATTTAGTGACCAATTGAAAACGTTTTGAAAAAATTCTTACTTGGCAATTTGGTGTGCTATGATTGGTCAGTTAAAGGTAATAGACATTCCATCTATCACATCGTCAATTCTGTTACGAAAGTTAAGTTAATGATCAATATCTACAATTTTGATAAGTTTAGTGATCAAAATTCAACATTTATATAAGTTTAGTGATTATTGAGACAATTATTTCATAATTTAGTGATAAAAATTCGATATTTTAAATTTCAGTGATTAGTCGAAGACGTTTCCATGAGTTCAATGATTAAAATTCGACACTTTAAAATTTAGTTATAGATCGAAGATATGGACATATATTCATTTAGAGAATTAACTCCTTTTAGTCCCTTAGTGTTACCAATAATCCCGTAAATAAATAAATAAATAAATTTACAAGGTTGGTATATAATTGAAACCCTAGATGCAGAAAGCTCTATCTATTTCATCTCCCCACAGCAAATTGAGATCGGTCTATAAGGTCGATTCAAGCTTCTACTTCTTCAATTGACTGTGCAAATCTTAGGTTACAGAATTCACTTTAAAGGTTCGTGAACTTTTGTTTCTGATTATTATTATTATTTTTAATTCAAATTCTTTTTGCTCGAGTAAATATATGGTTTCTCGATTTTGGTGTCTCCACGATCTTTTTTGTTCTATCATGGAATACCAGCAATTAGCTTTCGCGTAGCGGACATGCCGTTGTTAGTATATCGGCTTTCTCGAGTTTTCTATTTGAACTATTTACTCTATGGAAACTTTTTGTGCGTGATAATATGGTTTTCGTTGATTTTTGTTATCTTAATCATGCTATCATTTTTTCATTCGTTTTTGTCATGGAATTCAACTAATTAACTTGTGTGCGAGCATGTTGGGATTAGCTGTATATCAACTTTCCCAATTTGGGCATTGAAAATTTTGTGTGTCATTATAATCTTGTTGATTTTGATGACTTATTAATGATAAAAAAAAAAAATTCATGGAATACAAGAGCTCAAAATTTGTGTAGTGCTGTGGTGGGCAGGTTGATATTGGCTGTATATCAATTCTTTCGAGCTAGGGCGTGAACTATTCTTCTATAGGTTTTTTGTGTGTGTGATTTAATGTTGTTGGGGTTGAGTTGGTATCTTAACTATAGCTTATTTTTTGTATTCAAATTCTGTTTGTGCATATAACTGGAGTTTGTGTTGATTTTGGACATGTTGATATTAGATGTTTATCGACTTTCTTTTATTTGAGGATTTGAGTATGTAAATTAATATGATTTATGATACCTAAATGGGAGTTCAAATCATACTTAAACTTTTATCTGAATAATTAAATTGAAGGTGCTTCTTTGTGTATTTATCAGTTTGCTTGAGAAATGTAAAACTGGAAGCTGTCTAATGACTGAATAAATAATTCAGAGGTGTGTGAGAGAATTTGTTGGACATGATAACCAAGTTAATCTATATATTTATTTGAAAAATCCATGAATTTCAAGTCATTGGTTTGGATAGATTTGAAGAATTTCCCATTTTACCATGAAAACTAGAGAACCAAGCACAGTTTATGTTTTAGAAGTTAAATCTGGCCTAGATGATGGGAGGTGGTTTTATTTTTTAAAGCAATATGAATGAAAACCCTCTATCTCTTCAAATTTCTATATAACTAAGTATAAAGTCCTGCTTGGAAAATTTAGGAACCTATGCAGATCGCAGAATATTTAGGCTGACTATGCTTCTGGAAGTGGTTGAGATTGTTCATGTTAATGTCATTTTCATTTTTATAGAACTATGAACTATTTGTAATTTTTTAGTTACTGGTAATTGTTCCTGTAGCTGGAAAACTGATCTTGCATTATCAATCTCCCCTCAAGATAGTCTAAGCTGGAAGTCAACATAAGTTGGAGTTTTTTTTTCTTCACTGTTATTTATTTCACGTCTGGTGACGACTTATTCTGATTTTACTTGATAATATCCACTCTCATTATTCGAAGAAAGAATAAAATATTATTCTTGTGCACATGCCAATATTTAGGTAGACAATTTTTTTTTTTTACCTTTTCCGTGTTGTGCGTGTAATTGTGTATTTTGAGGTGTGATCGTTGACCTTGTGCATTTGAACTGTTTGGTTGATTTTTAATGTACCATTTAGTACCAACACAAGATTCCTTGTTGACCATTTTGTTTTGACCGATTAGCCACCGAAATGGGAAAGAAAAAACCAGATGAGGCTGGAAATAATACAAAAGCCAAGTCTAGCAGTAAAGAGAAACTCTCAGTCTCTGCAATGCTGGCCAGCATGGACCAGAAGCCTGATAAATCAAAGAAAGGGTCTTCTATGTCAAGCTCTACTTCTAACAAGCCAAAATCAAAAGCACCTCCAAAACCATCATCTTATACTGATGATATTGATCTCCCTCCATCTGATGATGAAGATGATGTTGAGGAAGAGCAACAACAACAACAGAACGAGGTTCACAAACAGCCAAGCAGGCATAATAGAAGTGATGGAAAGCCACTTGAAATCTCCGTAAGTGACAAAGAGTTAAAGAAACGAGAAAAGAAGGATATGTTTGCCTTACAAGCTGCTGAGCTAGCCAAACAGGAGGCCCTCAAGGATGATCATGATGCTTTTACTGTTGTAATTGGTAGCCGGGCTTCTATTCTTGATGGACAAGATGATGCCGATGCTAATGTCAAAGATATAACAATTGATAACTTCTCTGTGTCTGCTCGTGGCAAAGAACTCTTGAAGAATGCATCGGTGAAGATATCTCATGGAAAGAGGTATGGATTGGTTGGACCAAATGGGATGGGTAAGTCTACCCTATTGAAACTCCTTGCTTGGAGAAAGATACCCGTACCTAAAAACATTGATGTACTTTTGGTCGAACAAGAGGTCGTCGGTGATGATAGAACAGCACTTCAAGCAGTTGTTTCAGCCAATGAAGAACTTGTCAAGATTCGACAAGAGGTTGCATCTTTACAAAATATGTCTGCTGATACCGAAGAAGAGAATGAAGAAGATGATGATCATGATGGGGATGGCGTGGGTGAGAAGCTTGCTGAATTGTATGAAAAGTTGCAGCTGCTGGGTTCAGATGCTGCAGAGGCTCAGGCTTCGAAAATTCTTGCTGGATTGGGTTTCACTACAAAGATGCAGGGCCGTGCTACTAAGTCCTTTAGTGGTGGTTGGAGAATGAGAATTTCTTTGGCCAGGGCACTTTTTGTTCAGCCAACTCTGTTGTTGCTGGATGAACCCACTAATCATCTTGACCTCAGAGCTGTTCTCTGGTTAGAAGAATACTTGACCCGCTGGAAGAAAACCCTTGTTGTTGTTTCGCATGATCGGGATTTTCTTAATACAGTTTGCAACGAGATTATTCATCTCCATGACATGAAACTCCATTTCTATCGTGGAAATTTTGACGATTTTGAAAGTGGATATGAGCAGCGTCGTAAAGAGATGAACAAGAAGTTTGAGATTTATGACAAGCAGGTTAAAGCTGCTAGGAGGTCGGGTAATCGTGCTCAGCAGGAGAAGGTCAAGGATCGAGCAAAATTTGCTGCTTCCAAGGAAGCATCTAAGAGTAAGTCTAAAGGTAAGGTTGATGAAGATGAGCCCGTGCGTGAGGCGCCTCAGAAATGGCGAGATTATACTGTGGAGTTCCATTTTCCCGAACCCACTGAGCTAACTCCACCACTTCTGCAACTAATTGAAGTTAGTTTCAGTTATCCAAACAGAGAGGATTTTAAACTCTCCAATGTTGATGTTGGCATTGATATGGGGACTCGTGTTGCAATTGTTGGGCCTAATGGAGCTGGAAAATCTACCTTGCTCAACCTTCTTGCTGCTGACTTGGTACCAACAGAGGGTGAAGTGCGGAGGAGTCAGAAATTGAGGATTGGTAGATACTCGCAACACTTTGTGGATCTACTAATAATGGACGAAACACCAGTTCAATATCTTCTTCGTCTTCATCCTGATCAAGAGGGACTAAGTAAGCAGGAGGCAGTTCGTGCAAAGCTCGGAAAGTTTGGACTCCCCAGCCATAACCACCTCACCCCAATTGCCAAATTGTCAGGAGGACAGAAAGCCCGGGTGGTTTTCACTTCCATTTCCATGTCTAAGCCGCACATTCTGCTGTTAGACGAGCCAACAAATCATTTGGATATGCAGAGCATTGATGCACTGGCAGATGCACTTGATGAGTTCACTGGGGGAGTCGTCCTAGTCAGCCATGATTCTAGACTTATATCACGTGTTTGTGAAGATGAAGAAAAAAGTGAAATATGGCTGGTGGACAATGGCACGGTTGAGACCTTCCCAGGTTCATTTGAGGAGTACAAGGAGGAGCTTATCAAGGAGATCAGACAGGAGGTTGATGCTTAACTTGACATGTATTCCAGGTATAACTTTTCAGATGAGGATTAATATTTTTCTAGCGTTTATTTTTAACTAATTATTGTATAAGTGAATGAATCTTAGCTAGTATAATTGGCACCAGTAATTTTGATGTGTGGCTGTTCCATTCTAGGAGAGAATGTTTTTATTCGCATTTTAAATTTATTAGGCAATATGGCTTGATGGGACTTGGACAATATGTGAAGAGATGGATATCCTCGTCTTCGATAATGTGTTCTTTAGGTACTTGTAATTTGAGAGTACTTGTTCCATGATAGAATAATGACTTCTTTATATTCATTACTAAACCTTGCTTCTAAATCTGTCGAATCTTCCCTACCAAACATGTCATCGAGTGTTTGACGTCCATACTCCAGCCTGCACAATTTTGTAGCTTGATATCAACAATTAACATGTATTGATTTCTGCAAGTTGGTCTCAGTTAATTGAAAGCCACTCGATTGTTAAAAACTTAAAATTATTTGGGGACTAATGCTGTTATTAATTTTTTTTATTTTTTTTTCAGGGGCACAATTTATTGAGCACTTTGTTGTAAAGAAGGTTATTTGCAGTTTCTGAATCAAAGTGGCGGCAAAACTGTGTAACATATATTATAGAGGTGTCGAAAATATAAACAAAAATTATCAGAGAAATTGTATTTTGATACATTGGTACATTTTTATAAAATTTATGCTTTTTTAAAAAGCTTATTATTGGAATAATAATTTTAAAGCAATAGGCAATGGTATTTTTGTATGAATTAATCTAAGTGCACAATTGTGGTGACAATGTAGATGAAAATTTGATGATGTGGAGGTGTTATTGTTGTTGATTAAAAAGATGATGTGAAGTGTAGAAAGAGAGGATTGTGTCACGTAGGTAAATTGTGACTTTCAATGTGATCCTAATTGTGAATGGGGCAAAATTGTTTCTATATTTAACGAGTTTTTATTTAAAATAATTTAAATTAGAACATAAAGTCTCAATGTTCACTACATTTGAAAATAATTACTGTTTACATTGATTTAAATGGAGAATATTAATTATTATTTGTTTTTAACCGAATAGGTTTTATTTAATTCGAAGTAGGATTTGCACAAAGTCGAATCTCGAAGGTTCGACTTTCCACTAAAATTTTAATATCTTCTAATGGTAATTATCTGTTCCCCGTTGACGGGCAAACTCGTCATAAACACAATCGGGGGGCCCACAGTTGTGTCTTGGACGGGTTGCCGTCCACGGACAACAGAAATTTTCTGTATCTTCTAACATAGATTTAATTTATATATTTTTATTAAACCCCCCCCCCCCTTTTTTTTTTTAATAATAATCTAATTTCAAAAGTTAGTATAAAATAATTTCTTTAAGTTAAAATGCAAAGATAAACTTAGACCCTGATGATCCCCACTCTTTCAAACTTTTTTTTCTCACACTCATTTTCAACCGCATATTTATACAATAAAATATTTTACAAATAAATCAAAAAAAATTCCTTACTTTTCAAACACACATTCTTCAAAAATATACTTTTCAAAAAATTAATTTCTCATTAAAATGAAAAGGGCTTAAAGTGAAAATAAATTTGACGCCAAATAGCCAAATGTTTCAATTTTGATATGTTAAATTAATCAATTTTATATAGTTTTTCTTCTAATTAGTATTAATAAGCAATTTTGATATGTTGTCAATGGATTGCATAACAATTGTCCACCGCTAATGAAAAACAATCAAATGTCCTGATTAGTTTTTAAATGTTTAAAATTAAACATACTTAGCTATTCTAGTTGACAATGAACAACATAACAATTTTCCACCACGAATAGCACATCATTTTCATATTAATTTTTGACATTTTAAAGTGATATTGTGATGTGTCATTTTTAACTTCATTATTTAATGCACATCTTCATCTCCAAATGAGAAACTGACACATTACAATGTCACTTTAAAATGTTCAAAATGAATATTCGCCAAGAATTATTAGTTTTTTTTTTTAAAAAAGAATTTCATTATATTTGGTCACGCTACAATGAACCTTGGGGTATCTGAAAACCCCGTGGCTGTATATAAACCCATCGTTCAAAAGAACCACAACTTGTGAACCCACAATAACAGCCTCAAAGTTGCTGTTCGGCGGTAAAAAGCCATGGCCGCAGTGGTCCGGCTGTCCACTATAGCAATTGCGTTCCCCAATTGCCATCCCACGGTGAAATGTCCGGCAGTTTCCAGCCTAATACATGGCCGTAAATTCAACTCCGTCTCCACAGTTCTCAGTTCGATACAACGAAGTAAGAGTCGGGAATCCTTCTCAGTTACTTGTTCTGCTTCTAATAGACCCTCGCCTGATGTTAGGTAAATATGTATAACTTTTGATTCATTTGGATTTAGAGTCACATTTGACTTGATCGTAGTAAAATTTCTTATTTATCTTTGCATGTCTATGTGAGTTTGTTGCTCTTATCAATTTATTGGATAATCAACTAGGTTTTAATGCAAATCAATTGAAATTAGTAGACTTATTCCAACTGAATTCATATTGGGACCCCAGGAGAAAAGTTTATGCACGCTCAATTTCATGATTTCTATATATTATTGATGAATGATGAAGGTCATATTAGGAGGTTTTTGTGTGTGCTTGTCTTATTTTCATGATCTCTATCTTTTTCTGTCACAGGAACAAAATGCATACCATTTCTAATTTGGTCAAATACTTTCAGCTGTAGTTATTCTTTGATGCACTCATGCACATGACTTCTTGCAATTCACTCATTTGAATCAAAAGAAAAAAATTATGTATTTGTTTTCTTTGAATTGAATATATATAGGATGGCTAAAATCATGTGGGGACATGACTAGTAATTTTTAGCGTATAAATGGGCGGGGGGAGTATCCAATGACAAGTTCCTAAAGCCTTAATATCTCTTAAAGCCTCGCAACTGGAAGCCTTTCTTTGTGCCTACACACCGAATGAATAAAATAGGTGAGTAAGTCGGTGGTATGTTCTTCTTCACTTGATCGTGCTCTAGACCTACGGGACTAATGAACAACGCTTAACTTTGAACCGAACATTGTGAATAGAATGTGTATGACAGTGTAATTAACCACTTTTCAGCGTCTTATCTAACTCTTTTTTTTTATCTAAACGCTTCTGCATCCAGGTTCTGTTTTACCAGTGAAGCAACCTTGTAATCATCATTTTATTTGTTATTCAGTTCTACAGCCAAAATACGAAGTGAAGTTCTTTCTCCCTTTCGTTCTGTCCGGATGTTCTTTTATCTTGCTTTCATTGCTAGTGCTTCTCTTGGAGGGCTGATAGCCGCCACACGATTAGTTGGGGCACTGGCCAATTCAACACGAGCAGCTGAAGTACCTGACATCATCAAGGGTCTTGGCATAGATATTGGAGCAGTCTCTATTTTTGCATTTCTTTATTACAGAGAAAACAGTGCTAAAAATGCTCAGTTGGCCAAACTTTCAAGAGAGGAAAGTCTCTCAAACCTTAAGCTTCGTATAGATGAGAAGAAAGTTTTTCCTGTCAGTGCTTTTAGAGGAATTGCTCGTCTTGTTATTCTTGCTGGTCCTGCATCTTTCATTACTGAGTCTTTCAAACTCAGTGAACCTTTCATCGAGGGCCTTGCAGAAAGAGGAGTGCTTATTGTCCCGTTTCCCACAGATGGAAATTCACCTGTCTTTGAGTTCGAAGAGAGTGAAGTTACAAAGGAACGGACTTCCAAACAGAGAAGGCTATGGCAGTTATCGCCTGTTTTTGTCACCGAGTGGTCCAAGTAAGAGACTGGGAAAATCGTTTCTCTAACTCTTTTCTTGCCCAAACCTTCCTTTTCTACTATCGTCAAATGTTATATACAATATTCATAACTTCATGTCATCGATAACAGGTGGTTAGATGAACAAAAGCAACTGGCCAAGGTCTCTCCTGAATCTCCAGTGTAAGTAATCGGTAATTCTAGACTGCTCTTTTCCTAAGCATTTTAAATTATAAAAATTCGACTTACATTGAGCTCAAAACAAATGGATTTAGAGCCTATTTGTTAATGTGAAAAGTTGAATTTTTTTTTTTTTTTTTGATGAATTTGTGGTTTTAAAATGTTTGAAAAGTCAAAAATTGTAGGCTTGCCTATGAATGAATGATTGAAATTGAGTTTGAAAAGTGGAGGTGAAATTTTTTTCGTTACCAAACGGGCTCTTAGTTTAAAAATGATTTGACGTCAATCTGTGATGTAATCTACTCAATGTCCAAACATTTCAAAGAAAGCTTACGTCTTTGTTTACACATGAAGGTACTTGTCACTCCGTTTGGATGGTCGTGTTCGGGGCAGTGGCGTTGGTTACCCACCTTGGAATGCTTTTGTTGCACAACTACCACCCATAAAGGGTATATGGCTTGGTCTTCTCGACGGCATGGATGGAAGAGTTTTATGAAAGCAAATTAACGGGTATCCGATACACAGCACTTGTTTACCTAATCTTGTTCACTTTTGTATTGGGTATGTTGATTTCATAGTAATGAACACATACCCCAAAAAACTGAAATGCAACATAATGTAAAAATCAAGAACAGCTTAGTTATTGAATGTTCTTCTTCATTAATCAGTTATGTTATCTCCTCAATTAGTTGAATGAAGTACATACAGATGGAAGAAACAGAATCCTGAGGGTCGGAAGTAATTTGTTAGGAGACACTATAGCGTTCCCATCTGTGCTCGTTATCATCTCCTCCAAGTACAAACAAGACATGAACTTGCACATTCGAGATACACTAGCAAACGAAAATCTTGGTATTTGTTATAAGTCAGAGAACATTTAGCTAAGTAGAAATGGAAACAACACGATTATTTGTAAAAGTGCTCTCGAAATGGCAACTCTTCATCGAATTTCATTGAAAACGATATTGTGTTGGGATCAGCCAACCAGGATTGAGGCTATGATATGCCTTTGAGAAGCAAAACCATTAAAAATAGGGTAGAGGGGGTTGATGAAATGAACTAAGCAAATCCCACATCGGAACATGACTAAAGCTGCTATAGAAGTGGACTATTATAAAAAAGCCCATGTGAACCCCAAGAATTCATGCAGCCACGCAGTGAACACAAAGCGAACTATTCTTTCGCCTTTTACTAAAGAATACCGTGTGTTCGTTGCAATGAGTGGCATACACTAATTTTTGGAGAGGTCCAATTCCTTGGTTGGGCCTCTACAAGACTAGTTTTAAAATTGATTCATCTGTAAAATTGTTAATTACCCAGAATATAGCACGTTATGAGAAAGAAGATGCTTGCTCAAGCTCTCGAACACCACAAATATATCCTTCTTTCTTTTACGAATGAAAATATATATGGAAGGGGAGGTATGATTTGAACTCGTGATCGGGTGTGGGTTGCACTTGAACATTTAACCAAACATGACAACTCTCGAATCCTTATTTGCAATATATATCTGACAAAGCTTAAATTAATAATTCTTAAGTGGATGAATATATTTTTTATTTCATATTGTAAAGCGACTAATAGTGTGTTTGATATTCTTTGTAATATACATCGCACTTCTCCAAATAACTTTTTAATTACGTAAATCAATTTTCGAATTCTTTTTTCAACTATATATTTTACTTAAAAACACTTAAATTTCTTTTTTATAAACGAAAATTAACCACCAAAAAGAGGCAAATAGTCATACAACGAGAAAGTATGTGCTCAAGAAAAGAGTAGTGAAAAAGGTTTTTATCTTACAATCATAAAAAAGATTATAATGTCTGTCCGTGTTATAAAACTATCAAAATCATAATAACGATATAAGAAATTGAGAGAATGATAGCTTAGAGAGAATACTTCTCATAAGTCTTGATTACCATATACAACCATAACATCCTATATTTATAGGAAATTATCAAGAATAAAATAGTCATTAATATACAAAAGGAAGGAATTTATAATACTCCCCCTTTAATGACTTATTGCTCAATTTCATAATTGTTTGCCTCGTTAAAACCTTGCTAAGAAAACCCAATGGAATAAAACTTGAGCGAAGGAAAAAGAGTACAGTTGCTCCCCCTGATGTTGGTTATCATTAATCATTGAGTCTAATATCCATCAATGATAAGTAGTACAAATCATGTACTGAAATCTGAAGTGCTTCAGTGCTTCAGTGCTGCCTCGTTAAAACCTTGTCAGTAAAACCCAATGGGACAAAATCTGAACGAAGGAAAAAGAGTACAGCCGCTGCCTCGTTAAAACCTTGTCAGGAAAACCCTGTGGGACAAAACCTGGACGAAGGAAAAAGAGTACAGCATGACAGCATGATTCTCCCCCTGAAGTGTGCAATCAAGTATTCATGAACCTTTTGAATAATGATATCATCTTTCGTCTGGAATGTGTATATATGAAAATCTTCTTGTGTGTATCCGATATCATAACATTCTTCATAAGATGTGTATGATTTTCTTCATTTGTTGATATCATTCCAGTATAACAATGTGTTGCTGAGTTTTAGCTTGTTGATAGCTATGATGATGCCTCCAAAACCTTGCTAGGAAAACCCTGTGGGACAAAACCTCAAGGGAAAAAGAGTGCAACGCGTATTTATTCCTTTCATGGAATATTACATGTATATTGGTGCAATCACGAATCTTTTCATTGCATCTTTCACTTCTGGTGAATAATCAAATTTAGAATTCACTTCTGGTGAATAATCAAATTTATAATTCACTTTCATAGATTGCATCTTTCACTTCTAGTGAATAATTAAATATTCATTTTCAAATTCACTTCTAGTGAATAATCAATTTCAAATTCACTTCTGGTGAATATTCATTTTCGTATTCACTTCTAGTGAATAATCAATTTCCCAGATGTCATAAATAGTACACTCCAATTTCACTTTCAACATATTATATCATGGAGTCATTTGTATCATTCTATAGTGATACTAATCTGGGCATATTGAATCTTTCAATGATTTATACATGTATGTTCTTGCACTTTATAAACTACAATTTCTAATTTTGCAGGAGCATAATCAATCATTGAAATAGATATCAATTTCGACATATAATCTACAATCATTTTACTTGAAATCCCAACGTACCGCGATCAACTGGTACATCAAAGAATACTCCCAAAGTACCGAGATGAGAATCATACATTTTGATCTCACTCATTGGTATATCAAGGAGCTCAAGCTAGTGATTTAGACTATAGTCTATCCACCATATGTCATGCCAGTTCTATGAAAAATCTTGCGCGCAACGAGTCGTCTTTTACGACTGTGAAATATTTTTCATTTGTACATATAATTACTGGCTTTACACATTTAAGCATTTGGACTTCAGGTCCTTGAACAATAATCATTTGGACTTCAGGTCCTTGAACAATAATCATTTGGACTTCAGGTCCTTGAACAATAATCCCTACATTGGGGTTATATACTTGGCCAAAGTATTATAATTTCATCAACCTCATTTTCATAAGAGGGTATGTAGTCGACTTATTTATCGATTCCATCTCAATATAACATAGAGAGATCTCATTATATGTTCTATCATCAGGTACCTGAATCTCTTACATTTAATTATGTCCCTTTTACTCACCATGAGTATTTAGCTTCAAAGGGATCATCTTAATCATTCAAGAGATATTTATTTTGGAATCGATAGTCATTATGCTTCGGGCATAATTACGCTTCAGGCATGTTTTCTCCATAATGTTTTCAAACATTATATTATATCAATCGGCTAAAATGCCGCACATGTCGTCCCTTTAGGGATGTAATTTCAATCATATATCTCAGTGTGCTTTGGTGGAGTGTATGCATTTCGCACTTTTACAAATCATAAAGCTTCTTGAGCTAATCCCTGTTTGACATAGAATATTGTTGTATGATAAACAATTATTGAATAAGTTATTCTCATAGAAAAATAATTTGAAACTTTTGATAATCTAACCGTTTATTATAGAACTTCTGGTTCAATACGGTTTTATTTCATTTCTATGTATGAATATTTGATTCAATACAATATCGTTAAACTTCTGGTTCAATACAATGTATATTTCATTTATGAGCTTCTGGTTCATACTATATACATATTTCACTTGTACGTATAAACTTCTGGTTCAGCAAGATATTTCACTTGTACATATGTATGAACTTCTGGTTCAATACAGTATTCATTTCATCAGTACGTATTTCTGTACATTTCAAATCAGTATACCTTTATTACTTTTATACCGAAAAATCAGGTACAATATCCAAGGAAATATCTCATGATCTCAATCTTGTCGCCAAATCTTCCCTTATATCGAAAAAGGTAATGACACATTATCTCATTGTTTCCACCTTTTCAATAATTTATTCCATTATTTCTTGATGGAATCGATGTCACTGACACGCGGAGCCACCGCTCTTTTACGCGTTGAATAATGCATTTAAATAGATGATTTGGGAAGAAGGCTAGATCCATCAAAAATGGATATCATACTTTCAAATATTCGAAAATATTATTCCAATCTTCCAATAAATGATTTGAGAAAAATTTATCGAATTAGGCTCGAAAGATTGAGGTTGCTGACGGATCATGGCATGCCAGAAGATGTTCGCTGGTTGATCGAAGCAAAAGTTCGATTAGCTGGTGAATTACCAGATTCATTTTCTAAGCACAAGCCTGGCTTAAGTAAGAGTACTTTTGCAAAGAAGCGAAGAGCAAAAAGATTAAATAGTTGCTACAAATGTGCTCGATGGACATGTGATACCCGTTGTAAATCAATAGGATATTCATCCATAAATCGAGATGATAAGATAGACTTCATTAAGGGTGGACTGAGTAAGGAGTCATTGGATGATATCCGATTGACTCTTGAGACGCACCCTAGTGGGTATGTGCAGCGTGAGCTACTATCTTTATGGGCTAAATTCATCAGCGATAAAGAGAGATATAGTCTCAAAAATATAATAGCAAAAGATCCTGTTTGCCAGGCTGTTATAAACAATGATGCTTTGGCTATGCAGCATTAATACAAGGTAAATCATTTGATATATATATGCACATATAAAATATTTTTCTGTTTCCTTTCACGAGTTTTGATAAAGGCTGGTTAAAAATATTAAATCACCGAAAGGTGAGTAGGATGATTTTGTCAAAAGTAAATCTTCACTTTTTCAAAAGACGAGCGGAAATAGTGAAGTTTTTCGGTTTTAAATAGCCAAACATTTTTCATAGTTCATTCATCCCAAAATAACATTTTCTCGTAAGTTTTTCCTTCCTTATTCTCTCAAAGATGGAAGGATCAAAACTTCGACAGATTAAAACTATCTGTGTATTTTGTGGATCAAAAGTAGGAAAAGGTTTTGGGTATCTAGAAGCTGCAGTGGATCTTGGAAAGAAATTGGGAGAGAAAGGTATCACTCTCGTGTATGGAGGAGGTAGCAGTGGATTGATGGGTTGTGTTTCACAATCCGCTCTAGTAGAGAAAGCAAGAGTGATAGGTGTTATACCTACTCCTTTAGCTGATATTGCAGGCAAAACACGAGGGCATGAAGTACAAACCTTATCTATCCATGAACGCATAACTTGCATGTTATATGGTTCTGATGCCTTCATAGCCCTGCCTGGAGGTTTTGGTACTTTAGAAGAAATCTTTAATATTACTTCATGGGCTCAACTAGATCTCCATACTAAGCCTATAGGGCTTTTAAATGTAAACAATTTCTTTGATGGTTTGCTAACATTTCTTGATTATGCTGTGGAACAGGGATTCATATCTCCATTTTCTAGGAGAATCCTTATTTCTGCTCCTACTATCGAGGAACTGCTGGATAAGTTGCAATCATATATTCCAATACAAGATCCAGCAGGAGTTAAGATAGATTGGTCGCAAGGAAGGGGAATCAAGCGAAAATGGAGTCCGGTTAATGTAAATTTATCTTTGTGAACCCTAGAATAGGTGGTGGTAGAGTACGGAGTATTCTCGCTCTTGAGACACACCATAAATTTCTAGGATTTTATCAATGTTTTAATCTTGTGTACCTCAAAGATTTAAGGTGGTAGAGTATGGAGTATTTCTTACTCTTGAGACACACCTTTTTCTTTATTTCCTCAAAATGTCAGAGGTGGTAGGATAGGCTACTCCCGAAACACATCTCTTATTTTGAGGATTATAAATGTTTTTCCCCTTTTTCGTTTTGCATGTATGACTCGTTTATGCTTCTTCAGGAGCAATAATAATATCATTTCAGTTTGTTTAGATGATAATTTTTACTTCTTCTGGAGTAAATATGTACTTCTTCTGGAATACATAAGTGCTCGTGTAAGAACTTTTCCAGACACTTATCATCTAATATTCATCTCATAATACTGATGAAATTATTTTCACATTAGCCATATCCGTGCTATAATGTGATATTATCTTATCATACATCAACATTCTCTTGTTGAATAATTTTCATCCACCCATTCAAATTCAGATATTGGTAACTTCTGGTACCATTGGATAAAATATTTTTATCAACATTTACCAACTTTTTGGTAATGATAACTTCTGGTATCATTTGATGAAATATTTTCTAACTTTAGTATTGATAACTTCTGGTATCATTCAATGTATTATCAAATAACAATAATATTGTATATATTTTAACAATAATAATACAGGGGTTATACCACCACGTATATATGTTGACAACAATCCTCTAATATGTTAGAACTAACCAACAATTGAGGTGTTTATATGTATTCAATTGATAAACCGATCATATAGGCAGTGTCAACATAATAAAATAATTAAACCGACCATATAGGCGATGTCAACATAATGAAATAATTAAACCAACCATATAGGCGGTGTCAACATAATGAAATAATTAAATCGACCATATAGGCGGTGTCAACATAATGAAATAATTAAACCGACCATATAGGCGGTATTAACATAATGAAATAATTAAACCGACCATATAGGCGGTAACGTGATATGCTTAAAATTTGTAGAACCAACCATATAGGTGGTATAACCAACCAAGTAGGTGGCAGCATGATATAATTAAAACTGGTAAATCCAACCATGTAGGTGGTAGAACCAACCATGTAGGTGGCAACATATTTCAATTCAATTGATAGATCGATCATATAGGCAGTGACATGATATTAATCGTTAATTTATGATTATTATATTTTTTATGTATTACCAAGGTCAAAATGGTCCATATTTTAATATATTGCCCATATGGATAAATCGAAACCGTCAATAGATTTAAAATTTAATTTAGAACAAACTTACTTTTGGTCCGAAGTTCAAAATCTCGTCGGAAATGCTTCAAAAATAATATTTACGAAGCCGCCACGTTCAACCATCGGAAAATGTCCAAAACTGCACCAAACAGAAAAGTAAGACCATAGAAAAATTCAAAACGTCGAACTGAACAAACAGCCTTTTGACACCGTCGCCAGAAACGGCTCCACGCGCCCGCACGCGCCCGATCGACGTCAGCGCGTGGGATTCACGCGCCTCACGCGCCTCCGCCGTCTGTCGCCGCCTGTGACACGCGCCGGTGTCGGAGGTTCGTCTTGCCACCGTGATTTCAGATCCGGTCTCCGATCGTTAATTGGATATACGATTTTGCGTAGATCGACTTTGAAAGTTTCGAGTTTTTCAGATCTACAATATGTGGGTTGTTTTCTAAAGCCAAAAGTATTTGATTTGAGAGAGGAAAACATTGATTTGTAAAAATCAGGTTTCTGATACAGAGGCTCATCATTTAGATGCAACTGTAGAGCATACTCCCGTCGTATTACTCAATTGGCTAGAGACTCGTGCTGATAACGTGTTATAAAACTATCAAAATCATAATAACGATATAAGAAATTGAGAGAATGATAGCTTAGAGAGAATACTTCTCATAAGTCTTGATTACCATATACAACCATAACATCCTATATTTATAGGAAATTATCAAGAATAAAATAGTCATTAATATACAAAAGGAAGGAATTTATAATAGTCCGTATGTTTGTTTGTTTATTGTGTACACTGACATTGGTAAAGTAGAAGTATAGATGATAAAAAGCAAATATGAAAGAAGTATGGGGTTTTTAGTTAAATAGGTTTGGTATGTAATAAGTTTAGTAAAATAGATCCCTCAGTTGAAATGTCAAAATTATCCTTAATGAAAAGGACTGTTTAATTTGCAGGGTATATTTCCAAACTTAGTCAGGTTGATTTAATTCAGTGTTTCTGGTTATATTTATATTTTTTAATCTTTTAAGTTCTTCTAAAAATGTTCTATATTGTAATAATTTTTCAAAAGTTTTAGGATGATCATTTTTATTTATATATCCTAACATTATTCCTTCTGATACTTCTTCTTCTATATCTTCGTATTCTTCTATAATTTTATGAACCGTATTTATATTTTTTGCTGTTTCAACAGAATTAAATTCTATTCTATTTAGGATTGCATAGTCAATATCTTCGTATATTTCTTTTAGTTTAGTTTGTCCAACAGAATGTATATTTTTAGACTTTTCAACAATAGTCGATAAAAATGAAATTTCTTTATCATTTAAATATAGTTTATATTCACAGTTATTAGATGTTGATGTTTGTAAAGTATTCATAGATTATTGGGTTGGTAAATTATTATATAAAATTTTCTGGTATAATTCCATTCTTTGGTCTAGTAACATACAATAATCTGCAATATATTGTTCGTATTTTTCTAAAAGTTTATTGTATTCTTTAGAAGATATATTTTCATTTTCCATTTGATGTTTAATATCTTCCATTTTATCTCTTAATTTTTCTAAAAGATTATCTAGTCCTTCTATTGTATACCCTGGCATTTAGGTTTAGACTGTATTTGTTACTATTTTATTTTCTAAATCTATTTTAAGTTGTAATATATCAGAACAATCTATAATGTATTGATCATGATTTTCTAAAAGTATATAATATTGTTCAGATGATTCATCCATATCTATTAATTGAGATATAATGTTATCTATTTTTTCCGTTATCCTATCTAACAAATTGTCTAATCCTTCAATAGTATATCCAGACATTATAAATACAAAGATAAATAATTTATAAAATTTCAAGTAATTTTTCAAACTCTATCAATGTTTGAGAATTGATAATATCTATATCAGCCATAATATCTATGCTTGGTTCAAATGGTATATTATATTTTGAAATACTTTTCTTTCTCTTTTCTAATTTATCAATTACATCTTGAATATTTTGTACCATTATAGATCTTACAGTACCTCTAGCAAAGTTTTCTATCAAATTTTCTTTAAAACTTTTTAATATCTCTTGTGATGCATATAGTTGCTCTTGGTATCCTATTTTATCAATTTCATTTTCATATTCAATACATTTTTTACTTTTGATATGCTTTTGAACTTTATATGGACCTCTTTTAGTTCTGGGTTTTTTCATGATATAATTACTATTATTCATGATATTAAGATTTTCAAAAACTGGTAAAGAAAGATTCATCCCTTCCATCACTGTCATAATCTATTACAAGGTCATAATCATTATCACTGCTAAACACATATCCTAAATATAATTCATTATTTATTTCAGTATTATCACTATCAAGCCAAAAATAAATAATTGATTTTGTAATTTCTAATCCTAATATTCTTTTTAATGTTGGAAAGATAACTAACAAACATGGCATATACACATGATATAACTTTTTTATTTCATTATTAGGTCTGGTAAACTTTTCATACATGAATAAAAGTTCAATTATGCTATGGTGTTCATCATTGTAAGGACTGTTTTGATAATTAAATTTAATAATCCTGAATTCTGTCATGTTAAAAAACTCTTCTTCCTCCTAATTTCGTAAAGATAGATATATTAAGAATACTAACCTCTTTTCCTGTTCTTAGTACCTTTGTATTTTCCTTCTATTGTTAGTGACCTTCAGGCTTATAGGTTTCTGCTCCACACCCTTCAATGGCTTCCTGCCTTCACGGGTTATTAGCTGAACCTGGTTGCCTTCATTGTATAACGTTTTAGATGGAAAATATTTTAGGACAGAGTGTAGGGAGTTTTCTTAATAATATATCTTCTTCTTGGAAACAGGATTTAGAAGACAAGAATTTAGAAACTCATCATAATTTGATAAGTAGATTGAGATTTTATTGATAATATGAAGATTGAAACAAGATTGATAAGAGAATTTTTCAAAGACAGAAGATTTTTGGCTTTCTCACAAACTGAGTGCTCAAGTGAGTTCTGCCTTTCAACTAGCCCGGAGGCCTCTATTTATAATACTACATTGGACACAATTACATTATTGCTTACATCATTGTCCTAACAATTTTACAACTTTTTTCACCTAAGGACACACCTGTCCCTCTATTATTTATTACATCACATGACCCTTACATTATAGGGACACTTATCCTTCTCTTTTTTGGTCTTGGTATGGCCCCTACATTATTCTGCATTGTTGAATTAAAGTAGATCTATTGAATATCTTCCACTTGTCCATCAATTTATTGGCATGTGAAACAGATCCATCAAGTAGCTTCCACCTGTCCATCAATTCATTTGGCATGTGGGGCAGTTCCTGGCTATGCACGCCTCTTGCAAAGTGGCAAAGCTTCCATGGATTTGATGAGTGTCAAATTTATTGATGTATTCTTGCAGGATTGTTGATTTTTCTTTTCCTCCATTAGTGAGGAGGGTCCATCCATTATACTGGCATATGCACTTGAATTTTTTCTCATACAAATTTTTGGCAATGTTGTAGAGAACTTTAATTCCCAACACCCTTCGGGATCTAAACCATGATCTTGTAATGTTTGGTACTGGCTTGGTATTTTTTCCAACTTCAATTTGAAAATTTCGAGCAACATACCCAATTGTGATAATATGCTCAGCAGGATAATATATCCTTCCATCAATTTCAGGACTGATTGAATAAAATTTTAAATATATGGATCTTCCTTGAGCAAACTTTGAAATTTCTCCTTTTAGTAAATCATCAAATTTTTCGATTTCTTTTAGATCTTTTCCTGGATAGATAAGATCCAAGAATCCATAATCAGCTGCCATTTATGTTATCGCTCAATTCTTTAGTATAATTGTGATGAAATGTTGAGATTTCCATCAATTGCTTGAAACTTCCTTGGAGATTTTCTGCAAGTTGTTCAATTTCAAGCTTTATATCTTCAGCTTCCTCCATGAGGAAGTTCATTCGCTTTTTGGCATCTATTAGGGATCTTTTGATATTATCCATCTGCAAATTCAATATTCCTGCTTAAAAAGTCCGCAAGATAATTATTAACACCTTTAATATAAACTATATTAAAATTATAAAATGCCAAATAGGCTTGCCATCTATGGAGCCTTCTATATTGAGGTTCTGGTGGTAATTTATTTTTTACTAAACCTGCAACTTGAGAATTATCAGTTTCAACAATGAATTTCTTAGATAATAAAAACAATGAAAACTTCTTTATTCCTCTGATGATTGCTAACAGTTCTTTCTCATGAGTGGTATAATTTATTTCTGCTTGATTAAACGTTCCACTTGAATATCTACAAATTTCATTAAGATCTGTTTTTAATATTGCTGCCCAATACTTATCCGAGGCATCAGTATTAACTATCAGATTATCTTTTTCATCTGGTAATCTTAATTTTGGCAAATTTTTACATTCTTTTTTTAGTGATTTGACAATTTCTGTATGTTCATCACTCCATCCTTTGGTATTTTTTTTCCTGAGTAAAACTTGAATTTTATGTCTCTTTTTTGATAGATTTTCAATAAATCCTTCTGCATAATTTAAACATCCTAAAAATTTTTGTATTTGTTCTTTTGATTCTAATTTGTTTGGAAAACTTTCTATCTTTTTAGATATATGGGTTTGTAATTTTATCCCTCTTTTATCTATTGATAATCCAAGAAAATCAATTTCTTGTTTTTCTATTATAACTTTATTTTTTGAAAGAACAATTCCTTCTTTTTTGCATTCATTTATAAATTTAATTAAATGGTTTCTATGTTCTTCTCTATTATTAGAACATATTAATATATCATCTACATAGACAATTAAAAATTCATTGAATTTTCTAAATATGTTATCCATTCTTCTTTGATATATTTGTGGTGCATTTTTTAAACCAAATGGCATAACCATCCATTCATACTTACCTTGAGGTGTACTAAATGCTGTATATTGAATACTATCTTCTTCCATTTTTACTTGCCAAAATCCTGATTTGCAATCAAATTTAGAATAATATTGTTTTCCTTTTACAAGATTTATTAGTACCTCTTTATTGGGTAAAAAGTATCCGTCAAATTTAGTATATTTGTTTAATTCTTTATAATTTATCACCATTCTAGCTTTTCCTCTTTTTTGTTCAGAATGTTTCATGACCATAAATGCTGGACTACTATGGGGTCCATTACTAGGTCTGATTAATTTTTGATTAAGTAATTCTTTTATCTGAGTTTTAAACTCTTGTGTATCTTGTATGGTATACATCATTGGTCTAACTCTTATAATAACATTTTCTGTTAATTCTATTTTAGCTTTTGGATGATGTGGTTTCCAAAATAATAATGGATTTTCTCCACAAATTTTTTCTAGTTGATCAATGATTTTTTCCATATTTGTTTGTATGTTTGTTTTTAAGGCTTTCTTATACATTATTCTTTTATTTTTTTATTTCATTTTGTATAATTGGTTTTTTCTCCCATTTATCACCACGCTGTGTTGGCTGAACTCTGTAAGGTCTAAATTCTCGTGGTATTTTTAGTAAATGTGCACAAGGTGTTTGTAAAATTACCATGTAATTATTTTGTTTATAATATTGAAATTGTTGTATAAAGTCATTTCCTAGTAATATATCACATTCTAATTTGTTATAATTATATACTTTATTTACAACTATTTGTTTACTCCCAAGTATTATATCAAGTATAATTGTAGCGACCAATAATTTTTACGCGATTAATAATTATTTTAATAGAAAATCGTGTCGCTACTATTTCACCCATTTTTATTAAGTTAACGCCACGACGTATTCGTATAGCCAAGTCAAGAAATAATCGAGATCGTTCGATTTTAAATTAAATTCCGAATTTCTAAAAATATCTCCATTCTCTTGATTTAAAGTATATTAAGTCCAAGTACTTAATTCAATGTTATCCCAATATTTATTTATACAAAAATTATTTTTATTATTGAAATTAAGAAAATATATGCAAGCATGAGAGGTTCCATTATATATAATAATTATGAGAATCTTAATTTAATAAATATGGAAAAGTATATGAATGAATTATATACTCCATTATATGTAATCATGAAGAGCATAATATTTGTATAAATATGGAAAAGTATATGAATGAATTATATACTCCATTATATGTAATCATGAAGAGCATAATATTTGTATAAATATGGAAAAGTATATGAATGAATTATAGACTCCATTATATGTAATCATGAAGAGCATAATATTTGTATAAATATGGAAAAGTATATGAATGGTTGATAAGATTCCATTATATGTAATCATGAAGAGCATAATATTTGTATAAATATGGAAAAGTATATGAATGGTTGATAAGACTCCATTATATGTAATCATGAAGAGCATAATATTTGTATAAATATGGAAAAGTATATGAATGGTTGATAAGACTCCATTATATGTAATCATGAAGAGCATAATATTTGTATAAATATGGAAAAGTATATGAATGGTGCTTTACTTTAAGAAAAGGATGTGTTAAAATTAATAGAATTGAATGATTATGTTTACAATATGCCAACTTTATACATCTATTTAAACCCATCTCTTTTACACACAACTCTACACATATACACTTATTTCCAATCTCTTGACAAAATCCACAAGTAAGAGAAATTCAAGGTGGTCAAGAAAGTTTTGGTCCATTTACTACTACACTTCATTTTAATCTTTTAAAAGGTAAGTATATCTTATGTTTTTATGAAAAGTAAGTATGTTTTTATGAAAGGTAAATACACCTTATGTTTTTATGAAAAGTAAGTATGTTTTTATGACAAGTAAGTATATCTTATGTTTTTATGAAAAGTAAGTATGTTTTTATGAAAGGTAAATACACCTTATGTTTTTATGAAAAGTAAGTATGTTTTTATGACAAGTAAGTATATCTTATGTTTTTATGAAAAGTAAGTATGTTTTTATGAAAGGTAAATACACCTTATGTTTTTATGAAAAGTAAGTATGTTTTTATGACAAGTAAGTATATCTTATGTTTTTATGAAAAGTAAGTATGTTTTTATGAAAGGTAAATATACCTTATGTTTTTATGAAAAGTAAGTATGTTTTTATGACAAGTAAGTATATCTTATGTTTTTATGAAAAGTAAGTATGTTTTTATGAAAGGTAAATACACCTTATGTTTTTATGAAAAGTAAGTATGTTTTTATGACAAGTAAGTATATCTTATGTTTTTATGAAAAGTAAGTATGTTTTTATGAAAGGTAAATACACCTTATGTTTTTATGAAAAGTAAGTATATCTTATGTTTTTATGAAAATGTTTGGATCATTGCTATGAAATCAATCTCACAAGATTGTTATGGGTTCCATATGATATGTTTATGATTATGCTAAGGGGACCGGAGTTTAGTAGCGCTACACATAAGAATTCTTGCCATTTAAGTTCGGTAAAATTCTTGTGTCTCCCTATGTTTATGAGTATTTCGATCCTATCCTATGTTATGATGAAAATGATCCATATGCTTTCAAAAGAAAATTTATGCTTGGTATACTTACTGGGATTTTATAAATCTCACTCCACGATATTTACCATTTTCAGATAATTGAAGGTTCGAGGCGGTCAACATGGAAGTGGCAAAAGTGGTTAAGATTGATGAGATAATTATGTTGAACTTTATGTAAGAAAATTATGTTCTATTTTTATTCACAAATAAAATTATGGGATTCTAATTATTCTTTTGAATAATTTTACATTTCTATTTAAGTCTCGATAATATGATATGAGTCACTTTTAGTGGCACTCGAATGGTCGAGAATTCGGGTCGTCACAGTTGGTATCAGAGACAAGAGTTTTAAAAACGATTCTGTAGATTTTTTGAAATTTTATTTCCTAAAAAAAAAAAAAAAAAAAAAAAAAAAAAAAAAAAAAAAAAACACTATTCACGTGAACAGTAAAACGACGTGCTATTCATGATGAACAGTGAACGAAATCACTATTCAATTAAAAAAAAAATTTGAATTTTCACATGTCAAGTATGGTTATGATTTTGAAAAGTATGATGAAATTTGATGTGCGAATTTCAAGGACAAAATTCATTTTAAGCAAGGGAGTTTGTAATGTTCTGAAAATTTTATGGAATATAATTAGTTAGTGATATGATGTTTATATTGATGTCTTTGATAAATTTCTAGAAGTTCGGGGACTAAAGGAAAATAAGATTTGACGATAAAATTTTATTTGGGTTAATTAGGCCCAATCTTATGTAAAGATGCGAAATGATTAATAATAATTTTTTTTTTAAAATATTTTAACTCATCACTCTACTATGTCACTCTCCACGTATTGACTCCTCGAACCAGGTATGTTATATGCTTTGCAAGTCATTTACGATTTTATTAAGACATGTTAAGTATGAAATATTCATATGTTATGAATCTTTAAGTGAAATATACATGTTGAGTATGATATGAATTGATAGAAGCCTAAATTTTAATTTATTCATTTTAATGTAGAATCATGAGACATAGAGGATATTGATATGAATTTTGGTTCATATTAAGCTTAGTAAGATTGACTCAATTAGAAATTAAGTTGGGTTGTAACTTTGGCCCAAAATATATGGAATAATATATTAAACAAACAAAATTGATAATGAATTGTACAATAATTTATCCCTTTATCACTACCTTTGTGTAAAAACAAGGGAAAAACTGTGGATGGTTATTAGTACTTCCTCTTCAAGTTTCAATTTTCGGTTCAATAATTTATCCCTTTATCACTACCTTTGCTTAAAAGCAAGGAAAAACTGTGGATGATTATTGGTACCACTCTTCAAGTTTCAATTTTCGGTTCAATAATTTATCCCTTTATCACTACCTTTGCTTAAAAGCAAGGAAAAACTGTGGATGATTATTGGTACCACTCTTCAAGTTTCAATTTTGAAAAAAAAAAAAAAAAAATATATGATTTACGAATGATTTTCAAAATAATCTTTGTCGTCAAGTTTAGAAATGATGAGCCCTAAATGGACTTTGCATAATTGATTTTAGACATGGCACTAAGTATGAGAAGTCAACAGAAAGGACTAGATAATATTTTCGAATTATTCATCGTTTAGATTAAACGAGAAATAGAAAGTCAGTTTTATGAAGTTATGATGAGATGTTGAGATTATAAGTGATATGATTTTATTGAGATTTTTATGAGAAGAATTATGAAGTTGGAGATTTAAAGTTTAGGCTCTTAATTATTGAGAAATAAGGACTTGATATGGTGATATTAGAAATTATGATTTGAAATTTCTATGTTGAGGAATTATGAATTGATTTTCTGGAATATTTATGATGATATTGAAGTTTGATAAAATTGTGATCAAATGTACAATTAGTTATTATTGTGAGTTATGAAGTATGCTTACGATTTGGATAAGTCCAAATTTCAAAGGAAAAATCTGCCTAGAATTTTATCGTTTGGAGTTAAGAGCATAGTATGGTATGCAATCACTAAGAGAATTGAAGTTAGACATACAAGTTCATTTACATCACAAACGAGATTTAGTAGATGATAACAGAGATATTATTATTTTCTCATAAGGAGAACACACAAGAGTCACACTGGAAAGAAATACATGAAACACGCAAAAGCAAAAGAAAGCAACATGGGAAATTCCTCAAATTGAGAGATGTGTTTCCGGAGTAGCCGTATCCTACCACCTCTGACCTTTTGAGGAAATAAAGAAACCTTCAAAGAGGTGTGTTTCGAGAGTAAGAATACTCCGTAATCTACCACCTGGAACCTTTGAGGTACACACAAGATTTAAACATTAAGGAAATCCTAGGAAATTAGAGGGGTGTCTCGAGAGTAAGAATACTCCGTACTCTACCCCCACCTATTCTAAGATTCATAAAGTTAAGTTTACATTAACCGGACTCCATTTTCGCTTGATTCCCCTTCCTTGCGACCAATCTATCTTAACCCCTGCTGGATCTTGTATTGAGATATATGACTGCAGCTTATCCAGTAGTTCATCAATAGTAGGAGCAGAAATAAGGAGCCTTCTGGAAAATGGAGAGATGAATCCCTGTTCCACAGCATAATCAAGAAAGGTTAACAAGCCATCAAAGAAATTGTTAACATTCAGAAGCCCAATAGGCTTAGTATGGAGATCTAGTTGAGCCCACGAGGTAATGTTAAAGATTTCTTCTAAGGTACCAAAACCTCCGGGCAGGGCTATAAAGGCATCAGAACCATATAGCATACAAGTTATGCGTTCATGGATGGATAAGGTTTGAACTTCATGCCCTCGTGTTTTTCCTGCAACATCTACCAAAGGGACAGGTATGACACCGATTACTTTTGATTTCTCTGCAAGAGCAGATTGGGAAACACAACCCATTAGACCACTGCTACCACCCCCATACACAAGAGTGATACCTTTTTCCCCCAGTTTCTTTCCAAGATCTACGGCCGCTTCTAGATAACTGAAGCCTTTCCCCACTTTTGATCCACAAAATACACAAATAGTTTTGATCTGTCGAAGTTTTGGTGCTTCCATCTTTGATAGTATAGAAGAGAAAACTTACGAAGAAGATGTGATTTTGGGATGCCTGAACTATGAAATATGTTTGGCTATTTAAAGCCGGAAAAACTTACTGTTTTTGATTGAT
This sequence comes from Ligustrum vulgare, assembly GCA_963555705.1. Taxonomy (NCBI): domain Eukaryota; kingdom Viridiplantae; phylum Streptophyta; class Magnoliopsida; order Lamiales; family Oleaceae; genus Ligustrum; species Ligustrum vulgare. The sequence goes on from OY743180.1 coordinate 3,531,485, forward strand.
TCTGAAAAAGTAAAGATTTACTTTTGACAAAATCGGCCAACTTTTGACTGTTTTACCAAAGATATCACCTTTCGGTGATTTATTTCCAGCTTTATCAAACCTCGAGAAAGGAAAATATATTTATTTCCAGCTTTATTAAAACTCAAGAAAGGAAAATATATTTTATTTCCAAAACGCGTGAAAGAAAACAGCAAAATATTTTAAATGTGTATCAAGAGATTTACCTTATATCATTGATGAACTGCCAGAAGCCTCATTTTGTAAAACAGACTGGCAAACAGGATCTTTTGCTATTATATTTTGGAGACTATAACGATTTTTGTCCTCGTTAAACTGAGCGTATAAGGAGAGAAGTTCACGTTGCACATAACCACTTGGGTGCGTCTCAAGAGTCAGTCGAATATCATCCAAAGACTCCTTACTCAGTCCACCCTTTATGAATTTGATTTTATCATCCCGATTAGTAGAAGAATATCCTACTGTTTTGCAACGAGTATCACAGTTCCAACGAGCACATTTGTAGCAACCATTCAGCCTTTTTGCTCTTCGTTTCTTTGCGAAGGTGCTTTTGCCTAAACCAGGCATGTGCTTTGGAAATGTCATAGGTAATTCACCAGATAGTCGAACCTTTGCTTCGATCAACCAGCGAACATCTTCTGAAACACCATGAGCCATCAGCAACCTCAATCTTTCGAGTCTTATTCGATAAATTTTCTTCAGATCATTCATTGGAAGACTGGAATAATACTTGCGAATGTTTGTAAGAATGATATCCATGTTTTGATGGATCTAACCTCTTCCCAGCATGAACTATTTAAAAGCATTAAGGATCGGAGGAAATCCGCGTGATATTGATTCCAGCAAGAAAGCGCGGAATAGAATAATGGAAAAGAGGGAACAAGAGTTATGCGCCGTTTACTTTCTTGATAAAAGGAAGATTTGATGATGACGGGATTTGAGATATGGAATATTTTCTTGGATTTTGGGTACTGATATTTTGATATAATAATCAAGGTATAGAAATAATACGGGGATACGTGAAAGTGAAATAAGGACTGTATTGAATCAGGATTAATAAGTTTGTGCAAGTGAAAGGAATACCTTACGGGAAATGTTATGATATTTGAGTTAAGAATTTTAATTATTTGGGAGATATTTGTTTATTGAATTTTGCAGAAATTTTGGGTTACAAATATTGGAAAGATAAACTGATGATTATGTTGATATGTGAATAACATGTTTGGGTATATTACATAGAAAATATTCAGGTAATCGTTTTAATTATTTTGGGATATTTGGTGATAAGAAGAAATGACAAATTATTATGGTATGATATGTTAGTAAAGATTTTAGAGATATTAATACGAATATTTGAGGTTACATGATACGATGATAAGTGACAGGTTACATGAGTACTACAAGATATGATGAAATATCACATACGATTGGGAATTTTCATTTTGATTCAGAAGAATTTATGAGTAGACATATGTCTATTATTGATAGAAAAGTTCATGTCTTAAGAAAACAAATTGATGCATTTAGTCAAAGTCCAGTGGGTTAAATATGGTTGGGTTAAATATGGTAGCGATGATGCTACATAAGAAGAAGAATAAGAGATTCTGATTAAGTGTTCAGAAATCATAAGATCAAGTAAGTTTAATTTCGAGGACGAAATTATTTTAAGGGGGTAAGTTTGTAGCGACCAAGAATTTTTACGCGATTAATAATTATTTTAATAGAAAATCGTGTCGCTACTATTTCACCCATTTTTATTAAGTTAACGCCACGACGTATTCGTATAGCCAAGTCAAGAAATAATCGAGATCGTTCGATTTTAAATTAAATTCCGAATTTCTAAAAATATCTCCATTCTCTTGATTTAAAGTATATTAAGTCCAAGTACTTAATTCAATGTTATCCCAATATTTATTTATACAAAAATTATTTTTATTATTGAAATTAAGAAAATATATGCAAGCATGAGAGGTTCCATTATATATAATAATTATGAGAATCTTAATTTAATAAATATGGAAAAGTATATGAATGAATTATATACTCCATTATATGTAATCATGAAGAGCATAATATTTGTATAAATATGGAAAAGTATATGAATGAATTATATACTCCATTATATGTAATCATGAAGAGCATAATATTTGTATAAATATGGAAAAGTATATGAATGAATTATAGACTCCATTATATGTAATCATGAAGAGCATAATATTTGTATAAATATGGAAAAGTATATGAATGGTTGATAAGATTCCATTATATGTAATCATGAAGAGCATAATATTTGTATAAATATGGAAAAGTATATGAATGGTTGATAAGACTCCATTATATGTAATCATGAAGAGCATAATATTTGTATAAATATGGAAAAGTATATGAATGGTTGATAAGACTCCATTATATGTAATCATGAAGAGCATAATATTTGTATAAATATGGAAAAGTATATGAATGGTGCTTTACTTTAAGAAAAGGATGTGTTAAAATTAATAGAATTGAATGATTATGTTTACAATATGCCAACTTTATACATCTATTTAAACCCATCTCTTTTACACACAACTCTACACATATACACTTATTTCCAATCTCTTGACAAAATCCACAAGTAAGAGAAATTCAAGGTGGTCAAGAAAGTTTTGGTCCATTTACTACTACACTTCATTTTAATCTTTTAAAAGGTAAGTATATCTTATGTTTTTATGAAAAGTAAGTATGTTTTTATGAAAGGTAAATACACCTTATGTTTTTATGAAAAGTAAGTATGTTTTTATGACAAGTAAGTATATCTTATGTTTTTATGAAAAGTAAGTATGTTTTTATGAAAGGTAAATACACCTTATGTTTTTATGAAAAGTAAGTATGTTTTTATGACAAGTAAGTATATCTTATGTTTTTATGAAAAGTAAGTATGTTTTTATGAAAGGTAAATACACCTTATGTTTTTATGAAAAGTAAGTATGTTTTTATGACAAGTAAGTATATCTTATGTTTTTATGAAAAGTAAGTATGTTTTTATGAAAGGTAAATACACCTTATGTTTTTATGAAAAGTAAGTATGTTTTTATGACAAGTAAGTATATCTTATGTTTTTATGAAAAGTAAGTATGTTTTTATGAAAGGTAAATACACCTTATGTTTTTATGAAAAGTAAGTATGTTTTTATGACAAGTAAGTATATCTTATGTTTTTATGAAAAGTAAGTATGTTTTTATGAAAGGTAAATACACCTTATGTTTTTATGAAAAGTAAGTATGTTTTTATGACAAGTAAGTATATCTTATGTTTTTATGAAAAGTAAGTATGTTTTTATGAAAGGTAAATACACCTTATGTTTTTATGAAAAGTAAGTATATCTTATGTTTTTATGAAAATGTTTGGATCATTGCTATGAAATCAATCTCACAAGATTGTTATGGGTTCCATATGATATGTTTATGATTATGCTAAGGGGACCGGAGTTTAGTAGCGCTACACATAAGAATTCTTGCCATTTAAGTTCGGTAAAATTCTTGTGTCTCCCTATGTTTATGAGTATTTCGATCCTATCCTATGTTATGATGAAAATGATCCATATGCTTTCAAAAGAAAATTTATGCTTGGTATACTTACTGGGATTTTATAAATCTCACTCCACGATATTTACCATTTTCAGATAATTGAAGGTTCGAGGCGGTCAACATGGAAGTGGCAAAAGTGGTTAAGATTGATGAGATAATTATGTTGAACTTTATGTAAGAAAATTATGTTCTATTTTTATTCAAAAATAAAATTATGGGATTCTAATTATTCTTTTGAATAATTTTACATTTCTATTTAAATCTCGATAATATGATATGAGTCACTTTTAGTGGCACTCGAATGGTCGAGAATTCGGGTCGTCACAATAATGCTCTGTATTCTATAGTCATAATTTTATCTCCTGGTTCCATTATGTCATCCTTATGTAATTTGAAATGTAGTCCTAAAACTTCATTAAAGTTTCTATCTTTTAACGATATACAATATTTTGGATAACATGTAAATATTAGCTTCTTATATGCTAGATTTCCTTCCACTGTTCCTAAATTACTATCTTTTAAATTTATAATTCTTTCATCATGTAAACTTACAGTCAAAGGCGAATCTAATCCTTCTCTAAACAGGGATTTAAACATTATTTGGATACCTGCTAAGTAAACATATTGAATCTTTTCACTTTGTTTTCTATTAATCTTTGTTAATAATTCTGCAACTGTATTTTTTGTTAAAAGATTTAATTTGTGTGTTCCTTGAGTGGTTCTAACATCTATTGCTCTTTCAATTTTATGATATTCATTTATTGCTACTTTTTCTCTTTTCCATATTCTGTCTAATATTTCCCATTTTCCTATTTTCAAATCTAAAGATAATTTTTGTATTTTTCTGAACTTATTATTATCAAAAGTTACTTTTAATCCATAACCTTCTATTCCTTCATATTCTTGCTTATCTATGTTCTTATTTGTTTCTATTTTTTCTATTTCTTTATTCTGATTCTGATTCATTGCTTTCTGAATCTGTTTCGCTTATATAGACTTCTTGATCATAGTATTTTTCAATATCTGATATTTCACTTAGTTCACTTTCTATTTCTAGATATTCATTTTGTAATATTTTAACTTTCTTTTTGTTACAATCAGGGCTTATATGTTCCATTTCTCCACAATTCCAACATTTGCATTGGCTTTTATCTTTCTTATAAGTTTTATTTTTCTGTTTTTTATTTGTATTATATCTTCTTTTGTAATATCTCCTCTTAGGTTTTATATATCTTTTTCTGAAGTTTTTGAATTTTTTAAATTTTCTATTTTTAAATTTTCTTTTATTATTATATTTTCTTCTTTCAGGGTTACATCCCCATTGGGTAGGTTTTTCCATATCTTCACAACATATTCTAGTTAATTTTCCTGATTTCTTTAATAATTGTCTTTGTTGACATATATATGCTAATATTTCAAATAAGAATTTTATCCTTGATCCTAATGTTCTAGGTGTTCCAGGGTTATCTCTAATAAATTTTTCAAATTCTATTTTAAAGTATATTCCCCATGAACCTGGTAATTTATTGTAATACATATCTCTATATACTTCTTGGTTTTCATTACTATAGAATTGGACATAATAGTATTCTTTAAATTCACAAGTATATTCTTTAATTTTACACATATCACATATTGTTAAATTTATTAATCTTACTCTTGCATTATCTTTTTCTCTTATTGATTCTGCTTCAGAATTACTTATCCAATTTTCTCCTAAAAATTCATCCGCAATATAATCTACTATCTTTTCTATTCCTTTTCTATCTGATTTTATTAGTTCTGTCTGTACATTTCTTCTTATTAATGCTTTTGTATCACTACTTATTCCTTCCCACCAATTTCTAACATGTCCTTCAAAAGATGCTATTAAAAAATTTATCATTCTATCAGTATTTTCCCATGTATCATCTTTATTGTATAAAAAGAATAGTATCATTGAATCTGCCCAAATTAATAAGGCTTTTTTAGTATCTATTTTACAATCAAGATCCAATTTTGTTCCTCCATGATTAATAGGTTTATCATAATTATTATTTGGTTCAAATCTATCTTTATATTTATTTCCTCTAGGTGGTTGTCTATCTCTGATTCTATCATAATATTGTCGGTGTGGTTTGTTATATAAGGGTGCATAACTTTCATCTGGATCTGGTAATTCTTGTTTAGAAGTTCCTATAGGAGCAAGGTTAGGTGCTCCTCCAGTATTCATTAAAACTTGGTATTCATTAAAGTTTTCTATACTTAACTGGTCAAAATTTTCTATAAGCAAATTTAATTCTTCATTCATTTTTGTTTTGTTCTTCTTCAATTTTTTTTTCAGCTTTTAATTTTCCTAAAGTTTTTTCTATAGATTTTTGTAATTCTAATTCTTCCTCTAATATTTTTGGTAATATATTTCTTCTAAATTCATCATCCATACTTCCTGCTTCTATTATAATTTTTTCTTGTTCGAAATACTTCTTTCCTATTCTAAGTATTTCTTTTTCTATGAGTTTTTTGTCTATTTTCTTATCTTTGCTTTTATTATTTTCTTTGAATTCTCTAATCTCTAGTTTTAGTATATTTATATCATTTCTTATTTCTTTTAATTCATTTTTTACTTCTTGTACATCATTTATTAATGTTTTTATTAATGTTTTTAAATCTTCAATATATTCACTTATCGACATTTTATACTCTTGATTTTTGAGTTTTTTGTACCTTAAATAGTCTGTCATACATATCATCTATTTTTATTTCTAACTTTTTGATTCTTTCTTCTATTGATATGATTTTTTCGTTTTCATTTTTTCTTATTTTCTCATTTAATTTATCTATTTTTTCTATAATTATTCCAATTTTATCTTGATTAATTAATTCTCCTGATTTTCTTTGGAATTCTTTTAAGATATCTTCATCTATATTTTTAACTTCTCCTATCATTTCTTTTAATTCTTTGAATTGTATTGTTAGTTTATTTTGAATGTTTTGTAATTTTTCTTTGATATTCATATCCTGTATATTTAATTGTTGTAATTCTTCAACGGCTAATTTATCTTGTAAATTTATGTTTTTATATGTTTGCCATAAAAAAGCACTTATCCAATTTAATTGCATGTTAAGAAATCCGTCAGATTCTCCCCATGAGCTTAATGGTTGAAACATTGTTGTATTAGCTCCTTTTATTTGGTAAGATCCTACTGGTAGATTAATATTTTCTATTATTTGTTTTTCAAATTTTATTTCTGGAAATTCTGTCATTAAATTTTTCCTTTGATATGCTCGACTTCTAATCTTAATTCTGTATCATATTTTACTTCTTTACATATCATTATATTATATTCACAAAATTCTTCAATTGATCTTAACATAATTTTTCTTTGTTGTGCTCTATAACTTTTATTGTAATATTTTATTTCTCCAGTTATATCATATTTTTTCATATTGATTTTTTCTTTGTTATTTATAATCATAAGTATATTAGGTAATTGTTTTAGAATTATATTAAAGTATTTTCTTTTACTTTCTAATGATTTTAGCCTTAGAAATCCTTTTCTTTTTATATTTCTTTCTTCTATCATTTGGTCTAATAGATTTCCTCTTTGTTCTATTATGGAATCTAATTTTTCATTTGTTTTTATATCTAGATATTTGATTAATAAGGGTTCTCCTCTATGATAATCCATTCCTATAATTTTTGTATAATTCTTCTAGTAATCTTTGTGGATTAAATCTAATATTTCGTTTATGATAAAATCTTCTTTTATTATATCGAAATTTATTAGATCATATATTTCTCTTCTTATATCTTTATCTAAATTTCTTAAAGTATTCAAGATTTCTATTTTATAATTATCGGGTATTGTTAGTGTATGCATAATTATAAATCTTGATGTATATATTATATATTTATTTTTATTTTTTGTCGTATAATATTTATCTTTTAGATCTGCCATATGACTCTGATACCAAAGTGAGGGTGCTACTATGAGCGAACAAGAATCATATAAAAATCATTTAAAATTATGTAAACAAAATTTTCTAAGGACTTGAATGAAATCTTTCCATATTTTAAAGGTTTGTATTGCAAATTCTAAATATAAGGGTATTTTTGTAAGATTAAGGAGTCAAAGTCTATTTTTACAACATTATTGTTTCAAAGTCTATTTTTAGTTATTGGATCTATTTACAATTATTTCCCAAGAAGTATTTGTTTTCCTTTCAAGACGTTATTTGGTGAAGCGAGTTTTAAGAAATTAGAAATGAATGAGCATGGCTCCTCAGAAAATTAGCATTACACGAGTTGGCGCCTTAACATTTCCCTCCCCCCACTCAAATTAACCGTCCCGAAGATTAGGGTTCTTTTGATTCGCATTTCAGTTTGATCCGAATCATGAAAAGAAGATTCAAATCCAGTTCCGAAGATCCACATAAGATCCGACCGGGCCGAAATCAGGCCTCCGACGACCCATTGGGTACCATATATTTTATCTGATTTGTGCATATATTTTATTGTGCTAAGTGATAGCTAAATTTAACTTGAAGGTTACTCTAGTAAGTAATTTATAGTTATGCAGTAACCAAGTGATTTTAGCATCTAGAATATGAATTTTAACTGTTCTGTTTTAATTTTTGTTCCTGAAATTTTGTTTTTGAAGATCTTTATTTGTTTGTTAGATACGAGAAAGTTAAAAAGAGTGAGGTTTGTGGATTCTGAGATGGATAAGCTTCCTGACGATGCAAAAGGTGTTTCTTCAAGAAAATATGAAGGAACTCAGACGACAAAATGTTAGTGATATTTGCTATTGTTGCTAGTTTATTTTAATACTTCTCACTTAGTAAGTACCATACACTATTGCTCTTGAATCCTTAATACCTAAAGGTGATAGAGTACATTAATAATTAATTAGTGCTTGATGTTATCATTGAATACTATAATTTTTCTTGAAAATTATTGTTATGTAGCTGATGCCCCCAAAACTTCAGAGTATGCATATTTTAAGAAAGTAAAAAATAGTGCTGGTTGTGTTCACTCCTGTGCAAAAAATAGGGAGGATGAATTGTTGGAAAGTTCCAAGTTTAATGACAGCAGTGGAGGTAATCCTACATAGATTCTAAATATATTTCTTAAATGCATTTTAGTTTGATGGGGGGATCATGACATGTTTTATCTTCTTGTTGTCAGTACAATTTGTAGAGACTTCAAATGATTCTGCTACAATGAACCCCAGAAACAAGGACTTCCGATTCACGTTCCCTGAAGGAATGACATGGCCCACAGACAGTCACGCATTCCTTTCACCTCGCGTTGAAGAATGTAATAAACTAAGCCAGTTGAGAGGGAAAGGTCTGTTATCTGTAATTTAGTCTACTAGATATCACTTTAGTTTGTATCATGTTTGTCATTACTTGACAGTAGTGTGTGACTGTGCTGTGATGCAGATATACGGATACCCAACAATGTTAAACCTATTGATCAAAATTCATTCTTTTCACCCATTAAAGGGGCGTCAGGGAACTCAGGTTTGCACTGTAGTTTGTTATCTCAAGTTGCGATCACAGAAGGTTTGTCTTCGTTTTGGATAATTCAGTGTATTGCAGGAGTTGAATGATTCTTAAATGTAATGATTTGCTGCAACCTGTTTGTTGTCAACCTTTGTACCTACACGAATTTCATCATTCATTTCATCTTTTCCCTTGTTTAGCTGCTATTATAATCTTTATGGTAAAAAGTTCCTCAGGGAACTCAACGGGTTTCTTGTGCCATTTATTAGAACCCTGAATCATATTTCTGACATAAAAATAAATGCTTGCTAACATTGCGATATGCTTGATTGTAAAAATGATCTTTCTCATATGCCATGTTAAATTGTTACTCTATATATTTACGTGCCTCTATCAGTAATCATATCAAATTCATTATGGCTCGTATTATCAAACTTCAGGGAGCCAATGCACTGATAAAGGAATCTTTTCTACAAAGAGACAAAAGTTACTTCAGTGTGTTGCTGATGCCTCATTTTGTGACATTGAGAAACTCCATTCTAAGGGGTCAGACACATTTAATTTGATTACTAGTTAATTTTGAAGTTATTTTCTTTGACTCGGTTGGGCTTTCTCCAGGTTCAATTTGGTTTCCTTGCTTTTAAGCCGCCTGTTCCCTAAGGGCAATGAGAACGATGTATGGTGTCTCAACTTCTGCGTGGGTGAATTTATTTATCCTCTAATTTGGTGCTGAAAATTTGTATTCCATAATATTTCCAGGATTCAAGACCCTCCAAAGCCAATATGGATAACAATTGTAAAGCTCGGACATTTTGGGAGTCAGATGATCTGGAGAAGGGACTCTGTTTGGCTCATACCCAAGACTGGGATAAGGATATCCAGGTTAACTATTCTGGCAGATCAGGAGAGACCATTCTCTCAAAATGGAACACCTCTGTCTCTGATTTTCCTCCATCCAACTATGATACAGAAACTCATTTTGGAGATGAATTAGCGAATATTGGTTGCAGTTCGGAGAGTAATACGATTAGAAATTTATACAAACAGCATAACTCTTTTTTCTGTTTACCACTTGAAAGATATGGATATGCTGGTTCATGTCATCTTGAAGAACTTGATGAATTCTATTGTCCAATTGAATATGCAAGAAGTGAACCGCATAGGCTTTTACTGGGTTGGGACCTCGAAAGGGAGGAAGACAAAGTTGATTCATTCATTTTCAATCGCGACATCTCGCAGAATTTGTGTCCTGGATGGGATTCACGGAATGTTGATTACCCAAAGGGTATGGATAATAAAGTTGATGCCAAAGCACTGTGTCCGTCATCCTTACGTTCAAAACATCATCTAGACTTCCACTCACTGCCAAATTATTATTCAACCAGACGAGCAACTTCATGGAATGTGGATCACCAGAATGATATGGATAATGTTCTTGATGCCAAATCATCGTGTTTATCATCATTATATTCAAAATACTCTCTTGCCTTTGACTCGCTGCCAAATTATTATTCAAACAGCTTTAGAACTCGGGATATTGGACCGTATATAAAAAATGAGTGCGCATTGGCAGAAACAGAATGGTTTCCTCTAGCTTTACCATGTACTCCAATGTATAATGAGGCGGAGGATTGTGATACAAAAATTGCACTTGAAAGTAGCAATCTTCCCTTCTCTCGTCGAGATCCCTTTTTGCTTACCAGCAAGGTTTCATTCGATAAGCATCAACAGGATTTTGAACTCATGTTGCCTAGAGGTCTGAATATTGATTTCAGGTGGAATTGCTTACCAACTACAGATTCCTTTGCAGAGGGCCATCCATCCATTTTTCATACAATGCAGTCTCCTCAAATAGACAAAAGTTCATATTCTTCTGCCCGAATGGAAGAAGACCACGGAGAAACTTTCACTCCTTATCAGTATCATGCAGGTGCGTATAAAACCCATTCTGGATCCTCTAATTTTCATCTCTCTCTCGACAAATTAATGGACCGCTCTTTGTTACTAGATAGGGTAAGCCATGATGGATCTGAAACAACAAATATATTTTGATGGTGACAATGAATTGAAGGTCAACTATTTTACTTGCATACCAACAAAACTCTTTTCTTATTAGAATTCACCTTCAAATGGACTTGCATTTGCATTTACATGTGAGGATCACTCATTTTCTGTTGGTAGATGCTTTGAATGTTAAAATTTCTATTGCCATAATATCTTTAGGTGGATCAGATCAAACGGGTATTCGATAGATTTCTCAGAACAAACTAAAGATAAAACATTTTTAGCCCTGAATATTGATTTGTGTTTGATCACCAGCTGAAATTGTAATTCATGTAGCTTTGATCTGTGAAATTATTTTCTTTCTGGTCCAATGCATGCACGTTTGGATAAGCTTATTTAAATAAACTTTTGTTTCCATACCTGTTTGGATAAGTAAGTAAAAAGTTACTTATTTTGATAGTAAGGTAATTAGATAAGTAAAAAGTTACTTATTTTGATAGTAAGGTAATTATTACTTTCAGGTGTGCAACTTATTTCCCGAATATACACTCAAGCAAGTGCATTGACCTCCTTCTGTTTGTCCGTTTGAGCTTAAAATTTGGGTTTTGATCCTTGTGGAGTAGAAAAAACTGCTTTATTTTATTTTTATTTTTTCCTTTTTTTATTTTTTGGCTTTTGAGTAAAGCTAATAAGACTGCATTGATATGATATTTAATATTAAGAGTTTGCTTGAAACTAACATAACAGAAACTTGATTTCTTCCCTTAATATTAGATCTGGTTAGGTGGTAAGTTGTTTTCCTAGGTTATACTCGGCGCAAAACTGACCTTGTTCCATAATTAATTATTTCGTTTTTGGTACGTTAAATTGGACCGACACACTTTGTCCCGTGTAATTTTTCTAATGCTATTCAATTCAAATTATTAAATGCTTTCCTAAATTTGTGTTTCTATTTTTGTGTTAAGTTTAAATTGTTAGCTTAGGGTATATTTTGTACAGAAAATGATTAAATTTGATGATCATGCATTTTGATCTAACGTGTCACATCAAACGTGGAGATTTATGCCAATAATATAAAGCAATTACCATATTATGGCAAACAATGGTCAACTAATTGATATGATTATTAATCTCTTTTGTCATTTTCTATTTTATTTAAAATCATAGTGGAAAATAAAAAAATGAATCACTATTCACTGGTTAACCAATGAACAATAAATAGTTTTGACAAAATCTTTTTAAGAAGATTTTTTTTTTTATTAAAATTGTCTCCATTTAGATAAAGGGTATGTCAATTGGCTTAAATGAGCGGTGAAAAGTGGGTAGTATTTGTGGGAATTATAAAAATGCATGCATAAATATTATATTATTAATTAATTAATTACCCAATTTCATTAGAAGCTGGTAAATGATGCACCAAACAAAAAGAAAAATTTCCTCAAACTATTTTAAAAAGAAAAAGTAAAACAATGCATTTATTTCATATTTTGACAAAGAAGGCCAGGGGTGGTTGGAAGTAGTGTTCCCTTATTCGCTAATATTTACATTGGATTCTTACGTCACAGTTCAACGGCTGGGATTCATTTGCGCAACTGTCAATGTTGCGATTGATAACAAGTGTATTTAAAATGTCATATTCGTGATTAACCTGAAAATAAGGTGTTAATGTCATTATCAAAGCAGGTTAAGTAAAAATTCAACCGTTAATGCCGCGTTGTCGAGTGCGAGTGCCCACAGACAAGGACGAAACTTCAAGTAAAGAAAGTAAAGCCAAAAATGAAAAACCTCATTATAAGGTTGATCATAAGAAAGTTACTTATAATCAACCTGTTAATTATATTATAAGAATGTCATTTTATTTATTATTATTATTCTTGTACAACTACATCATTCTATGTTTGCATATGAGGCCCTGCATCTAATGAATGTATTTGTTTTATACCCCTATGCAAAAATTACATATATTTAAGACCGACATCAAAATAAATTGAGTGGCGAAGCTCTAAGTAGAAGGATACTTGGCAAAGTGCAATAGCATGGGGGCTTAGCTGGACTAAGATTAAGACAGTCAAGAAAGGTGCTCTACTCGACATTAGAATAATAATGCTTTATGTTAGAGTAGAGATTACAATTTTACCCCCGAGGATCTGAGATTCGTAAGACCTCGCTTTGATTAATCAAGTTCTAGGGATGGTCCTCCGTCCCGAAACACACTAAAATAATGAGAAAAAAAAAAAATATATATATATATAAACGAGACAATGATGGGATGGAGGGCCGGTGGACGAAATAAAATGTATGAGATGTGTAAGACAATTTCAAGTTCTAAAATTTGGTAATATCTCCCACCTCAAGTTTCGAGGACTGTCATGATAGTTGTCCACTTCAAATGTTGAGGACATGACTAGACTTTCATACTCTCGCGGGAAAACTTCAGTCCCTCCCTTTTTCAAATGGTGTATGACTGTTGTGTCAAAAAAAAAAAAAAAAAACACTAGCAATCAAATTCCAAATATGTGACTAATTTCATGCTCTTGCTTTAGAATTAACGAAATACAAATCGGGCAAGTTAACAACCATTAAATTCACATAGGATAATGTTAAAATTTGACAATTCAAACTATATACAAATAGAATTGCATTTGAATTTTAAATATTTATTTAAAAATAATTTTGATAACTACCAAATCGCGAAGGACATAAAATAAGATAAAATTAAAGGACAAAATAATAAAGGAGGAACAAAAAATAGTCAAGAGTATTTATTATCGATACAGAAGAATTGTAATTAATATTTTCCTCTATTTAAATATATGTCACCAAAAATATTTTGCAACCATTTCTACTAATTAATACTAGAACAAATTTAGTGCAAACGAATACATTACTCTGAAAACAAAAATGAAATTTCACACCTTATTAATAATAAACCTGATTCGTAATAAACTCATTCTCAATACTGGGGGAAAAAAATTAAGGACGAGATAATGACAGAGATTGATATATTAAAGTCTTGTGGGTCCAATTGGAATGACACTAAAGTTGAAGGACCATTCAGCAAAACAACAAAAATCCAAAGCCTATTTGTGTTATTTATGATTTATGTATTTTGTCCAAATTGCACCTCTTTCCATATACGTAATCGAATCAGATAAATAAATCAGAATAAATGAAACCTTGTCGAGTCCGACAAATAGTCGGTGGAGGAGGGAGTAGTTCACTGCAAAACAAAATACTCACTCTCTCTCTCTAAAATCGGCACTTCTCCGGCATTAACCTCGCTGGAAATGTCTAATTCCGGCGACCTATCAGCCTGCCCTATTTCTGCTATCCCACTCGAGCTTTTCGTGGAAAAATATATATATAAAAGCCTACATTTCTGAGTTTTACCGTGTGGAGAAGGTAGAAGAAAAATCTGTGGAGTGTTTTTGGGTGCACATTGTTAGAGGTTGGCATTGCGAATTTTTGGAGTCAATGCAGTGCTTTTGGTTACGGTTCTTCGATCTCGCTTTTGGAAGGTAAAAAATAAATCGAATCTGATTCTTTTTATTGAATTGGTTTTTTGTCTGCTGTAGTTGCAGCTTTTCAGCAATGGTTTTTTGAATAAAGATATGACCTTTTTGTTCAATGATATAAAGTTGAAAGTTCAATTATTTTTGCTAGAGGCTTAAAGTTAAAGCTTCAATTTGCTTTAATCTGAACTTTATTACTGATTGAAATTATATGTTATGTAAGTTTAATTGCACTTATTATTTTGTGGGACTTGGAGTTTATTCAGGAATGTCTGATTGATGCGAGGTTTCATGGGAATATGCTGAAAATTGCATTAAAAGTGTAGTTTGCAAACAGAAGATTGTTATTTGTTCTGCATACTTTCCTTTTTTCACATTAATAATCTAATTAATTCTTTTGCAGTGTATAGTGATTGACTCCTTAATATAGTTATCTTTTCCGCTCACCCCCCCCCCCCCCTCCTCCTCCTCCTCCTCCTCCTCCTCTATCTTTTCACTCTCTCTTTCGCATAACAAGTTGGGCGATTTCAATTTTTCATGAGTTTGGCTGTGAGGTTCTTTGCAAAATTAGCTTCTATTTTTCTGTTTTCAACTGCAAAAAGCTAATCTACATTCTCGATGGTTGCAAACCTAGCGAAAATAACTATTTTAACGTTGAATCAAGCAATTTATCTTATTTCCTGCTTTCGGTTTTAATTTTATTTAATTAATTGAATTTTTTTGGGTAATTAATGCAGTGGAGTTTGCAATGCCAGTTATTGAAATGAACGGGAGTCACCAGAATGGAAAAAACAGCAGTTTTGAGAAAACTTTTCCAGGGTGCTTGGGAAGAATGGTGAACTTTTTTGACCTGAATGGTGCGGTGGCCGGAAACAGGCTGCTCACTGATAAACCACATCGAGATGGTGCTTACTCTTTTTCTATTTTCCTCTCGGAAAATTAGATAACTTACTAAAAACACTGATGTTCAATACCATAAAAATTTCAGCAAGTCTGGTCATATATTTTAACAAATGATTTTTTAACATCGAGAGCAATGAAGTTGAGATGACATTCTTGACTCATGTTCTTGTGGAACATGTTTTAAAACTTCTTCTGACTGATTGTTTGTTTGTTATCTAATACACATAAGAATTCTTTTCGATTTTTCATTTTTTCTTTTTTTGGGGTTGCAAACCCTTGCCAGATATAGATGACTTAAAATATGAACAAAGTTCTTAATCGCCTTATATTATTTTTGGTATGAACTTGTTTTATTGTTATAGGTTCCCTTCTTTGTCTCTTGCTTCATCTAAAGATTGATGGGTTTGGAAGTTTGTTTTCCTCTTAATTGTACATTCCACGGTATAAAGCTTGTGTGGTGACACAATAGTAACTGCTCCACAGGTTCACCACTCTCGAGAAGCCGAGCAGATGAAGCATCGACGTCTCCATCTAATTACCAACTAGAGGACAAAGCGGTATGTTTCAATTTATATTACTATGTTAAGAATGTAACTTATGGAAGCATATCCCCAAACATTTTGCTAATTTTCTTCGATAATTAATTATATTGTGCATTGGTGTGAGTTTTGCAGATTGTGCCTGAACTCAACAGAACTGGTTCAAACAGAAAATCAAATGTAACACCCATAAAGTTGCTCATTGCCCGAGAAATGTCCAAAGAAGTAGATTCTAAACACAGCCCGTCTAATGTAGTTGCTAAGCTGATGGGTCTTGATGCCATTCCATTCCAGGAATCTGATTCAGCTCAACAACGAAGCCATTTTAGAGGTCATCCTCGAAGTCGATCAGATATACAAGTGAATTGCTGGGACCAACAGAATGAATTCCTTGAATATGTAGAGCCAAATGAATGCAGCGATGTTTACGCAATACGTAAGAATTCACAGAAAACAAATTATCTGCTAGATAAATCACCACATAAGGGAAAATATTATGAAACTACTAATGACAAGAAGATGGCTCTTGTTCGCCAGAAGTTCATTGAAGCAAAACGCATGTCTATGGATGAAAAACTTCGCCAGTCAAAGCAATTCCATGATGCCTTGGAAGTTTTAAATTCCAATAAAGACTTATTTCTTAGGTGTTTGCAAGAACCAAATTCAACGTTTTCTCAGAATCTTTACAATCTGCAGTCTATTCCCCCTCCTCCGGTGACGAAGCGAATTACCATTCTTAGACCTTCAAAGATGGTGGAGAGTAACAACTTTGCTACAGTTGGGAATAAAGATGGAAAACAATTGAAGAAAGGTGGATTGGAAAAAGCCCATCTCAGATGTTCCCCTCCAGTAGCTCGGAAGATTGACAAAACTCCCATTCAACCAACTCGAATAGTAGTTCTAAAGCCAAGCTCAGTGAGACCACATGATATTAACTCTGTTGATTCTCCACTGTCGGAATCTCCAAGGATATTACATGGTGAAGACTTTTTCGGTGATGGAGAAGACAACAATAAACAAGAATCAAAAGAAGTTGCAAAAGCAATTACACAGCAGATGCGTGAAAAGCTCCATAGAGATGAAACCTTGCTTTCTTCCATGTTCTCCAACGGATATGTTGATGATGAAAGTTCATTTAATAAATCGGAAATTGAATATGCAGAGGGTAATCTCAGTGATTCAGAAGTCATATCACCCGCATCTAGGTACTCTTGGGATTATGTTAATAGATTTGGTAGCCCTTACTCGTCCTCATTTAGCCGTGCATATTCTCCAGAGTCATCAGTTTGCAGAGAAGCAAAGAAGCGCCTCTCTGAAAGATGGGCAATGATGACATCTAATGGGAGCTGTCAAGAACAAATACCCGTGCGGAGAAGCTCTAGCACGTTGGGTGAAATGCTTGCTCTTTCTGAGACAAAGAAGGTCGGAACGCCTAAGGAGCTAGTTTGCACTAATGAAGAACGTAGGAATTCTGGTCCTCTCTTTGTTAGTGAGCAGACGCAGGATGAAAATCTGGATAATTCTCCTAGAAATCTCTCGAGGTCAAAATCCGTTCCTGTATATTCTGCTGAGTTTGGCACCAGGCTCAATGTAGACATTCCAGATCCAGAGGTTTCTAAGGAGTCCACAAAGACAAGAAGTGGTAAATCGTCATTCAAAGGAAAGGTTTCGAGTTTGTTTTTCTTAAGAAACAAAAAACCTAGTAAAGATAAATCTGAATGCAAAGATGAGTCTCGATCATCGGGAGTACATTTTGGGCAAGTAAGCAAAGTTAGAGGTGCACGACTTAGTGATGAAGGGCCTGAATGTCTGTCACCCGTTGAGAAGGATCCATCAATTAAAGCAGCTTCACCAAATTTAATTGGCCAGCAGGGCATGACATCTCCCAAGGTAATTTTACTATCTCTG
Source organism: Ligustrum vulgare (assembly GCA_963555705.1). Classification (NCBI taxonomy): domain Eukaryota; kingdom Viridiplantae; phylum Streptophyta; class Magnoliopsida; order Lamiales; family Oleaceae; genus Ligustrum; species Ligustrum vulgare. The sequence continues at coordinate 3,549,425 of OY743180.1, forward strand.
TGGTTGACTATGCCCCGTCTTTTCTCTTAATTTTCTGGTCTGTTACTTGATGCATGTTTTGATTTGGTGGTTACGGGTGCATCAGCTACACGAGAAGCTTCTTTGTTTGCTTTATTTATTTGATATGATTGATTAATTTTACTTCTTACGAAACTTTTCAACTGTCGAAAAGCTTTTGTTGACCTTCTCGTTCTTGTACTTTCAACATTTTCTAACGCGATCGCCTTTGAAAGTGCTCTTGCAGCTTCCACCAAGACAACATTTTGGTTAATGAATTAGAATATGTAGGTATGTATTACCAATTGCTGCAACCATAAATTTCTACTACCTTGTAAAATTATGACAATTAACGAAATACAATGATGGTGATTCACCAGATGATAGGAAAGGATAATAATTTAGATTTTATTAATGGAAAGAAGTTTGGGAGTTATTCATCCAAATGAGGGACAGGATATGTGTTGAGTTCTGATTAGGCATTCTCTTCTGCTTGCCATGGGGTTGTTTCCTTCTGAGGAGAGGTTCGGTTTCAAACCCCAGTAGTTGTAATCGGACTTGCTTTTTACATATCCCTCGTTATTTGGGACCCTATTCACCTCTTTTGTAGCTTGAAATTGAAACTGTAGTAATTGTAACTAATAAATGTTCATATTATTCTCAACTTGGAAACTTAGGACATCAATAATGTTTCTCTTCCTTTTCAGAGTGGGCTGTCTGTAACAAAATCTGTTGCACCTAGAAACCCAAGTGAGAACCAGGACCAACCAAGTCCAATATCAGTCTTAGATCCAAATTTTGAAGAGGATGAACATGCAGCGCTGGACTCTAGTTCTATGAAGCCCGACCAACATGGTAAATTTTGTGGTTAAATGTGCATGTTATTTGTTGATTTGTTGTTTCCTTTAGTTTATTTATTTACTTTTGTTTTTGGCAAAAACAGGATTTGAGTTGCCAGTTTATCCTGTTAGATCAAATTTGATTGACAAATCACCACCGATTGGATCTATTGCCCGGACTCTACCATCAGATGATTTGGTTATGGTGGATACAGCCTCATCCTATCCCTTAAAACCGTCCTTACCCTCCCCAGGAGCAGATGAAGAAGAATGGTTTTTCTTTGTTCAGACATTATTATCAGTGGCCGGACTTGATGGCAAAGAGAAACCTGACTCATTCTTGGCTAGATGGCACTCACCTGAAAGCCCATTGAACCCATCATTAAGAGACAATTACATAGATTTAAATGAGAAAGAGACGCTACATGAGGCTAAGAGAAGGAAAAAGAGATCGACCCATAAACTTGTGTTTGATTGTGTGAACGCAGCATTAGTGGACATCTTGGGATATGGACCAGCCTCATGCCAAAGAGCCATTCCGTGCATTGGGGCCAATAGTAGCTCATTGGAGAATGCATCATTGATGATGGTGGACCAGGTGTGGGCCCGGATGAATATATGGTTTTCTGGTGAGGCCAGATGTGTTTCGATCTGTTGTGGGGACGAAAACAGCCTGGTGGTAGAGAGTGTAGTAAGAAAAGAGGTGGTGGGGAAGGGGTGGGATGATCATTTGAGATTGGAGACGGATAATTTAGGAAAGGAAATTGAAGGGAAGTTGCTAGAAGAGCTTGTGCAAGATGCTGTGGTGGAATTGACAGGTAGACTTTGATGAGACTTTATACATTTTAATAACTTAAAATAATTTACTTAATTTACAATCTATTGTTCGTGTATATTAATATTTTAAAATGGTCCCCCCAATCTCTAATTATTTAATGCTGCAAATTGTTGCAAATATATATCCATATATTTGTCTGGATTTCTGCTGTACAACCTTTTCTTTTCATTCTTTATCCAATGCCGAACACCAGAATCTTCATGCATAAATACACATCAGATTTGCCTTGAACTGGTCCTGGCGGTGATGACTTATGTTTAGTATTTTTTTTATATGCACAGTAATTGACTGTGAGATTCTCATATGTCCCAAAGATTAGCTTAGTCTACATGGATTACTTGCAGGATGTTTTATACAAAATTTCTTTCAAGCCTAATGTATCATAATGGAAAAAGAGCATCCAGCACCTACCATTAGCAGAAATTTCAAAAACCTTCGTAATATATCCACCAAACTATAAACAAGAAGAAAACATCAGACGAGATAGGTTTACCTAAAGGGAAACATGTGGCCCTGCTGATATAAAAATATTATGCTTTGTTCTTCAGCATTTTTGGTATTTATAAATGGTTTTGTTGTTTTTTTTTAAGGTAAAATGCGTAATTAAAAAGCGGTTTCAAAAAATATGTGGTGAAATGTGGTTTTGAAAAGTGTTAAGTGTGTTGTTTATAAATTATTTCCTCTGTTTTACGAAGATAAACTCATTTTCTTTTTTTTGTTTGTTTCAAATTATTATAGGTCACTTTTTTTGTTAATATGCATTCTTATCAACAAATATGAATCACATATTATTTAATGTAAGTGTATATTAGGTAAAATGTAAGTAAATTTATAGCGCCAATAAATATTAATTATGTTTTCTTAATTTGTGTAAAAATAAAAATGAGCATATTTTTATGGGGCGGAAGGAGTTGTTTATAAATAGGTAATAATTGCATTTCAGGATGCGGCTTAAGCAGACTAATTAATATCCAATGGTATGAATGCTGCATTTCTGAAATATCTCCTAGTTTGGAAAATTACACTTGTATAGCAGCATAATATGCTATTGGCCTGCTCCGAGTAGTTCCGTAGAAAGCCATGCTATGGATTATGAAGGTTCGGCTCAGTTGCACTCTATTTGTAGTATTTGGTCTCCAACCTTTTTTTTAAAAAAAAATTGAAGATGTAAATAAAAAATCAAAAGTAGATATAAACACCGGGCATACCAGGGGTAGGCAGTCAGAGACCAGCCATCAAAAATGTCTAGCTATCTAAACACAAAATCTTGGTCGCAGCCAAGTACTAATCAATGAAAGTTCTATGGGAAAACATTCAAAAGGATTAGGCATACCCATCCGGACAAGATCATGACCGAGATATAACTCGGAGTCAAAAAGTAGAACCTGAGAGTATACTGGGATTTCCCAGTTAGTAAACCTGTTTAGTTACAAAAAAAAAATACCGGGCATACCCAAGAGGAAGACTCAAAAACATGTACAAAAGCGAGGCCAAGAATTTCAAAAAGCCAAGCAGACCCGTCAAAACTATACAGAAAATACTGTGAAAGTGTCACAGTTAGTATTTCAGTACAGATACAAATACACCGGGCATACCGAAAGAAAAATAAAATATATGTAGACCGGGTATTCCCAGGAAAAATATGAACATCATAGACATCCGTGCAAACCCAAGAAGTAAATGAAATAAAGTTGATCACAGTCCTCATAAAGATTCAAAACATTAGGATACAAAGTAAAGAGAGCTTTGTATGCATGTGTTTTGATCCCTTGGACAATTGTGTCGATGCTAGGTTGGAGATCTTTGTGGTATAGCCTGTTCCTCGCAATCCAGATTTGGTAAACTATTGCAGCCAACGCCATACGTTTACCTTTTGCATGCCAAGAGGTCCCACGGGCTTCCTTCTTTATCCATACGTTTAATTTTGTTGCACGAGGTTCTCCAGTTGATGGAAATTGTCCGCTTATCATTATTGGGTTTTTGATTTAAAAGTATTACATCCTTATTTGTCCGTTAGGATACTTATTATACTTTGGACATCCAAAAGATGGAAATCGTCCATTTGATTTGAGATAAAAAGTTGGACCTAGTTGTTCAAGACTGAAGCATGAGGTTCTATTTGCTCGATTTCGAATATGTTGGATGTCCACCATAGTTTCAAAGGGAAAATGATGGAGTCGAGGATAGAGCATTGACTTATTTGGACGCGCGGGATCGTTCGGTTTCGAAGTTTTCAAAAAATTGGTCATAACAGGGTAACAGGGTCATACGACGTCCGTCTTGGGCCCATAAGTACTTTTCGGAAAGGTCTCGACGAGCTGGACAAGACTCACCGTTTTGCCGTAACGTATGAGGGATTTTAGCCTTTCGATATCGTTTAGACAGTCAAAACGGACATTCTTTAAATTGTTTTTATGTTTTTTTTGGGGCATTTTAATCATTTTTCAGTATTGCGCATTTAGGGTTAGGATTTTATATTTAAGTGGAGTTCTCTCACATTTTGGAGCAATTTTTTGGACAAATAAACATTGTGTTCTTGGAGTTTTCTCCAATTTGCAGTCAATTCAATTCGGTATTCATTTGAATCAACGTGTTGAATTTGTGTTGTTTTCATTTATCTACGTTTCTACCTGCGTCAAAAAATCTGAGGGTTGGAGTTGGGATATTCTTATCTTAAGAAGCTGACATGACAATGACATGGTCTCCCCTCATCCGGCTCTGTGGGGGTAATTTGCTTCCCCTAACACCCTCCGTTGAAATCCTGGAGGATTGCTCGGAAACATAACATTGCTAAATTGAAAATAGAGGGTTGAGTATACGAATAACGAGAGCTATCAAGTGAAAATAGAACCTTGCAAAACCTTCCAAATTAGTTCCAGTCAACAGGGTTCTATACTTCTTTCTATTCGTAGCTATTTGTTAAGGTCGTTAACAGGACATAACACTGACTGCAGAATTCAAATTGTATATCAAAATTTTCAATAGACAGACTCTTTGGCCTGCCAGCCAAACTATAGAATCATTCATAGATAGGGGACAAATGATATGATATTTACATGAATGCCAGTAAGTAGCAGGTGTACTTTCAGTATCAATCCCTTTGAACTTTTACCGCATGGACAGGAAAATCTCGTGACTAAAAAGCAGAATCTAATTTTCTGTCTTCTCCTGGGTTTAACATGTTGTTGCCTGTTGGGAACTAGGAATTTAATAGTCCGGTCCCAACGGCTACATGACAGTGACAGTAACAGGCTCACATGGGAGTGAAATTATTGCATTTTGGAGTTATTCTTCTATTAAAAAAAAAAGTTGAACCTCAACCTTGATAGTCCCACTACCCTTGCCTTAGAGCCTTGTAGAAGAAGTAAACTGCGAGATGTGTCTCAGTTAGTCATAGTCTAAATTGCCAACTGATTTCGGAGTTAAATTCAAAACATTTGTTAGGGTTCGAACACCCCACCTTGTGACTGCCAGCAGGGGGCGTTATTCGTCTATACTAATTTGTTGTTTTTAAAGTAAAATATGTTGTTTAAAAAAATGTAGTTACAAATTTTTTGTTTGGCAAAATATATTGTTTAAAAATTTGTTTATAAACATGTTTATCAAACTATGGTTAGCCAACCTCGTATGAATTAAATCCCTATTTGAGACTCATTATTTCAAAATAATGTGATTTATAATAATAAATTTTGGAGAATGTGTGATTAAAAGATTGAGAATCTTTTTGAGTTTATATGTTATTTATTTTACTAGGCTGTGTTTGAAACACATTTTTTCCCCTGGAATCCCAAATTTTCCAATTTCCATCCAATTTTTCCAAGTTATGCGTTTGAATGCTAATATTTGAATTGAAAAATAATTTCCTACTTCTCCGGCCATGCGCCTCAATTCTTGGGAAATAAGGAAGTTGATAGTAAGGTAGTGTTTGATATTTTATTATTTTCTATGGAAAATCAACTTTTTCACCTAAATTTTCTATCCTAATTGTTTGATACACTATATTTTTCCTAAAAAAATTTTTCATGATACAACACATTAATGCATGTTTGAGCCTATTTTCCATGAAAAATTGGTTCTAGTGCCTTGTTGATTTTTGTTTTCCATGCAACTTGGAAAATGTTGAAATTCTTTTCCAGGGAAAGAATTGCTATCAAACACAAGCTAAGTTTTATTTTCTAGGTTAGTTGAAAATTGATTTTACACCGCGTTTGATCCTTTTTGTTGTTGTTAATTGATTTATTTTTAAAAAAAAATTAACATTATTATTATCAAGTACAAATGTGTAAAAAAATAAAAAAATATTACCTCCGTCCCACAAAGATAGGATTGTTCCCATTTTCACACAGATTAAGAAATGACAGTTAATATAGTTGAAATAATAAATTTATCTATACTTTTTCAAATATACTTTTATGTTAATTTCAAAAACTCGTTAATTCATTCAAACTACATGCTATTAAATTGACATTGGAATTAACTATCAAGATACATTAATTAGGGGTGTGTGAGGAAATGAAAAATTAAATACATGCTCGTTATAGTAAGTGACTTATTTTTGTGGGACGGACGAAAATAGTATACAAGCATATCTTTGTAAGACGGGGTAGTATATATATATATATTTTTTTTATTTCAATAGCTAAATTTTACTTTATCTACCATGGAAAATAATGTTAATCAAACAACAAAAGTTGGAAAATTTCCCACTTTTTTCATCTAGAAAATTAAACCAATCAAATACATTAAACTTTCAATTTCTGAAAATTCAATTATCTGAAATTCATTTTTTTTCCACCCAAGTTCTACCATCGCAATCAAACTCAGCCTTAGTAGAATTTGTGGAATCAAATAAGTTTTGAAAAAAATGAAAATTGAAATAATGAATACCAAACAAGGGCTAAATAGTAAATGCCAAGGGAGATAGTCTTCAAGGATAGCAAATCTGAACTAAACACAAAACATGAATGATATGGCACGTGTTTATGGATTGAACGAAATTTGAGGCTGCTAATTAAGCGACAAATCTTTAAGACCAATGAAATGGGATTTATGGGTCGACTCCAAATATTTTACAAATAAAGATTAATTTGTCATATAATAAATGATAACAAGATTCTCATTCAATCTAATTTTACAATAACAGTTTCAGAACAGTTTCCAAGAACTCCTTGGACATACAACCCAATTTGGTGGCAAAAAAGAAATAACACTCATTAGTTGAAACAAATATATACATAGCACAATGAAAACGCCACATGACCATATTTCCATCAACATATAGCTCTAGCTTTAGTGAACAATATGCTTTGAAGAACTATGTACATGAAAAGAGAGATGCTCCAGGAGTTACTTGTGAAAAGAAGATATTCCAGCATATTGATCCATGCCTTGAGAGATATTCACTGGTTCGATTTTCTGTCGGTCGACGAATTTTGGCTAAGTAAATTATACTTGGCGTCACCACCGTTTAGTCCATACTGCAATACACAATTTTAAGAGATTTAAAAAGTCAAAGTACTAGAAAACAAACTAGAAGGGCACAAACTGAAAGAACAGTTACTCTGTAGTATGGATCTGCCAACCTATGAGAATTTAATGCAAAAGGAGAAGAAGATAAAATAATGACTAATAACTGGCATAGATAGGTTATTGGGTCCATTTCACATATGTATGGTTCCGCCTATCTTTGGTGAACTGTTTATAAATAAATTTATAAATGACATATTTCTCTAAACCATTTTTTAACCACACATTTCCTTAAAGCACTTTTCAACCATATATTTTACCTCAAAAACATCACATTCTTTGTTTATAAACAAAAAAACTTTTACCCAATAGCTGGCTCCAGTGATTCGTGCGAGAAGACAATGACCTTAGAGAACTGAATAGATCCATTAAGAAGTTTACCCAATCTGCTATCCCCATCCCCGACCAATAATGGCTTGAGTTATGGTTCCCTCTTCCCTATCTATTCTCATTTGTCATTTATCCTACGATTTCTATTAGAATGGAAAATCACCAACTCATATAAATTGGGTGATTAATTTGATAAATACCATATACCCTGTATCTCTGATAACTACTCATATTCGACGTGCTATATTGAACGTTACAATATAAGGACTGTTAATGCCACTTAAAGGCCTACCTTTTCTCTCATCCGTGAACTCCAGATGTCATTGTGCACCACTTTATCATCGCCCCTAGCTCTGGTTGACCCAGATGCTTGGTTTGGAATTGGATGTGGACTAAGCAGTGGCTCCCTCGTTCCACTCCTAGCATCATAATCATCTTCACTATCATGGTCTACCCTCTGACTGGAAACCAAGGATCTGAGTATTGTTGCAAGAAGTAGGGATAACACCTGAGAAGAAAAATAAAGAATTTTCTCTATAACATCAAAATTAATGATGTAGCTAATGAATGACAATTGTATATGCTGTGAAATGCAGTGTCTGGTAGTTCTCTATGTTTTATGGAAAGTAACATCTAGTAGTTCACAAGGCCAGCTCTCAACTTTTCAGTTTTCCATCTTTTATTGCTGAGCAAGAACGGTTTTAGAAATAACTGAAAGAAAAATGTTGAATGATTGAAGATATATAATTATTGGAGAGTGTTTTGAAAGACTAAAATTCAAGTTCCTTCATGGTAGCAAGTACTAAAGCCCTAACAAGTAGCTATACATCTGACGGGATTGACAATGCGGACGAAATTGGATGAATGGAAAAAATGCTTGCATAAGAAAATTGGAAAAATGCAAGAGAAAACCTCAACAAGGCTTGTGGAAAGTGATAAGAAACCAATCAGTCCTGGAAGTTCCCGAACAGACGGTCCCAGGATATTTCACTTGGGGGGCAAAGAGTGAATTATTCATGCAATAGAAGTACTTGACAAATTAAGGTCCGGCAAGATTCTAGTATTTTTATAGAATTGATAGTAGAAGACCAAAATGTAGAGTTTTCAAAAAGTGAGGGATGTTCCTATTCTAATAATCACAATGAAAATCTAGGCTTGCAACGTTGATAAAAGCCAGATATTTTGACGTCCTTGTGTGTGTTTTAACTAAATGCAGACAGCAAAATGATTGGCAATTTAAACAAAAAGGGTCAATAAAAAGATGAAGAGCATTGGAGCTAGCAGATCTTTTGACCTTGAAAGATTAATTTTTGTAGACAAAAAAAAAAAAAAACTTTGTTCTAATGTCCACAAGTAATAAATAGATAAATATTATTACAATTTACAAAGAATATGCTCTAAAACATACCTGAATCACAATGATGGATATTCCAACCCACATAAAAACATCTGCATTTTTCTCAGCAAATGCACGCATACTATCAAGTTCTCCAGTGGGGTCAAACGGGAGGTCCTACAAATTTTATGTATTAAGTAAGAAATGTGGAAGAAAAATGCAAGCACCTGCATCAAAATACCAACAAAAGACAATCTACCTTCTCCCATTGGTGATCAATTGCTATAAAACCCACCAAACTTGCTTCCAACAGAACAAATACGGTGGTGAGTAGAGCGTACTGGCATTTTTGCATGATCAAGGATATATGGAACATAAATTGTAATATGGATCATCTCATAAACTTGAGCACTGGTATTGGACAACATACAAAGGAATGAAACAACACAGGCAAAAGAAAACATAAGATTTAGAGGTTTCCCATAAAAAATCAACTCCATATTTTGCATCATGAGTTGAAGACTTGAATTTGAGTAAAAATTATCCATTTAAACTCTTATTTACAGGACACAATTCAATGCCCTGATATATATAGCCTCAACACGACTAGAAATGAAAATCAAAAGCAGAGTATTATCGAATTTTCATCCACCTGAAACCTATGATATCCACACATATATAGCAGCCAAAAAATGAGGAGAATAATTTCCTTCTCATTTCAGAAAAAGAAAGGATACAAAGCAAAGGCAACAGCCATTGATTGCTTCAGCTGCTATGTGACCAATACAAGTGATGCAGCAAATCAATATCCCAACTCCCATAAATGCATAAATGAACCTGCCAGTCAGAGCAGAAAATTAAATAACTATTAACTCATTAATTCAAGATAATTATCCATCAGAGGATATAAAATACAAGCTTTAAACCTAAATTCTTGAAGAGAAAACAAAAATTCACTCCTGATTTGAAATAACAAACAACAAAAATGAAAAAATATATGAAGTACCAAGGAGCTGGGAGGGAGTGAAAATTGAGACGGATCCCATTGTCGCCAACACCAAAAACGACGTCGGTCGCGAAATTGAGAGCGGTGATGGTGTCACCGGGAAGCTTAAATTCTGGATTGAACGGCGTAGGAGCTGGAGGAGGTGTAAATTTATGGTGTTGCCATTGATTAAGCATGTAAGCAGAGTAAATTATGATTGATATACCAACAAATGTCAGCAAAAAATTCAGGAATTTGAGAATGAATGCAAGAAATGTATGGCAACATGGCGTTCGCATTTGCGTTTTTTTTTTTTTTTTTTTTTTTTCTAATTTCAAATTTTCAGTAAACGATTTTGGAGGACAGAAATTTCAGAACTGTATCAGCCGAGAATTGATTCTGCGAAGGACTTTAATTTGATCTTGGCACATGATTTCTTTTGACTTTTGGGGAAAAGGAAAATTATTAAAAAATAATAATTTAATTAATAAAATAACGAGAAGAAGAAATTTCGTTTTAAGGGTGTGTTTGACTGCTCAGTATAATCAATCATCCTTTTATTATAATCTACACAATTTAAAATTTTTAAACCACTTTATATACATTTTTCATCTTTAATTTTTAACGACATACAAATCTTACCTCGTTCATCAAAATAAACGGTGGTTGCTTGCTAATGAGCAACCGAACAAAGGCTTGATGGAAGACGTGCCGTAGTTTTAGGGGTTAAGTACACAAATACACACATTTAAGTATGAAATTTTTTAAAATAAGGTGATATGTAACTAATTACAGAAATATCAAAATAATTTTCAAAATCAGATATTTTTTTTATAATCAGAAATCAAGGTTTGTAATTAATTACAATTGTAACTTTATTTCAATTTTGTAATTAATTACAATTGTAACTTTATTTCAATTTGTAATTAATTACCACTATCATCATCACCACCTAATTTGTACCCAGTCACCGCAGCCGCCGCCTTATTTCAGTTTTGTAATTAATTACAATTACAATTGTAACTTTATTTCAATTTGTAATTAGTTACAATTGTAATTTTCATTAAAATTGTAATTAATTACGACCATTGTAACCAGCCACCGCATTATTTCAATTTTGTAATTAATTACAAATATAACTTTATTTCAATTTGTAATTCTAATTTAAATAGTAATTAATCACTACCATCGCCACCGCCACCGCCACCACCTAATTTGTAACCAGTCACCAACACCACCTTATTTTAATTTTGTAATTAATTGCAATTGTAATTAGTTACAATTGTAATTTTAATCACCACCAACCACCACTGTCGCCCATCGCCGTTGGGCACTCACCACCACCTCGACCACCACTGCCGCCATCGTCTCAACAACACAACCACTACACCTTTACCATCACAACCACCATCGAGCTGCCCCAACCACCGCAACAAACACCTGCTCCACCACAACTACCCACAACCGATTTCCATCATCAGACTCAACACATACACCACCACTGTGACGACCCGAAATCTTGACCATTCGAGTGCCACTAAAAGTGACTCATATCATATTATCGAGACTTAAATAGTAATGTAAAATTATTCAAAAGAATAATTAGAATCCCATAATTTTATTTGTGAATATAAATAGAACATAATTTTCTTACATAAAGTTCAACATAATTATCTCATCAATCTTAACTACTTTTGCCACTTCCATGTTGACCGCCTCGAACCTTCAATTATCTGAAAATGGTAAGTATCGTAGAGTGAGATTTATAAAATCCCAGTAAGTATACCAAGCATAAATTTTCTTTTGAAAGCATATGGATCATTTTCATCATAACATAGGATAGGATCGAAATACTCATAAATATAGGGAGACACAAGAATTTTACCGAACTTAAATGGCAAGAATTCTTATGTGTAGCGCTACTAAACTCCGGTCCCCTTAGCATAATCATAAACATATCATATGGAACCCATAACAATCTTGTGAGATTGATTTCATAGCAATGATCCAAACATTTTCATAAAAACATAAAGATATACTTACTTGTCATAAAAACATACTTACTTTTCATAAAAACAAAAGGTGTATTTACCTTTCATAAAAACATACTTACTTTTCATAAAAACATAAGATATACTTACTTGTCATAAAAACATACTTACTTGTCATAAAAACATACTTACTTTTCATAAAAACATAAGGTGTATTTACCTTTCATAAAAACATACTTACTTTTCATAAAAACATAAGATATACTTACTTGTCATAAAAACATACTTATTTTTCATAAAAACATAAGGTGTATTTACCTTTCATAAAAACATACTTACTTTTCATAAAAACATAAGATATACTTACTTGTCATAAAAACATACTTACTTTTCATAAAAACATAAGGTGTATTTACCTTTCATAAAAACATACTTACTTTTCATAAAAACATAAGATATACTTACTTGTCATAAAAACATACTTACTTTTCATAAAAACATAAGGTGTATTTACCTTTCATAAAAACATACTTACTTTTCATAAAAACATAAGATATACTTACTTGTCATAAAAACATACTTACTTTTCATAAAAACATAAGGTGTATTTACCTTTCATAAAAACATACTTACTTTTCATAAAAACATAAGATATACTTACTTGTCATAAAAACATACTTACTTTTCATAAAAACATAAGGTGTATTTACCTTTCATAAAAACATACTTACTTTTCATAAAAACATAAGATATACTTACTTGTCATAAAAACATACTTACTTTTCATAAAAACATAAGGTAATACCTTTCATAAAAACATAAACATACTTACTTTTCATAAAAACATAAGATATACTTACATTTCATAACAACATACTTAATTTTCATAAAAACATAAGATATACTTACATTTCATAACAACATACTTAATTTTCATAAAAACATAAGATATACTTACATTTCATAACAACATACTTAATTTTCATAAAAACATAAGATATACTTACATTTCATAAAAACATACTTACTTTACATAAAAACATAAGATATACTTACATTTCATAAAAACATACTTACTTTACATAAAAACATAAGATATACTTACCTTTTAAAAGATTAAAATGAAGTGTAGTAGTAAACGAACCAAAACTTTCTTGACCACCTTGAATTTCTCTTACTTGTGGATTTTGTCAAGAGATTGGAAATAAGTGTATATGTGTAGAGTTGTGTGTAAAAGAGATGGGTTTAAATAGATGTATAAAGTTGGCATATTGTAAACATAATCATTCAATTCTATTAATTTTAACACATCCTTTTCTTAAAGTAAAGCACCATTCATATACTTTTCCATATTTATACAAATAATATGCTCTTCATGATTATATATAATGGAGTCTATCAATCATTCATATATTTTTCCATATTTATACAAATATTATGCTCTTCATGATTATATATAATGGAGTATATAAATCATTCATATACTTTTCCATTTTTTATACAAATATTATGCTCTTCATGATTACATATAATGGAGTCTTATCAATCATTCATATACTTTTCCATATTTATACAAATATTATGCTCTTCATGATTATATATAATGGAGTATATAAATCATTCATATACTTTTCCATATTTATACAAATATTATGCTCTTCATGATTATATATAATGGAGTATATAAATCATTCATATACTTTTCCATATTTATACAAATATTATGCTCTTCATGATTATATATAATGGAGTATATAAATCATTCATATACTTTTCCATTTTTTTATACAAATATTATGCTCTTCATGATTACATATAATGGAACCTCTCATGCTTGCATATATTTTCTTAATTTAAATAATAAAAGTAATTTTTGTATAAATAAATATTGGGATAACATTGAATTAAGTATTTGGACTTAATATACTTTAAATCAAGAGAATGGAGATATTTTTAGAAATTCGGAATTTAATTTAAAATCGAACGATCTCGATTATTTCTTGACTTGGCTATACGAATACGTCGCTGCGTTAACTTAATAAAAATGGGTGAAATAGTAGCGACACGATTTTCTATTAAAATAATTATTAATCGCGTAAAAATTCTTGGTTGCTACAAACTTACCCCCTTAAAATAATTTCGTCCTCGAAATTAAACTTACTTGATCTTATGATTTCTGAACACTTAATCAGAATCTCTTCTCTTCTTCTCTTAGGTAGTATCATTGCTACTATATTTAACCCACTGGACTTTGACTAAATGCATATCTTTGTTTTTCTTAAAAACATGGACTTTTCTATCAATAATAGACATATGTGTCTACTCATAAATTCTGACTCAAAAGGAAAATTCCCAATCGTATGTGATATTTCATCATGTCTTGTAGTACTCATGTAACCTGTCACTTATCATCGTATCATGTGACCTCAAATATTCGTATTAATATCTCTAAAATTTCAATAAATCTTTACTAACATATCATACCATAATAATTAGTCATTTCTTCTTATCACCAAATATCCCAAAGTAAATAAAATGGTTACCTGAATATTCCCTATGTAATATATCCAAACATATTATTCATCAATCAACATAATATCATCAGCTTATCTTTTCCCATATTTGTAACCAAAACGTTCTGCAAAATTCAAATAAATAATTAGCTCCCAAATAACTAAAATTCTTCACTTAATTGTCACAACATTTCCCGCAAGGTATTTCTTTCACTTGTACATACTTATGAATTCTGATTCGATACGGTCCTTATTTCACTTTCACGTATTCCCGTATCATCACACCATACCTTAATTACTTATTATTATACCTAAAATATCAGTACCAAATCCAAGAAAATATTCTGTATCTCAAAATCTTATCATCAAATCTTCCTTTATCGATAAAATTAAACAGCGCATTAATTCTTGTCTCTTCTTTTCATTATTCTATTCCGCGCTTTCTTGCTGGAATCAATATCAGATGGATCCACTTAGTTCCTTTATACCTTTAAATAGATCATGTTGGGAAGAGGTTAGATCCATCAAAAATGGATATCATCCTTTCAAACATTCGCAAGTATTATTCCAATCTTCCTATGAATGATCTGAGAAAAATTTATCGAATTAGGCTCGAAAGGTTGAGGTTGCTGATGGCTCATGGTATTCCAGAAGATGTTCGCTGGTTGATCGAAGCAAAAGTTCGATTATCTGGTGAATTACCTATGACATTTCCAAAGCACATGCCTGGTTTAGGCAAAAGCACCTTCGCAAAGAAACGAATAGCAAAAAGGCTGAATGGTTGCTACAAATGTGCTCGTTGGAACTGTGATACTCGTTGCAAAACAGTAGGATATTCTTCTACTAATCGGGATGATAAAATCAAATTCATAAAGGGTGGACTGAGTAAGGAGTCTTTGGATGATATTCGACTGACTCTTGAGACGCACCCAAGTGGTTATGTGCAACGTGAACTTCTCTCCTTATACGCTCAGTTTAACGAAGACAAAAATCGTTATAGTCTCAAAAATATAACTGCAAAAGATCCTATCTGCCAGTCTGTTTTACACAATGAGGTTGTGGCAAATCAGCATTGATATAAGGTAAATCTCTTGATACATATTTAAAATATTCTTCTGTTTCCTTTCACGCGTTTTGATAAAGGTTGGTAAAAATATATTTTCCTTTCTCGAGGTTTGATAAAGCTGGAAAATAAATCACCGAAAGATGAAAGCTTTGATAAAATAGTCAAAAGTAGGCTGATTTTGTCAAAAGTAAATCTTTACTTTTTCAGAATCAATCAAAAACAGTAATTTTTTCCGGCTTTAAATAGCCAAACATATTTCATAGTTCAAGCATCCCAAAATCACATCTTCTTGGTAAGTTTTCTCTTCTATACTATCAAAGATGGAAGCACCAAAACTTCGACAGATCAAAACTATTTGTGTATTTTGTGGATCAAAAGTGGGAAAAGGCTTCAGTTATCTAGAAGCGGCCGTAGATCTTGGAAAGAAACTGGGGGAAAAAGGTATCACTCTTGTGTATGGGGGTGGTAGCAGTGGTCTAATGGGTTGTGTTTCCCAATCTGCTCTTGCAGAGAAAT
Organism: Ligustrum vulgare; assembly: GCA_963555705.1. NCBI lineage: Eukaryota > Viridiplantae > Streptophyta > Magnoliopsida > Lamiales > Oleaceae > Ligustrum > Ligustrum vulgare. The sequence goes on from OY743180.1 coordinate 3,565,362, forward strand.
CAAAAGTAATCGGTGTCATACCTGTCCCTTTGGTAGATGTTGCAGGAAAAACACGAGGGCATGAAGTTCAAACCTTATCCATCCATGAACGCATAACTTGTATGCTATATGGTTCTGATGCCTTTATAGCCCTGCCCGGAGGTTTTGGTACCTTAGAAGAAATCTTTAACATTACCTCATGGGCTCAACTAGATCTCCATACTAAGCCTATTGGGCTTTTGAATGTTAACAATTTCTTTGATGGCTTGTTAACCTTTCTTGATTATGCTGTGGAACAGGGATTCATCTCTCCATTTTCCAGAAGGCTTCTTATTTATGCTCCTACTATTGATGAACTACTGGATAAGCTGCAGTCATATATCTCAATACAAGATCCAGCAGGGGTTAAGATAGATTGGTCGCAAGGAAGGGGAATCAAGCGAAAATGGAGTCCGGTTAATGTAAACTTAACTTTATGAATCTTAGAATAGGTGGGGGTAGAGTACGGAGTATTCTTACTCTCGAGACACCCCTCTAATTTCCTAGGATTTTCCTTAATGTTTAAATCTTGTGTGTACCTCAAAGGTTCCAGGTGGTAGATTACGGAGTATTCTTACTCTCGAAACACACCTCTTTGAAGGTTTCTTTATTTCCTCAAAAGGTCAGAGGTGGTAGGATACGGCTACTCCGGAAACACATCTCTCAATTTGAGGAATTTCCCATGTTGCTTTCTTTTGCTTTTGCGTGTTTCATGTATTTCCTTTCTAGGGTGACTCTTGTGTGTTCTCCTTATGAGAAAATAATAATATCTCTGTTATCATCTACTAAATCTCGTTTGTGATGTAAATGAACTTGTATGTCTAACCTCAATTCTCTTAGTGATTGCATACCATACTATGCTCTTAACTCCAAACGATAAAATTCTAGGCAGTTTTCCTTTGAAATTTGGACTTATCCAAATCGTAAGCATACTTCATAACTCACAATAATAACTAATTGTACATTTGATCACAATTTCATCAAACTTCAATATCATCATAAATATTCCAGAAAATCAATTCATAATTCCTCAACATAGAAATTTCAAATCATAATTTCTAATATCACCATATCAAGTCCTTATTTCTCAATAATTAAGAGCCTAAACTTTAAATCTCCAACTTCATAATTCTTCTCATAAAAATAAAAAATCATATCACTTATAATCTCAACATCTCATCATAACTTCATAAAACTGACTTTCTATTTCTCGTTTAATCTAAACGATGAATAATTCGAAAATATTATCTAGTCCTTTCTGTTGACTTCTCATACTTAGTGCCATGTCTAAAATCAATTATGCAAAGTCCATTTAGGGCTCATCATTTCTAAACTTGACGACAAAGATTATTTTGAAAATCATTCGTAAATCATATTTTTCCCCTTAGGCTCAACACCCGTTCTCTTTCTTTCTTTTCTTTTCGAATTTTTTTTTTTTTTTTCAGAATTGAAACTTGAAGAGTGGTACCAATAATCATCCACAGTTTTTCCTTGCTTTTAAGCAAAGGTAGTGATAAAGGGATAAATTGTTGAACCGAAAATTGAAACTTGAAGAGGAAGTACTAATAACCATCCACAGTTTTTCCCTTGTTTTTACACAAAGGTAGTGATAAAGGGATAAATTATTGTACAATTCATTATCAATTTTGTTTGTTTAATATATTATTCCATATATTTTGGGCCAAAGTTACAACCCAACTTAATTTCTAATTGAGTCAATCTTACTAAGCTTAATATGAACCAAAATTCATATCAATATCCTCTATGTCTCATGATTCTACATTAAAATGAATAAATTAAAATTTAGGCTTCTATCAATTCATATCATACTCAACATGTATATTTTACTTAAAGATTCATAACATATGAATATTTCATACTTAACATGTCTTAATAAAATCGTAAATGACTTGCAAAGCATATAACATACCTGGTTCGAGGAGTCAATACGTGGAGAGTGACATAGTAGAGTGATGAGTTAAAATATTTTTTAAAAAAATTATTATTAATCATTTCGCATCTTTACATAAGATTGGGCCTAATTAACCCAAATAAAAATTTATCGTCAAATCTTATTTTCCTTTAGTCCCCGAACTTCTAGAAATTTATCAAAGACATCAATATAAACATCATATCACTAACTAATTATATTCCATAAAATTTTTAGGACATTACAAACTCCCTTGCTTAAAATGAATTTTGTCCTTGAAATTCGCACATCAAATTTCATCATGCTTTTCAAAATCATAACCATACTTGACATGTGAAAAATTCAACTTTTTTTTTTTAATGAATAGTGATTTCGTTCACTGTTCATCATGAATAACACGTCGTTTTACTGTTCACGTGAATAGTGATTTTTTTTTTTTTTTAAAAGAAATAAAATTTCAAAAATCTACAGAATCGTTTTTAAAACTCTTATCTCTGATACCAACTGTGACGACCCGAAATCTTGACCACCTTGAATTTCTCTTACTTGTGGATTTTGTCAAGAGATTGGAAATAAGTGTATATGTGTAGAGTTGTGTGTAAAAGAGATGGGTTTAAATAGATGTATAAAGTTGGCATATTGTAAACATAATCATTCAATTCTATTAATTTTAACACATCCTTTTCTTAAAGTAAAGCACCATTCATATACTTTTCCATATTTATACAAATAATATGCTCTTCATGATTATATATAATGGAGTCTATCAATCATTCATATATTTTTCCATATTTATACAAATATTATGCTCTTCATGATTATATATAATGGAGTATATAAATCATTCATATACTTTTCCATTTTTTATACAAATATTATGCTCTTCATGATTACATATAATGGAGTCTTATCAATCATTCATATACTTTTCCATATTTATACAAATATTATGCTCTTCATGATTATATATAATGGAGTATATAAATCATTCATATACTTTTCCATATTTATACAAATATTATGCTCTTCATGATTATATATAATGGAGTATATAAATCATTCATATACTTTTCCATATTTATACAAATATTATGCTCTTCATGATTATATATAATGGAGTATATAAATCATTCATATACTTTTCCATTTTTTTATACAAATATTATGCTCTTCATGATTACATATAATGGAACCTCTCATGCTTGCATATATTTTCTTAATTTAAATAATAAAAGTAATTTTTGTATAAATAAATATTGGGATAACATTGAATTAAGTATTTGGACTTAATATACTTTAAATCAAGAGAAAGGAGATATTTTTAGAAATTCGGAATTTAATTTAAAATCGAACGATCTCGATTATTTCTTGACTTGGCTATACGAATACGTCGCTGCGTTAACTTAATAAAAATGGGTGAAATAGTAGCGACACGATTTTCTATTAAAATAATTATTAATCGCGTAAAAATTCTTGGTTGCTACAACCACCTCCACCCCCATCTCACCGTACACTAACCACCACAACCGACTTCCATCAACAAGACTCAACACATACACCACCACCTCCACCCCCACCTCACCGCACACTGCTGTTGTAGCCTCCACCACCAGCAAAACTCAATCCCATCTCCAACTTTCAACACCAAAATTCCACTTATTCTCTCACCGCTATCACTGTTGCTGCCACGCTACATGAAGAACGTCATAAGCATTGGCGCCACTCGCTGTCGATTGAAGCAACAGTCGCCGCAATAATATATGAAATACGCCCTAATTATCGGTACCACCCGCTTCTAGATCATAAGCAGTAGCTCCACAAAACCATAAGAACCGATGTCGTTGGTGTTGGTGTTGTCGGTGGTGGTGGGATTGATTGGAGACAGTGGTGGTGGATCATCGGCGCGAGAGAGAATTGGGAAGAAAGAGGGAGAGTGCTCAGTAGTTTGTTTACGCACAGAGAGAGAGAGAGAGAGAGAGAGAGAGAGAGAGAGAGAGAGAGAGAGAGAGAGAGAGAGAGGATTAATTAGGGTTGGATTTGGATCACCTGATTTTACAAAATAGTTAAGAATTATCTGATTTTAAAAATTCTCAATTGAAAGATATAATTTTGTGTAATTTACCCTAGTTTTAGCCTTTAGGCCCATCATAATCCAATGAGCCCATGTTTCGATGCCTTTTTAATAGGGCTTCTAATTTGCTTTTATTTCTTGAAAAAAAGAAAAAAAAAATCACGTTGTCTAAAATTTCTTGAAAAAAAACCATTTGTACATATGTATTTGTCCAGATTGGGCTACCTCTGTATATTGGCAATTCTATAATTGTTAATTTTTAAGGTAATATGATGGATACAATAATAGATTTTTGTTATGTGTACTATTTTGGACACCAAGCTGTAAAGTGCTATGTACAAACAGCACGGTTCAAATTTCTTTAGCAAACATGTTCGAAAGCTTCTCAATTTCAAAAGCGGCTTTTGACTTTTTAAAAAATTATGTCAAACTAGTCCTAAATTGAAGTCAAAGAGACCTTTAATAATTGTTTAGTAGCACTGTTTGGTTTATAAATTGATTTTTTTTTTTTTTTTGAAGTAAAAAGTAATTGTTGAATTGAAGAGAAAAAATTTGTGTGGTTAAAATGTAATTTAAAAATTTGTGTAATTTATAAATTAATTTATTTTGATTACTAAATATAACCCTCAAACTATGAAGTGGACATTAATATTGTATGCTATCAAGAATTTGATCTTTCGACTACCCTCCCCACATTTAACTACTCCCAATCCAGCATACTTACTGCACAAATGAATTTCTTTTACCTTAATGATGCCTAAACTCCATGTTGTTTTTGTTGGAGGGTCTCTATCAATCATTGTTGCGCCAATTCAAGTTCATTATAATGTGTACGGGTGTGTTCGGCTAGTTGAATTAATTAAAAGGAATAAAACATAAAATTTAATTTATACAATTTCTCATATCACTTTTTAATTATATACATATTTTCTCTTTCCAATTTTTAACCCAACATCTTACCTAGAAAATACAAATAAATTAACTAAATAATTCAAATTCTCTTGAACCATGTGCCGAATAGAGCTGTTGTCACGACCTCAAAATTCTGTCTAATTTTTTTTTTCTTTTCAAGTCTGCTGAAGGCTACTAATAGCCTTCATTTGAACTGAAAACATAGCTGCAAACGGCTACTAGTACCGTGTTTTCTAAAGCATGGCAGCTTTAATACATTTACTAAAAATTCTTTCTAAACTTGTTTAGAATCATTTTAATTGTTCTAAACAATAAATTTACTCAATTAAACATTTAGGATCATCATCCTTACTTTGAATTTAACATTTTAATAATAATCAAGTAAAAATAGTTTCAATAATTCATAAGAATGATAATTAAATATTAAGCGGAACTTTAAAATATAAGGCTTATTTCTTTTCATAAAAATCTATTTGTATATCTCAAAATCAAGCCCCAAATAGTATTTATTTTTAAATAGTAGAAGAATAAAATTTCATTCCAAAATAGTTTTAAATACAAAATGGCTTAATTTTTCCTCTCTTTTGATTACCAATAAGTACTCTTCAATCTTGCCCACATTCTCCATGGGGAATTCAAACGCCCGTTAAATAAATGTTTCATTGCATATAAAAAGAAATATGAAATAACTATGAACCACATGGTTCAGTGAATAAAACTTGATAAATGTAATAAGAGATTAATTTCAACATGAAGCGTATGAAGTCATAAAACCTCCTTTCATTCTAAATCTTTTCTCGTCAAACCTTAACTTAAACATAATTCATTCACTTTATCTCTTATCTTTTGACATTATATTTCATTTAAGTAAAAGAAATCACAATCATATTAACATATCATTTGATAATCAACTTATATCACATTCACAACCTTTAGTTCCATATTACTACATTTAAATAAACAATATCATATTTATGGAATGAATGTAATGCATGGTGTGATATGCATAAATGATATGATACTCATTTTTTTCAATCTTTTCTTTCTCTTTCTCTTTCTTTCCTTCTTTCTTTCTTTGAAAAATGACATGAATGAGAAATACAATATTTTTCTTTTCAAAAGATCTATTTTCTTTTCTCTTTAGGGGCCCTTCCCATATTAGAGTCGTACACCGGGCACAAAATTACTTTCTATAGCACAGGGTTACAAGAGTGTTTTTTTTACACTCACGAGTTAGCTAACTCGATTCTTCTTCTTCTCTAAAGCACTTGGCTCCCGAGCATGTTAGCTTGAATGGGACTTACTCCCATAACAGACATCCATACTTTTGACTCAGCGTCCACGTCAAACAGGCGCCCATACACCCTAAGTGTAACCAAGAGCGAAAGTCATGTTGCCTGCTTTAAATGAGTCTTTCTTTCTTCTAAGGATATCTAATAGCCCATGACCTCAAATAGCGACTCTCTCCCTAGATGAAAAACATAAATAGGGATTCTTTAAAGTTTCAAAATCATTTCTTGAAAACATCATTTGAAAGATATTATACATAATCATTTTTTTCACATTTTGAAAACACATAATTTGCTCTTTTATGTGAAATGATCATGCATGCTTGTGATGATGAAATGAAATGTTATTCGTCAAATATCATATGAAAGACTTTACATAATAATATTCAATCACATATTGAAACATAATATTTTATCCTTAGTTTAGCACATAAAGGATCAAGGTCAAGTCTTTCACTATAGAATAAAGTTTCCTATGTTTAATACATAGAATCTCAACCCTTGAGTTACACCTTAGAAGCTGAATTTAATCCTTAGCTTCATAAAAATCTTGATTCTAATTTGTAGGTGATCATAAACTTAAGAAAGTAACTCAAACAGATTTTACATCCATAAGTATACATATTTGATCACTTAAAATCATAAGAATTGATTCTAACATAGGGCATATCAATTCACAAGCTTTAGATATAACATCTAGCTATCATTCATTTCTAAAAACTTCAACAAGTCTCATCTTAACATATTTTCATACTTTCATATTCTTATCTTCATAAATATTATCTTCAAATCTGAAATTCTTATACATACAACTTCAAAATATGTTTAGATCATAAAGTATCAACATTATATGTCTTAAACCTCAAAAATCAGATTCATACTTAAACATAATTGTCTCCAAATCTAAATTTCATATATGCAACCTCAAAAGCAGGTTTAATTCGTATGATGTCAACATCATATATTCAAAACCTCAAAATCGGATTCATACCTTAAGAATAAACATCTTCAAATCTGAATTTTACACTTTATAAGCATGGATATAAGTCATGAAACTTCATCACTAAATGTTCATAACTTCAATTCTTTCTTATATCAACATACCTACTTAAAATAGGATTTCATGTGCCATTATACTTGACATAAAGACTTAAATTCTAAGATCCTTTACACAAAATCAACAACTTAAAACTTCATGTTAATCCTCATCTTTGCATCTTCACATTCTTTATGTTAAACATCTAACTTATATATAAAATTCCATAAGGACTTTTTAAGGCATACTTCATTTACACATTTCATCAAACACCTGGAAAGCACTTGCAATTTTAACCTTAGTCTTGACATAATATTTATTCAATTATTATACTTCATCACAACCAACCAAAAATGGTATAAACTATCTGAAGAGTTCACCATCAAGCCTAAATCAGCATCCCAACTTAAAATCAGCTTTAAGGTATGAATAACCTTCATTTAAAGTGATGTTTTAGGCTCATTTATCATAAGGACAACAACTTAGTTTCAACCAAACTTTGAAATAAGTCTTTAAAACATATCTTCTTTACTCATAACTTTCACATAATGCCATCAACATTAAAATTAAACATCCTCATTCAAAAAATCAGATTTATAACATCAATAACTCTCATATACACATGTAATTAATTACCTTCATTTAAGTTTCGAAATCAGCACTTTAACTTTTTGTCAATTTCAACTTCTAATGCTTCTTAACCTTCATCAAAACATTTCTCCACTCATAAAAATATTCAAAATATATCTATTGGTTGTTATCATCCTTAAAACATAATTCTCAACATCTAAAATATAGCACAACATCAACATAACTCAACAAAGTCATTGTTGTTTCACTCAAACATTTTCATAAGAACAAGATTCATAATCTTAATAATTTTTAGTCTTTAAATCAACTTAAAGCTGGACTTTTATACATGAAGCCCATAAACAAGCTTAAGTCATAAGAGAGAATGTGGTTTAGTGTACAAAATCAATTTAAATCATGGTTTAATACTTCTATATGAAAATTAAGTCTCAAATCTTAGTAAATTTACTCAAAGTGACAATTTAAGGGCATTCAAAAATAAAAATAGCAATTTAATTCTCCCTTTAAATCTGAATTTTAATACATGTAGCTTTACACCCAAGCTTAAATCATGAAATAGAATACCCTTAATCCTAATTCAACATCCCACTTTAAAATTGGATTTAAGGTATTAATAACTCCAATTTGAAGTGGTAATTTACGCCCTTCTATCATAAAAACAACAACTTTATTTTTCGCAGATTTTGAAATAAGTCATTTAAACATATTTCTTTCACTTACACCTTTCATTAAACACTTAGAAAGTGATTTTTGGTTTTAATATAAATCTTGGCATATGGGTTATCAATTCAACACCCATTTATAAGAAATACTTCAAATAGTAAAATTATGTAAAAATCTTCTACACCATATGAGAAACTAACTCAATTAAAACACAAATCAAATTTTACTCACCTTCTAACTCATAAATTATGATTTGAGCCTTTACTCCTACAATTAAATAACCAAGTGTTAGGGTAACTTCAATATACTAAAAATCTTACTTCTTAATCTAAGAATTATCAAGAAAATCAGCCCAAAATTGAAATTTTCGTGATTTTGAAGAATTTGTCCAGAACCGAAAATGCTACCAGTGACATTCGTTTTGTCTCTGCCAATACTACTTGATGAGAATTGGGAAAGTCAAACATCGATGCACGTGCCCGTGGGACCCATGACGAGATCCGAAGTTGAAGATGTTCAAGATTCGAGGCTAAACAATGTGAATAAATCAAGAAAAGAAGCCAAAAATCAAGTTGGAGCCAAAAATGAGAAGTTTGGAGTTTCAGCCAATTTCGGTCGACCGAACTTTCTTCCGGTCGACCGATCTTCTGCAGAGGAATTTTGATCCAGCCTCAGTCGCTTTCGGCTGAGTGGCGGTCGACCGAAAGTCCTATTTCGGTCGACCTAGTGATCGACCGAAATAATTTCGGTATACCAGTTCGGTCGACCGAAACACTCCGTTTTACAAAAACGAGATTTTTCTTGTAAATACCGAAATTGCACATTTTACCCATTTTGTACCTTTTATACACATTTCTTGTTCATTTGTAACATAACTTGGTTGTTCATTGAGCTTGGTCTTGGAGAGACTCCTTGAGGTAAGGTTAACCTCCTTTGTTCTTGTATTATCCTTGGAATTTCTTCAACTAAATCTAGAGTATTATTATTCTTGTGTTTGTTGTTGATTTCCGCCACCTTGGAATTTGTTTAGTTGCTACCCATTGGGCTAGGGTTTGTTTAATCCTTGAATTTTGGGCTAGATTTAAACTTGGGTTAAGGTGTTTATCCTTTATTTTACCACTTTAGGTTTCTTGGGTTTTGTATTAAATTGTTGTGGGAATTTTCGGTCAACACACCGAAGGGGTTCGCATCACTACTAGTATCCTCGGTACAGCAGAATTTCATTTCTTCCATTTTCACCTTTGATTTCTCTCCTTTCCTCTCACTTTTCTGTCTCTTACTTTCTTTTCTCTGGTTCCACTGACTTTGAAGAACAAATGGGGCCTGAAATCGTTTTTAATAGATGTATATATGATGGGTTTGCAAAATAGTCCCATACTTTCAAGTTTGCACAAGTTGACCATTATGCAATTGTAAACTAAGTCCTTAAAACTTTCTTTCTATCATCCAAGCCTTATAACTTTTGATGAATAATTACTTCTAACCAAAATAAGTTCATATGCCAAACACACCCTTAAGGTATGATGACAAGTGTCCTCTCTTGTATTATTTTAATACTAAAAAATTCAATTTTCCCTTTTCAAGATGTCACTTTCGGATCAATATTTGAAGATCAAGACGAGTTCCATTTTGGTCAATCTTTATACCAATGTAAAATTCATACTTCATGCTTCGCAACGATTACCATTCGTCCAAAAATGGTTGCTCGACTGGATTTCCATACTTAATCAAATTTCTTGATTTTTCAATACTAACTTCAACTCGATATTTGAAGCACTTCTCAACCTTAATTGTGATCAAACTTGATACCAAAACTTAGATCTCATCATGAACTATAAAATGGTATAACTTGCAATGGCCAAAGATCACTATGTAATCCTCAAAATGATCTCAAAATCGTGTTCATCACAATGACAAAACTGTAATTAATAGGACTTTTTAAAATTTTCAGCTTAGTCCTCAACTATGAAATTCCATCTGATTGAGTTCAAACATCATATACAACTTTCTTTTATGTCAATTTCGTCTCCAAAGTTACCAATAACGTCAATTTCTCCCATTTTCTTATAAATTCTATATTATCTCGTAGTACAACACAATTGTCTATTCTCTAGAAAAACTTGATTCTAACTTTCTAAAGAATTTATTTAGTGGACGAAATTCTCGAGTTGTTACAGCCGTAAAAGTTAATCCAAATCAAATATTATTGATCGCAAAATGGATAAATTTTACGCTAGATAATATTTCTTATTGTCCCTATTGCAGGACTTGACCACTAGCATTTCATGATCCTCCATTTCCTCTTGTTGTTCGATCCTCGAACGGAGGCTTGATTTTATCTAATACTACCTCCGTCCTGTAAAAATATGTTTGTAATTCTTATTTGTTTGTCCTAAATTATAGGTAATCTTCCTTATTGAAAGTATAAATATTTTTAAGTTTTTTAATATGCCCTTATTTAATGTTCCTTGTTATCAACAAATATAAAATAATCACATTTTTTTACGTTATTTAATGTACGAGATATATTAGTAAAATGTAAGAAAAAATTATATTTTCAATTACATTAAGCCCATGTTTGGTATTAATAAAAATCATATTTTTAGTAGATTTTAATAAAAGTTGATGAAATGTATGGTTAAAAAGTTGTGGATCCCATAAAAGGTGTGGTTAAGATTAAATATTGATTTTAAATTTGATTAAAATCTAAACTTTAGTGCTACCAAACCGTGGCTAATTACATTTTCTCATTTATGTGAAAAAAAGAAACAAGTCTATCTTCCTGGGATGGAAGGAGTTTCATAACTCAGATTCAAGCTCATGAAGATTCAGGTAACCATAGTAGTGTGGAAGTGGGAAGTGAATCTATGTCGGCAACTTCTTCTTAGAGAGCTGCAAAGAAGCCAAGAAAGAGTTTTGATGATAGTCAGCTTGATCTTGTAGATATATCAATTTATTGAAATGTCCAGCTTCTCTTAGGATATCTCCAACCGGGATTGTAAAACTATAAAATTAGGCATTTTTGCATCCTCCTCTTCTCCAACTGGTACTCTATCTGGGATGGTAAAGTGCAATTTTGCAGCTTTTGAACAGTGCAGGCGCAACACTATTTTGAAGATGGCATCTAGGTTGAAGACGACATCGAGTAGTGAATGATCTTTCTTTTTTTTGGTATTTTTTATTTTCCAATTTTGCCCATATTTTAATCAATTGAAAGAACACAAATTCCCCTTATTTCCAATTCTGCCCCTTTTTTAACCAATTGATATGAAATTAATTTTGTAGTTGTGTTGAATTAATATTTGTAGAAAGAATATACTATTTTTAAGAATTAAAATAATAGTCACAATTATGTTAAAAAGGAAAAATAAAGAAATATTGTTCATTTGATGCAATATTTGAAGTGTTGGATTGGAGATGAGTTGTAAGGATAAAGTAAGAGAAATTGCATTTTAGTGTAAAGCTGACTGTATTTTAGAGTTTTTGGTTGGAGATCTTGGTTCTAGTTCAGATTGGAGTGCTCGAGTTTGAAGAACTTTATGCAGAAGAGGAAAGAGAGACGTGACAAATGTAAGAAAATAACTTACCTAAGAGAATGGTGTTAACCCAAGAGTAAACTAACCAAGAGGGGGTGAATTGGTTTATAAAACTTTTAAGATAAATAATCTCAAACTTAAAACCAATAGGTACAAGTATTAGCACTTAGTGATACAAGTAACTAAACTATCAATGTAGTGTGCTATATATGTGTAAACTTAATTGATAAGGCAAGTATAGCACTAAGATAAAGCGTTGCACAATATAAATTGATAGAATAGAGTAAGTGCGATGTAAGTAAATAAAAGGGATGAGAGAGTGCAAACGCGATTTATGGAGGTTCAATCAACCAACGTGATCTACGTCCCCGGTTACCGAGTTCTCCGTCACGAGCAGGGCCAAATCCACTATTTTGGTAACTTACAACAAGGAGTACCAAATCCTTAGGCGACTTACAACAAGGAGCGCCTATCCTTTACAATCGAGTTTTCACACGGCTCTCGAAACCAACAATCGAGTTTTGACAAGGCTCTCGAAAACCAACAATCGAGTTTTGACAAGGCTCTCGAAACCAATCAATATAATGAATTGAGTTTACAATTGAAACAACTCTCTTGACAAATGATATACTCAAATTAAGTACCGAGAGAGTTAGACTAACACTTCAATAAATAGCAATGAATTAAGCTCGAGTGTTAGAGAAAAACTTTGATGCAAATGATAATGAAAAGTTCGATGCAATCAAACAAAGTTTTTCAAATGATCTCTTGTTAAAAAATATTGAGTCGAATTAAGTACCAAGAGATGCCACACTTGAATAATTAACAATAAGTTAAGCTCAAAGTGTTTAGGCAATGGAACTTTGATGAATCAAATGATAATGAAAAATGTAGCACAAATAATCAAAGTTCCTTAATTGGAATTTCTCTCTTTTAAAAGATTAAAACAAGTTTAGAACAAAGAGAGACTTATACTTCAATTCCAATATTGTGTGAAGATGTTGAAGAAATTTAAACAATGTAAAACCAAGAATCTTCACAAAACTTTCTTCCAAAAACTTTGATGAAATTGATAAAACAAAGTTTAGATCAATCAAAGTTTTATGAAAATAAAAGATGAATATAAACAAGAAAGAACAATGAATTTTCACAAGAAAGTTTGTATAAAATGTTTTCTAAGTTGTTCCAATTGGATGCAAATGTGATGGCTATTTATAGATGAAAAAATTCAAGTTCAGCCAGTTTCGGTCGACCGGTTCTTGAGTTTCGGTCGACCGAAAGTTTGAATATAGCCGTTGCATTATAGCCGTTAAACTTTCGGTTGATCAGGCTATTTCGGTCGACCAGACTTTCGGTCGATCAAGTATACTTTCGGTCGACCGAAAGTATAAAAACATGAATTTTTATTTTAATGTCAAAAAGTTTATTTTTCCAAAAACTATTTCATGTTATGATTTGAAAAATCATTTTTATGCAATTGATGAATTTTCAAGTAAGTTTCTTGATGCATAAAAATCATTTTCGAGCTCGTTGAATTTCATCGCTAAAGATTGAGAGTATTATACCTTTACATATGTTAAATCAACTCTAATCTTGAATTCTTGATCTTCATGTCATGCTTTTCGACTTCAATTTTGATCTTTAAATATCTTCAATGATTTCATGATCTTCTTTGCGTCTCATGTGCTCGATCACATAATTTTGATTTATATCTTTGAGAGACGATTTGAACATTGAGTGCTTTGAATATTTATCATTACATGAAACACTTGAAGCACACTTGTTAGCAACACAATAAATTCTTGTTTGTTATGATCAAAACAATAAGGTCAAATTGACCATAGGTCAACAAATGGAGAACAAAGTCGTTGAGTTTCACATGAAGAATCAAAAACCAAATCATTTTGAAACATCCACTTGAAAACTTGGAAATGAATGTAAGAATACCGAATAATGGAATAAAACGAGAGGCTTGAACACGTGGTTAAACATTATCCTAAAAGTACATTTGCTCCCTTTCGATCGAAATGCTAAAGGGTTAAATAACAAATACTTTAGCAGACTAATCAAGCCTACAAACCAAGTATTCTTAAGTACAAAGAATACATGGAAGTGGAACAAAGAACAATTGAAAATGAGTATATATTTTGGCGGAAATGGTCTCTATAATATATGGATGTTCTCTCTTGTTTTTCCATTCCATATTATAAAATGATCAATATAACATCCTATATATAGTAGTTGATCTATATTTTACGAAAGTACATATCATTTGGACAAAAGGACACCTTTAGGTGCTAAAGTGCCCTTTTGGTGCCAAAAAACTGACTCAGGCACCAAAAGGTGATAGTCTGAAAACACAACACACCGAATTTATAATTTGTTTTTAAAACAGATCATCGTGCGATCACTTAAGCCCACGCCGTGCGATCACATGGCCTTTCAATTTTCAGATTTTTTTTCTTTATTGTTTTGTCTTCCTTTTAATACCTCTTTGTGTTGATTTAATTTTGCACTTCATCCATGATCTTTAACAAATATTTGAACAACCACTGGAAACACAAATTTCCAACAACAAATCCTCGTATGATCAGTGTGATGTGATCGGAAGCTTTCCTGAGGAGGGTTATGTTTGGAAGGTGGCAGATTCTGTTGTTTCTGTTGATAGGGATGATGGTAGAAAATGGAGTTCTCTTCACATTTCCAATGCTCTACTGCCAGGGACCGATCCAGGAAAATATTTAAGCTATAGCGGCTGGCATTTGACCGTGGGCCGTTGACCGGCAAATTTGAAATTCCAAATTTTCTAAACTTCTTAAAAAACTACCTATACCAAACAAGATCCAATCTTTTGAATGCATGTCCAAATTCTAAAACGGAAGGCGGATGCGGAACAAAGGGAAAATAGTTCTATAAAATACCAGAAATAACTGTGTAGTCTGTGGAACAAAAGAAACTGGACTAGAGAATTTTCAAGGACCAGTTAATATCCAATCAACGCAATATGTGGAATTAAGCAAAAGAAAACTCAAAACAAATTCATAATTTAACCTAATTTTATCAATTTACTCAATTAAATTTCTAAATATTCATAAATCTAAAAATCTAAAATACACAGTTTTTAATGATTTCCCCAGTTTGAAATTATAACTTACAATCCAGAAATTAAACATGAACAATTAACTAACACAACTAAATTCATATATGCCGAAAATCTAAAATTAATATACACATTTACATAATTTCCCCAAATTTAAAAATTACAATTACAAAGTATTGTATGTGTAAGTGTAGGTATATGGATAATGGATAGGGATTCTTTGGGTCACTACTCACATTAGACCTCATTTTGGGCCAATTTTATAGGCCCAAATAACTAACAAAGGTCCAAAATCAACTCCACGCCAGACTTCATCTTCTTCAGCGTGATTTGCACCTCTGTCTGGTTATTTCCTGTTCAACAGCCGCCAATGTTCACACATTAACTTGAAATTAAATTACGAAAACATATAAATTGGAAAGAAATCAAATCACAGAACCATATATTAGATCACATAAACTAAAATCATTCTAAATCTCGGTTTCCCAAAAAAAAAAAAAAAAAACTTAAACAGATCGGTCGGCAATCCGGCTAGCGCGGTCGCACTACCTCGGTACATGCTAGATCCGTCTTTGTCTATTGGACACTGGTTGGGTCTAATCATCCACGCATCCTTGATGAACTCTGTTCTTGATGCAGGGCCAAGCATTCACCAGATTCTTCATTTACTGAGTTTCTTCAGTCCATTTGCATGCTACAAATGATTTTTGTTCTTTGAAATATGTTGAACATGTTTGGTTCTATACAATTTTTTTTTTAATTAATATTTTCCTAAAATTCATTTTTAACCACACATTTCTATGAAACCTACCATTTTCACGCTTTTCAACCACGCATTTTCCTAAAAACTCAAAATTTTCAAAAAAAACTACTACACTAAACAAGATCTTTGCCATGCAATATGCCTTTTTTGACGCATACAATTTTTCCCCCTTCTCTTTCACTATTTCACAAGAACATTACGTCCTAATTGGTAGGAGTGAACAAATAATTCGTCAAAATCGCAAAATCAAAACAAACCTCAACAAATAGTTTGATTTTGTTCGATTTCAAGTGTGAAAATATGGTTTGGTTTGAGAAAGTTTCAAACCATTTTAAGCAGTTTGATTTAGGTTTCAATTGTTCAAACCGCGATTTCAAACCGCAAACTCGCCAAGTTTTAAAAAATTATAAAAATAAAAAGGTAAAAGTCCAGTTTAAAAAAATGCATCACGTTTTTTTATTCCTGCTTATTTTCAAACTCAAACCCATCAAATGTTATTATTTAATAAAAGTAATTACTAAATTACCCAACTCAAATCCCGAATTATCCAGAGGTCCCAAAGCAACTCTAAATCTCAAATCTAGTGATGGCAACGGGTCGGGTCGGCCATTCCGCGTCCCGCCCCACGAACCCGCTAGATACGGGGCGGGTCGGGTTCCTCTACTTACCCATTTGCGACCCAGTTTTTTTTTTTCTCTTCTCTTCTCTTTCCCCTCTATCGTTATGTATTCTAATGATAATTTTTTGATGGGTTTTAATTCTTGGATCCATTTTCAATTTAGTTATTAAAAATGAAATGCCAAAAAAAAAAATGAATGCAGCGATTAAGTTGCTGATGTTCAACAATTACCTTAGTTGGTAAGTCTTCAATTTTTTATCATATTGATTTTAGACAAAAATCAATATGATAAAAAAATAAATAAATAAATCATGCTTTATAAATTAAATGACGAGTTCCAAGTAATAAATGGTTTCATGTTCATTCTTCTAGTTTAATGATTAATTTATACAGTGTCTTGAATTAAATAACGAGTTTCAAATTTTTTTTTTTAAATTTATATTATAGTGGGTCGGGTCAATAGCGGGACGGGTTTTTAATTTCCATCCCAAACCCGCCCCGCGGGTCAACGGGGCGGGTTTTTTTGTCATCCCTACTCAAATCCTATTTTTGAATAGTGAGTACCCGATTCAATCTATTGCACTGTAGTTCACATATTTAACTTTGTAATATAATACAAAAAACACTCAATCACAAAAATTATCATTACAAAACATAAAGTGCACATTTCAACTTGATATTTTAGATGAATATGTACATTTGAGTTCATTTGAAATCTACTAATTTTGATAAAAGTTCATGAGATGTGTGGTTGTAAAGTTGCACATTCCATAAAATATGTGGTTAAAGGGTTAATTTCACCAAATACCACTCATGTTTATCAAAAACTTGAAATTTACCGCTAATGATTTAAAATGAAGCAAACTACCACTTATGTTTAAAATTCTTTCATCATATATCATTTTATTAATTTTCTATTTTTATAATGCCTAATTGTATATTAAAAACAATTTTTTTTTATTAAAAAATGTCAACTCATATTAGATTTTTTAAATTTTTTCTATTACCTTTTTGTCTAAAATGTTGATACCTATTTTAATTACATCATTGGTCCTCCTAAATTTCAAAATTTGTCATTTTAGTCCTCAAAATTTGAAATTTCTTTCGAAAGTGCCCTCATTTATTTGCAACTTAGGTCAACTTTAGATTTTCTTGCACATTAGTCCCCAAAATTTACTTTTCTTCCAATTTAGTCCTTCCAGTATTTGCTTTACTGGTCATTGTCTTCAAACGTGTAAAACTTTTGATCTACAACTCTAAATTGCACTTCGTTTCTTGCGTTGAACTCCAAATTCAACCATCTTTCTTATGGTATGTCATGTTCACATTTATTAAAAATTCGTTTTGACTTTTGTATTGTAGATACTTATTTTGTTATGATATCATTGATTAACGTAAATTGATTCCTGTAAATTTTATTGAAACATTGAAATTTTAGTTTTAGCAATTTTTTGTTGAAAACATGTATATACAATACAAAAAATCAAAACACAATATTTAACCCCTTGTTTGAGCCATATTATAATTTCCATAATTTTTTTCTTACTTTACTCTCAACAAAAAAATTGTAACGACCCGAGTCCCTCTAAACAGGCTGTTCCGGCCGTTAGATGACGGCGTACTGTCCCAATTGTACCAACATGAGTATTTTCAGCGTGCTTTGTCCTCACTCGCACGCTCCCCGAGAAAACTTCCCAGGAGGTCAACCATCCTATAATTTCTCTAAGCCAAACACGTTTAATTGTGAATTTTCTAACGATGGACTTTCAGAAAAGAAGGTGCACCTTGTTGGTATGAGTAGTACCTATCAATTCTCTTAAACTTTCTTAGTTGGGGTATTACAGTCACCCCCTGTTAGACTCACGACGTCCTCGTCGCGTTTAACCCATCCGAGGATCTGTTGCCCGACGTTGGGATTCTAGAGGTGGCCCCCGCCCTATGGCGTAGCACTTAGTTCCCGATTTTCGGTTGGCGACCGTCTCTGATACCATTTGTAACGATCCAGGTCTCACTTAACAGGCTGTCCCGACCGTTAGATGACGGTGTACTATCCCAACTGTTGTTAAAATTAATTGTTAACTTTAATTTGAGATTAAAATTAGATTTTAATCAGAATCAAACAAAATGATGAAATTTTCCCCATTTTATTTTCTTGTTTTCCCCGCGTTTCCTCCTTACTTTGGGTAGATTTGCAATTGGAATGAAGAAGAAGAATGTTGTAAGAGTTGATAACATGTATGGCAAAACACATGTGACAGCCCAAAAACAACTACAGCCCAGAAGTAATTAGGCCTGCTATTTACCAACTTGCTACGGGTCCTGCCCAATAAGTTTCATGCTTGATTTTGGAGAAATTATAGGGATAATTGCACCATATACGATCTTTTTAGGATTAATTACACAAATAAAAAAAAAAAAAAAAAACTAAAAAATACGTACCTTTCTTCCCCGAGTACTTCCATCAGTGTTGCTCTTCTTCTTCTCCACCGAACCACCACCACAACACCACGCCATTTGTAAATGTTCTCTTAGTTTAATTTTCAAAATTGTATGAGAATAAGTCACTGTTTGGTATTGATAAAAATCACATTTTTAGTAGATTTTGATAAAAAATGACAAGATATGTGGTTAAAAATTTGTAGGTCCCATAAAATATGTAGTTAAAATTAAATATTGACTTTGAATTTGATTAAAATCCAAAGTTCTAATGTCTCCAAACAGGGGCTAAATATAAATGAAATGAAATAGAATGAAAGTAGAAGGGCACTATCTGATTATGAAAATGCAAGTAGTAATGCAATTGTTTTATGTGCTGGAAGAGGCATAAAGGGAAAAATTGAGTGAAAATGAGTGGGGATTGATACTGGCTTTGGAATTTGGACCCGGGATTGCACTTGAGGCACTCTTGTGAGGAATCTTGCCTTGGGAAAATGATGTCTGGCTGGTGCTGTGGGTACTTAATTTTAAGTACAGAAACTCATTTTTAACGAATAAATATTTTTCAATTAAATTCTAAACTTTTTCCTATTTTCAAACTTTACATTCTCAAAAAATTCACTATTACAAAATTTATTTTTCCGAAAATGGGCTAAAACTCGAAAAAAGACATTGCTCATGACCAAAAACGATTTAACAATTTCTCTTTTCATTTCTTTTACATAACGAATGCGTCATATAAATAGCAAAATATTATACCTTAAAAGCCCCTATTTAATTTGCTCGGCTGTGATACCCTTTGCCAAAAAACCAAAACCATTGCTGGTACAATTGCTAACGGTCTGACACGAAATCGACCCCACACCAACCCCTACCTCCACTGCCGAAAACAATTAATTTACTATTTTGTTTCATCACTTAACATTTGCTCACAGCAATCAACACAAGTTCAGATATAAACACACGTACATACATGTATCATGTATGCATCTATATATGGGTATATTTTGCAACGAATTTCTCGTCGATTTTCCCCAAAATTTGAAGTTTTTTTTTCCTTCAATACTTTTGCATTAAAATATACATGTACATAAATTACACAGTTTTTTGTATATTCTTGATAATACAATAATCTTGAAAATTGACAATGCCACAGTCCACAGAGCTGGGTACGAGAAGAAGAGATGTTCGGTGGAGTACGGAGAAGGGTAACTCGTGAAGGGTTTTGGGGTTATGGTGGTGTACAAATCTTTACCATTTTTTTTTAATTAATTAACGATATATTTGTATATGTATTGTGGTGTATACATAAATATTATATTTTATTGGTGGTGGTAATATAATATAGTGTATTTAATAAATTTTGTGGTGATAATATATTTTGGCCCCTCCTTATAACCCATGGAGAGTCCAACTCAAATAAGGAATGTTTTTCCACAAGAAAATCTCTTCCAAGAGAACATTCGCTCCTATTCGGTTCGGATGATGAGATTTATTTTGGGCACTATAATGGAGCTCATTTGTTCACAATTTAAGGTAACAATCTATAACAACAATGAAAGACCTATAATGGAGAAACCTTTTTAGACTATATTGTCCACTACAATATTTCATAATTTTCTACTTATGCTAGATTAGCCATATTAATTTTTTTATTTTATACTCATTCCGTTCCAATTATATAGACTGTCTTTTCTTTTTCGTTTATCCCATTTATATAGACTTGTTTTTTCACTGAAAAGTATTTATTTTGTTTATTTATAAATGTACCCATATTTATTGCTTCAAATATAAAAGTTTTAATATTGAATAAGGGTAAGTTTGAATTTTTTATTTATAGAAATTACTTTTTCAATAACATTAAATATATTTTCTTTAAATTAAGTACTTTAACATTCTTCACGATCCGCCCCTCCATTTTCTTCTGTTCTCCATCGAATGGGAAATGAATTCTAGCCATCTTCTTCTCCGCTTCCGCCCATATTCCATAACTACCGTGCCGCGTTTCAGTAGGGTGAAGTAATGTTTCAACGATCACTCAAACATATTTCCACAATCATTATTTTAATAAAATTGTATTTCAGAAATCTCCATAATTTTCATTGCACGCAAAAATTAGAGATTTTTTCGGAGAGGGGAGTGCAAGTAGCAAAAGTATTCGATCTATTATTTGGTCGTTTTTGACAAATAATCGTTAGATCAACATGAGTATCCTGTTCGGAATGAAAAGAGAATCCCGCGGCCGCGGGTATTTTCTATGGATCTGTATATCAATTTTTATTTATTTCCTATTCGACAAGAAAAGAGAATCCCGCTGGTATTTTCTATGGATCAGTATATCAATTTTTATTTATTTATTTCAACAACTGAATTGAATTGAATTTGATGATTTATGGATTCTATTGTGGTTATTTTCGTTTTTGCTTTGAATTTTGAGTATTTTTATTTCTGTAATTTATGTTCAATATTTTCGATCAGATTGAACTAACATGCTTGAACTTATCAATGCTTAGCCCATAGCTGGCTATGACTCCATGCAGTCTATGCAATCGCATAGGATCCTAAAATGACTCTCAAAAGTATATAAGATCTAACAGTTTAGTCTAATAAATATATACGAGTTTTTGAATAAAAGGTCCAATTAATAGAATTGCTAATTTTTTCATCTAAAAATGCTATAAAGTAAATTTAATTTGAATTTTATTGACAATATACATTATTATTATTATTATTATTATTATTATTATTATTATTATTTTGAATGATTTTATTTAAAATTTTCTTTTTATCATAACCTCATTTAAAATTTCTCAGGCCTCAAATTTCCAGGGCTTCCTAGGCTGGCCTTGCGCCAGTAAAGATCATTCGTTGGGAGTGGGGGTGGATCTATTGACTTCATGTCACGACACTGCAAAACACTGAATGAATATGTTAGCCTTGAATGAACCACAGCCACACATTTGACATTTGTATGTGAAAAGGTGTTTGGCTGTTTGCTTTAGGTATTTACTATATTATATGATATATGCCTGTTCTATGTCAAATTGGGAGAACCAGGGTTGAAAGAGAGGTATTATGAAGACAAATTCTCCGCAAAAACTCCTGTGGAACTTGAAGCAGTAGGAAGAGATGTTGTAAGTTTTCAACTTGATGTCATTTGTACTGTTAAAACATGAAAGATCAAGACGAGGCGCCATTTTAGAATAGCATCAATTGTTGGGTTCAAGAAATCAAGATTATGTACCATTTAGATTTTTGGCAGTTCATGTTTATATTTACCATTAAAGCATCTTATTCAAGCATGAAGCATCCACCTTGAAAAATGATTTTTTTTTTTTTTTTTTTTTTTTTTTTTTTTTGTGAAAATATACTTGGCTGTCGGCACATTCAGTGAAAGAGGCGCGAGCCTCAGCTCTGTAGAAAGTAAAAATGTTCAGCAACTTTTTATTCAATAGATGTGTCTTGTCATGTGTAGGTCTTCTTTAATTTAATCTTGCGGGTATTTTCTATGGATCTGTATATAAATTTTTATTTATTTACTTCATCAACTGAACTGAAATGAATTTAAGCCTCCGTTTGATAACACTGTTTGATTTATAAACTTGTTTATTTATGATTTCGAGGTAAAAAGTAATGGTTGAAAATTGGAGAGAGAAAATGTGTGTGGTTAAAAAATGATTTGGGAAATTGTGTTGTTTATAAACATGTTTATAAACATGTTTATAAACAAAAAAAAAGTAGTTACCAAACAAAGGCTTAATTTAATTTGATGATTTATGAATTCTATTGTGGTTATTTTTGTTTTTGCTTTGAATTTTGTGTATTTTTATTTCTATAATTTATGTTTAGTAGTATTTTTTTATCAGATTGAACTACAAGTCTATTTATTGTCAAATATAAATAGGGGTTTGAGTTATCTGTTTATTAGTGGGCAGACAAGAGTTGGATTCTAGATAATTTTGCTTCAAAAATTTCTGATGATGGATTATTATCAAATTTAGGAGATTATTTCATTCTTCCTGTAATAGAATTCTCTTTGTTAGGTCATTTAACTCTTTTATCTTGATGGTGATTGTACATAACTCGGCTTGAATTTAAATTTTGTGTTATGGTAGGAAGCAAGTTTAAGGAGCCGTTTGATTACTATTATTGGGTTTGTTTGATTGGGCAAATTTTACATTAAAAATGTCAAATCAAGGAAAATAATTTTTAGCTTTAGAGTGTGTTTGATTGGACCAAAATTTTCAAGGAAAATGAAAAAAATTTCCAACTTTGCTAACTATAGTTGTTTGATTGCACAAAATTTGATAGGAAAATATTTTCTTCATTCACCCTTCACGCGCCTATTTTCCTTCATTGTCTTGAAATTGTTTTCTTCAACAATTGATGGGAAAAGATTTTCGGACCAACGTGGAAAAACTTTTTCATCACGTTTGATTGATTTTGTTGTTGTTAATTGACTTATTTTCTTTCCAAAAAATAACATTATCATCATCAAGTACAAATATATTTAAAAAGTAAAAAAAAATTTTTTTTGATTAAAATAGCAAAAAATTACTTTATTTTCCATGAAAAATAATGTCAATCAAACAACAAAAGTTGGAAAATTTCCTACTTTTTCTACCTAGAAAATTAAACCAATCAAACACATTAAACTTCTAATTCCCAGTAATTCAATTACCTAGAATTCAATTCCCTGGAATTCATTTTCTTTCCACCCAAATTCCACCATCGCTATCAAACGGACCCTTAGTGTTTGATTGAAAATTTTGTAATGAAATTTTTTTATAATGTACAATCAATTAAAGCTTGTTTTTGTCAATTTTCAAGAAAATGTTTTCTTATGGGTTGAGCTAGGAAAATTTAGATGAAAAAGAAAAATATTTTCCATTTCCTTTTCTTATGGATTCATTGTTTCTTTGAATATTCACTTTCGGGTAATTTTTTTGAGATATTTATGGTTTTTAAAAGGCAAAGGTTCTCGACTGTATAATACTTCAAGCCGTAGTTCTACCATATTTGGATTCCGTTGATGAAGGTGCTTAAAAGGTGTCCACCTTTTGCTTTCTTTCTTCTTTGTAGACTCGGCTTAGTCTGCAGTGTTTTTTGAATATATGATTGTAGGATCAGGTCCGTCTGAAAGCGAGAACGAATTTTGGGTGAAAAGAAAATGAATTCTAGGGAATTTATTTTTCTAAAAATTTAATGTGTTTGATTCATTTAATTTTTTAGATAAAAAAGGTGGGAAATTTTTTAACATTTATTGTTTGATTGACATAATTTTACATAGAAAATAAAGCAAGATTTAACTATTTTAGTTAAAAAAAATATTAACTATTTAAACACATTTGTACTTGATAATAATGATGTTAATTTTTGAAAAAATAAATAAGTAAATTAATAACAAAAAAAATTGACCAAATGCAACACAAATGATTTGCTATGAAAACCAACTATCTCCTAGTCTTGAAGAATGTTGCTTTGCCACAAAAACATGGAATTGGACCATCAATTGAGAGAAGTGAGAAATGCATTTCCAAGGTAAATATGAAACATCAATAAAGGTGAAAAGTTGGAAAATATTTTTCAATTCCATGACAAATAAACTATATCAAACACTAAGAAATCATTTTAGTGAGGGTTGAATGTTTTACAAGAGGAAGAAGTAGACAAAAATTAGCTGTCATTGTGGTTGCAAAATTATAATTTCTATAGAGTTTTCAAATTGTTATCTTGAAATCAACTAGAACAAGAAACAGAATTAATCTATTTGACCTTATTGGTTTGTCTAATGGATTAACGATTTGTGTGTCGGTAAAATTATGATGATTGATTTTGATAATGATGTGATTGGTAAAATGATGGATATGTGACAAGTATATTATAAGTAATCCAATTGGTAAATAAATAGGTATCAGAATCAAATGCAACACAAATGATTTGTCATGGAAACCAATTACCTCCTACTCTTGAAGAATTGCTTTGCCAATAAACATGGAATTGGACCATCAATTGAGAAAAGTGAGAAATTCATTTTCTAGGCAAATATAAAACATCAAACACCAATAAAGGTGAAAAGTTGGAAAATATTTTCCAATTCTATGACAAATAAACTATATCAAACACTACCTAAGAAGAAATCATTTTAGTGAGGGTAGAATGTGTCACAAGAGGAAGAAGTAGACAAAAATTAACTCTCATTGTGGTTGCAAAATTATAATTTCTATAGAGTTTTCAAATTGTTATCTTGAAATCAACAAGAACAAGAAACATAATTAATTTACTTGACCTTATTGGTTTTCCTAATGGATTAGCGATTTGTATATTGGTAAAATTATGATGTTGATTTTGATGATGATGTGATGGTAAAGTGATGGATATGTGACAGGTATATTATAAGTAACTCAATTGATAAGCCAATAGGTATCAGAATCATTACTTACTTTCTCGGATCTTCTGATGCTCCCTGCAGACCTCTGGTTGGACAGTTTTTGAGACTAATTTACAAAGTGTTCAGCGACAACAACCGTCATTTTTTTTTTGTTTATTTTGGTATTTTCTAGATAGATGTGTGGTTGGAAAATGGAGAGAGAAAATGTGTGTTGTTTAAAAGTATAGTACAAATAATATTTTCTTACAAAAATAGGATAAATATATTCACACCACATTTTCTTATATATGCACCAGATTTTTAATTGCATAAAATGTTCATAATCTTTAGTCAATATCACAACTACGCCCTCAAGCTTTTTTTCATTGTATTCTTATTTTGCTTCTTTCATTAATTACTACATCTTATTTCTCCTATCTAGCTCTACAAAAAAATTCGTTAAGAATAAATAATAAGATTTATTTATCTCTCATATATTTAATAAGTAAAAAAATCAAAATTATGATTAAATACTTGTCCATCGTTTTAAAGCAAGATAACAAATTTTTTTTGAATGAAAATCATCATTTGTTAATTGCTGAAAATTTAATGATAAGAATGTGGCGAAAAAACTAAGAACATAAATATAACAATATATAAAGAATAGAAACCAATATAATACAATTAAAATGTGGTGTGTTTATAAGAAATTGTGATGTTAATATAATTAGCCTACAAAATATTATTGAATTCAAAATTCTAAAAAAGACAACACTAATCAAAATATGAAAAAAATACTCACGTGTCTTAAAATATGGCGCTTAATTAAAAATTTTGTATTAAATTTATTTTTATTTTATTTTTATTCATCATCAATTTTCTTTTTAATTTATTTTAATTTTTATTTAGTTTAATTTTTAATGTATTGATTACATATATTTTATAAAAAATTCAATACACACACATTGAAGGAATGATATTGTGTTGCACGGTACTCAAGACATTTCCTTTTATGAAATTCAAGAAAATATGTTGATTATACGATCATATCAAATAAAAAATATAGTAAAAATAATATTTTATTACAAAATATTATCGAATTCGAAGTAAAAACACAACACTAATAAAAAAAAAAAAAACCCCATGCGTCTTAAAATTTGACGTTTATTTAAATTTTTGTATTAAATTTGTATTCATCACTAATTTTCTTTTTAATATAGTTTAATTTTTAATGTATTGATTATATATATATATATATATATATATATATATATATATATATATATATATATATATATATATAGACACACACACACACACAAATTAAAGAAATGATAATGTTTTGCACAGTGCTCAAGACATTTTTTTTTTTGAATTGAAAATAAATGTTTGTACGATGCTCAAAACATTTAATTTTTTTTTTTAACAAGAAAGTTTTCTGATTTAGAAAATTAAATTGGGCGGGAAAGTGTGTTGGTAAAATGGTGACGATTATTCATTATTATATATAGATAGAAGATTAAATATAGATTATAACATTGTAAATTTGGATTTTATATATATATATATATATATATATAAAAAGTAATTGTAATAAATTAAATATATACGGTCCTATATATAAATAAATGTAACAAATTCTATATATAAATAAATGTAACAAATTAAACAATATTGATGATGCACGAAATTGAAAATCAACCTTAAAATTTGTGGTGTACGAACGTGGAATACAATTCAAGAGATTCTTTTTATGATTAATAATTTTTAATTTTTAAATGCGATATATTTAATTGAACACAATTAAATGTATATTTAATTATATGTCAATAAAAAAAAAGTAATTATATTACCACTACATTATTTACTTATTATTACACCACATTATAAAGAGAACAATTCTGTTCACTCTCATTAGGGGGGTGGAGATAACCCCCTGGTAAGACAAAAACAATGTTGAAATGGAAAAGGTCCACCATTAAACATGATGTGAATTTTTCTCTCAATTCTTTTTCTTTCTTTTCATCTTTATTTTCGGGCACTTTTTTTTTTTTTTTTTTTCTACATTTTCATTTTAGTTTTTTGGGCACACATTTTTTTAATTCCAAGGATATTTTTAAATTTTTTTTATTGTAATGTATAATTATTCAAAATTAATTTAATTTTTAATAGTTTATTTGGTAAATGGATATGTTAATTTCTAGCTAAGTGTATGGATACTTTATTATTTTATGTTTAAATTGGACTGATAATTTATCTATGACAAATACTTATTTTTAATACAGGGAAAATTTATATATAAATATTATACTCATTTTAAAGATTTCATTAAATATATGAAGTCAACGAAAAAAAATATTTTTTTATCGATGTTAAAAAATTTAAGAAAGAGAAAAGAGAAAATGTATAAATAATACTATGGATAATTATATGGGCACCACTCTTTTTGTTATTCACACCACAATTTTCATATTTACTAAATTAACCACAATTAAATTGACTAAAATAACCACCATATTATATTAATTTTTCTTATTTTTATTATTATGTACACCACAAATATTAAAAATCCTAAATTGTCTAAATTTTGTATGTTTATACGATTTTTGAATTGCATCGGCGCAAGTGCAAGAATCCACCGATTGCAGGGTGGCCTAAAACTTGTTCCTGTGGAGACCAATCCACCGTCAAACCTCTCCCTTTGGTCTCCTCCAAGAACCCTTCTGGTAAAATCGATCCTTTCCCATTCATCAAATCAAGCTTGATGATCCACAAGAAATGCTGATTACTCTTAGCAAGTCCCCAAGCAAATTCTACCTTTTGATTTGGTGACAGCGGCGTGATGCTACTGAAATTAATGTAAAGAAAAGAATTGTTTTCCCTCTGATCAAGCCAATTTAAACATCCCATGTCTTCTTTCCAAAGGTTTGATCCAATGGATTTAAGGTTTCCCTCGTAAGTTTCCTTTTCGAGCAATTGGATTGGACCTATAGAGTAAACGTGGTCATATTTGGCTCGAATTGCTTCAAGAACTTCTTCTTCCAATTCATCGTATGTATTGAAAATGATGGCCTTAGCCCTTGACGCATTTTCGTGCAGCACGATGTTGTAATTCAACATGATATCGTTCGGATCGGTGGTTCGGATAAATGATGGAATGTCCTTGAGTCGAATGCATTTCATCCCCGGAATCCAATCTATCTGTCTCTAAATATCCATTTGTAAAGCAAATCTCATCTGCCCAAATCGAAATTCGAAGCTGATTATAAACATTTCAAATTAATGTTCATAATAAATTATTTTAGACACAAATCTTACCTTTTAGAGGGACATATCCTCTAGCAACAAGCTCGCCGTAGTGAAGGTACCCCATGAAGCCACAATCACTTGTAGTGTAAAACATGACTTCAGGAATATTTAGCTTTTCAGCAGCATCCAAACTGAAACTCACGACCCCATCAGAGACTATGCAACTGACATTCGGATAATCCGATGATTCATTAAGGCTCTTGATGAGTTCCAGAAAGGGGGCCAAACAATTTTTCGATATGGACTCACAAAGTGCTGGGATATGTTGCGTCGCGTCACTGTTGGAAGGTGGCAGGCCACCTGGGACGGTTTTGAACTGGAAATCTTCGAGGCCCTTAACAGCATTCGGGCCTCAGGACCGAAAAAGGCGACTGTGATTGAACTCTGTGTTGACGAAGGTGATGAAGAATCCCTTGTAGACTTGTAGC
Organism: Ligustrum vulgare; assembly: GCA_963555705.1. Lineage (NCBI taxonomy): Eukaryota > Viridiplantae > Streptophyta > Magnoliopsida > Lamiales > Oleaceae > Ligustrum > Ligustrum vulgare. Next base: position 3,594,433 of record OY743180.1, read on the forward strand.
GAAGAAGTTTGGCCAATTTTAGCACTGGGATTGATGAGTATAAATTTTATTCATACTCGAGCTTTCACAAACCTCAAGCCCGAGCTCTTTGACAAAACATAATCTCCCAAGCAAATGTGTCACCCCGAGAACCATCATGAACCCGATGAGGCCCTCAACCCCGACTACATAAATATCACCATATATTATATTTTATATTCCCGAGGAAGATCTCAACCTCGACTATCATAAACCCGAGGATGACCACGAGCCCGAACACATGAATATTATCCCATATTACATCTTGATATCCGAGGAGGATCTCAACCCCAACAATCATTTATACCCCGAGTATATCGTTTGTCCTCATCCCCGAACACTTGAATATTTAGCCACATCACATCATTGTACCCCCGAACAACATATGAACCTCGAGGCCGAGCACTTAACATTATACCATACACCATATTGAGTACAACCCCAATCACACTCAAAATGTCCGTGATAAAAACATTGCCCCGACCACTCATAATACCCCCGAGGATAGAATACCCCGAGTACATATATCTCACCAAAAAGGTGCATGATGTGCTCGGGGTACATAATGATCGGGTCATGCCTCTCATTGATCGGGCATGACTTGATCTGACACATGGAGTATACAAACTCATAATCCAAATAGAATTCATCTTCCAACAGAACTCTATCGGAGACTTATAACCTTATCCCTAATAATTAGGAAGATGTTTCTCAAAAGGACTCATGCCTAATTTCAAGCACTTTAGTCCTACGAGGATTCAATTACATACAGCTATAAATACTCGCCTATCAATCACAATTCAGGTACACAATTATCTCTACAATTTATAGCCTCTTGCATAAATTTTCTCCTTCCTCTTTACTGACTTAAGCATCGGAGGGGCGACGAGGACACACCTCCTCGCCTTTATTACAGGTATTCGGAGATCCAGCTCTTGCTAGTTTATTGCTCAAGTTCGGAATATTCCAAGTGCGATTTTTAGCATCATCAGGGGCTATGTGCTCTTGTGCAGGGAATGGGATTACCATCGTTGCCGTATTGGAGAGGGGTTACGGTTCAGAGATGAAGATGGAAGCGATGGGTAAGAATCTGAAAATGGGGAAGAGCGATGGAGATCTTCAAACCAAAACCGTGCATTGTGGTGTACAGTCTACCTTTTCTTGATTTAGGGAATGATATTTTTGTAAAATGCAATGTGATGTATATATAAAATTGATATTTTATTAAAATTGCATATATAATGTGCTAGTTTATTGCATATATAATCCAGTTCGTGCTAGTTTATTGCTCAAGTTCGAAATATTCCAAGTGCAATTTTTAGCATCATCAGGGGCTATGTGCTCTTGTGCAGGGAATGGGATTACCATCGTTGCCATATTGGAGAGGGGTTACGGTTCAGAGATGAAGATGGAAGCGATGGGTAAGAATCTGAAAATGGGGAAGAGCGATGGAGATCTTCAAACCAAAACCGTGCATTGTGGTGTACAGTCTACCTTTTCTTGATTTAGGGAATGATATTTTTGTAAAATGCAATGTGATGTATATATAAAATTGATATTTTATTAAAATTGCATATATAATGTGGTGTGAATAATAAAAAGAGTGGTGTCCATATAATTACCCTAATACTATAAGAACATCTCCAATACACTCCATCAATTGAGAAAAAAATACTTGACACGTCAGTAAATTGTCGAAATTGGTTAAAATATCTCTTCAATGCATAATGTCAATTACAATGTTAAGCTGACGTGACTGGAAAAAATTGACTATGTTGAATGTTCCGTCTACATCTTGACGTTCCGTCTGACTGAATGAGTCGGCATTAATTTATTTAATAATTATTTTAACTATATTAAAAAGGGATGTGAGCGTCATAGCATGAATATTTTCTTTGGAAATGATCTCTGATCAGACACTTTTGATTACTTTCAATCAAAGTTTTCATGATTATAATAAATTCTTAGGTGGCGTTCTGTTTGTATTTTATTTTGTATTTTTATTTTCGAAAATGTTTTGTGTTTTGTGTTTTCATTTTTGTTTTCAAATTTGCTGAAAACGCGTTTGGTTTGCCATTTCTGAAAACTGTTTTTGAAAATGAAAAGCTGGAAAACACGTTCTGTTTGAAAATTTGCAGAACACTATTTAAACTATTTTTAATTAATTTGCTTGCAAAATACTACTAACTCCAACTCAAATTTTCTTTCACAATACACTAAAAATATGGTTACATGCAACACACTAATGTGAGCATTAAGAGTCTATATTAACACAGCTTGGTCAGGTTCGGGACTTGAGAAATCTCTACTTCTATTAAAATCCAGAAAATGCAAGTTCTTTCAAAACCACCAGAGTCCATTTATCATTGCATTTTTTGAAATATAACAATAAGAATTCTCATTTAATTTTTTTTTTTTGTAATGTTGATATTGAATTCAATAAAACTTTATTTAAACTAAGTTTCAAGTTAGGATAATTCTATAAAAAAAAAAAAAAAAAAATTCTTTATTTAGGCTTAGTTCCAAGATAGGATAATTCTAAAAAAAATAATAAAAAATAAAAACTTTATATTAAGCTTAGTTCTAAGTTAAGATAATTCTATTAAAAAAAAATAAATTCCCAAAACGCATTTTCCGCGTTTTGGACATTTTTTGTCGAAATACATACAAAATGCCCAAAACGATGTTTCGGGCGTTTTCCGTTTTGTGTACAAATTTTTTTTTTTGTTTTCCAAAATGCGTTTTCGAAAATGGTAAAGAGAACGCGTTTTTAGCGTTTTCGAAAATAAAAACAGAAAACGACCTCAAAACAGCAAAGAGAACAGGGGCTTAGTTTTTTTTTTAAAAAAAAATGCATTTTAATAAATTTAATTTATCAACAAAAATTTATCACTAAATAAAGTTATATAAAAATATTAGTCATTGAAATATCTTAACAAAAGAACTATAAAAAAAAAAAAAATTTAAGATTATAAATAATTTGTTGTCTATAATAATTTTTTAAAAAAATCACATAATAAATTTAACAACCAAAATAAAATATAAAAATAAAATATAGTCCAAGAAAATAACATTTATAGTTTAAACAATTTCGTCAATATGTTGATATTTCAAATATTTTTTTCCATTTGATGAAGTGCATTGGAGATACTCTTATAGTCTTATTTATACATTTTCTTTTTCCTCTTTCTTAAATTTTTTAACATTTGATAAAAAAAAAAAAAAAATTCGTTGATTTCATATTATATATGTAATGAAATATTTAAAATGAGTATAATATTTATATATAAATTTTTGTTATATTAAAAATAAGTATTTATTATAAATAAATTATCAGTTCAATTTAAACACAAATAATAAATTATTCCTACACTTAGCTAGAAATTAACAACTATTTACAAAATCAACTATTAAAAATTAAATTAATTTTGAATAATTTTATATTACAATAAAAAAATTAAAAATAATCTCGGAATTAAAAAAAATATGTGCCCAAAAAACTAAAATGAAACTGTCGAAAAAAAAATGTGCCCGAATATAAAAAAGAAAAGAAAGAAAAAGAATTGAGAGAAATTCACATCATGTTAAATGATGGGCCATTTTCCATTTCAAAATTATTTTTGTCTTATTAGAGGGTTATTTTCACCCCCTTAATAGGGCGTGAACAAAATAGTTCTCCATTATAAATATACAACAAATAAAACAAAATTTTAATAAATATACCACCATAAATTTACAAATATTCACATTGTAATTCAATTAAGAAATTTAAAAAGAAAAGATGAAGTACAATGTGCACCATATTTGATTGTCTTCCATTTCTCTTCATCGTAATTATGGAAAATCTTCCATCTCTCTCATCTCAAAAAAAGAATTTTCCATGATCATCGAAGTTTTAATTTCAACAACAGGTTTAAAAACGGCAAAATAATGGAGAGAGAAAATCAATTTCATTTTCCAAATTAAAATCGGCAGATTCGTTTGAAAGTGAAGAAACAATGGTGCATCGACATGTTCAGAAATTTACCTTTAGACTTCTTCTCACATTTAGACTCCATTAGATTATCAATTTTTTTGATATCAATATTTAGATTTTATAACCAAATAACCCCTCAAAATTAGAATCTCCCTTCAAGAATCCAAACAATGAATGCGACGGATTGTTAAAGAAAAGAATTGAAACCCTAGAAGAATAAATGCTCACGTGAATTTATCCCTTCTTTAATAATGATGTTCTTTTTGCATTTTTGAGAAACTTTTAGTAAGAAATGAAATAACAAAATTCTTGTAGTTATGAAATCATCCAATTATAAATGCGAGTTTGGATAGGTTGCTAGCCTCAAATGTTTTGTCATGGTTCCTAGTTATATAATCATCCACTGATGAACGTGATTTAGATTATAAGATCATTTGCAAAATTCTTGTTATCGCTAATTTTTTAAGGATTTTATGATTCTTAAGAATTTGATTTTTTTTTTTATTCATTAATTATTTTCAAGAAACAATTTTTTACGATGAAGATGGTGACACTTGAGGAGGAGATGGAAGAGAAGGAGGAGGGTTGTAGTGTAGGTAGAAATTAGGAAGAGATTTTTTCAAAAAACAATTTGTTAGATAAATTTAAAAGATTGTTTATGTCATTTTATCAATGTCTATTTTTATAAATAAAGACTATTTTAAAAAATGTGGTGTAGAAAATAAATTTTGTGATGGTAATATTGCCACCCATAAAAAAATTACTAATGAAAATATAAATAAAATATGTATAGTGAGTCTTTTTGTCTATATATGTTAATAAAATTAAGAAATAAAGTGTCATTATTTTTTACGGCATATAATTATTTTTTAATATTTTAATAAAATTGTAAATCGTTGAATTATTTTATTATTTTTACGGGAAAAATATGGCATGAATTAAGTGTTCGAGATAATTTTGCTTTAAAATTTCTGATGATGGATTATTATCAAATTTAGGAGATTATTTCATTCTTCCTGTCCTGTAATAGAATTCTCTTTGTTAGGTCATTTAACTCTTTTATCTTGATGGTGATTGTACATAACTCGGCTTGAATTTAAATTTTGTGTTATGGTAGGAAGCAAGTTTAAGGAGCCGTTCGATTACTATTAGAGTGTGTTTGATTGGACCAAAATTTTCAAGGAAAATGAAAAAAATTTCCAACTTTGCTAACTATAGTTGTTTGATTGCACAAAATTTGATAGGAAAATATTTTCTTCATTCACCCTTCACGCGCCTATTTTCCTTCATTGTCTTGAAATTGTTTTCTTCAACAATTGATGGGAAAAGATTTTCGGACCAACGTGGAAAAACTTTTTCATCACGTTTGATTGATTTTGTTGTTGTTAATTGACTTATTTTCTTTTCAAAAAATAACATTATCATTATCAAGTACAAATATATTTAAAAAGTAAAAAAAAAAATTTTTTTTGATTAAAATAGCAAAAAATTACTTTATTTTCCATGGAAAATAATGCCAATCAAACAACAAAAGTTGGAAAATTCTCTACTTTTTCTACCTAGAAAATTAAACCAATCAAACACATTAAACTTCTAATTCCCAGTAATTCAATTACTTAGAATTCAATTCCCTGGAATTCATTTTCTTTCCACCCAAATTCCACCCTCGCTATCCAACGGACCCTTAGTTCACTATATGGATTCATTGTTTCTTTGAATATTCACTTTCGGGTTTTTTTTTTTTTTTTTTGAGATGTTAATTATGGTTTTTACAAGGCAAAGGTTCTCGACTGTATAATACTTCAAGCCGTAGTTTTCCTTTCCCGACATGGGTACTTACTGAAACTGCATCTACCATTTTTGGATTCTGTTGATGAAGTAAGGTACTTAAATGGTGTCCACCTTTTGTTTTCTTTCATCTTTATAGATTCGGCTTAGTCTGCAGTGTTCTTTGAATATATGATTGTAGGACCACTTAGAAAAAATCATTTTAGTGAGGGTAGAATGTGTTACAAGAGTAAGAAGTAGAAAAAAATTAACTGTCATTTTGGTTGCAAAATTATAATTTCTATAAAGTTTTCATATTGTTATCTTGAAATCAACTAGAACAATTAACAAAATGAGTTAATCTGCTTGATTCTATTGGTTTACCTAATGGGTTACCGATTTGTGTGCTGGCAAAATTATGATGATTTATTTTGATGATAATGTGATGTGATGGATAAAATAATAGATGTGTCAAGTGTATTATAAGTAATCAATTAGTAAATCAATAGAGTAGAGTAGCAAGATTTTAAAAAAAAAAAGACACTGACTGTGTATTTAGGCATGCATTTTGCAGTTGATGTTATCTCAAAGTTCTTGGATCTTCTGATGCTCCCTGCAGATTTCTGGCTAGACAGTTTTTGGGACCAATTTAGAGTATTTAAGTTTTAACCATTTGAGAATTATGCATAAATGTTACATAATTACATTTTAGTTTTTGCAATGTGTATTGTGGTTAGATAATTAGATTTGTGAATTGGGATTATTGGGATGAAAATATGATTTAATTTATGAATTGTGATTATTGACTTACAGGTTGTGAATTCAGATTTGGTAAAAATATAATTTGATTTGTGATTATTGATTTACAGGTTGTGAATTCAGATTTAGTGAATATTTGATTTATTTGTGATTATTTATTTACAGATTATGAAACTTTTTTCCAACCTAAACAAAAGTCTCAACCTAAACGAAAGTCACAATTTCCAGTGTCAACTCAATTTCTCATCGTTTGATATCAGGTATGTGAGACTTGCCTTATTTTAGTTTTGAATTTGAAATGTTATTTGGAAATTTTGCGTAAATGTCAAGTTTTTGGAATGTGTTCACCGGTGAGCCTTTATTCCTCTTATGTGAAATGAATTATATAGTGAATTGTAATTAGGATTTTGGTGAATATTTGACTTTAAATTGTGATTATGTTTATTGGGATTACAAATTTGTTGAGTTTTTGATTTGATTTGATTTGTGAATTGTGATCGTTGATTTATAGATAATGGAACATTTTTTCTACCTAAACGGAATTCTCAACCTAGTAATTCTAGTTCTAATGGTCTCGTAACTACTTATAGTATACCACAAGATTTATTAGACTTTGATAAGAAAACAAAATTTCACACTACATTCAATATGATTATATGAATGATCTTGTATCAAATCCAGGAAAAAGACCCCAATCAATTCGTATGATCCTAACATTAGAGATGATGTTAGGATGATATAGTTATTGATTAGTTTTTAATATTATTTAATTAAATATTAAATAAAAATTTAACTATTGCACCGTCATCCGTCAATGGTCAATCGCTGACCGTTCTAGTTAGACTTTAGTCCTAGATCCGTCACTGCCTGAGAGGAAGAAAGCACGATAATTTTACCGGTGGCTAAAGTGGACTGGAAAGAAATGCCGGGGTGCGGACAGTGACGTGATCGCGTTAGATGTGCCCGGACTGAAGAAGGAAGACCTCAAGATTGAGGTCGAGGAGAATTGGGTGCTGCTCATCAGTGGAGAGAGGAAAAGGGAGGACCAAAACAAGAGTCATGATTGGCACTGTGTTGAGAGATCATACGGCAAGTTCTGGCATCGATTCCATCTGCTAGAAAATGTGAACCTGGACAGTGTTGATGCCAAGCTGGTGCCGGGGGGGGGGGGGGGGGGGGTTATAGCATGGCAAGCCCCCGCGCTCGCTCTTGCTGGATCCTTCAGGAAAAAAAATTTGTAGAAATTTTTGGCATTTTTTTGGTTTCGACTTGGAAAACTGAAATTTTTTTATTGATGTCCGTCCGTGTTGAAAAAAATTTCTGAATCCGTCACTAAAAGGGAGAATGGTGTCCTCACCATTTCCATGCCCAAATTATCCTCTGACATGACGAATGGCACCAAGGTGATCGAAATTGCACGGCCTGAACCTAATAAGCATAGTACGGATGAACCCAAAGAAGAACTTTAATTTAACTTCCATTTTAATCCAGGATATGTAAAACAGGCCTTCATGTATGTCAATTAGATATTGTGAAGAAGCTAGTAATAATCCCTTGATTTTATTGACAATTTGATAGCAATTATAATAGCATCTCCAACTTAATCATGGATTGCTAATTTGCTATAAAAAAAAATGTTAAATAAGCAAAATGAAAAATGCAAGCTGCCCCTGATTTTTTTTTTTTTTTTATTTTTTGTTTTTTTTAAAGGATGAGCCTTTTGAAAATATAGATTTATGTTCAAAATATTTATCCATAACTGATACAAATAATTGTAAACAAATATTCAACAAATACCAATTACCACGTGTGAAAATTACCCCAAACCCTACTTTTAAATATTCAAATTCATAAATAAGACTAAACTTAAACAACTTCAAAAATCAGGTCATTATTATAAATTTTAATAATTATTAAATTAAACTAAATTATACTAAACCCTAATTCTAATTTCATCTATTCTCTCTCTCTCTCACATTCATTTCTCAACGCCTCCAGCACCCCAACCCTCAATTCAACCCATCGTGCCCCACCCCAATATTGCATCTCTCTCTATGACTCTCAAGCCTCACCATCGTCGTTCAATCGGACTCCAACGACAATAGCGATGGAGGTTGGAGCAGTTGCTGCTAGCAGATCACAGCCACAAGGCCCCGCGATCTGCGCGCGACGACGGGAGCCTGTGCAGCAGAAGGGCACGGCAACAGGTGGAGATTGTGGTGCGTATCCTCCGCGTGGGCTATGACCTGGCGAATAGGAGGTGTCCATGAGCGATGTTAGTGGCCGTGTGGTGCGACTTTTTGTGGGCGGGCTGTGGGCTGTAGGTGCAGTCCATTTGCTGTCGCCGATTGTCCGTCTGTTTATAGTCTTGGCATCCTTCTGCATCTGTTTATCATTCTTTTTGTATGGTTGATGATGGATGGTGGTGGTGGGTTGCATTAGGTGGCGATATGTGCGTGCGTTTGAAGAAGATGGTGATGGTGATGGATAATTTTTTTTTTTTTTTGGTAGCGACGGTGGGCCTCGACGTTGAGATGGTGGTGATTGTGAGCTGATGGTGGTGAGAATGTGACGTGGGCAAGTTTTCGGATATACTGCGACCTAATAATTAATAAGTGAATTGTGACTTAATAATATGATAATTGTGACTTAAAAGATTGGTGACCTCATAATGTGATAAGTTGTGATCTAGAAATAACTCGGGATTGATTAATTTAAAACTTATGACCTTGCAATTATTTGTGACTTGATAAAATTGTTATTGTGATCTACTATTTTGATAAATCGTGATCCTAAAATTATTTGTGACTTAAGCAATTTACATTTTGTAACCTGAATTTATCTTGTATTGTGACCTAGAAATAATTCGGGATTGATTAATTAAAAACTTGTGACCTTGCAATTATTTGTGACTTGATAAAACTGTTATTGTGACCTACTATTTTGATAAATTGTGACCCTAAAATTATTTGTGACTTAAGCAATTTACATTTTGTAACCTGAATTAATCTTGTATTGTGACCTGAATTTGTATAATTAATAAAAAAATCTAATTATTTAATTTAGTTAAATAGATACCTGATTTTTGAAATTTTTAAAGTTATATCTTAAAATTGAAATTGTGTATTCTAAACACCTTATATATGTATTTTTCTCTTACCACGTATTGCAAATTTAACATTTGAAATCATAAATGCACAAATTTAGCCTTCATATAGATTCATAATCATAAATTTATAATTCGTAAATCATAAATCATAAAATTCACTAATTCAACATTTAATCTTCATAAATCATAATAAATTATCATTTAAAATTTACTAATTCATGAAATTGCAGCAAATCGAAGCTTTCGAAGTGTCAAATGAATTAACATTTTTCATTAATTCATGAAATGCGTTGTATTAAAAAAAAAAGGGACCAAATTTTACTTGGTCAATTGAGCGAGTAGGACCCAGTGTGGGTTTGTCCATGGACATGATGATGAAACAAGTTTTTTTTTATGTCTTGCGCATATTTAGTGTGTGATTGGTATATTTTAAAATGAGTTTTTTTTTTTTTTTAAATGAATAGTGATTTTTAAGAGAATGAACGGTTGAGATTTGGTTGAAAAGTCAAATATTGTGGATTTGACATTTAATTGATGATTGAAATTGAGTATTGCGGGAAAAAGAAAAAAATCTAAAAGAGAACCAAACAAGGGCTTACATTCTCTATACACATTTAGTTTAATTTCAATTTTATTTCATTTTATAAAATAATAAAAGACATAAACTTATTGGAATATAGGTATAATTAGTTTTGCATAATTCATAAACATTAATGTCATACAAATTCAAACTTTCAACCTTGCGTGTCACAAATTCAAACTTTCAACCTTGCGTGTCACCTAAATATGTAGCTATCCATAAACCTACTATAATTGTGTAATTGTTTTGTAAAGGTAAAAGTTTTACCACTGTTGACGGTGTCCTGTTCTTGGGGTGCTTATGGGGCGACAACGCCCGCGTTGACGTGTTTTTATGTTGACGGTACCCTACCCTTGGGGTGCTTACGGGACGTCAATACACGAATTGTCCACCGCGTAGTGTGAATTTGTTCCACGCGTGGTGAACTCGTTCTCAAGGGATTTCGAATCTTGGACCTATGAAACTTAAGAATTTCAAAGGCCTCCCTGATACCACTAAGCTAAGTGTTTTTTTATGTTGACGTTGCCCTGCCCTTAGGGTGCTTACGGGGCGTCAACACGGTGTATTTTCCACCGCGAAGTGTGGATTTGTTCCACGCGGGGTGGATGCGTCCCCAGAGAGTTTCTAACTTTGGACCTATGGAACTTAAGAATTCCAAATGCCTCCCTGCACCCCAAGGGCAGGCAACGTCAACAACCACAACTTTTCAAAATCAATCTCAATCATCCATTCTTAGTCAAGCCCACAATTTGTTGACTTTTCAAATATTTTTAAACCACATATCCATCAAAAAATCCAAAAAAATTACAAAAATTAAATTTTTTCACATTACCAGACAGACTCTAAAAATGGAAAAAATTACCTGGCACGTGATATGCCACTAGTGTTCAAAAACTCGCGAGTCTTTTCACCTTATATTATATATATTTTCTCATTCTTTCTCCAATAGGGGTGATGAGGACATCCCTCACGACCTTTTCCCAGGTTCTTTGGATGTTAGATCATGTTCTTCAGCAAAACAGAAGCTCGTGATCTTACTAAGCCAAAGTCAGAAAATTGCAGCACCGGTCAATATTGTTCATTAAGTTAATCCTATATTATTTTTCAATTTTTATTCCAAGCTCTAAGTGAGGGATTTTCAAGATTAACCAAAAAAATTATGTTGAAAATACTTTTTCTTTTCTTTTTACCTTATAATAATAATTAGATATAGATTATAACATTGTAAATTTGGATTATATATATATTGAAAATTGAATTAAACAGGACAAAATAGTGGCCCCGATTCCACACTTGTTTGGTTAACAGTCCAACGTAGCCAGCAGGCCTCCTCGTTCCATGTTCACTAAACGAGAATTAATAATTTTTGTCCACATGTCTTCTACAATGGACCTACTGGCTATATATATATATACTAGTCCATCCACTCGTGCGATGCACGGATTTATTTTGTGTCATAAAATTTTTGAATAATGGACATGTATAAGTACTTTTTTGTTCTAAATTAAATGTAAATGCATAATAATAAGTTTAAACTTATTAGGACACAAACACAACTTCATTATATGTGTATTAGTGTGTAGAAACTGATATTTTACATGTTCAGCAATATATACTTTTCATTTTGGTATAAAATTTGAATATGATTCATCCATGCTTCTTGATAATTTTAGTTGGTCTCTAATAATTTGGTTTTGTACACAGATTTGAAGGGGAGTTATTTTTTTTTTTTGCATAGTAGACATGAATTATCAATACCTTCAAACATGAAGACTTTAACTTTTCACAAACTCAAAATGGTTATTTGCCTAGCTTTTTATTTTGCACTGAATAAAAAAAATAAAAAATGGAAAGAACCACATGCATTAAGACAAAAACAGGTTTTCAATTGAGCTTATATTTTATAGTGCTGCATGTTTTTTATTTGTCTAACTTTTTATTTTTGTACTGAATAAAAAAAAAAAAGACATATTGACATATCTTAATGCAAAAACAGAATTTCTGTAACGCATATGAAAAGAACTGCATATATTGTTTAGACAAAAAAACAGAAAAGTGATTACAAACCTTCATGTCAATTAAAACCATCTCCAAGCTGTATATGTCTGCATTGTCTCCAAAACTTGGGTTCTTCCATAGTCGTACAACGTGAACCTTAAATGCCCACTGTGTTTTGGTTGGGTCGATGTCTGAAAGCATGTTAATCACGGGTGCCATCTCGCTATCACAAACAAAATAAAAAAGGATGAGCAAAAATTGTGCAAATATGAGGGAATAAAAAATGGAACAACAGATTTGTTTACCTTCATATTTAAGAAAAATGGAACAACAGATTTGTTTACCTTCGCTGCGTTTCTTCAAATATGAGGGAATAAAAAATGCTTCCTGCAGTTTTTCAATTTTGAAGAGAATAAATTGTAAAATGAAGGTTGCTTTCTTATATAGTCATTAGCATAGATAACGTGCTTGAGGAAGTAAAATATCTGATCTGTCAATCAGTTTTTGTCACAAATATAATATTTGTAAAAAGCTTTTTCAAAAAAGATGTGTAAATTTAAATTGTATAATGGCGAGCATAGACTGGCTCAGACTCTTGAGAGGGGTGAATTGGTCAGAAATATGATATATTTGAATATAAATTTAAATATGAATTGGGAGGAGCACCCACACGCACTTGTTTCTCTTTCCCATTTCCCATTCTTACCACTTTTGAATTAAAATATTATTTGTGTCAAATCATGCAATTCTTGAATAGTCAATATTGGGACCCACTTTGTACCAATAATCCAAAATATTCATCTGCTGCAGGCGTAGGAACCAAGAATTGACACTACTTTTGGTGTTTTTTTTTTTTACCAACAGTGGCTAAATCTTATAAATAAATATAAATAAAATAAAATAAAATCTGCTCCATTTAATTCAAAATTCAAAAGACTGAGCACTCTCTTCTAGGTGGTACAGCGAGTTGCTTCTATTGGAAGTCTCAAAATGCTGTTGAAATAAATTTTTTTATTTCACCCCTAAAAATACCCCTAAAAAAACCAATTCCCTAAAAGTAAAGATCAAAATTAAAATAAAAAATTCCTTTTGATAAGAATTTGAACTACCATGAAGTAAGATTTTTTTTTCCTCCCAGCTCTACCCTTCGGTTAGGCGGGCTGGTGGATTAGTAATATAGGTAATTTCAAGGGGCAAATGAGGGCAAAATCGAGATTGAAGGGCTCGACATCCACTGACCGATGCACAGCATTGACAAAGGCACTGACACTTGCAGGATTTTAATATATTAAAATACTGTAGCAGAATGAGGAAAGAGAAAAAAATTGTATTTTAATGCGCATCAAACATGGCAGATTCTTTTTGGAGGAGAGATTTGCTAGATTCTTTTTGGAGGAGAAAAGTTGGGCTACTAAGCTTCTTTATAATAAAATAATAAAATTAATTAATTTTTAATGTGGAGTGGTGGAGTGGTCATGAGTTGCGTATCCTGAAAGATTTGTACAGATATTCATTTTGAATTTTTCTCTTTGAATTGACTTTTTTTCCTGAAGTGACTTTTTTTCCTTTTTATTTGTACAGAGATTTGCTAGGCGGGAGATTTTGGGGGGAAAAGTTTGGCCCAACTATCCTTCTTTATAATAAAAATAAGATAAGATAAGATGTTTTCTCTTCCCGAAATATGGACTAACTTTTGGAGATACTTGTTTATTATTATTTTATATTTTATTTCATTACATTTTATTTCATTACATTTCAATTGTTTATTATTATTTTATATTTTATTTCATTACATTTCAATTGTTTTCTCTTCCCGAAATATGGACTAACTTTTGGAGATACTTGTTTATTATTATTTTATATTTTATTTCATTACATTTCAATTGTTTATTATTATTTTATATTTTATTTCATTACATTTCAATTGTTTTCTCTTCCCGAAACATGGACTAACTTTTGGAGATACTTGTTTATTATTATTTTATATTTTATTTCATTACATTTCAATTGTTTATTATTATTTTATATTTTATTTCATTACATTTCAATTGTTTTCTCTTCCCGAAACATGGACTAACTTTTGGAGATACTTGTTTATTATTATTTTATATTTTGGGAGAAAAGTTGGGCTACTAAGCTCCTTTATAATAATAATAAAGGAGTGGTGGAGTGGCTATGAGTTGCGTATCCTGAAAGATTTGTACATATATTCCTTTTGAATTTTTTCATCTAAGAAGTGACTTTTTTTTTGGGGAAAATGCCAACTTTTCTATTTTTATTTTGACTCATGACTTTTGAAGATTTGCTAGGCGGTTTTCTCTTCCCGAAACATGGACTAACTTTTGGAGATACTTGTTTATTATTATTTTATATTTTATTTCATTACATTTCAATTGTTTATTATTATTTTATATTTTATTTCATTACATTTCAATTGTTTTCTCTTCCCGAAACATGGACTAACTTTTGGAGATACTTGTTTATTATTATTTTATAATTTATTTCATTACATTTCAATTGTTTATTATTATTTTATATTTTATTTCATTACATTTCAATTGTTTTCTCTTCCCGGAACATGGACTAACTTTTGGAGATACTTGTTTATTATTATTTTATATTTTATTTCATTTGAATTCAATTGTTTATTATTATTTTATATTTTATTTCATTACATTTCAATTGTTTATTATTATTTTATATTTTATTTCATTACATTTCAATTGTTTTCTCTTCCCGAAACATGGACTAACTTTTGGAGATACTTGTTTATTATTATTTTATATTTTGGGGGAAAAGTTGGGCTACTAAGCTCCTTTATAATAATAATAAAGGAGTGGTGGAGTGACTATGAGTTGCGTATCCTGAAAGATTTGTACAGATATTCCTTTTGAATTTTTTCATCTAAGAAGTGACTTTTTTTTGGGGAAAATGCCAACTTTTCTATTTTTATTTTGACTCATGACTTTTGAAGATTTGTTAGGCGGGAGTTTTTGGGGGGAAGAATTGGCCCAACTATCCTTCTTTATAATAATAACTAGTTCTACCACCCGTGCGATGCACGGTATTAGATATAAAAAAGAATATTATATTACAATAACTAACCAAGACAATCATAGGACTATAACATAAATAGTATATAATCAACAATCTTCCAAATACATTCTCAAAGATTTATTGTCTCAATCTGCTTTATAATTGTAGACTTGATATTTGTCTATGAAATTAAAGGATTCATCCATGACCTATTAGCAATGGAAAATGAAAAGAAATAATTTAGCTCAAGCTTAAAACTCATTTTTACAAATCTCATCTTTTTCCAAACTATTTTCAATCATACATTATTCGATAAAATAATTTCACATGTAAAACCAAAAAAAAATCCTACTTTTTAACCACATTCTCCAAAAAATCACAATTATAAATTCTATTTTCCAAAAATATAGCTCAATCAAACCCTTAATATAAATCCAAGCAAATAATAGCATTTCCTCACCTGAGAAATATTCCTCGCGTAAAACACAAAAAAAAAAATATAGAATAGAAGGCCTACTGATTATCAATATCACATAAACGTTTTCGATAAAAAATCAGAAGCCACTTCTGATCTTAATTAAGTGAAGCTTACATTGTGAAATTAAGACAATAGAAGCTCTGTTGGAAGAAGCAAGCTACAGTCAACAATTTTCCTGTTATCTTCTGGACCACCTAATGCTACAGGAACAGGGTGAAGTCCAGCAGATATAGCAGCTTCAAGAACAACCCTCCCCATTATTCCAGTACAACCATTTACCTGTAAAAAATGATGGAAAACAGAAATTATATAAGCTACATCCACAATTTCACTGAAGAGTCCCATAATTTCACTGAGCCAGTAGCATCCTTGAAAAGGCAAAAACCAAATATATAAATAACAAAATATAATATTTGTTTGGCTGACGGGAAAAAAAAAAATCTGATTATCTTTTAGTCAGTACATGTCTTCTAGCTATTAGTAATTGCAGGATACCATCACAACCCACAAATTTAAAATAAAAATTGAAGCCACTTCTTTATTTAAATAATGAATAAAATAGAAATGATGAAATGAAACACCCCTTGTCTTGAAAATTAAATAAGTCATGGCTTGGTGTGGCTATGAGGAACACCAGCTGGACCAAAGTGATTCACTGCTTCATGAGACTTCATAGGTCCTCTAAGAAGTACCTGCAACCAACGTGTGTTTTTTATTGATACAACTGTGAAGAAGAAATCACTTGAAAGTGAAAATATATTTGTGTCTGGGGGTATTTGACGACCAACACGGCTTATGCAAGCAAAAGGATTCTGAAATCATGAAAATTAAACTTACATTTTGGCCATGACCGATGAATCTTAGAATAAGCATATACAACCAACCAAATCTAAGAACCAAAAAAGTAAATGGTGGCAATATTGTAACCACAAAATTAGTAACTAAAAACTTTTCATTTCACACCAAATATTGCACCAATCATATTTTCACAAATCTTAATTTAAATTGCTGAAAATTGGAATAGAAATTCATTTAAAATTAATATCAACTGAAACCTACCTCATGAATGACTGTAAGAACAAATTAAACAATAACCCAAATGAAATTTTTGGCAGAAATTACATATATAGGCAAGTAAAATTACATTCAAGATAAGATAGTAACTCTTACCATCTCAAATAATTATTTCTTCTTATCAAAAGAAACCGAAATAAGCAAAGTAAACCAATTTAGAAGCGAAGCAAAGCAAGCAAAGATAGAGCGAAAGCCCTGAAAAAATCTGCCACATTATCAATGGACCAACCCGCCCCATAAATAGGAACCTACACCATCATCCAAATGCAAGTTGCTGAATTAGGCAAATCATCAATGTATCCACATATATGCTGATTGAATGTGATATATCTCTTCCAACACAGCCTGTTATCATCGAATTCCATGAGATCAACTCATTCTGAAATTACACAGTAAGAATAGTGATATTCAGAAATTAGAATCCAATCCCAAACCTCACTACTAAACTGTGAATTCCTCTACCCATTTTAGGTAATTCCTCTACACATGTACCTCAGATGATATTCTTGCCCATGCTATGACTTCTTCATGGAGCAGCCTTTTTAACACCTGTAAACATTAATTGGTAAAGTAAAATAAGAATCTTGATTTTCTCTAATATATCAATCCAAAAATATGAACAGGTCAATCTATTTGCCTTGGGAAATGGGGATTCTATTAATTATCGATTCTTCTTCAACACAAGTTTCACTTCGCCGTAATTGGTAGTAGAACTATGTATGAAATCAATCATATCTTTAAATCCAAAACTCAAAAAGACTTTTAACCAAACAAAATTTCAACATAGATGATGAAAACCAAAATATAGTCCTGGAAAGAAAGTTATTCCTGATTTTGGAGGATGTAAATTTTTTGGGGATAGTCGAGATAACAGATAGCAAGTTAAAATCCAAAACTCTTACACATTGTAATGACAACCATAGAATCACACTTTCACGTCAGGAAGACCCACATTAACCTAATACAAAACATAGTTAACAAAACAAAAGTGCCCAAACACAGTTAACATCTTCCAATCAGCATTTCACCAATAAACATTACAAATATTAACACTTCCATCAAAGTTTCTCCTGTTTAATACTCAGTTTGGTCTTTGCACTTTCTAGAGTGTGAGTCAATCCAAAAATTAACATCATAACCTAAAAAATATACTTTGTATTTTCTACTAATTAAAAAAATTTATTCTTATACTAATTAAAAAAAATTGAGTAGCTTATGTGACTATAGTCTTTGTTTTTTATTCTTCTACTAATTAAAAAAAATTATTAGTAAAATAGTAAGTAATCTAATTGCAAGGCTTACTGGAACTTGAAAATAATAAATACAATAATTGGTAACAAAAATATAAATTAACCAAAAGATTTCATTATGGAGAAGTCCATTAATTGAGAACATCACCAACATTATTAGCTCTAATCGAAGTAACATATGACATATACCTAACTTAAAATCTTCACTTGCCAAAAGAAAAATTAAAATGACGCCCACTTGTAGTCATGAGGAATCTTCATTAGATGAATCATACACATGACGTGAATAAAAATAAAAAAACATTTTTCTTGCGACGTCTATACTTGATGTAAGCATATCAGTATTTTCTTTTCAAATGCAAATATAAAGTACTTTCAGAATCAAGAATAAAATGAAGTTCATTCATATACTTACATCTCAATCGATCAATACCGTCTCCAAGCTATAAATGTGATTGATTGATTCATATGTAGCTTGCTAATTACCAAAAACAGTCTGCAAACTACTGTTAGCAGTAAATAAACCTACCAATAAACTTCTTTTGAGTTAACATGTTCAGCAGCATTAATTAATAAAAATGAGAGAATCTAGAGGGCAATTGATCTTATCTATTGAATAAATATTTGCATTTTTATGGAGGAGAATTCAGTGAGAGGGAGATCAAACTGTGATGGAAAAGATTGAGGCTAGAGATGGAGTCTTTAGAAATTAGAGAATTGCTTTTATAATATTGATTGAAGTAGAAGTTCAGGCCTTTTTCAATAAAAAGAGCATGCATAAAAAGAAAGCTTGTTAATGTAAACCCAAGTTCATTGACTCCTTGAGGTAACTTATCTTGAACCACTCTCTTAACGGCCACCATTTCAGCAGGCTGTAATGGAGCATTGAAACACTTAACCTGTTCACTGTATTAATAATCATGACCAATTGTTAAATGTCAGAAAAAATTGGATGATTATTTCTCCTTACATTAAATAACTAATTATGGAGAAAAAAGAAGAAGAAGAAGAAACAGGTTTTCTTATTTTAAGAAGAGAATGGTTACAATAAAATAGGTCAATCTATTTAACAATAGGAACCTACACCATCATCCAAATGCAAGTTGCTGAATTAGGCAAATCATCAATGTATCCACATATATGCTGATTGAATGTGATATATCTCTTCCAACACAGCCTGTTATCATCGAATTCCATGAGATCAACTCATTCTGAAATTACACAGTAAGAATAGTGATATTCAGAAATTAGAATCCAATCCCAAACCTCACTACTAAACTGTGAATTCCTCTACCCATTTTAGGTAATTCCTCTACACATGTACCTCAGATGATATTCTTGCCCATGCTATGACTTCTTCATGGAGCAGCCTTTTTAACACCTGTAAACATTAATTGGCGAAGATGCGGATAACTCCTTCAGCTTGAGTTTTGAATTCAAATATATAATGTTGAATCTAGCGAAGGGCAGCGGCTTTTTTGATTTCAGTCATCGCCGGCGTGGAGCAATCGAAGGGCAGCGGCTTTTTATTTTTTATTTCAGATCCGAGATGTGAGAGAGAGATGATAGATTTTAGGGGAGAGAGAGATGAGAGCGTATGGAAGAAAGAAGAATTTGCAAAGGAAACCGGGGGGTCACCTGATTGTAAGTGTGCAAAGCAAGCTTCATATTTTAAATTTTTTTATATTAGCCATTAGAAAGATCCCAGATTTTTGCTTCTTGGAGAAGTTTCATTGGAGCCTAAATGCTATTTGGGGCCCACTATTATTACTGATTTTTGGCGGAAACTTTCAAAAAATTGATTTTGAATTATTTTGCTTGTAGGAAAAGCTTCAAAAAAACTATTTGAAAAATTTTTGGGGGGAACTTTTGGAGGTAAAACTATGGCTACTATCCTTCTTTATAATAATAATAAGATAAGATAAGATAAGATTTTTTATTGATAAATAACATTTTGGGGGGAAATTTGGGGGGGAAAACTTTGAGGACTATCCTCCTTTATAATAGTAATAAGATAAGATATATATATATATATATATATATTATGCATTATTTTAATTATTTAATAGTTTGAAAATAATATTTGAGTAAAAAAAACGTTTTCAATTATATATATACATATTATTCACTTTATTTGGGATGTAAATAAAATATACCCGTAAGTGTACGAATCATGAAAAGTAATAAAGTGGACAAACGACTCTGGATTATCGTTCCCACGAGAATTGGTATTAAGTACTGAAATATTTTAGTTTTTATCCCTATTTGAACAGTGGAAATAGTTTGGTGTTGAAATTTAAAACTAAGAAAATTAACTGAAGAATTAAAATTGCAGAATTGTTTTGTTTTTAAAAAGGATTGTAAAGTAGTTGAGATTCACGATTTCATATTACCAATTAAATTAACTCAAATTCTAGTTTTATTTCTTAAATATGCATTATGTCGAATTCACTAATTTATATTGAAATTCATCTCTCAAGTTTAAAATAATTATACCTAAATAAGTCAATCATGCATCTCTATAGAGTATCTCTATAGAGAGTACGGATATTCCTTATCTAGATGCAATAAATACAAAAATTCACACACGATCACGATAATAACAAAAGTATATGAATATCTCTATCTCGTATTCAATTACCAGATTTATTACCTTGATCTAAGTTTTTAATTCACTTCTCGGATTATTGAAATAACTCATTAAATCATGAATTAATAGTCAATTAACTCATGCATTAAACACAATAATAAATCAATACATGTAACAAATCATTAAAACCATGAAATTTGAAATTAAAGTAATATAACTAGGCTATATCGTTTCATCTCAACATTGAAATCTAGTCACACATCATGATTAAACAGCAAAAACAATAAATATAAGCGTTTATTGAAAATAACAAAGAAGAATGGAAATCTTACACCGAGTATCAATTCTTCAAATAATCTCCAAGTCTCGCACTTTTGCTGTGCTTCAATCTCCCCAGAATTCCATGTGAAAAACTCGATTGTATGATATTCTTAGGTGAGGCAAATGTCTTGATTTCATGACTCACATGTTCCTTATATAGGTATTGGAAAGACCTAGATGAAAAGGGAGGAGAACCTATAAAAATCAAGGAAAAAGCCTGACACAAAGCCTAGTCGAACACCCTGAGATCGCATAGTTCAAACTCGCGCAATCGTGCAGGCATGAGTTAAACCTTCGGGTGAGATTTAACGCCCTCCGAGCGATCGCGTGCCTTTGTTGGTAGCGATCTCATGGTTTAAGTATTTTTTATAATTTCCAACTTTCCTCGTCTGTACAAGTAACAAGTAAGTTTCTGACTTTTAATTGCACCTCATGTCCTCAAGTTTCAATTGAAGCAATTTAGTCCTCATACTTTGGAGTCTTCTCGATTTGCTTATTTCAACTCTCAATTACTTCAATTGGGTCCTCCAACTTCTAATTTATTCACTTTGGCACCATGCAAGTTTCCCGATTGACATCATTAACCTCTCAATTGCTCAATTTGACTCCAAAAGTCATTCAATTGTATATTTTTCCATTAGTTTCTTCATTCTTTATTTTTTTGGGATATTTTCTGAAATGTAAACAATTAAATACAATTAAATAGCATTTATTCTAAAACCACAACATAATATTCTAATTTAAACATAAGTGTAACTCCTACAACTATGATTTCCAATTTTCCAAAATTCGATAGATTTGAAATTTCAACTAGTCAATTCCTACTCTGCTCAGAGTTATAAGAACTTGCATACTTTTCGAAACCAAAAGAATTTTTTTTTTTTTCAAATCTTAAATACTTAATTAAATATTTCCTACAAATAGACTATTAAGAATTTAAGATAATATCATTATTTAAATCTAATCCAAATCTTTATTGAACTCCAATTCCATCTATTCTTCTTCATCTAACTCGGGTCATTTGACGCAATATCATTTTTCCTCCGGGCCCCTTATTTCAACTCGAGCATTTCTAGTACATGTTCTAGGTTATAATGTACATTCTCCACCCCATTATTCTCATTATCAATAAAATACTCTAAAACGTAAATTATTATGCAATATTTATATCAATTGTCCCATAATAACCAAAATTTTAAAAAGAAAGCACAATAAAATAAAATTTTCATGGATGATAGAGTTATGAATTAATTGTCTTCTCTTTTACTTCAATTTCTCATGGTAAGGAGATGCTTAACATTTTTCATTGTGGAGAGGATCATATTCCAAGAGGGTTAAATATTTTTCTATTTTAAGTGCGTGTTTGACAAAATCTAGATCTTAATTTAAATTGTCTGTCATTCCTTAAACCTCAAACATTTAAAAATACTAAAATACGACAAACAATTAAAACTAATAAACGAGACTTAAGGTTCAAATTTTAAACAAAAAAGATATTAAATAATGAAAAAAAAAAAAAGAACAATCTAAACGTGATTCTTTATGCTTTGAGTATAGTCACGTCTTTTTAGAACACTAATCACACATGACTATTATTTGATTTGATTTGTTTCTTTTCTTTTCTAAACAACCTAAAATAAAAGTGAAAATGACAGGTATCCTTTGATGCGATGGTTTGATGAATTTTAACTTGTTCAGCCAAATTATGTAACTTACGAACGATAATTTTGATTACATACAAAGTCATAGTATATAAACATGGAAGTTAAAATAACCTAGTGCCTTAAATATTAGAGACACTTTACTGTTTTACATTGGAGGTAGACAATTTTATGTTGTCAACGGTGTGCAAATGAGCATTTTCGTCTACTATGCCCTCATCTACTCAATTGTTGGATATATCATTATTTTAGTTGTCATTAATGTAATTGATGAGATATGCCTATATTAATGTTAAAAGTAAGCGGAATGTCTCGTGATGTTGAACAACTAAGTAATGAGCATACTGATGACACTAATTCTCCTGATCAAACAGGCGAAATAGCTTTGATTCCCCAAAAATCATATTTTGAGTGCGCTTCAATTATATCAACTGTGCTTGAATAGCATTAGTCTACATGACACTGAAATTGGCACTTGTGAAACCAGTAGTGCCACTTATCATTATTCTAAAGTTGAGTGGAAAATCGTACTCAATAGTGAAGCAGTTCCCACTCTTAATCATGCTTCTCTGCTTTTTAAAAATTGGATGTTCCAATTGAGATTTTACCCGAAATTGGATGACCTCTCATCCATTTTACCCATATCATGTCACATATTTTTATTTACATATACATATACATATACATATACAGAAGTTCTCTCGATCACATCCATTCATGTTATTTTCACAAGGAGGATCAAAATGGATTGCCACTTACCAAAGTGTGCACATCCAACTTCATTTTTGTCAACATCAATAATTCTTGATTAGATTCCGATGTCATTGTTAGATGGTTACTCTTAACACTTTTTACAAGAAAAAAAATCAATAATAAGATAAAATATCTCAAAAATTGATAAAATGGTATTTTAATCTATTGTACATTTATAATTTCTCGTCAATAATCAAGAAAAAATATTTTTTTTTAACACCGTGGAGAATAGTGTCTAAACAATCCATTGGCTAACAAAAGGCAAGCGTTGATTAATTATCTAATTAATTAATATTATTTGATACTTTGCAATCTAATCACGTGTCCTTTAAAATAGTATACTAATAAAATTTTGGATAATATATAGATTAACTTTTAGCGACAGTTTTTATCGTTAATCAAGTATCATACACAATGAAAATCATTTTTAATTAGAGAGAACAACAGAGAAGAATACGATAATAATACTAATTTAGGCAATGATTAAAGCTTATAATTTATAACACAAGTTGGACTATCTAAAAGTCTCTAATTGTGACATTATCCGTAATCTTGTGATAATTAATTGATTAATATTAATAATAATAAAAACTTGCCATTTCCTTTGCAGTAAGTACAAGTTGGTTCTATTTCCCAAAATGTGAAAGCCATGGGTTTAGCCACTTGACTTGATAGATTCACCGTACATATGCTTCTTGTTGTAGGACCCACTCTACCCCCCACCAATTATTATAACAAGAATAATGCTTGTTAGAGACCCTTTCTTGCTCGAATTTTTGTGGACGATTGAGTTTAGAGTTAAAATGATGAGTAATAAATTGTTATCCCGTGTAGGTGTAAAATATGTTAAAATTTCGATTTCTATAGTATGATTATTATCACAATTATTGTATTTTACCAACGATACTACATAATTCGATTTATTTTATGAATAGTTATTTTAAATCTTATTGAATATATTTGGTCTCATGTTCATAAGTTATTCATACATAATTAAAATCCATGAATAATATTTATTACTTATTTATTTATAATTTAAAAAGTTTATGAAAATAGATTATCTACCATTAACAAGTTACCGTTTTAGTCATTTACTAAAACTGAAACTATTTTAGTCCTATGAATTAGGATAGGCCTCCTAATCTTTTACGTAATATAGTTATTTCTAAAAGTAAAATTTAAATTGCACTTAGAACTTTACATAGCTCACAAATAAGATGATAAAACTTCCATTACACTTAAACACATTTTTTTCCAAACAAGTATTCGCATCTGTGCGTTGCACGGAACAAAAAAAAATTATAATTATTAATTAATGAATAACTAACTAAATATATTCAATAATTAATGAAAATGTGGGAAATATATAACAAAAATAATTAAATTCATATATTATGGAAAAGAATATGAAGAAACAAAAAAATATTCAATAGCAAAATTCAATGTAAATTAAAAAAAAAAACTTCTTTAAAAATAATAATTGTGGTTCATAATTTTTAAACAATTACGATTCATGGTCATTGCATACAATACAATTAAAAAGAAATGTGGTATAGAAATGTATATTATAGGAGAATATATGGTTAAAAAGTAGAGATTTTTTTATATCATGTATAGAATACCTCATTAATAAAATTTAGTTAAAAACGAATTTTAAAAAATGAGATGTGAATTAATGAATGCCAAATACAATTCAAAGAATGATTACAGGAAAAAAAAGTTTCCCTAAAGAATGAATAGACATAATTTCTTTATTGGACTTTATTATATCAATCCTTAAAATTTAGGATGTAAAAAATTTCCAATTAGATCGTACAGAACATCAATCAATACATGAAAAGGAATTACACGTGTATTAAATTTATTTATGGAAAATAATAATATTTTTTATTTCTTGCGTTAATGTTGCTCAACGTTACAAATAATATTTTTGTAGATATTTTTAGTAATGTCAAAATATAATAATGATAAAAAAAAATTTCCATTTCACAAAAGGAAATTGTTTTTTTTTTTTTTTTTTACATTCTTGAATGTTACATAATTTGTTCTTGAAATCCATATAAAAATGATCCAACTAATGAATCAATGTATTATAGAATTGATTAAACAATTTGTTAGTACCAATGCACTGATTCTCGTGTAGTGAGGAATGAGTGCCAATGCAATGATGCTGATATAATTGATATTTAATGATCTTAAGTCAAACAAATAAATGCCATATTTTGACCCAAAAAAATACGATGTCAGCAGTTTTGACGGGAAAACTTGGGTCAACTATCTTGTTATTATTATTATTATATTACATATATATATATATATATATATATATATATATATATATATATATATATATATATATATATATATATATATATATACTAGTAATCGTACCAGTGCGATGCACGGAAGATATAATTAAAACTTATTTATTGAATAAATTGTAAAAGTACAATGTCCAACATGAATTGTACATTCATATATAATGAAAAATACTCAAAAAAGTAAAACATAAAATTGTGACTTCCATATTTCTTTTAACAGCTAATTGTTCATTTTTTAGTTTCTTAGTCTATTTAGGTGAAGTAAGATATAGATATGTGATTTATTCTTTACTTTACAATTTTGATTTGATAACTGAAGTTGAGTTTACGATTTTTTTATTTTTAAAAGTTGAAATGTTTACAAATTTTAAGTCGTAAAATGAAATAAAGAGGCTAATAGATATTTACAGAATTAATTTATTGACTCCCTGTATAGTACTGTAAGAATTTGTACTAACTATTTTAATGTAATAATTGATATTTAAATATATTAAACAAATATTTCATTTCATTACATTACATGTAAACACAACACATACATTATGAACAAAATTTACCAAACATTTTAAAAAATAAAAAATTGCTCAAACTTAAATTAAATGTTTTAATTTGTTAAACTTATACATGACAAACTTATATGCAGTCATATATTTAAATGAATGTAATAAATAAATAATATGAAACACAAATTTTAATTTAATTTTATTGAATGAATATTACAAAAATATAATTAACTTTATACACAAAAAATCATTTATACATCTCAATTTATATATGTGGGTTTAACTCAGAAGACATAAGATTTTATTACTTATTCGTATAGAATTGATTCTTCGAAAATAATTTCTTTAGGTCAAAATAAATTTAGGCAAGAAATGATATGTATCATTTTAGGACTTAAATGAAATAAATTAAAATGAATGGATGTTGGAAAATGTAAAAAGTATAAGTAAAACTTTTACATTTAATATTTAAAACGATTTTACGAATGATATGTTTAGAGTTTGCTCTCACTTCTTATTTTGTATTAAACTTCTCGTTAAGATTTTGGATTTGACACCTATATTATATATTTTCCGACTTCAAAATAAAGCAATAATTATCAAAAGCAAAAAAAAAAAATCTATAATTTGACTTTTTATAGATATTTTTTTCCATAAATCCATAAATCATTTATTACATGCATTAATTAAACTTTCCTAATTCATGTATTAAAATAAGTTGATAGAAATAAGAAATTTCCTAAAATGGTAAGTAAAAATGGGCGGGAAACTATGTGTATAAAATGGTGATGGTTATCCTATTATTATATAATACTTGTATTCGTACCCGTGCGTTGCACGAAATAAAAAAAATTATAATTATTAATTAATGAATAACTAAATAAATATATTCAATAATTAATGAAAATGTGAGAAATATATAATAAAAACAATTAAATTCATATATTATGGGAAATAATATGAAGAAACAAAAAATATTCAATAGCAAAATTCAATGTAAATTAAAAAACCTTCTTTAAAAATAATAATTGTGGTTCATACTTTTTAAACAATTACGATTCGTGGTCATTGAATGCAATACAATTAAAAATAAATGTATATTGTAGGAGAATATATGGTTAAAAAGTAGAGATTTTTTTTATATCATGTATAAAATACCTTATTAATAAAATACAGTTAAAAACGAATTTTATAAAATGAGATGTGAATTAATGAATGCCAAACATAATTTAAAGAATGATCACAGGAAAAAATATTTTCCCAAAGAATGAATAGACATAATTTCTTTATTGGACTTTATTATATCAATCCTTAAAATTTAGGATATTAAAACTTTCCAATTATATCATGCAGAACATCAATCAATACATGAAAATGAATTGCACGTGTATTAAATTTATTTATGGAAGATAACAATATTTTTTATTTCTTGCGTTAATGTTGCTCAATATTACAAATAATATTTTTGTAGATATTTTTAGTAATGTCAAAATATAATAATGATAAAAAAAAAATTCACAAAAGGAAAATGTTTTTTTTTTTACATTCTTGAATGTTACATAATTTGTTCTTGAAATCCATATAAAAATGATCCAACTAATGAATCAATGTATTATAAAATTGATTAAAAATTTGTTAGTACCAATTCACTGATTCTCGTGTAGTGGAGAATGTGTGTCAATGCAATGGTACTGATATAATTGATATTTAATGATCTTAAGTCAAACAAATAAATTTCATATTTTGACCGAAAAAAAATGACGTCAGCAGTTTTGGCGGGAAAACTTGGGCCAACTATCTTTTTATTATATATACTAGTATTCGCACACGTGCGTTGCACGGAACAAAAAAATTATAATTATTAATTAATGAATAACTAACTAAATATATTCAATAATTAATGAAAATGTGAGAAATATATAACAAAAACAATTAAATTCATATATTATGATATGAGAAAGAATATGAAGAAACAAAAAAAATATTCAATAGCAAAATTCAATGTAAATTAAAAAAACTTCTTTAAAAATAATAATCATGGTTTATAATTTTTAAACAATTACGATTCATGGTCATTACATGCAATACAATTAAAAAGAAATGTGGTATAGAAAATGTATATTATAGGAGAATATATGGTTAAAAAGTAGAGATTTTTTTATATCATGTATAGAATACCTCATTAATAAAATTTAGTTAAAAACGAATTTTAAAAAATGAGATGTGAATTAATGAATACCAAATACAATTCAAAGAATGATTACAGGAAAAAAAAGTTTCCCTAAAGAATAAATAGACATAATTTCTTTATTGGACTTTATTATATCAATCCTTAAAATTTAGGATGTAAAAAATTTCCAATTAGATCGTACAGAACATCAATCAATACATGAAAAGGAATTACACGTGTATTAAATTTATTTATGGAAAATAATAATATTTTTTATTTCTTGCGTTAATGTTGCTCAACGTTACAAATAATATTTTTGTAGATATTTTCAGTAATGTCAAAATAAAATAATGATAAAAAAAAAATTCCATTTCACAAAAGGAATTATTATTTTTTTTTACATTCTTGAATGTTACATAATTTGTTTTTGAAATCCATATAAAAATGATTCAACTAATGAATCAATGTATTATAGAATTGATTAAACAATTTGTTAGTACCAATGCATTGATTCTCGTGTAGTGGGGAATGAGTGCTAATGCAATGGTGCTGATATAATTGATATTTAATGATCTTAAGTCAAACAAATAAATGCCATATTTTGACCGGAAAAAAAAATGATGTCAGCAGTTTTGGTGGGAAAACTTGGGCCAACTATCTTGTTATTATATATATATATATATAAAGATTAAGATAATTAATGAATAACTAACTAAATATATTCAATAATTAATGAAAACGTGAGAAATATATAACAAAAACAATTAAATTCATATATTATGGGAAAGAATATGAAGAAAAAAAAAGTATTCAATAGAAAAATTCAACGTAAATTAAAAAAACTTCTTTAAAAATAATAATTGTGGTTCATAATTTTTAAACAATTACGATTCATGGTCATTGCATACAATACAATTAAAAAGAAATGTATATTATAGGAGAATGTATGGTTAAAAAGGGCAAACAAAAAAAATGAGGGTAATTATATTAACACCACATTTTTTGTTAAGTGCACCACAATTTAATTGCAATGATAATTCTTAATTTATATTAATTTTGCACTTATACCTTTTAACTTTTTTGTCTTATTTTTATTATTGATTTCTATAAATTAGCACAATTTATTGATCTAATGATGGCTAAATAATTTTTAGGGGTGAAAGAGAATTTTTTATTTACATCTCTGCCCTCTTTTATATTTAAATAAGCAAGATAAACAATAATTGTAAGAATTCAAAAAATATTTTTTTCTAATGTAATAGAACGTTGGAAATAAAATGTCAATAGAGATAAGACATCGTTGACCACCTAAAATTGAGGTGCTTGCTTCAGCCCATATGTGAAGACTCACTTTAAGTTCCAAGTCGACAAAAGAAAGATTAGAGGTCATCATGAGGAATATGAAAAAAGTTAAGACCTCGGCAGGTCCTCCATGGACGACCTCCCACCTGGGACCTCGGCAGGTCCTCCACGGAAGACCTCCCACCTGAGAGCTCGGCAGGTCATCCACGGATGACCTCCCACTTGAGCACTCTGTAGGTCTTCCGCGGATGACCTCTCACCTGAGACCTCAACAGGTCTTCCACGGATGACCTCTGAGCTAGGAGGACCTTGAAAATAAGAATCCCTGGAAGTGTCCTTGAAGACTTCTAAGTCTAAATTAAGGTCTTGGGAAAGTCTAGCATTAGGTGTTGAAGTGATGACCATCATATTGAGCTCAGAACACGAGATCCAGCTCTCCACCTACCTCAGAGATAAAATATTTATCCAACTAAGCATTAAAGTGTCAAGTGGATCAACTTGACCAACTTGATTAAATATATTCTATCTTTCACAATTCCCAATTCATATTCTTGGAACTTACAATTGTAAGGAAATTGCAAAAGTCAAATAATGCAACAAGTTGATAAAAATCAACATTATAGTTGATTAAAATATTAACAACTCGTTAGTATAATTTGCCTATATATATCAATGTATTGTAAACAAAAGGGGATGGAAGTTTTCTCCCAAATAAGGAGAAGAAAATTCTCTCAAATTACTTGTACTCTTTCAAATTTTTCTTCTCATGTATACAATAGAAAAATCAATTAATTTATTGAATATATATGCATTTTTAAAAAATATATATGCATTTTTAATAAATTAATTTATTTCTTCTTATTTCACAATGATTTTTATTGATTGTGTTAGTGTTGCTCAACGTTACAAATAATTCTTTTTTTAGTAATGTCAAAATATAATAATGATAAGAAGAAATAAAAGTAAGAAACAATTTCTATATATTTTACACACAGAAATATTTTTTTTTCCTATTCATGAATGTTACATAATATGTTCTTCAAATCAGTATAAAAAATTTGGTGATCCAACTATATGATGCTTATTTTTATCTTTTCATTTTCATATCAGAAATTAGAGATCTTTTATAAAGTTGAATGAGCAGAAAAATTATCCTGGATGATTTTATTTTATTTGGACTGAAGACGTCGTCTCTCCGTTCGATTATTTGTATGGCATTGCATATTTTCGAAATTATGTGGTTAAAAGCATAGTTTAAATAATAAAATTAAACTTATAGAAATAGTTATATGGGTAGGTGGAAAGTCCAATTATTCATCTTATTTGGATAAATGATCCATAAAAAACTATACAGTAAACATTAACCTCGAGAAAAAAAATGTATAAATAAATAATAAAAAATAAAAAATGAATATGAAATAATACAAAGTTTTAATAGCATAAAGGATGCCCATAGCCCAAAAAAAAAAAAAAAAAAAACCTATTTTATTGAAAATAACAAATTTTTTTTATTACTTGCATTAGTTTATATATATATATATATATAATTTTTTAGCCATATAGAAATTTTTAATTAGAAATATTCTCAACACTCATTGAACGTTAACTGCTCCATAATATAACACACAATAAATATTAATGTGCATGAACCATTTGCATTATACAAATGATTTCACATTTTACGATCAAAATTTTTTTATACGATCAAAAAAAATTTTATGATAAAAAAAATGATTAAACATTTTGTTAGTATCAATACTTTGATCCACGTGCAGTTGGTATTAATGATAGTTTATTAATTAATGATCTTGCACCAGTCAACGAAAAGTCATATTTTGACCCATTTTTTTTTTTTAAATAAAAAATAAAATATGACAACAGTTTTAGTGGAAAAATAGGGGCTAACTATCCTGTTATTAAGAATACTAGTAATCGCACCCGTGCGATGCACGGAATAAATAATATTTATTGAATAAGTTGTAAAAATACAATACCCGATAAAAATAATACAATAAAAAAAATAATAACTTGCATACACAAATTGTGAATAATTTGTAATTTCATTTCTCCCTATAAGATTTCTTACTTTAATGCATAAATTGTATATTCAATATACAATCAAAATATCAAAAAAAAAAAAAAAAAAAAAAAGTTATGAATTGCATTTTTTTCAGCAGTTAATTGTTCATTATCTAGTTTCCTTATTTTATTTATTCATATAGAATTGATTATTCAAAAATAATTTTTTTTAATGTTCATTCACAAGCACATATTATTTAAAAACTAATTTTTCACAATTGCACATACTACTTTTTAACCACACATTCTAAAAAAAGAAAAATCAATTTTTAACCACTTAATTGATTGATTTGACAATTATTTTATTTTTTATACTACATTTTTTCACTTTCAATCACACATTTAAAACAATTTCTATAGTTTATATCAAACCTACTCATATTCAATGGTTTCAAATACAATGTGACATTTTATTTTTCACCAACTATTGAAAATGACCATATTATCCACACACACACACACAAAACTATTTTTTGTGCATGTTAAATAAATGTATGTACTATATTTTATTTTTAAATAGAATAAGTTTGATAAAACCTTATATTTTTTATTTTCTATAGAATTCAATGAATTAATTGTTATAGTCTGTAGTATATATTTTACAAATTGATGTTATTTTAAATTTATAAAAATTAAAAATAGATAAATGAACAAAATGAGTAAATTTATAAAATTAATTTCAAAATTACCAAAGAGTTTATCGAAACTTGAAGTTGTAGAAATTAAAATGATTCAATTGAATTTACTTAGAAAGATCGGATATCATTATTTCTTTTAATTTGATAAGAAAAAAGATTTGAAATTAATCATTTATGTCAAATTTAAGTTAGGTAAAAAATGATAAATATCATTTTATGTCTTAGATGAGATAAATTAAAAAGATTAGATATTGAAAAAAGTAAAAAATATAAGTAAAACTTTGACCTTTATTATTTGAGGCAATTTTAAGAATGATATATTTAGAGTTTGCTCTCATTTGTTAACTTGTATTGAACTTTTTGTTAAGATCATGAATTTGACACCTATATTGCATATTTTTTGACTTCAAAATATTACAATAATTATCAAAAGAATAAAAATAATATATAATTTGATCTTTTTATAGATTTTTTATTTTTTACAATCAATAAGTCATTTATTACATGTCACTTATAATTAATTTTGCATTAATTGAAGTTTCCTAATTCAATTATTAAAATAATTAATAAAATTACAAGGTTTCCTAAAATAGCAGGGAAAAATGGCGGGAAACTATGTGTGAATTTTTTTGACGGCTATACTATTATTATATATATTAAGATTAAGATAAGATTAATATTAAAAATTAAGATATTAAGATTCACTTGAAAACCCAGTTAGATATTAACATCTTTATTGACAAAATCCGTTGTATAAAAACCTAAAATCAAAGATTCAAATAAATTGAGGATCCAAAACCTCAAATTTAAAAGTTAAGACCCAAATCACATCACATGAAATATTGAGGGGCCTAATATTAATTTGCAAAAAAAAAAAAAAAAAAAGGGATTACATGTTATGGGCGAAATTATTGAAAATTTTTGGGGACGAGGGGGTGGGAAATTTTTGCCCGTACATACAGCCACTAGCTAATTTCGTCATTTTTCTTCTTCCTATTATTCCCCGGCGATAGAGAGAAACCTTATCTTCCCTGCAAGAGACATTTAACACAACCGACATAGAGAGAGTGGGGATACAATACCTACTCTGCATACGCAATTACGAACCCTCCTAAAAAAATTACCCCATTTGGAGCAGCATAATCATTCAAGGGTATTGAAAAAGTTGCTGAAGAAAATTGAGAATTGTATCAGTATGGGTACTTGTTTTTGTTATTACTACAGAGAATCAATGAACTATGTAAAATGATTGATGCCCAGTTTTCGATAAAAGTCGCCACTGTTTACTTTTGGAACAATTGAATTGAAGTTCTGAAAGAGAAATGAATCACTGTGTGCCAGATTTCGAGATGGAGGAGGACTATTCAATTCCAACTTCTTCAGGGTTATCCAGACCTAGAAAGTCTGCACCGTGAGCTTCTGAAATATGTAATTTTGCTTAAAGTTTTTGCTGACGAGTTTTTGATTGAGAGAATTTGGGATTTTTGTTTTGTTTTGTAGAGGTGAAGAGGATATTATGGAGTTGCTGTGGCAGAACGGTCAAGTGGTTGTGCAGAGTCAGAACCAACGATCTTCAAAGAGAGCTCAATTCGGCGGCGGCATTGGTGGCGGTGAGGCGGTGATTCCCACGGAGGTTAGGGATATCCGATCAAATGGCGAGGAGCAAACGGCGGCGACGCAAAATTTGTTTATGCAGGAGGATGAGATGGCATCCTGGCTTCAGTACCCACTAGAAGACTCCTCCTTTGATCGGGATTTGTATGCGGATTTTCTCGATTCAGCTCCTCCTCCAGCTCCTGTTACCAACGTTGCTCCACAGCCGGCGGCGGAGATCCGCCCTCAGCCTATGCCCCCTCGGCCACCTATACCAACACGACCAGGAAAGCTGCAAGTCTCCTCTCCCTTACAGAATTTCGTGCATTTGTCGAGGATATCGAGGGCGAGGAATGAGCCAATTCCAGGTCCATCAAGTTCAAGCAAGGCGGCTGTCAGGGAATCGACGGTGGTGGAATCGAATGAGACGCCGATGGTTGGATCGAAGTACAGAGTTTCCCAAGCTGCGGCGAAAAATACGGTGCATAACTTCGGCGGGAACATATTGAGGGGTACTGCGACGGCCGGTACTTCTACGGCGGCTAGAGAATCGGAGACCGGTACCTGTGATCTCACACTGACCTCATCACCCGGTGGTTCCGGCGCCAGTGTCAGCGCCAGCCTCGATCCACCTCCGCCGCTTCAGAATCCACCGCCGTTGGACGACCGAAAGCGGAAAGGCAGAGAAGCCGAAGAAAACGATTACCGGAATGAGGTAATTATTATATAATAATTCTTTTAACGAATTTTATCTTTTGTTTGAATAATACTCCAAGTCTGAATTTTTTGTATGGTAGTCTCGTCTTACGTGCAGTCTTTTTTCTTTTTAAAAACGTGCAGAGTCTTGTAGTGTATGCACCCTCCGTCTTCTTTATCTCTGTGCATTTTATTACTCTCGTCTTGTCATCATCCACGTGGCAGCCATTCGTCTAGTTCAGAGGACGTACACTGGGATGCTGCCACGTGGACGAGCTAAATTCCAAAAATTACAGAGTTCCATTGGGTGACTATTGTCCCACGAATTACCGTCACACTGAATTTCAGACACATAAGTAGTTTGGATAATAAGCTTTTAAATGCTCATAAAGAAAGGGTTCTTAAAAATATGTAGTAAGAAATGTGAAGATAAAAATAGCTTATTCACAATTATAAGCTCTATCAAACATGCGCTAAGGCTGATAATAGTCTAATTAAGTTTTACAAACTTGACTGACTTGTGGGTAAATTAATTCATTACATAAAGCTCGGTAGGGTGATTCTGCTGGGAGAAGTTTGTAAAAACATTTTAAGAAAAAAATTCGATATTGAAATACTGGTGATGAAAGAAGCGAAAGCTCGAACTAGTTATTTACTATTTATCCATATTGAAATTTGAGGTCAAAACGTAGTGTCATTTCATACAATGCTGATGCACGTTACAAGTAGACTGATCTTGGTTTTTCTTCTTTTTGGGGCCCTATGGGCTACATAGCAGGGGGCAACCTCTCATTTCTCGAACCAACACCCCACAAGACTCGAACCTGCAACCACTTGCAGGTGTGTTGATAACTTATCCACTAGGTCATTCCTTGGTCTTAGTAGACCGATCTTGATGCTAGATTGAAGGGTTGTTTTTGGCATCATCTAGCTCGATCTTTTGATTTCTCGTGATTTATACTTTTCTCTGGCTATTCTATTCCAAAAGGAGCCCTTTTACAGTTGGTGTGTACAATGTGATTGCTTAATTCTGCACAAAAGAGATTGGTTCTTGTGGTCTACTACCTAAATTAACACCAAGTAAATAATGTTGATTTTTATGGGCTGATCATGTAATTTTTGCTTCTGTCTATTGCTTTTAGGACATTGAGTTTGAATCTGCTGAAGTCAAGATGCACGCCCGAAGTTCAACGTCGACAAAGAGATCTCGTGCTGCAGAAGTTCATAATCAATCAGAGAGGGTATGTACTTTTTTAAGTGAGAATCAATTAATAGTAATACTATAAGATGAATCCCTGGGATGGTTAGAAATATTAATAATATGAATAATTTTTTTGATTCACGCATGGAATTACCAAGTAGCTAACATTCAAATTGGTTCAGGTTGACATCTTTAGTGCTTTTGATGCTTTATTATTATTTCCTATCTTGCATGATTGTTTTATTCAGTTTTTTGACTGCTGGAACTATTGCAGAGGCGTCGAGACAGGATCAACGAAAAGATGAGGGCTTTGCAAGAACTCATACCCCGGTGCAACAAGGTTTTAGTGTGTTTAATATCAGATCTGTGGCTTTGTTTTCTGGAATAGCTGCTCTAGATATTGGGCGATAAATTCTTGTTCTGGTTTATGAATTGCAGTCTGATAAAGCTTCAATGTTAGACGAGGCAATTGAGTACTTGAAATCACTACAACTGCAAGTGCAGGTAGATTTTCCTGTGTTCCGTTTCTCCAATCTGGTGTTGAGTTATGAAATTTTCTTGCTACATTGTTCATAATCCCGTGTCTGCTTCATTTTTCTACATATGATTCACATATACTCAAACTACTATGAAGATATTTGTTGTCGCCTTGTCGGTAATGGACGAAAACACGAACATATGGCATCCTAGTTTTGTAGTTCCACTGTCTCGTGTAAGTCAAGGAACAGAAAGTCCTTTCACTTAATAGGTCACGTGCATTATTTTTTGTTCTGTCAACCGCCCTATAATACTGAAATGCATTGCAACTGTCTCTGCAGATGATGTCCATGGGATGTGGCATGATGCCTATGATGTATCCTGGTGTCCAACAGTTCATGCCCGCAATGGGGATGGGCATGGGGATGGAGATGGGCATGAACCGCCCAATGGTGCCGTACCCATCACCAATGCCAAATCCGGCAGCAGCAGCACATATGGGTCCGAGATTTCCGATGCCATCATTTCACATGTCACCAGTTCCTGTACCTGAGCCTTCCAGAATTCAAGTTCCAAACCAGACTGATCCTGTGCTAAACTCACTTGCTGCCAACAACCCAAACCAGCAACAAATTCCGAATTTGATGGATGCGTATCAACAGTATCTCTGTCTCCACCAGGCACAATTTCCAGTACCACAGGCAAGTTTAATATATGTTGACGTTGAATCAGCATCCCTATATGTTTATTCTGTGATTACTTGTTATCTAAACTATTATTCAATCGGTCACCACAATATTTTGAATGTAAGTAATCATGCATTAACCAATCAATCAAGTTCGCTTCAGTTTTCGTACTTGAGTTTCCTTCATTTATAATCCAGAATCAAGCAGTGGTTCGTCCCAGCGCCAACAAACATAGTAGCAGCAAAGAAGTTGGGAACACTGAGAATCACCAATCAGGTTTGCAATCCCTATACTTGAGCAGACTTCCCTCTCATGAGAACCCGTGTGAATTTTAGTGCGTGTTTGGTATTGTTTAAAAATATTTTTTTTGAAATGAATAATGATTTTTAGGATAATGATGGTTGAGATTGAAAAGTCAAATATTGTGGGCTTGACTTTTAATAGATAGTTGAGATTGAGTGCTATAGAAAAAAAAAAGAAAATTTTAAAGATAACCAAACAATGACTTATGCAAACTGTTGACGGTTGGCAGCATATGACGTAACTCGTCGTCAACATATGGATTGTTTCCGGTTAAGGGTTTTTGTTTCAAATTACAACAAATCTCACAAGGTTGAAGGTTCAAATTCTTGGGAACGCACCCAAATTTGCTTGGGACATAACCTCTGCTACGAGTCACTTTGGCACCGCAAGGGAACAACTCGTGTATTGTTCGGGTCGCTTTGTGCCGTCAACACAAACTCTCTTTGACTTCGTTGAGGGTTCTTTTAAATCGTGACCTTTTGAGGGTATATTTTTGTTAGGTGGCACGTGGACATTGATAAATTCAGTGTTGTAGGATGGTTTTTTGAAATGTTTTGAACTAGGATTCTATCTGTAACAAGTTCTTGTGCATCTGCAGGTTAATTTCGAGGAATGGTTCGTGACAGGATGACTCCATTCGGCTAAATCCAGCTATGGCTAATACAGTTTAGCATGTGCTAACATGTAACTATTATCGAACAGTTGATTTTCCTTTATATTCCAATGGATGAGTAAAACCCTCCTGTTCACATCTTCAAAGTGAAGGATCCCACATCTTAAAGGAACTTCTGTGACACCATCGAGGAATCGGAATTTTTACGTGGGCGCTCATCTCGATAGGTTGTTTCTTGATTTTTCATGTCTTCCATCAATTATTTCAAGTTCATACATATACAGGATAAAATTTGGAAAGGAATTATGTTTGCTATTCAATTTTGAACATTCCAATGTACTTAAATTAGAAT
This sequence comes from Ligustrum vulgare, assembly GCA_963555705.1. Lineage (NCBI taxonomy): Eukaryota > Viridiplantae > Streptophyta > Magnoliopsida > Lamiales > Oleaceae > Ligustrum > Ligustrum vulgare. The sequence goes on from OY743180.1 coordinate 3,632,737, forward strand.
TGAAGGGTGATTAAGTGGACCCCAGTAGGTATGTGACAAAATTTGTTGGTTCTCTTATTATTTTTTCGGTCAACTGAATGATTTCAGAAATCTTGATGCTTTCAACAAATATTGTTCAAAGACGACTATTTTTTAACATTTTTATTCAGCACATAATCGTCGAACTTACATTTTTCAGATCAATTACGAGTGCATTGACAATATTCAGGATCGAATGCACCTCTTGAAACACACGTCCCTGACTTATATCCCATATCTTGGCATTCTTTGTTGCATTCTGCATCTGTCGATGAACAACGCCCTATAATATAGTACCATTTTCCGTCTTCACCCGCAACTAAAAATTTATAAAAAAATGAAATAAAATAAATTAATTTATGTACAAAGGAAATGGGAAAATAAAAATTGGAATATAAATTTACCCAAACTTTTTTCATGCGAGGAAAGGAGAAATGCGACGCAAAAAAGTCCAATTAAAAGATACGTTCGTAAAGGAGACATTCTTGTTTGTGAAATTGATAGAACATGGAACTCATTAGCCACAATACCCCATATTTATACTTATTTTTTGGCCTAAATATTATGTAAAATGTAAAATGAGTTTTCTTTTATAGTTATTTATTAGGTAAGGAATTAATTTATTACTAAAAGTTAATTGTGAAATTACTATTGTTTTTGTTTTATATATCTATTAATTAATTATACATATGTAATCGTTGAAAGTAATTAAAATATATTAATTTTATAGTTATTCATAAGGTAAGGAATTATTTTATTACTAAAAGTTAATTGTGAAATTACTGTTGTTTTTGTTTTATATATCTATTAATTAATTATACATATGTAATCGTTGAAAGTAATTAAAATATATTAATTTTATAGTTATTTATAAGGTAAGGAATTATTTTATTACTAAAAGTTAATTGTGAAATTACTGTTGTTTTTGTTTTATATATCTATTAATTAATTATATATATGTAATCGTTGAAAGTAATTAAAATATATTAATTTTATAGTTATTTATAAGGTAAGGAATTATTTTATTACTAAAAGTTAATTGTGAAATTACTATTGTTTTTGTTTTATATATCTATTAATTAATTATATATATGTAATCGTTGAAAGTAATTAAAATATATTAATTTTATAGTTATTTATAAGGTAATGAATTATTTTATTACTAAAAGTTAATTGTGAAATTACTATTGTTTTTGTTTTATATATCTATTAATTAATTATATATATGTAATCGTTGAAAGTAATTAAAATATATTAATTTCTTGTATAATCTATAAAAATAATGCTATTATCTTAAGGTTGAGATAAATCTCAATCCAGTTGACACTTTTTTATTAGAAATTGAAGATGTAGCTTGTGCATGTGCATATGAACATCTTCTCATTCTTCAATGAATGTGTACTAATTGAGTTGAGATTAATCTCAACATTGAGATAAATAGCATTACTCTAATTATATAGTGATAGTGATATTCTTTGAAAGAAATATTATACAAATCATTTTACTGATTTAGAAGATATCTTCTCAATATGATAGATTGATATGATCAAATTCAAGTAATCTAAAAATAAAACTATCACTTGAGCCAACATTTAAAGGAGTTTTCAAACCATTCAAACTAGACAATCCAGTGTCCATACAAGTCCCACCCAATAAAGCTAATCCAACGATTCAGGTTCATATCTATGTTGGATTTTGACCCAAAAATATTGAACAATTGATTTTTTTGTTAAAATGGTCAACTTGGAGAGCAAGTTAAAGATGAAAAGAAAATGAAGATAATCTTTTTGGTATGAATTTATTTCCTTATTCTGATTTCTACTTCAACAAGGAAACATCTGGAGTACAAGTAATACACGTTTTTGGATTATGTTTACCTATAAATATGTGTGTTGATGAATCAATTAATTGCACATTGACTAGAAAATATTGTGAGAAAAATGTAGTCTAGCATCTTGATTTTTCTTGAGTTTTTTGTAAGTTGTAGAAAGTAGTAGAAATTGATAGATGTGGTAAAATTTAGTTATTTTTCCTACAATACTTGGGAATTTGGTGAGTGTAAAGTCTATATAATTATAGCAATTTATTATAGTGAAAAGTTTTGACGGTCCGTAAATTTTGCGTTGTTGTTTTCTTTTCTTTTTGACTCAATTATTTCTTGAACATCAAAATTCTTGTAGATTAATTAGATAAGAAATTTGTGTGTAATTTTCAACAGTCTAGAGATTCAATCACCATCACACATTCGAAATTACTTTGAACACGAAATTATACCATGCTACGGGCAATTTTGTTTGCTCTCCTTTTTAAAATCATTTGGTGTTCTTTTAATGGTTTGCGAGATTATTATCAGTACCATTTTTAGAGAATGTTAATAAATTCTAAAACACATTTTGTTTGTCCAGTATACATACAACCGTCTTTTTGATTGGTCCTATAGTGTCTTTAGGATTTTTTGTTAGTGGGAGAGAGATATCATGCTCTTAGATTCTGTTTGTTAAAAATTTTGTATTTAAAAATATTTTTTTTATGTTTTGGAGGTAAAATATGTGGTTGAATACAAAATAACACCTCTATTATCATGACAAATTAATTCTCAATTAACTTTCATAAAGACAGGAGTTTCAGGTCTGTTGGAAGAAAAAATTAATTAATTGCTAAATTTTTTTTATAAAATGTGGACCATGTAAGGAAGCCAATTTTGAATGTCAATTCAAAGATTTATATCCCCTGTGCGCATGTAGAGAAAGTCTCTATGCTACATATGATTACAACCTTTCAATGTACTATTTTCCCATCATTACATATTTTCTTCTACATGGTCTTCTTTGAATTCCAATTTTTCATTCATCCGAGCATCAATTTTGATAAATGAACATGTTATTTCAATGTTCTAATGGTGGAGAAAACAAATCAACTTTGATCTTAAACAAAGATCAAATGGATCCTATAAAAAGTTGAGCTTAAAATGTCTCACATGGTCATTTGACCTCATTTTTCCAACAAATATTTTAACCACACATTTTACGGAACTCACAACTTTTCGATCATACATTCTATCATTTTTTTTAATTCAAAATTTACTAACAATCCGTTTTTAATTTCTATGGGCATAATATATAAGATGACATGCAACAATTTTTTCGTTTATACTTCCCAAATTTAATTAGTTAAAATGATTTCCAATTTTCAAAAAATTCAATTAAATGTCATAATGGATAAAAAAATTTTCATCGAGAGGTCAATCAATTAGTCAACTGTAATTTATCTTATCTGGATCACTTAACTTTTAAATATGTCAATTAAATCATCGAACTTAGACAAATGTGCCCATTCTAATAAATTTTGCTTGATGCTAACAACTAAGGCCATGTTTGATTGCACATATTTTTCATGGAAAATGTCTTGTCAAAAAAAATATTTTTAATACTTAATGAGAAAATTTACATGTAATTGGAAATCATTTTTCTTTCCCAATTCCATGTTGATATCTTTCACACATGTATCAAACCTACAATCATTCATTTATCAATTAAGAATGTACATAAAGACGCCTCCAAGACACATCCCAACTGACAAAGATTAGAGATCCACAAATGCTGACAGTGTAAATGTCGCATGTTCGAATTTGCTATGCATTTTGTTATGTGTAGTGGATGGTACCCAGACCCTGGTCAACTTAAGGCATAATCTGCGATTTACATCCTCCACCAATCTCCAAGACAGGAGCGGTGTGGGTGCCTAAAATTGACGTTCAACCTTTAAGAATGCATAGAAAGAAGTAAAGAACTTGATAGACTAAGTTTTTTCCTTTTTTCTTTTTATTAGTATTTCATAAAAGATTCGATCATCCCGAAATCTCTCTTATTAATTAAACTCTAAAATGCAGTTCAAGCTCTGACCCTGCATAGACAAAGTTGAGGTCCGAAGGGCGTATCTGGGATTGTACACCTCCCCCCAATATAACCCATTTCTAAGCAAAGCTTGATGCACTCTTCATCCGACCTACAACGCCCTATAATAACATAGTTATTAAATCCCTCAAAGCCTGCAACTGAAATACCGAAAAAATAAAATAAAATTCTTAATTGATTATAATACTAAAGGAAAATTGGAAATAAATAAGGAAAATAGAACATGAATTTACCTAAACTCTTTTCATGTGAAGAAAGGAGCAACGTTGTGCAAAAAACTCCAATGACAATGGCTTTTCTGAGAGAATCCATTCTTGAGTGTTGTGTGTGAATTGGATGAACACATTTGACCTATATATAAGAGCAACTCCAATGCACTCAGTCAATTGAGAAAAAAAAAGTGACAAGTCAGCATAGATTGACTTAGTTAAAAATGTCTCTCCAATGCACCCCGTCAATTACAATATCAAGCTGACGTGACTGAAAAAAATTGACAATATCAAGTGCTCCGTCTACAAATTGACTTTCCGTTTGACTTGATGAGTCATCATTTATTTTTATTTAATAATTATTTTAATACTAAATAAATGGTGGACAATTCTGCATATTTAATTCAATTCTCCAAGAATTCAGTCAATTAATTTATTTCACGTACATTTTATCACTTCTCAAAACTAAACAATCAAACAAATTCAAGTCTATGCACATATAAAAAATTAGGACTACATTCATTTATCTGGTCCTCTATTTATACTCATTAAAAAATGGACGAAATATACGCCTGTAAAAGATCACCTACGAATTCTAAAAAAAAATAAAAAATAAAATAAAAGCTTACCTACGACTTTCTAAGCAGAGGAGGAGATGTCGGTATAAAAAATTAGTTGGGGATAAGAATACGTACGTTAGACAATTGTTTAAATCGGTTATTAATTTAAAATTGAGAAAAATGTCACGTAATCAATATTTTTAAAAAGTCGACCTCGCCATTGGAGAGCAAAATTTAGTTGACTTAATCAATTTATCCATATTTTCTTGACCTCCGTCTATTTCATTGTCACATCAACCCCAATTGACGAAGTACATTGAAGATGCTCTAATTATCTGTAAATAAATGTATTTGGAGTTTATATTGATTATAGTCTAAACAATTCTGATTCATTAATTATATTTATATTCCCTCCTTATAAAAATTGCCCAAGAGGGAATAAATATTACTATTCACATTTGTCCCCTTACTTTTTACTAGGGGTGTACGTGATTCAGTTTGATTCTGGTTCCAGAAGAATCGAAATCGAACCAAACCATGAACTGATGACTTTTTTTACTAATGGAACAAATTGATTTTTTTTTTAAAGATATGAAACCAAACCGTTCGGTTCTGGTTTAGTTGGTTTGGTTCTGGGACCATTACTTAAATTTTTAAATAATAAATGCAAATTAAAACAGGTTTATATCCGCTTGTTCATTAAAATAAATATACACCATTACTAAATAGAAAATGAAATTTTTAGTTAAAAAAACAAAAGTTTAAAAAAAGTAACATGTTATTCTAAATTGAAGAATAAGACACTCGCTTGAAGGAAGCTCGCGACTCGTCGAAACTTAGATCATCGAACATAAAATTTAAGTATGGGTTAACTTCTGAGAATTGACAATTTTGGTTGAGGTTTATATATACATAAATTTTAAAAAATAAACATTAACACCGTCGATGATGACTGAGGAGTGTAACGATTGCTGTGTTGTTGGAGTACAAGTAAAATAGTGTGAATGCGTGTCTATAATTAAAAAGAAGATAAATGAATTAGAATTTAGATTTATGATTTAAAATCTTTGTATAATAGGAAATTAGGTAAAATGTATGGTAAATGACATTTTTGTACATTTCACATTTATAATTTCAGATTTAAATTTTTTAATGAGACACCCACTGATTTGTAAAAAAATATACATATAAAAAAATTGAGTTTGGTTCTTGAAAAAGAACCGGAACCAGAACCGAAATCAAATGATTTTTGATTCTAAGAACCAAACCATTATTTTTTTTATGTAGAACCGAACTAAACCGCTTGGTTTGGTTTGGTTCGATTCTGATTTGGTCTGGTTTGGTTCGATTATTTTGTCCACCCCTACTTTTTACACTTAAAAGCAAGAACATGTTTGATAATAGTAACATCCTTTTCACACTTGAAAGTCAGGAAGAAATTGTAAAAGTAAGGTAGTGATAAAATATCTTCACACGTTCACTAGCTCTTCAGCTCTTCCTTCCGCTCAACAAAACCCAAATTTCTTTGTTTTTTTTCCCCTTTGGTATCTTCATACAAGAAAAATTTTTCACCAATAAATCAATTATTACTCTCTCGAACAAAAGGCATCGATGACTGACGATGAGGATACAACGGAGCAGAGGCCGATTCGGACAGGTTTGAGGATTGATCATTGATTCCTTCAATGATGAAGTTTGAACAGATCAGAAAAATGAAAAAGGAATTTTATTCATTCCGATTCTTCACTTCATGTGAGCAGGTAGTCTCAGTATTTATAGGTGCAATACATCAACATTATCCAGTAAATGCACGACACCTCAGCTAACAAATATAACAGAAAGTGATAAAGGAAAAAACGTTTATATAAATGAGAAAAAAAAACAAGTGCTACTTTCTCCAGCATTTGAACTGATAACGGCTCCTTGTTGTTTGAAATAGTAACGACTCCTTGCTGATTAATACTTCTTCATCCCCCCCTCAAGGTGGAGATTGGTGCAAGTCATCCAATCCCAGCTTGAAAATAAGGCGATGAAAATGTGGTGCTGCGAGTGGTTTTGTAAATACATCTGCCAACTGCACTTGGGTAGGAAGGTACTTCGGAAGTAGAAACCCAGATTTATAGAGGTTCCGAACTAAATTACAATGTATTACCAAATGCTTAGTACGCTCATGAAAAACCGGATTGACCGTAATATGCAAAGCAGCCTTGTTGTCACACCAAAGTGGAATTGGTGTGGTCAGGGAGATATGAAAATCACTTAAGATATAATGTATCCATTGCAATTCACAAGCGGTACTTCCTAGACTTCTGTATTCAGCCTCAGCTGAAGAACGTGAGATTGTGGTTTGCTTCTTTGTCTTCCAAGAAATCAAGGAAGCAGCCAAGAAAATACAGTAACCAATTAGTGATTTCCTTGAATCAATACAAGATGCCCAATCAGCATCGGAATAAGCCTCAAGTTGAAAGGAGTTCTGAGCAGGGAAGAAAAGCCCCTTTGATTGGCAGCCTTTGAGGTATTTCAGGAGATGAGCATTCACAAATTGGCTGACCTGTTGGACCCCATAAGTGATGTCCGGCTTGGTAAGATTTAAATAAAGAAGACGCCCAACCAGTCTATATTTTTCTGGGTTGTCAAGACGAATTCCTGCATCTGCAGTTAACTTTGTCCCCTTAGGTATTGGTATTTGGACTAGCTTAGCTCCTGTCAGCCCTGTGTCTTTAACTAAATCAAGTATATTTCCTCTGATTTACATACATTCCACTGTCATTGCGTGCTATTTCCAAACATAAGAAGTATTTTGCATAACCCAAATCCTTGATAGTGAAAGCCTCATGTAAAAACTTTTTAACATCCAAAATATCTTCTTCATGTGAACCTATGATCAGAACATCATCTACATAAACCAAGAGTATAAGAATGTGTTGCAAATGATTTTTAACAAACAAACAATGGTTATGCTCAGATTGAAGAAAACCAAAAGTTTTAAGTTTAAGGCAAAGTTCTGTGTTCCACTGGCGTGAAGCCTGTTTCAATCCGTATAAGCTGCGCTTTAATCGACATACCTATCTAGGAGAAGCCTTTTTATATCCCTCAGGAGGCATCATGTAAACTTCCTCAACAGTGTGGGAATGCGTTATTTATATCCAGCTGGTGTAAAGGTCACTTCTTTGCTGAGACAATGGCCAGCAGCAATCTAATAGTTACTAATTTCGCCACAGGGGAAAAACTTTCAAAAAAAATCCACTCCTTTCATTTGATGGTATCCTTTGGAAACAAGTCTTGCCTTATACCTATCCACTTCACCATCTGGATTTAATTTGAGTTTATACACCCATTTAGAACCTATAGCTTGCTTTCCAGGAGGGAGAAAAGTTAATTCACATGTCTGATTCTGTTCCAGCTCATCAATTTCTTGCTGCATAGCCTGAATCCAATTTTTATCTTGACTAGCCTGATTATAAGAATTAGGCTCTTGAACAGTTGAGATAGAGGCAAAAAATGCAACATATGTGGAATTGAGGCGAGGGGAAATGCTAAATGGAAAAGTGGAGGGTGTATAACATTTTGATGTATGGTGGATCTCCATGCATAGTGAACTTACTTCAGCAGCTGGCATAACATGTCTTGAAGTTATATTTGTGATGAAATCCTGCAGCCATGGTAGTTTAGATTTTATTCTTGCACTTTGTCTGATAGTAGGAGTAGGTTTAGTTGAATGAGGTACAGGGGAAAGATTTGTGTTTGTGGAAGGATGAGTATTAAGGAGAGGAACTTGAATAAGAGGAACAGGTTATGTTGGATTATCAGGAATGGATAATATTTCTAGATTTTCTTCTGGTTGTGGTGGTGTGTTAAGTGGTTCAAAAATAACAACATTAGGCTCATCTGTTGTATCTTGAAAGTCCTGATTTAAATCAGGTTCTAAAGGTAAAGGCAGAGTAGGATAGGATTCATCAGATGTGAAATTTTGAAAAGGAAAGGTTGATTCAAAGAATTTTATATCCCTGGATACATGGATTTGATTGGTGTGAATGTCAATGACCTTGAAGCCCTTTTGTCCAGCACTATAACCTAAAAAGACGCATTTGTGACTTCTTGACTAGAACTTGTCTTTATGAGGTTTTGTGTTAGCAATGTAACATAAGCATCCAAATGTCTTGATTAGGAATAATCTGGTTTGTAATCGAATAGCTTCTCAAAAGGAGTAAGCCATTTCAAATTTTGGCAGGCAGTCTATTGATAATGAAGGTAGCCATTAATATGGAGTATGTCCAAAAAATTTTTGGTAGGTGAGCTTGGAACATTAATGATCTAGCAATTTGAAGGAGGTGCTTATGTTTTCTTTCAACCACTTCGTTTTGTTGATGAGTGTAAACACAAGATTTGTGATGTATGATTCCACATGATTGTAACAAAGTTTGACATTCATGGCTAAGGAATTCTGTCCCATTATCACTTCTCACACATTTGACCTTCTTCTCAAATTGAGTCTCCACCATTTTAAAAAAACCGTCTAAAGTTTTTACTACTTGTGTTTTATCCATCAACAAAAAGGTCCAGGTTGACCTACTGAAGTCATCTACAATGGTTAGCAAATATGGGGTATTGGTAAGTGAAAACTGTTTGTAAGGCCCCCAAACATCTATATGGATCAATTCAAAAGTTGTTTGAGTATGAATTGTGCTGATAGGAAAAATGATCACATTGTTGTTTTGCTTTGTGACATATTTCACATTGCTGAAGTTGGTCTGATTTCACCAAGCAATTTTTAATAAAATTCAGACGCTGCAATGTATAATGAGTGGTATGGCCAAGTCTTTTATGCCACTGCACCAAGGAATTATTGGAAGAAGAAGAATTTTTATTGATATCATTGGACTAATTACAAGACACTGATAGCATAGATTGGAACATTGGACTGTTACTGGGTTTTTCTTTAATGAAAATGAAACTAGATTCATCTAACAAATATAATTTCCCAACAAGTTTTCCAACAGCTAAGATCCGTTCACTCTGCAGGTCCTGCATTAGACAAAAATTTGGGTAGAAGTTTAACTTCAGTTGAGCATTCTGTGTGAGTCTAGGTACTGACAGTAAGTTAAATTTGAATGTAGGGATATATAAGGATTCTTTCAGATATAGTTTGGGACCTAATTTCACATCTCCTATTTGTTTGACAGGTTTATTTGTTCCATCTGGTAAGTATACATGAACATGTTGGGTTACATTTCTCAATTTGGTCATGAAATTAAGGTCAGTACATAAGTGATTACTGGCCCCTGTATCAACTATCCATGTACCCGGTTTCAAATCATCAAGCACAGTCAAGAGGGGATAAAATGAACTTATACCTGCATAGTCTTTGATATGACTAAAATTCACCTTATCATCCATGTTGACAAGCATCTTTCCCATTAAAACCTTCTGCATTTCTTGCTTTACTATATCTGCAACGTTTGTTGATGTTCCCAGATCTGGTTTTCTAGCTTCACCAAACTGATTTCCCTCAAAGTCTAATGGAGATTCAACCATTTTTGCTAGATATCTACCATCATCCATGACTTTAGTTCTTTGCTCCTTCAGGTTCTTATACCACCAATCCGGATATCCTTTTAATTGGAAGCATCCATCCCTTGTGTGACCATTCATATTGCAATGGTCACAGTGAGAGTATTCTCTTCCACTAATGTATCTTCTATTATTTCCTCTTCCAGCATTAAATTTACCTCTGCCATATCCAGCAGTTCTTCCATACCCAGTAGTTCTTCCAGATCCTCTATTGTAAAAATTTCTTCCTCCATTTCCTCTTTTGTATTCTGAAGTTTTGATCATCATGGCAGCATTATCATTAGTATCCGGAAAAATGATATGTACCTCCCTTTGCTTTTCTACCCTAAGCACCATGGAATAGGCTCTGTTAATTGAAGGAAGTGGATTCATAAGAAGTATCTGATTTCTTATGTGATCAAATGTATCGTTTAGGCCCATCAAAAGTTGCATTAACCGATTGAAAGTATTCAGATCTGAAACCTCCTTAGAAGCAGTGCATGTACATGCTGGTAATGGCATTAGACAGAAGATCTCATCCCAAAGCTTTTTCAGTTTAGTGTAATACTTCTCAATTGTTAAATTTCCTTGTGAGATGTTGCTTATTTCCCTTTGTAGACGGTATAATAACAGACCATTACACTCTCCATAGATGGCTGACACAGTGTATATGAATGTCTCCACAATCTCCTTCGAAATAGAATTCAATAACCATGATCTGATCATACAATCAACCCGTATCCACTGTTCGAGCTTGGATGGATTTTCAGTTGGTTTTTTGCAGCTTCCATCAATGAATCCTAGCTTAACCTTTGCTCCAAGTGCTATTATAATAGATCTGCTCCAACTTAAGTAGTTCTGACATGTTAATGGTGTAGCTACCAATAGCATACCATAGAGATGGCAATAAAACCCGCCCCGCCCCGACCCGAACCCGACGGGGCCCCGACCCTAATGGGGCAAAAACATACCGACTCGTGGGTTGGCGGGGTGGGTTTGGGATTAGAATTGAAAACCCGCAACGGGTTTGGGTCGGGCGCGGGTCGGGAAAGACCCGCCCCGTCAATTGACCCAACCAGCTATTTCCTTTCTTATATATATATATATATACACACTTAAACTTTAAACCCTAAAAGCCTAAATCAGTATTCAGACTCAGACTTCACTCTTCAGTAACCATCTCCCCCGCATTCACTCTCATCTCACAGTCACTTTTCAGTTCCGTCTTCTCTTCCTCTCACACTCCTTTCCACCGAACGGCGACCACCTTCCGGTGTCCACCCTTCCGCCAACGAAGTCTCCACAATTCACAACACAGCAGCATAGCTCCAGTGCCACTCTCCAGGTCCCCGCTCAAACTCTCCGGCGCCTCTTCCACTCCCACCCATAGTCGCCGGCATCGCCGCGCCACAAAATTGTACCTAACCTGACCGATCCCTTCCATCTTTAATCCGCTTATTATTTAAAATGTTTCATTTGATTCTTTTTACCCAAATCGTATCAATATGTGCAATTTCCCGTTTGATGGTACCATGGTGATAAGAAATTAGATGTTTGCAGCTCAGTTTAGGAATTTTGGCCATTGTTGAGCTGATAATAAATAATAATGCAGAGATTTTTTTGAGGGCAGTGGGTGTCAACTGTGAAGAAGTGATTGAATTTTGATGTTATCAATTCACATGTTTAATGAGATGTTTTGTGTTTGAAAATAAATAAATAATATATATATACGGGTCACAAAAGGGACGGGAGAGGAACCCGCCCCGACCCGTCCCGAATTTGGCGGGTCGCGGGGCGGGTATGGGGCAACTAATTGGCTCGCGGGGCAGGATGCGGAACGCCCCGACCCGCCCCGAACTCGCCCCGTTTTCATCTCTAGCATACCAGGATGGTCTGAATTTTGAAGATCTAGCGGATCCCCATTCGAATATTCCTTTATTGCTGCTTCAATTCCTTCTTCACCTTTTGCTGAATTCTCCGGCGCCATACTGATTTCAATAGATGATGAACTCTTTGATTAGTTTCTATTGATTTTCCTGTGGCTCTGATACCATGAACAGATCAGAAAAATGAAAAAAAAATTTTATTCATTCTGATTCTTCACTTCAGGTGGGCAGGTAGTCTCAGTATTTATAGGTGCAATACATCAACATTATCCAGTAAATGCATGACACCTCAGCTAACAAATATAACAGAAATTGAAAAAGGAAAAAACGTTTATATAAATGAGAAAAAAAAAACAAGTGCGACTTTCTCCAGCATTTGAACTGATAACGGCTCCTTGTTGATTAATACTTCTTGTTGATTAATACTTGTTCAAAGTTCTTGGAGTCCTAGGCCACTATTGTTGACTTCCTCTATGTGTATTCATTTAAAGCAATTCTTTTTCTCAGCTTCTCAGAAACAAAAAGCGGGTTGTTTGATAATGAACGAACAAAAATTCTTATATTCAAAGAGCTGTTTAAATACCTAATGAGGTTTGAATTTTCAATATTCAATTTTTTTTTATTGTGCTCTGCTTAGTTTGTTTATCTGATTTCATTTATGGTTTTTCTTTTTTGGACGTAGAGAATAATCGCAACAAAATCTAGAGATATGGATATTACTTTCCAAGCAATCAAAGTAGAAATGATAATTTTTCTAGGTAATTTATCCAATCATTCAACAATTTCTTATTACTTCTTTTCTCAAATTTTTTATATCCTTCAAGCTATGGCTCGATCAGTTCAATGGGCAGCTCATATTTAAAGTTGAGGTCAATTGAATTTAGGTAGGTTTTCACGATATTGGGACTTTTGTAAAACCTGGCCATTGCTGTGTTTACCGGAGTACCTCAAGGAGCTCTCCGAATCGCAAGTATTTAGTGTTCGTGATTATTTTCAATTTTAGGCTCCATTCCCATTGAATCAAAGAATTTTTAGTTGTTTCTGGATATAGTTCTTCTCCTAGCGTCTTTGAGTGAGTAAAGAGGGCAAAAGCGATGATACGTCATGGGATAGAATAGAGATTTATCAAATTCTCATTGTCCTCCGTACTCGGCATAATTTGTTTTGAGTATGTTGTTGGGACTTTCTCCATAAATGTTTATTATTATTATTATTACTGGGTTGTAATTTTATTTAATTTAATAATTATTTTGTTATATAATCCTCATCACCATTAATTATTGTGATGGAGTAGGATGCTTTGCCAACTTTGCATTTACATGTATCAAGACAAGGTAGGGACTTCCATTCAATTATGATTATTCATCAATATCTTCTCCGATTGCTACTGCCAGTCTAGAAGTCTACAGGTTACGATGTGGCATGTCAAATATCAATTAAACACTGGTTCAATACTCATTTATAACATTTTCAAATTAATATTCCTCTCGCTTTTATATTGTGTGATAAGCGACTCGTTGGGGAAATTGATGGTCATTTTTGAAATTTCCCAATGACTTCCACTTATTATTAACTTAGTTAAAAAATTTTATAGGCCGCTGTCCGGAAACTTTTGGATTTCATAGTAATTTCTTGATATTATGATAAATAGATTTTACCTAATCCTTGTGACTGGATTTCTCGCTCAATCTTTGTTGGCAATGTAAGCCTTTTTTACCAGCAAGTTGCTGTTGTTTTAAAAGAAATATGTGTGAAGTCCTTTGTAACTTCCACTGTTGTTATTATCTTGGCATCTTTCTATGAGATGAATAGTATATAGATTAGCTGTTCTCTTATCGTTCTTTGGAACAAGTTATTTAATTTTATATTTATTTGAGCTTTTCAAAAAAAAAAAAAAAAAAAGGGTTCCTAGCAGGTATATTATGATTATAATGTATGCAACTTAGTGAGTTTCTATGTGTTCTATTCTAATGCCACCTTATTTATGCTTGCTGTCGAGTTAGGTAATGTATTTCTCTATAATAGCAAGAATAAGATGGGGTTTATGCCTGTGTACTTCGTTTATTATTTTCCTTCTATGCTTCTGTGTGGCTTACCTTTTTTGTTAAAATTATTTTTTTTTATTTTCATCTCGAAATAAACAAAAAAAAAAAAAAGATCTCGATTTTGTGACTATTTCTGGAAATCTAATAATCGGATCAATTTCCTATCTAATCTTGAATGTGTATATGCACATCGACAAGAATAATTTTTTGGTCCATTATGCCGATAATGCTTCATTTTCAGGATCAAAGATTAGGCAAGTTGGTTTCATTATTAGTACCATGTTTAGTACAACAAATGAATGTCTAATGAAAAAACTTATTGATGCTGCAGGAGAATATGCAACGGCTAGAACCTCATCAGCTGCGAGAACGATCATGGATTGGTTTCCCTCCTAATGTATTAATTAATATCTATTATACTATGTACGTTCTAATGTCTTTTGGGTTTATATTTCAGACATTGTCATCATGGCCCACCTCAAGAGTTGAAGAAGTTGCTTCAACAGGACCTAGAATTAGATTCTTCCAGCTTTATGTAAGGCTAAAATTGCAATTTACAATTTATATTTGAACACTACCTTTTCTTTAGATACACGAGGAGTTATAAATCTCTGCATTTTATTCAGGTGTACAAGGATTGGAAACTGATCATCCTGGATTGAGATTTACGATTCTACAGATTAGAGTACTTTATGCTTACCCTACATATACACACATCAAAGGTTAATCATATTCACTATCAGCCCCTAAAACTGTGCTAAAAATTTATCTTTCCAGTGTTAAACGAAGCAACTGCTGAGTGGTCTTCACTACTGCCACATCAATCAACTGCTTTATGAGGAATGCACCATTAGTCATCCGTTCAGTTATAAATCTATTGCTGCTTTGACAGATCTTGATTCACTTGAGGTCTTCTAAAGCTTATCTAAGGGTCCGTTTGATAGACATAAATTTTTCACGAAAAATTCATTGGGAGTGTAAGTTTTTGGTAGTCCTTATATATAGTCTGTAACAAAGTAAGAAGTTTGATTAGCCCACTTTTTGGTTTATTTCATCAATAAAAGAAGGGACATGGAGTGTAAATTTTTGGTAGTCCTCGTATATAGTCTGTAAAAAAGCAAGAATTTTTATTAATCGACCTTTTGGTTTATTTGATCAATATAAGAAGGGACATGGAGGTACCCACTTGTTCAATATTGACAGTGAATGGTCCCTTAGATTGACACTCCAGAAAAGATCCAACCTTCATCTTTGAATATGAATTCTGGAAAAAAAAGGCACTAAAATTGTTCCACACTTGTTACAATTATACTTCATTTGCTGCAACTGTGAGAAGGTACGAGAACGTCAAGTGACAAGTCCTCCAATTCAAATCATGGTATTCAAATGGAATCACTTGCAGAGCACAGAGCAAAATGAAGGTAAGCATAATTTTAACGTTCAGAACTTTAAAGAAAGTAGTCAGTGTCCCACAATAGTATAGAATGACTCATTCGCGTCGGTTGTAATAGGCAATACGCGTCGGTTGTAGATGCAATGTATATGACGCAGACGTGTAAAGTCTCGACTTTACGTATCGGTTGTAAAAATTGACGCCTGAAGTCGAACTTTAGGCGTCGGTTGTAATATTACAACAAATTCATTGGGAGTGTAAGTTTTTGGTAGTCCTTATATATAGTATGTAACAAAGTAAGAAGTTTGATTAGCCCACTTTTTGGTTTATTTCATCAATAAAAGAAGGACATGGAGTGTAAGTTTTTGAAAGTCCCCGTATATAGTCTGTAACAAAGAAGGAAGTTTAATTAACCCACCTTTTGGTTTATTTGATCAATATAAGAAGGGACATGGAGGTACCCACTTGTTCAATATTGACAGTGAATGGTCCCTTAGATTGGCACTCTAGACAAGATCCAACCTTCATCTTTGAATATGAATTCTGGAAAAAAAAAGGCACTAAAATTGTTCCACACTTGTTACAATTATACTTCATTTGCTGTAACTGCGAGAAGGTACCAGAACGTCAAGTGACAAGTCCTCCAATTCGAATCATGGTATTCAAATGGACTCGCTTGCAGAGCGCAGAGCAAAATTAAGGTAAGCATAATTTTAAAGTGCAGAACTTTAAAGAAAGTAGTCACTGTCCCACAATAGTACAGAAAGACTCATTCGCATCGGTTGTAATAGGCAATACGCGTCGGTTGTAGAGATCGATGCTTATAGTCGAATTTTAGGCGTCAGGTGTAATATTATAACTGACGCCTAAAGTTTTTTTTTTTTTTTTTTACTTTAGTCGTTGGTTGTAATATTACAATTGACGCTTAAACTCATTTTTTTGGGGAAACACCACATTTCTTTCTTCCATTCCGCTGCAGGTCAATAGAACTTCAATAATTCAAATATTGCAATTTATCCATCTACTAACTAAAAATCAACAATACAAAATTAATGTCCAAACTAAACTAATAAAAAATTCATTTAAACCAATTAGGATATAAAATCATAAATTCAATCATACACTAACAAATTAATTCAATTAACTAGTTGAAATATCCATACATATATACAAACACATCTATAATATAAATACCCATATATATACAAAATTAACTAAATATATTAATTAACACACATACACAGAGAAAATATATAAACATATATCCATTTATATACATTATATATAATACATATATTTACATATTATTTACATACATACATACATACATACATACATACATACATATTATTACATATATTTACATACATTATATATATTTACATACGATATATATATATATACAAACACATGTATATAAAGATGGAGGTGAGTCTCTTACGAGGTGGGAGGGAGGAGGCCAGGGTGCAGCGGAGGTGGTGGAGGCTCGCGGCGGTTGCGATAGTGGAGGTGGGAGTCAGGTGGTTCGGGTTAGAGAAAGAGATAAAGAGCGAGGGGGAGGAATGTGGCGGTGACCATTGCCAGGGAAATGGAGGAATGGTGGTGGTGGTGGCGGCGACATAGTGCGGTGGTTCGAGTGAGAGAGAGATAAAGAGAGAGGCGGGAAGAGATCGAGTAGTGAAAAAATAGAGATGATCTGCGTGTTTTTCTGATAAGTATATAAAGGAATAGAGAATCGACGCCTAAACCCGAATTTTCATGTCCGTTCTTGAAGAATCGACGCTTAAAACCAGAGAATACGCGTCGGTTCTATACATAAAACCTAAGAATACGCGTTGGTTCTTAAAGAACCGACGCGTATTATTTAGCCTTAAACTTTACGTGTCTCACTAGTACAAAAACATAAAAAAATATAACGAATTATCGTCGTTTTTCAAAGAAAACGACGCCTGTAAAAAATGCTGTGGCAAAGTCGTAAATAAAAAGTAATTAAAGGCGTCGGTTCTTAGGTAAGAACTGTGACGACCCGAATTCTCGACTATTCGAGTGCCACTAAAAGTGACTCATATCATATTATCGAGACTTAAAAATAGTAATGTAAAATTATTCAAAAGAATAATTAGAATCCCATAATTTTATTTGTGAATAAAAATAGAACATAATTTTCTTACATAAAGTTCAACATAATTATCTCATCAATCTTAACCACTTTTGCCACTTCCATGTTGACCGCCTCGAACCTTCAATTATCTGAAAATGGTAAATATCGTGGAGTGAGATTTATAAAATCCCAGTAAGTATACCAAGCATAAATTTTCTTTTGAAAGCATATGGATCATTTTCATCATAACATAGGATAGGATCGAAATACTCATAAACATAGGGAGACACAAGAATTTTACCGAACTTAAATGGCAAGAATTCTTATGTGTAGCGCTACTAAACTCCGGTCCCCTTAGCATAATCATAAACATATCATATGGAACCCATAACAATCTTGTGAGATTGATTTCATAGCAATGATCCAAACATTTTCATAAAAACATAAGATATACTTACTTGTCATAAAAACATACTTACTTTTCATAAAAACATAAGGTGTATTTACCTTTCATAAAAACATACTTACTTTTCATAAAAACATAAGATATACTTACTTGTCATAAAAACATACTTACTTTTGATAAAAACATAAGGTGTATTTACCTTTCATAAAAACATACTTACTTTTCATAAAAACATAAGATATACTTACTTGTCATAAAAACATACTTACTTTTCATAAAAACATAAGGTATACTTACTTGTCATAAAAACATACTTACTTTTCATAAAAACATAAGGTGTATTTACCTTTCATAAAAACATACTTACTTTTCATAAAAACATAAGATATACTTACTTGTCATAAAAACATACTTACTTTTCATAAAAACATAAGGTGTATTTACCTTTCATAAAAACATACTTACTTTTCATAAAAACATAAGATATACTTACTTGTCATAAAAACATACTTACTTTTCATAAAAACATAAGGTGTATTTACCTTTCATAAAAACATACTTACTTTTCATAAAAACATAAGATATACTTACTTGTCATAAAAACATACTTACTTTTCATAAAAACATAAGGTGTATTTACCTTTCATAAAAACATACTTACTTTTCATAAAAACATAAGATATACTTACATTTCATAACAACATACTTAATTTTCATAAAAAACATAAGATATACTTACATTTCATAACAACATACTTAATTTTCATAAAAACATAAGATATACTTACATTTCATAACAACATACTTAATTTTCATAAAAATATAAGATATACTTACATTTCATAACAACATACTTAATTTTCATAAAAACATAAGATATACTTACATTTCATAACAACATACTTAATTTTCATAAAAACATAAGATATACTTACATTTCATAACAACATACTTAATTTTCATAAAAACATAAGATATACTTACATTTCATAACAACATACTTAATTTTCATAAAAACATAAGATATACTTACATTTCATAACAACATACTTAATTTTCATAAAAACATAAGATATACTTACATTTCATAACAACATACTTAATTTTCATAAAAACATAAGATATACTTACATTTCATAACAACATACTTAATTTTCATAAAAACATAAGATATACTTACATTTCATAACAACATACTTAATTTTCATAAAAACATAAGATATACTTACTTGTCATAAAAACATACTTACTTTTCATAAAAACATAAGGTGTATTTACCTTTCATAAAAACATACTTACTTTTCATAAAAACATAAGATATACTTACTTGTCATAAAAACATACTTACTTTTCATAAAAACATAAGGTGTATTTACCTTTCATAAAAACATACTTACTTTTCATAAAAACATAAGATATACTTACTTGTCATAAAAACATACTTACTTTTCATAAAAACATAAGGTATACTTACTTGTCATAAAAACATACTTACTTTTCATAAAAACATAAGGTGTATTTACCTTTCATAAAAACATACTTACTTTTCATAAAAACATAAGATATACTTACTTGTCATAAAAACATACTTACTTTTCATAAAAACATAAGGTGTATTTACCTTTCATAAAAACATACTTACTTTTCATAAAAATATAAGATATACTTACTTGTCATAAAAACATACTTACTTTTCATAAAAACATAAGGTGTATTTACCTTTCATAAAAACATACTTACTTTTCATAAAAACATAAGATATACTTACTTGTCATAAAAACATACTTACTTTTCATAAAAACATAAGGTGTATTTACCTTTCATAAAAACATACTTACTTTTCATAAAAACATAAGATATACTTACTTGTCATAAAAACATACTTACTTTTCATAAAAACATAAGGTGTATTTACCTTTCATAAAAACATACTTACTTTTCATAAAAACATAAGATATACTTACTTGACATAAAAACATACTTACTTTTCATAAAAACATAAGGTGTATTTACCTTTCATAAAAACATACTTACTTTTCATAAAAACATAAGATATACTTACCTTTTAAAAGATTAAAATGAAGTGTAGTAGTAAATGGACCAAAACTTTCTTGACCACCTTGAATTTCTCTTACTTGTGGATTTTGTCAAGAGATTGGAAATAAGTGTATATGTGTAGAGTTGTGTGTAAAAGAGATGGGTTTAAATAGATGTATAAAGTTGGCATATTGTAAACATAATCATTCAATTCTATTAATTTTAACACATCCTTTTCTTAAAGTAAAGCACCATTCATATACTTTTCCATATTTATACAAATATTATGCTCTTCATGATTACATATAATGGAATCTTATCAACCATTCATATACTTTTCCATATTTATACAAATATTATGCTCTTCATGATTACATATAATGGAGTCTATAATTCATTCATATACTTTTCCATATTTATACAAATATTATGCTCTTCATGATTACATATAATGGAGTATATAATTCATTCATATACTTTTCCATATTTATACAAATATTATGCTCTTCATGATTACATATAATGGAGTATATAATTCATTCATATACTTTTCCATATTTATTAAATTAAGATTCTCATAATTATTATATATAATGGAACCTCTCATGCTTGCATATATTTTCTTAATTTCAATAATAAAAATAATTTTTGTATAAATAAATATTGGGATAACATTGAATTAAGTACTTGGACTTAATATACTTTAAATCAAGAGAATGGAGATATTTTTAGAAATTCGGAATTTAATTTAAAATCGAACGATCTCGATTATTTCTTGACTTGGCTATACGAATACGTCGTGGCGTTAACTTAATAAAAATGGGTGAAATAGTAGCGACACGATTTTCTATTAAAATAATTATTAATCGCGTAAAAATTCTTGGTCGCTACAAACTTACCCCCTTAAAATAATTTCGTCCTCGAAATTAAACTTACTTGATCTTATGATTTCTGAACACTTAATCAGAATCTCTTCTTCTTCTTCTTATGTAGCATCATCGCTACCATATTTAACCCAACCATGTTTAACCCACTGGACTTTGACTAAATGCATCAATTTGTTTTCTTAAGACATGAACTTTTCTATCAATAATAGACATATGTCTACTCATAAATTCTTCCGAATCAAAATGAAAATTCCCAATCGTATGTGATATTTCATCATATCTTGTAGTATTCATGTAACTTGTCACTTATCATCGTATCATGTGACCTCAGATATTAGTATATATCTCTAAAATTTCAACAAATCTTTACTGATATATCATATCATAATAATTTTTCCTTTCTTCTTATCATCGAATATTCTCAAAATAATCAAAACAATTCCCTGAATAATCTCTCTATGTAATATACCCAATAACATATCAACATAATATCATCAACTTATCTTTCCAATATTTGTAACCCAAAATTCAGTAAACAAATATCTCCCAAACTAAGATTCTTTACTTAAATATCACCACATTTCCTGCAAAGTATTTCTTTCACTTGTATATACGTATGAATTCTGATTCAATAGGTCCTTATTTCTCTTTCACGTATTCCCGTATTATTTCTATACCTTGATTATTATATCAGAATATCAGTACCCAAAATCCAAGAAAAATATTTCATATCTCAAATCTTATCATCAAATCTTCCTTAATCGATAAAATTTAACAGTACATTACTTCTTGTCTCCTCTTTTCATTAAAATAATCCTGCGCTTTCTTGCTGGAATCAATATCACGCGGATTTCCTCCGATCCTTAATGCTTTTAAATAGTTCATGCTGGGAAGAGGTTAGATCCATCAAAAACATGGATATCATTCTTACAAACATTCGCAAGTATTATTCCAGTCTTCCAATGAATGATCTGAGGAAAATTTATCGAATAAGACTCGAAAGATTGAGGTTGCTGATGGCTCATGGTGTTTCAGAAGATGTTCGCTGGTTGATCGAAGCAAAGGTTCGACTATCTGGTGAATTACCTATGACATTTCCAAAGCACATGCCTGGTTTAGGCAAAAGCACCTTCGCAAAGAAACGAAGAGCAAAAAGGCTGAATGGTTGCTACAAATGTGCTCGTTGGAACTGTGATACTCGTTGCAAAACAGTAGGATATTCTTCTACTAATCGGGATGATAAAATCAAATTCATAAAGGGTGGACTGAGTAAGGAGTCTTTGGATGATATTCGACTGACTCTTGAGACGCACCCAAGTGGTTATGTGCAACGTGAACTTCTCTTCTTATACGCTCAGTTTAACGAGGACAAAAATCGTTATAGTCTCCAAAATATAATAGCAAAAGATCCTGTTTGCCAGTCTGTTTTACAAAATGAGGCTTCTGGCAGTTCAACAATGATATAAGGTAAATCTCTTGATACACATTTAAAATATTTTGCTGTTTTCTTTTACGCGTTTTGGAAATAAAATATATTTTCCTTTCTCGAGTTTTGATAAAGCTGGAAATAAATCACCGAAAGGTGATATCTTTGGTAAAACAGTCAAGAGTTGGCCGATTTTGTCAAAAGTAAATCTTTACTTTTTCATAATCAATCAAAAACAGTAAATTTTTCCGGCTTTAAATAGCCAAACATATTTCATAGTTCAGGCATCCCAAAATCACATCTTCTTCGTAAGTTTTCTCTTCTATACTATCAAAGATGGAAGCACCAAAACTTCGACAGATCAAAACTATTTGTGTATTTTGTGGATCAAAAGTGGGGAAAGGCTTCAGTTATCTAGAAGCGGCCGTAGATCTTGGAAAGAAATTGGGGGAAAAAGGTATCACTCTTGTGTATGGGGGTGGTAGCAGTGGTCTAATGGGTTGTGTTTCCCAATCTGCTCTTGCAGAGAAATCAAAAGTAATCGGTGTCATACCTGTCCCTTTGGTAGATGTTGCAGGCAAAACACGAGGGCATGAAGTTCAAACCTTATCCATCCATGAACGCATAACTTGTATGCTATATGGTTCTGATGCCTTTATAGCCCTGCCCGGAGGTTTTGGTACCTTAGAAGAAATCTTTAACATTACCTCGTGGGCTCAACTAGATCTCCATACTAAGCCTATTGGGCTTCTGAATGTTAACAATTTCTTTGATGGTTTGTTAACCTTTCTTGATTATGCTGTGGAACAGGGATTCATCTCTCCATTTTCCAGAAGGCTCCTTATTTCTGCTCCTACTATTGATGAACTACTGGATAAGCTGCAGTCATATATCTCAATACAAGATCCAGCAGGGGTTAAGATAGATTGGTCGCAAGGAAGGGGAATCAAGCGAAAATGGAGTCCGGTTAATGTAAACTTAACTTTATGAATCTTAGAATAGGTGGGGGTAGAGTACGGAGTATTCTTACTCTCGAGACACCCCTCTAATTTCCTAGGATTTCCTTAATGTTTAAATCTTGTGTGTACCTCAAAGGTTCCAGGTGGTAGATTACGGAGTATTCTTACTCTCGAAACACACCTCTTTGAAGGTTTCTTTATTTCCTCAAAAGGTCAGAGGTGGTAGGATACGGCTACTCCGGAAACACATCTCTCAATTTGAGGAATTTCCCATGTTGCTTTCTTTTGCTTTTGCGTGTTTCATGTATTTCTTTCCAGTGTGACTCTTGTGTGTTCTCCTTACGAGAAAATAATAATATCTCTGTTATCATCTACTAAATCTCGTTTGTGATGTAAATGAATTTGCATGTCTAACCTCAATTCTCTTAGTGATTGCATACCATACTATGCTCTTAATTCCAAACGATAAAATTCTAGGCAGAGTTTCCTTTGAAATTTGGACTTATTCAAACCGTAAGCATACTTCATAACTCACAATAATAAATAATTCCACATTTGATCACAACGATCTAAAAATTGACCACAATTTCATCAAACTTCAATATCATAAAAAAAATATTCCAGAAAATCAATTCATAATTCCTCAACATAGAAATTTCAAATCATAGTCGTCAATATCACAATATCACTTCCTTCAATACCTTAATTGGCTCAAAAGATTACTCATACTTATATTTATAAGTCATAAATCATATTCCCAAAATTTAATCATAAGGCCAAAGTTCATAATAAATTTCTCTTCAATATAGAGGCATAATTCACTTACTCAACATAATATCCATTACTTAATTCCCAATAACCAAATCTTTAAATCTCTAACTTCATAATGCTTCTCATAAAAGTCTCATTAAAATCATATCACTTATAATCTTAACATCTCATAAAAATTCATAAAATTGGCTCGCTATTTCTCATTAAATCTAAATGATAGATAATCTGAACATATTTCTAATCATTTCTGTTGACTTCTCATACTTAATGCCATGTCTAAAATCAATTATGCAAAGTCCATTTAAGGTTTATCATTTCTAAACTCGAGGACAACAATTATTTTGAAAATCATTCTTAAGTCATATTATTCCCATTATGCTCAACACCCGTTCTCTTTCTTTCTTTTCTTTCTGAATTTTTTTTTTTTTCAGAATTGAAACTTGAAGAGTGGTACCAATAATCATCCACAGTTTTTCCTTGCTTTTAAGCAAAGGTAGTGATAAAGGGATAAATTATTGAACCGAAAATTGAAACTTGAAGAGGAAGTACTAATAACCATCCACAGTTTTTCCCTTGTTTTTACACAAAGGTAGTGATAAAGGGATAAATTATTGTACGAATTCATTATCAATTTTGTTTGTTTAATATATTATTCCATATATTTTGGGCAAAAGTTACAACCCAACTTAATTTCTAATTGAGTCAATCTTACTAAGCTTAATATGCACCAAAATTCATATAAATATCCTCTCTGTCTCATGATTCTACATTGAAAAGAATAAAAAAATTGAGTCTTCTATCAATTTATATCATACTTGACATGTATATTATGTGTAACACATAAAGATTCATAACATATGAAGATTTCATACTTAACATGTCTTAATAAAATCGTAAATGACTTGCAAAGCATATAACATACCTGGTTCGAGGAGTCAATACGTGGAGAGTGACATAGTAGAGTGATGAGTTAAAATATTTCATATAATCTTATTTTCCTTTAATCAACAATAATTTAATGTGGTTGTATCCAAATCAACATTTTCTTGAATCATAATTCCTAATTAATCACAGTCTTCAAAACAAATCCAATATCGATATAGTAATTATCTCCCCATCAATAATTAATAACTTAACCCAAATAAAATTTATCGTCAAATCTTATTTTTTCCTTTAGTCCCCGAACTTCTAGAAATTTATCAAAGACATCAATATAAACATCATATCACTAACTAATTATATTCCATAAAATTTTCAGGACATTACAAACTCCCTTGCTTAAAATGAATTTTGTCCTTGAAATTCGCACATCAAATTTCATCATGCTTTTCAAAATCATAACCATACTTGACATGTGAAAATTCAACTTTTTTTTTTTTTTTTATAATGAATAGTGATTTCGTTCACTGTTCATCATGAATAGCACGTCGTTTTACTGTTCACGTGAATAGTGATTTTTTTTTTTTTTTAAAGAAATAAAATTTCAAAAATCTACAGAATCGTTTTTAAAACTCTTTTCTCTGATACCAACTGTGACGACCCGAATTCTCGACTATTCGAGTGCCACTAAAAGTGACTCATATCATATTATCGAGACTTAAAAATAGTAATGTAAAATTATTCAAAAGAATAATTAGAATCCCATAATTTTATTTGTGAATAAAAATAGAACATAATTTTCTTACATAAAGTTCAACATAATTATCTCATCAATAAAATATAAGGTATTTTACTTTTCATAAAAACATACTTACTTTTCATAAAAACATAAGATATACTTACCTTTTAAAAGATTAAAATGAAGTGTAGTAGTAAATGGACCAAAACTTTCTTGACCACCTTGAATTTCTCTTACTTGTGGATTTTGTCAAGAGATTGGAAATAAGTGTATATGTGTAGAGTTGTGTGTAAAAGAGATGGGTTTAAATAGATGTATAAAGTTGGCATATTGTAAACATAATCATTCAATTCTATTAATTTTAACACATCCTTTTCTTAAAGTAAAGCACCATTCATATACTTTTCCATATTTATACAAATATTATGCTCTTCATGATTACATATAATGGAATCTTATCAACCATTCATATACTTTTCCATATTTATACAAATATTATGCTCTTCATGATTACATATAATGGAGTCTATAATTCATTCATATACTTTTCCATATTTATACAAATATTATGCTCTTCATGATTACATATAATGGAGTATATAATTCATTCATATACTTTTCCATATTTATACAAATATTATGCTCTTCATGATTACATATAATGGAGTATATAATTCATTCATATACTTTTCCATATTTATTAAATTAAGATTCTCATAATTATTATATATAATGGAACCTCTCATGCTTGCATATATTTTCTTAATTTCAATAATAAAAATAATTTTTGTATAAATAAATATTGGGATAACATTGAATTAAGTACTTGGACTTAATATACTTTAAATCAAGAGAATGGAGATATTTTTAGAAATTCGGAATTTAATTTAAAATCGAACGATCTCGATTATTTCTTGACTTGGCTATACGAATACGTCGTGGCGTTAACTTAATAAAAATGGGTGAAATAGTAGCGACACGATTTTCTATTAAAATAATTATTAATCGCGTAAAAATTCTTGGTCGCTACAAGAACCGACGCCAATAGAAGCACACCTTAAGGGCGTCGGTTCTTACCTAAGAACCGACTCCTTTTATCAATAGGCGTCGGTTCTTTTAAAGAACCGACGCCTATACGTAAAATATATTTTCGCGTGCGCCTCCTATTTCCACTCATTTTTCCCCCGGTTTTCATCTCCATTCCAGCGCCTCCCACCATTTCACTCATTTTTCCCCTTGTTTTCATCTCCATTCCAGCCATCCCCTCAGTTTAGCTCCCAGGTTTCATCTCCATTCAAGCCCTAATTATATTATTTACACCTCTCATCACAATTTTGGAGACCCGCCGCCTCGTCTAGATCTCAGCCGCGCCCTCACCTCATTGCTGGCAGCCGCACATACCGTCACCACCTTGGTCACGCCACCAACGCCTGGGACACGTCGCTACCACCTGGGTTGGGTCACAATCACCGGCCGGTAAGACCCACTTTAAGAAGCTTTGATTTAGAGCAAAAGGGTGAGCCTTATTCTTGTTGCAAGATAAAACTAAAAGTTTCTACTACACTACCTTATTCTTGTTGCCTGTAAATCTTTTCTGTTGAAGGAAAAAATGTCTGAAAGTGTAATGATCAACATGTTTTCCTTAATTACCATATAATAAATACGTTCAATAATTTTCTATTTAAAATCATGGTTGCAATTTGTTAGTTACAAAATCTAAATATTCCTTAATATTGATGTAATGAATTCATAGATGAAATAAAATCCATCATTTTCAAATAAAAAGTAAGAAAACATTAGTAGAATAGATAATAATCATTTCAAAATGAATTTATAAATAATCTTTAATTTAATTTTACAGATGAAATCAGAATTTAACACAATTCATATTCTGCCAAGTAGTAAAGTTTGTGCAAAATTCATATACTAGACAAATTGATTGATTTATGAACTATGATTAACTTGCAACTCATGCAGATATAACTTAATTTAAGGCCACATGAAGCAATTTTATTCCTTGAAATGTTAAGTTCTCGAGTTTTTCTTAAGATTAATGCCTATGTTTTTCAAAATTTTGGTTTTTGCACTTGTCCACCCTGTCTGTATTTGAGTATTTCCCCTTCCTACTCTTGGTTTATTTATTATTATTATTATTATTATTATTATTATTATTATTATTTTTATTTCTTAGTTAGCATTGTTATTTCTTAATTGTCATTGTCCAAACAATGTCATTTTGGCAATATAAAGTAGTCTAAAGTAGTATGAACATTATTGATTTTTGATGTTGGGAATTTATTTTAGTTAATTTTTTAAGTATGTGTGATATGGAAATTATAATTTTTGCTATAGAGGTTGAAGTGCACATTGCATTTTACTGTGTGTAGATTCATTGCAAATGTTTTCCTGTACCCCCAAAAACAGTAGACCAGTATGGAAAATATGTTTAACATTCTTGAAATTGTGCTCTTTGACCTTTGAACTGAATCTATGACTGAGATTTGAAAAGTTGTAAATAATAGGTTGTATTTAATCTTGGAGAATATTTATAGACGTGGAGAGATATGCTTCCATAATTAGTATTTGGAAGAACCAAAAATAAATAAAAAGTAAGAACGCGTTTAAAATTCTTTAGGTGAATAACCAAAACCTAGTCCCCCCCACCCTCATTTCTCCAATTTTTGTCCTATCTAATGTTATTTTATTGAGCTAAGCTGTAAAGAACACTGAAGAAATGTTGTGAATATGTTGAAATTAAATATTTTAGTTTCATTGTGGCATTTTGATTCCCCCTACAGGTTGGTCAAGTCCAATTTATAGGGGAGATTCTGCCTAAATTTTCGTAAAATTTATAAATAATAAGTTAAGGTGATTTCATTCGTTTTAACACATGGTGAATATCTTGATATATGTGTTATTAGATATGGATCGGAGTTGGATGTATGAGAGACGTAATACACATGAATATGTGAAAGGAGTTGAAGAGTTTATGAAATGTGCCGAGGAAAACAAAATAAAAGAAGGTGAAGAAATGCTTTTGTGTCCTTGTTGTGATTGTAAGAATCTGAGAAAGTTCCGTAGCTCTGAGCAAGTCAAGAGTCATTTGATTCGTCTTGGGTTTAAGGAAGGTTATGCACTGTGGATATGGCACGGTGAAAGTATACTTCCTAGGACGAGTACCGACGATGATAAGGGTGATCAAGAGGAGAATAATGTGGACAATGATCAGAATGATGTGAATAGTGATTGGATAGATGAAATGACGTGTGACATACAAGATGATTTCATTGAAAAGTCTGATCATATTTTCGATAGCTTGTTTAATGATTGTGAACAACCTTTATTTTCTGGTTGTAAGAAATTCACAAAATTATCTGCTGTGTTTAAGTTGTATAACTTGAAAGCGAAGAATAGGTGGAGTGATAGGAGTTTCACGAATTTATTGGAACTTTTACGAGATATGCTTCCGGAGGATAACGATCTTTCTAGTTCAATTTATGAGACAAAGAAAATGTTGTGCCCGATGGGTATGGAGATCGAGAGGATACACACATGTCCAAATGATTGTGTATTGTATCGGAAAGAGTATAAGGACTTGAACCTGTGTCCAAAGTGTGGAGCATCGAGGTATAAGCGAAAGGAAGGCAATGTTAATTGCGAGGATAAGAAAGGCTCTCCGGTAAAGGTGTTATGGTACCTACCTGTAATACCAAGATTTAAACGCTTATTTTCCAATGCAAAGGATGCGAAGAACATGCGTTGGCATGCCGATGGGAGGAAAGAAGATGGAAAGCTAAGACACCCGGCCGATTCTCCTCAATGGAGGACCATTAATAGGATGTTCCCCGATTTTGGTGGAGAAGATAGGAATCTTAGGCTTGGACTATGTACAGATGGGATGAACCCGCACGGTAATATGAGTAGTCGACATAGCACTTGGCCGGTTCTCTTGGTGAATTACAATTGATAAGTGTGATATTTACGTTTATTTTATGCACTTATATCCTTGAATAAGTCATAATGGGGTTCTATCTAAGTATTATTAATGGATGTTGTGTTTCATGTTGTATAGGATTGATGAGATCCCGGTCGGGGAATCTCGTCGAACACGCGGAATAACGATATTTAAAACCCTAGGATAGATCTAGATCAGATCGACACAAGACAAACAACGAAAAATAAGGATAGAACGACGGTAAAGCCTTGACCCGACAATCACGACGCAATTTATGGCGATGCGGATTGAAGAACCAAGATTGGTGAACGCCACAAGGACTTGTCAATTTCCTTGATAAGTATCGAATTTGGAAACGCCACAAATATTCTTGCGAATATTTGATAAGTTTGCTGAAAGAACGCCACAAAGATCGGATCTTTGATAAGTTCAAAAAAAAGGGAATAAACTCAACCTCTCAATTTTGGAG
The DNA here is from genome assembly GCA_963555705.1 of Ligustrum vulgare. NCBI lineage: Eukaryota > Viridiplantae > Streptophyta > Magnoliopsida > Lamiales > Oleaceae > Ligustrum > Ligustrum vulgare. The sequence goes on from OY743180.1 coordinate 3,662,941, forward strand.
AATCCTCTCACAAATTTTATTAATCAACTCAAAATTTGTCTAATGTTTTCAATGATGAAAAGAAATATAAATAAGCAAGAAAACCTAGCATCTAATTACTCAAAATAGAATCCTAATTATACTAAAATTCTTAAATAGGAAAATAACCTAAAATAATAAAAGGAAACAAAATAATTGAAATTTCCCGGAAAATCTGGCGCAGCTTGTTTACGGCCGTGACAAAATCTCTTACGGCCGTAAAGGTCTTTCTGTTTAAATTTGTGATATTGGTTACGGCCGTGACGAAACTCTTACGGCCGTGAAATTCCTTCGGTTTGCATGTTACGGCCGTAAGATTGGGCTTTACGGCCGTGAGACATTTTCTGCTGAAATTCTGCATTTTCCTTCGATAGTTGATTACGGCCGTGACAATAGCTTTTACGGTCGTGATTATATGATTTACGGCCGTGAATGATTTCCCTTACGTCCGTAAGGCCTTTTCTGCATAAACAATTTCGTGCACTCGGCTCGGCTTGATTCTTTCGTCTTCTCGGTTCGATTCCAACATGGAACTTGCTCCGTTTTCCATGTAGATCACCGTCATACTGCCGATGTCTCGATTTCGCCCTTCGATGCCTGGTTCGGATCACATCATACTCCCTCTCTTGAAAAGGATTCGACCTCGAATCCATTTTTGGTCGGCTTTTCAAATTCCTCCTGCTTTCCTGGGCTCGATGATTATTTTTAAGCGTCATGCAGTCCTTTAGACTCTTGGGCTGCTTATTTTGGCCAATAACTTTCTTTCCCGCTTTACGTTCATGTTTTGATTTATGTCCCTGCAAAACAGCTTTAGTAGAACTGGGGAGGGATGTGTTAGGAAATGCAAATAAACTCATTTTTGTGGTGGACTCTCTTTTCTTTTTCTTTTCACTCTCAAGCTCACCTTTTTCTGAGGTCGTGGCCTCAACTCTCTTGTTTTCAATTTTCACACCCTCTCCTTTTTCTGAGGTCGTGGCCTCAACGCTCTTATTTTTCCCCTCGAACTCGCGCTTTATTTTCAATTGGTCATTTTGAGCTTCTTTTGGAGATAACGGAACAAGTGTAAATTTCTTCCCACCCTTCACAAATGAATATTGATTCTTAAACCCATCATGCACTACCCTCCTGTCATGTTGCCAGGGTCGCCCCAACAATATATGACCAACATGCATAGGCACCACGTCACAGACCACCTCATCCTTATAACCCCCGATGGCAAAATTGACCCTAGCCTGCTTATTTACCTTAATTTCCCCTGACTCGGTCAGCCATTGCAATTTATAAGGGTTTGGATGTTTCATCAAGCTTAAGCCCAATTTATTAATCAACATTGTACTAACCACATTAGTACAACTTCCCCCGTCAATCACCATACCACAAGCCTTTTTGCCCACCAAGCACCTAGTATGAAAAAGATTATCCCTTTGCTCACCAATTTCATCCACCCTAGCCCTAGCACTAAGGACACGCCGATTAACAAGTGATTCTTTTTCAGGATAGGTCAATCCTTCCTCATCACTACTACTAGCTCCAACATCCATTAACTTAGGCATTCCCTTAAATTCATCCTCGGAACTAATTTCACCATTATCACGTAAGATCATTAGTTTCCTATTTGGACACTGGGATGCTATATGACCCATACCCAAGCACTTAAAACATTTAATATTTCTATCCTGAGTAGTTTGAGATTCAGAAATATTTTTACCTTTCGTCGTAGGCTCCTCCTTTTCTTTCGGCTTATGTTCAACGTTGGATTCCTGCTTCGGTTGTGATGTAGGATAAGAGGGTGAGTGTCTTGCTGCCCCCTTTCGCCTTAGCTGTCTTTCCACCTTCATGGCCATGTGCACCATGTCCTCTAACTCCACGTAATGTTGCAGCTCAATGACATTGGCTATATCTCTATTTAGCCCACTTAAAAACCTAGCCATCGTAGCTTCCCGATCCTCCACCACATTAGCCCTAATCATCGCTACCTCCATATCCTTGTGATAATCCTCTACACTCCTCGATCCCTGAGTCATACCCTGTAGCCTATGGTAAATATCCCTATAATAATGAGTCGGCACAAACCGCTTCCTCATTATAGTTTTTAATTCACCCCAAGTCTCCACCGGCTCCTCAAGGTTCCTCCTCCTACCCGTCACTAATTGATCCCACCAAATATTTGCGTAATCGGTGAATTCAATCACGGCTAATTTGACCTTCTTCTTCTCCGAATAATTATTACAATCAAAAATCCGTTCGACCTTTGTCTCCCAATCCAAGTACGCCTCCGGATCACTCCTACCCTGGAACGATGGTAATTTCACTTTAATTTTTCCAAGGTCGTCATCAACAACATCTCTACCCCCACGATGCCTCCTAGCATCACGACGCTCCCTATCATGCCTCCTTTCATTCCTATCTCCTCTATCCCTCCTTCGTATACTACCTAAAGATATACTGCCACTTTCACTGCCCATGTATTCATTATCCACACCAACCTCACGTCTATTACCTCTCCTAACCCGAGAACCATCATGAGACTGATCCCGAGGTCTCTGTCACGCTCTGCACCTCTATTCTCCATCTGTGCCATAAATCTCTCAAATTGTGCCCTTATTGCTGCAATATCACCATTACCCTGTTCATCCTTTCTATTCACGCCCCTGGGCTGTTTCCTGTCTCCAACAGAAGATGAAGATGTAGAAGCCTCTCTATCAGACATTTTTAAAACACGAACAAGGAAATTCGGAATATTTGGGGAATATTTGGGAATTTTCGGATTTTTTTTAATCTGCCAGAAAATTGGACTACGAGTATGGCAGAAAAAACGGAATTGGATTTGGACGAAAAACGAACAAGAAAAATACTTTTGAATTTTTGGGACTGACTCTTATGGATCAAACTGGAAAAATATATGACTGACACGAAGAACGCGAAGAACGAAAAAAAATCAAGAACGCAAGAATCTGAAATAGATCCAAGCTCTGATACCAGATGACGAGATCACGGTCCGGGAATCTCGTCGAACACGCGGAATAACGATATTTAAAACCCTAGGATAGATTTAGATCAGATCGACATAAGACAAACAGCGAAAAATAAGGATAGAACGACGGTAAAGCCTTGACCCGACAATCACGACGCAATTTATGGCGATGCGGATTGAAGAACCAAGATTGGTGAACGCCACAAGGACTTGTCAATTTCCTTGATAAGTATCGAATTTGGAAACGCCACAAATATTCTTGCGAATATTTGATAAGTTTGCTGAAAGAACGCCACAAAGATCGGATCTTTGATAAGTTCAAGAAAAAGGGAATAAACTCAACCTCTCAATTTTGGAGAATCCTCTCACAAATTTTATTAATCAACTCAAAATTTGTCTAATGTTTTCAATGATGAAAAGAAATATAAATAAGCAAGAAAACCTAGCATCTAATTACTCAAAATAGAATCCTAATTATACTAAAATTCTAAAATAGGAAAATAACCTAAAATAATAAAAGGAAACAAAATAATTGAAATTTCCCGGAAAATCTGGCGCAGCTTGTTTACGGCCGTAACAAAATCTCTTACGGCCGTAAAGGTCTTTCTGTTTAAATTTGTGATATTGGTTACGGCCGTGACGAAACTCTTACGGCCGTGAAATTCCTTCGGTTTGCATGTTACGGCCGTAAGATTGGGCTTTACGGCCGTGAGACCTTTTCTGCTGAAATTCTGCCTTTTCCTTCGATAGTTGATTACGGCCGTGACAATAGCTTTTACGGCCGTGATTATATGATTTATGGCCGTGAATGATTTCCTTACGTCCGTAAGGCCTTTTCTGCATAAACAATTTCGTGCACTCGGCTCGGCTTGATTCTTTCGTCTTCTCGGTTCGATTCCAACATGGAACTTGCTCCGTTTTCCATGTAGATCACCGTCATACTGCCGATGTCTCGATTTCGCCCTTCGATGCCTGGTCCAGATCACATCAAGGATCCTAAAAGAGGAGAAAAGAAGAAAAAAGGACCAAAATGCACAAAAAACTGAAGTTTGGGGACTTAGGTGCAATTAGATTTACGGCCGCAAGAAAAATCTTCACGGCCGTAAGCGCATGTGAAACAGGAAAAAAAAATAAGCAGAAAATATGTTACGGCCGTAAGACATATTCATTACGGCCGTAAACCTCAAAAGAAGAAAATCAGCAGAACCCAAATTACGGTCGTAAATAAGAAGTTACGACCGTAACTTCAAATTGCGAAAAATGTACAGAAACTCCTTTACGGCCGTAGCTATTCAAGTCAAAAATTTTCATATTTCAATTCTTTCCATAATTTTGGATTTCTTGGTCCCAAAGCTAGGGCACGAAATTGAGGCTATAAAAAGGGAATTTCATGACAAGAAAAAGGGGATTATTATTACTTGAAAAGAGGCGCGGCTTGCTTGAAAATTTGGAAGAAGAATTCAGAAATTCGAGAAGGTGAATCAAGACAGAAAATTCTAGAATTCTTCATGACTATGCTCGGCTAAGCTTCCATACCTAGTTCGAAGGGGAAGTTGTATTTTATATCAATTTGTTTTATTGCTTTTCCAAACTAGTAACGTAGTTCTAAGTTCTTTACTTTGATTTGTTGGATTCTTATGCGTTTTTAATTCAATCAATGCAATTCTTTATTTGATTAAGGCCTTATCATTTAATTTGTTGTATTGAGATTTGCTATTTTGAATGATTGGATCCGTAATTGTCTTTTTATTCAAATCATAGTAGCAATTGGAAATTTAATATTTTCATAAAGAATTTCAACTTGGGTTAATTGTCACGAGCTTGTGTGATTGATAATCTAATTCACCCTAATTCTTGTTAACCAATACATAGTTGTTGTCTTAAATCTAAAGAGCTTGTTTTAGGTTATTCAATGGCTAATGTTTGATTAGAAAGCTTATTCTAATTAAATACAATTAAGGAAGAATAGGAATAGTTAGAGCTTATTAACTATTTACGGGTGATAAATCAAATAGGGAATTTGAACACGCGTTACTTGGAAAGCGAGAACATTGCGATAGAATACAACTGAACCTGAGAACTAGGGTTTGCAAATAATTGACTTCTATTTTATCTAATTTACGTTTTTATTTTATTTTCACGTTATTTCCAATATTTGAACTCGAAAGCCCCCCATCTATTCTAATTGACAAGCACTACTTTAGTTCCCTTTCCTCGTGGGATCGACTCTTACTTTCGAGGCTACAATCAAATCTGATAATTTGCGAGTAAGATATTTAATTATTATTTTGGTGCATTGCGACACGCATCAAATTTTTGGCGCCGTTGCCGGGGAACGGTTAACCAATTTAGTGTTTAATCAATTAGTATTTTATTTTTCTGCATTTATTTTTTTTATTTTATTATTATTTTATTTTCTATTTTATTTTCACTTTAATTTTTCAAATTTTTTTTTTTTTTTATTTGTGCTTCCTTACTTATATGCTTAAAACTCGGTCAACTAATTGTGAAAGTTTTGACCTTGACCCAGAAATTGAGAGGACTTTTCGACAGCAAAGAAGAGCATCGCGACAAATGGCAGCTAACAACAGGACTCTTAAGCAACTGGCTACCCCCGATGTGGCTCAGCAGCCATTATGCATTACTTTTCCAACGGTGGAAGAAGGAAAAACTTTCGAGCTTAAATCTGGGCTCATCCACTTATTACCAACTTCTCGAGGGAACCCCGGCGAAGATCCGTATAGACACTTAAAGGAGTTCCATGTGGTTTGCGACAGTATGAGGCCCACGGGCATTAACGAGGAACAAATAAAAATGAGAGCCTCCCCATTCTCATTGAAGGATGCCGCCACTGACTGGCTCTATTGTCTACCATCGGGAACATTTACTACTTGGAGTGACATGAAAAGGCTCTTCTTGGAAAAATACTTTCCTGCATCGAGGGCTGGTACCATCCGAAAAGAAATATGTGGGGTGCGTCAGAACAACAATGAAACGTTATATGAGTATTGGGAGTGTTTCAAAAAGCTCATCTCCAGCTGCCCCCATCATCAGATCAGCGAGCAACTTTTGGTGCAATATTTCTATGAAGGTCTAGCACCAATGGTCAGAAGTATGATAGACGCCGCAAGCGGAGGTGCGCTAATGGACAAGACACCAGAGCAAGCACGGGCTTTAATATCTAACATGGCGAAAAATACTTAGCAATTCAACTCGAGTAGGGAGTCCCAAGTCCGCCGAGTAAACGAGGTAAGTAGTTCTAATATTGAAGGTCAATTATATGAACTAACAAGTCTTGTTAAGCAACTTGCTGTAGGGAATTCGAAACAAGCCAAGGCCTGTGGGATTTGTTCGAACTTTGGACATCCAACGGATACATGTCCGGTACTGCAAGAAGAAAACAATGAACAGGTAAATGCTGCTGGAGGTTTCCCTTTCCAAAGGCAGCAATACAACCCATACTCGAACACGTACAACCCCGGGTGGAGAGATCACCCCAACCTGAGCTACGGAAATAACAAACCCCCGGGTTTTACTTCAAACAAGCCACAAGGACAATTCCAGCAGCAAGGGACTTTCCAACCACAGGGGCAATATCAACAAAAATCCCAAAATTCAGGTATGTCTCTTGAGGATATGGTTAAGACATTGGAAACTAACACGATGCAATTCCAACAGGATACCAAGTCAAGCATACAAAACCTGGAAAATCAAATGAGCCAAATGACCACTGCCATAAATAGGTTGGAATCACAATCCGGAGGTAAATTGCCATCTCAACCCGAGATAAATCCTAAAAATGTGAGTGCCATAACTCTCCGAAGTGGAAAAGAAATTGAGGGTCCGCAATTGGAACCGGCTGCACCCGAAATGGAAGGAGTCGGGAAAAGAAACGACGCTTCGCAAAACCCTGAGGTAAAAATTGACTCCCATTTAAATGTTAAACTAACACCTCCACCTTTTCCTAGCAGGTTAGCAAAGATGAACAAGGAAAGCAAAGAAAAAGAGATGTTGGAGATGTTCAGAAAGGTTGAAATCAATATCCCGCTACTAGAGGCCATCAAGCAAGTCCCCCGGTATGCAAAATTTTTAAAGGATTTATGCACTAGCAAACGGAAACTGGTGGGAAACGAGAAGGTAAGAATGGGGGAAAGCGTTTCGGCCTTATTTCAAAGGAAATTGCCTCAAAAGGGTAAAGATCCCGGTATGTTCATTATGCCATGTCAAATAGGTAACACCAAGGTAAATCATGCACTAATAGATTTAGGAGCATCCATTAATGTAATGCCTAGATCCACTTACATTGCATTAAATCTTACCAAAATGACTAAAACAGATGTTATCATCCAACTAGCTGACCGTTCCAATGCATATCCAGACGGGGTAGTTGAGGACGTTTTAGTGCAAGTAGGGGGGTTGGTGTTTCTGGAAGACTTTTACATATTAGATATGAATAATGATCACTCCCCTAATTCTACCCCTATACTGTTAGGAAGACCATTTTTGTGGACCTCCCAAACCATTATTGATGTAAGAAAAGGGGTGTTGACCATGGAATTCAATGGGGAAGTAGTGCAATTTAATATCTACGACGCCATGAAACACCCAAATGATGTATGTGCTGTTTATTCTATTAATGACATTACTCCTGCTATGCAGAAAATTTTCAAGTTAAATTGCAGGGACGAGCTAGAAACAGCTATCGTGGAGTCGCTAAGGCAAGATGATGACAGGGACGTGGGTATAAGCAAGGAATTACAGGGTGGAATTACTGCACTTGATTCACTGGGACCTACACCACGCAGGTACACCTTAAAAACAATTCAACTGACAGACTATCCTAACAAATTGCTACCTTCTATCTTGCAGGCCCCAGTGGTGGAAATGAAATCTCTCCCCGCCCATCTGAAATATGTGTTTCTTGGTGATGAAGAATCTCTTCCCGTAATTGTTTCATCCAACCTCACCAATCTGGAAGAAGACAAACTTGTTCGGGTCCTTCGGGAGCACAAGGAGGCGATTGGTTGGACCATCACGGATATCAAAGGAATCAGCCCGTCAATCTGCATGCATCGAATATTGCTTGAGGAAGGAGCTCAACCATCGAGACAAGCCCAGCGAAGGCTAAATCCGGCAATGATGGACGTGGTGAAGAAAGAAATTTTGAAACTGTTAGGAGCAGGGATGATTTACCCAATCTCAGACAGCAAGTAGATCAGTCCAGTCCAAGTGGTGCCAAAGAAATCCGGGGTAACGGTGGTAGAAAACAAAGATGGAGAACTTGTACCAACTAGGGTCCAGACTGGTTATCGAGTATGCATCGACTACAGGAAGGTAAACGCTGACACTCGAAAAGACCATTTTCCCCTTCCCTTCATAGATCAAATGTTAGAGAAATTAGTTGGTCATTCCCATTATTGTTTTTTAGATGGTTTCTCAGGATATTTTCAGATTGCCATAACTCCAGAAGATCAGGAGAAAACCACTTTTACTTGTCCATTTGGCACGTTTGCATATAGACGCATGCCCTTCGGTTTGTGTAATGCTCCTGCAACGTTTCAACGTTGTATGATGAGCATTTTTTCTGAATACATAGGGCATATTATAGAAGTGTTTATGGACGATTTTAGTGTGTGGGGTGATTCATTTGATGCATGCCTGGATAATCTCTCATTAATTTTGAAACGTTGCATTGACACTAACTTAGTCTTAAATTGGGAAAAATGCCATTTTATGGTAGATAAGGGAATTGTGCTAGGACATGTAGTGTCGGAAAAGGGAATAGAAGTTGATAAGGCTAAGGTAGACATCATATCTGCATTACCTTACCCCGCCAATGTGCGGGATATACGATCTTTTCTTGGGCATGCAGGGTTCTATCGCAGGTTCATCAAGGATTTTTCCAAAATTGCATCACCATTGTGCAATTTGTTGCAAAATGATGTTCCATTTAATTTCACCGAGCTATGCAAAAAGGCCTTTGACCAACTAAAGGAGCGGCTAACTACACCCTCGATCATTCAACCGCCAAACTGGGATCTTCCATTTGAAATAATGTGTGATGCCAGCGACTATGCAGTGGGAGCAGTTCTAGGACAACGGGTTGGGAGAGCGGCCCATGTGATTTACTATGCCTCCCGAACCCTGAATCAGGCTCAAGCCAACTATACCACTACTGAAAAGGAACTTCTATCTGTGGTATTTGCTTTAGAAAAATTTCGTCCTTATTTATTGGGTACTAAAGTGATTATTTTTACAGATCATGCAGCTTTACGACACTTATTTGTAAAAAAGGATGCGAAGCCTAGAATCATCCGCTGCATACTTTTATTACAGGAATTTGACTTGGAAATCAAAGATAAGGCGGGGTCTGAAAATGTAGTTGCCGACCATCTTAGCCGGGTAGTAAAACCCGAGGACGACCTACCTCTGCGTGAAACCTTCCCAGATGAGGGTTTATTTGCCATCGAAGCAAATCCCCCACGGTATGCTGATTTGGTAAATTACATGACTGCTAAACTAATTCCTACTGGTTTTTCGCAGGCACAAAAGCATAAGATGAGGAGCGACGCTAAATATTACATTTGGGATGACCCGTACCTGTGGAAGAGATGCCCCGACCAAATCATTAGAACGTGCGTGCCGGAATCAGAACATCAATCCATCCTCACCTTTTGTCATTCATACGCATGCAGTGGACATTTTGGACCTAGAAGGACGGCGCAAAAGGTATTGGAGAGTGGGTTCTTTTGGCCGACCCTTTTCAAGGATGCGTACATTTTTTGTAAGTCTTGCGATAATTGCCAAAGAACAGGTAACTTATCCCAACGAGATCAAATGCCTCAAAACCCCATTATTGTATGTGAGATTTTTGACGTTTGGGGCATTGATTTCATGGGACCCTTTCCCCCGTCGTTTGGTTGTAATTACATCCTTTTAGCTGTCGATTATGTTTCAAAATGGGTGGAGGCAAAGGCCACCTATACTAATGACGCTAAAGTGATTGCAGATTTTGTAAAAACTGTCATTTTTAGCAGGTTTGGAATACCCCGAGCTATGATCAGTGACAGAGGGACGCATTTTTGCAACCGAACCATTGAAGTCTTGTTACAGAAATATGGAGTGATGCACTGGGTATCAACCGCGTATCACCCCCAAACTAGCGGACAGGCAGAAATTTCCAATCGGGAGGTGAAGTCCATCCAAGAGAAAACAATTCGACCGGACCGGAAGGATTGGAGCATTCGACTCGATGATGCTTTATGGGCCTACAGAACCGCTTACAAAACACCAATTGGTATGTCTCCATACCGATTGGTATTTGGGAAACCATGCCACCTGCCGGTGGAACTCGAGCATAAAGCTTATTGGGCCATCAAGCAATGTAATATGGATTGGGGCGCGGTAGGAGATCATAGGAAGCTCCAATTGCAGGAATTGGACGAAATACGGAATGAGGCTTATGAAAATGCAATGATCTATAAAGATCGAACTAAAGCATTCCACGATCAACGCATTTCTCGAAAGAGCTTTTGTGAGGGTCAGAAAGTGCTACTGTTTCAATCCCGGCTCAAATTACACCCAGGTAAGCTTCGTTCTCGTTGGGTAGGTCCATTTGTTGTTACTAATGTATCTCCCCATGGTGCAGTTGATATTAGGAGCTTGCGCACGGATAAACAATTCAAGGTCAATGGGCACCATCTCAAGCTGTATTATGAGGGATTCCAAACTGAGAACTTGGAGGTGATTGCACTGGAAAACGCCAACAAAGGGCAATAGTCCCGCACGGACTCAGTCGAGCCAACGACAGTAAACAAAGGCGCTGCTCGGGAGGCAACCCGAGAGGAGAGTTCTTATTATCTCTTCAAATTTTTATTTTCGTATTTTCATTTTTGGTTAGGTTTAGTCTACTTAGTCAGTTCAAAAAAAAAAAAAAAAAAATATAGCAGAGACCACCTTCCGGCCGTAATGCATAAGATTACGGCCGTAATTATTTTCTTGACATTTTTTTCAGAGGGGACATTACGGCCGTAATTGATTTTTTTTCAAAAGTTTCAGAGGCCTGGTTACGGCCGTAAAACACCTCGTTACGGCCGTAAAACCAGCGGTTTCAATTTTTATAAAACAGGAAACAATACAACGCATCCTCCATCTCACCCAATTCATTCCATTTCTACCTTAATCTTCCCTTCATCTCGCGCATTTTCCTCCAATCCACAATCATATTTTCAAAGATTCTCCTTTTCTTTTCACGCATCACTCCCATTTCTTCTTCGCAAGATTTTACGGTATGGTTTCTTCACTTTATCTTTTTTCCTTTTGGCATAAGTAATGTCTCTATATACATGGGTGTCGTGGTTTTCGTTTTTTTCTCAATTGTTTGATTGTGCATTGTTGAATGTGTTGTGATTGGGCATTTAGTTTTCTTATATTTTTCACCATTTGCTTCTACTATTCGGTTGCACACCAAGTGTTTGATATAATTCCTAGGAGAATTTCAAGTGTTTATTTGCCTCAAGTTTCAACTCAAACCGCCCTATTATGCTAGTATGGGTGTACTGTCGTCATGTAGGAATGCAATTGTAGGGAAGTGTGGTGGTTGGTCTTGATACTTTCATAGGACATATTGCATAATCCTCTTTCCCTTCTATATATCTATTTATGGTTCATTTGGTTATGAGTTCCACCTTTTATCTTTGCATTCGCCTAAGTTGTGACCCCGCATCGTCGTTTTGGTTTGTCATATTGGATAGTGTCTCATGAAGTTGACAAATATAGCGTGACCTTGCACTTGATGTGTGCCATCTACCAAACACATGTTAGGATCCTTGTACTTATGCCATTTTCAGATGTGAGATATGGGAGCTTCTACAATTATTTATACACCTCTTCCCACGACTTGGTTCCTCCCATAACTTGCTTGTGTGTACATAATGCCTTCCGTGTCAGCATTGAATTTCAAATTTGGCCTTTACCATCACGCACTGCTTGCTTGCGCACCTTTTCTTTTCCATCCCTATCCATGTTCGACTAATCTCCTCATTTCTTTTTCAGGATTTACTATGGCCCCACCGACTAAGAAAGGGAAGCAAGTGGCGGGGGAATCCTCATCTGAGCCCCGCCAGGAGAAGAGCCAGTCTAAGCTATGCATAAAGGAGCGGCTATTCCTCCCGGAAGACTTTCAGGAATGGAGGATCGCTGACACCATCATTGCCCCGTGAAGATTTTGGGCCCGCTTCGTTGAATTCGGATGGGTCAAATTCGTGAGTGATCTACCGTTTGGGAACCCCCCGATGGTGTACAAATTCTACACCCAGTTCAACAAAGAAATTGGCGACGAGGGTTTCCTTGACTATCACCACACTAGAGTTGCGGGGAAGAGAATCAAATTTGATAAGGACGTGGTGGAACACCACTTGGGGTTAAATAGCACTGGATCTGTCCCCATGACATCGAATACGGGTGTTTTCTTTCTGACCAAGAGGTGCTCCGTTGGGCTCTGAAGCCTGAACTCCATGACTCCCTGAATATCATCCTTCCGCACTACAAGAATCGGGATCTACAGTGGGACGCCTGGTACCTGCACCAGTGGGGGTCGGGAGTCTCTTCCCATCCACTAGCCTCACTACAGTTTCTATTCGCTACCTCCGGGTCTACTATGCCATCACCATGGGGATCAAATTTTACTTGGGGCAGCACATCTTTGATACAATATCCACATACGCCAGCTTGATACCGCAGAAGCGAGGCATGCCGTTCCCATGTTTAATCACCGCCTTATGCCGGGCTCAAAGAGTTCCCGCTACAGTAAGTGACGACACCTTGGGGCATGGGAATCGCCTCACGAAGGCGAGTTTGGAGAATGCTCGCAGGCAGATCATCGCGAAGCAAGGTCACGGAAATGATGAATCAGGGGACTCCGATGATGATCAGGGCGCCGAGGAGACCGGAGAACGGGAAGCGCCACAACAGCCAAATGCTCCTACCCCTTTTGAGCTTCAGATGCTAGGCATGATGCAAGCCTTCCAAACCCAGCTGAATGCTATGCAAGAAGATCAACAGCTTCTACTGGAGGAGCAGAGGGCCATTCGGGAACAGACTCGGAAATTGTAGAGAGCTCGAGACGATCAACCTCCACAATAGACCGAGGGAGTTTCTTCTTTTTTTTCCCTTTTATTGCTTTACTTTTCAATGAGGACATTGTATTGTCTAAGTGTGGGGGGGGGGATTAACTTGACTGTAAGCTTATCTAATTTATTTTCTCTCTGTAATCGAATCTTTAAAATTCATTTTGATCTTGTTATCTGCTCTTGCTACCTATCTATGCTACTTAGGTCCTAAACCATACTTTGATAGGAAGCAACCCCACTTTTGGTGCAATTTTTTGAAAAATCATTGCATAATTGGATATAAATTGAGCACATAGAGATCATCTCGTCTAAAACTTCACAAATAGGTTGGAAATGAAAAGTAAAATTGTCAAATATCTACAACCGAGTTAACCCAACCTACAATAGACAGATTACCCTTTCATATATAACCCTGAATGTCCAAATTATTATACCTTTGTAAGTAGTAATGGTTTGAATGCTTTTAACCGTTACCCTCGACCAATGGACTTAGATTGGAATGAAGATCAAGCAATGACCTATAACTCATAATTGGATGGGAGAGACACATGAAAACCATAATTTGTGAGCTTTTGAACCTAAGAGCTGTTTTTGATACTTATAAGCTCGTAATTTTTTGATGTGTGTCCTGCATGGTTGAGTTATGCTTGGATGTGCTTTCTTGTGCATACCGTTGTGGCTTCTTGATTCAAGTGCAAATTATAGCAAAGGCAATAGGTTAAACCAAATGTGACTTGCTAAAAGAGCCTACCTTGCTACATGGACCATTAGAAGCCCGTTTGAGTCTTAGCCCTTCTTTGAATTTTTATGCCACATTACAAGCCACGAATACCCTTTCTTTCGCATTATCTCTGTTTTGAACCCATAGAGAAGGGATTCGCAAGCTTTTGTTGATTGAGGATTGTGCTATGGTTTAAGCCTAATTTAGTGGAAATAGTTATCTTGTGTTGGGCGATGGTTGTGTAATGGACTGAAGTCAGGGGATTGTAATTCTATCTTGTGCCAATTGATGACTGCGTAAAAAAAAAATCGAAAGAGAAAAAGCAATGAAAAGGAAGTTAGTCATGAAAATTAGTAGTTGAGGATGTCAAACACTCAACTTGAGAAAAAAAAAAAAAGAGAAAAGAAGAGAAGATATTCAAGTGTGAATAGAATTGGGTAGTGGGAAACAATAAAGTTCATAGTAAGAGTGAAGGAAGTGATGTTATTTTGAATCGACTTAGTTTGCGAAGTTCCTTCTCGAATCAGCCTAAATATATCTTTTTTCCCTACCTGACCTGAAGCCCCGCTACAACCAAATAAAGACCTTCGCTTTGCACTTGTGTTATTGTTGGCTCCGGTTATGACAGTAAGGCAATCTGTGGTACTGACTTATCCATGCAGAGAGATGAGCGAAAATTCAAACCCTTATACACTTTGTGCGAAGAGAGAAATATCTTGTGAGGGTGTTAACTCCCATTACATATGCTTATGAGTGGTTTGAATTGCTTGGTCTAGGGTTGGTGCTATGAATGTGGTCGGGGATACTGTGTTGACTGAATTCACATCATAATTAACTCGATTTACGCGACTGATTTCCTCTAGAGTTGGGCGAAACTATTTTTCGTATAGTCACTCAATAATGGTTGGGAGGTGAGTGAACACGAGAGGTGCAAGGAAATAAACCATATCGAGCCATGATTGGGATGGAAAATAAAGGGCGTTGCATCTCTAGCACACACTAACACAATCCGATTGAGCAATGAAACATTTTTTCTAAAGAAAAGTGGGTTGCAACCTCAAGTCTCTAAATTTTAATCTATTGTTTGAATCCTATTATTTTCTTTGCAAATCTTTGTTCGAGGACGAACAACGGTTCAAGTGTGGGGAGATTTGATAAGTGTGATATTTACGTTTATTTTATGCACTTATATCCTTGAATAAGTCATAATGGAGTTCTATCTAAGTATTATTAATGCATGTTGTGTTTCATGTTGTATAGGATCCTAAAAGAGGAGAAAAGAAGAAAAAAGGACCAAAATGCACAAAAAACTGAAGTTTGGGGACTTAGGTGCAATTAGATTTACGGTCGCAAGAAAAATCTTTACGGCCGTAAGCGCATGTGAAAAAAAAAAAAAAAGGCAGAAACCACCTTCTGGCCGTAATGCATAAGATTACGGCCGTAATTATTTTCTTGAACATGATAGGCCAATCGGACCCCATAAGAAGAACTTCAATTCTTATATAGGGTCTTTGGTCCGTATTCATGTGGATTTAAATATTAGTGATTGGCAGAAAGTCCCTAAAGGCCTTAAAGACATGATTTGGGAAGATATAAAGGTATTACATCACTTCATACATAGTAACTTAATAATTCATTATATATATATTTTTTTATGGGTATAAATATCGTATATTATTGTTGTATTTCAGAAGCAGTTCAGCATACCCGACGATGAAAGGAAACGAATTATTTTTAGAGTTGCTGGGTCCCGATGGAAAGATTTCAAGAATAAGTTGGTGCATAAGTTCATTAACAATAAGCACCCAAAATACGCATCACCTACTATGCTATATAATTACCTGACCGAAGAAAAATGGGAGCAATTCAAGAAAGAGCGTGAGACTGAGATTTTCAAGGTATATGGCATTATAACTCCTACTCCTGTCTGATGATTCTTAATTTTTTTTTATTATTGAGTTGAAAACTAATGAATGTGATGCTTTATTTTTCAAGGAAAAAAGCAAGAAGGCCAGGGACAGCCAGTTGAACAACGAGCATCCACATTTTTTGGGCTCCGCTGGTTATGCCGGGATGAGGCCACAGTGGCTTTTATCAGACCCACTACTGTCTTCTGCATCTCCATGTGCGTCACTTAGCTCATCCATGTTAAGTGATGATTGCAGCTTAGATTGGATTCGAGCTAGATCAAAGAAGAAAGAAGACGGATCTTATTACATCCCCAACGAGAAAACGAGAGGGGTGTACGGAAAAATTGTAAGCATAGCCTATCATTTTTTCATAATATGATGAAATTTCGCTTAAATACTAATATTTAGTTTTCATTTTTCTTTTTTGAGAATAGATTGAAAAATCTGAGGAAGCAACGCAAGGGACATTTGTCCCAAGGAGACACCACGACATCTTATCGGAAGCTCTTGGTAAGGAGGATCATCCTGGTCGGGTTAGGGGATATGGTGTATACGTCACGGTGAGGGATGTATATGGCAGACCTGATTCGGCCAGCAAACGATCGAGAGGGGTTGTGTCAGTAGATGATATTAAAGATATTATCATGAAGGATTTGGAGGTTGGTATCACCGAACGTGTCAGGAAAGAGTATGCAGCAGAGGTACAGAGTAAGATTGATAGTATGCAGCAGAAATACGAAGCTATCCTTCAGCGCATGGGCTTAAATGTTGATGCCGAAGTGGACATAACTCCACAACCCCGACCACCAACTCCCAGTAGTTGTTACTCAGTTAATCCTGATCCATTTGATAGCCTTCAGGTATTTACTCTTAAAATATTTTGTTTTTCAATATTATTGATTATATTTCAATTGTAAGGGATGTAACATTGAATATTATTGAACAACAGAAACCGATTCCTTGTCGTCTCATTATAAGTTGTAATGGTGAGCATCAAATAGTGGCTAGATGAATGGTTTTTCCATCCGGACCTGAGACTATTGTGCACCATCAACAACTCTTGACAGATCATGTTACAGTGTCGGTTGATGATGTTATACAAGGTGCCGAAGCGTCACTTCTTCCAGTACCATCTCCATACTACACCGTGGTGGGGGAAGCTATTGGAAGTTATCGTCAATGGCCTAAAGATTTTGTAATTTTTGGAGATGTAATAATTTTTATATTTATAAAAAACTTCTTTCGATTTTTAATTACTTTTAAAATTATATTAGAAATGTTATGATGACAAAAACATGTAATTACAGGAAGAGTTGACCAAACAGGCAAAACAAATTGAAAAAAATAAAAAATCCCAGAGTTTTGATATGTCATCTACCAGACGATCACCACTCATTGATGATACAACGTTACAACGTCTGGGTAATGATTGTAAGATGTTACACTCTCTGGTGCTTACACTTCCTGCTGGTACAGACTACATCCAAGTGCCTCTAGACGCAACTGTGTTTCATCACACGGAAGGTGAAAGTTTTTATGTTACGATTGACGACATCACCGACTTGCTCTCAATGAAATGGCTGAATGTATCTATCTTGCAAGTATTCATAATGTAAGATTGCTGAACACGCATTTATATCTTTCATTTAAATTTTCGTTTTTATTTTTTATTCATTGGTTGTTATTTTTAGGTTCCTTCATGGGTTGTGTGAGCAATTTGGTATTCAGTCAATTGGATTTATGTGTCCGTGATCAGATTGCGTCGATCAGAGTTAAAACACATGTAGAAAGTGTTGTGAGTTACATGGCTGAAACAATGAATACACTGAGATCCAAGCAATTTATTTTAGCACCCTACTATCAGGAGTAAGACCATTATTATTATTTATGTATTTCTTTATTTATTTATTTAAAGAATACTTACACGTTTATAATACGTAGGAATCATTGGATGTTGCTTGCAATATGCTGTGAAACCAATACTGTGTACTTCATAGATTCAACACAATCATGTAGATGTAACATAGAAATTAAGCCGTCATTGAATGTGTAAGTAATTATTGCATTTTTCAAACTTTTGTGTTTAGTGCATTCATATAGATAAGTTGGGTTACTTTCATGGAATAATCGTAGAGAGTTTGAGGTGAAATTGATATGTTTGTGTTGTGATTATGATAGTTGTTAGGATAATTTTCAATAAATAGGTCTCTATACAGGTATGTGAGTACTAAGAATCTATATTAACACAGTTTGGTCAGGTTCGAGATTTGAGGAAGCTCTGGTTCTATTAAAATCCAGAAAATTAAAGTTCTTTCAAAATCACCAGAGTCCATTTATCAAGGTATTTTTGAAATAAAACAACAAGAATTTCCACTTAATCTTTTTATAATGTTGATATTGAATTCAATAAAACTTTATATTATGCTTAGTTCCAAGTTAAGATAATTCTTAAAAAAAAAAAAAAAAAAAAAAAATCTTTATCTAGGCTTAGTTCCAAGTTAGGATAATTCTAAAAAAAAAAAATGAAATAAAAAACTCCCAATACGTATTTTTCGTATTTTGAACATTTTTTGTTGAAATACACTTAAAACGCTCAAACCGAGGTTTTGGGCGTTTTGCGTACAATTTAATTTTTTTGTTTTCCAAAATACGTTTTCGAAAATGGTAAAGAGAACGCGTTTTTAGTGTTTTAGAAAATAAAAACAGAAAACGACCTCAAAACAGTAAAGAGAACAGGGCCTAAGGCTTTGTATATAAGAATCAAATCTCTTATACCAATATCTTGGGGCTTGTTTTAAACCATAAAGGTAAATCAGTTTTACTTTTCTTTTCAAATCCTTTAGGCTGGTGCATATAAATAATTTCATCTAATGAACCATATAGAAAAGCAGTTTTAACATCCATTTGTTCTAGTTCTAATTCAAATTGAGCAACTAAAGCAAACAGAATTTTAATTGAAGTAAGTTTAACAACAGGAGAGAAATTTTCATTATAATCATTCCCTTCTTTTTGAGAAAAACCTTTTGCAACTAGCCTAGCTTTGTACCTAGGTTTCACATTTTTAGACTCACTCTCTTTTATTTTGAAAATCCATTTGCAGTCAATTATCCTTTTATTAACAGGTTTATCAACTAAAATCCAAGTACCATTTTTAATCAGAGAATCCATTTCTTCTTGCATTGCTGCAAGCCAAAGTTTAGAATCAGTAACAAATAGCTTCTTCAAATTATTCAGGTTCATTCTGTAAAGGTTCAGAATATGTAAATGCAGAAACAAAATCAGAATTTTCAAACCTAAGAGGAGGCCTGACCTCTTTTCTAGATCTATCTCTAGCAAGTTGATAAGTATCAAGATTGGGTTCAGTTTATGTTTCAGTTTCTGGTTCAGGAAGGATTTCAGTATCTGGAACTGAACTTGTAGACTCTGGTTCATGATTGTTATTACCCAAATGTAGGGGTTGCTCCACTGAAACTGAGTATTAGGAAGATCATTATCATCATTCAAATGGTCTGCACTCAGCTCAGAAGTAAGGAAGTCCTTTTCACTAAGAGGATCATCCAATATTTCATGTTTACAAGGGAAATTTTTTTTGTTAAAAACAACAGACCTACTAATAATGACTTTATAACCTCCCTCTTCCTTTACCCATAGTCTATAACTTGACCCCTTCTCCATAACCCAGAAAAACACATTTTAAAGATCTGGAGTCAAGTTTGGTGTGAGTAGGCAGCACACTAAAAAAATTTCAGTTTTGAAAAATCAGGAAGAGAATTATTTCACACTTGATCAGGTATTTTAAAATCAATGGCACTGCAGTGAGAAAGGTTGATCAGATATGAAGCAGTTTTAATTGCTTCACCCCAGAAAATTTTTGGCAAGTTTGGATCAAGTAGTAGGCACCTTGTTCTTTCTAAAAGAGTCATATTCATCCTTTCAGCAACCCTATTTTGCTATAGAATGTATGCAACAATCCTATTTCTTAGAATACCTAAATTACTACAAAAAGAATCAAAGTCTTGATTACAAAATTCTAGGCCATTGTCAGTCCTAATTATTTTGACCTTCCATCCTTTAAATTTTGAACTAGAGTAATTCAGTTTTTAAACACCCACACAGTAGCATCTTTAGATTTTAGCAGGTGAACCCAAGTTTTTCTAGAATAATTATCAACAATAAGTAGAAATATTTAAAATCAGAAACAGAGTTAACTGGGGCAGGATCCCACAAATCAGCATGCAAATATTCTAATATATTATTAGACTTATGTATGCCTTTACCAAAAGAATTTCTCTTTTGTTTTCCCAAAACACATTTTTCACAAAGGTCAAGTTTATGTACAACATCCTTTAAAAAAACACCATTTTTCTCAAGCAATTTAAGGCCTTTTTCACCTAAGTGTCCTAGTCTTTTATGCCACAGAACAATTGTATCATTTTCAGAAACTGCATTGAAAGAATTGACACACAAAGGATATGTTTTTAGAACATAAATTCCATTTGTTTTGGGAGTGCTGTACAATAAATAATTACCTTGAAAAATACTAAGGTAACATTTATGCAGTCTAATTTCATAAAGTTCAGAATCAAGAACACCAAGAGAAATCAAATTCCTTTTCAAATCAGGCACATACCTAGTATGATTTAGAACAAGTGTCTTGTTATTTTCAAGTTTCAACAAAACTTTACCAGTGCCTTTAATATCACAAGTTAAATTATTTCCAAGTTTCACAGAACCAACACAATCATTACCGAAGTTAGCAAATAAATCCTTTTCAGGATACATATGGAAAGTACAACCAGAATCAAGTATCCATTATTATTTTGAGTCACAGCCTCTGTTTGATTACTATTGCCTGTTTTATTTTGTTTCTTAAAACAGTCATTCACATGGTGTCCAGGTTTGCCATAGTAATAACATAGCCTAGGAGGTCTGTCAATATTATCTTGACGTACAAAATTGTCTTGGCTCCTGAAATTATTTTGGTTTCTATAATTGCCCTGACTTCTAAAATTGTTCTGACCTCTAAAGGAGTTATCTTTGGGCTTATAAAAGCTGGCTTTCTTTTGAAAGTTACCCCTAACAGGTTTTCTATTTGTGTTATTCCAATTCCTTTTGTTGTTAGGAGTATTCCAACTTTTGTTGAAATTGTTCACAGGCTTATTATCCCTAAAAGAATTCATTTTCTTTGAAGTTCCTATAACATTATGGACTTTCTTTTGATTGTTCTTAAATTCTAGTTCTTTATTCTTAAGAGATGTGTGAACTATTTCAGTAGTCGATTTCTGCCCACCATACTCTTAGTCATTTCTAAGATCCTTAAATTTATCATCCATAGCATTTAAAAGGCAGACAAATTTTTGTTTATCAGTCAATTTTTCATCACAGTTTAACAGGCTTTGTGTGATCCTAGCGAACCTATTCATATTATTATCATCTTTGGAGGGATCAAATTTAAAAGAAAAATATTGTTTCCAAATAAAGCATTTATCAGGAAATAAAACAGTATCATATAATTCTTCCAATTTATCCCAGAGTGCCATTGCAGTTTTAGTCTTGCCAATTTGTCTAATGACATTATCAGACAAATGAAGAAATATAGTGCTCCAGGCAGTTTCATCAATTTCAATTTGTCTATCTTGAGCTAAATTAACTGGCCAAGATTGATCAATAGCTTTTGCATACTTCATTTGTAGTAATAAGGTTTTCATTTTTTGGCTCCAGATATTAAAGTTTCCTTTGCCATTCTAGACTTCAACATCTACTTTTATAGTAGTCATTGAAGAAATGACCAAAAAAGGTTTATAAAGGTGTTTTTCAAAAGAACTTAAGCCTTATCTTTCAAAAGATTACTAGGCAGATTGAAATAGAGAAAAGTAAGACAAGATCACAAAGTGTCTCAAGTAATCAGAGGTAAATCACAAAGTCAGAAAAATATTATGTCACAGTCTCAAGATTAAATAACTAAGTAGTATAACAAACAAGGTGATCACAGTTCACTAAGAATAATCACACTAATCAGTAAAAGCACAAAGGGTTAATTACTGAAGGATAAAAAAAAAAAATTGTTCTTCCAGTATATCTCTCAACTTATTTTGGGTCAGCCTAAAAATTCCTCAAATTCTCGGATTCTCAAGAAATCCTGGACAAAGGAAATTAAAGGGATCCATAAATAGGTTTAAAAAATGGAGAGATTTTTGAGAGAACAAAATATTGAAATACAAATGATAGTATAAAGGTACAGAATGTAAAGATATCACCTCCTTGCAAGATTAATGGTTACTGCAGTTTCCCAAAGATATAATGCCACAAAGATTCAAACCCACCAAGTTTCAGTACCATACAACTTATCCAGAATCCATGAAGTTTTTGCCACCAAGTTTTAGTACCACAAAGTTCAACAGTATCCACGAAGTTTAGCCACCAAGGAATGTCAAATCCCTTCTAAGAATCTTCAGCATATTGTAAAAATATACTGATTTCTTGGGATCGTATGAATTTGACATAGAGGTCAAAAGATCCAGAAATAACAAGCAACCCCTTATAATGAAAACTAGGGTTTCAAGAAGAATATCATAAAGTAAAGATACCACGAAGATTACTGAAAAAAATTGAAAGTCCTTCAGATCTGAAAATTTCACAAAGTTTTTCAGAAATTAAAAACGTTTTACTACGGGTTTAAAAAGACTTCAAAGAAATCAAAAATTTATTGAAGAGAAACCACACAGAAAGTAAACCCTAGAATACGTTTTGAGAAAATCACATAGAATATTCCAGTAAAACCAGATCCAACCACACAGACTCTGGATCTATAGGTTCTGAGTAGTAAATCAGTGAAAAATCACAGGAAACCTCAAATTCTAATACCACTATTACGATTTTAAGGGCTCAGAATTGTCACACGGTAACCACAAAGAAATCTGAACAAAAACCTCGAAAAACTTTATTGATCATAAAGAAAAATATCAGAATCACAAAGTTTTTATAGATCGAAGAAAATCTCCTTAAATTACCCAAATCTAGCACAAAAATCACAAAGTATTACACAATCTTACAGAATATCACTGTAAATATACCACAAAGATGAATCTCTGATTATTCACACAGAGAGAGAGAGAGAGAGAGAGAGAGAGAGAGAGAGAGAGAAGAGAGAGATGAGGAGTGTTCTGGAAGAATGAATGTGAGAAGCTAGAGGGTTGCGTCCTTATCACCAAATTGACGGATGAGATGCATCTGTGATGATCCAATGCCTGGGAATAAAAGGGCGGCGAATCAGATTGGGCCATAGATCCGAATTCTTACATGGGCCGGAAATTGGGTCTTCAAAACTGGGTATCAATCCTTTAGTATTGGGCTGCAGTAATAAGGCTTCAGCTTTGGACTTATAAATGGCTTGACTTCTGTTATTTGGGCTGGTCCAATTGGTTCAACAAATTCAAATTCAAGATTTCTTATGGTTATCTATGTTCACCGAATGATTGGAAGTCATCAGAGTGAATCTATTATTTACCCAGAGGTATGAATTTCATCCATGTTACTATTACATAGGACTTAGAAACTTCATCACCGTGGTTGACTTTTCAATGTCAATTGATAGAAGGCCAATAAACGGGTGAGGAATTTTGCTTGGAAGTTGTGACGGTAGTTCTAATTTTCTTATAGGTTCATGTTTATCATTCTTGCTTTTGTAGCGGTATAACTCTCATTCTCGACTTATCATTTGTTTGGGAGAGATTTTTCTTCGTAATTCTTATAGAATGTGTGGTTGAAAATCGGTTTGTGGAGAAATGAAAAAAAAATCTGATGCGAAACCCCTTGGTATATTGACAAAATTTTTTCACAACTATTTGAAAAGAACCCAAGAAAGCTAAAATGGTAAAAAAAAAGTGATAAAACACCTTAACCCTAGTATAAATCTAATCCAAAATTCATTGATTAAAGAACCAAGCCCAATGGGTATCAACTAAACAAATTTCAAGGTGACGAAAATCAACAAAATCACAAGAATAATAATACTCTAGAATTAGTTGAAGAGATTCCAAAGAGTTAACAAGAGAAAAGGGTTTTCACTTCAACCCAAATATGGATCTCTCTCACGAGCCATTCCTTGAACATCCAAAGTTAATTAAGGTTTGAAATGAAAATGTATATTTATTGTACAAAATATGGGGTAAAAGAGAAATTCGGAAAATTGCATAAAAAATCCTTTTTTTTTTTAAATTCAGTGTGTTTCGGTCGACCGGACCGATTGACCGATCCACTTTCTATACGGTCGATCGAAACTGTCGTTTCGATCGCACATCAATGATTATTGTCCAATTTTACGTATTTTAGATAGACAAATAAATGAAAAAAATACATTTTTGGGATATAAATTTTGTCATTTAGAGTAAAATTTATTAAAGATTCAATTTTATTTGTTAAACTCTAAATTGATTTTATTTACTAATAATTCAATCTATTTAATTGCAGGTACATTTTGGACAATTTTATCTCAAAAATAACCCATAACTTGATTAACCTAAAAAAAAGGCCAAAAATCAATTATGCAGCCCAACACAATTTCTTTCTCTTTCTATAACCTACAGCAACCCATCTCTCTTCTCAGCTATGTCTTCTCACCTCTCTCACAAACCAGCCGCAACTTTTCTCTTAACACGCAGCCTCTGTCATCTTCTACAGCAACCATCTTCTTCCTCCTTCATCATCCACTCAACAGCCGCATACACCCTCTCCTTCTGTCTGTCTTCTTTTCATTCCCTCAAGCACAGCATCCTCTTCTCCCTCACGGAACTCACACAGCAGCAGCTGGAACTCCCCACCAGCAGCCTTTTTCCACCTTAACCTCACGCCTCTGTCTTCCTTCTTCCAGCAGCAGCAACCCCTCAGCCATCAGTCCCAGCCGCAGAACTCCCTGTCTGTCTCCATCTTCTACAGCAGTGCCCAGCAGCATCGCTCTTCCCTCAGTTCTGCACTTCAGCCGATCCTGAACCTCTGTCTTCAGCTCCTCTCTGCCGGTGTCTTCTCCCTCTCCAGGCTGCCAGTTCTTCACGTTCCCAGCCAGCTGCTCCTCACTCTTGGTAGTCTCCAATTCTCGGCAGCAGCTCATTTTCCATTCCAGCAACCCTGTTCTAGTCCAGCAAGCACACGACAGATCGAGGGGAGATTGAAATTGGTGTTTGGGTGATTGATTCCAATTTTCATTTTCTTGCTTGGATTTTGAATGGTTTTAATTATTAGTTTATCTAATTTGAGGTTATTTACTTTATGTTGGATTTGAGATATATTTTAGTTGTAGAAGTTTTAGTTTTTAAAATTTTGAATTTTATTTCCTAGAATGGTAATCGTTTATTTGAAATTTATTTCGGTTAATTTAATTATGTCTGGCTAGATTATATTTGAGAGGAGTTATTCCTAGTCTCAATGGGTGAGTGTTAATTTTCTATAGATGAATTCTTGTGATTGATGATAATTAACGAGTGTTTTAATTCTTCAAATTATTTTACCTCGATTGATGTCGTTGATGTGGTATGTATTGATTATGCACACAACATGCTCGACTAAATGCCGTAAAATAAATTGATTAATTCTCGTACTAATATTTCCAAATTTTATCGATCTCAAGAAATTCGTGCTAAATTTATTTGCAAACCCCAATTGATAGCGAAAGAATAACTCCACTCAAATTTCCCTTTCATTGCAATTTAATTATCATCTTTTTATTCATTTAAAAACAATTGAAATCATAGTTTAAGTTTCGAATTTAGCAAATATTATTATACCAACAAAATCCCTAGGAAGAATGACCCTGGATTACTGCTAGGCTATAACTTGACCCCTTTATACTTGGAGGGTAGATTTAACATCGAGTCAGTCAATCAATCGAAACTGACTGAGGCTTGCTCCAAAATTCTCTGCAGACTTTCGGTCAACCGAAACTGGCTTAATCCAATTTCTCAACTTTCTTCATGTCTTGACTTCCAACTTGATATTTTGCTTCTTTTCTTGACTTATTTACTTTGTTTAGCCTGATCGTGCATCGAGGTTTGACGTTTCCCGGGTCACATCATCCTTTTCCTCTTGAAAGGATTCGACCTCGAATCTTGCTCGATTGCACTGGCGTGAGATTTTTTTACCTTTGATCTTGCAACATTGTGGGCTATGAGTTCATGCAATGAAGTTGGACCTTCTCGATTCTCATCATCCCTCCATCTTAAGAGAGATTCGACCACGAATCGACACCTACAATAAAAAGAGAAAAATCAGACACAATAAATGTAACTGAAATTTCATACTCAGTGGATAAAATCAATTTGTAGGTGTTGCTAAGAGCTTGAATTGAGTCGACACCACGGAGTTGCAATTTGAATTTTATTTGATCGGGAACCCATTCTTTCCTCGAAAGGAACCATATCCAACCATCTGGATCAAATACGAATCGCCTCCTACCATTGTTGGTGTTTAAGTTGTAGTGCTCATCCTTCATCTCAATTTGAGATTTGTTCCACCCATGAAGCGACCTAACATTTTCCTCATTCTTCTCCCCACCCAAGTGACCTCTTTCATCAATAAATAAACGAATCAAATTCAAAAGAGCTAACGAGTCAAGATCAAAAAGAATTTCAAAAGGAGAAAGTATGTTGATACAATGAGCATTTCTATTATAAGAATTTACACCATAGCTATTAAAAATGTCATTCCAATGGTCACTAGGTAAAAATTTAAAAGAGCCAATGTATGTATGTTCCATAAACAAATCAAATTCAAAAGAGCCAATGTATGTATGTTCCTTAAGGTAAAAATTTAGATTTAGCTTAGATTTAGCTTTTGTGCAAGTGAAACATTTACTACAATTGCAAATATGTTCAACACCAATCTTCAAATTAGGCCAATAAAATTGATCACATAATACCTCTAAGTCCCCTTTGATTTTTAATCATCCCATCAAACATCCAACATGTGCTTCTCCAACTAGCAATTCGCGCATGACACCTTTAGGAACAAATAATCCAATTCCCCAAAACAAGTAATTATCATGCTCATAGGATTCATCAAATTCTCGCTCAACACATGATTCATAAATGTAAAACAAATTTGGATTATTAGTATGTATGCCCTTAGCATGTTCGAAACAAAATGAGTTGGCACTTAGACAATTAGGCACATACAAAAATTTGGATTTACAAATTAAGCATACATCATGCCAATGATCCTTACTACGAGAAACATTTTTACAAGACAAAAATAGATTTGTCAAGACTACATCAATGTCATAGAACCCCCTAATATATTCAAGACACAATAACCTTACATTCAAAGGATTTTAGGAGCATACCTTTTAGATGTTGCATCGGTTATTCCATTTTATTTACCTCGGTGGTACTCGTTGTCATAGGGAAATGTTTCCATGAATTTCTTCCACACGGCATGCCTTTCGAGCTCCTTGTTGCTTTGATAAGTAGGCCTAACGATCCCCTGCAAAAAATAAGTAACCAAGCTAAGGAGGGAAGTGTTAGAATATTCAAGAGTAAAGAACATTTTGGTGCGATCTCTGCTCTCAATTTTCTTGGTGGCACTCATCACTTCCTCACCTTTTTCTGAGGTAGGAATCTCAACTCTCGGTTCTTCTCTCACCTCTCCATTTCTGGAGTCATGGCTCCAACCCTCAATTCCTCTCCTTTTTCTAGGGATGTGGCCCCAACTCTCATACCCTCAATTTACCTCTCCTTTGTTTCTTCATTTAATTTTTTAATTGAATTTTCTTTTGATTTCCTATTCTTCATTTCTTCCTCGAACTCCCCTTTGAGTTTCATTTGATTTTTGTGCACTTCCTCCAAACTCAAAGGTAGGAGCACCACCTTTTTCCCATTCACTTGGAAGCTATATCGGTTCCTCTTGGTATGATGTTTTACTTCCCTATCAAGTCGCCAATGTTTCCCCAAAATTATGTGAGTAGTGTGCATCGGAACCATATCACATAATATTTGATTACTATAAGTACCAATGTGAAAAGTAAGAAGAACTTGTTCACTTACCCTCACCTCCCCATAGTCACTCGACCTTTGTAACACATAAGGCTTAGGATGCTTCATAACTGGTAGCCCCAATTTTTTCACCCTACTTGCACTCACAAAATTCGTGTCACTCTCCCCATCTATAATGAGATTACATGCCTTATCCCTCACAAGGCACCTAGCGTAGAAAGTATTTTCTTCATGCTTCTCCCTCTCATTAGTATGGGCCAAAGATGTTAGTGGCCTAACATTCATCTCCAATTCTCCCTTCTCATTATCACCTCTCCTATGGAATGATGGAATCTTCATTTTTGTTCTATCTATATTATCATCAATTCCATCTCCGCTCCTATCTACCCATTCTCCTCTTTTCCTATTCATGCTCCCATTTTGTTCATTATCCCAAACATCTCTTCTAATTTTTCTACTCATACTCCCATTACATTTTCTAATTTCATCCCTATAAACAATGTCCCCAAAATTACCCCTCACCTTTCTTCTACTATCCATCATTTCTTCACTTCCCCTAGTCGATGTACTCTCCCCTCTTGTTCCTAAATTGTCCAACCCATCCCCAATCTTCTCCATTTGTCTAGCCATGGCGGTTGAAAGATTTTGTAACAAGTATTTCAAATCTTGAGTTTGAGCATTGGAAATTTGCCCACTTTGAGTATTGAAACTTGACATATGTGCAAGTGTGGTAGTGTCCTTACAAGAAATATTTTCTCTCGTGTTTCACTAAAATTTGGCTTTTACCCTTTAATGAGCTCACCACTCTTGTTTTTTTTCACTCAGAGTTCCCTTTCTCAAGTTCTCCAAGGAAGGTAATCAACTAAACCAATAAGTATAATTTTTGTGAAAATAAAGAAATCACAATCAAGGAAGAAGGAATTTAGAACAAGTAGACACAATAGCAAGTGGAATTTGTGTTCTTGCTATACTCAAATGGAACAATTGATATGTAGGATAAGATGTTAGGAATACAATTTTAGCAATGAGATGACAAAATACAAATATTTGACAAGGCATAGATGTAGAGCAAATAAGCACAAGAGTGTAAATTTTCAATCAGACAATTTATCAAACACTTTGTACTTAATCTTTGAATGGCCTTGGGTGTGTATATTGTGGATAGATGAAGAAACCCCCAACAACTCAAATGTGGCAAGGACTGAATGATCAACAATACCTAATGTAAGGAACAAATGATATGTGAGATAAGATATTGAAAACGCAATTTCAACAATGGAAATGGACAATCACAAATAATTAGCAAATATGGGTATTGAACAACAAAGCATTAATGGAGTATTTTTCATTGAGACATTTTATCGAACACTTTGGGTGTACACTTTTAAACACATAGAAATGCAAGTGTATGACTAATGGAATTCCCCAACAAACTCAACAATCAAAATGCCCAATATGTAGGAATCAAGAAATATTCATGGGCATCTAATTTTCCCCAATTTTTTTTGTAATTTTTGTTTTTTGTTTTTTTTGTTTTTTGGAATATGAAGAATAACAAGAACAATAAGAAATTTAAAGATATGATTACCAATTTTAGAGACAAGCTTTGATATCAAATGATGCAAACCCACTTGCATTTAATTTTGTATCATTAATCAAAGTAAATTATGTATTTAATTTTTTTCCAATTTTGTAATGATATTTACAGTAAAATCCTATCATATTATTCTTCCATGCAATGCACGGGTGTGATACTAGTTCTAATTATGGAAACATTTATTCTAAAAAATCATTTATTGAAATTCATAATGAATGTAAAGATATTGGTAAAGCTGTGGAACCAGATAAACAAATAAGTTTAGTCCTAAGAAATTATGAACTTAATATAACAAAAATAAACCAGAAATTATAGAGTTAAGATAAGAAGAATACCCTAATAATAACATAACACTTGAAGATGACAGATTAATTAGAATATCAACAAGTTTACCCAATAGAAAATAATTAGGAGAAACTAGTAATACAAGAGAAATAAAACTTCATATAAATGCTGGAAATATGAAAATAGAATGTGAATATTTCAATGGAAAAGAACATATAAAATGATTAAATATATTAATTGATACAGGAGCTAGTGAATGTCATATAGCTTCAAACAGGAATAAAGAATTAATATCTCATAGAACTGATCCGTATAGATATATAAATTTTGATGGGCAATTACACGTTACTGAACTTGAAGGTAAAGTACCAATACAAATAGGAGGAATAAATCTCCTAATACCATGCCATATAGATAATAGTATGGTAAATCCTCATATAATGTTAGGAATGGGTTTCCTAAATGGATTGAAAGATTATAGTATAAAACGTGAAGGATTATACATAACTCATAATGGTCAAACTATACTATGTAAGAAAGTTGAATAAATGAATAACCAAATAAGTTTTCCATTAGCTGTTTATATACAAGTTACCATTGTTGAAACAAATATAACAACCTGTACATTAACTGACACATGAAGTGATATAACAATAATCAACAGTTTCTTAATAAAATTATGGAATACTAATGGAAAGATAAAAATTATAGGAGTAACAGAAGAAATTACTCAAATAATTAATAGTGCCGATAAAATTGATATAATATATTTTATAACAATAACAAATTAGAATGTGATATATTACTACGAAATGACTTTATACAATAATTTCAATATTATATACAAAATAATTACAAGATAATGTTACAACACCTTGTGGACATTTACTAAAAATACCAAGAGAATTTAGACCTTACAGAATTCAGCTAACACAACGTGGTGATAAATGGGACAAAAAATCAATCACACAAAATGAAATAAAAAATAAAAGAATAATGTATAAAAAAAGTCTTGAAAACGAACATACAAATAAGCATAAAAATAATCATTGATCAATTAGAAAAAAATTGTGGAGAGAATCCATTATTATTTTGGAAACCACATCATCCAAAAGCTAAAATAGAACTAACAGAAAATGTTATTATAAGAGTTAGGCCAATGATGTATACCATACAAGATACACGAGAATTCAAAACTCAAATAAAAGAATTGCTTAACCAAAAATTAATCAGACCTAGTAATGGACCCCATAATAGTCCAGCTTTCGTGGTAATGAAACATTCTGAACAAGAAAAAGGAAAAGCTAGAATTGTGATAAATTACAAAGAATTAAACAAATACACTAAATTTGATGGATACTTTTTACCAAATAAAGAAGTACTAATAAACATTGCAAAAGGAAAACAATACTATTCTAAATTTGATTGCAAATCAGGATTTTGACAAGTAAAAATGGAAGTAGATAGTATTCAATATACAGCATTTAATACACCCCAAGGTAAGTATGAATGGATGGTTATGCCATTTGGTTTAAAAAATGTACTACAAAGATATAAAAAAAATGGACAAGATATTTAGAAAATTTAATGAATTTTTAATTGTATATGTTGATGATATATTGATATGTTCTAATAATAAAAAAAGAACATATGAACCATTTAATAAAATTCATAAATGAATTTAAAAAAGAAGGGATTGTTCTTTCAAAAAAGAAAGCAATAATAGAAAGACAAGAAATTGACTTTCTTGGGTTATAAATAGATAAAAAAAGAATAAAATTACAAACCCATATATCTAAAAAGATAGAAAGTTTTTCAGTTAAATTAGAATCAAATGAATAAATACAAAAAATTTTAGGATGTTTAAATTATGCAGAAGGAGTTATTGAAAATCTCTATAAAAAAAAAGAGACATAAAATTCAGATTTCACTTAGAAAAACAAATACCAAATGATGGAGTGATGAACACACATAAATTGTCAAATCACTAAAGGAAGAATATGAAAATTTACCAAAATTAAGATTACATGATGAAAAAGATAATCTAATAGTTAATATTCATGCCTTAGATAAATATTGGGCAGGAATATTAAAAACAGATCTTAATGAAATTTGTAGATATTCCCGTGGAACATTTAACCAAGCATAAATAAATTATACTACCCATGAAAAAGAATTGTTAGAAATTATCAGAGGAATAAAAAAGTCTTAATTATTTTTATTATCCAAAAAATTTATTGCTGAAACTGATAATTCTCAAGTTGCAGGCTTACTTAAAAATAAATTACCACCAGAACCTCAATATAGGAGGCTCCATAGATAGCAAGCCTATTTGACATTTTATAATTTTAATATAATTCATATTAAAGGTGTCAATAATTATCTTAAAGATTTTCTAAGCAGGAATATAGAATTTGTAGATTGATGATATTAAAGAATCATTGATGGAGCCAGAGTGCGAATGAACTTCCTCATAGAGGAAGCTGAGGATATAAAAAGATAGAATTGAATAGATGTCAGAATACCTCCAACAAAATGTTAAATTGTTGATAGAACTTTCTGTCTCTCATACCAAATATACCAAACAATTGAGCAACAGAGTTAGTGAAATTGAATCACTATTCGAGTTGTTAAGTACCAAACAAGTTTTACCAAATATACCAACATGTACAATACAAACAGGTACATCCTCTGGAAGCGGTGGTGGACCAAAAATAAAAATAGATGAACCAAGTCCAAGCCCAAAGAAGGTAGTCATAAATGAAACAAGTCCTCAAAAAGTAACAATCAATGTCAAAGATGAACATACAAGGGGTAATTAAAATTCATGTTGAAGAGGACGATGATTCAACTTTTTTACCAAAAGAAGACGAATATAAAACTACTGCCAAAATTATATATGAACTCCAAGAATGTGATTGTTATTACATTTCGTCTGGAGATCATGTATACCCACGATTGATCGTTACTTAGGGAGGAGATCCCATTATGACAAAAATGGCAGCAGATTTTGGATTTTAGGATCTTATCTATACAGGAAAATATTTGAAAGAAATTGAAAAATTTGATGATTTATTAAAAGGAGAAATTTCAAATTTTACCCAAGGAAGATCTATATATTTCAAAATTTATTCAATCAGTCCTGAAATTGGTGGAATGATGTATTATCCTGCTGAACATATTATCACAATTGGATATGTTGCTCGAAATTTCAAATTGAGATTGGAAAAAATACCAAGCCTGTACCAAATATTACAAGATCATGGTTTAGGTCCCGTAGAGTGTTAGGGATTAAAGTCCTCTATAACATTTCAAAAAATATGTAAGAGAAAAAATTCAAATGCTCATGTCAATATGAACAACGGACTCTTGTCACTAATGAAGGTAAGGAAAAATCAACCATCTTAAAAGAATACATTGACAAGTTTGATGGACATCAGATCAATGGAAGTTTACAACTCTACAAGAGTCGTGTATAGCCAAGAATTGCCCTACATGCCAATAGAATTGATGGACTGATGGTAGCTACTTTTGAGATGCCAACAAAGATGGAGATAAGATGGAATCTACTTTAATGAAACAAGGCAGCACAATGTAGGGGCCATGTGAAAATTGAAAATAATGAAGGGATAGGTGTCCCTTTAATGTAGGCATGTGAAGATAATGGAGGGACATGTGTCCCTATGATGTAATATAAAAGTGTAAATTATTGAGTCTGATTATTGAAACCCATGATGTAAGCAATGACGAAATTGTATTTCATGTAATAATAAATAGAAGCCTTTAGGCTAGGAAAAGGCAGAGATCACTTGAGCACTCAGTTTGTGAGGAAAAAGCAGAGATCACTTGAGCACTCAGTTTGTGAGAAAGCCAAAAAAAATATTCCGTCTTTGAAAAATTCTCATACCAATCTTGTGTCAATCTTTATATTATCAATAAAATCTCAATCTACTTACCAAATTATGATGATTTTCAAAATTCCTGTCTCCTAAATCCTATTTTCGAAAAGAAGATATATTATTAAGAAAACTCCCTACACCCTGTCCTAAAATATTTTCCATCTAAAAGGTTAAATATTGAAAGCATATATCCAGGTTTAGCTAATAACCCGTGAAGGCGGGAGGTCATTGAAGGGTGTGGAGCAGAAACCTATAAGCCTAAAGGTCACTAACAATAGAAGGAAAATACAAAGGTACTGAGAACAGGAAAAGATATTAGTATTCTTAATATATCTATCTTTACTGAATTAGGAGGAAGAAGAGCTTTTAACATGACAGAATTCAGAATTATTAAGTTTAATTATCAAAACAGACCTTATAAGGATGAATATCATAGCATAATTGAACCTTTATTCATGCATAAACAATTTACTAGATCAAATAATGAAATAAAAAAGTTATATCGTTTTTATATGTCTTGTTTGTTAGTTATCTTTCCAACATTAAAAAGATTATTAGGATTAGAAATTACAAAATCAATTATTTATTTTTGGCTTGATAGTGATAATACTGAGATAAATAATGAATTATATTTAGGATATGTGTTTAGTAGCGATAATGATTATGATCCTGTAATAAATTATGATAGTGATGGAAGAGATGAGTCTTTCTTTATCAGTTTTTAAAAAAATCTTAATATCATGAAAGAAAGAAATTATATCATGAAAAAATCCAGATCTAAGAAAGGTCCATATAAAGTTAAAAAGAATGTCAGAAGTAAAAAATGTATAGAAAATGAGAATGAAATTGATAAAATAGGATATTAAGAGCACTTCTATGCATCACAAGAGATATTAAAAAGTTTCAAAGAAAATTTGATAGAAAACTTTGCTAGAGGTACTGTAAGATCTATAATGATACAAGATATTCAAGATATAATTGATAAATTAGAAAAGAGAAAGAAAAATATTTTAAAATATAATATACCATTTGAACCAAGCATAAATATCCTGACATAAATATTATCAATTCTCAAACACTGATAAAATTTGAAAAGATACTTGAAACTTTATAACTACATTATACTTCTGTGTTTTACAGTATGTAAAATGTCAGGATATACTATTAAAGGATTAGATAATTTGTTAGAAAGAATAATGGAAAAAATAGATAACATTGTATCTCAATTAATCGATATGGATGAATCATCTGAACAATATTATATACTTTCAGAAAATCATGATCAATTTATTATAGAATATTCTGATATATTACAGCTTAAAATAAATTTAGAAAATAAAATTATGACAAATACAGTTCAAATATAATGCCACGATATACTATCAAAGGACTATATAACCTTTTAGAAAAATTGAAAGATAAAATGGAATATATTAAACATCAAATGAAAAATGAAAATATATCTTCTGAAGAATACAATAAACTTTTAGAAAAATATGAACAATATATTGCAGATTATTGTATTTTACTAGACTAAAGAATGAACTTATATACAAAAAGCTTGTATAACAATTTATCAACTTGAAAGTTTAAATTTATGAACACTTCACAAGTATCAACTTCTAATAATAATGATCATAAACTGTATTTAGAGAACAATGAAATTTTATTCTTATTAGTTATTGCTAAAAAATCTAAAAATATATATTTTATTGGACAATCTAAATTGAAAAATATATACGAAGATATTGACTATGCTTGCTTAAATAAAATAGAATTTGATAATGTCGAAACAGCTAAAAATATAAATACAGTTTATAAAATTATAAATGAATACGAAGATATAGAAGAAGTTTCAGAAGAAATAATATTAGGATATATAACTAAAGAAGATCCTCCCAATTTTTTTGAGAAATTATCACAATATAGAATATTTCTAGAAGAACTTAAAAAGTTAAAAAATATAAATATAATTAAAAGTACTGAATTAAATCAACCTTATTAAGTTAACGGACATATCTTGCAAAGTAAATAGTTTATTTCATTAAGAGTAAAATAGACAATTGACAAATAGGTGGCCATTTCAATAAAACAAGGATTTTTTAAGGGTAATTATATAGACACTACTAATTTTGTTAACCACACCAAATTATATTGACACCACTAATTAAAATATAAATTTTATAATTACACCACAATCATTTTACAAATCTAACATCCGCTAAATAAAATGAAAATAACACATGATAGACAAGATACACCACAACAAATCCTAGAATTTCTTGCTTATTTTTGATTTTATAGCATGAACATTTGTCTTTCAAATATATACAAAACACCAAAAATGTTCATATTTCAATGAACTTTTTATATGAAGTTTGCGTTTTCTTGTTCTTTTCAATTTTCATTAATCCATCACAAACCCTAGATCTTTGTTCTTTCTTGTAAAGGGCAAGTTTTTAGGTGTGTTTGATTGTTTGAGTATGGAGATAATGGAATAGGGTATTCAAGTGTTGAACATTCAGCGTCGTCAGTAGCTAGGCTGTTCAGGATGAGGAGAAATCTCTTCATTGCTTTTAATTTGATTTAGATTTAGAGTTAAAAAATTATAAAAAATTATTTATATATTAGGGTTTTTAAGATATGTAGTGTACACAAGAATGAAGAAAGAAAAAACTAATATAATGAAAGAGTTAATTAAGTCAATTTATTTGTGACTAATTTAGTAAATATGAAAAATATTGTGTGTTTAATAAAATTAGTAGTGTCAATATAATTACCCATTTTTTAATTCCATTTCAATAAAACCCCCCATATATATTAGCCACTTTAATCCAATGGCGAGAAAGTTTCTCGCTCTTGATTTTTTTTAATCAAGAAATCTACGATGAGTCGGGCAGAAGTAGGTTTGAAAACCAAAAACCCACATCTAATCTCTGGATGAATTCATCATCATTGACTATCTCATTCCAATAATCCCGAAAAGCGTTTTGGGTCATTGAAAATTTTTGGATTGGATCCACGTGGTTGGGGCCTTGAGGAAGAAAGAAAATGAGAAATTACGAACTCTAACTTCGTAGAAGACGACGACTTAATGGAAAACCTACCACATATCCCCCCGTCTCTCTGTCTCTTGTCTCCCTGTTTTGTTCTGGATGTGAAATAAGTGCTTTTCTACACACCCCGCGAGGTGTACTGCGGGGTGTCCTGTGAGGGGGAGGGACACCCCGAGGGGTGTTTATCATTTTCCTTGAAATAATTTTAAAAACAAATGTATATGATTACTATATTAAGGATCAAAGAAATAATAAATAAATGTGTTTGATTAATGATGGAATATTTTGTATATAGTGACGTCAAAGAAATAGAATATTATATATGAAATCTGTGCAGACAAATGGACAGAATAACGACACGAAAAACATGAAAAAAGAAGAAAGAAGAAAGGGACAAAGTCGAGGCAAGTGTTGAACACTCTGTCCTTAAGTCGAATTTGTTCCGCAAAGGTGCCAACGATTTATGGCAATCGGCTTCCAAGATACGAGTTCAACTTGTATTTGTAGCACTCCAAAACACAAGCACAACGAACCAGAATTTCGACTTATGTACTCCAAAATGAAATGAACAAGAAAAATCAAAATAATACAACAAATATGCAAGAATTTGATTAAAGAAGAGAGGAGAATGATAGTGATATTGCATATCATTGGTGTGTGTTTTGGGATACACCAATGGTCCTTTTTATAGAGTATGAAAGGTTGTAGACGAAGTGGTGTGGACCAATCCATGCAACCCTTCCAAACATTGCAACTTTTCAAAAAGACACATCCCTTCGGACCACCATGCAATCGCACGGTTATAAGTCATGGGATCGCACGGCTTTACGCGTAATAGAATTTTTAGTAAAACAGTCGACGTATGATCGCATGGGCAAAATTCTGACCGTAGTTTTGTCATTTTTCGTAATTTCTCATTCATTCGGTATTGATTTTGAAATGCCAAATATACCCTTTAATGTGCCCCGAAGCGCCGAAGTGGCAAACTAATATGCCTAAACGAAGTGAGCCGGGTTTGAGTATTTGGCCGAAGTCGACACGAAGTCACTTTAGTCAATTTTCAATACTTAACCAATATCCAACAATTAAAAAATGATATGAAAAATTATGTGTAAAATGTGTGGCTAAAAATTGTGTACATACAATAAGACAAATGTCAAATTGTGTAGCTAATTTTTTGAAAATTTTGGGTTTTCGAGAGATTGTGAAGAATGTGTGATTTTGTTGCAGATTTTGGATTTTGGAGAAAGTGTTGTTGAAAAGTGGAGAATCCATGGTCGAAAAATAATTAAAAAAGTGTAAAAAATGGTGGTCAATAAAAATGTATATGGTTGAAAATGAATTTAAGGGAAATGTTGAAAATTTTATATGAAACCTCGAAGACAATTCATCAACTCTGAGCAATTTAATTCATAAGATTGTTTTGTATAGTTACTAGTGGGTTGATCACATATTGCGTGTAAGGTGCCTAATATAGAACACAGATGGTGCATAACGACAAAATACTATTAATTTACTCTTAGTTGTTCAGCTTTGAAGCATTTCCAATAAATATAGATGATGACATTTAAACATAGAAAAGAAAACACTCATAATTCAATTTACAACTATACAAGGATGTTATCACAACTTTTGACACGAGAAATAGTTAGTTTGTTAAGAGCGTACAAATGGAATTTCCTTAATTTTAGACGCTGAAAAACAAGTGTTTCTTTCCATAATTGAACAATTAATTGAGCAAACGTAGTTTATTGAGGGTGTAACAAGCAACAGATCCAAGGATAGCAATATGATTTCGTTTTAAAACAAATATCAATCTTTGCAGCACTAATCATAATCAGCATACACAAGCACACGAGAACACGATAACCAACTCAAGCTTTTATAAAACATAATTCATCATTTGCAGTAAACTAAATTCAGTAAATTAAATCAAACTTAAATCATTCACTAAATTAAACAATTACAACACTAAAACACATTAAACCGAAACCAATAAAGTTATAGAAAAAATCTGATATATAACACATAAATATAACAAGCATATTAACCCTAAAGAGACACTATAAAATTAAATTATAAACTAATCAACTCAAATAACTACAAAATAGAGTAATAATTACATCATTATAACACATTGACCCCTAAAAAAATACTTAAAAAAAAAATGTAAAAGCAATATTCTTTATGCAGTTTAATTAAAATTGAAGACAATGAATAACAATAACCAAATTTATTAATGGATATATAGATCATCCATAGGGCTCATAAAAGTTGATATTGCCATTTATTTGGTTAATCTCCCAAACTTAAGATTTCTAGTGAAAGCCAAAAAGTTGGTAATTTTATTCAACTACAAGAGCATCGAATATTAATGCTTCTGTAAATGACCGAGCAAGTACTAAGCTTAGACTCAAACAAGGGAAACTTTTTCAGGGCATCAGGTAACGAGCTAAAAAGAGGGGGGAAATTAATGGAGAGAATGAAATCAAATGACTATAAATTTTCAAGAAACTTACGATAAAGGCAGAAATGTTTTTTCTTTAATGATAAAGCCTTTATCTTAAAAATGGGTTGGGGGATAGTACTGATTCAATTATAATGAACCAATTAGACTTATAGACATAAATACAAAATCTGGAACTAAAATATTTAGCATTGTTATTCAAACTGGAGGAGGTAACATGATTGATGTTTCTTCTGATAGAATGCCATCATATTGAAATTAAAATATTTATCGCTGTTTTTCAAGAACTGCATGATTATATCTGGAACTAAAATATTTAGCACCGTTCTTTGATTTGACTCCGTATTGAAGAGGGGTTGGGGTTGGAGTGTATGAAGAAGGAAGAAGTATATGAACGAAATGAACGAAAAAGTTGATTCAAAGAAAAGTTGCTATTCAATCATGATTCAATCAGGATAGAATAAACCATTGTAGTCACATTCCTATCTTTACGTTTCTTTCTTTTCTTTTCCGTTTATTGTTTGTTTTCTTTTAATGAGCCGTCACTCTGTAATTGGCTGCTTGCTTTCTTCCTGCGTTTATATATGTTAAACGCAGCCTTCATTCAGTTTAGTTTGTTGGTGAATAAAAGTTATTTTCTCTCAGACTCTTTTAGCTCGACTTTGCTCATGGTATATATGTAGATTGTGGTGTACCATGTTTTATAATTAAGGTTATTTGTAAAATAAATGTGGGGGTAATTATAAAATTCATATTTTAGTAAATGTGTATATATAATGTGGTGTAATTAACCAAATTTGAATCACGAGCTCATAAATGTATCTTCCTTGGATACAATCCTGGCCAAAAAGGTTTTAAAGTCTTTGATATTGACACAAAACAAATTCATGTTTCAAGGGATGTTGATTTCTTTGAATCAGTCTTTCCTTTTAGAACAGAGGCAGACAATAAGTCTTATCCTCCTTTACCAGTAGTTCCCATTTTTTATGATGATCAAAACTTGCCCAAATCAATTGACTCTTCTACTGAAATTGTAAATGATCCATTACATGTTCTACCTCTCCCAGAAACACAACAAAATAGTCCACCTTCCACTGACATTTCAACAGATTATATTCCTCTGACTCAGGTTCCTTTCCCTAAACCTGAATCATCAACAGAACACAATTCTTCACCTTTGCCTCATTCTAATTCATCAACTCCTACTCTTAGACATAGTACTAGAGTTAGGACTCAACCTCCTTGATTACAAGACTTCATCACCAATGTTACAAATACACAAGATTTGCCAGTTGCTAGTATTATTTCACACTGCAAAAAGGGTGTCACCAACTCACACAAGGTATACTCCACCAACTTTTCCTTTTATCATTTCTCCACAGCTTAAACCTTCCTATAGTGCCTTTTTAGAAAATGTATCAATTGTTCAAGAGCCTGGTTCTTACAATCAAGCAAGCAAAAGTAAAGAATGGACTGAGGCAATGCAGCTAGAGCTTGATGCATTGGAAGCCAATAAAACTTGGGAATTGACTGATCTTCCTCCTGATAAATGAGCTATAGGATCAAGGTGGGTTTACAAGATCAAATTGCATGCAGATGGTACAGTGGACAGATTCAAAGCTAGGCTTGTTGCCAAGGGTTATCATCAGCAACAAGGCGTGAATTATTTTGATAGTTTTTCACCTGTAGCTAAACTTGTAACTGTCAGACTGTTTTTGGCAATTGTGGCAGGAAAAGGTTGGCCACTACATTAGCTAAATATTAACAATGCCTTTTTACACGATTTTTTGGATGAAGAGGTTTATATGCAGCCACCTCAGGGGTATAATAAAGCCTTACCAGGACAGGTTTGTAAACTCAAAAGAAGCTTGTATGGCTTGAAACAGGCCTCGCGCCAGTGGAATACAGAATTATGTCATAAGCTTCAGGTTTTTAGATTTTGCCAATCATCACATGACCATTGTTTGTTCACTAAACAATCCTCTCAGTCTACTCTCTTTCTCCTAGTTTATGTTGATGATGTACTCATCACCGGGTCAAGTGAGAAAGACATTATTGATACCAAGAACTTCTTGCATCAGACCTTTACTATCAAGGATCCAGGATATGCTAAATACTTCTTGGGCTTAGAAACTGCACGTAATGCAGATGGCATGTATATAAATCAGAGGAAGTACATCATAGATCTTATTAAAGATACAGGGCTACTTGGGGCTAACCCAGTTCAGGTACCTATCCCTAAAGGTACACGTTTAATTGCTCAAGCAGGGGCTTTCCTTCATGATCCTGAGAAATATAGACGGTTGATTGGCGCCTTCTTTATTTGAATCTCACCAGACCTGACATTACATATGGTGTACAACAATTAAGCCAATTTGTCCATGCTCCCTGTCAAGAACATCGGGAAATTGCTCTACATCTACTCCGATATCTCAAAGGCTGTCCTTCGAAGGGCCTTTTTTTCCCATCTCAGAATTCTTTTCACTTGGAGGCTTATTCAGATGCTGACTGGGTTCCTGCCTTGATCCTAGGAAATCACTCACAGGCTATTGTATCTTTTTGGGTTCCGCTTTGGTTTCCTGGAAAACAAATAAACAAACTACTGTTTCCGTTCCTCTACAGAAGCTGAATACCGAAGTATGGGTAGCACCGTTTGTGAATTGCAATGGATCAGTTACATCCTTCATGATTTCTACATTCCAGTTTCTACACCTATCCTCTTATGGTGTGATAATAGGGCAGCACTACATATCACAGCTAATTCGGTCTTTCATGAGCGGACTAAGGATCTGGATATAGATTGTCATGTTGTACGAAATCAGTTTAAGTCTGGTTGCATTCTCCCTCAGTTCATACCTTCTCATCTTCAGTTTGCGGACTTATTTACTAAAGCTCTTGTTGCCCCTCAATTTGTTTGCTCTCCACCAATTCCAACTTGGGGGGGGGGGGGGGGGGATGAACAAAATGAACGAAGAAGTTGATTCAAAGAAAAGTTGTTGATTCAATCAGGATAGAATAAACCATTGTAGTCGCAATTCCTATCTTTACGTTTCTTTCTTTTCTTCTCCGTTTATTGTTTGTTTTCTTTTAATGAGCCGTCACTCTGTGATTGGCCGTTTGCTTTCTTCCTGCGTTTATATATGTTAAACGGAGCCTTCATTCAGTTGAGTTTGTTGGTGAATAAAAGATAATTTCTCTCAAACTCTTTTAGCTCGACTTTGCTCAGTATATATGTAGATTGTGGTGTACCATGTTTTATAATTAAGGTTATTTGTAAAATAAATGTGGGGTAATTATAAAATTCATATTTTAGTAAATGTGTATATATAATGTAGTGTAATTAACTAAAATTAATGGTGTCAATATAGTTACCCTTATTATAAATTGATGAAGTTGGAGTCTATTTCCATTGAATACCACGAATTATTGTGTAACATTTTGCCAAGGAAGGTAAAAGCTACCTTAGTGGAAGGAATTCTCAATTCAAATTATATAGCCATTAAAAAGTTGGCTAGATTTTATTAAGCCAGAATGTACGTACATTATCTGGTAAACAAATTTGCTTTGAATAGTTATTGATGTAATATTATGTGGTTGAACAAATTTGCTCTTTACACATCAAATTTCATTGAATATCATATCGACAACTTGGATGCATTTCCGTGTGAAGCTTACGGTTTAAAAAAAAAAAAAAAAAAAAAAAAAACCACGAGATTCAGCCTGTACGTAATTAAGCTACAGTTTATTGTTTTGTGACATATTTGGTACGTTGAATCAAACTAAATAATATTAAAGACAAGAGAACATGCAATATTGTTTGTTATCCTTTGTTAAGTCGCGAACACGTTATTAGGGTTCAATCTTCATAATTTTTTTTTTTTTTTTTTGACACAACCTGATTATTTTATGCCAAAGTAATGCTAGTACAATAGCACCATGCAAAGTGGAACGAGTAGCTCACAAACTTGACTAAGCGTGACATTCTTAATTTAAAAGTGCACTAAATTAAAGTAACAAACACAACTAATAAGGCTATAACAAGTTGAACACTGGTGGTGGAATCAAGGGAATGGTAGAGCACCGGCGCCACCGCCACCAAGACCGCTGCTGCCACCACCGAGACCTGGCAAACCACCAGTGCCACCAAGACCGCCTAGTCCACCAAGCCCACCACCATTTGGTCCCGTCCCGATAACTCCTCCGACGCCGCTGAATCCAGGGACCCCACCAAGATCGCCACCAGAACCTACTCCACCTACGACGCCACCGAACGGCAGCCCTCCATTGCCAATGCCACTGTAGACGCCAGCACCACCGAATGAGCCAACGTTCTTTTGGTCCGAAAGACTCTTACTGTCACTTGGTAGAACCCTAGCTGTAGCCTGAACTACGACAAGAGCTAGTAGAAACACGAAACACCATTTTGCTGCCATTTTCTCACTCTCTCTCTATGAACTATAGAGAACTCTCCAATGCAAGGCTGACACTTGAACGATACTTGGTGAAACCCTTTTAAAGAGGGGAACGGAAGGGGAAGTTGAGCAGCAGTTGGGAGTATTGAATGAACCAATGAATTGAATTGAATGCTGATATATGTACATTTTCTTCCTTCTTAATTTTTAATGGTGGGTTCTGAGTTTTGTACTGTGGACATTGGTCAATGTAAGGAAGAAAACATAAAATCTGCTTGCCATACAATTCATGAATAATGAATACTAAAATAATAAAAGCATATTTATTATATGCACATGTTTGCCTTCTGAGCTCAACCCAAATTTGTCTAGAGAGTTAATCGAGCCTCTTTCTAACGATGACTAGTTAAGAGTCTTCCAAGTTTGTCGCATCAAAGTTGTACGTGCTAGATTAGCACTAATGCCTAGAAGATCAACATACTCACCGATGGAGTCGAGGATAGAGCATTGACTTATTTGGATGCGTGGAATTGTTCGGTTTCGAAGTTTTCAAAGAATTGGTCATAATAGGGTCATACGACGTCCGTTTTGGGCCTATAAGTACTTTTCGGAAAGGTCTCGACGAGCTGGACAAGACTCATCGCTTCGCCGTGACGTATGACGAATTTTAGCCTTTCGAGATCGTTTAGACAGTCAAAACGGACATTCTTTAAATTGTTTTATGTTTTTTTTTGGGCATTTTAGTCATTATTCAGTATTACACATTTAGGGTTAGGGTTTTATATTTAAGTGGAGTTCTCTCACGTTTTGGAGGAGTTTTTGACAAATAAACATTATATTCTTGGAGTTTTCTCTCCAATTTGCAGTCAATTCAATTCGGTATTTATTTGAATCAACGTGTTGAATTTGTGTTGTTTTCATTTATATACGTTTCTGTCTGCGTCACTCACCCAATTGAAACTATTTGAAACTTGAACTCAATAGCTTGTTCGGACTTGTTACTGACTCTATCGCT
Organism: Ligustrum vulgare; assembly: GCA_963555705.1. NCBI lineage: Eukaryota > Viridiplantae > Streptophyta > Magnoliopsida > Lamiales > Oleaceae > Ligustrum > Ligustrum vulgare. The sequence continues at coordinate 3,707,406 of OY743180.1, forward strand.
CTCCCTTCCTCAAATACCTTCAGTGACTCTGTCTTAATAACCGCATTCACCCTCATATATACACACAAGCTACAAGCATTGTCAACTATTTCTTTTAACCCAAGCCATGTGGCCCATGTGATGAACGCAAAGGACACTTATCAACCCCCTCACACATAACTTATCAACTTAGATCAGCTCTTTGTCATAAATGTCACTCGCACTTGTCACATCTAGGCATTATCGTGGAATTTCTAACAATTTTTTTTCATCACCAAAATGAAAATCTATACAAATAACAAAAAGGGATCATCAAATTTTGAATGTATTCCGCCAAAAGTGGTAACCACACAATTAGATGGCTGGTGCAGAGAAATTAACCCCCACAAGTTTGTGCACAAAGCGCCATTGCTCATTGGATGCTCTGATATCTGTAAATTGAAATGCAGAGTGAGTAAATGAGGTGGGGAAAGTTCGGTAATTACACCTATCAACTTTTGAGCTGTGAAAAATGTACAGCTGCTATCAGCTTCTAATTTCATAACTAAAAGACCCTTTAACGGGTCAAAATTTATTATAGTGTCATTAAAAAAATGTCAGCATTGTTTCCTTTTTATCTTCTTACTCGATAATATGGTTGGGAGGGCTTTGAGAGTTCTTGGTTAACTACTCGGAGCCACTTGAGGTTCCAAGTAGTAACGATTCATAAATGAGGTTAGACTTCGACTATATTCTTCATGAAATTTGGTTGTTTTTATCCTTTTTCTTGTCTTCACGGATTAAATGAGATTTTTCATAAGTTACAACACGAAAAGTTTTAGAGCATTGCTATTCATGATAAGCGTTGCTTACTAATCATGCTCGATTAATTTGTCATCTTATAAATCCTTTTATCTTTTTACGCGAAATTTCTGGAGTGCTTCGAGTGTTATAGTCTCGCTTAACTACCCGGGACCACTTGCGTTACTTGGGAGGTTCTGTTGGATATTGGTTTAAAAATCAAGAAAATTGTTAAGTATTGAAAACTGATTAAAGTAATTTCGTATCGATTTCGGCCAAATATTCAAACCCGACCCAATCCGTTTAGGCAAATTAAATTTCTCGAAACCAATATCGAATGAATGAGAAATTACGAAAAATGAAAGAATTTGGTCGAATTTTTAACCATGCGCTACAAGAAATCGGACCAATAGCGACGAAAATTAGCGACGACAAAAAAAGTCGTTGCTAATACTCAGTCATTAGCGACGACAAAAAAAAGTCTCAAAAAATTGATTTAGACGACAAAAAAATGTCGTCTCAAAAAATTGAGACGACAAAAAAATGTCGTCGCAATAGATATCCTATTGCGACGACATTTTATGTCGTTGCAAAAACATACCCTATTGCGACGACTATGTCGTCTCTATAGGTTCGATTTTTTTTTTTTTTTTTTTTTTTTACATTTTGATATTTATAAAAATAATATTAAAGTCAATGCGTTGGAACAAATGTTTATATACTATTATTATTAAAATGTGATTCATTAAAGTTAACTATTATATATTACTTAAAACAAAATAAGACATAAGAATTTATTTGCCAAAATGGTTGGGACATCACTCACCCAACTACTTGGTCAAGAGTTCGAGTCTCCAAGCCAACACTATCATCGTATGAATTAAAAATAAATACTGAGGTTCGGGTCGGGTTCAAATTCGGGCCGGGTTCAAAATGGGTCGGCTCGGGTCAAGTTAAATTAATAAATTATTAATAAAATATTTTTCGTTATTAGAGACGACTATGTCATCGCTAATTGTCGTCGCAATATCCTCCGAAGAAATAGAGACGACGGTGTCGTCGCTATTGACTTTCAGCTACGGGCCTAAAGCGACGACTATTAGAGACGACAATGTCGTCGCTATTGATATATAGCGATGATTTTTAGGCTTTCAGCGACGACTTCTGTCGTCGCTGTTGGTCCGATTTCTTGTAGTGGCGATCGCATGATATAAAAATCATACGATCACACGTCAACTGTTTTTATTAAAAATTCAGTTTTGCATAACCATACGATCGCATGATAGTCCGAAAAGTTGAGTCTTTTCGAAGTGATGTATTGTTGGGCTCCACACCACTTTGTTCACAACTCTTCATCATCTATAAATAGGACTTTTGGGATGGGTGGTAAGTGCTCAGCGCAGCTGTGTGCTTGGTTCGATTCCCCGCAAGGTGGAATTGGCCTTGTGGCAAGCGGGAGTTATTGAGCGTTTCTCATGCTTACCATAAGCCCTTCCACCCTGGCTCCTTGGAGGCATAACCTGGATTTACCTTCCCGAACCAATGGCCTTGGGCGTGGTCGGTTCGGGCCCTCAGGGTGTGGGCTACACCTTTTTTTTTTTTCTTCATCATCTATAAATAGGACTTTTGGGATGTCATATTCCTCACACCAATGATATACTATCACAATATCATTCTCTCATCTTCTTTAAATCAAAATTCATGTATTTTGTTGCGTACTTTCGATATTCTTTTTTATATTCACTTTTGGAGTACAAAAATCACATTTTGTTTCGTTGTGAACAGTTATTTCTTTGACGTTACTATGCACAAAATATTTCAACAGGTTCCAAGTGGTAATTGTTCATAACCGTGGTGGGAAGTGGACCATAATTTTTGAGAAATTTGGTCACTGATCTTGATCTTTTTCCTTGCGTCACTGATCAAATGAAATTTTTTATAAATTACAATACGAAAAGATTTAAGAGTATTGCTATTCGTAAGCGGTGCTTATTGATCATGCATCATTTGATTTGATTCGTCATCTTGAAATTGGTGCAAAAAGATATAATTTGGTGTCGCCACAGCATTACGCCAATTACTTTTTTAACCTTTGTTTGATTCTCATTATTTTAAACTATAATTTAGATTTTGAAAATTTAATGGTTAAAAAGTGGTTTGAAAAGTAAAAAATTGTGGACTTAACTTTTTAGATGGCTGAGATTGATTATTGTAGATTTTTTTTTTTTTTTTTTAATGAAAAATAATGGGGATCAAACAAGGACTTAGTGTATGTAGTTTAGACAACATTCTAGGTGACAATAAACAAGTACGAGTAATTTAGCATTTGGAAATTGGCCACTCGATTTTACAAGAGTAAGTTTGAATGGATAATCTTTCTAACTTGATTAAATGGATTTAAATTTTGTTAACATCCATTTATGAAAACTATGATGATGCCACCTTCAGGTAGCTTGTTAAAGATTTTATATATATATATATATTAAAATTAGTGACGGATCTAGAATTTTATGTTGCGCCAAGCTGAGTTTTAATAATTGGGAGGGGCTACAGTGTCCGTCCTTTAATTTTCGAGGATTGAGATGAACTTCATAAAATTGATCAAAATTAAATATAACTAAACATTTAAAATCACATTCTAAATCAAAAATCACATTCTTGTTATAAAATCATCGAAATCATAAGAACAACATAGAGAGAGAAATGGAGAGAGTTTAGAGGAGAGAATTTCTCTTCAAGAATTGGTGTCATAAATTGGTAAGTATAGGCTCCTATTTATAGGAGTGGACAATGGCACAATCGTAATATTGTAAAGTTTACAGGGATATAATGGTAATGTCATTCACATATATACATTATTTATAACACTCCCCCTTGAATGACATATTACGCAATTGTCTGCCTCGTTAAAACCTTGCTAAGAAAACCCAATGGGATAAAACTTGAGCGAAGGAAAAAGAGTACAGTTGCTCCCCCTGATATTGGCCATCGTCAATCGTTGAGTCTTAATGTTCAAGTAGAACAAATCATGTATTGAATCTTTGAAGTTCTTCAGTGCTTCAGTGCTGCCTCGTTAAAACCTTGTCAGTAAAACCCAATGGGACAAAATCTGAACGAAGGAAAAAGAGTACAGCCGCTGCCTCGTTAAAACCTTGTCAGGAAAACCCTGTGGGACAAAACCTGGACGAAGGAAAAAGAGTACAGCATGACAACATGATTCTCCCCCTGAAGTGTGCAATCAAGTATTCATGAACCTTTTGAATAATGATATCATCTTTCTTCTGGAATATATATGAAAATCTTCTTGTGTGTAGTCGATATCATAACATTCTTCATAAGATGTGTATGATTTTCTTCATTTGTTGATATCATTCCAGTATAACAATGTGTTGCTGAATTATAGCTTGTTGATAGCTATGATGATGCCTCAAAAACCTTGCTAGGAAAACCCTGTGGGACAAAACCTCAGCGAAGGGAAAAAGAGTGCATTATTCTCATTAATTTTCATCAATACGCCTCAACTGTTGCCTCATTAAAAAACTTGCTATGAAAACCCTGTGGGACAAAACCTCAGCTAAGGAAAAAAGAGTGCAACGCGTATTTATTCCTTTCATGGAATATTACATGTATATTGGTGCAATCACGAATCTTTTCATTGTATTTTTCACTTCTGGTGAATAATCAAATTTAGAATTCACTTCTGGTGAATAATCAAATCTATAATTCACTTTCATAGATTGCATCTTTCACTTCTAGTGAATAATTAAATATTCATTTTCAAATTCACTTCTAGTGAATAATCAATTTCAAATTCACTTCTGGTGAATATTCATTTTCTTATTCACTTCTAGTGAATAATCAATTTCCCAGATGTCATAAATAGTACACTCCAATTTCACTTTCAACATATTATATCATGGAGTCATTTGTATCATTCTATAGTGATACTAATCTGGGCATATTGAATCTTTCAATGATTTATACATGTATGTTCTTGCACTTTATAAACTGCAATTTCTAATTTTGCAGGAGCATAATCAATCATTGAAATAGATATCAATTTCGACATATAATCTACAATCATTTTACTTGAAATCCCAACGTACCGCGATCAACTGGTACATCAAAGAATACTCCCAAAGTACCGAGATGAGAATCATACATTTTGATCTCACTCATTGGTATATCAAGGAGCTCAAGCTAGTGATTTAGACTATAGTCTATCCACCATATGTCATGCCAGTTCTATGAAAAATTTCGCGCGCAACTAGTCGTCTTTTACGACTGTGAAATATTTTTCATTTGTACATATAATTACTGGCTTTACACATTTAAGCATTTGGACTTCAGGTCCTTGAACAATAATCCCTACATTAGGGTTTCATACTTGGCCAAAGAATTATGATTTCATCAATCTTATTTCATAAGAGGGTATGCAGTCGACTTATTTATCGATTCCATCTCAATATAACGTGGAGAGATCTCTTTATATGTTCTATCATCAGGTACCTGAATATCTCATCATTTGACTATGTCCCTTTTACTTACTTTGAGTATTTAGCCTCAAAGGAATCATTTTAATCATTCAAGAGATATTTATTTTTGGAATCGATAGTCATTATGCTTCAGGCATAATTACGCTTCAGGCGTGTTTTCACCATAATGTTCTCAAATATTATCAATCGGCTAAAATGCCATAACACATGTCATTCTTTTAGGGATGTAATTTCAATCATATATCTCAGTGCGCTTTGGTGGAGTGTATGCATATCGCACTTTTACAAATAATAAAGCTTCTTGAGCTATTCCCTGTTTGACATAGAATATTGTTGTATGATAAACAATTTCTGAATAAGTTATTCTCATAGAAAATAATTTGGAACTTTTGATAATCTAACCGTTTATTATAGAACTTCTGGTTCTATACGGTTTTATTTCATTTCTATGTATGAATATTTGATTCAATACAATATCGCTAAACTTCTGGTTCAATACAATGTATATTTCATTTATGAGCTTCTGGTTCATACTATATACATATTTCACTTGTACGTATGAACTTCTGGTTCAATAAGATATTTCACTTGTACGTATGAACTTCTGGTTCAATAAGATATTTCACTTGTACATATGTATGAACTTCTGGTTCAATACAACATTTATTTCATCAGTATTCTATATAGTTCAAATCAGTATACCTTTATTACTTTTAGTATACCGAAAAATCAGGTACAATATCCAAGGAAATATCTCATAATCTCAATCTTGTCGCCAAATCTTCCCTTATATCGAAAAAGGTAATGGCATATTATCTCACCTTTTCAATAATTTATTCCATTATTTCTTGATGGAATCCATATCACTGACACGCGGAGCCGCCGCTCTTTTACGCGTTGAATAATGCATTTAAATAGATGATTTGGGAAGAAGGCTAGATCCATCAAAAATGGATATCATACTTTCAAATATTCGCAAATATTATTCCAATCTTCCAGTAAATGATTTGAGAAAAATTTATCGAATTAGGCTCGAAAGATTGAGGTTGCTGATGGATCATGGCATGCCAGAAGATGTTCGCTGGTTGATCGAAGCAAAAGTTCGATTAGCTGGTGAATTACCAGATTCATTTTCTAAGCACAAGCCTGGCTTAGGTAAGAGTACTTTTGCAAAGAAGCGAAGAGCAAAAAGATTAAATAGTTGCTACAAATGTGCTCGATGGACATGTGATACCCGTTGTAAATCAATAGGATATTCATCCATAAATCGAGATGATAAGATAGACTTCATTAAGGGTGGACTGAGTAAGGAGTCATTGGATGATATCCGATTGACTCTTGAGACGCACCCTAGTGGATATGTGCAGCGTGAGCTACTATCTTTATGGGCTAAATTCATCAGCGATAAAGAGAGATATAGTCTCAAAAATATAATAGCAAAAGATCCTGTTTGCCATGCTGTTATAAACAATGATGCTTTGGCTATGCAGCATTAATACAAGGTAAATCATTTGATATATATGCACATATAAAATATTTTTTCTGTTTCCTTTCACGAGTTTTGATAAAGGCTGGTTAAAAATATTAAATCGCCGAAAGGTGAGTAGGATGATTTTGTCAAAAGTAAATCTTCACTTTTTCGAAAAACGACCAGTAAATAGTGAAGTTTTTCGGTTTTAAATAGCCAAACATTTTTCATAGTTCATGCATCCCAAAATAACATTTTCCTTCTTTACTTTCAAAAATGGAAGGACCAAAATTTCGACAGATCAAAACTATCTGTGTATTTTGTGGATCAAAAGTGGGAAAAGGTTTTGGGTATCTAGAAGCAGCCGTGAATTTAGGAAAGAAATTGGGAGAGAAAGGTATCACTCTCGTGTATGGAGGAGGTAGCAGTGGATTGATGGGTTGTGTTTCACAATCCGCTCTAGTAGAGAAAGCAAGAGTGATAGGTGTTATACCTACTCCTTTAGCTGATATTGCAGGCAAAACACGAGGGCATGAAGTACAAACCTTATCTATCCATGAACGCATAACTTGCATGTTATATGGTTCTGATGCCTTCATAGCCCTGCCTGGAGGTTTTGGTACTTTAGAAGAAATCTTTAATATTACTTCATGGGCTCAACTAGATCTCCATACTAAGCCTATAGGGCTTTTAAATGTAAACAATTTCTTTGATGGTTTGCTAACATTTCTTGATTATGCTGTGGAACAGGGATTCATATCTCCATTTTCTAGGAGAATCCTTATTTCTGCTCCTACTATCGAGGAACTGCTGGATAAGTTGCAATCATATATTCCAATACAAGATCCAGCAGGAGTAAAGATAGATTGGTCGCAAGGAAGGGGAATCAAGCGAAAATGGAGTCCGGTTAATGTAAATTTATCTTTGTGAACTCTAGAATAGGTGGTGGTAGAGTACGAAGTATTCTCACTCTTGAGACACACCATAAATTTCTAGGATTTTATCAATGTATTAATCTTGTGTACCTCAAAGATTTAAAGTGGTAGAGTATGGAGTATTTCTTACTCTTGAAACACACTTTTTTCTTTATTTCCTCAAAAGGTCAGAGGTGGTAGGATACGGCTACTCCCGAAACACATCTCTAATTTTGAGGATCATAAATGTTTTCCCCTTTTGCATTTTGCATGTATGTCTCGTTTATGCTTCTTCAGGAGCAATAATAATATCATTTCAGTATGTTTAGATGATAATTTTTACTTCTTCTGGAGTAAATATGTACTTCTTCTGGAATATATAAGTGCTCGTGCAAGAACTTTTCCAGGCACTTATCATCTAACATTCATCTCATAATACTGATGAGATTATTTTCACATTAGCTATATCCGTGCTATCATGTGATATTATCTTATCATACATCAACATTCTCTTGTTGAATAATTTTCATCCACCCATTCAAATTCAGATATTGGTAACTTCTGGTACCATTGGATAAAACATTTTATTAATATTTATCAACCTTTTGGTAATGATAACTTCTGGTATCATTTGATAAAATATTTTCTAGCTTTAGTATTGATAACTTCTGGTATCATTTAATGAAGTATCAAATAACAATAATATTGTATATATATATTAACAATAAAGATACTGGGGTTATACCACCAAGTATATATGTTGACAACAACCCTCTAATATGTTAGAATTAACCAACAACTGAGGTGTTTATATGTATTCAATTGATATACCGACCATATAGGCGGTGTCAACGTGATGAAATAATTAAACCAGCCATATAGACGGTATCAACGAGATGAAACAATTAAACCGGCCATATAGGCGGAATCGACATAATGAAATAATTAAACCGGGTAAAGCCAACCATGTAGGTGGTAAAACCAACCATGTAGGTGGCAGCATAATATAATTCAATTGATCACATATTAATCGTTAATTTACGATTATTATACTTGTATGTATTATTAAGGGCAAAATCGTCCATATTTTAATATATTGCTCATATGAATAAATTGAAACCGTCAATAGGTTTAAAATTTAATTTAGAACAAACTTACTTTTGGTCCGAAGTTCAAAATCTCGTCAGGATTGCTCCAAAAACAGTTTTTAAGAAAACCGCCATGTTCGACCGCCGGAATATTTTAAAAACTGCACAAAACAGAAAAATAAGATCATAGAAAAATCCAATTCATCAAAACGGACAAACTGCCTTTCGTCATCGCCGGATCCGCCACGCGCCGCCGCCGCCGGCCGCCAAGCGCCGGTGATCGGAAAAATTAACCCATCACCATAATATGTGCCTCGGCGTCCTGAACATGCCGGTGGTCTCCGATTTTCCAAAAGATCAACCGTTTGGCCGGAATCATCATTTTTCAGTCCGCCAGTATCTTCTTCTCCGGACAATAACTTCCGTTTTAACCGTTGGATTTGCGTCAAATTTCAGTCGAGTCTTCTCCTAGAAAAACCCGTTGATATGCCGCTGGCCGATCGTCGATCGGAGTTCAGAATCGTCGGGAATAAGCATTTCAATTTTCGGTCAGATATCTGTTTTTGCACAGTTTTTCAGATTTTCTTCTTCGGTCGATATCTTTTGTTTCAGCCGTTGGTTCTGCGCCAAATTTTAGGCGAGTCTTCTCCTTGACAAGCCCGTTCTGATGGCGGTGGCCGATCGTCGATCGGATATCTGGATCGGCCAGAATCATTCTTTTTCAGTTTGAGAGAAAAGGAAACATTGGTTAGTAATAATCAGGTTTCTGATACAGAGGGTCATCATTTAGATGCAACTGTAGAGCATACTCCCGTTATTACTCAATTGGTTAGAGACTCGTGCTGATAACGTGTTATAAAATCATCGAAATCATAAGAACAACATAGAGAGAGAAATGGAGAGAGTTTAGAGGAGAGAATTTCTCTTCAAGAATTGGTGTCATAAATTGGTAAGTATAGGCTCCTATTTATAGGAGTGGACAATGGCACAATCGTAATATTGTAAAGTTTACAGGGATATAATGGTAATGTCATTCACATATATACATTATTTATAACAATTCTCACTATTAAAAGTGATCTCAAAATCACATCATGCCTATTTGAACCTTTACAAGAAAAAAATTATCTACTTCCACTCATCAAACATCAAATCTCAACAATTAATTATATGGGTTCCACTACTTTTATCACTTTTTAAATACACATTTCAAAACCTGAACACCAAAAAATGCTTAGCAAGCTACAACAAATAGGCCCTAAATTGCATTCTCAAAGCAAATTCTAAAGCAATACTCGAAATCATATTCGTAAAGTCTAATCACATTCTCAAACACATTCTAAAGAAATTCTAAAAATCACATTCTCTATTCCCAAACACACTCTAAAGCAATCTCAAAATAACATTCCCAATTCACTAGTCCAACTGGTGACACAAGAAAGCAAAAATGATTGAATCATTGAACACAAGACCGAAGACCACCCTCAAAACTCCAGGCACCTCCATATATTCTTCTCTACCAAAACCCCAAAAAGAAACCCACAAAAAAAAGATCCGACCCCATCGAGAATTTTAGTATTAGTTGATATCAGCAATTTTATACACCAAAAGATTAAATCTCACTGTGGTACTTAGCGTGAAACCTTAGCGTCGTCCGAACTCCGACGCACGTGGCCATGCCACAGCCCACAAATTAGAATAATGTATATAGACTATAGCCTACTGGACGCATCTTGACCCACTTGGTAGTGGAGTTTGGCTACTTGAGAATGGTGGAGGGTCGGCCAAATGCGAGAATGTGATTTGGGGGAGAAGGTGACAATCAAGGTCTCGTGGGTTGGAATGGTTGGATGGGTCCGGTTTGTTGGGTTAAGTAGGTTTGGGTTGTGAAATTTGGGCCGAGCTAACTCATCTCTTTGGGCCGAGCTAATAATATATTTTTCGAAAAAATTCATATGTACCTTATGTATCCAAAGTATTATATAATATACTACTACATTAATTTAATCCAAAATATACTATAAATCACAACAAATTAAACCAAAAATACTGCTGACAAAAATCCCATATACAACTCTTTGTAACCGATAATTGAATAGCTACAATCAAGGGAATATAATAATGGCTGAGCACTATACGATGAATTCAAATTGAAATTAAATGTTTTCATCACCCATTTCATTGCCATTTACATTTCATCTTTCATTTTCGATATTTCCACAGCAATCAAAATCATCGTCTAATAGGTATGTTCAGTTCTGGTCGTTTTATCAGTATATGAATATTATTTTTTGCGCTATTCTATAGAATTTCCATGATAAGGGAGATTACATCTCACAGACTCACACTGATATGGCTGAATTGAATCCGAGATGAACACTAATCGATTTTCTGCTTCTGTCATTCACCTCTAATGAATTAACTAGTTTCAGAACGAACTTTTGACACTGTTTCTTATCACTTTAATGCAGACATGGACTGCGTAGAGGTGTTTGTGAGATACAACACTAAATCATATGGAAGTCTGGTACCGATATGTTGCAGTTATGTGGAGCTCGTTGACTTGATTATGGCTGAATTAAGGATGGACAGGATGACACAAGGGGTTAGAATAGAATATGATGTCAGTGGAGACCTGATCCCAGTAAGGATCACAAGTGACACATTGAGTTGAAAAGAAAAGATCCTCGACTTACATCATTTGCACTGCGAGTGGTAGATGATAACGTTCCAATAAATGGCATATGTCTTCCACGTGACTTGACAGACATGAGGAATACAGAAACACTGGATAATCATTCATCCCCAGTCACTCAACTGATTAATAGTCTGCCAAAATCAAGTGTTCCAACTTTGGAAGAATTTGCTTCGAGCCTGCCTCTTTCTAATCTGCAACCCAATAAGGAAGATGATCTCGACGAAAATTTCGAGATTGTGAGTGAAATAGGGCTGGAATCCATAAAAGAAAATCAGATATTCCGAGATAAGAAGTTGTTGAAGATCACCATTGCATTATACTCTATACGCCATCAATTCCAATTTAAGGTATACAAGTCCGACCATCGAGAATATGTGCTAAAATGTTTTAATGAATCGTGCAAGTGGACTTTCAGGGCGTCAAGACTTGGTGGAACAGAATTGTTTAAAGTACGTTACATTTTCCACGGATATACATGTAAATTTTGAACTTAGTGATTCGAGATCACAGGAAAGCTAACAGTTCACTTATAGGTGATTGCATAAAGCACAAGTGCACCTCGGCTAGGACAATCTACACTCCTATTGACATTATGCACGATATGTCCGCTACTTATGGGCTAACGTTAGGATATGGAAAGGCTTGGAGAGCATGAGAGAATGCGTTGGAGAAAGTGATGGGTAATCCTGATGATGCATACAATAGGCTACCGTCCTATTTTTCAGAGATTGAGAAGAAGAATCCTGGTTCAAAGACAAGTATAGAGATTGACGGTGATGGGCATTTTAGGTATGCATTCATGGCACTAGGGGCTTCCATACAAGGTTGGATACACTGCAAACCTGTGGTCATTGTGGATGGAACCTTCATGACTGGGAGAAATGGTCGTACCCTTTTTACAGCTTGCGCACAAGGCGCCAACGATAGTATATTCATCCTAGCATTTGGGGTTGGAGATTCGAAAAATAATGACTCGTGGGCTTGGCCTTGGTTCCTTCGTCGATTCAAGGAAGCTTATGGAGAGAGGGATGATATGGTCGTGGTATCAGATCGTCATCCAAGCATCGAGCACGCAGTCCACGTGGTGTATCCAAGGGTGATGCATGGTTTTTGCGCTCATCATCTTCTGCAGAACCTGAGGTCAGCATATGGAAATTGTGGAAAGAACATTGCTTGGCCATTCAATGCAGCAGCTAGATCATACACGAAACATGAGGTTGATTACCACATGAAGCAACTCGATCAGATTAATGGAGGCATAAGGAAGGACTTGGTAATTATCTCATACGTAATACATGCATCTTATTCTGTTAATTTATTGACTTCTTGTATATATGGTGTAACAGGTAGAGGTTGAAGATAGGAAATTAAAAATATGAGAATTAATAAAATACTTGTTATTGGGAGAACAATATTTTAGTCTAGGCCAGTGTAGTCATGTTTGGACATCCTCACATAGTAGTTGTCATTATGCCAGATTATATTTCCCTGTTATATTCTATAATTTTCAAACTTCCTCCAGAATCATATCAAATATGATATGAATTAATCAGATTCTTGTTTGGTCAGTGGGGTTAATCATTAACAACTTGCTAGTGCAATTTAATTCATATCTAACATCTGGTCAATTGGTGGTGGAGTGAGATTGGTCCCACGACATGAACTATTGAGCATCATAATTAGATCAATTTGCATCATGTGATTACAATTTTGGTATTTACTAGGTGATATGAATAACGCTGATTTTGGTGGTTACATCTCCTAGGAGAAGGTTGGTTTCCATAAGTGGTCAAGGGCGCATGCACCTACAAATAGGTTTTCAGCTATGACGTCAAATGTAGTAGAGTCGGTAAATTCAGTGACAAAACCTGTAAAGCATTGCCCAATTGATTATTTGTTTGAATCGTTAGTAAGTTAGAGGAAAAATAGAGAATTAACTGTGATAGTTATCATGCCGCTTAATTGTTCGTCTGTATTTACCATCAAATAGTGAGATTTCTAAAGGAAGTTACAATGAACAAATTTCTTCCTAGAGTAATAGTGTGATTATTATATGAATTGTAGCGATTATATATATATATACACACACACATAATTTTCTGCCCAATTTTACATATCATTTTAAGAAATTTCTTATTTTTATGAAATTATTTTAATACATGAATTAGGAAAGTTCAATTAATGCATGTAATAAATGATTTATGAATTTGTAAAAAAAAAAAAAAAATATCTATAAAAAATCAAATTATATATATTTGATAATTATTACATTATTTTGAAGTCGAAAAATATGCAATATGGGTGTCAAATTCAAGATCTCAACGAGAAGCTTAATACAAACTAAAAAATGAGAGCAAACTCTAAACATATCATTCGTAAAATCGTTTTAAATGCTAAGAGCTTGTTTGGTAAAGATAAAAATTTAACTACAAATTTTTCAAACTCAATCTCAACCATTCATTCTTAGTCAAGCCCACAAATTTTGACTTTCAAATATTTTTAAACTACACATTCATAAAAAATACAAAAAAAAAAAAAAAAAAAAAAAAAAAAAAAAAACAAAATTTTTCACATTACCAAACGGTAAATGTAAAAGTCTTACTTATACTTTTTACTTTTTTCAACATCCAATCTTTTTAATTTATATCATTAAGTCCTAAAATGATACCTACATTTTCTTATCTAAATTAAATTTGACCTAAATGATTAATTTTGAATCTTTTTCTTATCAAATTGAAAAAAATAATAAACATTCGATCTTTCTAAATAAATTCAATTAAATCATTTAATTTTCTACAACTTTAAGTTCCGATAAACTCATTGGTTCAATTTGTAAAATAGAAGGTGTTAGTATAATCATTCTATTTAAAAATAGAATATGGTCAACACGTTTATTTAGCATGCATAAAAATAGTATGTGCAATTGTGAAAAATGAGTTTTAAAAAATGTGTAATTGAGAATGAACATTGAAAAATATTATTTTTGAAGAATCAATTCTATGCGAATAAGTGATAAAATCTTATATCTTGTAGGTTAAACTCTCATTTATAAATTGAGATGTATAGATGATTTTTTGTATATAAAGTTAATTATATTTGTAATATTCATTCAATAAAATTTAATTAAAATTTGTATTTTATATTATTTATTTGCTACATCATTTAAATATAGGACTGCATATAAGTTTGTCACGTGTAAGTTTAACAAATTACAACATTTAATTTAAGTTTGAACAATTTTTTATTTTTTAAAATGTTTGGTAAATTTGTTCGTAATGTATTTACTTTTTTACATGTAATGTAATGAAATATTTGTTTAATATATTTAAATATCAGTTATTGCATTAAAATAGTTAGTAAACACTTATTATAGTGCTATACGGGGAGTCGAGAAATTAATTCTGTAAATCTCTATTAACCTTTTTATTTCATTTTATGATTTGAAAATTATAAACATTTCAACTTTTAGTTATCCAAAAACTGTAAGCTCGACTTCAATCATCAAATCAAAATTATAAAGTATAGAATAAGTTACATGTTCTTATCTTAATTGTTGTAAAGTACAAAATAAGTTACATGTCCATATCTTACTTTTGCCTAAATAGATTAAGAAAATTAGAGAATGGACAATTAGTTGTTAAAAAAAATATGCAAGTCGCAATTTTATAATTTACTTTTATTGAGTATTTTTCATTATATATGAATGTCCAATTTATGTCGAGCATTGTACTTTTATAACTTATTTAATAAATAATTGTCAATTATATCTTCCGTGTATCGTACGAGTGCGATTACTAGTCTAGTTACAACTAATAACACTCTTTCCTATACCAAAGCAAATAACCATTGAGTGTTAGGTTACAAATACATGTGTAACACTAGTGAAATGTTGTGATTATATGAATTATAATTATAATACTCAATTTAATTACATTAATTGTAATATTGATGGGTCATGTAATTAAAATGTTGTAATAGTCACTTTAATAGTCAGAATTTACAATTACTATTGAGGGCGATAAAAGAAAAATTCTAAAATAATTCCCTTGGGGTAATGCACCAGGTGTAGTAGCTAATTGAGTAGCTCTATTAGTATGTGTAAAAACTTGTAATGAAGGACGTGAGCTTGCTTAAGGAAAAAAATAAGTAGGATCTACGAAAATGTCCATAACTTTCAGCTCGAGTCTCGAATTTATGCAAAGAGTACATTCCGAAAGCATTTTTTAATTCTACACATTTATACCGAATGACTTTGCCAACTTTCAGGGTTAAAGTCAAACATTTAAGTGTAAGTTTTAACGTTTTATTTGTTTTGAGTTAGTTTAAAAATAAATTCATCTCTTTTAAGTTTTCTAGGTTTATTCAAATTTGTTTTTATAGAATCTTAGATTTATTTTATAGTTTTCTAGTTTAGCTAGGCATGTTCAGTTTTATTTAGATTTTCGTTTTAACTAGAATTCATTTCAACCTTATAAATACACGTTAAGAGTTTGAAAGTAGGATATAATTTGATTGATTAATAATATTTCAATTTTCTAGTTTATTGGTGGATTTCACTAAATTATCACGTCCGTTCGAGGAATTCGAGCAACACTCGTTCGTGTGTTATGAACTAGATTCAATTAATATTATTCACGTTTCCGTCCTACATCAATTACACTCATTGTAATACTCATTTTGATAAAAGTGATTATCTACATCTAAATCTACATTTATCTACATCTATCTACAATCTACAACTACATCTACATCTACATCTACAATCTACATCTACAATCTATAAAAAGTGTGGATGGAGGAGAAACTTTTGAATTCTTATTTTACCGTCATATATTTAGTTATATCCGTTTTATCCTTATCCATTTATTTAATTACATTAAATAATTCATTACATATATCATATAAAAATTTACAAAATTATAATATAATTTCAAATTATTTATTTTTTCATTCATTAAGTATTAAATTAATTTATTATCTAATAATTTACAATTTTGTAATATGATTTTATATTATTATTCTCATATTATTATATTTTTCATTTATTTAATTTAATCTACAACTACAATATAATAATAATAATAATAATAATAATAATAATAATAATAATAATAATAATAATAATAATAATAATAATAATAATAATAATAATAATAATAATAATAATCATCATCATCATCATCATCATCTACAATACATTTGGATATTTTTATCTTTTGTCAATAACACTCTTAAATTTTTATGAAAACCATTAATTAATTCATAAGATTTTTTAAATTATATTATAATTAAGAATATAAATAAATAATTTCAAAACTAAAATTTTGGTTTAAACTTATATTTTTTTATTAAAAAAATATGCTCCTAAATTAATTTGATTTGTCTATACACAACTTTTTATATTTTTTTTTGTTTTTGCAATTTATCGTAAATATTTTATAAATAAATTTTCGATTTGTCTAATATTTTATGATGTCAGATTATCTCTTGATATATGACACCTGATTTCTTTATTAATTTTGCATGTTAAATGTTTTTTAATTAATATATATATATATATATATCAATAAAATAATAATTTTTAAAAATTGCAATAATTTCCAATTCAACTTTTTTTAACAATATCAATTCTCTCAACTACTTTCGAAAATAGTACTAATACTTCAAGAAAATTATGCGAGACATCCATCATTTACAAAAGATGTGTGAAGAAGCACTTGCTTACTACTAGTGGTAAAAATGTGTCAGCAACTTAGCAAAGTGACTATGTGGTGATTACTTTAATTACTTACAGGTTGTTCTTTTCAGTACTTCTATTTTACAAGAGATTCTCAAAATCCCTTTAGCTTCTTTTTAAAGATTGGAATTCGATACTTTTGTCACTTATTAGAATTAAAACCCTTGTTTCTTCTATGTTGTATAGATTGCTCATCTATGGCCGACGTGACGTCACATGACGATGATGGTGACGGTGGAGGAGAGCCTCCACCTGGTAGTGCAAGCAGGGTTCCAGGACAATGCGAGGCTGGTAAGAAATACTTAAAGCATGTCTTCGATTGTGTATATTATTTGCATTATATATTAAGCTATTGTGATTTGTGATGAACTTGTAGTACCATCATCAAGAAGGCGGGGCCCGTCGTGTGGCCTCAATTTATTGAAGGTTTTCCAGGGCAATGGGAAGCAGCCGATTCCCGTTGATTTCATAATAAAGAAGGGACGTATCAGCCCATTGGAGACAATCAGAAATACGTGAGTAGACACGTAGGAAATCAAGTCAGAAATATTGTACCTCCTTGTTATAACAAGTGGGATGAAGTTCCTCTGGAGTTAAGAGAACGTGTGATCAACAGCATTTACGTAAGTGAATTTAGACTATTTGGATTTTACTTATTCCATTGAACTTTAGATTTAGGCCTGTCTAATTCAAATTCATGTAGGATTTTTTTAACTTACAGCCGGAGAACTATATTGAGAGTGAGTACAATATTATCATCGAGGGTCTTGAACGAACGGCGACCGATCGATATCGGTCTTACAAGACCACTGTACACAATCACTTCAAGAGGCATGGATCCAACAATTCTGATCGCTCTATTAACTCCGCCGATTGGGAGAAGTGTGTACAATTATATACAAATCCAAAATTTATTGTAGGTACCAATAATTTTAATTAATTTAACATGCTTTCGTTTCATTATTAATTTTTACATTATGTTGCGATGATTGTTGTTTTTCAAGGAACGGTCGGAGAAGAATAAGGTGAATCGATCCCAAGCTAGATTCCCTAGCCTCCAAGGGTCAAAAAGTTTCTTAGCTACACGTTATGAGAGAGTAAGAATTATATAATAAGTGTATATTTTTTGATTTTGACTGGTTTAAGGTGGATGTGTAACTAACAATAATATTCAATTACTTATGTAGCGGGATCAGCAAACACAGGAATGGCCGACCGTTATAGAAAGTTTCGAGACATTTCACCGTCGAACAAAAATAGGAGAGTGGGTGAATGATCGAGCGGAGATTGATTATGTAAGTGAATGTTAATATCGAACTTTGTAGTTATGCTAATTATCTTCGAGATTTCATATTTTCTTAACTCATTTTTTAAAATATCAGGATAAAATGATTGAAGCTCGAAACACGCAGATACAGGAGGTTGCCACAAGCGGTACACAGGTGGACGAGCATGCTGTTGTAAAACAGGTGCTCGGGGAACGAAGAGGACACGTCCGTGGAGTTGGACGAATTGTGAAGGGCTCGTCTCTCACTGGTAGACAAAGAGCCTCAAATTCTACCCCATGTTTTCAAACATCGGCTGAGATGATAGCTCGGATAGATACTCAAGAGGAACATATCCGGCTGCTGAATCAATACATTATGAATATGAATAATCATCTTCAGACTTATTTTTCGGGATTTCCGATGATGCCACCACCACCACCCCCGACTTCGCAACCGAATCTTTCTGATGTTCATGAAGAGGATATGGATGACGACGATGTAAATTTATGACATTCATCAGCTCTTAAACTTTTGTGTCAAACTTTTGTTAATATCTAAACCATTAATTTTTGTCAATTAATTATAATTATGTGTTTGTTTACCTTTTAGAATGTATGTTAATCATATAATAAGTATAATTAAAATATATAAAATTATTATAATTACGGAAATTACCAACAATAATAAATTCTGTTACAAAAATTATATAAATATGTGAATGACCAATTATCATTATATCCCTGTAAACTTTACATATTACGATTGTGCCATTATTCACTCTTATAAATAGGAGCCTTATTTCATTCATTCATACCAATTCAATAAGAGAAAATCTCTCCTATCTCTCTCTATATTCTCTATTATTTTCATGATAATTTTACAACACGTTATTAACACGGGTCTCTAGCCAATTGAGTAATACAACGGGAGTATACTCTACAATTGCATCTAAATGATGAACCTCTGTATCAGAAACCTGATTATTACTAATCAATGTTTTTCTTTCCCGAATCAAACACTTTTGACTTTAGAAAATAACACATGCATTTTAGATCAGAAAACTTCAAGAAAGATGAAAACTTTACATCTTTGTATGATTCAAAAAGTTCTATACGAGGAAAGAAACTTAGTCTCGATGTTGTGCAAAAAGAAAAAAAAATTGGAAATCGATCAAGAACGGGCCAAAAGAGGAGCTGGAAAAGAAGGCGAAATTTATCCAATTTTTCAAATTCTAGTCGAACTGAAAAAAAAAAGATTCCAGCCGATCCAGAGATCCGATCGACAATCGGCCACCGCCATCAGAACGGACTTGTCAAGGAGAAGACTCGCTGAAATTTGGGGATGATCCGATGGCTGAAACAGAAGATATCGACCGGAGAAGAAAGGCTGAAAACTGTGCAAAAATCAAAATCTGACCGAAAATTGAAACGCTGATCCCAGACGATTCTGAACTCGATCAACGATCGGTTAGTGGCATATCAACGGGCTTTTCTAGGAGAAGACTCGACTGAAATTTGGAGCCGATCTGACGGTTAAAATGGAAGTTATTGGCCGGAGAAGAAGAGGCTGGCGGATCGAAAAATGTTGATTCCAGCCAAAGGGTTGATCTTTTGGAGAAACGGAGACCATGGGCATGTTCATGACGTCGAGGTGCACATTCTAGTGATGGGTTAATTTTTCCGGCCACTAGCGCGTGGCGGCCAGCGAAGGCGCTTGGGGTGGCACGTGAACGGATTCCGGCGAGATTTTGAACTTCAGACCAAAAGTAAGTTTGTTCTAAATTAAATTTCAAACCTATTGACGGTTTCGATTTACTCATATGACCAATATATTAAAATATGGACGATTTTGCCCTTGATGATACGTTAAAGTATATTAATCGTGATTTAACGAATTTGATTAATCATTATTAATGATCTGATGATAAGCGTTAATAGAATATATATTCTAAATCATTTAACACTACTATGTGATCAATATGATAAATTAAAAGATTTAAAAGTAACATAATAGTTGCTATGTCGTGATGTATTGAGTATAACTCATTATCATAACGAACTGGATTATTATGAATACCTTGATTGGATTTAGAGATATGACTTGCTCATTTATGAAATGTAATTATTTCATTATATTGTTACCACTTATATGGTTGGTTTTATCAGCTTTAAATATTCATATCACGTTACCACCTATATGGTTGGTTCTACAAGTTTCAAACATATCACATTACCACATATATGGTTGGTTCTAGTGATTTTAAATATTTCTACTCATATAAATTTGATATATTGTTATTCAATATTTCAACAAATGGTACCAAAAGTTACCATTACCAAAGATTGTTGGATCTTAATGAAAATATTTTATCATTTGGTACCAGAAGTTACCAATATCTGTATTTGAAAGGGTGGATGAAAATAAATTATTCAACAAGAAAATATTGATGTATGATAAGATAATATCACATGATAGCACGGATATGACTAATATGAAAATAATCTCATTAGTATTATGAGATAAATATTATATGATTGTGATAAGCAGTTTTGATCAAAGTTCTTGCACAAGCACTTATGTACTCCAGAAGAAGTACATATTTACTCCAGAAGAAGTAAAGATCATCATCTAAACATACTCAAATGATATTATTATTGCTCCTGAAGAAGTATAAACTTATATATGCAAAATACAAAATGGGAGAAACATTTATGATCCTCAAAAGTATAGGTGTGTATCAGGTGTAATAATACTCCATACTCTACCACCCCTAATTTTTTTTTTTTTTTTTTTTGTGTCTCAAGAGTAAGAATACTCCATACTCCACTACTCCTAATCCTTTTGAGGTTCACAAGATTAAAGTTCAAAATACGCATCAACATCAGAGGTGTGTCTCAAGAGTAAGAATATCCCATACTCTACCACCCACAATATTTTGAGATTCACAAGGATAGATTTACATTAGCCGGACTCCATTTTCGCTTGGTACCCCTTCCTTGCGACCAATCTATCTTAACTCCTGCTGAATCTTGTATTGGAACATATGATTGTAATTTTTCCAGCAGTTCATCGATAATGGGAGCAGAAATAAGGATCCTCCTAGAAAATGGAGAGATGAATCTCTGTTCCACAGCATAATCAAGAAATGTTAGTAAACCATCGAAGAAATTGTTAACATTCAAAAGTCCAATAGGCTTAGTATGGAGACCCAGCTGAGCCCATGAGGTAATATTAAATATTCCTCTAAAGTACCAAAACCTCCAGGCATGTCAATGAAGGCATCAGAACCATATAACATGCAAGTTATGCGTTCATAGATAGATAACGTCTGTACTTCATGCCCTCGTATTTTGCCTGCGACATCAGCTAAAGGAACGGGTATAACACCTATCACTCTTGCTTTTTCTGCTTGAGCGGATTGTGAAACACAACACATCAATCCACTGCTGCCCCTCCATATTCTAGATTAATACCTCTCTCTCCCAACTTCTTCCCTAGAAGCACTGATGCTTCTAGATATTCAAAGACTTTCCCGATTTTTGATCCACAAAATACACAGATAGTTTTGATCTGTCAAAGTTTTGATTCTTCCATCTTTTAAGTTTATGAGGAAGGAAAACTTACAGAAATTGTTATTTTGGGATGATTAAACTACGAAATTACTTGGCTTTTTAAACTTAAAAATATTCACTATTTACTGCTTGTTTTTTTTGAAAAAGTTACTATTTACTTTTGACTAAAATGACACCACTTTTGATAATATCTCTGACAATATATATTTTGCTCCATAATGGCTAATCATTCGGTGATCTCTCAGATACCATCTGTTAATACGCGAAAAATGAAAATAGAAAATATTTTGATAAAATATATATACTATAATGATTTACCTTGTATCAATGTTGAGTAGCCAAAATATCGTTGTTTATAACAGCCGGAAAACAGGATCTTTTGCTATTATGTTTTTGAGACTATAACAGTCTTTATCGCTGATGAATTTAGCCCATAAAGATAGTAACTCACGCTGCACATATCCTCAAGGGTGCGTCTCAAGAGTCAATCGGATATCATCCAATGACTCCTTACTCAGTCCACCCTTAATGAAATCTATTTTATCATCTCGATTTCTGGATGAATATCTTATTGATTTACAACGGGTATCACATGTCCATCGAGCACATTTATAGAAACCATTTAATCTTTTTGCTCTTCGCTTCTTTTCAAAAGTACTCTTACCTAAGACAGGCATGTCCTTAGAAAATGAATCTGGTAATTCACCAACTAAACGAACTTTTGCTTCGATCAATCAACGAACATCTTCTGGGATACCTTGATCCATCAGCAGCCTCAATCTTTCGAGTCGAACTCGGTAAATCTTTTTCAAAACATTTATCGGAAGATTTGAGTAGTATTTGCGAATATTTGATAATATAACATCCATTTTGATGGATCTGATCTTCTCCCAAAGTGATCTATTTAAATGCGTTATTTAACGCGTAAAAGAGCGTTGGCTCCGCATATCATTGATTCCACCAAGAAAATGAGAAAATATTTATAATCAAAAGAAGAGGACAATGATCATTTTATTAAGATTTCGGTCTAATCATCTTTTTAGATATAATAAATCAAAGTATACTGATTTATAAACTCGAACAAGTAAATATTGTATTGAACCAGAAGTTCATACATAAAAGTGAAATATATATAATATGAACCAAAAGTTCATAAATGAAATATACATTGTATTGAACCAGAAGTTCAGCGATATTGTATTGAATCAAATATTCATGCATAGAAATGAAATAAAACCGTATTGAACCAGAAGTTCTATAATAAACGGTTAGATTATCAAAAGTTTCAAATTATTTTCTATGAAAATAACTTTTCAGAAATTGTTTATCAAAGACGACTCGTTGCGCGCGAAATTTTTCATAGAACTGGCATGAAATATGGTGGATAGACTATAGTCTAAATCACTAGCTTGAGCTCTTTGATATACTAATGAGTGAGATCAAAAATGTATGATTCTCATCTCGGTACTTTAAGAGTATTCTTTGATGTACCAGTTGATCGCGGTACGTTAGGATTTCAAGTAAAATGATTGTAGATTATATGTCGAAATTGATATATATTTCAATGATTGATTATATAAATCAGAAATTGTGGTTTATGAGATGTAAAAACATACATGTATAATCACTGAAAGATTCAATATACCCAAATTAGTATCACTATAGAATGATACAAATGACTCCATAATATAATATGTTGAAAGTGAAATTGGAGCGTACTATTTATATCTGGAAAATTGATTATTTACTATAAGTGAATTTGAAAATGAATATTTTATTATTCACCAGATGTGAATTCTATATTTGATTATTCATCCGAAGTGAATTCTAAACTTGATTATTCACCAGAAGTGAATTCTAGATTTGATTATTCACCAGAAGTGAAAGATGCAATCATAAATTAGTACAACATTGCTTAATATAGCATGATATGACATCATAAATGGCTATGAACGATTTATATAAAGCTCATCATAAATGATATGTTTGATGAAAGGATTCGAGATTGCATCAATATACTTGTGATATTCCATGAAAGGAATAAATACGCGTTGCACTCTTTTTCCCTTAGCTGAGGTTTTGTCCCACGGGGTTTTCCTAGCAAGATTTTTAATGAGGCAACAGTTGAGGCGTATTAATGAGAATTTATGAGAATAATGTACTCTTTTTCCCTTCGCTAAGGTTTTGTCCCACAAGGTTTTCCTAGTAAGGTTTTTGAGGCATTATCATAGCTATCAACAAGCTATAATTCAGCAATACATTGTTATACTGGAATGATATCAACAAATGAAGAAAATCATAGACATCTTATGAAGAATGTTATAAAAGGAGATTTATATATATATATATATATATATATTCCAGACGAAAGATGATATTAATGTTCAAGAAGTTCATGAATCCTCAATGGCACACTTCAGGAGGAGAATCATGTTGTACTCTTTTTCTTTCGTTCAGGTTTTGTCCTTTTATGTTTTCTTGACAAGGTTTTAACGAGGTAGCGGCTGTACTCTTCTTCCTTGGTTCAGATTTTATCTCACTGGGTTTTACTGATAAGGTTTTAATGAGGCAGCACTTTAGAACTTTAAGACTCAGTACATGATTTGTTCTACTTGAACGTTAGACTCAATGATTGACGATGGTCAATATCAGGGGGAGCAACTGTACTCTTTTTCCTTTGCTCAAGTTTTATCCCACTGGGCTTTCTTAGCAATGTTATAACGAGATAGACAATTGTGGAATAGGTCATTCAAGGGGGAGTGTTATAAATTATATAAATATGTGAATGACCAATTACCATTATATCCCTGTAACTTTACATATTACGATTGTGTCATTATTCACTCCTATAAATAGGAGCCTTATTTCATTCATTCATATCAATTCAATAAGAGAGATTCTCTCCTATCTCTCTCTATATTCTCTATTATTTTCATGATAGTTTTACAACAAATTCCAATTATTTAAAATAATGAAATAGGGACGACATAAAATCAATACGGACGATGTTGTCGTCCCTACAGATGAATTAATAGGGACGACAATTAGCGTCCCTATAAAGGTTTCATCCCCTATATATTAAAACTTTAAGGGACACTAATGCCGTCCCTATTAATTCATCTACAGGACGACAAAAGTCGTCCCTAAAAATAAAATTTATTGGGACGACATATTCGTCCTAATTGATTTATTGGTAAGAATCTATTGGGACGAACTCTAGGGACGACTTTTGTCGTCCCTATAACCATATATTCTTGTAGTGGTAATACTCAATTTAATTATATATAGAGTAATTGCATTTGCTATAATAATCATTTTAATAGTTAGATATTGTAATACATACGTTGTAATACTGAATAATATTCATTTTAATTATAGAAATTAATTACTCTTGTTTTTTAAAGTGATTTTTCCAATTTTTTAGATGATAGGGAAAGAGAGTGCCACATTTTGATAGAGAGAGCACCGAATTTGAGAGAGAAAGCGACAGAATGAAATAGAGAAAACGGAGACTAAAAAGAATGGAGTGGAAAGATAAATTACTTTAATAAATATGAGAGAGAAGAGAGTAGTTTTCAACCATGTGCAAAAAGCTAAATATATTGTCACTATATCTTTAATCAATACTAGTTAATCACCCGTGCGATGTACGAAAAGAAATATTTGGATAAAGATAATTCAATATGAAATTAGATAAATCATTTTCATAAAATAAATAAATTTCACAAATAAGAGATAATATCATCATTTATTGATTTCAAATAACTACAAATTCTGTAATACTTCTTTGTACACAACGTTGTTTGTTAATTTTGTTGTTCTTCCTTTCTTATCAAAAATCAATATCTCTAATTTGGAACGATTTGTCACCATAGAAATCGCAACATAAAGTTATCTATGTGTAAGCACCAGCCGTTTAAGAAGAAGTTCCACATGTAAGAATGATTGTCCCTGACTCTTATTGATAGTCATGGCATATGACACCATCAATAGAAATTGTCTTCTTTGAAATCTAATAAGTATCCTAGAATCAGAAGGGTTCAACGATAACATTGGAATAAAGAACTTGTGTCTTGCATTGATGCTAGAAAAAATTTGACCTTCTAGAACATGGTCGCCAAGTTTTGTAACTATCAACCTTGTTCCATTACTCAATCTCTATGTATGATCAATATTTCTCAGAAAGAACTTGTGTCCTCACTTATCTGTTGCAAAGGTCCACCACGTGGCGCAATAGTAATATCCATGTGTCCAGGTAGTGTGTCAAAATCCACCGACAATCAATTCGGCAATTTCATCGACAATAGAAAAATCATATTGGTCATCATTGGTCGCCTACCAACCAATAAGTATAAGTCTTAAATTTGAAGTGTTTCCTCAATTATCTTTTCTCAAACCGACCTAAATTGTCTTAACAATTTGTTGTATTTGTCTAGCATATCTTTCGAATCAGAAACTATTAAATCATGCAACAAAGAATCGCATGATTCACTCCTACCCGGGGACATTAAAAGACATAAATTCAATTTTAGAATATCACAACAAAATTATCCGTAAACAATATAAATATAAAAGCAATAAATACATAATACGTACCTCACGACCCTTTTTCTGTTTTCAACCTCATTCACATTGTCAACAATGTAAAGCGAGCAAATTGCAAATCTGAACTGTCATCAGGCAATAGACTCTCAATCTTATGGCAATTTTGATCGTATAATCTGAAGAGGGGAGACCCTCTACCATCATTTAGCTCATTATCTATTCTCCCATAGAAGTGAATGAAAACATCATATTATATGTCCGAATGTTCTCAATGGAATTTTTAATCCTGTCTCCCTGTCATATAACAAATCTTTCAAAATTAGAGGATGATCTTCCATAAAAGAAATATTCACTTTCTCTTGTATACAACAAAGTAGGGGTGACCAAATAAACCG
The DNA here is from genome assembly GCA_963555705.1 of Ligustrum vulgare. NCBI lineage: Eukaryota > Viridiplantae > Streptophyta > Magnoliopsida > Lamiales > Oleaceae > Ligustrum > Ligustrum vulgare. The sequence continues at coordinate 3,734,346 of OY743180.1, forward strand.
CAAAATCAAATTAAACTGCAACAAAGGATTAAATCTAACTTTCTATAAAAATACTAATTAAGTTAATAGAACGCAATACAAATGAGCTCAAATTTTTAGATGTACTAAATAACTAAAAAAAATAAGATTATTTATAAAAAGTTTTATACAATAAGATTTATTTAGTATTAGATGCGTGATACAACTTCGATATAATTTTGAACTGAAAATTTTGCATTGAATTTGTATGACTGCACACAAATACTTATTTGAAAAATTCAAAACATTAAAATATAAAAAAAAATTATGAAAAGAGAGGTTTAAACACAAATAATCAAATATAAATAAGTAAAAAAAAAAATCTCCATAAAAATATTTAAGTGGAAGTAGCAGTGTGAATACAATAAAAGTTGAGTTTTGGTCTTTAGAATGTGAAAACTATAAAAGTTGAGTGTGAAAATAAATGAAATATATAATATATAATATTGTATTAAAAAAATCTCAAAAAGTTGTGTCAAATGGCGGGAGGAGTCGATATCGGATTTGTATGAAAGAACGAAATTATTCATTCATAAAATTTATACCAATAAAATATCACAATTATTGAAAAAAATTATTTACGTGTTAAATGTAACTTTCTATAAAAATACTAATTAAGTTAATAGAACGCAATACAAAGGAGCTCAAATTTTTAGATGTACTAAATAACTAAAAAAATAAGATTACTTATAAAAAAGTTTTATACAATAAGATTTATTTAGTATTAGATGCGTGATACAACTTCGATATAATTTTGAAATGAAAATTTTGCATTGAATTTGTATGACTGCACACAAATACTTATTTGCAAAATTCAAAACATTAAAAGATAAAAAAAATTATGAAAAGAGAGGTTTAAACACAAATAATCAAATATAAATAAGTAAAAAAAAAAAAAATCTCCATAAAAATATTTAAGTGGAAGTAGCAGTGTGAACACAATAAAAGTTGAGTTTTGGTCTTTGGAGTGTGAAAGCAATAAAAGTTGAGTGTGAAAATAAATGAAATATATAATATATAATATTGTATTTAAAAAAATCACAAAAAGTTGTGTCAAATTGGCGGAAAATTCTCCTCCTTTAATATTAAGTAAGATTACAATTATGTCTCCCAACTTTTTTCATTGTTTTCTTATTTTAATTCTTTCATTAATTAATATATCTCGTCTCTTCTATTGATTCCTGTCAAAAAAAATTATTCAGATGGATTAAAAATATTTATTTACTGCTTGTACACTTAATAAATAAAAAATAAAGATTTTAATTGAATACTTGTTAGTTGTTATAAAGCATAAAAAAAAAATAATAATAATAATTGGACAAAAACCATCATGAAGGACAAATTATGATAATTGTTAAAAATTTAATGATAAGAACTTGGTGAAAAAAATAAAGAACATAAATATAATAATTTATAAAGATTAGGGACCAATAATACAATTCAAATGTGGTGTAGTAATAAAAAATTGTGGTGCAAATATAATTACCTATGGATTTTTCATTATCACGTAGGATAACATATATAGTGTAGGGAGTCATGGACTAATTATTTCTACTCAAATTAATATTATTGCATTTATAATTGATTGATTTATTTATTTTTCAGATAAAATGTATGGTTAAAAAATATAGAGAGAAAATGTGTGTGGTTAAAAAGTAATTTGAGAAATTGTATTGTTTATAATTTGATTTATAAGCATGTTTGACAAAGGTGTTTAAAAACATGTTTTTAACAACACAATTTTTTTCAAACAACTTTTTAACCACATATATTTTTTATATTCACTTTCTAACCACAGATTTTATTATTAATGATATAAAAAATACATGTTTTTAAACACAACTTTTAACAAATAGAACTAATGATTGCTTTAAAGAACGGAGGCTTAGTCCCTATTCGGCGACTGACCTTAAAAAAATTGGTTTTTTTGTTGTTTTTTAGGTAGATATTAAAGTGGAGAGAGAAAATATGTAAGATTAGAGATTGATTTGGGGAATTGTGTAGTTTAAAAATTGGTTTAAAAACCAAAAAAACACACTTACTGAAATAAAAAATTTCCTTTTCCAGCTGCATTCTAAACTCCAAGTCTCCAAATGAATCTAATAATAAATTGCAATTAATTAATCTAATTTTACTGAAGGGTATTCGAATTAATTTCATTAACTGGCAAATTAAAACAATGATCTAGCAGATTACAATGTAATTAATATTAGGGCAATAAGAGATCCTATTTATTTATAGCTATAAAATATTAAAATGTGAAGGCCAATTCTCGTTTTACAAAGACCAAAGAAAAATTAAATAAGAATGGCTTCTATCACAAAATCTCTCCTTGTTTTCGTGACATTGCTGCTCCTCGGCTCAGTTGAAAACACTTTAGGTAATTGTATTCTCAAATTATTTATTTTTATTTATTTTCCAAATTTTCAATTACAGGCGAAGATAAAGGATGGGTGTACTATATGTTGGAAAATATATTTGGCAATTGATTTTCACTTGAGTAAATGTGAAATTGATCCCACATTGATTGAAAATTGGGATTTGAAGAGGAGCCTTAAAAGGGATTACAATCCCACATTGGTTAGAAATGGAAAAGTGGGAATAAGTGGAGGCTATAAATAATAGTTACATCCCACATTGGAAAATGGAAAAATGTGGAAATGTTGAGAATGCTTAAATAGTTATCCCACATAGGATAGAAATGAGTTTGTGGACCAATTTATATATGGTTAACAATTTGTAAGGTGTAACCATTTGTTGCATAGAGACTCCTCCATGGCCTACGCGCCCGCAGGGGGGGTGCAAATCTTGGACCGACTTGGCCTTCGAGCCTTGAACTTGTGTGCGGGCGCGACCTGCGTTCACGAATGTCGGACCGAACGAGTCAAAAATTGGCCACAAAGTGCAAGCCACGTTTTGGAATTTTGTTTTGAATTTTTCATTCTCCAAATTGATTTCCATTCAAACTGTAACTCCAAAAAACGCCTGGAGTTACAAAAATTGAAAGAAAAATTTTATCTGGCAAATTACAAAAATTACTGATAGATTACAAAAATTATCTGGGAGATTACAAAAATTGCAATTCAGTTAATAATATTACAGCAATAAGAGATCCTATTTATAGCTACGGAATGTGAAGCCAAATCACATTTCTTAAACACCGAAGAAAGAATTACATAAGAATGACTCCTAACTCAAAATCCCTCCTTGTTCTCTTGACATTGCTGCTCCTCATCTCAGTTGAAAACACTTTAGGTAATTGTATTAATTCTGTCTTTTTATAGATTTTGTTTCGAAAAATGAAAAAACAAAAAATCGTCCCAAATTAAACAAAGCGTACCGCGCTTTCATTCTCTCGAAATAATCTTTTGCATAATTTAAGGATTTCATAGAAAAAATTCCTTCTTCCTATGTATGATATATATATAATCATAAAGTTTCCTTTTTTTCCCCCAAAGTTTCAGGTACATCTTGTTACAAAGGAGTGGAATACATAGGGAAATGTCAAGATTATGGAGATTGCAACATGGCTTGCAAAGAAGCTGGATTTAAGAATGGACGATGTGATAAATCTGTAGCCCATACCAATCTATGTCGATGCACTTGTAATTGATAGAGATTTCATGAATAATCATAAATTTGGTTCTTAGGTTGTAATCAAAATATATCATCTAAATAATCAAAGTGCCGGTTCAAATAATTCATTGTTAAATGATATTAATTAATTAACCTTATTATTATTATTATTAGGACCATGATAGAATCACTTTGGGGGTGAATCCCGAAGTGACCGCAGCGGGACCCAATTTTTTGGAGTGGGTCCCATACCCTCCATATGAGGGTGCGGTCACTTCAGGGGTTACCCCCGAAGTGATTCTATCATTTTTGTAGATATGATGAGATGTAGATAAAGCTGTAAACAAGGAGTAACTGACTCCCTTTCACAAAAGCAAACTACCCATATTTCTTAGTTATGGCAATGGAACGGATCGGTTCCGATCCTAGTCCGCTCCGCGAGATTTTGGATCGGATTGGATCGAGTCAAACAGTAAAAAAACTCGGATCCGGTCGAGTTCGGATCGGATCAGAGCAAATATTAAGAAATTTTCGCTATCTATTTTCATTGACGACAAGCAAGTCACTACAGAATTCATAAAACAACTAATATAATATCCAGTTTATATAACAAAATAATATATATATATATATATATATATATATAATTAGAGATTTTGTACCAAATTCAATAAAAGATTCTATATTTTCAAAATGTATTGATTCAAAATTTTCATTTCTAATTTAAAAAATTTATATAGCATGTATTAATTTATTTTCAAATATATTAATCTAAATTTTTCATTTTGTGCCAAATTCGATAAAAGATTCTATATTTTCAAAATGTATTGATTCAAAATTTTCATTTCTAATTTAACAAATTTATATAGCATGTATTAATTTATTTTCAAATATATTAATCTAAAATTTTCATTTTCAATGTAACACATTTACATAGATATAATATTTATTTATGTTCAAATATATTAATACAATTTTTTCATTTCCTACGTAACACATTTACATAAATATCACATTTATTTATGTTCAAATATATTAATCTAATTTTTCATTTCCTACGTAACACATTGACACAAATATCACATTTATTTATGTTCAAATATATTAATCCAATTTTTTCATTTCCTACATAACACATGTTATTGAATTTGAAACTTAAAAAAAAAAAATTCTATATATACACTCAGTGTACCGCGCCACTCAAAATTTGGTACTTGATTAAATTTTTTTATATAAAATTTCTTTTTGACTTTTATTTACGTTTTTCTCTAAAAATTTGCCCACCTGATCTCCTATTTTCCTTTTAACATGTCATAATTTTTAATTAACTTTATTTTTTAATACGCTGCTTACATATATTTTATTTTTTCTTATTTTTAAAACATATCAATTTTTGTCAAAATGATTAAATTTTCTACCAATTTATCATTGGTGGTATAAAGTTGATAGCAAATAATTAATTATTATTGTAATATACTTATTGAAGAACCTACTCATTTATTGACATATTAGGAAGTAAAAATTCAATGATTTCATTTTTTATTTTCAAAATATATTGATTCAAAATTTTCATTTTTAATTTAACAAATTTATATAGCATGTATTTATTTATTTTCAAATATATTAATCCAAAATTTTCATTTTTAATGTAACACATTTACATAAATATGACATTTATTTATGTTCAAATATATTAATACAATTTTTTCATTTCATACGTAACACATTTACATAAATATCACATTTATTTTTGTTCAAATATATTAATCTAATTTTTCATTTCCTACGTAACACATTGACACAGATATCACATTTATTTATGTTCAAATATATTAATCCAATTTTTTCATTTCCTACATAACACATGTTATTGAATTTGAAACTTAAAAAAATCAAAATAAAAAATTCTATATATACACTCAATGTACTGCGTCACTCAGAATTTGGCACTTCATTAAATTTTTTATATTAAATTTCTTTTAACTTTTATTTACGTTTTTCTCTAAAAAGTTTGTCACCTTATCACCTATTTTCCTTTTAATATGTCATAATTTTTAATTAACTTTATTTTTTAATACGTTGCTTACATATATTTTATTTTTTCTTATTTTTAAAACTTATCATTTTTGTCAAAATGATGAAATGATTAAATTTTCTACCAATTTATCATTGGTGGTATAAAGTTGATAGCAAATAATTAATTATTATTGTAATATGCTTATTGAAGAACATACTCATTTATTGACATATTAGGAAGTAAAACTTCAATGATTTTATTTTTTATTTTCAAAATATATTAATTCAAAATTTTCATTTCTAATTTAACAAATTTATGTATCATGTATTTATTTATTTTCAAATATATTAATCCAAAATTTTTATTTTCAATGTAACACATTTACATAGATATGATATTTATTTATGTTCAAATATATTAATACAATTTTTTCATATCCTACGTAACACATTTACATAGATATCACATTTATTTATGTTCAAATATATTAATCTAATTTTTCATTTCCTACGTAACACATTTACGTAGATATCTCATTTATTTATGTTCAAATATATTAATCTAATTTTTTCATTTCCTACATAACACATTACATAGATATCACATTATATATGTTCAAATATATTAATCTATTTTTTTCATTTTTAATGTAACACATTTGCACATAGTACATTTATTACAACTCTTACTAAATATGTAATAAATAATAATCTATATTATTTATTAAAGTTCTTGAGTTGGAGCGGGTCCCAATTCAGGTTTTTCCGCCCAAACTCACTAATTAATTATGCATACTCTACAACTAATACATATTATATTATTGATTTTTTTTTGTGTATTTATTAAATTCATTTCATAATAAAATATGCAATAACAATAACATATTAATGTTTATACATTGATTTCATAACTCTTTGTTTGTCTCTTCGTGTCCCATGAAAATAGTGATTAATAGGATAAAAAATGATTTCATTTAATTTGCATGACATTTTTTTCTTAATCTATATTAAATGAATGATAATAATATAAACAAATTAAAATAAATCAATTATACAAAGATGTTTAATCGTGCAAATTTACTCAGAGAAATATCAAATAAAAATAAATTATTAAAAACTCAACGATTTTATCTATAATATTTATTTTTTAAAATCTTTTTACACACATCTAGGTCATTGCAAGATAAAAATTCATTTTTATATCTGTATAACAAATTCGTTAAATTCTAGGAATTCTCATTACTTTATTTAATTGTACTATTGAGAGTGATAACGGTTAAATAAGCCAACTAAAAAATTGACAATTGTATTGAAAAAGATTGATCTTTTAAATTTTCAAACTTCGATGGTTTCTAATTCCTATTATTGTATCTTTTCAATTTTGGCTCTTTAGAAAACTTTTGCATTATTTATTATAATTATTGCTTTATTTGATCAAATATAATTTCTTATTTTATATATTAAAGTCTCACAAAAGTATGTCACGTGTTACTAATAATAATAATTTGATAAATCATATAATTTCTTATTTTATAAAAAAATTCTCACTAAAGCATGCTAGATATTACTACTACTAATAATAAAATTCACACTATAAAATGTCTAATGTTTCTAATAATAATAATTTGATCGATTGTAGTTTCTTATTTAAAAAAAAAAATCTCACAAAAGCATGTCATTGTGAAGAAGATTGAAATAAGACAAGCATTTTGTTCATAATAATACTATTATAATCACAAAATAAGGTCCAAGTAAAGCATCTTTAATGTTACCATTATTAATGATAACTAATTGCATTAGGATGAACATGATACGTCTTAAATCAATTTGAACTGTCCTAAGTATGGTATAAAGATAGCTTCTTAAAGTAATTATTTTGTTTGTATAATTACCTATAAGATTAACAATTGTTTTAAATATCTTAGTATTCAATAATTGTTATCAACTTACGTTTTATATATTGAAAATAATATTGTTATTAGATATAATAAGTAATAGCATTGACATGTCTTATACTATAAAAAGTACTAACATAAAAAAAATGTTTATAATTTCTATTAAAGAAAGCACGTCTTATATTATGAAAAATTACTAACTAAAAACCTTTTTTTATTATTATAATACAATTAGAAAGTATTACAAATTTCGATAGTTACTAATACCGTATAGTTATTATTTAGTTTTTTATATATACTTATTCTTTGTTTGAAACCTATTCCACATTAGTAGTTGTTAATTAGACTGCATGATTATCCTGGATTCTTAATTGCTGGTATTAGAAGTTTAAGAGTCTATAATTGAGAATGGTAATGGTCAAAGTACTTCGTTTTCTCTTTAAATATTCGCAAATATTGAAAGTCATCTTACCTGCAACACTTCATATTCTGCTTCTATACATTCAACATTTGTACTCTTGAAAGATCTTAACAAACATCGTGCAGACTTGAGGTTAAAACTCCATTGGGCTAGAAAATGGTTTGTACCCAAGCACGAAAAAAATAATAAATGCATGAAAATGATTTTCATAGAAAAAGATGTGTTATGGTCCCAAATTTAACACACGTTTTTAAGTTTCTAATTGTATTTCAGTTTGTGATGACAACATTGTTCTATAATTTACGTGCATTATTTACCAATATAATTTGTATTCAGAGTAATAGGTTTTAAGCTATAATAAAGGGTCACCTCATTAATACTTACAACCATCTATTGAGTGAACATGAAATTTACTGCATTCGGCGCGTCACATTTGTTAAAAACCAAGGAAATTACCCAATAACAAGCCATAAGTTAAGACTCTATTTTTATTTTTTTATAAGACTTACGTCTGGCCAACAGCTGACTGTTTTTTCCCTAAAGCAATTTGCAATTTAAAGTCTTTTGTTGAAATAACGGGACCATGTTTGCAACTTTGAATCCTAATGAAGACTCAACGTATAATATAAAGCAATAGTTGAAAGCACATACCCCACAAGGAAGGACCATTCTTGCTCCAATATTGAACAATGTTGAAAACATAAATAGATACACGATTTCTACTAAATCATGCTGAATAAAATATATATATTAGTTCAAATACATTTTGTAAATTGGACAGCATGAGAGATTTGTTTGGAGACGTACATTCCACATAGTTCTTAAATGGAGTAAAATGTTCTGGTGTGTATAACCACGAGTTGAAGCTGAGAGTCAATGCTCCAATAATGTTGTTGAGAAATATTGATCATGCTTCGAGATTGTGCAATAGAACTAGGTTAATTATTTCTAGGCTTGGACACCATGTTTTGGAGGCCTCAATTCTATCAGGGAGTAATGCAGGGCAAAAGGTTTTTATTCCAAAAATGTCGTTAACTCCTTTAGATCCAAGGTTGCTTTTTAAAATTTCAAAGAAGACAGTTCCCTTTAATAGTATCTTACGCCATGACGATCAATAAGAGTCAATGACAACTATCCCACGTTGGTCTTTTCTTGGGAAGATCAGTATTTAGTAATGGTCAACTATATGTAACAATATCTAGAATTACATATGTGACGAAGAAGGTAAATCAATCAATTTAGCTACAAATGTCGTATTTAAATAAGTGTTTCAAAATTTGTATTAACTTCTATTTAGAAATACAAAATTTTATAAGTTCTTGTGTTCATAATATTTTTTATTATATATTGTGATTCTACGTTTTACTATAATAAAATATTATCAATATCAAAGATTCCGTGCAACGCACGGGTGTGAAACTAGTTTTTCCTACAAAATATTTATCTTTTCTTTATTTTTTTATTTTTTTATATATAAAAGTAGAAGTGAGGAGAGAAAGTCATTAAATGCAATTTTCCCTCCAAAATGACTCTCTCTCCTCACTTCTACTTTTATTATATATATATAAAGATAAAGATAAAGATAAAGATAAAGATGTGACGCAAATCAATGAAACCAGACTTAAACTGATTCCTAACTACATGTCAATCAATGTCAAGGTGTTTAGTCCTTTCATGGAAAACTGGGTTGGCACAAATGTGGAGTGCTGCCTGACTGTCGCGCCATAAAGGGATAGAAAGAGGAACAAAGATTTTAAAATCTTGCAAAATGTAATGATACCATTGTAACTCATACACGGTGGTTTCCAAACTTCGATATTCAACTTCAGCTGAACTTCTAGACGCAGTAGTTTTTTTTTTTTTTTTCCAAGATACCAAAGCTCCTCCAAGAAAAATGCAATAGATAGTTAAAGAACATCTAGCGTCAGGACAAGTGGCCTAATCTGCGTCAGCAAAAGCTTCCAAACTAAAACTATTGTTGACAGAGAAAAATAGACCCTTAGACAATGTACCTTTGATGTACCTCAAAATATGCAGTGCTAGAGTCCAATGAGTAGTAGTAGGATTTTGAAAGAATTGGCTTAACTGCTAAACCGTAAAAGTTATATCTGGCCTGCTAAGTTTAAGATAGAGCAAGCGATCAATAAGTCTCCTATACTGGTCTGGATGCGAGTGAAGTTCCTACGAAGAAGCAAAAAAATTATGACCCTTAGGCAATGGAGTGGTAGTCATTTTTGCACCCAGTAAACCAACATTCGTAACAAGATCAATAGCATACTTTCTCTGATTTAGATAAGTTCCATCTTTGGATCTAGCTATATCAATTCCTAGAAAGTATTTAGCATAACCCAAGTCCTTAAGTGTGAAAATCCTATGCAAAGACTTCTTAGCCTTATCAATTTCTGACTCATTAGTCCCTGTTATAAGAAGATCATCAACATATACCAACAATGCAAGGAAGAAAGAAGATGTAAAGTAAACAAACAATGATCGTGTTGTGATTGTTGAAACCCAAAGGTAGTCAGATGTTTACATAACTCAGAATTCCATTGTCTACTTGCCTGCTTCAACCTATATAATGACTTCTTAAGCCTACAAACCTATCCCTACACTGCTTTATTATAACCTTGTGGTGGCCACAAGTACACCTCTTCCTCCAAAATACCAAGCAAGAAAGCATTATTTATATCAAGTTGACAAATAGGCCAAAGTTTTGCAGTATCAATGGCAATGAATAATCTGATAGTAATAGGTTTGGAAACTGGTGAAAAAATTTCAAAAAAACTAATGCCAGGTTTTTGATTGAATCCTTTTGCAACTAGTCTAGCCTTACATCTATCTAAGGTACCATCAGCTTTTAATTTCACTTTAAACACCCAATTGTTTCCATACCAGTTGGTAAAGGAACTAAATCCCAAGTGGCATTTTTTTACCAAGGCATCTAACTCTGCTCTCATAGCTTCTATCCATTCTTCCTTAGTGGTTGCATCCCTGTAAGAGGTTGGTTCTTGCATGGTAGTAATGTTAGCCAAATAATCAACATATGGAGGATTAAATTTGTTTGATGTAGAATATGGAAAAGTGTTAGGTGTAAATGACCGAGTAGTATGATCAGAAAATTTACAAAAATTAATGGAAGAATGATCAGTGATGCTAAAACTTGAGACAAAATATTGCATCCATCTTGGAATGTTCCTTTGCCTAGAGCTTCTTTTGAGATTAGGAGGATTTTGATCAGAATTGTCATCAAGAAAATTGTATTGTGGAGTGATTGGGCCAGATCTGATGTCTTCTGTAGCAGCAAGTAGACTATCAGGAAGGTTATCAGAAAGTTCATCAAATTCATGTCCAACTGAGGTATTGCTATCAGTACATGTGGTTGCAGGATTGTCTAGATCAGAGATTGGGTTAGGAAGAGGCAAATTTTGTGTTGTGGTAAAAACATCTCTATAAAGAAATATGTTCTCATGAAAAACTACATCCCCAGAGACAAACACCTGTTTATTTTCAAGATCGTAGACCTTAAATCTTTTTTGACTAGGACAGTAACCAACTAATATACATTTGAAAGATCAAGGAGCGAATTTATCCTTAAATGGCTTGGTGTTAGTAACATAACAAAGGCAACCAAACACCCTTAGCTTGTGATATGTAGGTAGTTTGTTTTGAAAGATCTGAAAGGGTGTCTTCCAATTGAGAAGTTTGGTAGGTAATCTGTTAATGATGTAGGTAGCCATTAGGATTGATTCCCCCCAGAAAATTTTGGTAGATAGGCCTGAAACATGAGAGCCCTAGCAACTTGTAGTAAATGCCTATATTTTCTTTCCACAACTCCATTTTGTTGAGGAGTATAAACACAAGTTCTTTGGTGAATTATACCTTTTTCTGTAAGAAAATTTTGAAATTCCAAGTTGATGAATTCAGTGCTATGGTCAGTCCTAATGCACCTGATATCCTTGTGAAATTGTGTACTAAGAAACTGATGAAAGGTTTTAAAGGATTGTAGAACTTGTGTCTTGTGTTTGAGAAGAAAAGTCCAAGTCCCTGTACTAAAATCATCCACTATGGTTAAGAAATTATAAGCACCTGATATGGAAGCCTTTTTATAAGGTCCTCAAAGATCAGCATGGATTAATTCTCCAACCATTTGTGTTTGTATCATGCTTCTTGTGAAAGGTAGTCTAGATTGTTTTGAAATAGCACAAATATCACAATGTGGAACAAAGTCATTATCACAATTATCCAAAATGTCTAAATGTTGCATGGTACTTTTGGATACATGCCCAAGTCTTTTGTGCCACAAGGTAAAGATCGATTTGTCTATGGTAACATTGGAAGACATTAAAAATTATTACATTGAGGAAAGAAGGAATTACAATGGGGAAATCTAAATTTATTGAGAAAGGATTCAGAAAAAGATGTTTGGTCCAGAATGTAGAGATTTCTGATAAGTCTACCAACTGCCACAATTTCTTCAGTCTGTTGATCCTGTAGGAAATAGTGATCATCAAAAAATATAAGTTTCATCTTCGAAGTTTTAGCTAACTTATTGACTAAAAGTAGATTGAATTTAAATGTTGGAATATGCAAAACATCTTTCAAGGTAATGGCAGAATGAATGTGTATATCACCAATGTTTTTAACAGAATTGATAGATTCATCTGGAAGGTATACTGGAATAGAAGTGGTGCATTGCTTTGGATGTGTAAATAAATTCGGGTTACTGTACATATGATTAGAGGCTCCTGTATCTAACACCCAAGAACCTACTTCTAACAAGTTTGAAGCATGTAAGGTGAGAATAATATCAAGTTTGAGCACATAACCTGCAAAGTCATCAATGTGAGCCAAGTTAACCATTTCACCTCCAGTATTTGCCTTTCCCTTCATCATTTCAACTAGTTCATGTTGTATCATATCTGCCAAATTCGACTTTTGTAGCTGGTCTTTCACTTGCCTATTAGTTTCTAACGTATCCACCATGTTGGCAGAATATTTCACAGCTGCAGGTCTATTCTGATTCCTTAATTGCTTAAACCATTTTGGATACCCTATGAGTTTGAGACAGCCCTCCTTGTTATGTCCATTGATCTTACAGTGACTGTAATATGGTGATTGCTTCTCTCTTTTCAACATTTCACAACTCTTTCCACTCGTAGATCTATTTCCGCCATCCTTTTTGAAATTCTATGTTTTAGAGAATATAGCATTAACCTCAGTTCCATTACCAAAAACTATATCTATCTCTCTTTGTTTTTCAACCCTCTGGATCATAGCATAGGCCTTATTCACAGCAGGAAGAGGTTCCATGACAAGGATTTGACTTTGAATGTGCTCATATTCTTCATTTAATCCCATGAGAAATTACATTAATCTATTGAATGAAGTGATATCTGATACTGCTCTAGCTAAATTACAAGTGCATTCAGGCAATGGCATCAAGTATGTTAGCTCATCCCACAAACCTTCCAATTTCGTGTAGTACTGAGATATCGATTGTGTTCCTTTCAACATAAAAATGAGCTTTTATATATTGACATTGTCTTGCCCTTGTGGTGCTTACAGATCGTCAACACATAGTATTGTCCACTTTGAGAAGTGGTTTTGTTCCATGTTAGATGAAAGCATCATCAGAGAGTTTCGAACATTAGACCTATTGAATATAGGATTTTCAAGTAGCTCGCTGGTACCACCAAGCCAATACCGTGTGTTAACGACCCGTAAGCACCCCAAGGGCAGGACAACGTCAACAACATCTACAAATGAAAATAAATTAGTGATGAATAAAAAAATTGTTGGTCGGGGGTTCGAATCCGACCTTTGCCAAGTTAAAAGGTAAGTCATCACCCTGCACTCTGAGATGCATAACCTGCGATTTACATCCTTTACAAAGGCCCAAAACAGGGCAGGTAGGGGCCCCTAAGGTTGGGGTTCAACCTTTTTTTACTAGGAAATATTTTTCATCTTATAATATATCAAGTAAATTAATGGGTTTTATTTTTTAACTATTGAGGGGTAGGTTTTTTTCAATAAATTTTTTTAGCATGGTGATACCAGGGAGTTACTTGGAAATCCTATATTCAATAGGTCTAATGTTTGGACGCGTCCACTTAGTGTGGAACAAAATCACTTCTCAAAGTGAACAATATCGTGTGTTGACGATTTGTAAACATCCCAGAGCAGGCAACATCAACATCAACAAATGAAAATAAATTAGCGATGATCAAAAAATTGATGGATTACTAGGAAATATTTTTCATCTTATAATATATTAAATAAATTAATGGGTTTTATTTTTTAACTATCGAGGGGTGGGTTTATTTTCAATATAATTTTTCAGGAATTTCAAGTCTTCTCTTCATGAAAAGGTGCAATATATTGTTTTTAATCCGTAGATTATAATTTTCGAAGACCAAAGAGGTTCGCAAATATACGAAACATTATTTATTTATTTTTTACCAATATATCATCTACTGAATATAACAGATAATGTATTTCTGCAATTAAAATTTGCCATTAATTATTATTATTTTTATTTTATTTTTTTACCATCGAGAAGTCGTTGATAATCCGTAAGTATTTTATAAGCGATAGATTTTAATAGGGCATATGCAGAGATTTTTTATGATAGCTATAAATACATTTTCTTTAATTATTATTAAAATAAACTTTTTGCAACAACTCGTATGTTTATCCATCTGCAGAGATTTTTTTATGATAGCTATAAAACTCGAATCCAGCCAAAACCTAAATTTAGATAACTACAAGGAATTGCCATGTGTATATTTGACTTTCTATTTAGTCAATTTATATTACAAATTTGCCTATTTGTTAGAGATTAAAATCAAATTTTTAAAAATTTTTGATAAAAGTTAATAAAATATAGAGTTAAAAAGTTGTGAGTTAAAATATATTATTGAGATTGATTATTAACTTTAACTTAATTTAAATTTTAAAACAGGAGCTACATGAAACATATGATATCAAGAGAAACATAAGAAAGAATTATTCGAGGTAAATTTTAGTTGTGGATGTGCATGCAATTTTTGTTCTACGATTACCTGAAGACGAGATTGTTCATTATATCAATCATATATTTCATAGCTAGTACTTTCATTTGTGAATGTTGAATTTATTTTTGAAATTGAAAGCTTGATTATCGGAAAATAAAGTATGGTTCAAACATATATTTAAGATGAAATAGAATTTACAGACATGTAATTATGTAAATTGAAAAATATATATGGCTTGTTGGATTTAGCTATGTTGATGCTGTAAAAATGCCAAGATCTGAAACTGCTTGATCACTAGAAAAGATGAATTGATTTGTCTTTAAGCTACAAAAAAAGCGATGATGATTTTCCCCGTCGTCCCTCCGGTATAAGAATTAGTTTTCTGAAGATAGAGAGAAATATATAACTGGTAACAATGTTGATAATAATCGTGTTTAATAGAAAATGAGCTATATTTATAGGCTCTATATTCTTGAATAATGTGATCGAGAAATCATAACAATCAAATGTGATCATCAATTTGTTCATGTTATTGTTGATAAGACGATTAATGAAAAACTAAAATATTCATCTCTTTAAAATAATCTGATTAAATTAATTAAAAACACATATGGTTGAAAACTTGTGACTACAATAAACTATATGATTAAAATTAATTTTTAAGCCCTTGTTTCACTACAAGAAAAAGTATCAAAAGGGACGACATCAGTAGGGACGACTTGAATATCGTCCCTACCTCCTTACCATATAAGGACGACATATATAATGTCGTCCCTAAACTTATGGGGACGACAACAAAGTCGTCCCTATAACTATTTTGTCGTCCCTAAAATCTATAGGGACGACATGTAGTCGTCCCAATTACTACTGGACATATTAATGACGCCTTAAGGTCGTCCCTATAATAAAAATATCACGATTTGGCGGCAATGTTGGCGCCATTTTACTCCTCTAATTCTAAAGGGACGACATGCATATGTATAGGGACGACTTATTGTCGTCCCAATATAGTTTTTATTGCTTTACAGCTTGTGCCTCGCGTAATAACTCTCATATTCAAACATTAGAGCTCAGCAGCACCCTCGCGAAAATGTGTCTCAAATTCTCTCATCGGCTACTCCCCCTCTTCTCTCTCTAGGAATTCGATTATCTGTAGTCAAAGCTGATTTGAAGATTTTTGGTATGTCTATTTTCCATATTATGGTTTTATTTATTGTCTTTTACATGTGTGGTTGATTCTATGCACTTCATTGCACTTTCATACAACTTAGAAAACCGTTTGAAGATTATTTCATAGATCACACACTTCCTCATATTGGGCAGTTTGTGGTTTATAAAATAATCTTTGAATTGTCCAATTTTGGACAGTTTGACATTGATTTGTGAGTCACGAATTGCGTAATATAAATTATTTCTTGTTATAGCTTCTATATTCGCGTGTAAAATTTTACAGTGTCTCCCTTTTATTCTCCGGGTGTGGACTATGTTTTAACATAGTGCTTGCACTTAGGAGAATATAGGGGAGATGCTGTCAAAATATTTACGCGAATTAGAGGAGCGAACAAGAAATATTTACGCAACTCGTAATTCGTAAATCAATGTCGAATGGTTAGGACCCTTACCTTAATTTAGTATTGGAGTGATAAGGTGTTAGGACATTTTCACGTCACATATGTAATTATCTTAATATTTATTTTGTGTTATTTGATTGCAGTTAACAAATTTGAAGTGAAAATGGAAATCGATAAGAGTTGGATCAAGTTTAATAGAAGACGCGGAAAGTCCATTGAGTTTTGGAATGGTATGAAAGCATTTATAAATATGGCAAAACCGCTAGCTAATGATAGGGGAATGATCAGATGTCCGTGTAAAAAATGTATAAACATGAGGTGGCAATTAGTAGACGACACTGAGGTACACATTTTTCGTCACGGCTTCTGGGAAAGTTATGAGAAATGGATTTATCACGGAGAGAGTGAGGCTGAACCTGTCAATTTTCCAACACAAAATGAAGGGATGTGTATAGGAGATGAGATGGAAGATGTTTTAAATGATGTAGTTGAGAATGAATCCACCGCGGGGTCTTCTGATAGCCATTACGATGAGTTGTTTTAAGCTTTACATTCAGAATTGTTACCTGGTGTTTCGTCATTCTCGTCTTTGAACTTTTTAGCTAAGTTGATGCACTTGAAGGTTGCAAATAAGTGGACAAATAAGTCAATTGACGGACTATTAAATCTCTTGAAGTTGGCATTCCCGAAAACCAATCTTGCTGGCTCTCATTACGAAGCAAAGAAACTAATGTCAAAGCTGGGATTGGGATATGAATCTATCCACGTTTGCAAGAATGATTGTGCATTATTTTGGAAGGAGAATGAATCTAAAGAAATTTGTCCGATATGTTCCGAAAGTCGTTGGATAGAAAAAGCAGAAAAGTCGTCAGGATAAAGTGTTGCGTTATTTCCCGTTAACCCCAAGACTGAAGCGTTTATTTGCAACAATACATACTGCAAAAGAAATGAGGTGGCATAATATAGGATACTCGAGAGAAGAAGATTGGTTGAGGCATCCTGTAGATGGAAAGGCATGGCAAGATTTTAACAAGAGCCACCCAGATTTTGCCTGCGAAATACGAAATGTACGCCTAGGTCTATCTGCTGATGGTTTTAATCCATTTGGTAACATGAGTCTGTCGTATAGCATGTGGCCAGTGGTTTTAACTGTGTACAACTTACCACCTTGGATGTGCATGAAAGAAGAGAACTTGATGTTAACCCTCTTGATACCGGGTCCTCAATCACCAGGGAAGGACATGGATGTGTTTTTACGCCCATTAGTGGATGAGTTGAATGAGTTGTGGGCTACTGGCGTCGATACACGTGATGCATCAAGTAACAATGGCTTATTTAGAATGCATGCAGCGCTTTTGTGGACAGTTAGTGATTTTCCTGCTAGAAGTAGTTTATCAGGGTGGAGCGGTCAGGGTTATGGGGCATGCCCTACATGCAATGAAGAGACACCGTCAATGCGTGTCATTGGTAAAACTGCTTATGTGGGTCATCGACGTTTCTTGCCAACTACTCACCAGTGGCGGAAGAGACTTGACTTTAATGGACAAAGAGAGACAAGGGATCCTCCAAGAAGATTGACATGTACGGACATATTGCGACAACTTAGTCATGTTCAACCTAGAATCCCTGGAAAACACCCAAGATATGGGGGTGTCAAAAGGAAAAGAGCTGCTTCTAAACTGAACTGGAGTAAGAAGAGTATTTTTTACGAATTGCCGTATTGGTCTACGAACGAATTGAAACATAATCTTGACGTCATTCATGTGGAAAAGAATGTTTGTGATAGCTTACTTGGTACGATGTTAGGTGATCCCCATAAGTCTAAAGATACTGATAATGCAAGACGTGATTTGATGAGATTGCAAATCAGACCAGAGTTGCACTTGTATGAGGAAAGGGGAAAGCTGATGAAGCCTGCTGCGGAGTACACGTTCACACCTACAGCACGTCAAAAATTCTGTAATTTTATCAGATCAGTGAGATTTCCTGATGGTTTTGCATCAAACTTGAGAAAGAACATTGCTCCAAGTGAGAATCGAATTCTTGGCCTGAAGTCACATGATTGCCATATCATCATGCAACGATTGCTGCCTGTTGCCTGTCGAGCGTTTCCAAACAAGACAATTTCTTCAACGATTATTGAACTTTGTACATTTTTCAAAAAGTTGTGTGCTCGGTCGATAAAGGTTAGCGACATGGTTAATTCTCAAGATCAACTCCTACTTGTCCTCTGCAAGCTTGAACGAATATTCCCACCAGCATTTTTTGATATTATGATTCACCTAGTGATTCATTTGCCTGAAGAGGCAATATTAGGTGGTCCCGTTAACATGAGATGGATGTATCCGTTTGAAAGATACTTAAAGAAATTGAAGGACTATGTCAGAAATTCAGCAAAGCCCGAGGGATCTATCGCTGAAGGTTACATGGTAGAAGAAGCATTGACATTTTGTTCGCGGTATTTTGATGACGTTCAGACAAGATTCAATCGACCTGATAGGAATGAGGATGAAATTATTTCTGAGACGCAGCTATCTGTTTTCAAGTCAAAGTGTCGTCCGATTGGAAAGAAAACGCCGGTATCCCTTCCTAGTGATGCTCGATGTCAAGCTGAATTCTACATCCTCAACAACTGTCCTGACATTGAGCCATATCTAGAGTGAGTTCACATCTATTTATAATTTACACAACTTACATTTTTTGTGGCACGTGAATGGTTTTTAATGCAAATTCTCTTCAACAGTGAGCATAGGCAGGAGTTACAGCTCCGCGGAGAAATCAACATTATTGAATTGCACAGAAAAGAGTTTGCTCCTTGGTTTCACACAAAGGTACATAAGTCAGAATTTTCTGCTAGAAATTAATATTTTGATTTGAACATTTACGAACAATTCACTTGTGTCGTATAGATCTATGCGATGCATCGATCGAACCCATGTGAAGTATCAGAACCATTACTATCTCCAGCACAGCGATCGAATTTCCTAGCCTACTCTTACTCAGCGTGCGTGGTGAATGGAGTTCGCTTTTTAACTCAAGATCGTGATATCCGACGAAGAACACAGAACAGTGGGGTAAGTGTACCAGGTATCGGGGATCAAATGTTTTATGGCCAATTGCAGGAGATATTGGAGCTTTCATATGTGAAGGACTGTTCAGTTGTATTATTCAGGTGCAAATGGTTCAAATCCGAGGGGACTAGTAAGGACATTGCCAATAATATTACAAGCATTGACATTAGCAGAGAAGCATTCAAAGATGACCAATTCATTCTTGCCTCGCAAGCAAGACAAGTTTTTTACATTGAAGATCCGTCACGTGGTGCCAATTGGCGAGTAGTGCAAGAAGTAAATCATCGTAGTGCGTGGGATATACCAGCAGTATCTTTGACTGAGATCGATTTATTGCATGAAGACAACTCATCACACTTTTCACTTGTTGTTGATCTTGGTAATCTAGAAAATATCAACATGCAAAGAGATGAAGCAACTACAAATGAGTCAGATCTACCAGTAGCCTCAACTTCATCTTCGACTGTCAGTGGATTTGATGCTGACTTCATTAATGATGAGTTTGAAGATGTGGATGATGAGGACGAAACACTTGAAGAATACGTGGATGAGGAACAAGACATAGACAGCGAGTCAGATGGCGATGATGATGGTAATTATTATGATAGTGAGTCTGATTGAAAAATGCATGTTGTAAAGAATGTCAAATTTAAATATTGGACTCTTTTTTATTTCCAAGTTTGCATGCATCAAAATCATTTTGAGCTTTTATATCTTGTATTAGGCATTTCATTTGGAGGCTAGTGTCATGTCCTCCAACTCTAGGGGTAATATTTTATTTGCGCTAATAAAAAGGTAGGGGAAGCCAAACCCCCCACAAGAATTAACGGTGGTGGACTAAACACTACTCCAATAATTTTTGAGGGATTTTGCTATAAAAAAATAGAAGACTCTTTTAGATTGAGTAGAATTTGCCTTCAAAGTTGCAAAATATTTCATTTTCTAGTTTTCTAACTTATCACGATTTTCGTTATTTTCCTTGAAGAAAAAAAATAGTATTTTCTTTCAGTTAACTACAAAAATAGTTTCCACAATATTGCATGAAAAATACTTTTCGTTGCGTTTGGTCATAGTTGTTATTAATTGACTTATTTTTCTAAAAAAATTAGCATTATTATTATCATGTATAAATGTAAGAACAAAATTAAATTTTTTTGTTATTAAAGTAGCTAAATTTTATTTTATTCGCAATTGAAAAGAAAAAATATTTTTTTGTTTAACTATGAAAATAGTTTCCGCATTGCATGAAAAACACTTTTCATCACGTTTCGTCCTAGCTGCTGTTATTTATTGACTTATTTTTCTTAAAAAATGTACATTATTATTATTATTATTATTATTATTATTATTATTATTATTATTATTATCAACTATAAATGTATGAAATAAATTAGTTTTTTTTTTTAATTAAAGTAGCTAAATTTTATTTTCTTCGCAATGGAAAATAATTTTAATCAAATAATAAAACTTGAAAATTCTCCATACTTTCCACTTATAAAATTAAATCAATCAAACAATTTAAATCATATTTCCCAATTATATATATATTCACTTAATTCATATGTTGGGACGACAAGTTGTCACAAAAAAAATCAAAATAGAGGGAAATTTCTGGCGCGTGATGTTAGCGCCCAATTTAAGGATATAGGGACTATATTAGGGACGATATGTCGTCCCTAAAAGTAACGAAATATTCCCCTGAATATATACACACACTGAGGCAATTTTCTTCATTATCACCCGATTCCGCCCCCTGTTTCATCACTGCGCACGGAAAACTCTCCCAGCCGTTTCTCAACATTACGTTTATCCCGTAAGCAGCCCGTGTTTAACGATCTCAGCGGCTTCAACGGGTAAAATTTTGTAACCGAGTTTCGTTGTTTTTTTCTGCCATGTTCTAATTAAATTCTTGAGTTCACATTTATATCTAAATGTGTAATTACATTCATACTCTTGTGCATTTGTGATATTATATATGTTAATTTTGAGCTTTTGTGTGGCTAATTATTGATGGGTTCTTGGATTTTTTTCATTTGGAGCTCGAATTTTTGCCCCCAGCGTTGATTGTATGGTGGTGATTTAAGAGTTATTTGTGAGTATTTTATAATGGGCTAATGATTTAGTATATGGGTTCTTATGTATGTAAATTTTGTTATTATATGAGGGATACGGAGCTTATATTTTGTGAACTCAACTATGTAAAATGAAACTTAGCCACCCCAAAAGCCCTGCATTTCTACATCTCCCTCGGGGTTCATTTGTGATCGTTCATATGCTATTTTTCTTGGACTTGGAAATGGGTAAAATGAAAGATCTACATGCAATAGCAAATTCTACACCTTCGAAGGGTGCTTGTGGCATATGAATGATTACTGAAGTTTTCCTTTAAAGTTTACATTTATTAAATCCTTTCATAGGATGAATGATGGGTCAAAGATAATTTTCTTTTAGATGCCTTTGTGGTTTCGTTAGTGACTTTTTGGAGGACTATTCATATTTTTTAACTCAATATTTGCGAGTTGGTTGAGATTCTACCTATAAAAATTATTATGCTAGCTTTAGCCCTTATATATTGCAGACATTCTTATACCTACATGATCTTTTCTGACTAATGAGTGAAGTGAAGAAATTATTCGTTTACCCATTCCATGACAAAAGATAGGATTGTGTTATAAGATAAATTGAACCTTGAATATGAAGCCTGCAGTGGGATAGTCACAGGTGTGCTAACAAGACTTTGGCACTACAATCATATAATTGTTACAAGCAAACTGCTGCCCCAAAAGATGACAGTTTCTAGATTTATGAGTGTATTTATATTATTTTTATTGCTAAATGATTGTTTAATTTACAATCTTCATCTTTGTGACCAAGGTTAATGGGTTTCTTTTAATGAACTAATGCTGGGTCTCTTGGATAACTCTGCTTTTGATTTGAAGAGGCCTGCAGTAGTTGAAAATGAGGTCATGGAATTCAACTGCTTGCTACTTAGCTCCTCCTTACCAGACCCCTCAGACAATCACATTTCTTCTCACATTCTTTGTTGTTTATCTGGTTGTTTCATCCTGTGGTTTTTCTATGAAAGACCAATGTTTCATTAGTGCAGAAATTATAGAGACAACTATAAAAACTCGAAATGTTAATTAATGGGATTATAAATATTAACAATTTGATTACTTCTCACGTAAATAAAATGAACAAAAAAAAATGCAAGAACAGATCAGGTTGCCATTCTAATCCTTGAATTTGCAAACCCAATTTCTCATTGCATGAATTTAGTATCATTGTGCTCTGTAGTCTTCAGTATACAAATTGGAGATAGATTTAAGGGCCACTTAGGTGGGGAAGACCATGCGTGGTCATCTGGATAAAATTGGCAGCTGTAGTGACATTTCCTTCTATTTCCTGTTGTGAAAGTTTGACTTCATTAGAGGAGAGTCAGTATAAAATATGATATAAAAAGGGGAGAAAGAAGCTTAAACAGGTTTTGTTTTAATCTCCAAAGTATTTAATTAATTTAATCCTGAATCTAGTCAATCTAATGTGTATTAGGATAAATAAATAAATATACTTTATAGGGGTTTTATAGGAAGTCAAACTAGATTACTTTAGAAAACATAAAGGTTGCAAGTTACAACTTGAAGTGCTCTAGAGGGGGAAAACAAGTAGACCATGTGAATTAGGCCTATTAGCCTTGCTTACTTAGGATAATGTGTGTCTCATCGACCTTTTGAATCTTAATAAACAATTTGTGCATATTATGTACTAAATATAAAATTTTAATTCAAAGATATATACATGGCTGATGTAACTTCACATGGTGGTGACGGTGGAGGAGAGCCTCCACATGAAGGTGGAAACAGGATTCCAGGCCACTGCGAGACTGGTAAGACATATTTGTAACACTTCTCATTTTGTGTATGTAATAACTTACATTATTTATTACAATGTTACGATGAACATGTAGCACCATCTTCGAGAAGACGGGGCCCGTCGTATGGTCTCAATTTAGTTAAGGCATTCGAGTCCAACGGGAAGCAACCGATTCCCATTGATTTCGATAACACCGAGAAGACATATCAGCCCATTGGAAACAACCAAAAATATGTAAGTAGACATGTGGGGAACCAAGTAAGGAACTTTGTGGTTCCCTGCTATAACAAGTGGGATGATGTTCCGTCAGAGTTGAAAGAATGTGTCATTAATAGCATACACGTAAGTGAATTAAATTTATTTGTATTTTGAATTATTTCTTTGAAGCTAGGAATTTGACTTGTTTAATTCAAATTCCTGTAGGACTTTTTCAACTTACAACCAACTAACTATACGGAGAGGGAGTACGACATCATACTAAAGGGTCTCGAACGGACTGCGGCCGATCGATATCGCTCTTATAAGAACACAGTAAATAACCACTTCAAGCAGCATGGACCTAATAAGCCTTATCGCTCTATGAATGCCATTGACTGGGAAAAGTGTGTTCAGTTATATACTGATCCGAAATTTGTTGTAAGTATGAGTACTTTAAATTAAATTAATGTACTTTCCTTTTAGGTTAATTTTTAAAATGTAGTAACTTGAATGTTGTTTTTCAAGGAACGATCGGAGAAAAATAAAGTTAATCGGTCGAAATCTAAATATCCTAGTCTGCAAGGATCAAAAAGCTTTTCGGCAGCACGATATGATATGGTAAGAATTTGATAGTAAGTCTATATTTTTTCAATTTTCGAATGCTTAAGTGCGAATGTATAAGTTGCTCATATTTTATTAATTATGTAGCGGGACCAACAAACACAGGAATGGCCGAATGTAATAGACAGTTTTGAGATATTTCATCATCGAAGGCAAACAAGAGAGTGGGTGAATGACCGTGCGGAGAGCGATTATGTAAGTTAAAGCCAACATTAAACATTGTAATTATGTTAATTATTTGAGATTTCATATTTTGTTGACTAATTATTTAAATTTAAATTATCATGATCAAATGATTGAGGTACGAAACACGCAGACACAAGAGGCTGCCTCAAGTGGTACACAAGTAGACGTACGTAATATTGTTAAACAGGTGCTTGGGGAAAGGAGAGGGCATGTTCGTGGAGTTGGACGAATTGTGAAGGGCTCGTCCCATACCTTGTCATCCACTGGTAGATCACATGCTTCACCTTATTTCCAAAGTTCGGCTCAGATGAAAGCTCAACTCGATTCGCAGAATGAATATATTCGAGTGATGAATGAACATATTGCGCATATGACGAGTTCTCTTCAAACCTATTTACCGGGAATCCAGTTGAGGCCACCCCCACCCCCACCTCCGCCACCACCACCGCCGTCGCCACCACCGTCGGCTCCCCAACCGAGCATGTTTGATAGGCACAGTGATGCTAGTGATGAGGATGATATGTCTTTATGATATTTGCAAATCGTTTAATTTTTATGTGTTCAACTCTAGTTAATAGTCGAACTATTATATTTTCCTGTCAAAAAATTAAACTTTAAGTTTTTCATGCATTTGTTTACTTTGTAGTATCGTATATATTAATAAATAATTAAAATATGAAAATATTATGATAAATCAAATAATTCATATTTCATAAATTAAAAAATGCACAAAAAAATTATAATATATTGTATTATAT
The DNA here is from genome assembly GCA_963555705.1 of Ligustrum vulgare. Classification (NCBI taxonomy): domain Eukaryota; kingdom Viridiplantae; phylum Streptophyta; class Magnoliopsida; order Lamiales; family Oleaceae; genus Ligustrum; species Ligustrum vulgare. The sequence continues at coordinate 3,759,563 of OY743180.1, forward strand.
TTTGCTACGATAATAGCGTATTGGAACGATTATTGAACAAATTTGGATCACTTTATTGGGACGATATTGTCGTCATTATAATACTAACTCTATTGGGACGACTATATGTCGTCCCAAATTGTGTAAATATATAGGGACGACATATAGTCGTCCCAAATTCATTGCAGAAACGAATGTATTTATTCACGAAAAAATCGTCCCCATAACTCTATAGGGACGACATAGGGTCGTCCCAAATTGTGTAAATGTATAGGGACGACTTGTTCGTCCCAGTTGACCTATCCCAACGAATCTATTGGGACGAAATATTGGGACGAACAAGTCGTCCCTGTAAATATACAGGGACGACTTTTTGGTCTATAGGAACGACTAAAGTCGTCCCTATAGCCAACGTTTCTTGTAGTGTTTGTTTTTCATTAAAAAATTCTCATTTTTCTACGGTACTTAACTCAATTATTCATTACTTAAAAGTCAAACACACAATATTTGACTATTCAACCAAATTTCAATCATTCATTCTTCTAAAAATTACTATTCATCTAAAAAAAACTCATTTTAACTAGAAAACTGACACTAAATTTAAATTTTACCCCTTTTTTTTTTAAATGATGAACCAATTAGTTGCATTTATTGAATTTATTTATATTATATTACATGGGCACTGTCATTGTCCCCGCCAGGCGAGTTCATAGCACGATATATATGCACATATGCATGAGAAACGCAAGCAACAAAAAATATAAGTTAAAAACATTATCTAACAGCCAATTATAACCTTTCTATGCATGCATCGGAAATCCACCAGCTTTTATTTCACATACATATAACATACACCATTAACCTTAACTTCGATATTAAAATGTTGACATTATTGAGAAGAATATTTGAATTGTTGTAAATTATTCCCTCACCTAATTAATATCTAATCTTACCTAATTTATATTATTTGTTTATTGGTATGAATGACTTATTATGACCATATTGAATTCTATAAATAGAGGCCTAAATTTTGTAAATGAACACACTTGATTTGAATGGAATGAGAAGAAACTCTCTCATGTCTCTCTACCTCTCTATTCACTTGTTCTTAAATTTTGATAGTTTCACAACACGTTATTAGCACGAGAAGAGAAAAGCATCACAACCTCTGATCTTGAAGATGAATACTTCGATGAAAAAAAAAAAAAAGAGAAGAGAAAAGCATCACAACCTCTGATCTAGAAAATTCAGATTAAAGGCATGGTTGCAGTAGTGATCGTTGTGTCCAACACTAACTTGGTGGAAACTAACAAAAGTCCACCAACTTGGTAAGTATAGTTGTAAGATTTTAAATCGTTTCATTATAATTATGCATATTAATTATATGATTAGCATTAACAATATTCACAACTAATTAACATTAATCTGTGATCAATAAATTAAAGAGTTTAAACAAGGTATAAGTAATATAATTATTGTCATACTGTGATGGATTGAGTTATTATGGACTGGATTTATACCTTAACTGGATATGACTCATAATCGTAACGGATTGGACTATTATGAATACCTTAACTGGATTTGAATATATGGCTCGCTTACTCATAAAAGGTAATTATTTCATTATTTGACACCGCCTATATGGTCGGTCTATTAATTGAATACATGGAATATTTTACATATATTCAAATTTTATATTATTTCAAAAACACCTCAGTTGTTGGTTAATTCTAACATATTAGAGGTTGTTATCAACATATATACGTGGTGGTATAACCCCGGTATTATTATTATTAATATATATACAATATTATTGTTATTTGATATTTCATTGAATGATATCAGAAGTTATCACTACTAAAGTTAGATAATATTTTATCAAATGATATCAGAAGTTATCATTACCAAAAAGTTGGTGAATATTGATAAAAAAAATATTTTATCAAGCGGTACCAGACATTACCATTATCTGTATTGAAAAGATAGATAAAAATGAATTATCCAACAAGAGAATGTTGATGTATGATAAGATAATATCACATGATAGTACGGATATAACTAATGTGAAAATAATCTCATCAGTATTATGAGATAAATATTAGATGATAAATATCTGGAAAAGTTCTTGCATAAACATTTATGTATTCCAGAAGAAGTACATATTTACTCTATAAGAAGTAAAAATTATCATCTAAACATACTGAAATGATATTATTATTATTATTGCTCCTGAAGAAGTATAAACGAGACATACATACAAAATACAAAATGGGGAAACATTTATGATCATCAAAAGTAGAGGTGTGTATCAGGTGTAATAATACTCTATACTCTACCACCCCCTAATCTTTTTTGTATGTCTCAAGAGTAAGAATACTCCGTACTCCACCACTCCTAATCCTTTTGAGGTTCACAAGATTAAGTTCAAATACTCATCAATATTAAAGGTGTGTCTCAAGAGTAAGAATACCCTGTACTCTACCATTCACAATATTTTGGAGATTCATAAGGATAAATTTACACTAACCGGACTCCATTTTCGCTTGACACCCCTTCCTTGCGACTAATCTATTTTTAATCCTGCTGGATCTTGTATTGGAATATATGATTGCAACTTATCCAGCAGTCCCTCAATAGTAGGAGCAGAAATAAGGATTCTCCTAGAAAATGGAGAGATGAATCCCTATTCCACAGCATAATCAAGAAATGTTAGCAAACCATCAAAGAAATTGTTAACATTTAAAATCCCAATAGGCTTGGTATGGAGATCTAATTGAGCCCATGAAGTAATATTAAAGATTTCTTCTAAAGTACTAAAACCTCCAGGCATGGCAATGAAGGCATCAGAACCATATAACATGCAAGTTATGCGTTCATGGATAGATAACGTCTGTACTTCATGCCCTCGTGTTTTTCCTGCGATATCAGCTAAAGGAACGGGTATAACACATATCACTCTTGCTTTCTCTGTTTGAGCGGATTGTGAAACACAACCCATCAATCCACTGCTACCTCCTCCATATACTAGATTGATACAATTTTCTCCCAACTTCTTTCCTAAATCCACTGCTACTTCTAGATACCCAAAACATTTCCCTACTTTTGATCCACAAAATACAAAGATAGTTTTGATCTGTCGAAGTTTTGGTCCTTCCATCTTTGAGAGTATAAGGAAAGAAAAACTTACAAGAAATTGTTATTTTGTGATGCTTTAAACTGCAAAATTATCAGACGTTTTAAACTTGAAAATATTCACTATTTACTGTTTTTCTTTTGAAAAAATTGCTATTTACCTTTGACTAAATAGCACCACTTTTGATATTGTCTCTAACAGCATATACAAACTCCATAATGGATAATTTTTCGGTAATATCTCAAGTACCATCTGTTAATACGCGAAAAATGAAAATACAAAATACTTTGTTAAAACATATATACTAGCTATACTGATTTACCTTGTATCAATGTTGAGTACCCAAAACATCATTGTTTATAACAGCCTGGCAAACAGAATCTTTTGCTATTCTATTTTTTAGACTATAATGGTCTTTATCGCTGATGAATTTAGCCCATAAAGATAATAGCTCACGCTGCACATACCCACTAGGGTGCGTCTCAAGAGTCAATCGGATATCATACAATGACTCCTTACTCAGTCCACCCTTAATGAAATCTATTTTATCATCTCGATTTTTGGATGAATATCCTATTGATTTACAACGTGTATCACATGTCCATCGAGCACATTTGTAGCAACTATTTAATATTTTTGCTCTTCGCTTCTTTGCAAAAGTACTCTTACCTAAGTCAGGCTTGTGCTTAGAAAATGAATCTGGTAATTCACCAGCTAAATGAACTTTTGCTTCAATCAACCAACGAACATCTTCTGAGATACCTTGATCTATCAGCATCCTCAATCTTTCGAGTCGAACTCGGTAAATCTTTTTCAAAACATTTATGGGAAGATTTGAGTAGTATTTGCGAATATTTGATAATATAACATCCATTTTGATGGATTTGATCTTCTCCCAAAGTGATCTATTTAAATGCATTATTTAACGTGTAAAAGATCGGTGGCTCAGCATGTCAGTGATTCCACCAAGAAAAGGGAAAAGATTTGTAATCAAAATGTGGGGACAATGATCATTTTCTTGTGATGTCATTGTAATCACCTTTTTGGATATACTAAATAAAGGTATACTGATTTGTACTATACGGAAATACGAACTGGTGAAATAAATACTATATTGAACCAGAAGTTCATCCATATGTACAAATGAAATATCTTACTAAACCAGAAGTTCTATAATTTAGCATGATTGGTTAGATTCCAATTCAATAATGAGATTTATTGAGAATGCAAAATGACATTCATTAAAGAACCAGAAGATTGTTCTGGTTAACAAGTTATCATTGCTACTTGTTCTCAAAAGCAAATTAATTATTTCACTAAGAAAATGAATGACTGGTTATTTGCTCAAGTAATGATATTACGAGCAAAGTGATAATTGCTAGCATGAATATATCTTAAAGTCATTAATAATTTTATGAATTAGTTGAGATAATAGCATTATGTTGCTAATGGTTTAGAAAATTAAAAGTTTCCAAATATTTGCTATGAGAACAATTTGAATATAAATATTTTTCATGCAACAATATTCTACATACAAACATGTCAATACGATGAAATAAAGATTTGCTTGTGAAGCTTTATGATTTCTAAGAAGTGCGATATCTATATACACTCCAACAATACGCACTTGATATATGATTGTGATTATATCCATAATTACGAATAACATGTGTTGCGACATTTTTAGCCGACTGATATAATACAAGATTCTTGAATATTATAGGAAAATTAAACAATAACACGCATGAAGCGTGATCAAGCTTAAAGCGTAATTATGCCTGAAGCATAATGACAATCGATTCCAGAAACAAATATCTTTTGAATAATTGAAATGATCTCTTTTGAGACTAAATACTCATGGTGAGTAAAAAGGATATAGTTAAATGATGAGAGATTCAGGTACCTGATGATAGAATATACAAAGAGATCTCTCTATGTTATGTTTATATTGAGATGAAATGGAATAGATAAATAAGTCGACTACACACAACATTCTTATGAAAATGAGGTTTTTGAAATTATAATACTTTGGTCAAATATAAAAATCTCAATGTAGGGATTATTGTTATAGGACCTGAAGTCCAAAACACTTAAATGTGTAATGCCAGTAGTTATTTGTACAAATGAAAAATATTACACAATCATAAAAAACGACTCGTTGCGCGTTAAATTTTTTCAAAGAACTGGCATGACATATGGTGGATGGGACTATAATCTAGATCACTAGTTTGAGCTTTTTGATATAACAATGAGTGAGATCAAAAGGTGTGATTCTCATCTCGGTACTTTGGGAGTTTTCTTTGATGTACCAGTTGATCGCGGTATGTTGGGATTTCAAGCGAAATGATTATAGATTATATGCCGAAATTGATATCTATTTCAATGATTGATTATACTCCTGCAAATTAGAAATTGCAGTTTATAAAGTGCAAGAACATACATGTATAAATCATTGAAAGATTCAATTTGCCCAGAATAGTATCATTGTAGAATGAAATGTGATTCTTAAAATAAAATCACACGAAGAATGATACATATGACCTCATAATATAATATGTTGAAAATGAAATTGGAGTGTACTGTTATTATATTTGAATATTTGGGCATACAATTGATTTTCAATATGCAAAATTATATTATCCACCGAAAATGAATATTTACCAGAAGTGAATTTGAAAATGAATATTTAATTATTCATCAGAAGTGAATTCTAGATTTTGATAGTTTCACCAGAAGTGAATCAATTCTAGATTTGAGTAATGCAATTAGTCAACTAACTAAACATTGCTTGGTATAGCATGTTCAGTACATCATAAATGAGCTATGACATCATAAATGAGTTATAAACTATTTATAAAAGCCCATTTCAAACTATATGTTTGATAAAATGATTTGAGATTTCATTAATATACTCGTGATATTCCTATGAAGTGAACAAATACGCGCTGCACTCTTTTTCCCTTAACTGAGGTTTTGTCCCACATGGTTTTCCTAGAAAGGTTTTTAATGAGGCAGCAATTATGTCATATCAAATGAGAATAATGTACTATTTTTCCCTTCGCTAAGGTTTTGTCCCACAGGGTTTTTCTAGTAAGGTTTTTAAGACATTGTCACAGCTATCTGCAAGTAATAATTCAACAACAAGCTCTCTCTTTAAATTGTGCTGGAATGATATCAAAAAATGAAGAAAATCACAGACATCTGGAATGGTATCACCAAATGAAGAAAATCATAGACATCTTATGGAGAATGTTATGATATCAACAAATGAAGAAAATCATAGACATCTTATGAAGAATGTTATGATATCGGCTACACACAAGAAGATTTTCATATATACATATTCCAGACGAAAGATGATATCATTATTCAAAAGGTTCATGAATACTTGATTGCACACTTCAGGGGGAGAATCACGCTGTACTCTTTTTCCTTCGTCCAGATTTTATCCTACTAGGTTTTCCTGACAAGGTTTTAAAAAGGTAGCGGCTGTACTCTTTTTCCTTTGTTCAGATTTTGTCTCATTGAGTTTTACTGATAAGGTTTTAACGAGGCGGCACTGAAGCACTTCAGAACTTCAAATTTCAGTACATGATTTGTACTACTTATCATTGATGTCATTTTGGATATTAGACTCAATGATTCATGATGGACAACATCAGGGGGAGCAGCTGTACTCTTTTTCCTTCGCTCAAGTTTTATCCCACTGGATTTTCTTAGCAAGGTTTTAACGAGGCAGACAATTGAGCTATTAAACAATAAGTCATTCAAGGGGAGTATTGTAAATTATTCCCCAACCTAATTAATACCTAACATTACCTAATTTATATTATTAGTTTATTGGTATGAATGACTTATTATGCCCCTATTGAATTCTATAAATAGAGGCCTAAATTTTGTAAATGAACATACTTGATTTGAATGGAATGAGAAGAAACTCTCTCATTTCTCTCTACCTCTTTATTCTTTTGTTCTTAAATTTTGGTAGTTTCACAACATGAATTACTATATGTCTATCTTTTTGAGAATTAATCAATGGAGAATTAATTCCTAAACATATATCATAGGATGATGGCTCATTTAAGCGGATATATAATTTTGAAATCGGTGGGCTCGTTTTTAACTTAATCGAACTCAATTATATATTTGTCGAAGCTTAATATACATATTCTGGTATATCAGATCAAGATGAGTAATTAATGCTATTTAACATCAATGATGGTAAGTACCAATTTAATTTTAGCGGCATACATACAGTGTCAATTATCGTGAAATCATCTTAAAATTAGGGAATGCGTCATATTTAAAATATTTAGCACAATGCAGTCATCTAATTAGTGTTATAGCACCAATGATTTTATATATATAGCATTATCGTGTGATCAAGATTTAATGTGTGTTTGATAGGGCTTTTAAAATGTCTAAAAGTACTTTTAGGAAGTAAAAAAAAAAAAGTGTTTGGCTATAATTGAGATTTTTTTTTTTCCGGATAAACAACATTTTAAACTGTTTTAGAGAAGCTCAAATTTGTAACATTTCCAAAAGGCACTTTTATAGAATACTGAAATATATAATATCTTATTATGAAATTTATTGAAAATATCTTATTTTCCATAATTCGTATCAAAATATAATATTTTTTTGATTAAAATGAAATTATATTTTATTAATTAATAAAAGTGAAATATGTTGAAAATATATTACTTTTCATATCTCGTATTGAAATATTATATTTTATTGATTAATATGAAGTTTATTTTAATAATTAATAAAAATGAAATATGTTGAAAATATATTATTTTCATTACACGTATTGAAATATTATATTTTATTGATTAATATGAAATTATATTTTATTAATTAATAAAATAAAATTTATTGACAACTTTTTTTCTATAACTCTTATGAGAAATATATTGAAATACTATAATTCATTAATTAATGAGATATGAAATCTTATGAAAATAAACTGAAATTATATTTTTATAATTAATTAATAAAAATACGGAATATATTGAAAATATTGAAATATTATATTCTGTGAATTAAATAAATTTTTTTTTCAATATAGATTTCAACATTAAAGTGAATTAATTATTAAATTTTTAGTTAACTCTTCTGAATTTATCACGGTCGTAGGGAGTTTTTGCACTACACACAAAAAAAAAAAAAAAATGTCATATATATTTGTATATCTTTTATCCATATTCACCCCATAATTGCTTCTTCCTTTCACCATTTCTCTCTTGTCTTCAAAATACACTAATTTCTCGAATTTAAACAAATCTCTAGTCTTCTCCATAATCGAAAATTTGGGAATTTCAAAACAATTTTGTAACAAAACTATCAGAGCTTGGCTGAAAATATATAGATCTATGGTCGGATCACGCATCGCGGAAAAGTGGTAGTATGATCTATGATGTATGTATGACGCAGGACGGAAGTAAGTAAGGAATTTCAAACAAAATTTCTAAAGATAGAACTTGAAATCCACCAAGAAGATTGAGAGAAATCTCAAGAATTTTTTTAATCAATGAATGAATGAATAAAACAATGAATTAATCATCTATATATAGGGCCATAAAAGAAGAAACATGGTCTAAATCAACTAGAAAAGTATAAAATATATTCTAGATTAACTAAAATAAAGAAAGAAACATATTCTAAATTATTTAGGAAAGTATAAAACCTAAAATAAAAAGAATTCAAGAAAAACTAAATAACACAAATAACACTAAAATACTAAAACACTGTTTTCACTGTCTGAATGATCTCGACTGCGCAAAATCTATCGTATGTCACAGCAAAGTAGTGAGTCCAATTCATCTTGTATAGCTATCCAAAATAGACATATTATAGTCCCAAAACGGATATTGGATGCCAAATCTATAAATTTCTGCAACGTCCCTTTCAGTTTAATTTTGCCTCGATTCTATCATATATCAACGAAAATGTATATCACTACTACTTTAAAAGTGTGGATAGGGGAAAATCTTTTCCTTGACAAGTTTGCCCTCACACATTTTACTATAAACCAAAAATACCCTTTCTTAATACTATTGAATATATTTAGAACCCATTTGGTAGTAAAAAAAATTTTACCTCAACTTTTCAAATTCAATCTCAACAATTTATTTTTAGTCAAGCCCACATTTTTAGCTTTCAAACTTTTTTAAACTACACATCCATCAAAAAATAAAAATAAAAAATCACAAAATCTAAAATTTTCACATTACCAAAAGGGATATTATTATGTGTGTGTTTGATATTGTTTAAGAAGAGTTTTTTTTTTTTTTTTTTAATGAATAGTGATTTTGTTGGAGAATGGATGATTGAGATTTGTTTGAAAAGTAAAATATTGTGGACTTGCCTTTTAATATATGGTTGAAATTGAGTGCAGTAGAAAAAAAGAAAAAAGTTTAATGAAAAACAAACAAGGACTATATCATCATATCATCGAAAAACAAAATGTCACTCCCGGCTCCCATGATCATTAATACTCACTACTACTTTAAAAGTGTGGATGGCGGGGGGGGGGGGGGGGGGTCTTTCTCTTGACAAGTTTGCCCTCACACATTTTACTCTAAACCAAGAATACTCTTTCTTATTACTATTGCATATATTTATAGCCCATTTTGTAGTGAAAATTTTTTTACCTCAACTTTTCAAATTTAATCTCAATCATTCATTTTTAGTCAAACCTATATTTTTTTTGGTTTGCAAAAAACTAAAAATAAAAAATCACAAAAATCAAAATTTTTCATATTACCAAACAGGATATTATTATGTGTGTTTTGTATTGTTTAAGAAGAGTTTTTTTGAAATGAGTAGTGATTTTTTTGGAGAATGGATTATTGAGATTTGTTTGAAAAGTAAAATATTGTGAATTTGATTTTTAATAAATGATTGAAATTAAGTACCGTAGAAAAAAAAAAAGTTTAATGAAAAGCAAATAAGGGCTATATCATCGAGAAACAAAAAGTCACTCCCGACTCCCATGATCTCTCCCCATTTGAAAACCCACCGAGAACCCCAAGAGCTAAGTAAAAGTAATGAAAGGAAAAATCTCATTTGGATAGTAATCCAAATGGAATTAATCCTCATCACAGGTATGTAGTATGTACTTTTTCATTCTTTCCCTTTTTTAAAACCTATCATTCTTGATCTTTGTTCCACCCCGATTTCGTCTGCTTACAGTGGAACAAATCAGAGCTGGAGCAACCTGAATTATCCTTTCTATGGCTTAGGTTAACATGTGCTACTCATCAACCAATTTAAGAGTAAATTTCTCCACAATTGTCATCGTGTACAAAATCTTTGATTTGTTTTTCTTTTTCTAAAAAAAAACCATTTGTAGCATGTGTTTAGCTCATGTTCTTTACTTACCTCAATTGTCTTAAAATAGAGTATAGCTTCGACTTTAATACTCGTATCATGTATTGTTTACGTGAAACGTGCAACGCACGTGCTTACTTCTAGTATGTAAAAAGAGGATGGTTACGGGTAAATAGAGAGAAAATTAGTTTGGTCGTCTGGTTTACGTCAGAGATGAAGAGATATTTAGCAAAAAAAACAAAGAGCCTCGCCGTTTCACCTACGAATGGAGACAAACCAGTTAACAAAGCAAAGAGCTCTCTTCGAACGGTCCAATTACACTCTTTCTCTCTCTACGCATACATGCATGTATATATATGAGGTGCTTATATAGATGGATATGTAATGTATGAATATTGGAGAGAGAATTGAGGTGCTTTGAAACTATAGAAAAAGGCAGAGGCACCGCTGTGGTGCACCATTGAGGTTGAAACGTATGGAGGCGTAGAATCCGGAGATAAATGGAGAAACAACCGGCGCAAGGTATTGTTTTGGACTGTATTTGTATTTCTTTATCTCTCCTCTTCTTCAAAAAGTTCAAATAAAAACTACTCTTACTTTCTCTCTCTAAAAGCCCAATAAAACCGATTTGAAACTTATTTGCTTGCAACAAAAGCCATTGAAGAGAATGGAACTTCCCAGAAACGCCAGAACCATTCATGGTGTTGTTGGGTCTTGAAATTTAACTTTTCCATAGGTTTTCTTGGCTTCTTGTTCATCTTCTCTATCCTTAAATCTTTCTGTAAATTCCTCGAATACTAGGATAATTCTAGGATATTTGAGTTGAACCATGTATATGTTGTTCTTGTACAGAGATTTTCTTTTGCAAGTATAGATTAAAGAGAGGAATCCCTGATGTTTTATGTTTTGCAAGTTGTGTAATGGTCCCTTAAACTTGCTTCCTTAATCAGTTACAAAATACTCTTCTTCCTTATCCGTACACAGCATATCTTTCTTCTCTCCTCTTTCTCTCTCTAAAATATGTATCCAATAAAATAATTTCAACCAAATTAAAAGTCCCAGAATTTGTTTTTGTATATTGAATTTCAGTGAAGGAAGGATGATTAAAGATAAAGGCGTGCAAGTTGAACAAGATCTGCATAGTGGATATGAAGTGAAAATGGAGGAGATGATGACGGTTATGAACCCTAATGCTTTTGATGCTATGGAGGAAGATCATCTCGGTGAGAGAGATATATGGCTTGATGATAGAGAGCAAGAAAATCTCCTTGATTTGAATGATGCAACAATTTTTTACAATGATTTTCCGCCTCTACCGGATTTTCCGTGCATGTCATCTTCATCTTCGTCGTCCTCGACACAAGCACCAAAAAAAGCAGTCACTGTCATCACTACCACCGCCGCCACGACGTCGTCTTCTTCTGCATCATCGGCATCTCGGGAGGATTCTTTTGCGTTTCTGAAGTCAGATGTGGAGGAAGATACTCGCGAGAGAGGAAAATTCAAGCAGTATAAGTATGATGATCAGGTGAAACCAGAGCCAACGGCTTTGTCCTCCACTTCCTTCATGGAGATCCATCCGCCGCCTGAAGACGCCATAGGTGATGTTGATTGCATTAATGTTATGGAGAATTTTGGGTGCATGGATCTGATTGATAGTAATGAAATTTGGGACCCATATACTGTTTTCCATAGTGAAAACCCTCAAGAGTATTTAGAAAACCAGCAGCCGGTTGTGGCGGAGCCACCACTTGACGGGAAAGTTCAGAAGAATCAAAATCAAGATGAGGAAAATGATGGGTTCAGTTTCTTACAGGGAAACAGTGAACTTGCCGTGATATTTTTCGAGTGGTTGAAGCAAAACAAAGATCATATTTCTGCAGAAGATATGAGGAATATAAAACTGAAGCGTTCCACCATTGAAAGTGCTTCGAAGCGCTTGGGAAGTAATAAAGAAGGTAAGAAACAGCTTTTGAAACTCATCCTGGATTGGGTTCAGCAATACCAGCTTCAGAAAAAGCGGCTAAGTGATGGTGGTGGTGGTGGACCCCAATCACCTTACCAGCATCAAGAACCTGATTGTGATCCGAACCCGAACTCTAAAATTAATTACAATTCAGTTTCTTCTGATCCCAATGCTTGTTTCTCTTCATCCCCGTGGATGGCCGCGCCTCCACCACCACCACCACCGTCTTATGTTCAAGACTCCTCCGCGGCTATGGTTGCGCCACCACCATCTTCCTCCGCCTACGGTGGTGATCCGTATTCAAACGGCGTTCCTGTTCCCGTTTCTGTTAATCCACCTGTGAATCAAGTTATCAATGGAATCCCATATGCATATCCACCTGAATATCAAATGATGGAACATGCTCAATCCTGGCCTTCATCACAATTTCCAATTTCTCCGTCCCAGTACAATCCTTACCTCGAAAATGGCTATATCCCACAGGGAATTCCTCAGCTCCAACCTGTGTATAACAGAAACCCATATGATCAGATTTTCGACGCAAATGGTGAAAGATTGGGATCTTCTGCAACTAAAGAGGCCAGGAAGAAGAGAATGGCCCGCCAAAGGCGGCTCTACCCCCACCATCACCGCCACCGTATTCAGCATCAAAATCAAGTCCATGTCGATCATCATGCCATTGATGGCGGAGAAAATGTCCGTCATGGTAATTGGATGTACTGGTCTCCTCCCCATACCTCTTCTCCTTCAACTGGAGGAATGATCCCCCCTACCGATGTATCTCAAGGGCATATTTCCGATCGTCCCTCCTCGCAGCAGCAAAATTATCAGAGGCAACCTTCTTCGAATCGGATGCAGCCGCAGGTTGATTTTCTTGCCTTAAATTTCTCATTCAGATTATCCAGTGCATTGAAATTTAATTATCCCACCAATTATTTCTAAGAATGGACAATGTGTGTAGGGATGGAAGACAGAAAAGAACCTGAAATTTTTGCTGCAGAAAGTTTTAAAGCAAAGTGATGTTGGCAATCTGGGAAGGATTGTGTTGCCTAAAGTAATCTCTTTGCACTCTTTTATTTTATTTTTTTTAATTATAATTGCATTATTATTGGTACATTTTAATTCTTATCTCTATCTAATATTCTAAATTAAACTTGACTTTTGGTTTATCAGAAAGAAGCAGAAAGTCATCTCCCTGAGCTGGAATCGAGGGATGGAATTTCCATCGCCATGGAAGACATTGGAACGTCTCGTGTTTGGAATATGCGATATAGGTACATCATGTTCATTGGGTCGAATCGAACATACAACACGAAATTGGCTAGCTTTCTTCATATTTTCTAAATCAATAGGCAAAAAAAAAAAAAAAAAATCTTTTTAAAGTTTTTCAATTGGGTTATTTTTTTTCCAGGTTTTGGCCAAACAACAAAAGTAGAATGTACCTCCTTGAAAACACAGGTAATTAATCAAAACTTCCATTACTAATTATTAGTGCATGTGTAATTGTTGGTGATTGAATTAATTACGTTTTAATTATGTTTTAATTAGGAGATTTTGTGAGAGTGAATGGACTTCAAGAGGGAGATTTTATAGTGATATACTCGGATACAAAATGTGGCAAATATGTAAGATTATTATTATTATTTTTCATTAACTCTTGAAGTTTTATTTTATTTTATTTTTGGCTCTTTTTCTATAAGTTAAGTCTTTATAATTTGTGTGTTCGATACAGATGATACGGGGAGTAAAGGTACGACAAGCTGGAGCGAAATTAGACGGCAAGAAACCCATGAGGAGAAACATGCGCTGCGGTGCTGGTCAGGGATCGTCACTTGCATCTATCAAACGAGCGGTGCGATGAAACAGAAAGAAAAAGGAGACCCTTGGATATAATCGACTCGATCTTGGTACTTATTCTGTAAATCATCTTCTAGTTGGTCCTTTCACCAGCGAAGAGAAAGGAAGAATGGTTTTCGTAAAGAATTCTCGTGGAGTTTCTCTGAATTAAGTTTTGTTGAGGGTTTCTGATCTCACTCATTTGCAGGCTGTATCATCCCTAACTTTTTATTTGTATTACTACAGACAACCAATGTAATGTTGTTATTATTACAGTACTTATTATGTATACATTTCGTTGTGTAATCTAAATGAATGGAAACCGAATTTCTTTTGAGTGTGTTTGATATGGTTTTAAATGATTTTTTTTTTTTAAATGAATAGTAATTTTTAGAAGAATAAATGGTTGAAATTTGGTTGAAAACTCAAATATTGTAGATTTGAGTTTCAATGGATGATTGAAATTGAATATTGAGAAAATTTTAATGAATACCAAACAAGGACAAATTATAGAAGTATCAAGCGTTCTTGATTGTAATTTTTATTTATTTATTTATTTTTTCTAGTTGAATTTCAACTTTCATCATTGATTGTAAGGGAGGTTTTTTCCCTTACAATCATAAAAAAGTTATACATGTCTGTATGTCTTATTGTGTGTCTTGCGAAAGGTCTCTCTTTTCGCAACATTTGATAAACGTTGCAAAAGGTATTGCAATAATTTTATTTTTTATTTTTTTTAAGGGAAGTAAAGAACTAGAAAAAATCGATCCCTTTATTCAACAATTACTCTTCCAGAATCATCATCTCTCTCTCACACCCACCCTAAGCACTACTAAAATTAAGAGTATTAGGGGCAAAATAAGTTATACGTCCCTATTAATAATTAATTAGGGGCAAAAATATGTTTTGTCTCTATTAACATTAATTAGGACAGATAAAAATGCTCCTAATATTATCCCCAAATATTTTACCCCTAATAATAATTAATTAGGGGCGGAAATATATTTGACCCTTATTAATATTAATTATGGCGGATACAAAGGCTTCTAATATTTTTCCGAAAATTTTCTCATATAAGAGGGAAAATTGGCGCCAAATATTTGTCTACTTGACAATTCTTGTAAATAAGGACACAAAAAATAAAATAAAAAATAAAAAAAAACTCTGAAAGTACAAATTTTTTTATTTTGTTTTAAAAAAATGCATAAATGTAAATCTTTAAAATCAACTTCTTATATTTTAATTTTTAACTTCAAAACTTCAAAAACTATGGTCAGTCCCCTGCGAAACCCTGATACAATCTCTTTACCTATTCACTATTCTGCCACAATCTCTCTACCACGACCAAAAAAATTAATACTATGGCAAGTGTCAGCGGGTTCAAATTTTAACACAAATTTTTTCACCCACTCCGGCACTAAGATCCGATCTTAGTCAGTCTTCCAACCCAACTTGCTTACAATTATGAAAGAACAAACATGTTTAAAGGAACCAAAACGAAATGCAACACACAACACCGAGCATACAGGAATCCTTCCCAACTTTTATTGCATCAATAAAAGAACACTCACGTTTTTGCAAGGAACACAACAATGACACTGATTTTCCACTGCAGGCCTTTGTGATGCTTGCCAAGATAAATACAAAATTCGTTTGCAGTTGACACCCCCAACTGCTAGGGTCAGATTTCAAGTTTTCCCACCAAGAAACCCTCCCAAACTGTCCATGTAACTGTCATACATGTGCTAATCCGAATTTCCATGTCAAAGCCTTTGACATGTGCCTAGTAACTGCCACACTGAAACATGAAGTCAGTCAGCTCCAACTTGCTGCCTTCCTAGTGAATCCGAGTTTGCATGCAACCGAGAGTCGAGCCGAAGGTAAACCCTGCAACCTGCCGAAGCATGTCGAGATCCTCCTGTGCCATGCCAATCTGCCCAACGACTTGCCATGCACAACAAGCTAATTCAATGCTCCCGAGTTACTCCCGATCCGCCTTGAACTGTTCCCACGAAATGCACCCACCGAAGTACATTTCAACCAAGGCCTCGTTTCACGGATCGCAGGTTCAGCTCCCGAGGTTTCTCGCCTCTAGGTAGCTTACCTCTCATTCATTGGCCGGCAAGGCAGAACAACTGGCACACACGCACGCTGATGAGTAGGATGTAAGGAAAATACCTACAATATGATCATATGATTAGAGCACTTCATGGTAAAATAGGCCAACCGCCTAGCTGTTGCCGACTTGCCGAACCGAATGGGGAGATTAGCATTTTCACTGCGTGACATTCTCCCCCATTCGAATCCGCTTACGTCCTCGTAGCGGGAAGTGAGCTTCGCATCAACACGCACTCCTCAATTGCAGAATTAAACGGCACCATTCCCTCATGGACGAGCATTCACACAGTGGTACTCCCACACTTGCCCGCTGTAACTTGTACATACCGCCTCCGACACCAACCTTCACCATCTGCCCCCATAAGCAGTAGTTCTTCGGTGGACGGCCTCCAGCCGCAGCGCCTCCAGCACATGTCGAAGCACATACCCACTACATTCTCGCAGGCTCTGCAAAATGCGCTCCTCAAAACTCCTTCGAAAGCAATCGCGCAACGCTGCCCAGCACACCCATCTTCCCCAACAGCTTCCTTCTTCGTGTTCCGCAAGCTTGCCGACACGATCCGTGGCCCAAAATCTTTTCTCCGCGAGAATTCATGTCATTGATCTCCATAAGATCAACAACGCATTCAAGCGGGATCGCTCTGATACCAACTTTCACGGATCGCAGGTTCAGCTCCCGAGGTTTCTCGTCTCTAGGTAGCTTACCTCTCATTCATTGGCCGGTAAGGCAGAACAACTGGGCACACACGCACGCTGATGAGTAGGATATAAGGGAAATACCTGTAATATGATCATATGATTAGAGCACTTCATGGTAAAATAGGTCAACCGCCTAGCTGTTGCCGACTTATCGAACCGAATGGAGAGATAAGTATTTTCACTGCGTGACACCTCGACATGAGATTAAGGCGATGCCCATGTCTTAGCCAATCCGAGCATCATGAAGGTGCTAACAGCAAGCCTCTACCACTTCAGCCGCCCACTTCATCTGCTTGTAAAAATTTCAGAAACCAATTAAAGGAGGGGAGAGAGATGGGAGGAAGACAGAGCAATTCGCGTCTGCCAATTCGTCCTCTGGTCTTTTCCAACTTTGCACGTAAACCAGCGATGGGGGAGAGGGTTCATAACTGTTGGAAGCCAGAATATGTGGTTTAAACTCGTTCGACCGAGAGCAGCTTTATGGGTGTGGATTTCAGTCTCAGAGGAACGAAATTACTTCGACCAAATCCGGTATGATTTATGAATTAGGGAGAAGAATTTAGCGAAATTAGTATCTTTGATTGTAATACGACCAAAATTACACATATTTTGTTCAATCTAAAAATCTAGGGCTTTTGAAATTTATGCATTTGAAATTTATAGTTGAAATTAGCGCTGAGAGTGTATTTATCTATTTGTACTGACATACATCTATTGAAAAGATTAATAGGGCAGCCATAAAATACAATGTAAGATCTTGACGGTAAATGAGGCAAGCAAAGGCATTATGTGGCTTAATTCATGGAAATAAAGAACTACATTCATCAGCACATCTACTTCTTGGGTTGTATTTTTTCAAACTTAAGTTCATTTTGCATTTGTCTTCAGATGTATACTTATTACTCTAATAGACTCTTTTCCTTAATTAAGAGAAACTCTAATAGACTCTTTTTCTTAGTTAAGAGAAAGTTAAGTGCTATGGTTCAGAATGCTAATAAACAAAACCTTTTTTGCTTAGATGCTCAAACATCATATCGCTGACAATTTTTGCTTCACACTTTGTAAATTTGCTTTTAGTTCTTAATTTAAATGAAACTTAGAACTTTAATACCATTCTATCTCTTTGCTAAAAGGAACAAACAGGCAAGAATTGTTCATATTTCTTTCAAATTTCTATAATTGCAGCTTTGTGATATTTTGCAACTTGGTTAACATGCAGAGAAAGACTAGCAGCAGATGTATACGTTTTTTTACCGTTGGAAGAGTTGGTTCTAGCATTGATTTGTTGTCCACTTAATGGAACTCCTTTATGCATAGGGAGCTAATGGTATTGATGTCAAGGTAAGATTTATGATAAAGTATTCATGTGGTTTAGGACTTTCCATGTTAAGATAGACACATGCTGTCACACCGTAATTGCTGTGGCTTATTGAGCATGAGATCTCCAAACACTTTTAATTGGGATCAAACCAATCTACTAGCCTAAAATGATTAGAATTTTACATGGACTCTACAGCTTCATAATCCATTGATGTGGAACAAGGTGGGCAATTGCATTTTTAGGACAGACTACTTTTAGCCTTGTGAATTTTATATGGAGGAAGTCAAACTGAGATTTTTTTGGTAATGCATTTTGCGCTTGAAATAATGTAGATGTCCCATTGCTATCTCATAGATGCCTCCTTGGGAACAAATCAATTATCAAATCAATAAAAGTTGTATTTTCAATTCTCGATATACTAAATCCCTTTCTTACAGTCTACGATCAGCTCCAATAGCTGTTTATACTTCTGGGAAAGGATCATCTGCTGCTGGTCTAACTGCTTCTGTGATTTGTGATAATAGCTCTGTAAGTTTCTATTGCTTCAGTCTTTCAACTTGCATGCCTTTCCATTTTTTAATGCTGCATGATATATGTATTGTGTTTCCTACTTCGATAATTCAGCGGGAGTTTTATCTAGAAGGAGGAGCCATGGTCTTGGCAGATGAAGGAGTTGTTGCATTGATGAATTTGATAAAATGAGAGCAGAAGACAGGTGATTATATGATAAAAATAGGTCAAGATAATTATGTTTGTATTGATTCTCTTTGTGGAATTCTCAAGAGTTCATATCCATGGTCTTAGGGTTGCCATTCATGAAGCAATGGAGCAGCAAACTATCTCTATTGCTAAAGCAGGAATAACAACTGTTCTCAATTCAAGGACCTCAGTGCTTGCAGCAGCCAACCCTCCATCTGGGCACTACGATGATCTCAAGGTCCATCAGCATTCGCTCTCTGGTGGTTTTCAAGTTTTTATAATTTTCTTTTGTTATATATTGGAGAACTTAACCTACTTTTCTCTTCAGACTGCACAAGACAATATTGACTAGCAGACCACAATTCTTTCAAGATTTGATTTGATTTTCATTTTGAAAGACATCAGAATGTACGCACAAGACAAGGTAAAAAAATATTAGCCTCAGTTTCATTGCAGCATATAAAATTCAGGATTTCCTTTTTTTTTCGTTTTCCTTTGAGGAAGATATGCTACTTCTTTTAAACATGACCTTCAATAGATAATTTTGATTGTTAGTGGACAGGTGATGAGAGTGACGGTAGTTCTGATAGACTGACTTGCCAAATTGGTTGGAGATCGTGTTGGTTGGAGATCGTGACGATGATTTCAGAATTCGACTTGGTCAAAATCTGAAGAAATTTAGTGCTAAATTCTTAACTATTTCGCAGAGGAGAAATATCAAATTTATGGGACACACAGCCCCAAGTTCTAAACAGGTTAACTTCAGTTTTAAAATTAGCAAACCGGCAATTCCATATCATCAATTGTATATAAAATCCTCGATAATTTCTGTGAAGTTAAGATTAATTCTTGTGATGACTTGACACATGTAGTTGCCAATACATTATCTAGGTTTCATCTGCTGAGAAGTTAGGATTAATTCTTGTGAAGACTGGACAATCTTTATCTACTACCACAATGTATTCTCATCAGATACCTTAAGATTAATTCTTGTGAAGACTGGACAATCTTTATCTACTTACATTGATTCGTTGAAACTATATCTTCCAAATTTACCATTATAATTATTTGTTCATGCCACTGATGTTATAATTTCCTGTATTTTACCCTTTCTTTATCAGTAGATGAGAGCATGAAGGAAATTCTCCCCTCTACGACTATCCACTGTGCCTTGACAGACATGTAATTTCTTTTTTTTTTTAATTACTATCCAAAGATAATCTCCCTTGTCTATTTATTTAGGAAGAAATACACTTTCTTGGTTAAGTGCTTGATTGTGATTTTTCTTTTGAAAATAATTCATTAAACATAGATGGATCCGGATTGACTGGAATGATTCTCAACAATGATAGTCATACAATAACTGGTGCAAATACTTTTAGATGAATATTGTTTAGAATTGATAATATGTTTCATACCTATTTTCTTTTCTTTAATGTTTATATTTGGTATAGCTTGGGTCTGGAAAACTTGATATTTTCTTCCAGGATATAGTTTTAATCTATCAAAATTATTTTGAATATTTTTTCTCTTTGTACCTACAATCTATGATCATTGTAGCTTGTGTGAGGGAAGGTCTAGGAGTTAGAAGAGGAGCTACGATGGAAATTTGGAAGATATAGTTTCAACGAATCAATGTAAGTAAATTGAGGCGTGCTTATAATTATAGGAGTTAATCTTATATGAGCATGTTTAGCTGAGCTTAGTTTTTTTTTTTTTTATAGGTATACACTGTTGTTATCTCTTGGCTACAGCCAACTAGCAACATTTTTTATGCTCTCTGTGGTACCGGCCATATTCAAAGGGCCAAGAAGTTTGGAAGTGACAACTTCATTGATAAGCTACATTTTTCTTTGGGTTGTTTCTGCTTACCTTGAATATAAACTTGAGCTTTTTGTAATTGTCTCAGTTTTAGATAAACGTTATGTAATTTCTTCTTGTGATATTTGGAAAGTTTTTAACGTGAAAACCGTTAAGTTTCAAATCTTGGAAATTGTAGGATTTATATACATGTTAGCCTTTGTGCCCAAGAACAGGCAATTTGACTTTGTGGGCTCTGTTATGGTGGGCTTTTCTTGAAATTTTGTTTGATTTCTAATAAGCTTTTCTAAGGTATCCATCGGTGTTTAATTCGAAGCTTTGGAACCTGTTTCAATTCTTGTGTTTTACCTTGTCATAGGTTGATCCATTTGTGACAATTATCTTGACATAAGTAGTCTTAACTTGTTTCTTGATTTCTGATGAATGCACATTAGGATTTGCACCTAAAAAGATACCACAACGGCCATGAGTCCGAGGGCAATGATGACAATGATTCGTTGGTATTAGTTAATAAGCAAGTTGGTACTGTAAAGACATATTATTTCTTTTGTAATATCATGATTTGGTGTAAATTTGTTAAACATTATTAATTAACACTATTTATTTTGTATGAGTTATGTGATTCTTTTGTAAATTTATTAAACATTAAATGTTATTTATTTTGTATGTATTCGAGAATTTGTAATTTACTATTTTAATGAATTATTTTTGTTGTTTGTACAAATTATAGTTTTAATAAATTAATAAGGAAATATAGGTTTTATAAATAAATATTCCATAAATTTTTTTTAAAAAATATGAATTGCATTCAGCAATATTTAAAAAACGCTACAAAAGGTCTATCGCAACACTTAAAAAATGTTGCAAAAGGTCTACCGCAACGCTTAAAAAAGCTGCGAAATAGTCTACCGCAACGTTTAAAAAATGCTACAAAAAACTTTTAGTCTACGGCAACACTGCAATTTGCCACACTCAAAAAATGTTGCCAAAAGTCTTTTGCATTTTTTAAATCAATTTATAAATCCAAATTTTGCATTTGAACGTTGCAAAAGACAGTTTTTTTTGTAGTGTGTTCCCTAACGTAATCATTTCTGTTTATAAACACACAATTTTTCAAACCACTTTTAATCATCTAAATTTTCTCTCTTCACTTTTCAACCACACATCTTAATTTTTAAACAGTAATTTTTAAATCGTAATTTTTAAATCGATAGCATAATTGCTATCGATTTTAAATTTTTTAGTTCACATTTTGATATTCACGTATTTCTGGTCTAAATCATGAATAATGCCAATTAGTCCCAACTTAGACCTCATGACTACATGGAATCATTTTTTGTTCATAGGTTAATCCATTCGATCGCAAGCGTATTAAATCATCAAAATTTATCATTTTCTCGATTGTTAAAAATTATTTCTGCGAATGTAAGCATTTTTGGCCTTAAAATACACGTTCACTACCAAGTTACGATTTCCTTCAAGTTATTCTCATATGGGATGCGTAGATTGTTTTGACACGATAGTCGATTTGTCGATGATCTAGAAAAGTCTCAATCAATGGTGTAGAATGAAATCTGAAATAAATTAGTGCTTTTTTCGTAAATAAAGTCTTTCTTAAAGGACATATATATTTTATATACTTAAACGCGTTGTTTATGTATGTATGTATGTATGTATGTATGTATGTATGTATGAAACTTATGAGCTATGAGTACATGTATCATGTATGTATTTATTTATGTATATGTATATGTATGTAAGGTGTATTAAAACAAATGTAACATGTAATAATGACTTAAAAGGATGGTCGCTCGTGGACAAGAATAGTGACGTTATAAAAGTTTAACAAGAATGAAGACACTATTATCATTTTCTACTTCTTCATTTTTTAGTAATTAAATTAGAGAGAAAAATGTACAATTTTCCCATTCCGGCTCCATTTTTTTATAATGAAAGTAATACTAATTTACTAATAATAGTAATGTACACAATTCCCAAGAGCCATGTATATCTAGTCTAGTATTATTAAGGTAATATGATACTTTTCACATGGTCAGATTAACATTTATAATTCCAAGTCAAACACATATAGCGCTTTTGATGTCACACATTTGTTGAAACACAATTACTACTATGGTTCAATTTATTAAAAAAATAAATAAAAAATTATTGAGAAATAAGTTTACTAGTCCGAAATTGCTACGTCAAATACACATTTTGCTTTTGAATGAAGAAAGAAGTTCAAGAATAAGTTGAATAATCAATCGAACTATGCGAAACGATAAAGTTCAATTTTTGCCTTGCGCAATGGATAATCCTATTATATGTGAAAATTAGACTTTTTATATTGAGTTATTACAAGAATTGACTGGATGTTTTTTGATGTCAAAAGAGTTTGTTCTCCACTAAGAAAATTGTTGAAAAATAAAATATTTTGTGTGAATGATTTTTTTCATTGATATACTGGCAGGTTGAAAATTGTTAAATTTCAATTAGGTCACCTAACTTTAATCTAACGCAACTACATCATTGAACTTCAAATTACTAGCAAACTTGAAAAAATAAAAATCAAAGCTAAAGGAAAACTAATGAAGCAAATGAATTCTCTGTTTAAATTACAACAAAATAGTAAAGTCTATTATTTATTCAAACCAAATTTTGCATTGGGGAACCTGAATTTAGCAATGAAGATGCAGAAAAGCTTGAGTTATTACTTTGCAAATACAAGCTCATTGTTGAAGATGAACCTCCATTGCAGCTCTTAGTTTCTTGTCCATCAATAACTGAGCCTTTGAGATTTGAAGAATTAGCTTTCAAATTTTCCTCTCTTTCATGCCTTATCTCCTTCAGCATTGCTGCTATATCCTTCATCGTAGGCCGCTCACTGGGGGACGGGTTCACACAAAGCATAGCCACTCCCAAGGTTTGCATCATTTCTTCAATCTCGGGTTCAGGCCTAGCTCGTAAGCTCGAGTCAAACACGTCTATTCGACCCCTTTGCTGTCTAACCCAATCTACAATGTGAAGCCCTTCGGGTATGGTAGGATCTATTGGTTGCTTTCCTGTTAAAACTTCGAGAACAACGACGCCATAGCTGTATACGTCGCTCTTTTCAGTTATTCTCATCATGTATCCACACTCTGCACATGAAAATGTTAGGAAAGATCACTAGCACACTCTAATTAATGCAGTGGAAGAATAGAAGAGTACAAAACCTTATAAACCTAGTATTTTCTACTTATACAGGTAAATATGTACAGAATGGTTTACAGAACTGCTGTAGCAGTTTTGTAACCATTGATCTGCTCATAACATTAGGCAAATCCATGGTCGTAAAATTGCCACATCAGTTCTGTAATATTATCTGTACATGTAGCATCTCTCATAAACCTAAAACCATCTCATGTGATTGAGGACTTTTATTCATACATCTCCAACTCAAAGTACAATTTAAGGCCGATTAAGTTATACATTCGTCTATTTTAGCATGCGTATGGAGTAGAATTGAACGTGAACGTATATATCTTGTTTTAGATGTGAACTCACCTGGAGCGATATAACCGTAGGAACCGGCAACAGTGTTAGAGGACCGACCAAAACCTCCATCGTCAACAAGTTTGGCAAGTCCAAAATCAGCAATATATGGCTCCAAATCAAGGCCAATTAAAATGTTGTTGGCTTTGATATCCCTGTGAATGATGGGAGGCACACAATCATGGTGTAGGTAAGCCAAACCTTGAGCTGCGCCTAATACAATCCGGTACCTCACGTCCCACTCCAAGCAGCCGCCACTGCGTTCGTGGAGGAGACTTCCTAGGCTTCCATTCGGCATGTAATCATACATGAGCAACCTCGTGTTCCGATTCCAGCAGCAACCTAAGAACTTCACAATATTCTTATGCCGGATTGAGCCGAGAGTCTTAACCTCAGCTGAAAAGGAATCGCGAACTCCATTAATCCCCAACCTATCATTTTGACAATTGTAACCAGCTTCTATTGTAGTTGACCACAACTTCTTCACTGCAATGACTTCTCTATTATCTAGTTCTGCTCGGTAAACAACTCCAGAGCACCCTTTACCAATCACGTTTGCTTCCACTAAACATTTTAAAACTTGATCCACTGAGAAATTCAGCTTCTGGAATGGAGTGAATTTCCAAGACAGAGAACCGCCGCCTCCTAACTCAGAATCATTATCTGATTTATTCATATTTCTAACTCTAAGAAGTGCTAATACTCCAAGAACTGACAAGGCGACTGTCAAGACAACGAGCAACGCAATAGCCAGTTTGAGTCTCCATGAAAATTGAATATTTCGATCATGTGGCATTCCCATACCTTTTACATTGCTTTGGAAACACGAGTCGTGTCCCCCTGCGCACAAGCCTTGATTGCCAGAAAGTTCGGTTGCTGATAACTGTCTGAACAGTTTATTGTCTGGAAGATAGCCTGTGAAATTATTATCGGAGACATTCAACGAAACAAGGTTCACGAGCCCCGAAAGAGCCATCAAATCTCCTCCAAGCTTGTTGTGTGAAAGATCTAATACATTAAGCTTGTTGAGAGCAATTATCTGAGGTGGAATTACCCCTGTCAAGCTATTCCAGCTCAAATTTAAAGCAATTTCTAAGGCCTCAATTTCAAAGATTTCCACTGGGATGCTCCCAAAAAGCCCATTGCTGCTTAAATCAAACAATTGAAGCCTTGAACAACGCCCCAAGGTCAATGGGATCGTCCCAGATAAGGAATTGCCGCTAAGAACGAGTCTGTTAAGCGCAAAAAGTTCACCAAAACTCCCTGGAATTGGACCGACAAATTGATTCATGGAAACATCCAATACCTCAAGCTTACTAAGAGAAGATAGAGAACTAGGCAGATTCCCACTAAGTGAATTGTTGGCAAGGTTCAGCATTTGCAGTTCTTTGCAATCCCCAATTTCATTAGGGAGTGATCCACTAAGATGGTTTTTAGAGAGGTCAAGAAAACTGAGGTTGTTCAAAAAACCAATTTCTTTTGGGATTTGTCCACTAATTTTATTGCCTTCGAGTCTCAAACGAATAAGGGAGCTGCAATCACCTAACTCTTGAGGGATAAAACCCGAAATATCATTAAAAATCATGAGAAGCTTAGTTAAATTTTTAAGCTGAAAAAGGGGAGGGGGCAAACTACCAGTAAGAGCATTATGTGACAAATCCAAAGCCTGAAGGCTTCTACACCCTGCCAATGCTGCAGGAATGCTTCCTTCAAGCTTGTTACCCCACCCAAAAAACACCTCCAGCTGTGTCAAAAATCCAAGTTCTGATGGAATTGAACCAGAAATCTGATTAGCATCAAACTGAAATTGAATCAAGTTTGTGTCATTGGAAAGGCTAGCTGGGATAGATCCTGAAATATTGTTGCTACTAAGCATCAACTCTTCAAGATTTGTAAGATTCCCTAAAGACCAAGGAATACTTCCTGTGAAAAAATTCAGTGAAAGATCAAGAATGACCAAACTTTTGATATTCCCAATTTCATCAGGAATAGAGCCAATCAAATTGTTCTGCCATAGCAACATTTTCTGCAGTTTTTGAAGCTTCCCCAACTCTCCTGGAAGTGAACCTGAAAGATTGTTCTCATACAAATACAAATCAACTAGCTCCGAACAGTTGCCTAAATCTGGTGGAATTTCCCCTGAAATCATTGTAGTATAAGCTGAAAAAACCTTAAGATTTTTCAACTTACCCAATGAAGCAGGGATCGAGCCAGAAATTTTTGTATCAGCCAAGCCCAGAATTTCCAAATTCTGACAATCCCCAATTTCATCTGGGATTTTCCCATCGATGTCCTTATTCCCTCCAGCTCTTAAAACTTCTAGAGAAAAAAAATTTCCCAACTCAACAGGCAGATTCCCACTGAGCTTATTATCAAATACCAGAAGATTTCTCAGGCTGGTACAATTCCCAATCTCTGGTGGGATTTTTCCAGTTAGTTGATTAGAGTTCAGTATCAGATCCTCCAGTTTTTGAAGCTTCCCAATGGTTCCCGGAATACTCCCCACAAGATTATTTGAACTTAAATCAAGGGTTTTAAGAGAAATGCAGTCTCCAATTTCAGGCTGGATTGTTCCAGTGAGATTTGCACCAGAAATGACAAGTTTTTCAAGAAAATGAAGGGAGGAAAAATTAGAAGGAAAGGGAACAGCAAACTGAATCGACTGAATACCAATTTCTGTTACAAAATTATCAGAAGAACATTTAATGAATGCCCATTTACATGGATTTGAGTCTTGTGGGTTCCAATTTGAAAACGAAGAAGGTGGTGAAGGAGAAGAATGGAGCCATGAAAACAATACAAAAACTTCATTATTTGCTGCATTAACATTCTGGGGAAAAAAATTGAGCAAGAGAAGGAAGAAATAGCAGAAATAATGGAAGAAATTTGTGGTGTTCAAGATTAATTGCCTCGACATCGGCATTTGCATTTGGCTTCAAATCCCAAACCAGTTGCATTGGGTCTCTCTATGAGATAGTTTTTCTTGAAGCTCATGCAAATTTGTGAATATTTTCAAAAATAAAAATAAACTACAAAATAATTTCTCAAAAGAAAGAAAATTAAACAATACGCATCTCCACCACCACCTCCTACTCCACCAATTTCTACCTCGGGGTTCTGTGTTCTGTCCTTTCCCTGTATTTTTTTCTAATATTATTATCTTGAACCATGTGTTTTTGCATTGTTTTCCTCTATTCAATCTACTCATATCAATGGTTTTGTTTTGGTTCTTGGGCCATACTTATAATTTTTAACAATTTATTGTAATCTTTCTTTTTATCTTTGAATTCATTCACTTTTATTTCAATCATTAGCATTTTTTACTGTAAGCCACTGTTTGTTAAAAAGTTTTTATTTAAAAACATGTTTTTTTATGTTTTCTAGGTAAAATGTGTAGTTGAAAATTAGAGAGAGAAAATTTGTGTGGTTAAAAAGTGATCTGGGAAATTGTGTAGAAAAAACATGTTTAAAAACATGTGTTGACAAACGGATGCTAAATTGATCAAAAAAACTAAAATTAATGTTATCTTCCGGTGTTAGCATATGAATTTTTTATTTTTTTATTTTTTTGCCCTTAAAGTCTTCATAATATTTCAAATGTACAAATTAAACATAAAACCCTTGTTTGAGCCCAATTATTTCAATTTATAATTTGGATTTTGAAAATCTAATGGTTAAAAATTGGTTTGAAAAGTAAAAAATTGTGGGTTTGACTTTTTTGGATGGTTGAAATTGATAACTGTAGAAAAATTTGTAAAAATAATGAGAAATAATGGGACTCAAATAAGGGCAAAATCTTAACTGTTGGAGTCAGGGCTGGCCCTATATTTTTGGATGTCCTTTACGAATATTATAAAAGAGTGATCCTTGTTCTTTAATATAAAGTATGTGTACAAGGAAAAAATAAAGCTATTTATATAAAAATCTTGAAGTTCCGCAGGAACTATATTTGAACATTCAGGGTCTACCTTTGAAAATTCATTTGGTACACCATTTGGATGTCTACCTAATCAACAAAGAATGAAGGGCAAACGATAGAGCCTTCTTCCTAAGACATTAGTGGAGGTCCCTATGTTTATATAGGAAAAATAAGTGTTTATATATTGGACATTAAATTTTGTTATTAATAGGAGATTATTAATAAAAACGCTATAATTACTTTGGAAGTTCCCACTTACTCCCATACTTGCTTAGCAGACTCTAACTTGGATGATTTGCAAATGAACTTGCTACTTATTCATAGTTTCATCTCGTTAGAATGGATAGTGTAGGAGATAATACTATCCACAATCCTATAACTACAATTCATCCTATAGAGTTCTTTACATAATTTGTACATAACAAACTTCTAAAAATTCTACGAGCTTTCCCTGCTTGGGACAATATAACATATAAGTATTTTTCACAAGGTTCTACTATGTTTTACAAAATAGTAAACCCCTTTAAAGATCCTCCAAAGGTGTTGATTGCCTACCTATATTTTCGACTAACCATTGTATCTGATTACATTTTAATTTAACTTCAAATATAGACCCCTATAATAATAATAATAATAATAATAAATTTTACTTAACAAAATATTCAAAGTAACAAAATAATAATCGAAGCTATCAATGTCAAAATTAAATTTTTTAGATTTTTTTATATAGAAAATCAATAATTATACTACTACAATAGACACTATGGCCAATTCATTCAATTTTTTTATCAAACATTTTACCTAAAAAAATTCTATCAAATTCAACTTTGAGAAGATCCTTTCTATAGATGTAACTGTAACTAATATTAGCAGTAATATTTGATTACGATCGACACATTCAAAAAACAACAGTCCATCATTTTTATATAATCTAACAATTTAATTGCCTCTTTTAAATTAAGAATTATTTCGCTAACCGCGTGACTGTGCAAATTTCTACCATGCGGCCACGCAGTTGTCTGGCTTAGACCGATCTTCCCTTTATTTAACCTAATTTCAACCTAGTTTCGGGGGCACGAAGGGGTGGCACACAAATTAGGTCTAAAAGAGTCTCTCTTCCACAAAATACATATTCAAATATTTGGGGAATGATGTGGGGAAAAAGTTAGGGACTTGGAAGAACACACCTAGCTTGAACAAATTCTTGGTGCAAGAAAATGTGTAGCCTTCAATTCTATCAATTCCGACTTTGATTTGATTTGTGTTTCTTTCCAAGAACATGAGTAGTTAGATTTCTATACGGGATTAACGATGTAGATTTAATATTTCTTGTTTAATTTCAATTCTCAAGTTGGGAGTATGTTTTGAATGTATTGATTTTACAATTGCTTTTCATACATGAATTAATTAGCTACTAGTTCATTGAATTTGTGAATTATAACAACTTTAAAAAGATGTTTTTTATTTAGATCATGTAGTAAAATTTAGCAATTTCAACAAAATGATAGAAATATGAATTTGATGTTGTATGTGATCGATTATGAATTCTTAGGTGATTTTATACATTTGGCACAAGGAAGAATTTTGATCCAACATAGAGATATATGGTTGACTTAGTTAAATAGGACTAATTTGAATTCCAGAGAGGCAATTAGATACGTAAGTGAATTCGATCAAATACAATTTTAGAAAACAATTTAAGATGCGAAATTAAGCTAGATTATTACTTCGAGATCGTTAGTCCCGATATTCATTTATTATTAAAAAAATCATAGTTCAAGTTCTTGTATTAATAATTTAAAATTAGTTGCTAGTACTTTAATTTTATATTTCTTATTTATTTAAATTGTTTGTTTTTTTGAATTTCTCAATTTATTGTCATTCTTGGATTCTTTTGTAATTTAAGTTTCTTAGAATAGTTTTTGCTTTAGTCTGGGAATTCTCGATCAATGTGAATTGATAAAAAAACAAATTAGTCCTTTTGGAATTGACACCTCGGACTAAAAAACGTACTATATTACTTGTTCACGATATTGTATACTTGCGATACAAATCCAACCGAACAACTGCCACATGAAAAAATTACATTTTCAATGTTTTTCTGATATCATATAAACATTCATTTTCATCATGTACTTCATTTGTATCACATTCACAATGTGTTTCACCGTGACCATCTTCATTATTATCATTGTCATTGAGCTCAAATTCTTCCTCATGATTTGGTTGATGGTCACTAGCTAAATCTTTCGTTGGTATGTCAATTATAGTGTCTTTATCTGACTTTTTTCTAACCACAAATCTATCGAGAGCACCTTTTTAAGATTGTATTAAATCTTAACATTTTATATTTTCCTTTCGTTTGTCACATTCAAATAGTTGTTTTCTATGATGTATTTTAATATATTTGTGGCAAACAAAAAACAAATGAAAGAGAAGATAAATATAATTGGAAAAGTATAAAATGGTTTATTATAATAGAACTATAGTAACATCATTTATTAAACACTTGCAAAATCGGTGACTCGCTGATGCTTTAGAATTTCAATATACCTAAGAAATCAAAGAAAAATCACAAATGATCATGCAAGTAACAAACTTGACAACTTGAAAAGTAAAAATCAGGCAATTCAGACATTCAGTAGTATAGTTTCAAGAAAAACAGTGTACCAAAATGAATGAATGATTAATTAATTTTCATGATAGATGCTTGTTCCCAACAATAAAACGGCAAAGATAATTTGTAAATTATAAATATAATATATTTTTTCATTTATTTTCAAAAGATGGGATGTGCAACTTCCAAATCCATTTTATAAAAATTAAACGAAAGATATTTTATATAGTTATACTTTTTATGAACTACTTCAAGCAATAAAAAAAAAAAAATTTATAAAGCTTCATGAGAAATTAGACAAATGAATTGAAAAAATTACCGACAACTTAGAAGAAACTAGAAAGTAGATTACAATGAAATATGTGTTGATTTTTGTTGAAGAGAAAAAATGATGAAGTAGCGAGATTTTTGAACTTTGAAGAGTGATGACTAAAATTAAATCTAGGGTTAAGTTTATGCTATTTGAAAAATGGGTCAATGGGCCATGGGCGTAGATTGATTGTTGACATAATTGCGCTGCACACTGAAACAAAAACTAAACTAAAAAATAATGTTTCAACCCAAAGTATCATAAACATTTGATAAAGTTTCAGGTTATGATACTAAAAACTTGAAAGTATCATAAGTATCATTACTTTTAAAGTATCAGACATGATACTT
Organism: Ligustrum vulgare; assembly: GCA_963555705.1. Classification (NCBI taxonomy): domain Eukaryota; kingdom Viridiplantae; phylum Streptophyta; class Magnoliopsida; order Lamiales; family Oleaceae; genus Ligustrum; species Ligustrum vulgare. Next base: position 3,791,200 of record OY743180.1, read on the forward strand.
ATGATGAAAAACACATTTTCAGTAAAAAAGAAAAAAAAAAAAATTAAAGTATTTTTCAGCTTTTTTTTTAAATGATGTAAATTTCGAGTATGATATCAAAATTTGGGTATTTGTGCAGATGTCCCTTGATTGTTTACAAGATGGTCCAATAGTATAAATTACTTTTATTTTAAAAAAAAAGCTAAAAAGAAAAATATTATAACCTAATATATTTTTCATTTTTGGTGCCCCAAAAATAATGGTGTCTTGTTCATCGCACCTCACGCACGACCTCAAGGCCGCCCCTGATTGTAGTCACATTCGATAAACAATTTAGCTTGAGTCCGCTTAGTAATGTGATTTTTAGAAATTTTGTGTTTTTTTATTATTATTTTTTGATGAAAGTGTAGTTTAAAATGTTTAAAAAGTCAAAAATTGTGGACTTGAATCGCTTGACTAAAAATGAATGATTAATATTAAATTTGAAAAGTTAAGGTGAAAAAAATAATTTTACCACGCAGGCTCTGAGTCGCAAATAAATAGTGTTTCTTACACTTCATACAGATGAACCAATGAAAATGCGAAAAAAGATAAAACAATGTGAAAATAACGATAATGACATAAATTTATGAAGCCCATATTTGAGTCTCATTCTTTAAAATTAATTTTTCTTCAACTTCATTTTCAATCACATTTTTTTAGTAAAATAATTTTACTTGTAAATTCAATTTTTTTCTACTTTTTAATCTCACATTTTCCAAATTTCCTTCTCGCATCAGCCAACGAATACTCCACCTTTGGAGCAAGCATCTTGTTTGAGGTGAGGGTGCTATTCCTATCGAAATCACAAAAAATGCAAAATCAGAACCGCATCAAGTAAAAAGTGTCTTGTATATATCAATTATGTCACCGAAAACAACTTGTTATGATCCTTCACGGGGACGACAAACTATATTCTAAAAATTGTGGTCAAAGAGGCTTAATATTAATGTAGCATCAATGAAAACTTAATGAGTTTCTTTGAAAAATCATTATTGCCATTAATTTTAAGAAAAAGGGTACTCATATCAAATTGCATGAAAATGATGATTGATCTAAGGTGGATTAGGTTTAATTAATTATAAGAGTAAACAATTTAGGGAAATTGAACATCTTCCCATACTTTGAGGCAGACCTTGTGGAAATTGGATACTCAAATTCAACCAAGACTACTTTTGTAAAGACACCATATTCTATTATTATTGTTTTAAGGGACAGAATGGTATAAATAATTACTTATGTATGGCATAAATAATGACCTTCACTATGGTAATAACATGGGTGGGTGCCTTTAGGCCCAAAGCTCTAGGAGGTGACCTTGGGAACTTCCAATTATGGAATCTATACACGTTTTGTTTTGCGTAGTGTCTAAGCTTTGTCTTTAACTCCTATGTTTGTGATTAATTTTTCCCCTTTAAATTTAAATTTTTAGAATCAATTATTTGTATTAATTTCACATTTAATAAATCCACAAGTACTATCTACTTGTCAATTATTCATTTTTAAAAATAAAAAAATTAGTAACAAAAATTGAAACCAAAAAAGAGGCTTATACGTGTAAAATTTCATGAATCAATTGGTGAAGAAGTGGATCGTGTCGAGTCAAATTACAATGGAAATAAATACAGATGGTGAATTTTTATTTCTTTATGCAAATTTTAGATGAGGTGATTTAATTGGGTTGTAAGTGACAAATTCAAGTCATTCTACTAACATTCAACTGTTTAAGTTCATTTATTAAGTATTTGTGAAAAAAAAAAAATTTAAATAATTTTTTCTCTTCATTTCTCAATCATAATTTTTACCTAGAAAACATTAAAAAACATGTTTTTAAACAAAAAATTTTAACAAACAAAGGTACGCAATGCCAGACCAAATCTCTAGAGCCCATTTTTCACTGAGTGGTGTCACGTAGATCTACACGCAATTAATGATGTGGTTAAGTCACGCATATTTAAGTGTGATTAGTATTGGTGGTGGAGTGGTTGTAATGGTAGTGATGTTGCTCGAGCGAAAGTGGTGATTGAAATGGTTGAGCTATGTAGTTATGGTGGTTGTCATTGGTGTTGTTAGAGATGGATTAAGAATCAGATTAAAAAAAAAAAAAAAATTCAAGTCGGGTTAATATGCAAATAAAATGACAGATTTTTTTTTTTTTTTTTAACTTAAAACAATGATTTACACGTCAAAAATTAATGATTGGGGACTAGATTGGGATGTAGCTCTGCCTAGCCCCCCAACATTCGTCCCCGTGTATTGCACAGATGTATGTGTTATTACTCCTTTCATTCCACAAAGATATGCTCGTTTATCTTTTTTTTTTGTCCCAAATTTTAGATCAATTTTCCTGTTGAGAATATATTAATGTCTTACTCTTATTTAATATGCATTGTTATCAACAAATATAAATTATCAATTATTTAATGTAGTGATATATATTAAAGTAAAATGTAAGTAAATTTATAATTCCAACATATATGAATTATGTTTTTTTAACCTGTATGAAAATAAAAACGAGTTTATCTTTATAAGACAGAGCGAGTGCATGGTTGTGGAAGATTTTGATGATTTTCCTTATATTCGGAGTTTGATTGTGGGGTGGAGGGTTACAATAGTAATTTTATAAGGAAAAAAAATGTATAAATGTAAAATTTGGTCATTCTTGCATAACATTTTAATGTTACGAGACTTAACAATACGTCCATAGCGTGTTGACTACTTTTGAAAATGCTCCTAAAGAAAAATCTCAAGAAATCAATATATTTAAAGAAGACAATTGGACTCCATCTTATCTTCAAGGAGAGGAACCAAAGGAGTCAATGTGACCAAGTGGTTCTAAGTCGCACGAATCTTTTCAAACATAATATTTTCACTTCGCTTTTAAAACGTTTTTAATAGATAGTTTAATACATTATTTCATTTGGAATCTCACAAGTTGAATAGTGTTATTTTAAATTTGGGCTATTATAAAAATAAACAAATTCATTTGTTGACGTCACGTCCTACGTGGAGAGTGAGTCATCAGGTTTAAAACTTAAAAGTAATTTGAAGTTGTGTTGAATTTTACAAGGAACTTTTTAAGTACTCAGGTCGAGTTATAACAAGTCTTGAGGAACTAGAATGAACTGATAAGAAAAATTCGAAGTGAAACTCAAATCACCAACAAACTAAAATTGTACTTTTGTCTGAACAATGGTTCATTTCGTAAATGATCTAATCCTCAAATCTACAAGCCAGCTCACAAAGTATAGGTTGAGAGGTTTTTACATTAATTTTCCTTTAAATGAGTATTAAACTCCCTACTTATAGTAAAGAGGGAGGTGAAGACATAATCATTACATTTTCCTATCACCAGTTCGAATTTCATAACTCTGATAGACACTTGGCGAAATATATTACATATACAATTGTCACAAATTAAGATAAATTAATTAGAGACAATGATTTGATTGATTTGACGGATTTGCAGGTTCTCCCACTTCATCTCATCTTGAGATATTTTCACTATAGTGAGAGTTTGCCCTGACATGTCCTCGAATAGAATGGGTGGCATTCATGTCCGCCTAGTGTTTCATAAAGGATCCCAGCAATTCGGTTTCGCGTTCAAGGTAGATCAACTCGCATCAACTTCCAACTCATTTTTGCATCCTCGTCATGGTGACAGTTCACCAGTCTAGCTCATTCATCGTCGTGTCACGTGACTTTGTCCAAATCAGCACGGTTAAAGAAGAAATTGCCAAGTAGACTATTGACTCGTTAAAATACTCCGACCCAATTTGGTCGACAACACTATTTATTAGTTTTTGTTTTCAAGTTGACAAATCTAAGAGTGTGTTTAGTATTGTTTAAAAAGGGATTTTTTTTTTTTTTTTAAATGAATGGTGATTTTTAGGAAAATTGATGGTTGAAATTTGGTTGAAAAGTCAAATATTGTGAGCTTGACTTTTAATGGATAGTTGAGATTGAATACAGTAGAAAAAAGAGAAAAATTTAATGAAAATAAAAAAAAGACTTAGTGCTATTGAGATCGTACCCAAAATGTGGCACATTGGGCCACCAGTGAAGGCCCAATGAGAGCCCAATAGACTTTAGCCCATGATTAAAGTTTAGGATATAGCCCTGGGCCAATGGTCGAGGTGGTAAAGCACACGAGCTCCTCTGACCGAACTGATTTGTGTCTAGCAGACACGCTTTATACTTAGTCGAGATGCTTACGGTGGCGCCTCGGATGTAAAGATGGGACAAGGGATTAAGTAAGAGATGTGACACCACATTTACCAAGATGTGACATGACAGGCACCCATCCCCTACGAAATGTAGTAATGATTACGGTCAAAAAGCAAGGTTATCCCCTCCAAGAGCTAGAGTGAAGACAAGTGTAAAGTATGCTACGTGTCATGATCCAAAACAACGAGTTCCTCTATAAATAAAGCACTCCTCCCGTCTAATAAAGGGTTAGCATTTTACTCTCTTAACTGAATATTTTACTCTCACTCCCCTTTCTCTCTTTTACACACTTATATTTCTCGCACTCAAATTATATTTGCTTGACATGGGCACGATTTTGGCATCGGAGTGCAAACGGGAGCCACCTCGGCCCCTTTGCAAACTGATCGTTTGTCACAGTGCGCAGGAGATCCACGTGTTCAAAAGGGAGGAGTTGAGACGTGTTGGTCCAAGGTCCAATCGAATTTTGTGGTCAACAAGTGCTATTTGTGTCAATTTCTCGAAAATTAAAAATCCCTTTCATTGATTACCAACCATTTATCACCACAAGAGAAAATCTTGCTTTTTAAGCACTTGATATCTTCTTCAAAATCTTGGTCAAAATTTTGGTGTAATTCTGTAATCAAATACTTATATAAATTATACATATGAGCATGGCTTCGACTGGTATTTTAGGAGAATTCCCAAATACCCTTTCTGTATCTCACTCACCAAAATGTTGCAAAAATCTGAGTCCTTCTCAATTCATATCCTCAAAATCCCTTTTCAAATTAAAGAAGCAAACTTTATTCTCAGCCATTAAAATTAAGCAACTCAAGAACCCCAAGCTTCAGGTCAAGCCCGTCATTTATGCTGCGCAATCCAATTTCTTGAAAGGTACCCTCTTTTTATGGTGATCTGTATTCTTTCTAAATAAATGCACAGTTTTTTGTTAAAATAGTATGAATAAATGTAGTTTATATTGGCTGAGCAATGTTTATCTTTTATGGCTGTAAGGAATCTCGAAGTCCTTCAATGCATTTTAGAATTGTGCGTGTTGAAATAAATAATAATTTCATCGACTCTCTGATAGTTATTTGTGAGGCGGTTCTGTTCTAGATTTTCTGTCATCTATTTAGGAAAAACTGTGGTTATCGGAACTCTGATAACCGTTTGGTAATATTTGTGTTTAAATTTTGTTTATAAACGGATACTGTCATCATATTGGACAATTTTTTTTTGAAATATTTTTGAAAAATCAATAATTCAAGCTGGCCAAAGATTCCCGCCCACTATTTTTGACTTTTCAAAAAAAATATACTAACAAAATGTTGCTACGTCGCTAATTATAAACAACTGTTTATAAACGATTTATCAACGGAGGCAAAAAAAGGAATCTGGTTCATTTGGGACCCTGCTGCAGATCTTTTCTTTTTCCTATTGAAAGACCAGCCCCTGGCTCTGTGTTTTCACATCGGTAATTATCAGCAAGACAGCAACTCTGTGGTACCTTTGATATAATTTAAATAACTTTATCCATTCTATAAAAGCTATTGATGAAAATGTGGACCGGTCAAATCTTCGATAAAAGAACTGAATATGGTTAGCATAGTGAGGGAATATTGGAGTATAATTTAAATAAAGTGGTCTATATTCAAGATTTGATGTCACCAATTTACGGAAACTGTGAACTTATCGAATAGTTTGATAAGAAACAGCGCATGAAAGGCACGATGAATTTATTCATCTCTCGTAGCTTGAGGTTTTAAAGTGGCCCAATGGTGCATTTGTGCCACATGATCAAAGCATTTGTGCCATGATGATCAAAGATAGTAATCTGCAGTCGCGATGTTAAAATTTAAGTTGCTTAATTAATAATTCTGAATTTGATATTAACTTTAAGTAACTACTAATCAAGAATGGGATTTATGCTGTTTTTTGTTGAAGATTTCCTTGTAAAATCTGTCAATGTATCTGTTCCCAGATGTTCTTTTATATATTTTTGTTTAAGGTGTATGTTGAAATCACATTGGAGCTCTACTTGGCTGTTGGCAGCAATAAAGAAAATAATTTAGCTTAACACCAATCTTGTGGCACTTTCTGTCATTTGCTAATTTTTTCCATTATATATTGGAAGCTATTGGGATTCTTTGTGCTTGATACTCTCCAGAAAACAGCAATTACTACTTATTACTTCTTTGGTAAACCTTTTATACATGGTTGTTTATAAATATTGTTTATAGATAGCGATGTGTTAATATTTCGTTTGTAAAAATTTTTTAAAGTAAAAAATGGTGGGCGATAATCTTTGACCAGCCAAAATCATTGACTTTTCAAAAAAATGTCCAATAAGATATTGTTGCGTGGTCGTTTATAAACAAAATTTTACCAAACTAGGAGTATGATCGGACAACGAAAATATGCAATTTTATGTACTCTTCCAATCTAGTAATGGATTTTTAGGGTTCAATTATAATGTATCCTAACTATAATATATTAGAAAGATCCATCTACACTAAGAGCTCTCTATAGTGATACTCTGTATAGGAATAACATCCACATTGTAATAAGTTATAATTTTTCTAGGTTCCCGTCTTAAGGAACTTGTATCGATATAGTAATACTTATCTATATATTACGAGAAAGGGGAAAGCCACTTGTACGGGTATACCTCACTGTAATAGCGAACAGTGATTTTACATTCCACTGCTACAGTGAGGTAGGATTGTTCTACGAAAAATATATACATGTAGGATTGTTCTACGAAAATATATGCTATGTTTCATTAAAGTAAGATAAACTCAAAATATATGCTGTCTTCAATTTCTTATGTTGAACTCAAAGTATTGCAGTATTTTCAATTACCTTTCACTCTGAAACTTTAGCTTCATAAGTTGTTCATTAGTTATTCAAACAGCGTGGAAGGTCGGAAAGGATGGAGTTGAAGCAGGAACTAGCTTGGTGCCTGTAAGTGTGCTTTGCTTATTGATTAGTCTTGTTATAATCGAAGACAGTTCAACCCTTTTATATTCTTCCAATTACGATAAGCTCTCTGTCTTCGTTTTTCCTTTTTAAGGATGCTATTCCAAGACCGGTTGCAAGGATTTCCGTAACTGTAATTGCTGTGACATTGGCACTCTTTGTACTGAAGTCATTCCTGTCCACAGCATTCTTTGTTCTGGTATGTTTTCACTCTTTTCTTTTACGTACTATGGCCCCTTGTGAGGTTTTAACTAATACTCCATTCTATAATGCAATTGTTATCCATTTATAAACCAATTTATGAACAACGCAATTTCACAAACCACACATTTTACTAAAAAAAAAAAAGAACTATTACAAGAGTTGCCGAACAGAGCCTAAATCAAGAACAAATTTCGTAATTGGTGGGCAGGCTGTAATGGGACTAAGTTATTTCATATTCATAGCCTTGAATAAGGATGAAGGGCCAAAAGGGGGTGGTGGTGGTGATGGTGGTGGTGAAGGAACTACTTCTGTTGAAGACAGTTTAGAAGAAGCAAGAAGAATTATGGACAAGTACAAGTAAGGAAAACTTCTTTTTCATGTCTTGTTGATCCTTTGAAAAAATGTGGACTTTGCACCAGAGTAAACTGTAAATTGTCTTCACTTGTAATTCATATACTGGGATTCTGTAAAATGATTTGATAACGAGTGAGAGTATAACTTTCCTTCGACCAGTTGACTTTTTTGATGTACTTCTCTTTCTTGGCGACCAATATAATATGTTCATTAATGGTATATCAGTCGTCATAGAGGTGAAAATACAGGATTTGTCGTGTTTTGTGGCTGTGGCTGGTGCTTGGCTCTTCGGCCTCATGACCTATAGCTCTTTTAATCGAGCTGGATTGTAGTAAACATCATAAACACTGATGTAGAAACAAAGCTGTCAACTTCATACATTACTAGTTATTACTAGTGCGATGCATGGATGACATTATTATCATATTTATTTTATTTGTGATGAAGAGTGTTAAGGAACAAATGGGCTTCATGCCTTTGTAAACAACATGACACCCCAATCATATTTAAATAACACATTTTTTACTATAGTCTTCGTAAAAATTTAAAAATAGTTAATTATTATATCTGTTTGTTATCATTGTGTAGTTAATAAATTGATTATTTTTGTTTTCATGTAAATCGACATTTATTTTTTAATTTTTCAATCCAAATTTTTTATCAAGAGAGAAACATAATATTCACATAACATTTTAATCACATATTTTACTGCAATTTTTAACCACATAATTGTCTTTGTAATTAAACAAATTGTTTTAAAACAATTACTTATGCAGCACATCTTTGACTCCTTTTTTTTCAAACAAAATTTATTCCACCTTCAAAATAATAGCAAAATTGCTCTCTCATTTTTTATGTATGCTATTTCTGGATCATTTGCAGTTGCATTTATAGATTTCAAAATGAAAGTGGCGCCATTTGGTAGACCTATTTGTTATTAGATTTTTTACTTTTATTGCACAGAATATTCATGGGCGGGAAGGCATGGGCGGGAGAATTCCAGAGCCTTCTACTTTTATATATTAAGTAGATTCCCTCTTGGCACGTTTCATAAGATAGATTGGACAGTAGTCAAAAGTATTGCAAATGTTTGAATTAAAAAAGGTTACATTTATTCATTACGTTCTATCCAGTACGGTATTTCAAACATGTCCTCTATGCATGACGTGAAACCGTTAATCTTCCATGCTGATTATGCATCGCAGGCCCTCTCCTTTCACCATGTACTCAAAGGCCTTGTTGATTTCAGAAAACGGGAGACGATGAGTTATGAACTTATCCACCTCTAGTTTCTGTAAGACGACAAAAATTTGAAATTGTAAAGCTATTTTCAGTTTCACCACAAGCATTCCGTAGAACATATGGTTGGAAGAACTTGAGTTAATAACCGAACCTTGTTCATGTACATATCAATGACCGATGGAAGATCAGTCCGAGGTTTGTAATTCCCGAAGAACGTTCCTTTTAGCGTCCTCTCGTTCAGTAAGTTAATAGGCTTGGTCATGAAGACCGCGTCTTTGTTAGGCACACCAACAAGTACAGCGACACCCCATCCCTATGTGGCACACAAAACAAAGAACATTTTTTCTTCCATTACCAAAGAGGCTCTCAGTTGTGCATTAAATGATGAACACTACCTCTACCCCCAAAAGTCCCAACATATTCGTAAGTTTTGTGATCTTATAAATCAACAAGAAGGATATGATGCTCACAATGGGCACAATAATCCTTACCCACCATATATGTGGGATTGACACGTGACACAAAAAAATTATTTCTGGCATGTGGCAGCCTCACACATAAAGTGGGTAAGGATTATGGTATCCACAATGGACATCATATCCTCCCTGTATAAATCGATATACGTACATCATGGACGCATTCAAAAGCAGAAATCATGGCGTTAATGTTGCCCGTACACTCCACACTCCTATCAACGCCTCCATTTGTCATCTCCGCAATGACCTGTCGAGCTCATGAATAACAGAACAAAGAAGATATGACAAATACGTGCAGATGAATGTCTGGAGGGAGACAGTTACCTCTTGAACTGGTCTGTCATGTTCCTTAGGATTGACAAACTCTGTAACTCCAAATTTCTTGGCTAACATCAAGACAAGACAATCGTTTAGGAGTCAGGCTTTTACATTAATCCATTTTCCGGTCGAAGATGGTAAGACAATAGAAAATCTACCTTCGTCAAATCTATTCGGGTTCCTATCGATTCCAATAATTCTTGATGCCCCAGCAATTCTAGCACCTTCGGCAGCCTGAAGAAATGAAATCCCAGAGTTATCCAATCCTCCCTACCAAATATGGACTACACATAAAAAAGTTTCAGCGTCACCTACAGCTAAGCCAACTGCTCCCAGCCCAAAAATGGCAACAGATGAGCCTTTCTTTGGTTTTGCTACATTCAGAGTTGCACCTAATCCTGCAAGTGTAGAACCCACTAATTTAAGTTCAGTATAAAACATGAAATCCATCGAGAACGGGCAAAATATTTCTCAATGAGAACACGTTACCGGTCGAGATACCACAACTAAGGACACAGATTTTATCCAGAGGTGCCAATGGATTGACTTTTGCTAGACAGCCAGAGTGAACAACTGTGTACTCACTGAAGGTCGATGTACCAAGAAAATGGTTTATCGGGTTCCCATTGATGGAAAATCGAGACTTTCCATCACTAAGCATAACCCCTCTATCGGTGTTTATTCTCAGAAGATCACACATATTACTTTCCTCAGACTTGCAGTGTGCACAATCGCCACATTCACCGGTGAACACTGGAAGCACGTGATCACCGACTTGAAGATCCAATACTCCTTCACCGACACTCTCTACAATTCTGTTAAGAAGACTAGATGAATAAGACATACTGCAATATCTATGCTCTGTGCAAACTGCAATACTGAGAAGAACTAACAATACACGAGGAAAGTAGCAACATACCCAGCAGCTTCATGACCAAATATGCGAGGAAATAAAGGTGTTTGTCCCTGAAAATTCAAGATCGATCTCTTTAGATTTCAAATTATTGTTGGTGTTCAAATTTCATCCGACTAATTCTGGAGGAGTGAGGCCTTTCCCCCGGTTCACCATCCAGGTAAATTCAAATGTGAATATAGTCTATGCACACTTGGAGTAAACAATCATAAGCATGTTATTAACTGGGAGATTTGTACACTATGCTAAAATAAATTTGACGTTCCAAAAGACAACTGTGCTGATAAAACAAGAAAATGCAGTTAAATCTAATACAGTAAGGAGAAAAACACGAAACCTTAGCTTCCCAGAAGTAGAGATCAGTGTGACAAAGTGAGGTGTATTTAATCTTGACCCTCACTTCCATTGATTGTGGTGGTGCAACCTCCACTTGCTGTATCACCAATGGTTTCCCTGCTTCCCATGAAATTGCAGCTGCAATTACACATAAAGCTCTATTAGCTACACGTCCTAATACAAAGACAAGTAAACAGATCTTCTCAATAAATTTAAGGCTGGCTGGCCGGGCGAAGTGACTCTAGTTATATCCATGTAGGCACCTTCCATTTACATGTCGGTTTCAAGGGTGAGTTTTATCCAGCTTGGTCAAACAATTGTATTAAAGCGGACCTCCTTTTTGCGGGGTGATTCTTGTTACATAACTAGTGAAGTGAACTGAGGAAGGGCTACTTAAAGTAGAAAGGTTCTGCGAAATAGCCGAATTGGGACTATGGTCTGCCATGGATGTTAGATCCGCCAATTACTTGAGCACACTTTAGCTAAAAGCCGATTTTAAAGGCAAGTTCTATCCGCATTTCTGCACTCATTTATATTCAATTCCAGCCAAATATCAAAATGAAAACCTTCTGTGAGGAACAATATATATTTATATATTAAAATGCAGTAAGTTTTAACTTAAAATTCAACATGATTATATGACAATTTGAGTTAGAATTACATGAACCCATATTGAGAATTTGGTCCAATCCAAGCAAGAAATAGAGTCAACATGAATAAACCCTAATTCTCTGTTTCCCATTTCATGAAAACAATCCGAAAAAAAAATTCAGAAAAAAAGAGGGGGGGAAAAAGGCTTGATGGGTACTAAGAATATACCTTTGCATGGGATCACAAGACCAGCAGTATTTGACATGGATAATTTTCCTCCAAAATGAAGAAATTTTGAACCCAAAAATTACAGAACTGTGTTAGATGCCTAATGGAATGTGCATGAACAGACAAACTCTGGATGTACCACTGCCTGTGACGGGCAGGGTACCACCTGCCCGTGATCAAAATGGGGCACATATATTCACCCTTTTCAAACCACACATGATGATGATGTGTATTGCCCATTCCATTGGATCAGGTCAGTGATACTATGCTAGCTTATAATTTATAAATTAAAATCTAAAATAATTAAAACTCGAGCAATAATTTCAGAATAAAAATGCTAATAATTATTTTTCAGGTTGTTGCTGCTGATTTTGATTATACTTAATAGATTTAGTTCAATATTCATGTATCGATAGTGAAATACTTATTAATCTCTCAAACCCATTTAGTAGGGTAATCTCCGCCCATTTATGTCGGGTCTCCATCGAGTATCGGATTCGTGGGTATTATTGATATCCCTAAATTAAGCTTTACAAGAGCCAATATAAAAATCTCTCTAGAAAATTGCTCCCACTAGACTTTAAAAACCCATAGATGCTAGAAAGAAAAATCTACTTGTACATAAAAAGGAAGTACATAATCATACATAATGAACAAAGTTACTAAAATACCCCCCTTTTTTTATATATTTTAACATACTAAATTACTAGTTTCTAAAGTTTTATACTTTAAATTTTAAAGTATAGAAAAGTTTAAATGATTTTGATATATGATTTTATTTACTATTTTTACTCTTAACTTTTCCCCCAATTTGGTACCAGAGTCATGTGACAGATCTAAAGGACAAATATTATATTACAAAATATAAAAATGAATACAAAATACATAAGTCTAGAGTTATAATATATACATTAATACTACCTGATAATTATAAAATAGAATTCTTAAGAACCTTAAGGGATTTAGAAAAAGACATAAGAAGAGATATATATGATCTAATAAATTTCGATATAATAAAAGAAGATTTTATCATAAACGAAATATTAGATTTAATCCATAAAAATATACTAGAGGAACTGTATAAAAACTATAAAAATAGATTATCATAGAGCTATCCTATACTAGAAAAATATCTAGACATAGATACAAATGAAAATTTATATTTAATAGCTGAACAAAGAAGAAATTTAGGTGATATGATTAGAGAAGAAAGAATTATAAAAAGAGAAGAAATTTTAAGATTAAAATCATTAGAAAAAAGGAGAGAATATTTTGAAATTATCCTTAAACAATTGCCTAAAATACAAATAATCCTAGATAACAAAGAAAAAATTAATAAAGAATATGAGAAAACTGGAGAAATAGAAAGATTGAGAAAATATTTTAGAATAAAAGGAAGAAAAGAATTGACAAGATCAATAGAAAAATTTTGTGAATATATGATAATAAAATATAAAGAAGCAAAATATCAGTCAGAACTTATACTAGAAATAGAACATATTAAAGGAAGGTTCTGATGACATAATTCCCAGAAATAAAATTTGAGAAAAATAAATAATAGAAAATATTAAACTACCAGTTGGATCTTATCAAATAAAATGAGTCAATACAACCATATTTCAACCCTTAAGCTCATGGGGAGAATCTGATGGATTTCTCAACATGCAGTTAAATTGGATAAGTGTTTTTTTATGACAAACATATAAAAACATAAATGTACAAGATAAAATAGCTATTGAAGAACTTCAACAATTAAATATACAGGATAAAAATGTTAAAGAAAAATTACAAAACATCCAAAACAAGCTAACAATACAATTCCAAGAATTAAAAGATATGATAGGAAAAACTAAAAATATAAATGAAGAAATTTTAAAAGAGTTCCAAAGAAAATTAGGAGAACTAATTAATCAAGATAAAATAGGAATAATTGTAGAAAAAATAAGTGAAAAAATAAATAGTGAAAGAATCATGAAAATATAAATAAAGATTGATGATATGTACGATAGGCTATTTAAAATACAAAAATCACAAATCACTAAACCAAGAGCATAAAATGTCAATGAGTGAATGTTTTGATGAATTAACAAATATTAATAAAATCACTAATAAGTGATTTTCAAGAAATTAAAAATGAATTAAAAGAAGTAAGAAATGACATAAATATATTAAAAGTTGAAATTAGAGAGTTAAAAGATAATAATAATAATAATAATAATAATAATAATAATAAATAAATAAAAATAAATAAACAAAAAACGCATAGAAAAAGAAATGGTTAGAATATGAAAGAAGCACTTTGAACAAGAAAAAATTATAATAGAATCGGGAAGCATGGATGATGAATTTAGAAAAAATATATTACCAAAAATACTATAAGAAGAATTAGAATTACAAAAATCCATAGAAAAACTATAGGAAAACTTAAAACTGAAGAAAAACAAAACAAAGATGAATGAAGAGCTAGACTTACTAATAGAAGATTTTGATCAATTAAGCCTAGAAAATTTAGATGAATACCAAGTTTTAATAAATACTGGAGGAGTACCTAATTCAGCTCTAATAGGAACTTCTAAATTACCAGATCCATATGAAAGTTATGCACCTTTATATAGCAAACCATATAGACAGTATTATGATAGAATCAGAGAAAGGCAAGCACTTAAAGGGAATAAGTATGAAGATGGATTGCAAAATAGATACCAAAAAAGTCTTATTAACTTAGGCAGATTCAATAATATTATTCTTTTTTATATAATAAAGATCATGCATGGAAAATTACTGAAAGAAGAATAAACTTCCTAGTTTCATCATTTGAAGGGAATGTTAGAAACTAGTGGGAAGGAATTAGCAATGATACAAAAGCCTTAATAAGAAGAAATATACAAACAGAAATAATAAAATCGGATAGAGAAGGTATAGAAAAATTAACAGAATATATTAAAGATGAATTTATAGGCGAAAATTGGATAGGAGATAGAGAACGAGAATTTATAAGAGAAAAAGATAATGCTAGAGTTAGATTAATAAATTTAACAATATGTGATATGTGTAAAATTAAAGGAATACACATGTGAATTCAAAGAATACTATTATATCCAATTTTACAGTAATGAAAATCAAGAAATATACCAAGATATGTATTACAATAAATTACCATGTTCATGGGAAAAATATTTCAAGATAGAATTTGAGTTATTTGCTAAAGATAGCCCTGAAATTCCTAGGACATTAGGATCAACGATAAGATTTTTATTTGAAATATTAGCATATATATATATCTACAATAAATCACCATCAGAACCTCAATATAGAAGTTTTCATAGATGACAGACCTATTTAGCATTCTACAATTTTAACATAATTTATATTAAAGGAATTAATAATTATCTTGCTGATTTTCTAAACAGGAATATAGAATTTGCAGATGGATGATATCAAAGAATCATTGATGGAAGTCAGAGTGCGAATGAACTTCCTGATAGAGGAAGCTGGGGATATAAAAGATGGAATTGAACAAATGGCAGAATACCTTCAGCAAAATGTTAAATTGTTGATGGAACTTTTGGTCTCTTATACCAAATATACCAAACAATTAAGCGACAGAGTTAGTGAGATTGAATCATTATTCGAGTCGTTGAATACCAAACAGGTTTTACCAAATATACCAACAGGTACAATACAAACAGGTACATCCTCTGGGAGAGGTGGTGGACCAATGATAAAGAGAGATGAACCAAGTCCAAGTTCAAAGAAGGTGATAATAAATGAAACTAGTCCCAGGAAATTGACAATAAATGTCAAAGATGACTATACAAAAGTAATCAAAATCAATGCCGAAGAGGAAGATGATTCCGTTTTTTTATCAAGAGAAGACGAGTATAATTTTTTTTGCCAAATCATATATGAACTTCAGGATTGCGATTGTTACTTCATCGCATTGGGAGACCATGTTTCCCCACGTCTAATCGTTACTAAAGGAGGAGATCCCAGCATGACAAAAATGACAGCGGACTATGGATTTTTAGATCTAATCTACTCATGAAAAATCTAAAAAAAAATTGAAAGATTTGATAATTTACTAAAGGGAGAAATTTCAAAGTTTGCCCAATGGAGATTAATTTATTTAAAATTTTACTCAATTAGTCCTGAAATTGATGGAATGATATATTATCCTGCTGAACATATTATCACAATTGGACATGTTGCTAAAAATTTCCAAATTGAAGTAGGAAAAAATACCAGACTAGTACCAAACATTACAAAATCATGGTTCCGATCCCGTAGGATATTAGGAATTAAGGTCCTTTACAACATTGCAAAAATTTTGTATGAGAAGAAATTCAAATGTTTATGCCAATATGAACAATGGACTCTTGTCACCAATGGAGGAAAATAAAATTCAACCATTCTAAAGGAATACATCAATAAATTTGATAGATATCAGATACAGGGAAGCCCCACAACCTTACAAGAAGCGTGCATAGCCATGAATTGCCCTGTATGTCAGCCACGATGATGGACAGCTGGAAGCTGCTTTTGAATAAGAAACACCAACAATAGAAGAAATGACAAAATGGAATCTGCTTTTTGACAAATATCAAGACAATACCATGTGAGAACCATTTGAAGCTGGAAATAATGGAGGGACATGTGTCCCTATGATGTAACCAAAAGTATTAATAATTGAGTCTAATATTATTGAATGTATTGTAAGCAGTAATGAAATTGTATCCAATGTAGTGTTATAAATAGAGGCCTTCCGACTAGGATAAGGCAGAGATCACTGGAGCACTCAACCTGTGAGAAAGCCAAAAAAACCTTCTGCCCTTGAAAAAACCTTTTTACCAATCTCGTATCAATACTCATATTATCAATAAAATTTAGATCGATTTACCAGAATATGATGAGTTTCTAAATTTCAATCTTCTAAATCCTATTTCCTATAAGAAGATATATTATTAAGAAAACTTCCTACACTCTATCCAATAATATTTTCCATCAAAGTGTTAAACAGTGAAGACATGAAGCCAGGAGAGGCTAATTACCCCTAAAGGCAGGAAGCCGTTGAAGGGTGCGATAGCAGAATCCTGTGAGCCTGAAGGTTACTAACATCAGAAGGAAAATATAAAGGTACAAAGAACAGGAAGAGATGTTAGTATTCTTAATATATCTATCTTTATGGAATTAGGAGAAAGAAGAACTTTTTGAAATATCTTGATGTCATGGAAGAATTCAGAATTATTAAGTTTAATTATCAAAATAGTCCTTATAAAGATGAATACCACAAAATAATTTACTAGACCTAACAATGAAATAAAAAAGGTATATCATGTTTATATGTCATGTTTACTAGTTATTTTCCCTAAATTAAAGGAATTACTCAGACTAGAAATTACAAAATCAATTATTTACTTCTGGCTTGATAGTGATAATACTAAAATAAATAATGAATTATATTTAGAATATGTATTCAGTAGTGATAATGATCCCATATTAGATTATGATAGTGAAGGAAGAGATGAATATTTCTTTACCAATTTTTAACAATTTGAAACAATCACGAATGAAAGAAATTATATCATAAAAAAATCCAGACCTAAGAGAGGACCATATAAAATTAAAAAGAATGTCAAAAATAAAAAATGAATTGAATATGAAAATGAAATTGATAAGATAAGATACCAAGAACAACTTTATGCATCACAAGAAATATTAAGAAGTTTTAAAGAAAATATGATGGAAAACTCTGCTAGAAACACCGTTAGATCCATAGTAATACAAGATATTCAAAATATCATTGATAAATTTGAAAAAAGAAAGAAAAACATTTCAAAATATAATATACCATTTGAACCTAGTATAGATATCATAACTGATATAGATATTATCAATTCTCAGACATTAATTGAATTTGAAAAATTACTTGAAACTTTATAAATTATAAATTCATAACTGTTTTATATCTTTAAGTTTGCAAATTTACAGCTTTACTTTAAAATGCTAGGATATACTATTGAATGATTGAATGATCTTTTAAGAAAAATATTAGAAAAAATGAATGAAATTGTATCTTGTTTAAAAAACATTGATGAATCATCTGAAGAATATTATATACTTCATGGAAAATTATGATCAATTTATGATAGATTATTCTAATATAGTAGACCTTAAAATGGATTTGTATAATAAGATTCAAAATAATACAATATAAAACCAGTTTGTCATAATGCTTGGATTAACTATTGAAAGAGAAATTGAAATAAAAATTGAATTTATTATAAAAAGATTAAATGAAATAAAAAATGAAATTACGCAGTTAATGGACAAGAATAGAATTGTTAGAATCCCAAGCTTAAAATATAAGAAATAGATCAAACAGAGGATGAACCTTACAAAATTAATAACAAGGATAAAATTGTTAAGTACTATTTACTATTTTGTCCATATTAAGCATTATGTGTATTATGTATACGAGATTATGTATGAATAGCATTATTCAGAGGCGCAATTTCAATTCGGTTTGGTTATTTCAAAATTTTAAATGGTTCTAGTTTTAAAAATCAAGAACCATTCAATCGAAACCAGAACCAAGAACTTGAACTGATAGAACCAAACACAATTTTTAACTATATTTGTTAGTTTGACAATGTACTTTGATTAATGATGTTTGAGATCATGACATCATATCATCATACTTCATACTATATATAAAAGTAAGGCAGTTCCAAAAAACATGTTTTGAAACTTTTTTCGCCTAAACTGACTTTCCTAAAATAGAAGTATTTCAATGAATGAGAATACTTTTGATAATTATATTATTATTTTGAAATCGAAAAATATGTAATATGGGTATCAAAATTGATGATCTCAACGAGAACTTTAATACGAACTCACAAGTTAGATCCAACTGTAATCATGTCGTTCTTAAAATCACATCAAAGATTAAAGGTAAAAAAATTATTTTGTATCTTTTACGTTTTCTCAATGTCCCTCTATTTCAAAATTGTTTTATTTAAATCCTATAATTATATTTACAATTTCTTAACTAGATTTAATTTGGTCTTATTAAATAATTAATTTCAATTCGAGTTGCTTTTCTTATCAAATTAAAAGAAATAATAAATATCCGAACTTTTATGTAATTTAATTAAGTCCGAATAATTTTTGCAATTTCATGTTTCGATCAATTCAGGTTGCTTAATTTGTTACATTCATTTAAATATAAGACAACGTGTATTAAATTTATAATTTTAAAGTAAATATGAAATAAAATGAAATATTTGGTTAATATATTTAAATATCAAATATTATATTAAGATAGTTAATATCAATTCTAATAGTCCTATTCCGTTATTCGAATACAGATAAATTTATTTTTTACAATCTAGAAATTATATTTTGAAAATATTAATTACGTCAATAATCATTAAAATTGAATAGTTATGCAAAATGGTCGTTGAATTTTTTTAGTAAGTCATTCAAGTTCCAAACTATTATAATTGTAGTCATTTGGTAAAAATTTTTGGCCCCTGTTAGGTACCCCTTAATCAAAACCTCATTTTTTTAAAACTCATTTTCAACTAGCATTCTATAATAAAATAATCTACGTATAACTTCAAAAAAATTCATACTTTTAAAAAAAATTATTTTCCAAAACAGTTACAAACAACATTATTTGAAATAATGAGTCTCAAACAAGGGCTTAAGTACACTATAGCGCCCCGAGTTCTATATACCCGGTTCAACGCGTTATTTTCTGGTATAACTTTAAAATAATATTCTTGCGGAAGAAATGACTGAAATTCATTTTTGGAAACATTAAATAAACTGTAATGGTCGATAAAATTCGAAAACATTTATGAAACAATTCAAAATAACGAATCGAGCCATTAATAATACAAAACATTCGGCAATGCCATAATTTCTCAAATAATTGAAAATCTCAAAAATAGCCAAAGGTTAGAAATATGGATCATCAAAATAAGATTCTCAATTATTTAACGACTATTGCCACAATCATCCATCATTTGCCACCATCTCCGAAATCTGCAAATGTTGTTAAAAATAAACATGAGCATTTAATAGAAATACTCAGTAGACTCATTGCCAATTAATTAATCTACAATATAATTGAACACGCAAATGCAGACTCTTTAGAAATCGTAGAGTGTGAGTTGCTATTCTCGTGCATTAAAGCACATGGTTTCTCTTTGAAAAATCATAGGCTCTTTAAAATCATAGGGTATGGGTTGCTTTTTCTTCTCGTACACATAAGGCACATAAGTTATGCATAACATCATCATTTATCTTGCAAGGCATTCTCTTCTTTCTTTCTCATGCATAAAAGTATACAAGTTATGACAAGCATAACAACATGAATATTTCATAAGAAATATATTCTCATCTCATTTCATGAAATAAATTTCATATAAATCACGTAACATACACATTCACATGCAATCATAATTTAAATCAATTAATAGGGGCGAATCTACCTTAAATTCAACGAGTGCAAAGTCGAGCGGGAAAAGACTTCAATCCTTTAAATCTCCGTACGCCTCGTCTAGCCAATTAGAAAAATGAATTAAATTAGTCTTTTGAAATTTATAGTTTAAAAAGGATGAATTTACAATTTAGGGACTGAAATTGATGATTTGAATGTTGGAGGACTAAAATGAATACTTTGAAAGTTGGGGGACTAAAATGTAAATTTTCAAAACTTGGGTTGAAGCTCAAAACGAATATTAAATTATAGGGCTTGAAATAATCGATTTTAAAAACGAAGGGGCTGATTAAAATTATTTAAAAACTTAAGGGCTGAAATGATTAATTTAAAACTATAAGGACTGATTTAAATCATTTTACAAACTTGGGGGCCAAAGTGTAATTTTCGAAAATCAAAATTATTAAAAACGAATCTCTCCATTCTCTCTCTATGGCTCGGTGCAGAGAAGAGAAAGAGAAAGAAGGGGCCGTGCAAATCCAGTCTCCAGCAGGCTGTGTCGCCGGCGAAACGCCGGCGCAGGGTGCGGCGAGCTGCGGGAAAGGATGGGGGTTCAGATTTGGGGTTCAGGTGCGAGGTTGGGTGCGAGAAACATGGGTAAATCGAGGCATGGAGGTCGCATTTTTCGGCGATAATCCGGCAAAAAAGGGCTCTGCAGCTGAGGTAAGTAAATGGTTAGTCTATCCTTGGTTTATGGTTTGATTTAGGTAAGGATTTGAGGAATTTTGGAGTTGGGCATATTGATGTAGATGGCGGTTTAGAGTTGGGGTGGTGGTGTTGGTGGTTTTGATTGAGAGTGATGGAGGTGGCGGAGCTGAGTTGGAGGTGGTGGCTGTTCTATAGTGATGACGGTGGTGATGGCTGCTAGGTTGTGTGATGAGTGGGTTGAGGGCTGTGATGGAGATGGTTTGGAGGTGGGTTGTAGGTGGCAGTGGTAGTGCTCGAATGAAGGTGGTGTGGCTGCTTTGGTTTTTGACTTGTGGCAGCTTGGTGGTGAGTGGTGGCCGTTTTGGGTGGATTGTGCAGAGGGCGAAAATGGTGGTGCATTGAGGTGTTTACCTAGCTGCGGGAGGTGACTGCAATGGAGTTGAGGAAATGAGGTTGCGGCTTGCTGAGCTCCAATGTCGTGAATGGTGTTGCTGGGAACAAGGATGAACCTGTGGTTGTGTTGAGAGGAGAGGTTGGTGAAGATGGTGATGCTGAGGGTTGGATTGTCGTGTGTGAGAGAGAGAGAGAGAGAGCTGAAAAATGGGGTTGGTTGGTGATGTAGAGCTAGGATATGGTATGAGATTTATGTGATAGGTGGAAGTTGGTAGTATGAGATCTTGACAAGCAATGCACGTAATTCGAGAAAAATCGTACCCGAATTCAACCGAGTTGAAAAATGAATCTGATAAAATGGGCTTGACGTAATTTGAAATTTAAAACGATTTTGAAAATAATAATTTAAATAAATAAACAAAATAAAATAATAAAATTTTAGAAATTCGGAATTTAATTAAAATCGAATGGACTTTACATTTCTCGACTTGGTTAGACGAATACGTTGCGACGTTAACTTAAAAATGAGTGAGATCACAACGTCACGTTTTCATAATTTTAAAATAATTATTAAATGCGTAAAAATTCTTGGTCGCTACAATATTCTCCAAAAAATAATTATTAAAAAACTCATTTTGCATATAATGAGGGCTTAAACAAGGACTAAATATGTTCATAAGAGAAAAATGAAATACATAAAGGGAGAGCACGAACAGGTATTGACCCATTTTTCAGCTAAAATATATTTCCTAAAATATTAAGTAGTATTAATTAACTATAAATTATTCAGATTTAAAATAATACAGTTGAATGCAAATTTTTAAATAACCGCTTTTTCAAGTCCCTAAGTTTCTTGGTTTGCCTCCCCTTTTCGAAAATCAATTACATTTTTAAAAAAAAAAATTCATGAAAAAAAAAGAAAAAAAACTTTGTTAATATCACATAAATATTTTTCTTTAAAAAAATGAAAGAGGAACGTTCATCGATCTACTTTTTATTTTCCTTTTTCTTTTTAAAAAACTTGTGAGCATATATCACAGACATATCTATTTTTTTATGTATTACAAATTTTGTTTAAATGCAATTTTATTTTCTCATTTTAAGCTTTAAATCAATTTAAATTAAAATATTTAAAGATATTTCCTGAAACGGTAAACATACTAACGGTAAAAAATAATTATGGTATGTGTAATTTGTACATTTTTGTAATGAATTGTCTTCCTTAGTTTCTTATTTTTAATTAATTATTTATTTCATATTTTAACATATAAACTCGATATATATGAGTAACAAATGATCGTGTATCGCATATGTGTAACACTAGTTTGAATTAATATTTGTATTACGAGACAATAAATTGTATGGTGTGAAACTTGATCTTTGTGTTATAACTATGTTTGTTAGTTTGATATTGTATTTTGATTGGTAATGTTTGAGATCATTACCTTTGAACTTATTTATTTTATTGAATAATGAATGATGTTTATTTCGATTATGTATGTATGTCAAATAGTGATATAATTTATGTTAGCATTAGCTATTTAATTTGAAATTTTGATCAGAACCAAACAAGAATCGAACGATTTATTTTACATCAACTTATTATTCACCTATTCGTAAAAATCAACATTAAAAAAAAAAAGATTTTAATTAACTCAACATCAGACCTTCACTCCATTTCTTCATGTATATACTCGTTTCATGTCGAACAAGTGAAGCATTTAGAAAAGGACAAGCTATCGACACCAATATTTAAAATTTATGTTAGATCGAAATTCTCATAACTTGGAACTTTTCAACTCTAAAATTGTCTCAAATATAGTCCATTGTCCCTAATAAAGAAAGCGAAATTCTCATATTTATCACCCAACCATCGAGATGGGAAAAACAAATGATTGGTCAACAAAGAAGGGACAAAGTCAGGATTTCAATCTTGTAGGAGTGAAAATAAGAGGGGTGGAGCTTTTTTTTTTTTTTACTCGAAAAGATTGAAAACGAAGATTTTGAATACCAAAATAAGCAAGTTAGATTGATTGACCAAAAAGACAAAGTCAATCTATTGATACAAAAGCAATATGCCAATCTATGTGTCTAACGCTATACGAATTGAAAATAAACATTAACATTAGATAGACATCAAAACGATAAAAAAACAAACTGCATATCTAAATAACAAATAGTAGAGATGGTTTGGACATCTGAAATTAGTATCTCTTTGTCCTCATCTTTTCAAACTCGTCATAAGGGAATCTACTGAAAAAATCTTTACAATCTTCTTCTCAATATATATATGCATGATACTCATGACTGGACCTGTTTAGAGGCCAGTGAGACCTCTGTTTCAGGGTCCACAGACCTGATTTTTTTAGGGGCCCATATATATACATTTTTAAAAAAATCAGCTCAGATCCAATGGTCAATGCCTAATAACTAAGTAACTCAATAAGGCAATACCAAACTCAAAAAAAATGAATTTCTATTATTATTTTTAGTCTTTTTCCAAAAAAAAATCGGGGACGTTGCCCCCGAACTCCTGTAAAGCCCAATGCCAATATCTTCAAGAACAAACTATTTGTTTCAGGCCTACAAAATCACAGGTATGACACTGATGATACTGAACAAAAAAATATCTTCCATTCTATTCTGTAACCTCGTCTAAATGACACTCATAGCTGAAAATGCACGTTCTGTAATTATTTTTGAAACTGGAAGAGTTAAAATAAGACGAATCAATCTATCAACAAGATTATAACACATTGGTTATCTTGTCAATGCCAACAGTTGGCACACATTGAGAAGTGTTGTCAAATTTTTAAATTTAGAGTTTCGTTGAATAGGTTCATTGGAATGAATTGATAATTGAATAATGAGTTGTCTAGTATTTCCAGTTAAGCCCAAGGCTTTTATATTATTAAGCTTTAGACTTTTAGTTATTAGGCCAATATTTGCCAAATGAAAAAAAAAAATGTGTGGTTTGAAAGTTTATTCAAAATGGTGATATTTTATAATGCTGAAAAAATGATTATCAATATGATTAGACAATTCTCTGAGCGTTGGAGAGCGAATTAAGAAGATGAAAAATAATGTACAAATGCATCATTATCTAAATCCTCGAAAAAGATCACTCGAACCAAAAGTTCAAAAATTAATTTATTTAGATAAATTTATTGATCAAAATAATCAATAATATCTTACACAGTAGCTCCAAATGCTCTATCTCGAATTAATATCCTAAAGGAGAATTACTTAATATGATATTTGATGGTACACTTGAAGCGTAATGATATTCGATTCTAATCTCTAAATGAAAATGGAGCAATTAGCAAAGATGATCTTATTAAGGAGTCATATACTCGTAAGTGAGTATATATATCAGTGTTCTAAAACCCGCACTGTGCGTGCCTACGCGTGACGCACGCCTCTCGCGCGTCGCTTTTTCAAAAAGCGCGAAAAAAGCGTTTTGAAAATTTTTTATCTAAAAAGTTCGCGTGCGCTTGCGGGCTTAAGCGCGTCCGAAGCACGCAGCTGCCCCTTTTTTTCCTTTTTTATTTTTACTTGTTCAAGTATCGGTAAAATTTAAATCATATATCTTGGAATTGAAAAACGTTTTTTAACGCTCACTCCCGCTTAAGCTTCAAAAGCTTGACTCGTGAGCTCCACGCTTCACGATTTTTAGAATACTAGTATATATTGACATAACTAATTGTAAATCTCTAAAAGATGTTCAAATATTTGAAATATTGAAAAATCAAGATCTCTATAGTTACGTTTTAAGGGGAAATAAATCGAATTGAGATGATAATTGTGTCGACACACTTAAAGCACTTGTGCAAAATCAAACTGCGAAACTGACCACGTCATAATATGAATGATAGCGAGAATAATAAAAGAAAATATGTCAAAAAAATCGATATAAAAATAGTTTGCAAAAGTATGCATTCAAGCTAAATTGAACTTACTATAAAATCTGAAGTTTTGACACCTGAAGTCCAAATACTTAAAAGTATAAACTAGTAAAATACCTACAGGTTTAGTCGTAATACATGATTTGTTGCGTAACGAATGTTTCAAAGATTTGGTACTGCACATGAAACGATATGCAATACTTATAATATCTTATTTTCCTAACATGCATAATAAGTGTCAATAAATACATGATTATTAGCAATGTATATACTGAAAGATGATTGACTCTAATTACTAGCTTGCGTTTTTTTATGTATTAAAGAGTGATATTAAAATGTACGATTATCAACTCGATACTCGCTACGTTTGGAGTATTCTTTGAAGTACTAATGAGTGAGATTAAAATTAGTAATCAATACCTCGGTACTTTGTGATTGCGGTGAAATGTGTTCGCTAAAATCGTATACCACAAGTGCACGGTTCGCGTTCAAGTAGTAAAGTGGACTAGAGAAGTCCGGGTTATCGTACCCACGAGGATTGATTGATATGTAACTAAAATTATTGATTTCATTTTAAAAGAAAAGTCAAGTAACATAAAAATATGGTTTGTGGTGAATTACTAACTAAGTGACACAAATAAGAAACATGGCAATATGTAAATTAGTTAACTAAAGCAAATAGATAACAACATGAAACTTAGAATATAACTAATTAATCTAAACACTTTAATGAAAACATAAACTTGATAATTGAAACAAGTTACATAACATAAAACAAAGTGAATTTAGTTTTCATAACTATACTAATTTCTTCTTTTCAAATCAATTAGTGGTAGTTAATTAATCAACCAAATTACATGGGAAATTTTAAAATCACTTAACTTGTGTAGTAAATTCCAATGACATCTTAAAATAGTAACAAACATTTAAAAGTTACAAAAACCTAAAACAACATTCATAATCATAAACATGTAAACATAAATACCCAAAATCTAAAAACTACTTAAAATGCTTAAATAAAAATAAACTAGTAAAAACATTCCAACACAATAACATTAACCCATAATAAACTAACAACAATATTTAACAAACAATATAAACATATGAATAATACTAAAAATAAAGATTAAAACCAAGAGAATAAAGGAAACTTCCCCTTTTTGTAAAGTTCTTGAAGTGAAAACCCAAGAATCCTTCACTTTGAATCAAGTTTCTTCATCAACCATTAATATCTTTAACAACTCAAACGCAAAACATTAAATGCATAAGAAATAGATGACATTCTTGATGAAAATATGAGAAAATAACAATAATCAAAAGCCCAACAATAATAAACAACTTAAATGCACAATAACTTTACTAAACATAAAAATATTAACTTAACATTGCATTAAAAGTATGAAAATCAAGATGAAAATTACAAAAGAAAGTTAAAGAGGCAAGAACTTACATCTTTTTCCTCAAAAATCTGATTTTCTTTATTTATACAACCATAAAAATCATCCAAAAACCCTAAAAAACGCCAAGATCAGCGTAAAACAGCCAAATGAGCCGAACCGGGTCGGCCTGGTTGACCCGGTCCGGCCCGAATTTTTTTTTTTTTTTTTTTTAAAGGCGCGCGATCGCGCGCTTGATTTTTCGGCGATAAGTTAGTTTCGAGTCCGTTTTGAGGTCCAAGTCGCGAACGCTACTTGGTTCGAGCCACGCGATCGCATGGCTCAGCTAAAGGATGGTTTTGCAGCTAAGTCCATTCCGTAATTGCCATCAAGTCCTCCATCTTTTCATCTCAAGCAATTTAGTCCCCAAAATTTTAGATTTCTATCAAATATGTCCTTCTAAAATTGCACTTTAGGTCTTTCAATTTTTGAAATCTTGCAATTTGGTCCCTCAATTAATTGCGCGGCTTGTCCAAAACTTTCCGGAAGTGACAAAATGGTCCCCAAACTTTCAATTTCAGCGTAATCTGCACTTCTTTTGTGGTTTTTGGCCTCAAACTTGGATATTAATCTATTTAAACACAAAATATGCATAAATTAGTAGATATTTGCTTAAGATGTTCCAAAATATGCTAATTTAAAGGTATGAAAAGTGTATAAAAATGCACTTAACAAAATGATTAGAGAAAATCTATTTGAAATATATGAATCGTTACCTATCTAAAGTTTCACAACTTAAATTTGGTGGAAGCAATTTGACAATTGCAATGTGAAACATATACGATGCTTGAAGCATACTATATAATCCTTGAAGGATTAAATATATATGAAATATATAATTCAAGTTTTTAAGAAACTTGTTTGATCAAAGTATACCGATACAATATCAATATAATTGTAATGTTCCCATGAGGGGAGCTAATATGCACTACACTCTTTTTTTTCCTTAACTGAGGTTTTTGTCCCACAGGGTTTTCCTGGCAAGGTTTTAAATAAGGTAGCTGTTATCAATGTCTATTGATATAATCTCTTACACAAAACTCCTAAAGAGATCAAGATATGGATGATTCAATACAGATTGAATCAGGGGGAGTAACTATATAGATGATTCAATACAGACTGAATCAGGGGGAGTAACTGTACTCTTTTTTCTTCGCTCAGGTTTTGTCCCAGTGAATTTTTTTGACAAAGTTTTAACGAACAATATCAAAATACTCCAAAATTTTCAACAAATTTACGCAATAGACAACGTAGCTGATTTATTCACAAAAGCACTATCAACATATATATTCAAAAAATCAGTTCACAAAATTGGGATGCATCGACTTGATGATTTACAATGATCAACACTAGGGGGAGTAACTGTACTCTTTTTCCTAAGCTAATATTTTGTCCCATTGGGTTTTCCTAACGAGGTTCTAACGAGACAATATTTATCTTAATACTCTAAGAATAACTGTACTCTTTTTTCTTTTGTTTGATATTTTTGTCTTATAGATAATGTTTTAATGAGACATATATTTCGTAATATGTCATTCAAGTGGAAGTGTTGTAAATATTATATTGTATTAGTGAATGACAATTGTACACTTGAAATTCTAGGTATTATTATCTTGTATATCTCTTATTTTCCCTATATATATCGAGACTTTGATTTATAATAATATACAAGTTCATTTGCCTCCTTATTTATTCTCTCCTTTTTCTCTAATTTATAACAATTAGTTTAAGTTCTCCATTATCAATTTTTAAAAATTGTGCACCTTAAACTTTTGAGAATGTACTATGTATGTATGTATGTATGTATGTATTAATTATTAATTATATATGTGAAAATCTTGAATACAAAATCAACAGAGTATTTGGTTTTTTCTGCACATTTTTTTCAAGTTATTTTCTAATTATGCACATTTTTTCAAAATAATTTTTCAATCACGTATTTTATCTAAAAAACTAAAATTTCTTATTTAAATAAACAAAAATACAAATCTTTACTTTTTGACCGTTTAAACTTGATGCGATTTCAACACCATAAATTGTCCATTATAGAAGAACATAAAGTTGTAAACTTCATCATAACCTTACATGCATGATGTTTTCAAACCATTTTATCATTTTTGAGCAAGGCTAAAAAAATAGTATAGATCATCAAATTTTGAGCAAAGTTTCGTTTTAATCATTAGCCCTTTTTATTCAAACTCATTAATGCAATTTCAACTTCATCTAAGTTTGATCACCCAATCACGCTTTATATATATATAATTTAAGGTGATCGGCTCTATTCAGTAATACAATGCAATTAGAAATTAATTTATTTATGTTTTCGAAGTAAAATGTTTAGTTGAAAAAGTGAAACGAGAAAATGCGTGTGGTTTGGGTTCCCCATTGGCCATTGCCCTGCCCCTATTCGAGTATGGAGCTTGTCCTAATTATCGCATCATTCATTCATTTTAATTTCTTTTCTCAATTTGTAGAATAGTTCAATTTTTTTTTCTTCTTGTATGATCAAATGCTTGTATCTTGAAATGGACTTGAACGGAACAAGTAACAAGGCGTGGATTATTTTCAATGTACTCGTCCTAGGGAAAACAACTCCCACCTCTAGAATTCTGAATTCGATTACGAGATGAATTCCGTCGACCCCATTCATGGCAAACCCTAATGGATATCGATTTTTTTTTCCCCCACCCATATTCATTTATATTGTTCACTACATTCGGTGGACTCTTCATGATTGTTGACTTCCCAGTACTAGTTCTTTAAAGTTTACCATGTATCATGGTCCCTCTTCGCCTACAAAATCATAAAAGTTGTTTAGACTCATTCATCTATCCTTGTTCTCAGGTTTGAGATGACAAATTATTCTCTGCAGTTGAAGACTACTGAACCGATCATACACCCACCATCTCTACCAATAATTAGAATCACGAGTTCAAAATCAATATATCGTGACACGTGGACAGTCACGGACGAGTGAAGAAAATAATAATTTTTTATTTTATTTTTACTTTTTGCCTGTAGTGCAGCAAAACAAAAACCTAGAGATGAGAAACAAAATCAGCAGTTCCAAAGATGAGCGTGCACACTACAAATTGCGTAAAGTCATAACGCATATAGAAATGACACTCTGACTTCTTGTGTCTCCAACTAATTCAAAGACTTCTTCATAATTTTTTTTTTTTCACCACCCCAATTATATAGATTTTTTTGACTTTTCACACAAATTAAGAAAGAAGAAAACATATTTAATGTTATTAAAAAAATAATTTTTGCAAAGAAATTTCTCAACTTAACTCCTATTTAAGTATCAAAACTATTATTATTGGAATTAATGAATATGCGTGCATTAGTAAATACAATATAATAAATATTTTCCAATAAAAAAATAAGTCTATATAATTGAAAAATGAGAAAAAAGAAAGATAATCTATATAATTGAAATGGAGGGAGTATATAACTATTTGGAAGAAAGAAAGGAAAAAATAAAAATAAATTATTAACAATATAATTTTTAAAGATGGTTAAACATGCCCAGGTGATCAATATTTGAGCATACTTACTATAATATAAGGTATAAGCTATAAACTGAAAGCCAAGCTACACTTTAAGATGATTTTCGGTTGGTCAAAAATTCTTACCCATCATTTTTTAACTTTTCAAAAAAATGAAATAACGAAATATTCACGTCGTTATTTATAAACAATATTGACCTCTGTTTGGCATAGAATAAAATCATATTTTTAGTAGATTTTGATAAAATTAGATGAGATGTGCAGTTGAAAAATTATGGATCCCATAAAATGTGTGATTAAAATTAATTTGTTAATTTGACTTGAAATTAAAATAAGATTTTAATCAGAACCAAACATGTACTAATAAATAATTGTTTATAAATTGTTTGTTAAACAGAGCAGACGTCTCTATTTGGTAACAAGTTTATAAACAATATATTTTTTCAAAATCACTTTTTAACTACACGTATTTTGCTCAAATTACTTTTAATCATATATTTTATCTCAAAAGAATAACATCATTTGTTTATAAATAAAAAAAAAGTTGTCAAACTGGAATATGTCCATCGTGTGAAGTTGTGGGTTTGTCTTTTAAACTTTGGATGTTACTCGTTCTAACTAGGTACAATTTTAATCACAAATTAGAGATTGTTCTTAAGCTATAAGCTCCATTGAAACACGTTCTTAATATGAAAAATCAGTATATTTCCCCAAATCTCCATTGATCAAAAATCAAGAAGATGAGCAAATTTTGCTGCCCTTCATAGAAAATGGAGATTAGATAAAATAGAAATAATTTTCCCTTTCCAGTTTCCTTCCATTATTTCCTTCTGCTAAGCGGCGTGCAAATTAAAGATGAGAATAACATACATACATAATTATTATACTATACAAAACCTACTTTTTAAAATTTCACGAGAGTAATCAAATCAAAGTTGTATAGTTTTATTGATTAATGTTCACTCACAGTCAACACACTGTCAGCTTTCCCATAAAGAAAAACTTCAAAGCAAGAACCCTACCCCTCGTTACACTTTTCTTTTTCATCTTCTTCTTCTTGGATGCTTTTTCCTTTTGTCTAACTACTACTTTCATGGAGGCTTTGAAGCTTTTTTCTCTCTACATTGCTCTTGTTCTAACGGTCTCGCACTCTGCTTCAGATGTTGAGTTGATTTTGCAAAAGCTGAAGCCCTCACTAAAAGGAAATTCGGAGAATTTCCTGTTGTCGACATGGAATGCTTCGGTGCCAGTTTGCCAGTGGAGAGGCCTCAAATGGGCCTTCAACAATGGTACTTCTTTGGCTTGTACTGACCTCTCTTCTCCTCAGTGGACCAGTCTTTCTCTGTACAAAGATCCCTTTTTGCACCTCATTTCTCTTCAACTCCCATCTGCAAATCTCTCAGGGGTACTACCTAGAGAGATAGGGGAACTTTCAAACCTTCAAAGTCTTTATCTTGGTGTGAATGCACTTTCTGGGACAATCCCTTTGGAGCTTGGGTACAGTTCTTCTCTATCAGATATTGATTTGAGCCACAATTTGCTTTCTGGAGCGTTGCCTACATCCATTTGGAACCTCTGCGATCGCCTGGTCTCGCTTCGGCTTCATGGTAATTCTTTATCTGGTTCTCTTCCTGATCCTGCATTACCTGATGCTATTTGCAAGGATTTGCATTTTCTTGATTTGGGACAAAATACGTTTTCTGGGAATTTTCCAGAGTTCATTACTGGGTTTCATGGGCTTAAAGAGCTTGATCTTGGGAACAATATGTTTTCTGGTCCAATTCCAGAGAGCATTTCTGGGCTAAAGTTGGAAAAATTGAATCTTTCGCACAATAATTTTAGTGGGGTGTTGCCAAAATTTGAGGAATCAAATTTTGGGATGGAGGTTTTTGAGGGGAATAGTCCTACTCTTTGTGGGCAACCCTTGAGATCTTGTAGTGCAAGCTCTGGATTGAGTTCCGGTGCAATTGCTGGAATTGTCATTGGTTTGATGGCTGGAGCTGTGGTTCTTGTTTCATTGTTGATTGGGTATTTTCAAGGGAAGAAACGTAAGAATGTGGTCGATGAGGAGGACGAATTCGAGGAAATAGACGACGAGGAAGAAGGCGGCGGCGGCGCTGGTGGCGGTGATGAGGGGAAGTTGCTCTATTTTCAAGGCGGTGAGCATTTGACACTGGAGGATGTCTTGAATGCAACGGGGCAAGTTATGGAGAAGACGAGTTATGGGACTGTGTACAAGGCGAAATTAGCTGATGGAGGAACCATTGTTTTAAGGTTGTTGAGAGAAGGTAGTTGTAAAGATAGAAGTTTGTGTTTGCCTGTGATTAAGCAATTGGGACGAATTCGACATGACAATTTGATTCCATTGAGAGCTTTCTATCAAGGGAGAAGAGGAGAAAAACTTCTCATTTATGACTATCTACCTAACAAAACTCTCCATGATCTTATACATGGTAAGTAGATCATTTTGCATTTTTATTTAGTGCAAAAATTGTGCTAATCTCTATTATGCATATATGTAGAACATTTTAGCATAGATGTTGAGAAATTCTAATTTTTCCCATCACTGGGATTGACGACGATTGGCATTTAGTATTTTGCTTATCATTTTTTGTCCATCTTATATTACTTTTGATAATTCTTAGGCATGGTAGATCAGGTTTCACTTACTATCCGTTTGGTAAACCAAATAAACTGGTTTATAAATCACTATAATGTTACCAAACAGAAGGTAAAATTGATAATTTGACTTGACCAAAAGGGTAAATTGCAATTAATCTAAGCTTTGTGATATTGACTTGATGGAAAATGATTTGGAATACAAGCTTAATTTTGCATTCTTATATTTGATACTTGAATGCAGAATCCAGAGTTGGGAAACCAGTGCTGAGTTGGGCTAGGCGACACAAGATTGCTTTAGGAATAGCCAAGGGACTTGCTCATCTTCATGGTCTTGAGACACCAGTAACTCATGGGAATGTGAGATCGAAAAATGTTCTTGTTGATGATTTCTACATAGCCAGGCTCAACGAGTTTGGACTTGACAAGATAATGGTTCCATCTGTAGCTGATGAAATAGTTGCACAAGCTAAAACCGAAGGCTACAAGGCACCTGAACTTCAGAAGATGAAGAAATGCAATTCCTGGACAGATGTCTATGCATATGGAATACTATTACTCGAGATTTTACTCGGCAGAAGGCCTGGTAAAAATGGAGGAAATGGGGAATTTGTTGATTTGCCTTCACTAGTGAAAGTGGCAGTTTTGGAGGAAACAACAATGGAAGTGTTCGACGTGGAACTGTTGAAGGCAACAAAGAACCCTATGGAAGAAGGGCTCGTTCAAGCATTGAAACTTGCGATGGGATGTTGCGCTCCCGTGGCTTCTGTTCGGCCTACGATGGACGAGGTTGTTAGGCAGTTGGAAGAGAATCGACCGAGGAATAGGTCCGCTTTGTACAGCCCCGCTGAAACTCGGAGTGGAAGTGGTACCCCTTTCTGAGCCATTCCTTTTTCATTCAACTGTAAATTGCATTAAGGCTCATTCCTAGATCTAGTGAAGATGCATCATCAGTTCTTATGTTTTTATTAGCATTTTTTTTTTTTTTTTTTTTGGGGTTTTTTGTTGTATTTTGTAATTTATAGATACCGCCTTACAAAAATTTGTTCTGCGTTGAATGTGCAGAAAATTATTATATGCTTTGGTTTTAATTCTCATTTACACTCAACATAGTTTTTCTGCATGATAAATTTAGATTTTAATTATAGTTTTTTCAAATTTTATTTAATTTTGGATTCGATTCATGAGGTCGATAAGGGGAATGCTTTAAATTGACTTTAATTTTTTTCATATGATTGGTGTACAAGGAAGTTCCCCTAGATTTGAGTTGTTTACATCTGAAAAAGGTTTCAATCTCATAGAGATGTCAACCCCTAGACCAGTTTGTTAAATGTTGTGTTTAAAAATATGTTTTTTTCATATTTTCGAGGTAAAATATGTGGTTGAAAAGTGGAGATAGAATTTGTATGGTTAAGAAGTAGTTTGGAAAATTGTGTTATGGAGTAATAATTTGTTAGTTCATTTTTTTGAAAAGTCAAAAATAGTAAACAAAAAATTTTGACTATTCTAAATTGTTTTTTCTGAAAAAAATTGTCTAATGAAGTGTTATCATGAATTCGTTTATGAAAAAAATTTATGAATGGATTTTACCTAACAAATGATCAAGTTCACAGAGAACATTGTCATCTAGTCTCTCTTTCCCGCTCTTTTCTCACTTTCTCGTTAGGATCACACGTCCAATCTTCGACAACTTGCATGTCTATATAGGATCGGGTTTCAAGTTTCAACCGTCTTATTTGAATATCAATTGGTGTTAGTGACGGTAGGCTAAACATTTTATGGCATTTTCACCACCATCGTTTAAGTAACAGTGTGTGGACTTAAAAGTGGGATTATTGTACATGTCGGTGTCCAGTACATGTGCGTGTTAGTGTTCTTCTAGCCTAGAAAATTTTTTCACTTGAGAGGATTTTTCCTAGCAGTTGAAAATGTTCACTCTACATGACATGATACATTTCACAAAAAAAAAAAAAAAAAAAAAAAAAAAAAAAAAAAATCTAGAAAAGAAGAAGTAGAAGAAGATATTATGGGAATTCCAAGATCATGATAGCATTATTCTTTTGGGGACATGATCTATAAAAGCAAATTTCTCAATCAAATTTAAAATCATTACTATCAAATATCAATGAGTATGTGGTGGAGTGTGCAATGCAGAGGGCATCCTATGTTCCTATGAGCTTGTCAAGCCAACTGCATTAACAGTGGATGATTATGTCAAATAGTTTAAACAATTATCATCCTCGAATTGCGTGATAATCCAATTCGATTACTATGATAATAGATTTGATCAGATAAAATTGGATGGGATCTAGTAGACTCGATTAGATTGAGGATAAATTTTACGAAAACAAACTCAAACTTAGATGACGTAACGATTATCTCAAGATCTATAGTTTTGTTTGGGTTAAATAGATGTAGTAACATATATATGCTTTATGATTTTAATAACATCGCAACGTAAAAGAAATAAAAATAAAAAGGTCGTCGCATTTCTATAATGAAAATTGGGAATTTATTGACTGAATTTTACATAGGAAAGTAGGAAATCCTAAATGAAAAAATCAAAATTAGTCATATGACAACATAAATTCTTAAAGCTAAATATTTTTTTTTTCTCGTGTTTACAAACTATGCATCTGACTCCCTCTGACTAAAATCAAGGTCGATATGAAGGTCAAGAGATTTGACACAAATGGGAAGCACAATTTTTTTTTTCTTTTTTTTTTGTGGGAAAATTAATGAAATAACGAACAACGCTTCTGTGTCTACTCCAAAGAACTGAAATATTTCGAGTTGAAGTAGAACGAGGTTGATCAGAATAAGTATAGGACGAACACGAACAAGGATTTGGTCAGATTTTAGTATGTCACGATATGAATTCATCGAATTTATTTCCGAGATTTTGAGATCAACACTGGACACCTTTGCGGCAGGAAAGTACACCAGCATTAGAGGTGAGGGTTTCTACCAAAGAAGAGGATTTGGCTGCCAAACTTGAGGCCCTTGCAAAGCTGGCTGCAGCACCACGCCCAGATGGAGTGAAATAAGCACCATTTTGCATAAGGTCACCTTCTGATCTCCAATTCCAGTGCTTCCAATTATGACCTGGACTAACTATTCTCTTTGTCACCTGGAAACAAAAATTGGTAGAGTTCGTGTAAATTTCCCAGAATAACATAATTAACATATGCACGTAGTATTGCCTCGCTCAAGTTGTTAGATAAGTTGTTAGATAGTTGAATACTTTTAGATGAAGTAGTTCAACATTTTTTCGGTAAGTAGCGTTAATTTTCATAAACAAACCTCTTTAGCAAATGGATTGACAGGGGCAAGAAATCTGTTTCCCTGGCTGTTTATGGTGGGATCAGCACTACCACCAATAGCATACATTTCCCATTGAGTGTAGTCATTGTTAACCACATGGAAATACCCATGTCTACACCTATATGTATACAAAAATAATAAATATCAATTCCGTCCTAGGGATTGTTAAAGAAAAAAGCCCTTGTTTGGTATAGATTAAAATCAGTTTGAAATAAGATTTTGATTAAAGTTGATGATATTTGTGGTTGAAAAGACGTGAGCCTCATAAAATGTGTGATTAATATTAATTATTGAATTTGACTTCAAATTAAAATCAGAACCAAACGGGGGCTAAATCTATGTAAAAGACCGTATGTTACCTTGGCATTCTTTGGACTAGGCCCTCCCCAAAATGGTTATAGGCAATTGTCACCTGCATAACCTTATCTCTGTGATAGGAGTCGTGGTGTCCCAATAACATAACCTGAATATAAGTGACACATTGAAATATTCAGTTTTGAATTTGGTTTCTAGACTGCGTGTAAGGATTTAAAAAGAAACTAACCTCGTTGTGGTGGCTAAAGTAATTGTTAGAGATTGTAATTGCAGTTGATCCCATGATAGCATCGATAAGGCCATCGGCACAGTGGGAGAGGGAATTGTGGTCAATCCAAACGTGGCTTGACCCGAAAATGGAAATGCCATCACCATCCGCTATTGTTCTCCAGCCAGAGTGAGAAGGTGAACTTCGAACCATGGCATTGCCGGTGGGTTTACAGTCGTGAATGTGGAGGCCGTGGATAATAATGTTATTCACGTATTGGATTGTGACACAAGCGCCATTGGCAATGTGAACATTAGCGCCACGGCCATCAACTGTCTTGAAGCTGTTCATTATTAGCTCTTGCTTAAGGGTGATCACCATGTCACGTTTGAATATGATCCACAGAGGCCGGTCCTGAATCACGGCATGGCGTAGGGTGCCAGGACGGGGATTTACAGGATCGTTGTCACTTGGGTCAGTGACAACATAGAACTTGCCGTCCCTCCCTCCAATGGAATTGCGTCCAAAGCCAATGGCACAATCAGCAAGGCGCTTACGGTGTTGCATCCAATTGCGATCACAGCGCCAGCAGTCATCGATAGGATTTCCTGTTCCACATGAGAAGAATCCAAGTTCCCGTCTCTCCGTGCTATTTCTGATAGCCCTGTATTATTTAAACATTTCATAGTATATTATCAATCATATATTTAACATTTTCATCCTGTAATTCAATATAAAATGTTACTTATTGAATCAATAGTTATAGAATACAGTCATCAGCCAATGCAGTGGAGACCTTACAATAATGTACTTCAAGAATTTCTTTCCAAAGTCTAGAAAAATAATGTGGAGACAATTAATGTTGGGAAGCAGGATAGATTAATACGGTCCATACGGAAAATACAGCATTCGTACGGAAATTACACGTGATTCTAAAGTACAATGAACAGTTTGAAATAAATGCTAGGTGCGGCCGCCTCCGTTTGGTAACACTGTTTGGTTTATAAACTGGTTTATTTATGATTTTGAGGTAAAATGTAGTGGTTGAAAATTTGAAAGAGAAAAATGTGTGGTTATAAAGTGATTTGAGAAATTGTGTGGTTTATAAATTGATTTATAAACCATAAAAAGTACATTTACGAAATAAGGCGTCGGTGGAGGTAACTCATAGCATATATACAAAGGTCATTTATTAAGTCCAGTGTCTCATTGTCAGTACAGCCATCTGCTAGATCTGCTGGAATGTGCACAGATCTGCCTCTTTTGAACTTATGCTCTCGTTGCCAGGCTGGGGAAAATAACAATATTTACAGGGAGTGGAGTTGGGGAAGAACAAGATTTATGGGCTCACGTGGAATCATACTGAATATTTGACTAAACAAATTTACCAACCATACGTTGTCTAACCAAGACAAATTTACGTTCCTCAAAAAATCATTGAATGTTAGGGACCCGTGTAATAGGCAAGCATTTCGATCTGTTATGGGGCACTGGAGCCTGCGGGACCTGGCATATTTATTCCTACTTAGATGAAATGGCATTCTGTAAAATTATTTTAACCCTTTCTCATCTTCTCTAGTGTAAAAGATATTGGCTTAGGCCTGGGGCAGACCTAGGGGCATGCGAGCCTATTTTTCCCGGATCATGCTACACACACAAAATGGATGACAAAATGAATAACACACCCCTCACATAGAGGGGGTTCACATATAGGTGGGTCATCCTCCATGTGAGGGTTGTGTCATGTATTTTGTTATTCATTTTGTGTGTAAGGAATTATCCATTTTTCCCTTGCCCTTAGTCGACTGCCAGTGTTCACTCGACTTCCTGAATTTGCCTATGGGCTTAACCCCTTCAATTATTTACTAACGTAAACCAGCATAAAAGAGGACATTAATGACGGGTTTAGTAAAGTGGACTATAAATGTGAGAATGTTGTCTATTATGTTGCCGAATTTGCTAAATAAATACTACTAGTTTTTCGGCTCCAATATAATCATTAAGTGAAACATGATATGGTTGATAGATAAAGAAACTTGAGAATATTATTATTAATATCATTAAAGACAAAGGGAACTTACACATCAACCATGGAGGCGACTGCTTCAGGATCGTCTACTGAGTGTTCATGTTTGAACTCAGATTCTTCGCTTAACCTAGAGAATCCACCATGAAGATAATTAATAACAAGTACATATATATTTTTTTAATTGATAATTAATATAGTGTCAATTTAACAATTAAGATGCCGTTTAATAAAAAAAAAAATTGTTTTTAAAAAGAAAATGTTATGTTTACGAGGTAAAATATGTGGTTGTAAAATTTGTTTGAAATATGTGTTTGGTTGAAAAATAATTTCAAAAAATGTGTTGTTTATAATTTATAAAACCATTTTCCAAACAGAGGCTAAGATGTTGAACCGATCTAGCAAGAATTGACCCCCAATAGAATGGGAATTTAAGAAAAAGGGAAAATTTAGATATATGGATAGTTTTTACTGCGAATTATGTTGAAAAATATGTGAACACAGTCACAACATTGTAGAAAAACCACCATAACAGAATTAAGATCGAGATTTTTCAGATCAGAGCATTGCTCCATCCAACGGTGGAGATGAATCTGAAACTACATGCTATGTAATGGATCTTACCTATCCGCCATTGTGGTGTTCCTCGAGCTCTTCAACTGCATACTTTCTCCAGCACTGCAAAAAATACCGAAACAGTCACAAATCGTAAGGATAACAGCAAAACAGATAACACAACACAAGTCTCACAATCAAATCCAAAAATTTCGAAGAAACAGCTTATCGGAAGCCTGAGCTTCAGTATAAAACGACAGCGTTGGTTTCACATTGTAATCATGAATTCAGTGAATTACCTTCCGATCACAGCATTTGCGTTGAGGAACAGCATAACAATCAGCAATGGAAACAGAGCAAAATTTCTTCGAGAATCCGCCATTATTGATCTTAATACACAATGTATCTATATCTCTGTGTGTATTCGAAATCAATGAAAATGCTTAGAATGTGAGATGAACATGAAAGCATTAATGCATCAGTGCATTTATAATAAGAAGAAGATGGTTTTGTTCCGTATTACGCCTAACTTCATTAGACTTGAATAGAAGGAGTTCAATGTAATTAGGTTGATTTCAATTAAATAAACTCGCGCCTTATTTAATAAATTGACATTGACTCTTTGAAATTTGACTCTTGTATTAAAAATAAAAATATATGAGTCTAAGAACGTGTTAATTAATTAATTCATTCATTCATCGAAACTTGATGTAAGAACAATAAAAATCTCCGAAAATAATTGATTAATCATTCTTACTAGCCTATGTTTGACAGCTAATTTTTGTTTATAAATAAGGAGTTTGAGATTCTTGGGACAAAATGTGCGATTTAAAAATAATTTGAAAAAAAAAGTGTATGAATAAAATGCGATTTAAGAAAATGTGTTATTTATAAACTTGTTCATAAACAAATCTATCACACACACTATAATATTAATAGTTGAAGCGATATGTTTTTTCGTTTGGTAACACTGTTTGGTTTATAAACCTATTTATTTATGATTTTGAAGTAAAAATTAATGATTAAAAATTGGAGAGAGAAAATGTCTATAGTTAAAAAGTTATTTGGAAAATTATGTATTTATAAACAATAAATATTCTTTTACCAAACGGATAATGTACTTTTGGAATATTTTTCTGAATACTCCATGTCGTTATTCATTATCTTAGAGGTGTCAATCTGGGTGGTTCGGGGTCCCGGGCAGGGTCGGCCCGTCAACGTATGAGCTCGATAATGGTCTACGTAGAAAAAAGTCCGCCCTTGCGGGTTACAGGTTGTCCCACAAAATTTGAATTACAACCCAGGCCCACCCGCTGGCCCATCCGAATTGAGCTCATGCGGGTCGTGGGTCGCAGTTCGTTCCGATTTGGTCTGTATGATTGTATGAATAAAATTATAGAATTTTTTATATTTATAGCAATATATATATATATTTTGTTAAATGTAAACTAAGAAATGAACAAAATGATAAATTCATATTTATACCAAGAAATGTTTATATAGAATTCAAATTTAATGTTACATGAATTATTTATAACTTTGCAAAGTTAAATATAACATGAACAAATAACAGCTAAATGCATTTCTAAGTGCTATTATTAAATATTTATAGTTTAAGTGCATCCCAACTAGGTTGACACCTACTTTTACTAAAATTTATAGTTTAAGTACATCCCAATTAGGTTGACACCTACTTAACTATAATTTAGCTATTCAAAATTTTTAAATTTAATTTTTTATTTTTTTAATTTTTTTTTTCACTGGTCAGCGGGTTAACCGCGGTCCGTGAAAGTGTAACCCGCGAAACCCGAGGGTCACACTTTTTTGGCCCGTGAACCACCCGTTCGGATCACGGGTCGACCTGCGGTCCGGAATCGTTTCGGACCTATTTTCACGAGTCTGATCGGCTCGTCCGTCTTGATACTTCTACATTATCCCTCTGTTTGGCAAAATCCAAAAAAACAAGTTTTTAAACAACAAAATTTTTTAAATCATCTTTTAATCACACATATTTTTTCTCTCCAATTTTCAATCATACATCTTACCTAGAAAACATAAAAAAAACATATTTTTAAACACCAACATTTTAACAAACTGAGGCTTAATGTATGTGTTAATTAAATAGTGATGAGGAGTATGGAATACTTTGCCCTTATTTGGGGTTAAAACTTCATTGGTCACTTAATTTTGTCGAAATGTTTATGACAGGTCATTGTAGTTTAAAAAATAACATCGTTCATTGCAAAACTTATTAATATATCACGCCATTCATCACTCAGACGGTTGAAGTTAAAAAAAAAATTAACAGCGCCGATGGTGTGGCATATAAATTTCCCAGGTGGCTGCCAAATCATAAAAAATGCTGTTGACATGGACTTATCAAAAAGTATTTTAAACTAGAGTGATGGATGGTGTGATAGATTAGTATGCTTAGTGATGAACGATTGTTTTTGAAGTACAATGATTTTTCGTAAACTTTTGAAAAAGTTCAATGATCAATGAGACTTTTAACCCCCTTATTTGAGACTCACTATTTCCAAAATGGTGGCTATATTGCCACCACAAAACTTCATTCTTACACCATATTTTTAAGTGATTTTTTTATTGATTAAAATAGATATAAAATAAATTACAAAAATATCATTTTTATTTTCTCTCACTATTTTTAAATACACCAAAATCTTTCAAATAAATTTATTTTTTCTTATTCTTTATATTTATGGTGGCTATATTGCCACCACAAAATTTATTTTTTACACCACAATTTAAAGTATTTTCTTTATTTATAAAATAGACAAAAATAAAATTACATACATATTTTTTTAATATTATCTCACTAAAAATAATTTTTATATACATCACATCTTTCAAATATTCTCTTATCTTCTCTATATGTTTATTTTTTTAAATCATCTTATTCTTCTGGTTATTTTAAATTTTTGCTTTTCAATACTAAGTTAATTATTATAGATGTTAATACAATAATTTCATATGAGTTTTCAAATAATAACATCATACAAACATTAACATAAATTAAAGTTTAGGACTTTAGGTTAGTGAAAGATTTTTATTGTTCAAGGTTCCCTATATTTTGATGTCACCCAGGATTTTGGTTACTTAATTATATTTGATTTTCAATTAAATTTTATATTCGATTTTCGAATTCTATGATTTTTCAATTACATATATTTGCGTGTTCATGCTGCATTCCACCTATCATGTTTTCAGTTGCATCTAGTATTAAAAAAAATAATGATTCCAATTGCATATAGTATTTAAAAAAAATGTGTATCAAGTATTTAGAAGCCAACCACCTACTATGTTTATATGAAATTGAATATCTTATTTTTTCAATTATCCATCAAACATCAATTAAAAAATGTGTAACATGAAAATTTGAACCTAATTAATTGTAATTAAGGAAACAATGGATGGCAATGAGGAGGAAAAAGGGGAGAAATATTGGGAATTTGGGATGATGAGTACACCACAATAATATATATTTTTTAAAGTTTTTATAGGATTAGGAGTATTATTGTAAATTTGTTGTGGTGTATTTATTGAAAATATATTTTAATTGTAGTGTGATTATAATGTGATGTAGTAAATAAATTTTGTGTTGGTAATATAATTACCCTTTTCAAATTTCATTTTCAGTTACACATTATTTCAAAAAACAATTTTACACATAAGTCGATTTTTTTTAACCACATATTCTCTTAAAAATCGCTATTACAAAATTTATTTTCTTCAACTAATGGAACTCAAACAAGGGCTTTATATTTCAAGTGTACTAGAAAAATTTACATCAATTACATGATCAAACGAGACAATAATTAAGTATGTAATGTTTCATTAAAAAGGGTACATTAGCGATCCGTTTGACAAGACGTCTTCATCTTGTAGAAAACATCTATTTTATCTTCTATCTATTTGAATCATTTTCATCGATCTTTCTATAAAGAGCTAGCAAGAATCAATTCAGATTCAATTGTTTGGTTCAACATTAGGAGTTTCGGCTTGTGCTCACGTCTCGATCTACTGATGTTCATTTGCTTAAGGCGTTGTGTAGGCAATTGGTGTCGTAAGTATCGCTTATAAAGTTTTTTTAGCTCTCCTCTTCCCTTTCATTTCTAATGAGACAAAGAATTTTAAAGATTTTATGAATATACTAAAAAGCAATTTTTTAATCTAAAAACAACTTTTAACTTCTTAAAAATTATATCAAATAGGCATGAGTAGGGCTGTAAACAAAAACCATAAAACGAACCGAAATCACATTTTAAAAATCGTTGAATCGGTGCCACGTGAACCCGTCAAGGAAATAATTTTGAACTGGACCAAATCGGTCAAGAATGATTTAGTTTAGGTTTGAAATTTTTAATTACGGTTTGAAACTAAACATGACCGATGAAAAAATATATAAAAATAAAAAATAGAAAAAAGGAAATTCTCGAAAATTCTACCAATATGTCAAATTCAATAGTTATATGGATATTCTTGTTGATTTCTATTACATTTATTATTCAATTAGATAATTACCATATTTCAAAATTCAAATAAATTCACTAATCTCCATTCAAATATTCGATTAACGGATTGAGTTAGTAACAACAGACATTGATAATCTTATGAAATTATTATATTGATTATATGCTCTCTATCTAATCAAGTTTTTTTTTTTATTATTGTGGCCGATTATACTCTCTATGGTCTTATTGGGCATCATGTTATTTTTTGGCTTTATAGACTTTTTTTGTAACATTGTCGTAACTTTTATTTATAATATCTTAGCCTAAAAAAAGAACAAAATAACTATATTGAAATTTTACAATGATTTCTTTTTCCTTAAATTCATTTCCAGTCACATATTTCTATGGGACACACCACTTTACATATTTTC
Source organism: Ligustrum vulgare (assembly GCA_963555705.1). Classification (NCBI taxonomy): domain Eukaryota; kingdom Viridiplantae; phylum Streptophyta; class Magnoliopsida; order Lamiales; family Oleaceae; genus Ligustrum; species Ligustrum vulgare. The sequence goes on from OY743180.1 coordinate 3,835,418, forward strand.
AACAACTTTTTAACCACACATTCAAATTTTTTTTCCAATTTCTCTTGCACCAAGCAGGTTCTTAGTTAGTATTTTAATTTATAGTATATATATTTAATTTTTTTAGATTTATTTTTAATAAAGTATAAGTATATAATCAATATAATGAAATAGTAGCACAAAAGTAGAAAAATAATACTAAAGGAACCGAATTTTGAGACCGAAAAGGTGACCAAACTCATGTGAGCTGTTGAATTCGATGATGATGTGATGAGTTAAATAATGGATGATTGCCATGTGTGAAGGTCAGAAGGTGTGCAACTTTCAGTACACTATCCGTGCAGTGTAGCATGATTGAAAGTAGAAAGGTAGAAACATATATGGTGAAATCAGCGGTTTAAAAGCGGATCGAATCATTAGGTTTAGGTTTGAGTTTTTCTCAAACCGTTTTAAATGGTTTTGTTTATGTTTGAGTTTTTTCAATTTGATTTCAAGATCTTTAAAAAATCGGTGAAATAGGACCACTTACACCTAAGGACGAGTCATAAATATGTTGATATCTAACAATTTTATAAGTTTGGTGCATGAGTCAAACGAAAGATGACGTGTTACAAATAAATTTAATTATAAGCTCAAATATAATTGTTTTACAAGTAGTTGAAAATGAGCAAAACGAGATGACCGCATTTGACTCCATGATTCTAGAGTTTGTCGAAGTGGGCAAATTGTAGTAATAATTTCGTTAAATTGCCTAACACTTCCTATTGTTGACATTAACCCGACCGACATTCAAGCCTTTTCGCACGTAGCAATTTATTGTATTCTCAACCATCTTGATTTATTGCGAAATTAGCTCTGTTCGGCAAATAATTATAAATTAATTTATTTATATTTTTTGATCAAATATGTAGTTAAAAAGTGTAAAGAAAGAATGTATAATTAAAAAATGATTAAAAATTTGTATTGTTTATAAATTGATTTATAAATTGTAATGACTGCATTAAAAAATCGAGGCTTTTATGTTACAAAAGTCAATAACACTTTATTTCGTTTGACCGTAAAAATTATTTTATTATCAAGAAAAGATACAAATTTTAGTCAATTTTGGCTTTAAGCCACAAAAGGTTGCTTATTTGCACATCAAACATTCTCGACTTAGAAAGAAATAGAGCATGATGCACAAAACATGCTCGTGAATCATGATCAAGAAAAATCGAGACCGTCAACTAATAAAGACAAGAAGTCATGAATTTGACAAATAATCTTAAGTTAATCCAGTGATGTGGTGTTGAATTTTTTGATACTCAATAAATCCGGACTATGATTTTAAAACGATTGTGGGATAAAAGTATCAACACCTAAATGATAAGCTCAACTCGATAACGACTTGAGGTCATTAGAAGCGACTTAATTGGTAGTTGCTCGTAATCTACTTGAGGATGGCCTACTAGCGTTAGCCCATTTAGTAATCATGTGTCTTGCACCTCCTTTAGTTAGTTGGCCCATTTAGTGGTTAACGTAGCCCACTTCCTTGTATGCCAAGACTTCCTTCATTGTGACCTGGCGTTTGAATTGGAGCCTCAGCGGGGGGGTTTGAATGAAGAGAGTGGAGGGAACGTGTGTAAGGGAATACAGCCGTTCTTGGAAGAGCTTTGTCTTCCATTGCTTGTGTTCTTCTTCCCTTCCTCTTTTTTGGTATTGGTATCTTCATACCCCTAATCCTAGAGTGGGTTAGTATAGTGGTGCAATCAAGGAGTTCAGTTTGAGAGTCGTGGATTTTGGTGTCGATTGGAAGTTGAAATTGAGCCCGAAAGTGTATTGAAGATCCAACGATAATTTCAATGTGTAATTATATTAAAACCTTAATTGGGATGTGAATATGGTGATTTTAAAATATTTTATTTTATTTTATTTCATTTAGATAGTTAGATTAACTTATGAACTATGATTGTTTGTCAAATTCATTGATAGGAGGAACGATTCCTTTTTTACTTAAATCACACTAGGAATTTAGAAGAATTACTCTCGACAAGTAAAAAATCCGAACTAAAAAACTCACTCCGTATGTATCTCCACTCGGCAAAGAAATGTTACACTACAAAATAGTGGTGCTAATTTCCCTCAATTAAAGGTTAATGACTAACCAAATACAGTATAACAATATGAAATAATGAATAAAATCCTGAAATCTTATCCATTTAGTGCTATTAGTGTTAATTTCTCTTTTATAAAAGTTGGTGGCAGTTGGCAAATATAAAAATAAATTCCGCTGTCAGGATTCAAATCTGGATACATTTATCGAATTTGAGTATTGCCAAGTGCTACAGCGGATTTGTTTGTTTAACTGCTGCAAATTATATATTTTTACACAAAATATTCCATTCCGAATTTCTCAAATCTTTTTTTCTTTTTTTAATATTTATTAATAGTATATAAATAAAAAATAAATATGAAACGAGTAGAGTAAAACAAGGATATTTTAATTTTTTTTTCTTGTCTTCCAAAAATCCGCGACAAGACGAGACAAGATGAGAAGAAAAGTTGGTTTGTAATGAGAATGACTTGCTCCATGTTTAGACTAGCCTTTTGAGATGAATTATATTTCGTAACATTTTTTTTTTTCATTATGGTGAAACCCACATCAATAAATATTACTCTTGAATTAAATATGAATCACTTTGAATCATACATTTTTACTTGTTTTCGATTTTTCATTCATAACAAAGTCGACAACACAAGAAAACTACTAGGAATTATCAAATCAACACCAAAATTCTAACAATAACAAATTCTTTAATGATCAAAAGACAAAAATTAAATACAAGCCTAAAATGATTTTTAAAATTGAAAAAAAAAAAAAAACAATATATGGTCGTTGGAACCAAAAAAAAAAAAAAAGATCTACCATAATTAAAAGTCTGTTTGGTAATGATGGTTTTGGAGTAATTTTGAATTTTTTTGGAGTATTGTGTAATGGAAAACAATGAATAGTGTGGAAAGTATGAATATCATAAAAAATTGTGGAGTATGTGAAAAAATAAAAAAATATATATTTCTCTTATTCTCTCAAAAATAACTGCACTCTATCTCCAAAAAAAATAGCCTTTTGAAAGGTACAAATACAAGTTATAGTTCAAAAACTTATTTCTCTTATTCTCTCAAAAATTACTGCACAGTCTACGCTTTATCTCCAAAAAAATTTTGCGTTATCTCTTTTCCAAGTTTTTCACTTCTTTCCCTCCAGATCTTCACTTTTTTCAGCTATAGTTGTTAGTTTGATTTATTTAAATATGCTTATTACTTCTCATTAGTTTGTCTTATTTGACTTCAATTCTCTTCATTAAAATAATAAAAATAAATAAATGAATGAATTTTTAATACATATGAAATCATACCCACCTTCGACCCGTCCCCAATCCACTTCGATGAGGTGGGTATATGGATCGGGTACGAAGGCTAAAAATTTCTAGTAGATAGAATAGGGTTTGTCAAATCCAACCCTCCTTTCCTATTCCGGACTCACCATCTTATTTTATTGTCAATGTGAATTTTATTTGAAGAGTTTCAAGATAGTTGTACGTGTATTTTCTAAAATGTGTTTTTCTATTATTAAAATATATAATAAACTTTGTTTAAAAAAAAAAAAAATCAAATCGGGATTCGGGTGAAAATATTTTACAGATTGGCCTGAATATTATACTATCAGATTAGTCATTACAACATGGTTAGGTAATAGTATGCACTTCTTGTCAACTAAATTTATGACCCTTTAAATAGTTGCATCCATCAATTTAAATAGTCCATAATTTCACTTTAATTCTCATGAATCACTATCAATATCTTTCATAATTTACATTTTAACACAAAAATTCTTGTACTCGTTTGCAAATTTAGGGAAGCATGAAAGTGGTACATGATTAAAAAAATTGCATGTTATTTTTTAGAATTCATCGAGGAGAAAAAACATATCTATTTATATTTACTCAAAAGTCACAAAGATCTGATTTGAGTTGATTTCATTCAAGAAATGAGCAGATGGATCTCAAACAAAAGTTTGATGGAATTGGATTCCATATTTATCAAGTTGTTCAAATGTTCTTGTGTGATACTCGAAATTGAGTGCTTTTATTAAAGATGTAGTTGTCATCTGGTTGGCATTCATTTTTATTAGTTTAAGAGTAATTCTAGTGAGACTTTTTTTAGAATAATTTTAAGTGATATTGTGACATGTCATTCATTCATTGGGTGGTAAAAAAAACTACCCCACTACTTATTTTTTATCACTCAATAAATGTGTGACATGTCACAATGTCACTTAAAAATGTCTCCATAAAATTATTGCTGGTTTAAATCAAAGTTTAAATGATACAATTTTTCAAATCACTTTTTAATCACACATTTTTTTCTTCAATTTTTAACGACACATTTTACCTTAAAAAACCCAAATAAACCAACTTAATTGGCCGCCAAACACTGCCTTTCAGTCACATACATTTTTTCCAACTATTTTTCAATTACACATTTTACCTCGAAAACAGCAAATTTTTTATTTATAAACAAAAAACTTTTACTGGACACTATTACCTTTTACACAAATGAGAAAAATATGAATGTTAGAGAGTAAGGATATGGTGTCCACAATTGACATCATAATCTTTACCTATATTGTGTGTGATCCATTATGTGGCAGAAATATTTTTTTTTATCACATCAATTCCACGTGTAGAATGGGTAAGGATTATGGTTACAACTGTGTGTACCATATCTCACTGATAGATCTCATTCAAATCTCACAACCAATCAGTTTAGAATTCAACTTTATCTAGTGAATTATTGAAATTTGATTAGTCTGACTTCGAAATAGCTTTATTGGACCTTTGAAAAATCAAAAACGACTTATGAGACTTAAAAACTGCTTTTGAATATATTTAAATAATTTTCTAAAAGAGGAAGCGAACCTAAGATAATTTCTTCATTAAATTAAACTATTTTAAAAGGAGCTAAAGTAAAAGGAAAAGTGAGAGCCAACGTGATTAAAAATAATTTGGAGAAATATATATTGTTTTGTAAAAATTTTTTATTTATAAACAAAAAATGTGCAATTTTCGAGTAAAATATGAAATTTAAAAAGTAATTTAAAAAATGTGTTATTAAAAAGTTATTTAAAAAAACGTATTATTTATAAACTTATGCCAATTGTTAAAGGCAATTTCTCAACAAGAGGCCAATTGTTAAAGGTAATTCTTAACAAGAAGCAATGAAAGGGACAGGTCACAAAATGCATAAATAAGAAATGACCCCTACAATACATGAATGGTCCATTCGAGAACTACATTAGAATGCACAATTAACACGATGGTTTCAAGAAAATTCACATTGAACAATTAAATATTCACGTGTTCATGATTCATAAAGTTAATAAAAATCTATCAAATCGACAAAATAAAATGGTAGAAACTAGAACGCGATTATTATAATAAGCAATCAAATGTACAATAAATACAAGTCCCACATGCGTCCGATGGTCGCCATTTCTGTTACATGCACGTCAGCAAAACTCGGTTTGAACATAGAGGTTCAAGCTAGACACTTACCAAATGCAGAGGTCGACAAATTTCATTTCAACTTCAGGAATGTGAAAACTTGTCGAACAACATTCAGAAATTACGATGACTCAAAAATTTGGATGTTTTATTAAATGAAAGCTACACATCTTTATACAGAAGCTGAAACTTTGGTATTCGCTCAGGAGGCAGAGGACAACTTACTATGAGCTTACCTTTCATCGCGCCTCTGTATATTGCCTGTAAGCATAAAGAACAAGCACCGTACATCCATTAACTAGAACAACATTGGCAAATGCTTAACCAAAACACTAATATACAAGAAATTTCTTTTAACAGATATCAAGTAAGTAACACTATTGGCTGCTAAGTTGTACAATTATTGCAATTTTAGAAAAGAAAAAAACAATAAAAATGACCTAATAGTTACTAATAAATCCATACATAACCATTGGATATCATTGGTCACCCAAAGTTATAATAGTTTTTTTTTTACCCTAGGGTTATGCTTCCAAGTAACTCACTTCCCCAACAGTCTCCAACATTCGAAAGAAGATAGTATCTTTGTAATATTTTGATTAAGTAGTCAGTAAAGGCCAAAGTTACTGACTTCAACTACTTTCACGGGCCATGACCTGTACCCTAAGCTTTCGCTTCCTAGAATGTCTCATCGTCACAACTCTCCAAATATGGTGAGATTCACAACATAATGTTCCATACTCAGTTACATATGGCCTGGGAGTTGTTTATAATCAGTTTAAATTAGAAATTGATAAAATGAATTAAGGATAAGTGGGTGGTACTTGTGGATCCTGCGAAATGTATGGATAAAAAGTAATTTGAGCGATTATATACATTAGTACACCTAATGTGACATCTTATTATGTGTTACAAATAATTATATGTAGGAAGTAAAAGCCCATAAATCATGTTCAATCCATCCACGAAGTTCAAGATTCCAGTATTAAGTAGAAGTGTACCTCCACAATATCGACGAAGTCTTGTTTTCTCTGAAATTTACCTACCCACTTAGTGTGGTCTGCACTCCTGCGAGAGATAAGAGATAAAATGTAACTCCAACCTCAAAAATCAAATCCAAGAAGGCAAGAAATATATATCTGCGTGTGTAATGGATTAAAAAAACACAAGAAGTGGCAAGACAGGTTAGTTGATATAGTCAGTGTAGTCTTATACCTGTTCCTCCACCCCCCTTCTCTAAAAAAAACAAGACAAAGAAGGAGAAAAAAGACGAGAACGATATTGTCATATGTCCTTATGAATTGTTCAATAACCAAAACCAAGAAGTTAGAACGAGAAGATACCTTAAATAGATGACACTAATCAATCATTCAATCTGTTCAGAATATCGTGTAAGGAAATCATCATAAGAGTCAATGACATCTAGTCCCAGCTGTTACAAAGGGATAGTTTCTCTACACCACCTTAAATTCAAGGTGCTTTTTATGCTATTTTTCCCTTTTTCTTTTTCTTTTAATTTCAATATCGGTGTTAAAAATTAGGAATTCCTCCTCCAACTCGTCCCAGCACCCTCTGGGTTTTCTTTTTCACATTTTTCCAACAATAATTTGAAGCCAAAAAAGTGTATTTCAAAACATGCCACAGTTTATACTATAATGGAATAACAGACATTCATACCCAGAATCCATCTTCATATGGTGAGCGTTGAAGAAGAAAATTACAGATGGAATCAGAGTAATGTCAAAATACTTTAAATAAATCTGAATCTCATCCGAATCTATGTCCACTAACGCCACAGTCGCGAACTTCGACACATCTCTTGCCGATTTAAATAGCTGGTGATCATGACGGATTTGAAAATTAGCAAAATAATTAATTAATCTTGAAAATTATAGTTGTTATACAGAGGGATAAGAGGAGAGAACTTACGATGTCATCTAGCTGCAAGCAAACGGCGTCGGAGGAGCGGCCGAATCGGAGGACGAGTACTTTGTCAATGGTGTCTCTGATTATGGAATCCACTTCTTGCTTCTTCCTCAATGTAGGGAGTAAATATTCCATTTCTCTATTTTTCCCTCTGCAACTTATTTCCGCTTTAACCGTTTCCAAGAGGGAAATTCCAAAAGATGAGACAGGAAAAAGGATGATTAGGGCAAAGACAAAATAAGTAAAGCTTCTAACGACGTCGTTTTAGAGATTAAAGTAGGATTATTAAGAAGGCTAATTTCACAAACAGATTGTCCCTTTTTTTTTTTTTGGGTAATGATTGCAATTTATAAATTACATAATTTCTCAAATAACTTTTTAATCATAAATATTTTCTTTCTCTAATTTTTAATCACAAATTTTACCTTAAAAAAATATAAAAAGTCAAATAAACAAAATAAGTCAAAAGAAAACTGGCCGTCGGACACTCCCTTAAAACAATCACTAAAGTTCAATTCTTACGCGTTGGTAACTAATGTTACAAATAGTTTTGATAATGGTCATTCAAAATTAGCTTTCACCTAAAATCAAAGATGAAGACTTGAGGTATAATTTTGAACCTATTTTATAAAATTGAAAACAAACCCTATCCTCACCCACCACCACCCCGTCTCCGGCCACCATCAACCCCATTTTCGCCACCACTATCGCTGTTAAATCACACTGAAAAATAGAGGAGGAAGATGCACCAGTTGAGGGAGGTTTTCTTCCCATTTTTCTGATGCAAATCGCACTGGAAAACTGGTGCGAAACAACATCAGAACTAGTGCAATTTACACCAGTATGGGGAAGAAACCTCCCCCAACTGGTACAAATCGCACCAGTTCAGTGAGGCACACACCCGGATCACATTGGCCATAAGATCGACCACGGCATTGTCACTCAAGTTGCCCATACAATTAAAGCTATCAATATCGGACAACCTCCAACTCAACCTAAAGATCGACTCTCCCTCCTTAAGCCTCACATAAAAGAATCTCTTTTTCAAAATTTTATAGAGAACGAGACCCACTACGCACTAAAACTACCATTCCCACTCTGATGTACAAAGCTACTACAAAGAGGGAGATGTTTTAGCTCAAGGACACACTTACATATGTCGACCATGGGCTCAATGCCAAAAAACATCTACACGAAATGAAGAAATAAATCAGCAACTTGACAAATTTAATTCCTTAAATTTCTTTCCACACAAGTTCAATGTTCGCAATCAAATGGACCCTTAGATCTAAAATTGAGTTTGCCCTACCCCTACAGTTAAAAAACTTGACTTAAAAGATGTTTGTGAGATGAAATGAGCCAAGTCTGAAAGATTATTGCATATTTGCAGTGTTCAATCGTGCACAAGCATGCCCTTGAAGTAGAGATGACAAAACAATTTAATCCGATCTGAAAAAATCTCGATCCGTTGATCAACGGATCAAATTTGAATCGGAGGTGATCTGATCCGATCCAACCCGATTCACGATATGATTTAATTTTAAAAAATAATAATTATTATTATTAAATATAAAATATATATTCTTTTATTAAATTTGGTACAAAATCTATAATTCTCTATATATGTAATGTTTTGTTATATGAATTAAATATTATATTAGTTGTTTCATGAATTATATATTGATTTATTTACCATTAACGAAAATATATAACAAAAATTTATTAATGTTTGTTCTGATCCGACCCAACCCGACCCGAACCCGACACTATTTGAAATTTTTACTGTTGGATCCGATTCGAAATTTCACAGAGTGAATTTGAATTGGTCTCAATCCGGCCCGTTGCCATTACTATCTTGAAGTGTCACTATTTCAAACATCTACGTGAAGACATTCATCGAGTATATCTTACCATTGGGTCAAAATGAAAGACGCTGAGTAATGAATACCGAACATATATGTGAATAGAATACATAGTATTTCACAAGGTTAACAAATGATAAGACATCAAACAATAAGATAAAGCATTTTTTACAAAGTTCTGGGGATACGCCACAGAAACTAAACAGACCACCAGCAGTTATTTTCACCCCCTTCCTATTGAAGGAACAACCTGCAAACAAATCCTAGATTGTCTTTCCATCCTCCCCAATCCATCAAGTTCTGCCTCTGAGTTGATGAATTTCAGACACTTAATTCCCGGTTCGTCCAGTATCCTCGTTATCAAGAGGGAACCTGTATATCATCAAAAACATTGTGGAGAATATCAACAAATGCTGTTTTGATATAATAAAATATGAATTCATGTACAGAAACAATGAGGGGGGGACTACCAAATACTTCTGCCAGTAACCTATGGCTGGTCTTCATGTGATCGAGCACGTGTCAGCCGTCGACGCCGTCTTGGATTTGGAGGAACGTCTTCATCAATATTGCTTAATATGTTAGGGTCTGGTTCATCATCACCATCACCATCACCATCCTCATCGTCGTCTTGGAGGCCCAATAAATTCTCACCCCACAAATAACGGCGCCTAGAAAAGGTTCCAGTTGGGCGCCTATGCCTTGCAAAAGCTCTTGACCTGCCACCCCTAAGCTCCCCTCCTGGTTCCATAGAGCTAATCATCTGAAACAAGAAGAAGGTGCTTAACCACCGGCCACCTTCACCCCCACCTTCACCTCTTTCCCTTTCACCAGATACCCTATCTCCATTCTCAATTACATAATCGCCAAGTACTACTGCACCTGGAATGGCTGCGCGAATGGCACTAACAATATCACTGTATTCTCTTTGATCTTCAAGGCGCCGCCAAGCTTGTTGTCTTGATGGGTCAACATCTGCAGGACGGATGGTTGGATGAATTCTTCTAGCATGCCTGCGTAACTCCCTATAGTTACCAAGGAATGAGCAAGATTCACGAGAGCAACTTCGAGACTTCAGGTTGAGGTACTTTCTGGCCTCTTCTACAACTTTCCAGCCCAAAACACTCCCACGACATAAAGGGCAACTCAAATTTGACATTGGTTCTGATTTTTCCATATTAGTTTCCCCAAGATCAAGCCTTCCCCATACTGTTCCTTCTTGTTCTTCAAAGTTAGAATTTTCATCTTGGGTGCTTCCGGATCCTCCAGGCAGACCCATGGTTGCTGCAGTGTTACTTACAATCTGAAAGTGATTTGTATTCTCCCCAGTCTCTCCAGTCAAGTCACCAGAAGTTCCTGAGTCCAAGCTGTCCTTGTCTTCTTCTCTGAGCTTTCTGAAACGGTCTAAGCAATTTGAATGCCTATAACTAGTGTCACATATGTATGATCGACATCCCTTATCATGGGAACTGCAAATGAGAAGAACGGCATTATGTGGGTGGTCCATGCATATGGGACATGAAGCTTCATCCAATTCCTTGTACAGAGCAGACATATCTGCATCATTTGACAAGCTTCGTTTCCTACTGGCCATCTATGTGCACTGTGATATGTTACTATTATTGAAATCATTAGCAGGATAGTCATTCCACTAAAATGCAAAGAAAATAGATCAAAGAAACTTTAGTCTATAATATGACAGCAAAAACTTATATACGCATTCAGATTTCACCAACAAATCTAACACGAAAAAACCCTACTAGAAGAAAAAGACTGAAAATATTATCACAACAAGCCAGGGAAGGTCACACTCTCAATCACTAAAAGTCTGCAATTATCAGCAGAACACATTTCTAAAAAAAATAAGTCATGGAACCACCAATTGATCCCCATTCCCATGTCCCATCCCACAGCACCACCCTAATAAATTCAATTTCCACCATTTTGGCAGATCAAAGACTTGTATTTGTGCATCTCTCTACCAGGAAAGTCTTGAAAACTGCGTTCCTCAGGCTGGTCTCCTCTTGACCATAAAGAAAGAGAAGGCTCTCTTGGTTTGGTTAAAACAATGTAGATGACAGTAACTACAAACATCTTGTGTCTCAATCACGCTAATCAAGCACCATTGCTGAGTTCAAGCCACTTTTTCCAGGCATTACAATTAGGAAATAGAACCACGATTACAATTTGAATTACAAGTTCCAATTTACTGCGAAGAATCATTTCATGTTCCCTGTGATGATATCCTCAAGGATCTAACCAAGCTTCTCAAACAAGAAAACTGATCAAATGTTTTAGAAGACTTCAGCAAATATTTTGTACCTAGTCACTAATGTCTTCCATTTCTTCATCATCCCACAAGCACTGCAAAAGGCCCAATGCTTTTATTTGCAGACAGACAGACTTACCTTGATCTAAAAGGAGAAGTCATGCAGTGACTCCAAGATATATTGGTTCACCAAGGAACAGTTATTATTCCCCAAAAAATCCGCTACAAATGGGCACGACAAGAATGCACAACTGCTTCTCAGTCCCCTATTCCAATCTGGCGGTGCAAATTAAATGGCCACTTGGAAGAACCACAAAGTATCCACCAGATATGGTAACACAAGCATTGACGTCATTCACACATTAAAAGAATCGCAATTCAAACTCATGGCATAAGTTAGACAAATACAGATCCACATTCAGATAACAAACAATCTTACTATATCGATGCAATAATAACACGATATTATCACCCATAGTATTTAACTCACCACGAAAGGGTTCTGCGATTTTCTCCCTAACAGCAACGTCTGAATCACTATAACACTGGATCGGACTTAGCAAATGAAAATATACAGTATCTTTACTCAACTTTACAGCACGTTGGCTGGCAACCCATCAGCAGCATTTAATTAATAAATTTCAGTAATGCGTATAATCTTGAAGTAATAGGGCCACAAGTAAACAAGTACTGATTAATTCTTGAGCCCCGGTCATCAGTGAGTCCCACAACCTGCAGTTGTTTTGTGGAACAGAAAATGGTCATTTGCATAACATCCACTCGATAATCCAACAGAAAATAAGGGCGTTGTACCGAATCTCATAGACACAACAGATGCTACAAAGCGGACCCAGAATTCAAAACACCACAACATTAAATCTCACAGTGAAGCATTAAAAAGCTTCATTTTTGAAACTGAATAACAACATAAACATAATTGTCACAAAATCCTCTTACCAACAGACAGATGTGCTATTTCATTCAAAATGCAGGATCCAGAGGATCCAAAAATCATCAGAAAAATGATGAGCCAGAAAAGCCTTTCCTAGTTAAAGTCAAACAAAGTATTTAAATTATATTGCATAGAATCATTAAGCACACCACCAAACCATCACATACTCACCAATTTTTAGAAGTGAATATCTTTAGCCAGAAGACTGTAAAAATCACAGAAGAAAATATCTAGATTCCCAATTTAAAGGGAAATTGAGGCGGAAAACACAATAAAAATGTTGAAATAAAAGATTTTTCTGTAAATTTCAAAAACTAAACGATTCAAGAAAAAGATCCCTCAGAAAATTTAAGAACCCCCAAATCCCCTTTCAAATGATATTCCTCTCCCTGATCCTCGTCCTAATAGATCAAAAAGATACCTCCTTCATCTATACATCAACGTATAGATACGTGCTCATCTACACAAGCACAAGAATAGCAATAACTAGAACCAACATACAATCAAATTAGGGCATACTTAATTTCAGAAAAATCCCACAAACATAAGAAATCGAAAGTTCAGAATTACAATTAGGAGAAATTAGAGATGGTTCCGGCGTTTGTCATTTGATTGTATTCGCTACGAACTTGGGGTGGAATTTACAAGATAGCGTCCGATGAAAGTTGATTGGGAAAATGGGAAAGTTGTGGGGAGTTTCAACTCACAAACATTATTTAAATACAGAAGTTAAAAATAATAATATAATTTTATTTTTGTAAAGAGAGGTTCATAAATGGTGAAATTCTTTTACTCTTTTGGGCAATTTGTGTTCAATTTTCATTTTATTATTATTATTATTATTATTATTATTATTATTATTATTATTTATTTATTTATTTATTAGGGTTGGTGGGGGGGGGTTATTTTTGTAATATATATTTTACTGTGGGAAGAAACTGAAATTGAAATGTAGACACTAAATTTAATATGTGTGTGTGTGTGTGTGTTATGGATATAAGGCTCAGAATCAACCACTATGTTATACAAAAAACGATTTAAACATAAAAATTTCAGAAAACTTTATTACTCAAAGGGAAATCGTAAAGTATATAAGAAATTTACAGATTCAAAACACTGATCTAAAAACTCAGAATAAACTCAAAAAAAATCGCATAAAACCATAAAGAAATTAAAGAATCAACACTGTAATTAACTACAAAGCGTATATCTCTGATTATGCACAAAGAATCAGAGTTATAACCACACAGAAATTGCGAGAGTGATGAGTTTTCTCTCTTTCAGTACGAAACAGAGAGATCAGATGAGAGAGTTCTGGAAGAATAAGCAAATGAGGCGTCAATAGTAAGCCTTATCAGATAGGTGGAAGGCTGAGATGAGTTTAAGTGATCCAACGGTAGTAGATAGGCGGTGATGAAGATGGGCCATATAACCGGGTTGAAGAATTGAGCTCAATACTTTAGTCCAGCTTAGTTTGAAATCCGGGCTTCAGCATTTTATGCCATAAATGGGTTGATCAGTATATTTTTTAATCCAGCATCTTGGGCTCAAAATTGGACTTGCTGCTTAGATGACTGATCCAATTGTTCTCTTACAATCTCCACCTCAATTGGAGTCACAATCCCTGCAAAACAAAAATAAGTAGTATCAAAATTCTAACAGTTATAATAAATTTAAAGCATCCTTAAACTTGTTAATTGGAATTATCTTTGTTCCTGTATCTGCAGGATTTAATTGTGTAGGAATTTTAACAAGTTTAACTATACATTTTTCAGTTATATCCTTAATAAAATGAAATTTCACATCAATATGTTTTGACCTGTTATGAAAGACAGGATTTTTACACAGATATAATGCACTAAGACTATCGGTACAAAGTTCGATTTCAGAACTATCAATGTAGCCAATTTCAGACAGCAAACCTTTTAGCCATATACATTCTTTTACAGCATATGTGGCAGCAATATATTCTGTCTCAGTTAAAGATAATGTTATTTTTGTAATATATATTTTACTGTGGGAAGAAACTGAAATTGAAATGTAGATACTAAATTTAATATGTGTGTGTGTGTGTGTGTTATGGATATAAGGCTCAGAATCAACCACTATGTTATACAAAAAACAATTTAAACATAAAAAATTCAGAAAACTTTATTACTCAAAGGGAAATCGTAAAGTATATAAGAAATTTACAGATTCAAAACACTGATCTAAAAACTCAGAATAAACTCAAAAGAAATCGCATAAAACCATAAAGAAATTACAGAATCAACACTGTAATTAACTACAAAGCGTATATCTCTGATTATGCACAAAGAATCAGAGTTATAACCACACAGAAATTGCGAGAGTGATGAGTTTTCTCTCTTTCAGTACGAAACAGAGAGATCAGATGAGAGAGTTCTGGAAGAATAAGCAAATGAGGCATCAATAGTAAGCCTTATCAGATAGGTGGAAGGCTGAGATGAGTTTAAGTGATCCAACGGTAGTAGATAGGCGGTGATGAAGATGGGCCATATAACCGGGTTGAAGAATTGAGCTCAATACTTTAGTCCAGCTTAGTTTGAAATCCGGGCTTCAACATTTTATGCCATAAATGGGTTGATCAGTATATTTTTTAATCCAGCATCTTGGGCTCAAAATTGGACTTGCTGCTTAGATGACTGATCCAATTGTTCTCTTACAATCTCCACCTCAATTGGAGTCACAATCCCTGCAAAACAAAAATAAGTAGTATCAAAATTCTAACAGTTATAATAAATTTAAAGCATCCTTAAACTTGTTAATTGGAATTATCTTTGTTCCTGTATCTGCAGGATTTAATTGTGTAGGAATTTTAACAAGTTTAACTATACATTTTTCAGTTATATCCTTAATAAAATGAAATTTCACATCAATATGTTTTGACCTGTTATGAAAGACAGGATTTTTACACAGATATAATGCACTAAGACTATCGGTACAGAGTTCGATTTCAGAACTATCAATGTAGCCAATTTCAGACAGCAAACCTTTTAGCCATATACATTCTTTTACAACATATGTGGCAGCAATATATTCTGTCTCAGTTAAAGATAATGCAACAAGTTTTTGAAGATGAGATTTCCAGCTAATACAAGAACAGTTTGAGGTAAAGAAATATGCAGAAGTTGATTTCCTATTATCAACATTTCCTGCAAAATCTGAATCAACAAATCCCTTTAATTTGAAATCATTTTTTGTTTTTGAAAATGCTAAACTGAGTCCTGCAGACCCTTTAAGATATTTTAAAAGAAATTTTAAAAGAGTCCTGCAGTTCACCAGGATTACTCATAAATCTACTAAGAACACTGACAGCAAAAGCAATATCAGGTCTAGTACACACCATAAGATACATAACAGAGCCTATAGCATTACAGTAAGGCAGATTTTTCATTCTAAATTCTTCTTCAACGGATTTAGGGGAATGTTCAGATGACAGTTTAAAATGTGCAGACAAAGGTAAAGAAACAGGTTTAGAATCAGATAGATTAAATCTTTTTAAAACCTTTTCAATATAATGTTTTTGATTCAAAAACAGATTTCCAGAATGCCTGTCCCTAAATATATCCATACCAAGAATTTTTTTTGCATGTCCTAAATCTTTCATTTCAAATTCAGACTGCAGTTTATTCTTAAGCAAGTTAATATCATGCATGTTTGGATCAGCAATTAGCATGTCATCAACATACAGTAACAGATACATAAAATCAGAGTCACCACACTTAAAATAAAAATAGGAATCATATTGACTCTTTTGAAAGTTAAGACTTTAAATATAAGAATCAAATCTCTTATACCATTGTCTTGGAGCTTGTTTCAAGCCATATAGAGATTTTTTCAGCAAACATACCAAATCAGTTTTACCAAATTTTTCAAAGCCTTTTGGTTGATGCATATAAATAATTTCATCCAAAGAACCATACAAAAAAGCAGTTTTAACATCCATTTGTTTCAGTTCCAAATCAAATTGAGCACTAAAGCAAATAAAATTCTAATAGAGGTATATTTATCAACTGGTGAAAAAACTTCATTATAATCTATACCTTATTTTTGAGAAAAACCTTTAGCTACAAGTCTAGCCTTATATCTAGGTTTTACAGCTTTTGAGTCACTCTCTTTTATTTTAAAAATCCATTTACAGTCTATAATCCTAGTATTAACAGGCTTGTTAACTAAAATTCAAGTACCATTTTTTATAAGAGAATCCATCTCTTCTTGCATGGCTGCAAGCCACAATTTAGAATCGGGTGAAGACATTACTTCTTCAAATGATTCAGGTTCATAAAGGGTTCAGAATATGTAAAAGCAAACACAAAATCAGAATCATCAAATCTGGTAGGAGGTCTAATCTGCCTCCTAGTTCTATCCCTAACTAACTGATAATTTTCAAGATTTAAATCAGTTTCAGTTTCAGAAATACTTTCAGGAATAGGAACAGTATTTGGTGAAAGATGATCAGAAGTGCTATTTGGAGAATGTGGGGGATTGCTCCACCTGAAACTGAGTATTGGGCAGACCATTTTCATCACTCAAATGATCTATACTCAGCTCAGAGGTAAGAAAATCTTTTTTACTAATAGAATCTGATAAAATTTCATCTTTACAAGGGAAATTTTTTTCATTAAATACAACAGATCTACTTAAAATAACAGTGTAACCTCCCTGTTCTTTTACTCACAACCTGTAACCTTTGACTCCCTCTCCATACCCCAGAAAAACACATTTCAGAGACCTGGAATCAAGTTTAGTTTCAGTTTAGTGTGAGTATGCAGCACACCCAAAAATTTTCAGTTTTGAAAAATCTGCAAGAGAATTGTTCCAAATCTGATCAGGAATTTTAAAATCAATAGCACTGCAGGGAGAAAGATTAATCAAATATGAGGCTGTTTTAACTGCTTCACCCAAAAAATTTTTTGGCAAATTTGAATCAAGTAAAAGACACCTAGTTCTTTCTAAAAGAGTCATATTCATTCTTTCAGCAACCCCATTTTATTGTGGACTATATGCAACAGTCCTGTGCACAAGAATACCTAGACTGATACAGAAATAATCAAAATCTTGATTACAAAACTCAAGTCCATTATCAGTTCTAATAATTTTAACATTTCTATCTTTCAAATTTTGAACTAAGGTAATCCAGTTTTTAAACATTCACACAGTAGCATCCTTAGTTTTTAACAAACGAACCCAAGTCTTCCTAGAATAGTCATCAACTACAAGTAGGAAGTATCTAAAACCTGAAACAAAATTAAATGGGGCAGGACCTCACAAGTCAGCATGTAAGTATTCAAGGATATCACTTGATTTATGAATCCCTTTTCAAAAAGAGTTTCTTTTCTGTTTTCCCAAGATACATTTTTCACAGAAATCAAGTTTTTGTAAGAGATCTTTACCAAAGACACCCTTCTTTTCAAGCAATTTTAAACATTTTTCTCCTAAGTGACCAAGTCTTTTATGCCATAAAACAGTTTTATCAATTTCAGAAACATCATTAAAAGACTTAGTACATATAGTATAAGAATTTAACACATAAATTCCATTTATTTTGGGAGGGCAGGAAAGTAAAAGATTACTTTTAAAAATAGACAGATAACGTTTATGTAATATAATCTCATAGGATTCAGAATCAAGCACACCAAGTGAAATCAGGTTTCTTTTCAAGTCAGGTACATATCTAGTTTGATTCAAGACCAGAGTTCTATTATTTTCAAGTTACAACAGAATGTTACCTGTTCCTTTTACATCACAAATCACATTGTTTCCAAGTTTTACAGAACCATTATAATCACTACTGAAATCAGAAAATAAATTTCTTTCAGGATACATATGAAAAGTGCAACCAGAATCAAGTATCAATTCATGCTTATTATCAGATTCAGTAGTAACATATACCACACCATTATTATCTTGTGTTGCAGCTTCAGTTTGGTTACTGGTTCCAACTTCATTTTTCCTTTTGAAACAATTTTTAATGTGATGTTCAGGTTGGCCACAATAAAAATAAAGTCTGGGTCTATTAATATATATTATCTAAACCCCCAGAGTTATCTTGCCCCCTGGAATTATTTTGGTTCCTAAAGTTGTCTTGACCTCTAGGATTTTCATAACCTCTAAAGTTGGTTTGATTCCTAGGATTATTCTGACCTCTATCCGTGCTGTCATTAGACCTATTGAAATTGACTCTGTTTTGAAAATTTCCTTTTGCAGGCTTGTTGTTCACACTGTTCCAGTTTCTATTGTAACTAGAAGCATTCCAATTTTTATTGAAATTACTCACAGGCTTGTTGTTTCTAAAAGAATTCCTTTTCTTTGAAGTTCCTATAACATTATAAGCTTCTTTAGGATTATTCTTGAATTCAAGTTCCTTATTTTTAAGTGAAGTGTGAACTATTTTCGTAGTCAATTTCTGCCCACCATATTCAAGAGCATTTCTAAGGTCCTTAAACTTATCACCCATATCATTCAGTAAACAGACAACCTTTTGTCCATCAATTAATTTCTCATCACAATTCAGAAGACTTGTGTGATCTTAGTGAACTTATTCATATTATCATCCACATCTTTAGATGGATTAAACTTGAAAGAAAAATATTGTTTCCACAAAAAATATTTATCAGGTAGAGAGACAGTATCATAGACTTCTTCTAACTTATCCCAAAGTACCATAACTGTTTTAGATTTTCCTATTTGTCTAATCACATTATCAGACAGATGAAGAAATATAGTACTTCATGCAGTTTCATCCATTTCAATTTGTCTATCCTGAGGTAAATTTACAGGCCAAGATTGATCAATGGCTTTAGCACACTTATTTGAAGTAATACAGCCTTCATTTTCTGGCTTCAGATATTAAAATCTCCTTTGCCATTTCATTCTTCAACATCTACTTTTATAATAGCCATTGAAGTAATGACTAAAGAATTTGAAGAAAAATTTATCAAGAATTGAGGCTTTATTAGTGTTGGCAACGGGGCGGGGTGGATCCCGATCCGCCCCGCCCCAAATTTTTTTGATCCGATCCGGATCCGGATCGGCCCGCGATCCGTCAAATTTTAGGTCGGGTCGGGGCGGATCGGTCCACTGAATTATTTTTTTATTTTTTAAATTTTTTAAATTTTTTAAATATATTTTAAATTAAATCTTTTAAAAAAAATTAGAAAAATTATTTTTTTTATTAAATTTTATTTATTTTATTGAAACGAAACGTATAGAGGCCGATTCGCCGATTCAACGAATCGAGTTTTTTTTCCATCACTTATTGGAATTCTTTCTTCAAATGAAGAACATGAAAAATGTGTTTTCTTTAAAATGCAAAGATTGCAAGTTATTCCCAAAAATTAAAGTTTGCTACAAAATTTACATATTATATTTTATACATGATAAAAAAATTATATTACAAAAAATGTCGAATCGCAGATTGGGGCGGATCACATAAATTTCGATCCGTCGATCCACGAATCGGGATTTTTTCGAATCGGATCGGATCGGGTCAACGGATCGACGGGACGGATCGGATTTTTTGTCATCTCTAGGCTTTATTTCTTCAAACAATAATCAGGCAGACAGAGAATAATGCATGATATAATCACAGAGGTTCCAACTAATTAGAAATATTCCACAAAGATAAAAAATAGGAATACCAATGGATCGGGTTCGGGGCGGGGCCGACCCGCCTCGAACCCGAAATGGCTTAATCCCGCCCCGCGAATAGTCGCGGGGCGGGGCGACATCCCGCCCTGCCATTGACCCGAAATTAAATTAAATTAATTTTTTAAAAAAATTGGTAATAAAATTTTAAGTGAAAAACTTAGGAGTCAAACTAGTTTGAACTTTAAAGATAATATGTATATATTTGAAGGGGAAAAAATTAATAAACAACATAATGGTATAGTGATTGTGTATTCTCATACCCTTAAATCCCACCAAGGTTCAATTCTTTTAGACATCATTAAATTTATTTTTAGTTTCTCATTCCCAAAAAAAAAAAAAAAATCTCGGGTCACGGGGCGGGGCGGGTCTGCCCCGCGGACCCGACGGAGCGGGTCATTTCGGATCCTTCGAATTTTTTTGCCATCCCTAATAAAAATTAAGACACACAGTCTCAGAAATCAGTTACTAAGCAGTAAGGCAATCAAGGTGATCACAGTTCAAGATCAATAATCAAACTAATCAAGAAACCACAAAGAGCTTATATACTGAAAAAGTTGTTCTTCCAGTATATCCCTCAACCTACTATGGGTCAGCTCAAGCTCCCTCAGATTCCCGGATTCTCAAGAAATCCTGGATAAAGGTAAGGTTTGGGGTCCAAGAGTAGGCTTCAACGAAGAGATTTTGGAGAAAATAAGGTATTGAAAATAAATTGCAGTATATAATGCAGAAATTAAAGATACCACATGTTGCATGATTTTATACTACTGCACCTCCACTAAGATATAAATCCACACAGATTCAAAAGCCACAAAGTTCCAGTACCACAAAGCCTTTCAATAATCTACGATGTTCAGCCGCCAAGAAATATGAGATCTATTCAGAATATTCAGTATATTTATAAACAATATACTGAGTTCTTAGATCCAAAAAATGTAAGACTTAGAATAAAAAGATCCAGAAACAAAATATTCTGAGAAAAAACCTTATTTAAAAATAGGTTTAAAAATATTTCCACAAAGCAGAAGAATACCCCGAAGAATATAATGAAAAAATTTTCACGATTTGAAAACTTCAAGAAATTCCAGAAGAACAAAAATGTTTTTAACAAAGTTTTCATAAAAATTTAAGAAATCACAGTTTTCTCAAAGATTACCACAAAGAACTGAAAACCCTAAAACGTTTTACAAAATACCACAAAGCACTTCCAGTAAAATCACAGATCCACTCAAAAGAACTCTGGATCTAACAAGATCTGAGTAAAAAACAGCGTATTTACACGAACCCTAAGGCTCTGATACCACTGTTATGGATTCAAGGCTCGGAATCAACCACAAAGTTAAACACAATACGATTTAAACATAAAAACTTCAGAAAACTTTATTACTCAAAGGGAAATCGTA
This sequence comes from Ligustrum vulgare, assembly GCA_963555705.1. Taxonomy (NCBI): domain Eukaryota; kingdom Viridiplantae; phylum Streptophyta; class Magnoliopsida; order Lamiales; family Oleaceae; genus Ligustrum; species Ligustrum vulgare. Next base: position 3,857,020 of record OY743180.1, read on the forward strand.
AAGTGTATAAGAAATTTGAAGATTCAAAACACTGATCTAAAAACTCAGATTAAACTCAAAAGAACTCGCATAAAACCACAAAGAAATTACAGAATCAACACTATAATCAACCACAAAGCGTATATCTCTGATTATGCACAAAGAATCAGAGTTATAACCACACAGAAATTGCAAGAGAGATGAGTTTTCTCTCTTTCAGTACGAAGACCAAGAGAAAGAGAATACATAGAGATCAGATGAGAGAGTTCTGGAAGAATAAGCAAATGAGGCGTCAACAGTAAGCCTTATTAGATAGGTGGAAGGCCAAAATGAGTTTAAGTGATCCAACGGTAGTAGATAGTCGGTGATGAAGATGGGCCATATAATCGGGTTAAAGAATTGGGCTCAATACTTCAGTCCAGCTTGGTTTGAAATCTGGGCTTTAGCATTTTATGCCATAAATGGGCTGATCAGTATATTTTTGAATTCAGCATCTTAGGCTCAAAATTGGACTTGCTGCTTTGATGACTGATTCAATTGTCCTCTTACAATATATATATATATATATATATATATATATATATATATATATATATATATATATATATATATATATATATATATATATGATCGGTATTGTTTTCCTATTCCCTAACGATTAGGATTCCATGTCCCGACCTCTACGGACCTCGTCCCTGCATTTGCTCGGGCTCCCCCGTCTTTATATGGTCGGGCCTATACCGACCTTATTTGGACTCAACAATGACAGGCTTGGATTTAGTATTACGCTTGGTTCCGAATTGGTCGGGTGAACCCGATCTGCTTGTTCAGTATTGGAGCTTAAGGGAGAGGTCGGCGCTTCCCGGCCTTTGAGCCATGCAAGCCGGCCTCGCAATCTCTTTCGATAATGGGCCTCGTTAATGGGCCATATTCTTGAGCCTCAAAGAAATACATAATCCGTAAGGAAACTCTTTGCAAAAAGGAAACTGAATCCTTGTGAGTTTAGAATTCTTCTTAAAAGGTAAGTTTATAACAAAATGAATCCTTCCTTAAATAAAGGAAGTTATGGGCCTTTTCAGTCCTATAAATATAGCTCCTTTTATTGCATATATTCATTCACAATTCTTTACATATATTCCAGTTATATATTCTCTCTCTACCCCCGAAAACTAATTCTCACACCGGATGGGCGACGAGGAGATTTCTCCTCGCCTTTTTTACAGGTCATCCAAGGCGAATTCATCATCTTTTCCAGAAATCAAGTATCATCAGATTCTGCCACGTCAAGGTTAGGATTTTTGACAGCATCAATTGGCGTTGTCTATGGGAAAAGATACAATCAACCATGGTTAATAGACGCCAAGTTCGCCCCTCCACATCCACTGGTCAGCCCCTTCCGGCCAATACTCCGGCTGAAGAAGAAAATTCTCCGCCTCTTGAAGATGTTGGGGAAGGACAGGACCCAGAAATCACGCCAGACAACGAACCTGTTAATCGAGAAGATTTCAATGAACTTCAGCAGCAGCTCCGTGAACTTCGTCAAGCCCTTCAACAGCAGAACAATCATCAAGCAGCGCCTGACCCTAGCACTCCAAGCACAATTCCCAGGGAAGATCCCTGACCACCTAATCCTGTGGCTGATAACTCCCCGGGAATTAGGGGTGCCCATCCCATGACGGAAGGATCTGCCAACTTAACACAACAAGAGCTCTCGAGAATCATTCAGGAGGGAATTGCCAATGGGATACAGCAGAACACACAGGTTCGGACGTCATTCATAAGAAGAACCCCCTTTACTCCCGAAATTATATCATTCCCTTACCGGAAAGATTTAAATATCCCTGAATAAAAGAATACTATGGAACGACAGATCCTAACAACCATTTGAATACCTATACTGATGTCATGGACATGTAGAATTCTCCCGATCAGATTCTGTGCAAGCCCTTCCCTCAAACCTTGACGAATTCAGCTCGAGACTGGTTTTCTACAATACCTCCAGGGTCCATCTCATCGTTTGCTGATTTTACAGAGAAGTTCACTGCTTTCTTTTCAAGCAGCAAAAGAATCAAGAAAATCGCCGCATCCCTCATCCAGTTAAGGCAAGCGCAAAATGAAACACTACGAGAGTTCATGACTCGCTTTAACGCTGAGAGACTTCAGATTCCAGAGCTTCACATCTCATCAGCAATCTCGGCCTTGACCTTGGCTATTCGAGGTCCGGAGTTCAGAATTTCCTTGTCCAAGATTCTGCCCTCAAATGTAACAGAGCTTCTCAAAAGAGTCGAGAAATACATAAATATGGAGGAAACACTTTTGTTAGTTCGGACACAGGATCAAGTGCAGGGGACGGTAGCACAGTCTTCACAATCAATAAAACAGGGAAATAAGAGGTCAAGACAGGAGGATGAGAAAAATTCTTTCCGAACTCACTCAAAAGGGAATGGTCATGGGCATCAGAGTTTAACTCCGCTAAATGCCCCCCAATCTCACATTCTCATGGAAATCAAAGGACGGGAAGATTTGCGTTGGCCCAAGCCTATCAAGGGGAAAATCGACGAAAAGAATCGATATAAGTATTGTGACTTTCAAAAAAGCCCGGGTCATACCACAGATGAGTGCAGAACATTAAAGCATGAGATAGAAATCCTCATAAAAAGGGGCTTCCTGGGGCACTACATAAAGAAAGACGATAAAGAGCATGGAAAAGGGGAAGAGAATAACAGATCCGCTGGCACCATAAATTTTATCGTCGGAGGAATACCATCTGGAGGTGATTCGAATAACGCGCGTAAAAATCATGCCCGGGCACTAGGTGATCGGGAAGAAAAGTCGGGAAGTCATGACCATGAAGTTGCGAACAACATCAGCTTCAGAAACGCCGACATGGAAGGAATTTCGTATCCCCATGACGATGTTGTTGTCATCAGTGCAACAATCACCAATTTTGATGTCAAGAGAGTACTAGTCGACAATGGAAGTGCAGCCAATGTTCTTTCCTTAGAAGCCTTCAACCAGATGCAGCTCCCCAAAGATCGGCTTCGACAAGTCATTACTCCCCTAACTGGGTTTGGTGGAGGAACCGTAAGACCTGAAGGCCTAATTTACCTTCCTACTTCACTGGGACCAAAGGAAAAATGGGTAACAAAGATGACTCCATTCCAGGTCATCAAGACCCCCATGGCCTATAATGCTATCTTAGGAAGACCATTCCTGAACAGCTTAAGAGATATAGTATCGATATATCACCTGACAATCAAATTCCCAACTTCCGCAGGAGTCGCTATATCAGCTGTATTGGAAAGGATAAGACATCTGATTTCAATAGACCTTCCTACGGAAGAAAGAATGTCGCCAGTAGAAGAGTTGGAAGAAGTTCAAATCTCAGAAGGGAAGAGCTTCACAATTAGGAAAGAGCTCTCCAAACAAATGAAGGAGGAGTTGTCACAGTGTCTAAAGAAGAATATCGATGTATTTGCGTGGAGTGCAGAAGACATGCCAGGGATTGATCCCTCGTCGAACACAGGCTTAACGTCATGCCTGACAAGAAGCCCGTAAAACAGCGAAGGAGACAGTTTGCCACAGAGAGAAGGCAGATAATAAAAAAGGAAGTAGATAAACTCTTGAAAGCAGGATTCATCAAGGAGGTGAAGTATCTAGAATAGCTAGCCAATGTGGTCTTGGTGAAGAAGCCGAACAGCAAGTGGCGAGTTTGTATAGATTTTACAGACTTGAATAAAGCATGTCTAAAAGACAGTTATCCTCTTCCCAGGATCGACAGATTGGTGGATTCCACATCAGGCTCCCAACTTTACAGCTTCCTAGACGCCTTCTTGGGATGTCATCAGATTTGTATGGCACAAGAAGATCAGGAAAAAACTTCCTTCATAGCAGATGAAGGAATATACTGCTACAAGGTCATGCCACTTGGATTGAAGAATGCTAGAGCTACTTATCAAAGGTTGGTAAACATGGTCTTCTCCAGGCACATCGGAGTTAACATTGAAGTTTACGTCGATGACATGGTCGTAAAAAGCTCAAGAAAGAAAGATCACATTGCTGACCTTCAGGACATATTCAGTACACTTAGAAAGCATCAAATGAAACTGAATCCCATAAAGTGCGCCTTTGGAGTAGGCTCGGGAAAGTTCTTGGGATTCATGATCACTCGAGAGATATCGAAGTTAATCCAGATAAAATTTCGGCCCTTGCATCAATGGAGCCTCCTCGAAGTATCAGGGAAGTGCAGAAGCTGACAGGGAGAGTAGCAGCATTGGGCAGATTTATGTCAAGGGCAGCTGACAAATGTTTTCCCTTCTTCAACATTCTTCGAGGAAACAAAGACTTCAGATAGGACGACGAATGCGAGGACTCCTTCAGGAAGTTGAAAGAATATTTGGGGACTCCTGATAGGGTGCATAATTGTTGTTTTATTAGTGATTCTTCTTCTTAATTCAATGACTTTAAATGCTTAAATTTTGAATATTAATCATATTTTATGTTTTGTGAATTAGGTGGGGAATTGAGATTAATTTGACTCAAATATCACAAATTAGGAAGAAGAAATTTGGAATTTAAAAGAACGCAATCAGAGGAGCACTTGACATAAGGCGTGGGCACACCTTATTGTTGTGGAAGTGAGCTGTCTCAAATTATTAAGGGGCTTTACACAGTTTTGGTGGATGAAATTTGAAGGCCCAACAACACAATTTAATTGGAGGAGACTTGGGCAAAAAAGTGGAACAACTTTAACCTAAGAGTAGATTAAAGGAATATGTTAAATTGGAAGAAAAAAAAGTTGACATATATATTTAAGGAAAGAAGGCACCACAAAAGAAAAGAAATATAATAGGAAAAGAAAAGTAAGGAAAGAGAAGGGAATATTGAAGGAAAAGAAAAGTAAGGAAAGATCCAATTTGCTGGGAGACTTCTTGACGTTGGAAAGGAGGAAAAGAGAAAGAAGAAAGAAAAGAAAGAAGAAAAAGAAAGGAGAGGAAAGAGGAGGCTGCAATACGTTTCGTCAATTTCTAGAGTTTGATATCAATTTTTATTATTTTTTCTTTTAGTTTTTATTTTCCAAATGTTTATGGATAGCTAAATTTATTTTTCCAGTTCAAGGTTATTCGAAGTTTTGATTCACCAAGAATTGTGAGATATAATTAAATTTAATTGTTCCTTTGATTGTTTTCTATTTATATATCTTTTGATTTGCATCAAAGTTGTTGTTTTGATTTATTAATACAAAGTGCACGTTGTTTTAATTGTCAAAACGATACTTAGCCAATTAGGAATCTAAATCCGTAATTGTTTAGGTTTTCTAATACAAGTGGCAAATAACATAGTTAATTATAGACTGATTTTTTATTCATGTTATGAAGATATATAACCTAGCTTAAATAAATCACGCGTGTGAATTTGTTGGTTAGAATTGGTCGTCTCTCTAGAAATTAATGCTATTGGTAAATTAAATCATATGATCGTATCTATGATTGTTTATTGATTAGGGAAATAATCAACGAGCGTCTCTTAATTATCGATAAAGTAAGGAGATATAGGTTGTTAGATCGTATCAATGACAATAACCAATTTAGGGAATGAGTAAAGGATTTTATTTTTACATCTATGATCAATTCCGTGAATCATTACTGAGATTGTACATTGGGCTGGATATTTGTTTAATTTGATATTTCCAAAAATTTTAATTTCGCACTTATTATTCACAAATTGATTTCACATTCAGAGACTCAAAACCCCCTTATTTTCAATTCATTGCTTTTAATTTTTTCGAAGAATTAAATCTAACAACTCCCTGTGGATTCGACATTGCTCACCACTATTGTAATTTATTTTTACAAGAGCAAGAAAACATTATTATTTGTTGGATTCGACACCCATCAAATTTTTGGCACCGTTGCTGGGGACTGGTGTTAAATAGATTTAATTTCTTTTTAGTTTTTATTTATTTATTTTATTTTTTAATTTTTAATTTTTAATTTCTTATTTCTTTTAAGCTCAATTGATTCATCATTCAGTGATTTTGAGACAGACAGAAGCAATGGCCAATGAGGAACGAACCTTAAGGGAACTGGCTGCACCAAATGAAAATCAACAGCCACTTTGCATTCAGTATCTAATCCTAGATGTGGGATTTGAATTGAAATCTGGATTGATCCATTTGCTACCCAAATTCTATGGGCTCGAGAATGAAGATCCCCACAAACATCTGAAGGAATTCCACATGGTGTGTTCAAGTATGAAACCACAAGGAGTAATTGAAGAACAAATCAAGCTGCGGGCTTTTCCATTCTCACTAGCTGAAAAAGCAAAAGATTGGCTATTCTATCTACCACCAGGTTCTGTAGCTACGTGGACAAGGATGGTTATATTATTTCTTGATAATTTTTTCCCAGCTTCAAGAGCTGCAAATATCATGAGAGAAATTTGTGGAATCAAACAGAGTGATACTGAAACACTTTATGAATATTGGGGAAGATTTAAGAAGCTATGTGCAAGTTGTCCTCAGCACGAGATTTCAGAAAAATTACTCATTCAATACTTCTATGAGGGGTTGTTACCAATGGAGAGGAAAATGATGGATGCAGCTAGCGGAGGAGCTATAGTGAATAAAACCCCAACTGCCACTAGGGATCTGATCTCTATCATGGCTGCTAACACACAGCAGTTTGAATTCAGACAAGAAACTCTTGTAAAAAGGGTGAATGAGGTAAATGTATCTTCTCTTGGAAATCAAATAGAAAATCTAACCTCTCTTGTTCAACAAATGGCTGCAGGAAATATGCAACAGGTTAAAGCTTGTGGAATTTGTGCTGCTACTCCTCATCCAACTGATAAGTAACCCAGGATGGAGGGATCATCCCAACTTTAGTTATCAAACCATGCCACAATTCCAACAATTCCAGCCTAGACAACCTACTCCTCAACCACAACAACCCTCTTCAAGTTCAAGTATGTCTCTAGAAGAAATTGTTAAATCACTTGCAATTAATACACAACAATTTCAACAGGAAACGAGGACGGGCATTAAGAACTTGGAGAATCAAGTGAGTCAATTGGCATCAGCTGTGAGTAGATTGGAATCCCAAGGTAAATTGACTTCCCAAACTATTGTCAACCCAAAACAAAATGTTAGTGCAATTACCTTGAGAAGTGGGAAGGAATTGAAAGAATCTAGCAAGATGAAGCAAGGCAATTCAGGGGAAGAATATGAAAAGGAAGTTATCCCACAACATCAATCTGATAAGTCTGAAAGCCTTAATAGAGAACCATCGAAAGTTTATGTGACAACCCCTCTGTTCCGTACAAGATTGATTAGATCCAAGAAGGAGGAAGACGAGAAGGAAATCCTTGAAACTTTTCGCAAAATTGAGGTAAATATTCCCTTACTTGATGCAATTAAACAAGTACCTCGTTATGCTAAGTTTCTCAAGGAGTTGTGCACCAACAAGAGGAAGTTGAAAGGCAATGAAAAAGTAAGTATGGGAGAAAATGTTTCGGCTGTCCTCCAAAAAAAACTGTCTCCAAAATGTAAGGACCCAGGTATGTTCACTATCCCTTGCAAAATAGGTAAAGTAAGGATTGAGAAAGAAATGTTAGATCTAGGAGCTTCAATAAATATTATGCCCCTGTCGGTTTATTCATCTTTGAATATTGGCCCATTAAAAGAAAAGGGTGTGATTTTGCAACTTGCTGATAGGTCTAATGTTTATCCCGAAGGAGTTTAGAAGATATTTTAGTACAAGTAAATGATTTGGTTTTTCCTGATGATTTTTATGTACTTAATATGGATGAGGACTCTAATTTTAATTCTACACCAATTCTTCTAGGAATGCCATTTTTGAAAACATCTAGAACAAAAATTGATGTGCATGATGGTACACTCACAATGGAGTTTGATGGTACAATTATTAAGTTCAATATTTATGATACCATAAATTGTCCTAATGATGCTAATTCTTTCAATTTTATTGATGTTGTTGATTGTTTAGAACAAAAAGTTTTCAAAGGTAGTGAAAAAGGTGGCTTGAGAATTTCCAATGGTAAACATCACAAGGCGGATGATCATGGATATAAACCTTTCTATGAAGGTCTCCAAATAGAGAATGTGACGAAATTGAGCGTTGGGAATCCAATTGATCATGGTTGAAGAAAGAAAAATGAGTCTAGCCAAGACGTAAAAGAAAGACGCTTCCAGGAGGCAACTCGAGTTTTTCTTTAGTTTGAGCAATAAATTTTATTTTTATTTTTATTTTTGTTTTTATTTTTGTTTTCACTTATTTACTATTATTTGTTTCATGATATCCATATATATTTTTTTTAAGTGAAATTGGCCTTATTTTGATTTTTGGGCAGATATGAATCTTCATTAGGACATGGGCACGCTCTATGAAGAATACAATGGATTGAAAGAATATTGGAATAAGGCGTGCCCACGCCTTACCTAAAGTGCATCTCGGATTACAAAAAAATAAAAATAAAAAAAAATAAAAAAATTTCGAAAATCAGACACAAACCCTTACGACTCTCTCTCCTTCCCAATCTCAACCGCCGCGACCAGCACCGCCTCCCTCTTCCCATCATCCTCCTCGCTGTAAACCGCTACACCTGGTTTGTGGGAATGTGACAACACTTGTGCGAGTTGTGGGAACACTGTGATTTTGCTGTGGGATTTGTATGGGCCGATACCATGATTTGGGACCTGTAGAGAAAGAGTTTTGTCATGGATCTCAAGTAAATGAACTAACAAGGAATGCCATTAAGGAAGTTTGTTTTTTCGCCCGCCTTCACATCGACATCTCCCGTTCAACCTGCAAGGGAGTCCTCTATTCCTATTCTCTTCTAGTTTTCATAATTTATAATTTTATTACATTGAGGACAATGTATGGATTAAGTGTGGGGGAGGGTTTTGATGTGTGCATTTGCTTAGTTTTTGAATTTCATTCATTTTAGTGCACCTCAATTTCTATTATAATCCATGTTTGCTCTATTTTTCAAAGAATTTTTTGAAAATTCTCTTCTTAATTTTGGATTTTGGCAATGTTTATCCCTTATGATCTGAATTACTATGAATTATCTAGATGAATTGAGGCACAATGGGGAATTGCAAGAGTAGTTAAGTTTTTGTTTATTGCACTAGATTGATTGCTCTTAATGGTGGATTGAATGAATGGTGTGTGGGATTTGATGCACATTAACCCTATTTTGTGAGCTTTTGAGCCTCTTGAGCATTAATAAATATACACTACGCTATGCTCTATTCCTTTGATTGTGTGATTGTCATGTGTAGTTGATCTCTTCTAGAACTTGCTTTGTTATGCATGTTGAGATGCCTCTTGGTAATTGAATGCACTGAATAAGTATGGGCACTTAGGTGAAGCCAAATTTAGCTTTCTTAAAATGCCTACCTTGAAATATGCCACTAGAAAGCCACTTTTGATCCATAGCCTTTTTGTTGAAAATCAACCACAATACAAGCCATGAGCACTCCTATTCCTTGCTAATATTCCATTCTCTTGAACCTTGCATTGAAGGAATATATGAGCCTATTCACTTGTGCTTCAAATTATTTTGGTTGAGAATAAAAAACATTGAAAATCAAAGACTTGTGATGTGAAAGAAATGTTTGGGGGAATAAAGTAGTCAATTTGCAATATATACCTAATTGAGTCAAACCCAAGTTGATGTATTGTAACACCACTCCGATTGACCTAACTCCACTCTTTTTAGTATTAATTTGATTTTGAGACCAGGACCAAGCAATGACCTATATCTCATAAATGGATGGGAGCAACACATATAAACCGTAATTCGTGAGAATTTGAGCATATGAGCTATTTTTATCTTTATATTAAGCTCTTATTCTTTAATGTGTGTCCTGCATGGTTTGTTTATTCTTGGATGTGCTTTCTTGTGCATGCCGTTGTAGTTTCTTGACTCAAGTGCAAAAATATAGTAAAGACATTAGGTGAAACTCAATTTGGCCTTCTTAAAGAGTCTACCATGATACATGTACCAATAGAAGCCTCTTTGAGCTTTAGCCTGTCTTTGGAATTTTGTTGCCACGTTACAAGCCATGGATTCCCGTTCTTTCATGTTACATTTATCTTGAACCAACAAGAGAGGAATTTCACAAGTTTATATTGATTGAGAAGTATGAGACAATCTTAGCTTCAGAAAAATGAGAGCTTTCATTTGGTGCTATTCAATGTTTAAGTGATAATAGGGTCAAAAAGAAATCAAGTTGAAAAAAAAAAAATCATGTGAAGAGAATAAACCCCACGTGCATAATAAGAGTTAAGGGCTGAATCGACTGGATGCTAGGAAATTATGGAAAAGTCATATTGAAAGGTGGAGGAAGATATATCGTTTTGAATTGAATAAGCTTGTGAACTCTCCTCTCAACTTAGCCTAAATATTTTCCTTTTATCCTACTTAACCCGAAGCCCTGTTACAACCAAATAAAGACCTTTACTTTGCACTTGTGTTATTGTTAGTTTTGGTCCTGACATCTGAGCAGTCTGTGGCAATGAATTCTCCATGCAGTGAGTCGAGTAAAAATTCTCACCCTTAAACACTTTGTGCGAAGAGAGAAATACCTTGTGAGGGTGTTTACTCCCATTACATGTGTTTATGAGTAGTTTGAATTGCTTGGTCTATATTTCATGCCTTCAAGTTGATTGAAATTAACACCCATGTTGTAATTCATTGATAGTTGTTGAGAGGATACTCACGAGAGGTGAAAGGATATAAACTACACTGGGGTATGGAGTGATATGATTGAGATAAATGAATTTTAAGTGAGTTCTTACGAAGAAGTTCATATAATTCCTTCAATGAAGATCGCCAAAAATGTATCTTTTTTATCCCACCTTACCCAAGCCCCATTACAACCGGTGTTAAGACCCATACTTTGTGTTCAAAACCATTGGTGGCTCCAATGTGATATATTAGCAAGCCTATGGTAAGAGTTTTCTATGCTTTGACCTGAGAGTGCATATAGACTTTACACCCTAAACACTATGAGCTTATTGTGTGAATCTAATGTGAGGTGTTAAATCCCACCACCTGTGGATTTTGAAATTTTTTGTTGAAATGACTAGCATAGTGTTGAATTGTAGAGATAGAAGAATGGATGATGATGAGAGTACATTCCATTAACTTGATGCTAGATTATGCTTGAGGACAAGTATTTTCTAAGTGTGGGGGGATTTGATAGGGTGCATAATTGTTTTTTTATTAGTGATTCTTCTTCTTAATTCAATGACTTTAAATGCTTAAATTTTGAATATTAATCATATTTTATGTTTTGTGAATTAGGTGGGGAATTAAGATCAATTTGACTCAAATATCACAAATTAGGAAGAAGAAATTTGAAATTTAAAAGAACACAATCAGAGGAGCACTTGACATAAGGCGTTGGCACGCCTTATTCTTGTGGAAGTGAGCTGTCTCAAATTATTAAGGGGCTTTACACAGTTTTGGTGGATGAAATTTGAAGGCCCAACAACACAATTTAATTGGAGGAGACTTGGGCCAAAAAGTGGAACAACTTTGACCTAAGAGTGGATTAAAGGAATATGTTAAATTGGAAGAAAGAAAAGTTGACATATATATTTAAGGAAAGAAGACACTACAAAAGAAAAGAAATATAATTGGAAAAGAAAAGTAAGGAAAGAGAAGGGAATATTGAATGAAAAGAAAAGTAAGGAAAGATCCAATTTGCTGGGAGACTTCTTAACGTTGGAAAGGAGGAAAAGAGAAAGAAGAAAGAAAAGAAAGAAGAAAAAGAAAGGAGATGAAAGAGGAGGCTGCAACACGTTTCGTCAATTTCTAGAGTTTGATATCAATTTTTATTATTTTTTCTTTTAGTTTTTATTTTCCAAATATTTATGGATAGCTAAATTTATTTTTCCAGTTCAAGGTTATTCGAAGTTTTGATTCACCAAGAATTGTGAGATATAATTAAATTTAATTGTTCCTTTGATTGTTTTCTATTTATATATCTTTTGGTTTGCATCAAAGTTGTTGTTTTGATTTATTAATACAAAGTGCACGTTGTTTTAATTGTCAAAACGATACTTAGCCAATTAGGAATCTAAATCCGTAATTGTTTAGGTTTTCTAATACAGATGGCAAATAACATAGTTAATTATAGACTGATTTTTGACTCATGTTATGAAGATATATAACCTAACTTAAATAAATCACGTTTGTGAATTTGTTGGTTAGAATTAGTCGTCTCTCTAGAAATTAATGATATTGGTAAATTAAATCCTACGATCGTATCTAGGGTTGTTTATTGATTAGGGAAATAATCAACGAGCGTCTCTTGATCATCGATAAAGTAAGGAGAGATAGATTGTTAGATCGTATCAATGACCATAACCAATTTAGGGAATGAGTAAAGGATTTTATTTTTGCATCTATGATCAATTCCGTGAATCATTACTGAGATTATACATTGGGCTGGATATTTATTTAATTTGATATTTCCAAAAATTTTAATTTCGCACTTATTATTCACAAATTGATTTCACATTCAAAGACTCAAAAATTTTAATTTCGCACTTATTATTCACAAATTGATTTGTAAATAAACGAGTGCGAAATTAAATTTTTTAGAAATATCAAATTAAACAAATATCCAACCCAAGGTATAATCTCAGTATTGATTCACAGAATTGATCATGGATGCAAAAATAAAATCCTTAACTCATTTTCTAAATTGGTTATGGTCATTGATACGATCTAATAACCTATCTCTCCTTACTTTATCGATAATCAAGAGACGTTCGTTGATTATTTCCCTAATCAATAAACAACCCTAGATACGATCGTAGGATTTAATTTACCAATAGCATTGATTTCTAGAGAGACGACCAATTCTAACCAACAAATTCACACATGTGATTTATTTAAATTAGATTATATGTCTTCATGACACGAGTCAAAAATCAATCTATAATTAACTATGTTATTTGTCACTTATATTGGAAAACCTAAACAATTACGGATTTAGATTCCTAATTGACTAAGTATCGTTTTGACAATTAAAACAACGTGCACTTTGAATTAATCAATCAAAATAACAACTTCAATTCACAAGCAAAAGACATATAAATAGAGAACAATTAAAGAAATAATTAAATTTAATTAGATCTCATAATTCTTGGTGAATCAAAACTTTGAATAACCTTGAACTGGAATAATAAATTTAACTATCCATGAACATTTGAAAAATAAAAACTAAAAGAAATAATAATAAAAATAAATAAAATCAAACTCTAGAATGATGAAAACGTGTGGCCGCCGTCTTTTTTCCAAGGTCAGGACCGTTTTTCTTCTCCCCTTCCAAATTGTGTAGTCGGCTGCCTTTTATTCTTTTCCCCTTCTCCTCCTTTTCCTATTGACTTGCAAAATCTAAATTAATCCCCAGCTGCCCTTTTCTTGGTCCAAATAAGTGGTTCAAATTGTGGCCCATAGTGTTGTCTCTTTCCTTAGTGCTGTCGAGAATTAGTCTAGGTTGGATAGCTGGGCTTTTAATTTTATCCACCAAGACTATGTAAAGCCCATTAATAATTTGAGACAGCTGACTTCCACAACAATAAGGCGTGCCCACGCCTTATGTCAAGTGCTCATCTGATTGTGTACTTTTAAGTTCCAAATTTCTTCTTCCTAATTTGTGACATTTGAGTCAAATTGATCTCAATTCCCTACCTAATTCACAAAACATAAAATATGATTAATATTCAAAGTTTAAGCATTTAAAGTCATTGAATTAAGAAGAAGAATCACTAATAAAACAACAATTATGCACCCTATGACCTATCCTCTTGATAAAAGTGATGAGATTAGACGAGCATATTTAATAGTAGGTATCACCCTCAACTTCGAGATTATAAAGTTAGGATGTATAAGGATAGAGGGCGTCATTTTCAATACAGTTGGTTTAGTCAATTTTCTTGGTTGGAGTATTCGCCTTCAACACATAAGGCTTATTATTTTCCATGTTTTGTTTTTGCTAATAATGGACAACAGACTTCTTCTTCGACATTAGTAAATACTGGATTTGATAATTGGAAGCGAGTTCAGGGAAAGGATTGTGCATTTCTTGGTCACATTGGTTCTTCATCTTCATCACCTCATAATAGGTGTATGACAAGTGCTAAAACTTTAATGAGAACAGCTCAACACATTGATAAGGTCATGCATAGGGTTAGCAATGAGGAAGTTATGAAAAATAGGTTGCGGCTAAAGACTACAATAATAACTATTAGTTATCTAGCATTGCAAGGGTGTTCTTTCAAAGGTCACGATGAATCTGAAGGTTCATCGAATCGTGGAAATGTGATTGAGATGATTAGATGTTTTGGAGAAATGAGTGAAGCAGTTAAAAATGTTGTATTGCGTAATGCTCCAAAAAATGCCCAATATACTTCTGGAGAGATCCAGAAAGAGCTTTTGGAAATTATGGCCAATAGAGTGCGTCGAATGATTCGCAAGGAGATTGGAGATGCTTAATTTTCACTTCTTGTAGATGAAGAACAAGATGAATCTCACACAGAGCAGATGGCCATTATTTAGAGGTTTGTGAACGCTTCAGGTATTCTGACAGAACGTTTCTTTGCTATCAGGGTTGTTAGTGAGACTTCTTCAGAGACACTAAAAAATCATATATCAGCTGTTCTTGGTCAGTACAATCTTCAAGTTCATAAATTGAAAAGACAGGGGTATGATGGAGCTAGCAATATGCATTCATATTATGGGAAAAGAATCTGTTGACCTTTTGGCTGCTATAAGGTATGTCTCCACGGAAAAAAATCTTCTTCGCGAATTAAGAGAACATGGTTGGGAGAAACTGCTTCAAGAAGTGAAAGATTTTTGCTCAAAACATGATATTACTATACCCGACATGGACAATAACGTTGGTCGTGGTCGTCGAAAAATTACAATTGAGCATCATTACCATTTTGACATTTTCAATGAAGCCATATATTTTCAGTTGACAGAGTTGGATACGAGATTTAATGAGACATCAGTTCGACTCTTTACTCTTAGTGTGGCTTTGGATCCTAAAGATTCATTTCAATCATTTAATGAAAATGACATTTATGAGCTTGCAGTGGAGTTTTATCCTGATGATTTTGATCACCAAGAGAGACATGCTTTGTTAAGTGAGTTGAAATTTTATAGTGATGATGTAGCTCGTGATCCTCAATTTGAAGTACCTACACTTGCAAAATTATGCGAGAAGTTGGTTGAAACGAGAAGATCAGAGGATTACAAGATGATAACTAGATTGATTCGCCTTGTGTTAACATTACCAGTTTCTACGGAGACTACCGAGAGAGCATTTTCAACAATGAAACAAGTGAAGACGAAAATTCGTAGAAAAATGGGTGATGAGTTTCTTGCTGATTGTATGATAATTTATGTTGAGAGAGACCTTGTGGATAAAATAGATATAGATTCAATTATTGAAGAATTCGCAGCTGTGAAAGATCGCCAAGCACAACTTTCTTTAACTAATTTTAGGTCTTTAATTTTTTTTAATTTTTTTTTTGGAAATGTAACGAATTCTTGTAAGCTTTTTTACTATTATAAATTATTTTGAAAACATTAGGCTGCGTTCTCTTTGGCGTTTTCCAGCCGTTTTCCGTTTTCCATTTCCGAAAACGCGGAAAACGCGTTCTCTTGAGTCGTTTTCGGAAAACGTTTTCAAAATTTGTAAAGGAAATGGAAAACGTGAAAATCACGTTTTCCGCGTTTTCCAAAATTTTTGCCTTGTAAGTGGAAAACGCGGAAAACGCGCATTTTCCGCGTTTTCCACTTAAAAAAAAAAATTAAAATAATCAAAAAAATTTGAAATTTGTCAAAATTTATCATTTTTAATTACATTATTGGTCCCTGATTTTCAAAACTTGTCATTTTAATCCTCAAATTTTGAAATTTCTTTCGAAAATATCCTAATTTATTTGCAACTTAGGTCCCTCAACTTCAGATTTTGTTGTACATTAGTTCACAAATTTTACTTTTCTTTTAATTTAGTCCTTTTCGTATTTGCTTTATAGGTCATTGTCTTCAAACATGTATAACTTTTGATGTACAACTCCAAATTGCACTCTGTTTTTTGCGTAGAACTCCAAATTCAACCATCTTTCTGATGATGTATCATGTGCTTAATTATTAAACCTTTATTTTTTACTTTTGTATTGTAGACACTTATTTTGTAAGGGCATAATTAATTAACGTAAATTGATTTTTGCAAATTTTATTGAAACTTAAATTTTAAACGTTATGAGTGCTTACTAGAAGGATGTATCTATATAAAGTATTAAATGGAACGATTACTTTAGAAGGGAAAATTACTACTCAAATGTGGAAAGATTACTTTAGAAGGGCAACATGAATTTTTAAACTTTTTTTGTATAACCAAATTTTGTGATAGGGGTTATTTCATTTATTTTTGTTGTGTAACTCAAAATATGATATCTTTATTTCATTTATATTCACAAATAATATGAAATAATTTTCTTCAAAATTTTAAACAGAACGCGTTTTCCAGCTTTTCATTTTCGAAAACAGTTTTCAGAAATAACAAACCAAACGCGTTTTCAGCAATTTCGAAAAAAGTCACAGAAAATGGAAAACAGAAAACATTTTCGAAAATGAAAACAGGAAACTGAAACACAAAGAGAACGCAGCCTTAAATTCTCATAACATAGGCTTTGTCATTATGGTCGGATTGATGGAATGAAGAAGCAGTGAAAAGGGTAGCTTCTGGGTGCAAAATTGACGGCATTAAAGGCAGAGTCCACAGTGGTTTCATGAAAGCTCTATGTCTAATAGCTAAAATCGACATTTTTCGAATAATAATCAAACAAGATTTATCATCACTAGTCACAGCTTAGGTGGGGTACTTACAATTCTGTTCCCTGTGGCTTTGGCATTGTACAAGGAGGATTATATATGTGTTAAAAAGACCAGAAGATGTACAACACATTGCTCTCTCTCTCTCTCTCTCTCTCTCTCTCTCTCTCTCTCTCTCTCTCTCTCGTTATTTCTAGCTTAACTTTTGTTTTCAAGTATGGTGGAAGTGCAGCGGATGATGTTAATTATTAAATCCATTCTGTTTCAAGTTTGGGGACTTTTTAGGTTGAAGATGTGCAGTTAGAGTCTCGGTGGTGGTACAACGTGCAGGTGGTGGCGGGGTGGGGTGGGGTGTGGTGCGGTGGTAGATGGTAGTATTGGTGGCAATGAATTGTAATTGTGGTTCTAAGGTCACATGTTCAAAGTTTCAAGTCACATGTGTGATTTCTTGTCACAATCATTAGAGATCCCCAGTCACATGTTCAAAGTTTCAAGTCACACGTTTGATATCAGGTCACATTCATTACAGTTCTCAGAGCACATTTTCGTTTCTCAGGCCACATGTTCAGTTTCTCAAGTCACATGTTCATGTCACATATTCAATTTCTCAATTAACATTATGTTGATGTTGCGACGGAGTTTGTGTGGTGGTGGGGTGGTGGTTCGTCGGATGGCCATGGCGTGTCTCGATGGTGATGATGGTGGTAGGGCATCGATAAGATTTGGATGCACAGAAAGGGATTTTAAATGAATTCTTTGCTTCTTTTTTGTTCTGTTTCTCTTCTTCATTGATCACAGTCAGTAACTCAATATGTCAATTACAGTGGATTCAAAATGAAGGGACGTGTTTGGAATGGAAAGATTGTAATTGAATGCTTGATTTAAGGAGGGAATATATTTGAAAAATTATTGGAATCTAATATATATATAATATGATCAGATTTTTGAATGTTTGAAACTAGTTTCTTAAAAATGAAATGCTATATTGTAGTTACTTGATTTATGTATTCTTTCCAGGGAAAAATATATAATTACAACACTTTAAGTTTCACTTTTCAAAACTAACTTAACATTTTTTTTTTTCTTTCAAAAATCAGGTATTTAATAATTAAAAATAAATATAATATTATATATAATATAATCATAAATATCTATTATATATTATATTAAAACTAATATAATATTAAATCAGAAACTCAAATCTTGATGTCACAACCTCCCTCATCCCCGCCCACCCCACCCCACCCCAAATTTTTTTTTTTTTCCACTCGATATTTTCCTACCCTTCCCCATCACATCCCACTCAACCCTACACCACCTTATCGCAAAGTGACAAATTGATTTCGCCACAGCCATACCCCCTGACCCCACCCCAAAATTATTTAAACCCACCACCCCCACCCTACCCCAAAAATAAATTTTTTTTCTCGATGTTTTCCTACACCTCCCCATCCCAACCCACTCGACTCTACCCTTCCTCATCAGAACGCGACAAATTCATCTCACCCCACCCACAGACCCCGACCCACCCAACCTGCCACCCACCCCATCCCAAAATGATTTTTCTTCTATTTTTCACACCTTGCCCCAACCACCCAATCCCACTCACCCCGACTTCACCCCACCCCCACCCACCAAGTGACAATTGATCAAACAAAACCACAATTAAAAATTTAATTGCAAATTTCACCCCAATATCCCAACCCCCACACCCCACCTGCCCACCCACTCTAACCCACGCCAAAAAGTTACGAGTCACATTTTGGTCAAAATTACAAATTTTACCCCACCGCACCAAAATGCAAAGTCACAGCTGGTCACACAAGGTCACAATTACAAATTTAGTTGCAAAACCCCACCCACCACACACCTAATTCACAGTTGGTCACACAAAGTCATACGAGATCACAGTTGGGTCACACAAGATTTTTTTCTTCTACTTTTCACTTCCCACCCACCCTGCCCCTGACCCTACCCCACCACCCACAAACCACCCCACCTCACCTCAAAACTAATTTTTCTTCTATTTTTTTTCCCATCTCACCCACCCAGTCCCATTGCGTCCAACCTCACCCCCACTTGCAAAGTCACAATTGATCACACAAAGTCATATTTCATTCACAAATCACAATTACAAATTTAATAGCAAATCTCACCGCAACCCCACAAACCAATACCCCCACTACGCCCGTCCATCGACCCCACCCCACCCCACCATACCCTACCCCGCAAAGTCACAATTGGTCACACAAAGTCACATTTCGGTCACAATTATAAATTTAGATACAAATTTCATCCCGCCTCACCCCACCAATCCACCCCCTCCACACTCCACTAGGTCACACAAAATCACAGTTCAATCGCATTACAAATTTATTAGTTGTAAAATTCACCTCACCCCACCTACAAGTCACAATTGGTCACACAAATTCCCAATTTGATCACACAAGGTCACAATTTGTTCGCACAAAGTTGCAATTTGGTCACACAAGGTCACAGTCCAGTCACACGAGGTCACATAAAGTCACAGTTCGTTCATACGAGGTTACGGTTCGGTCACACAAGGTTACAGTTAAGTCACATAGTTATATTTGATATAAGTGTAGGTCACATAGACATATTTTACTGTTTATGATCATAAGTCACAATTTTTAAGGTCATAGCTTATTATGGTCACAAGTTACAATTTTTAAGGTCACAGCTTATCATGGTCACAAGTCACAATTTTTTAGGTCACAAATCAGGTTATAAGTTTATGGTCACTGTCACAATTTATTTCTCCGTCACAATTTTTAAGGTCACAGCTTATTTGGTCACAAGTCACAAATCAGGTCATAAATTTATAGTCACATTCACAATTGTTTAGGTCACAATTTATTTCTTGGCCACAAATTTTGAATTTCGTAGGTCACAATTTTTTCGATCGCAAATCTAGAGTCAATTGATCACAACTTAACAAATTATGAGTCACAAATTCTTTATAGTCACAAATCACAAATTTCATTACTCACAATTTTTTCTCGAATACAAATTAAGAAATTTTTAGGTCATAATTTTCATAAATTACTAATTTTCTTGATCACAGATAACAAATTTTATAGGTCACAATTTATTAAATTATTGTCACGACTGATTTTTTGGTCATAAATTATCAATTTAATTAGTTACAATATATTTCTCGATCACAAATCACAAATTTATATGTCTCAAATTATGATCACAGAAATTAATTGGTCACAACTTATTTTTAGGTCACAATTATCAAATATTTAGGTCATAATAATGAATAATTCAATTAAATGTCACAAATCATCAAAAAATTTAAGTCACATACTATTTATTGGTCACAAATTATATATTACTAGTCAAACACCATCACCACCACATACCGCCACCATTGAACACCATTGCCGCTTAGCGACCACCACCACCGTCACACCTAACCTTGCCACCACTTCCACCACCACACCCGCCACCACAAACAAATGAACCACCCTACCCCTAACCCCACTCCTCCACCATCACAGCCATCACCACCACCCGTCGGCACCCTAATCACCTCCACCACCACCATAGCCACCGCACCACCACCACTTAAAAAATTATGCACTCCTAGCCCCTAGGACCTGCCACCACCACAAAACCTCGGCTAAGGTACCACCACCATCGTCATTTCACCTCCACCAACACCAGATGTCGTGGCCTGAACCACCACCACCACCACCAAATATAAACACACCACCCCGCCGAACTACACCACAACCACAATGCCGCGAGATTTGTAAGCTCACGATCCGCAAGTAGCGGCTGCACTCCTAGCCCCTAGTACTTGCCACCACCACAAAACTTCCGCTGAGGTGCCACCACCACCTTCATTTCACCTCCACCAACACCAGATGTCGTGGCTTGAACCACCACCACCAAATATAAACACACCACGCCGTCGAACTACACCACAACCACAACGCCGCCAGATCTGTAAGCTCATGATTCGCGATTGTTGAGCCTCCGACGCTATAGGGACAAGAGGAGAGAGAGAGAGAGAGAGATGACGACATCGCGACTCAGTATTGGTCATCGCCGAAGGTTGTGACCATCAACGATTTACAGGCCGATGGATTAGAGAGAGTAGAGAGGTTGGAGTCTTGGAGATATGAATTAGGGGAGGGGGATGAAATAAATTTCTGGTGATTATTGATTAGGTTAGTATAATTTACTTTTAGTAATAAAATATTTGATTAACAAAATTAAAAATGACCTGATTCGTGTATAAATTGCTTTTAAATCTTACTTTTGAATTTTGTAGTTGAAAAACATGTCCCTATGTAATGTCCACATGATTTTATCGAGAAACTTGAACGGGCCTTGAACGAATTGGCACCAGCCCGATCAAGAAGGCTTCCGATTTTTGACGAGATTTCTCAATTTAGAAACCAATTGGCTTGTTAACATCATCCCACGACAGGTTACTGAAAACTATAATCTATTTAACCTCCGTTTGGTAAATGGTCACATAGTTTCTCAAACTACTTTTTAACTATACTCACTTTTCAATTACACATTTTGTAATAAAATGATAAATAAAAAACTGTCAGGAAACTTTCTAATTTCTATGCATTCATTTTCATAGAGGCTAGTGATGAAAATGTCAAAATAATTATCCTAACTATTTTCCTAACTTATATAAAAGAGGGAAATGAATTTTACTATTCATTTACTATTCATAAGGCTCACTTCATCTTTTTGTTTAATGATGTCATTTTTTAATTTTTTTTAATTCTCCTATAATATAGACATCATTTTTTTTAAATTTTTTTTTTTAGTTCTCCTATAATATAATTTCATAATAACTTAAATTTAACTTATAATTTTTTTTTAAAAAAAAACTTCTCTTAAATTTTTTTCTTTAAATTTTCCTATAATATAACTTCATAATAACTTAACTTATACCTTTTTTAAAAAAAATTTCGTATAATATAACTTCATATTAACTTAACTTAACTAATATAACTTAATAATAACTTAACTTTAACTGACTTATATAAAAGAGGCAAAGTCTCTTTACTGTTCATATACTAATGATGTCATTTTTTTTCCTAACTTATATAAAAGAGGGAAATTAATTTTACTATTCATAAGGCTCACATCATCTTTTTGTTTAATGATGTCATTTTTTAATTTTTTTTAATTCTCCTTTAATATTGACATCATTTTTTTTTTAGTTTTTTTTTTTTTTAGTTCTCCTATAATATAATTTCATAATAACTTAACATTAAGTTATACATTTTTTTTTTAGTTTTTTTTTTTTAAAAAAAACATCGCCTAATTTTTTTTTTTTAAAATTCTCCTATAATATAACTTCATAATAACTTAACTTATACTTTTTTTTAAAAAAAAATTTCCTATAATATAACTTCATATTAACTTAACTTAACTTAACTAATATAACTTAATAATAACTTAACTTATATAAAAGAGTTTTTTTTTTCCTCCTATAATACAACTTCATAATAACTTAACTTAACCTAACTCATATATGTATATATAATTTTTTGTTTTAGCCTCTTTTTTTTTTTTTTTTTTAAATCCTCCTATAATATAACTTCATAATAACTTAAATAATATAACTGAATAAAAACTTAATTTCAACTGACTTATATAAAAGAGGCAAAGTCTCTTTACTGTTCATTTACTAATGACGTCTTTTTTTTTTTTTTTAAACTATCATATTATATAACTTAACTTAACTTATATAAAAGAGGCTTTTTATTTTTTTTCTAAATTCTCTTATAATATAACTTAATAATAACTTAATTTTATAATTATAACTTATAATATAATAATAATAATAATAATTAATATTACTTATAACTTATGTAAAAGAGGCAAGACCTCTTTACTGTTCATTTACTATTCATAAGGCTGACGTCATTTTTTTTTCTTCAGCTAACCTATAGATAAGACGCGACGTACTTTTAGTTTGCTGTAATTGTGTGTAATATATTTATTTACATTTTCCCTTTTAGAAGGGTGAACAAAGGTCGACTACAAATTACATTTGGTCATTTCGGAATATTTTTTTTCTGACAATTTCTACGGTCAATTATTTTGGAATGATATTTTTTTTTTGGCACTTTCTAAAGCCAATTATTAAAGAGGCAAAATATACGTCAATAACTAAATCTCTTTTTTGAATGTTGAATTAAGATATAACACAATAAAATTTATACGCTATTATATACACAATTCTTACCGCATCCGTGCAACGCACGGGTAATACTAGTTATTATAAAATAGGATAAGGTAAATCACTATTCATTTACTATTCATAAGGCTTGCATCATGTATGATGTCATAAAGTCATCATATTTCATCTTAAATCCTATCCTATCCTATCCTAACTTTTTATTTTTATTTTTATTTTTTAATTTTCCCAACATATATAAAAGAGGTTAAGGGATTTCACTATTCCTTTACTATTCAAGGCCGATGTCATAACTCATAAATATCATAAAATTTTATCTTCTATTTTTAATTTAGAATTTATGCTGTAACTGTCTTTGCTCATATCAACACGCAACATCCATGCTATGTAGTACTCCCCCATTTTCATGCAAATTGTCTTTACTCCTCTTTCGAATGAACACCATTTCTCATATCACCGTCACCAAAAAAACTGCTATAGGTAATACGAATGTCCCAAATCACCACCGTTCACCATTTCTATTTGTGTGGTTCTTCCATTTTCGTATTTAGATTTATTCAAGTTTTGATCATTTCAAAAAAAAAAAAAAAAAGCTTTAATCGATTGCCCAAATCACTTCACCATTTCTATTTTTTTGTTCTTTTTTGTATTTGTTTTATATTCAAGTTTTGATCGATTTTCCGTTATTCCTTTTTTCGTAAGTCTAGAACTTAATTTCTTCTATGATACTTTGTCGATTTTGATTTAAGTCAGAGAAACGAATGAAAATTAGCCACAATTTGTGAGTCTATTAATGATTGTAAAATTTAGCATCTGTGACCTTATTCGAGTTTTAATGTAGTGTTTAAGTTCTAAGTAATATTCTCTAGGAGACTTATTTTCTTTTGACATATCGACGCTATTACATACACAATTATTACCATATTTCGTGCAACGCACGAGCGACCACTAGTATAAATAAATAGAGACAAAGATAGCACAAGGGGTTACCCAACCATTAGTGAGATACGTAAGGATCGATACATTATTTGCTCAATATGTTCAAACTTCCTCGTGCTCGTCATTATAGGACCGTTCGGCGGCCCAATTTTAATATACTAAAAGACAAAATCGATCAACCAGTTAATTTACACAATTTCTCAAACCACTTTTTAATCATTTACATTTTCTCTCTCTAATTTTTAACCTCACATCTTACTTAAAAAACACAAATAAATCAACAAAATAATTTACATTCATTCTCTCACCAATTTAATTCTAACCGAATAGAGGCATGGTAAGTGAGAAATTCGAATGCTCAAATGTTCAATCAATAATAAATTAAATGAATGTCAACTTTTACCCAATGAAAAGGGGACAAAAAGTTCTTCAAAAATTGGGAATTTAAAAAAGAAATAGTTTTCATTTCTAAATTATTTAAATTTCTTTAAAAAGTTTCTTAAAAAAATGGGTTATTGTATCCACTGTCAGCTTTCCGTCAAGCCATGCGTTGAGTAATTCTTGATACAATAATATCAACTCATCAAATTCCTTTTCAAAATAGTAAATACTGGGATATATATATACTATAAGATCAAGATATCATGACCACTGTACCCCACCACCTCAGATTAATGATCTCCTGCGACAAGGGGAGGTGGATAAGATAAGTCTTGCCTATCGTGGTTAGTGGACACGAGATCAATTCTCCTAAGACCAATAAAATGTCGCTATCAACTCATTGACCATAAAAAGTAATCTTTACCAGTAAAATTCCACATCGAATATACGATACCATATATTTCCCTCAGAACACAACACCACATCAGTAAATAAAAAATAAAAAAATCCAGCCTTCTTTATATCATTTGCAACAATCTGACTCTTTCACTAACCATATTCAGAGTCAGAGGATCCGATTCAGTCATACAAACTTTACACGCACGTCTCACAAAATACAGACTATATAGCAGAGGCATCGCAAAAAATTTAAGTAAACAAACAAGCTCTTTGGTAGTTGAAAGAACTCGGGCGTCCATCAATGAAACATAGTGGGAGTTTCGCATACTAGTTGTGACATTTAAATCCACCACAGACAGACAAAACTATGATAAGGATCAAGGCAATGATGATACCAAGGACAATCAACTTTATCTTCATGTTCTGCAACCACATCTTTCTTCTCATCTTTGTTCCTTGCGTCCTGAAATCTTGTGCCTGCAACTCAGTTCAAAAGCAGATCAATATTTTGACATCATAATGAAATGACACTTTGAACCTACAAAGAGTCTGATAGTACACCTAGCATATAGAAAAGGAAGAGATGCACATTTTAGAAACCGACACCAAAGAACAAAAGAATGAGCAGGCACTTCACATACCTGAGAGCGAAGATTTTCAGTCTTATCCACCAGAAGCTCAATTTTCTCACCACGGTCAAGAACCTGCATGTCAAAATATTGGACCATTCACCAAGAATTAGATTCTCAATCACCCCATGTAGAGCTGGGATATAGAAAGTTGAGCAAGTAACTAAAGGAATGCCAAAAAAATGGTCATACCTTCTCAATGTTTTCCATCATCACTCCTTTGACTTCTGTAACCTGAGCTTTCACCTTTGCAAGCTTGTTGATCTCTTCTGGATGATCTACACAGTACTGCATTTGCTCCTTCAATTTGGGCCTAAGTTGTTGTCATTGTGCCAAGGAAAAGCGGTTTTCAACAAGAGAAATGATTGATAAGGTAGAATAAACTATATTACAAGTAAAAGAGAAAAATACCCAAACTCCTTATTCAGACTGTTGGCAACTGCGGTAGCAGCCTTTCCTCCACTGTATTTCTTGGTAAAATCCTCCTTAATCCGTTCAAGGAATGCCATGGGAACCTGTCTTCCAGAAGATTCAACAGCAACAACACAATATGCTATCATAAAAAAAAAAAGAAGTCAGCCCACTAAATGAAATAAGAAAAAGCAATTAATAAAACTATGGAAACAA
The DNA here is from genome assembly GCA_963555705.1 of Ligustrum vulgare. Classification (NCBI taxonomy): domain Eukaryota; kingdom Viridiplantae; phylum Streptophyta; class Magnoliopsida; order Lamiales; family Oleaceae; genus Ligustrum; species Ligustrum vulgare. Next base: position 3,883,066 of record OY743180.1, read on the forward strand.
GATAGAGTCCATATATTGTATAGCAGTTGGAGGTATGTGCTATAGCATTATGTGCAGATAATGATTTATCAAAATTAAGCTATTTTTTTATCAATATATGCATGTTATGCTAGTGATGTTGCTGTTTGCATTATAAATAATAAATTCTAAGTCCACCTAAGGGCCATGCAATTACTATATTAGAGCAAAGTGTAAAGAGTATGGTGATAAGAAGTCCATCATTCTAAACAGGAAGAGAAATTAAAATCATAAATTAGAGCAAAGTGTAAGAAGATAGTCCAGATGATTATGGAATTAAATGAACTGTTACGTAATTGCATCTAGGATTCAAAGCAGCAGAATAATTGTTCAATGCTTTGCAATCTAAATTCTAAGGAAAAATATTTACAAGGTTGTAATGGCTTATAGATAGAATTGTCAAGCTAGTGAAACTTGCAGCAAACTATATTAACTAGGAAACATGGAATAAACAGCGAGACCAAGCAAGTTCTCAATTTCTTAATGATCATGTTGCTAAAACAACAACAGGTAACTCCAAAAACAGAACATTCCTATACAGGTAAAACACCAGATAAAAGGATAGGGCGGAAAATATCATCAATCAACATTGAATACAATCCAAAACAAATCACATCCAAACCATAATGCACCATAAGCAAAATAAAATTCATATTAACAATGTGAGGAGGGATCTGTTTCATTATTTTGGATATTTGTAAATTGTAAAGGTCAAGCTGATTTAACAAATACATTATTAAAGTGATTGCACATTATAAAATTCAGACCCATTCAGATGATACCAATGATGCCTAGTTTCTCTACCGAAAAATTCTAACTGTTTCAAATATCAAACGGTGAAATCCAGAACTTTTGATTTCATCTTAATCGAATACTTACTCTTTTGAGTATCCTTTTCAGTTTTAGATCCTTTCACACGTTTAAAAAAAAGGATTTATCAACTAAACATATCGGTATTAAGATTTCGAAACTGATCCAAAAAGTAACATTTAATATAAAAGCTAGTTGATAGTATATAAATATAAAATAGGCTTATTTTCTTTACAATTTTTTTTTTTTTAAACCAATTTAAATATCAAATGGCGAAACCAATAAGGTTTGTTTTATTTAATTGAATAGTTACTGATATCGCTGTCATTTCCAAGACTTGGATCCTTTCATACATTACAAAAAGGATACATCAAATAAGACAAAATGTTACTAAAATTTCAAAACTGATCCAAACTAGTAAACATTTTAACATATACATCAAATAAGAGTTAAAGATATAAGCTTCTAATCGAAAATATAAATCAGAAACAAAACCGACACCTGAAAATCACACAAAGCGTCATTGAACAACTACATACTATTATCAAACACGTAAATTAACAATCTCATATGAGAAATGAATCGATTAACATATAGATCAGGACGCAGCGCTTACTGAATCCATCCTCCACGAGATAGTTGAAGGTGTGACCATCGCAATTGTAGGTGAACCTGTTGTTAGTAGCAGGGAGTTTCTGGAGGCACTGAGAGGCTATGCTGGTGAAATTCCCGGTGAACTCTGTGTACTCGGCAAGGATTACCGTTCCACGCGCCACGAAACTGTAGATCAACGACTGCTGACCCATATCTTCACACCGATTTTGATTTTTCTCTCTCTAAGAAAAACCCTAGGGCTTGATGCAGCGTTCAAAAATCTGGAGAGAGAAAATAGTTCTACAGCACAGGAAAAGCGTAAACGGGAAGTGGATTTATACGAAGTGAAATCTCTGTGAGAGAGAAAGACGGGAGTTTGATATTCGTGGAGAGAGAAATGGGAAATAGTGGGAAATTGACGCATTTAGTTCCTAAATATTTATTTTTTTGTGCAATTAACTCTTAATCTTTTATTTTTGGCGTTAAAATCCTTAAACGTTACATTTTTGGCAAAAAATGTCCTTTTGAATGATTTTCTTCCATTTTAATGTTAAAAAATTAAGGAAAGACTTAAATTCCTATATACATAATTGGCGCAATTAGTCTCTGAATTTCAAATTTTGTGCTTAAGTCCCTAACATCTCAATTTAATGCAAGTAGTCCCTAAATTTAGGAATTATTTAGCCCAATAAATTCTTAACTTTTTAATTTAGTGCTTAAGTATCTAAAGGTTGCATTATTTAACGTTACGTGTCCTTTTAGATGGTTTTTCTCGATTCCAATTTTAAAAATTCAATTTTGTTTTTATAAAATATTAAAATGTTCTTATATTAATAAATAAATAAGCCTTTTTTGTCAACTTAAAATTTTTATTTCTTAGTTTGTCGTAGTTTATTCTACCATGTCAATTGGACTTTACATAAAGATTTTTACTGTGGTAACATAAATTCCCCAAATTATCACTTTTAAAAAATCAATTTTCGACTTATCAAAAAAAAGAAACAAAAGGAGGCTTATTCATTCGTTTAAGGCTTATTTAAAAGATGAAATTTATCTGAAATCAATTTTCTTCTCAAAAATCTCCTCGACATTCTTATTCTGAATGGTTAATGACTTATTGCGCTAAATAATACCAAAGTTTAGGAGATTGCAAACGTTAAATTGAAAGGTTAAGAACTTAAGCATCACATTTGAAGTCCAGAGAATAATTGTGTCAATTATGTATAAGGGCATTTTGATCGTCTCTTAACTTTATAACATTGAAATGGAATGAAATCATCCAAAATGATTTCTTGTGCCAAAGAATACAATATTTAAGGATTTCAGCGACAAAAATGAAAGATTATAGACTTGTTGCACAAAGAGGTAAACATTGAGGGACTAAATGCGTCAATTTCTCTAGTCCTTAGGCGTTAAGACTTGTATTTATTAAACTACCCGGGGGACTTAGGAAATTACAAATATGCCACAGCCTCCTTTTGATTTATTTGTGTTAATTACACTATAGGTCCTCGGCCTTTTTACTTTGTGTCAATTACATCTCAATTGAATTTTAATTGCATTGCATGTTCAATCACAACCACCCTCGTTAATTTTGTTACAATTAAAATTGAGCAACATATCCTTATTAATCTACAGTGTATATGCAATTCAAAAAAAAAAAATTCTACAGTGTATATGTTTTCTTACTCGCCAATGCTGTTTGAAATTCGAATTTCATAACTTAAGATTTAAAATAAAGTGATTTAGCTTATATTTGGTACCACTAAATATCTGATTAAAATCTAAATCAAACTATTAATTTTAACCATGCATTTTACAGAACCCACAACTTTCAATCGCACATTTCATCAATTATCAAAATCTACTAAAAATCTGATTTTACCTAATATGGGCTTAATAGCACGTCATAGCATGCAAGACTTACATGTTCAAATCTCACCGTCAATTAATTATTAAAAATTTCATATATCAATATTTGATAAAATCAATTTAACCTTTGATAGGAAAAAGTGAATTTGATCAGCAGATAATCTGTATGTTTAGTATGGATAATTGGATAATTTTAAATAATTATTATAAAATTTATTAAAATTACGGACTAAACATGCACGAGATAAACTTGCCGAACGAGGTGATTCAAGAAACTATATAAAAAATAAAAATAAAAAAATAGTTGGATCTAAGGCTAAAATTGATAATAATAGCTAAACTAATGTGGTGATCACCTAATATACCTACTAATTTCAGATGCAATCAACTACCTACCAAACAAATGTGTCACGTTAGAAAAAAGAAGAAAGAAACTAATCAATCTTAATTTACATGAATTAAAAGCTTTCACTACCATACAATTGCCCAATCTATATCTATATAATATATAAAAGTAGTTGAGTCAATCCCAGTCAACTTCACTGTTTCCCTCCAAAACTCTTGTACTATGTGCAGATTTTATTTATTTATTTTTCCAATTTTTGGGGATTTCAATATTTATCATGTTCACACTACTTATATCATCTATCCAATAATCAACTTCAAAACTCACTTCAAAAATAGTTGGGCCTTCAATATTTATTTATTATTTTCAAAATCGCTGACATCTACTTACAGTCTTCAATATTTGTTGTGTTTACATGACTTCTATTTCCCGCCGCCTAATTACACTAGAAAGTCAGTTATTTATTTATTTTTTTTCTTTTTTCGCTTTTTCAGAATTTGTTTCATTTTTTTTCCCATTTTTCAAAATCCGTTGATTCATTTTTTTTTCTATATCCTTTTTTTTCATTTTCTTATATACAACCGCTTTCATTTCTGTTATATATAATTATTATGAAGATATACACAATAATAAAAGATTCAATTAAAGGGTTATTTCTTTGAAAAAAAATGTGTACTGTTTAACATGACCGCTCCACTCCACCTTCTATTTATCACGTTTTATGATTCAAAATTTCTGGTGCGGTGGTAATGCTTATTAGTTATTTATATTACAAACCAGTTGAAAATAAAAAATAGTAAATTATTTTTTGAAGATGTAAAAATGATTGGCACTACTCTTTTCTTCAAGACCTGCGATATTTTGAGTCGTTGCACATAGATTTAGGTTTCTAACAAAAAATAAAAAATATTAAAATAAGAATATTGTAGAGAAAGCTTCGAAAACAATATAGAATGCAAAATTATTTTAGACTAATAAGAGGATTTGTTAATAGTCTATTTATATTATGTTCTAGATTTCTCTATTGGAGTTGCAATGTGTTAACTAATGTTGGACAATTTAAAATAGTTTTGAGTTTGATAGATATGTTAATGGTTTCGACCGTTGAGTGAAGAAAAAACATATTATTCATGGATCAGTATATATATTTGATGAAATTGTATATCACATTGTATAAAAAATAATAAAAATAAGAAACTAGAATTATTATTTTTTTTTTAAATTTGCTTTTACCGAGAAGTTGTTTTTTATTTTTTATGATATAAGAACGATAATTTGTTTGATTTTACTTATTTATATTTGACTTTTTTGTGTCAAAACCTCTCTTTTCATAAAAAAATGTGTTCTTCTAACGTTTTCAATCTTACAAATAAATATTTGTGTTCATTTATACAAATCCAAAGTAAAATTTTCAGTTAAAAATTATGTTGAAATTTTATTACTAGATAATATTCTCTCTGTCCTACAAAGATAGTCCACTATTTCATTTTTGTCCGTCTCAAAAAAGATATTCTACTTTATTTTTTAAGAGTGAAATTAATATTTTATATTCCATGTTGTCCTTAATCTGTGTGAAAATAAGTAGAGGACTATCTTTATGGGAAGGATGGAGTACTAAATTATAAATCACATCATACATATAGTTTTTTTTTTTTTTTTTTTTTTATTTTTATTTTTTTTTTTATAAATAATCTTATTTTTAGTTATTTAGTACATCTAAAAATTGGAGCTCTTTTTTTATAGCGTATTATTAAATTATTAAGTATTTTTATAGATAATTACATTTAATACGTAATTAATTTCTTATAATAATTGTGATATTTTATTAGTCTTAATTTTATGGATAAATATTTGGTTCAGTCATGCAGATCCAATGTCAAATTCTCAATTAAAATTATATCTAAAATTTATACACATTCGTATTTTTATAAATCACGTTGTATTAAAATTTTTATAACTAAATCCTATTTTTAAGTTATTTATTACATATACATATTAAAGTTCTTTCCTATGTTGCATTATTTATCAAAATTATTTCAATAACAATTACATTTAATTCTTAATTAATTTTTTATTCCAAAAAATCTCATATCACATTTTTTAACATTAACGGCTAACAAATTTATCTTTTTTTGAAATGATATAGTTATTAATGATTTTTATCCTAACTGTTAATTTTAAAATTTCAAAAAGTAATTAACCATACCAAGATATTCTTTACTATATTTTAATTCAAATTTTATGATATTTTTTCACAATAAAATATAAATTGTCTCCCAATTTACTTAACTAAAAATTGAGATGATCATTATTAAATTATAGTTTCAATCAAAAAATAATTACGTTGTATAAATATTGAAAACCTAAAATATCATAAATTTGATGCAATATCTTTGTCAACCTCGCAAATTTTTATTATTATTATTATACATGTTGTTTTTCATTGTCAATGGTCAAAATATTGAATTTTATCTTTTATATGCATGATCTCTATTATTAACTTTTTCATCTATTATTTGAATTTTCAGAGTACATGAATACTGGAGATCCTACATTTAAATGTTCATTTTGCAAGACGAATTTTTGTTTCGAGGAGATAGTGAATAATCGTTACAAAACTTGAAGATCATATTCTACAAGGTCAAATTCTATCTGACAGTAATGCAGGATACAAGTTCTTTATTTCAAGGATATCGTTGAGCCATTCGAATTTTAGGATACTTATTAGATTTAAAAAAAAAAAATCATTGATGGTGTCATATGCCATGACTATCAATAAGAGTCAGACACAATCATTTTCGCATGTATGACTTCTCCCTAAAATGTTGATGTTTATACATGAAACTAATAAATGATGAACTTATCTCTTATTTGTGAATGTTATTTATTTTGTTTAAGAATTCATTTAATTTTGAATAGGATTATTTTTATTTAGAAATTTCTTCCCGTGCATCGCACGGAATGATTCACTAGTTATTATTTAAAACAAAATACATTCTTCCCTCAACTCGTATATTTCGAATTAAAGGTCCCTTTAGGTCTTCTATAGTAATTACTATTATTAAATTTTAATTTTTATAAGTTCTCAAAGTTGCAACTAAGGAGAACTTATTAAATGTAAATTTTGAAAGACTTTTAAATATTTTAAAAGATTTGAAAAGTTTGATTGTATTCAATTTAAACTTTTGAAATTCCATAAAAATATTGAGGTATTTAATATAGATTTTAATTGACATTTTAAAAGTCCATAAAAATCTTGGTGTATTATATAAAAACTTTTAAAAATCCTTTATTATTCAAAATGTCAATAACTTTTAAAGACTCCTACGAAATCTTCTGTGTACTAACTTATAAACATAAAGTACAATCTCAAAATCTCTTAATTTGTCTCTCATTTAAAGGACTTTAAAAAAAAAAATCTTTTAAATTATAATTTTGTTTCTTCTATATTTTTCTCTCATTCTTTCATATTATTTTTAGAAACCTTAAACTAAATTTACTTTCATGTTATTTTTAGAAATTAAGTTTTAAACAAATTATTATTTTTCTTATCTTCAACTTGTTATATTTTTTTCTTTTAATATTCTTTCTTTATATTTTGATTATCTTCTTTTTCATCCTTTTTTTCAAATTTTCTATGAAAATAAATCAAACTAAAATTTTATGAGATTATATAGAAAAATAATAATTAAATAGTATCAAAACAAATAATAATTAAGCAAAATGATTCTAGAATTTTCTCTGGAGAGATTTGTATGTTTAAAAATATTAATTAAAAGTCAATCGAAATCTATAAAAATTTGTATATTCAAAAAAATTTATGAACGTAGCACTATTTTTATATCGATATCAAATGCGAGTTTATTTTTCCCCATTTTTAATTACAAATGTTTTTGTCCAAAAACTATTCATCTCTCACACCGTGTGTATATATATATATATATATATATATATTTTTTTTTATTTTTTTTTTTATTTTTTTTGTGAATCACTTAACATGTATTATTATTATCGATTAACATTCACGTTATAAGAAAATTAATCTATTAGTGTTCAAAATTTTCAATTAAAAAATAAAAGTTAATAAAAATCTTTAAAAGTCTATGAAAGTCTTTTAAATCATTCTACAAAAGTTTTGTCTTTGAAAACTTATACAAATTCATAAAAGTCAATAAAATCTAATGAAATCCATTAAAAAAAATCTTTAAATGTCTTTTAAAATCTCAATTGAATAAACCCAAAAAAAAAAAAAAAACATTTGAAAACAATTATCATTTTTTCTTTTTCGCGATAATATATTTCATGGAAATTTTGATACAATTTACATAGCGAAATGTCTTTCTTTTTACGGGTGAGAATGAAGTAGACTGTTTTGCCATTCTATACCAAATTTTCTGGGAAAGAATTGTTTTTGCTTCTTTGTAACATCATCTACGAGTAGAGAGCTAGTCTTTCAATGCAGGATGCATAATTGTAGACCTAGAGAAAATTAATCTATCTATTTCAACATAAAAGATAAGCAAACCTAAAAGTCCTGCAAACGAGCCCTTATAGCTAACCTTTGCAATCAATCTCTCAACACTGGTAAAAATGAGAACCAAAACCGCACGGCAAAAAAACCTTCAAAAATCTATAAAGTACAATACCACGCTTAGGATTAACTTAGGCCATGACTGATTTTTTCCATTGTTCTGCAGTATCCACCTTTTTTTTTTATTTTTTATCAATGGTGTTGATCATGATCCAATCCAACTCCAGTGGGCAACTCAAATTTGTTTTAATTGGTAGTATCAACCACTTCGTCGTCGTCCTCATCACCACCATCCATAGCAGACTCCTTCCTGACATAATCAACCTTAAAATCGTAATCATTGTCCATGTCATGTTCCATTGAAGATGATTGGTTTTCCTTTTTCCGTCTTTTTTTCTCCGTCTTTCTCAACTTGGTGTTCAGCATGCCTTCCTCGGTATATAGCTTCTTGTTTTGCCTGCTATTGGTAGATTCAGTCTTTTCCTGCCCTCCATCGTCGTCTCCAGATTCCATGGACTGGTCTTCACCATTGCCAACTTGATCTCCAGAATCCTGGCTTTGATTCAAATCTGGGAGTTTCGCATCATCCTGCACGCGTAACAAATTGTATTATAATCAAAAGTAAAAAAAAAATCTATAAATCAAATCTCTTCCACCAAACATCTAATATTTTTTGTAAGAGATCTTCTCATTGTAAAGCGGAGTAGTTATTCAAAGCAAAGATAATCGAACTCGAAATTCAGTAAAACATTTTCATTTTGACAGTAAATTAAGCTATTGAAGACACCTAAATTTACAAACCTCACTTAGAAGAAGTTACAATGTGGAGAGATCACAAACCTCAAGCATCTTCTCATCAAAATTGAGAGGACCATTTGAAGGAACTTCTATGGGGTTGAAATCATTGACGGATTTCAGACTGCCAATAAATGAAGATTCACCACCATAAACTTCATCTATATTGAACTCCTTCCCAAGTACAGAAACAATCTTCTCCTCAGTTGGCTCTCCTTCATTCCTAATGGGAGGAAGAGTATAGTAGGGAATTTTACCTGCAGGCAAGGGGGAGCGATTAAGGCAACTTTTGCAGATCTTGCATTTATTTAAATACACATGGATATGAAAATTCCAATCGAAACCCGCCTTGACAACCATTTCAAAGTGAGACGTGGAAAAAATGCCTCAAATCTGATTGGAAGACAGTTTTTGGAGGCGTACGCCGCCTCACAGTTTGCATTATGAGCTTATTTTGGATTTTACTAAAATTTTTACCTTTTTTTGGTTTACATTGAGGCTTATTTCTCATCTTACGAAGGAAAAACGCATCAGAGTCCGATTAGCCTTTTTAAACATGGTAAGTATCCAAGTTTATTTTTCTTGTGATCAAGAAACTATATCAATTTCAGCTGTAAATTGTGCTTTTATCTTCCAATTATTATATACTTGACAAAATTCATTCCATTATCCACTTTCTTATTTTAGGGGGGAAGAACAAAACACGAGAAGATTCCCCCCCCCCGCCCCACCCTTTACAATTGCCTACTTTTCTTTGTTTATTTGTTTTTCTTTTCCCCAAGAACGTGCAGCCTAATTGCCGAAACAAACATGTTTTTCAATGATAATTTGAGGAGAGGAAAAGGTAAAACAAAAACCTGTATTCCAGTCATGCAAAACAATCCTAGCAGCAGCATCAATATCTACGATACCACCCTTTTTTAGCCTGCCCCTGATAGTAGCAACTTTCTGAAGAAAGTCATCAACTGAATCAAAGCTAGGGACCTTGTATAATGTTACCAAAACTCTTTCTGGACATCGTTTGAGTATTTCCTTTACTGCACAGGTAATAAAATGGGTAACTTCTGCTTATATCTAATAATGGATAAAGAGATAACCACGAGTAAAGACAGCAGTTTCATTTACCTGGACCAATAGGATCCTCTATTTTTTCAATTCTCTTGCAATTTCGAAGAGCAATAGATGCATCATTCTCAGCAGATTTAAGCATAATGACCCCAGGGCAGTCCAACAATTTTACATGTTTATCCAGCTGAACTTCTTGCATAGATCTTGTCAACCCAGGATTTGCACCAACATTGGCAACATGTGAACGTTTGAGACTATTGATTAGACTACTTTTACCAACATTAGGCAGACCAATAATCCCCACAGTAATAGATTTCTTGATCTGCATTTAAATCTTGCAATTAGTGAGCATTGTAAAGAATAAAACATATGTTGGAATAATAATGGGTAGCAAGTAAAACAGAAAACCAATTAGCTACATGCAGAAAAGACCGAGAAGAAAAAGAACCTCATGGCTTCTTGAGTAGTTCTTCAGCAATTTTATTAGAGTTTCAGCTCCAAGGCAATCACTTGTTTTCAGAACGGCGCTAGATTTTCCCTTTTTTCCAGTTTTTCCGGCCTTTGAACTGGATTTCCACCCAAGGTTAGATTTCTGCTCCTGGGTACTGCACTTAAAAGCAACTGTGGGTAATTCCTCTCTAAGATACTTGAGCCACTTCTCAGCAGCTTCTCTTGGTACCAAATCTGAAAATGTGAAGACGAGTGTTAAGGTTATTGCCCTTTTTTGCTAACGACTCGCAACTAAAAATCCAAATGACATCAAAGGACATTCAAAAGAAACAAAGCATTAAATATAATTGAAGATTTCAGTGTTTGGAACAAAATACACATAATTGTGTTCAGTTCTGGTATCAAGATTTTAACCTTAAAAATGATATAAACTGAGAAAATAGAAGAGACAGAATTATCGAACCAATTTTATTGAGAAGCAAAACAACATGTTTTTCAGGTCCAGCTTTCATCACCATGTTTTCCATGTCAACACAGCGGCTGCCAAGAGGATCTCGAGCATCAAGCACCTCCAAAATGACATCAGAAGCTTCAATGACTTTGACCAACTCCTTATAGAAAGGCCTCTCTGAGTGGTCTACATTAAATTTAGGAAACGTTATAAAATGAAGAGAATGGATAAAATCCAAGAAAAGGTTTGGAGAAATCCCCGTACCAAAAAAGATGTTATATATTTTTCTGCCATACCCTGTTTCTTAGCAGTTCCAGTGGATTTCTCACTGATTTTCCCCTCTCCAACAGAACTCTCATCTTTCAATTCTTCATCGTCCAATAGCCCCAACTTTCTCTTTCGAGCCTAAAGAAGCAGATGAAGTCAGAGGGTATTACAAAAAGAAAGCATCAAAAACAAATCTACCCAATAGGAAATCATAATATTTCAAGACAAACACAAATCAATGCCTTCAGCAGCAAGTACAATACAAAAATGCATGGCTTCCAGCACACAAGTCTAAATTTCTGATTGATGAATAGGTGCTGCATAGCTAAGCTGTTAGTGAACTCCAAACCAACTTCATAACTTATGAAAGCGAGGTCCAATGATGTTGCAATCTGAACGAACTCGAATTCCATCCAATTTCTACAATTAATAGTTTAATGCATGCTAGTCACAAGGACTTCCGGCCAACTAACTTGAACCAATTTCATTGAGCTTGGAGGAATCTTGCAGCAAATTGCATTCACGGACTTGCAAACCCAGGGTGAGGCAAATCTAATTCATAGTTTATTAAGAATTCATGTTATTAGGCTCTGGTGCAGTTAACAAACTCTAATCCTGTATCACAACCTACAGAAATTCCTGAGCGCACCTGCATTTAAGACTAAAAGAAAACCTCAAATAGATTAGACTTAGCATAGTTCCCAACTTTCATCAGATAATAACAACCTACAAGCACTTACAAATCGAGGAAAGAGGCATTATTATAATTCAAAACAATAACTAGTGAAATATATATATTGTTACATAGTTATACTAGCACAACTATCTTATGATATCCTATGGAGGGTTTAAACTTAAAAATTCAGAAAAATGAATAATTCTTCAAGTATTCATTATCTATCTCTGAATATTTCGATATCCAAATAACTGAAAACAGAAATGAGCTAAATTCAGAAAAATCTCGTCCCAAGACTAAAGGGAAAATATCAAAAATCAAAACATCTAATTATTACAATTAACGAACCATCAAATGCGTCAAACAAATTAGGACGACGTGATTTACCCTCTCCTTTCGAGCGGCTTTCTTCTCCTCCTGCTCCTGGATGGCGCGTTGGCGGCGAGCCTCAAGGGCTTGGAGTTCCTGTTCCTTGAAGGGCCAGTCATTGGGGATTCCGGGGTCCTTCTCTGCCTTAGGCTTCTTGTTTATGCCTAATTTCTTGGCCTCCTTTGCCTTTTTCTTTTGGTGCTCCTTTACCTTCCGTATTATCTTGTACTTCTTCTTCAATGGCACCCTCTTGCTCTTGCTCTCTACACACGCAAAATAGACCCAAAATCAAATCAAATTCCACACACGTGTACATAAATATACAAATACTGTAATAACTGCAATATCCTACTTTTGCTTCTCTTGACCATGCTTGAAAATTTGAGTTTCGCCTGGTAGAGATACGAAAAGGTGGGGTGAGAAGACTGAAGAGCAGGGTATTAGGGTTTGAATAGATGAGCAAGATTATTAGGGTTTAAACTGAGACTGGGTCCACAGTGTTATGAACCTGGTGAGGACAGAATCAGGTTGGAGGCAATGGCAGATAGAGGGGGCAGGCTTACCGTCAGCCCATATGAAGCCCAAATATTCATAATAACCAGGCAATACGAGTCTCAGTCCAAGAAAAATGTTTAATTGCCCAAAAATATTATTTAGCCCATATGTAGCCCAAAATTTAATGAGGAATTACACCAAACCTACATTTCACATATAATTAAAAAATCGAATTGGATATTTTTTAAAAAGAACTCCAGGTGATTATTCAATATTTAATATAATAATAATATTTTAAAATTTAAATAAATTAGTTTAACCTATCTCAACAAAAATAGAGATGGCAAAATGGGGGCAGGTAATCCCCAACAATGGTGGGATGGGAGGATGAGAAAGTGTTCCTTATTCGAGGACGAAGCTAGTATGGAGATGGTGATCCACGCCGCATCCCCGATTAACAACTTCAATTAATAATAAATTTAAAAAGTTCAAAAAAATTAATAATGGTCAAAATTCAAAATTTTGGTCTAAGCTTTCTAATTTGAAGCATGCTTATCCTCAAGTCCCAAATAAACTAATTTTTAATTGTAAAATTATAAAAATAAATGAAAATTTTTTACCATAAAATCTGGTGAGACCTTAGATTGACATGTCTCAACTCCTCCATCTTTAATACGTGGACTTCCTGCACACTTGGATAAACAATCCATATGCAACAGGGCCGAGGTAGCTCCCATTTGCACTCCAATGCTCAAGTCAATACTCATTTCAAGTAGCTATAACTTCGTGAGCGGGGTCAATAGGCGAATTTTGCCACTCTCAGGCAGCCCAAAACCATTGGCTCATCCAGTTCTTTATAGACTCAGGATGTCCATTGATGACAGGAGGATGAGTACCTCGGGGAGCCAAGTAGTATTAGTCTTTTATATCTGACCTCACGTCTTTTTCCCTCCTCACTGACTTCTTCAGAATGTAGAGGGTGTGGATGATGTGGAAAGAAATGGGGTGATCTAGACTGACCTCCTGCCATACCAGTCACATACTCATTGCCGGGCCTAGAAGTTAGGGGCTAACTGATAAGGACACAAGTTGTAGCTTCGGAGTAACGCCCTAAATAAGGACACAAGTTGTAACTCCAGATTAACACCCCAAAGAAGGGATAAAGAGGAAGTCTCATCCCAAATACCAAGGGATTGTAAAGAATTGCCACTTGGCCTGGAGGTGGACTGCAGGGTCGGCAGGATGGGGTAGGGTGAATTATCTGAACACATTCTGGCAACCTGAATTTTGAGGGGGCACCAACCAAATCAATCCCCCTGATCTCAGACTCCACCTCGCTACTCTCCCATGACTCCGAATTGGGCTCAGGGTCGATGTGATACCCCAATACCTTGTTAGCATATTCAACCCAACCAAACCCAACCTTCCACTTGGGTGATTCCCCCCCCCCCCCCTCCAGACAACCCCAGTTCTTTCCTATGTGCCCTAAAGGGAGCCCTAACTCCTAAGTTAGGTTCTTGCACCCCGGAAGAAAGAGCTCACTGCTTCTTCCCCTCTAAAGTCCCTATTCCGTTTACTCTTGAGTTCTTGCAGCGATGCCTCCTCCCCGACTGATAACTGGGACATATAGGATTAATTATTTTCTTTTTCCCTGTCAGAATCATCCAAATATATTACATTATAGAATTTCCTACTTAGCCTCCTCATACATTCCCTAAAAAAGAGGGAACTAAAACCTAATTAGGACAAAGGGTAAAAGCCTCTGATAGGGTCCGTTATTACCACCAACTCCTTTGGACCCGCTCCTCATCTCTTTCCTTTTTTTTTTTTTTTTTTGAATTTAAACTTACCTAAAAGAAAACACAAAAAAGAACTTCTCAAACAAGCAGTCAAGAGTAGAAAGTTAAAAACGACAAGCATGCAAAAGACAGAGAGATTACCTGAAAAATGAGGAAAAACGACGGTCTCTTGTTCAAGGAGGCAGCGTAATGATAGAAGAATTTGTTGTAAAGGATTCGCCAATGGAAATGCTCAAAAGGGATTGCTATCTAAATTCTTCGTAAGAAAGGAGAAGAAGAGGATTCTCACAGAAAATACTTGAAGGATTGAAGAGAGTGCATGAAGGGGAAAACTACGGGATAAGAGAAGCTTATAGAGAAGACCCGTTAATCTGGGCCCTTGATCCCCAAGCTGGGGGAATAATCAAGGCAATCCAAGTGTCCTATGGAATATAAGTTGAAGCGCCAACAAGTGAGAATTTGAAAGGGGGAATAACCATTCAACAACTAAGGTGTAATACACGCGCGACTAAAGCGCGTTTACCTGAAGCAATTCTTGGAAATCGAAAATAATCATTACTCTGCCATAAATGCACCCCAAGAGACGTGCAAGTGCCTGTAATGGTTATCTTATAGAGGGGGTAAGCCCAAAAGCCTAATTCTACATCGTGATAAACAGTAAGGACCCCAAAACTTCAAAATGTTGCAATGTAACCCACACAATACCCACTTCGAAACAAACTTACAGAGGAGACTAGATCCACTTCACTCCACGAATAAGCACCACCTCGACCATATGAAACTTCCGATTGGCTTCCTTTTGCTTGTCTGTGCCAAGTCCGGTCCGATATGAATGGACCTACCAAATTTGAGGGACTAGTGTTACGACCACGCTTAAGTAAGTATGACACGTCATCCATGGGAACTCGCGTGAGGCCCATTGGCTGCTAGATGTACTGGAAACTCTACAAATTACTCCACTGCCGAGGTGAAATATCATTCGAGCTCCTTATGGTCGAACTGCTTATTCCGAACCAGTGTTGTCCAAGGCACATGCTCTAGGTTGGCGACAAGACTGGTCAATGTGCTAGGCAGATGTGCTGGGTAATTTTTGATTTAAGCGACGGCAAGGTCATTAAGGTGCTCAACATCTAAAAATGCATTCAAACTTCAACGATTAATGATACAGTGATTCTATTATTACGTTAATGATGATTATCCAGATTCCAGAATCCAAGCCTCTGTTTGGTAAAATTTGTTTATAATTTTTATTTATAAACAGAAACATTACAACATTTTATTGGACAATTTTTTTATTTTTTTATTTTTTATTTTTTTGTGAAAAATCAACAATTTCGACTGGTCAAATATTTTTCTCTCTATTTTTGAATTAAAAAAAAAAAAAAAAGAACCAACGAAATGTTGCCTATTCCAATTTATAACTAATATTTATAAACGTTTTATATATAGGTCACCAAACAGAGGCCAGATCAATAGTATTACTTAAAGGAAATGGAGTCTATGTAAGAGAAGATCATTGGAGTTCAATATTTTTTATTTACTTGACAGTGATCCCACTAAATTGATCAATCCATGCAAGCAAAAGCATCATATCATATACATATTCCTTTGACTGAATAGTAGTATTCAATGCAATACCATGTCATAATTGAAGACTATAATATTGATTTTATAAAGTCACTGCGCCTGGATAAAATATCCATTATTAGCCAAAGTGCTGTGTACTAAATTTATGGTATTCTTTTTTGTTATTTTGATTTTTATATTTCGATTTATTTTACCTATTTCATAGTTAGAGGTCTGGAACAAGAAATGTTCATCTTTATAAAAATTGTGATCTTTGAGTGCATGTGATTCGGGACAAAATGGCAAGTCTTGATTGTTAGAAAATTTATCATAGATAATTGTTTAGCTATAATCCAAGATTATTATGCTGAATTATCAAGAATCAAATAATTAAAGCGGAATTGTACCTTAATCAAACATGGTTCAAGATTATTCTGATGGTTGAGTCTTTTAAATCAACTTGTAGTTCCTTATTTTCTCTCTGGTGATGATATGTCAGAATATAATGAACAATACATATGATTCGGGGACTGTAACCGTCTTTATATACTAAATTGCATGTTAGCGTAATTATGTTCATCATGAAATTAGGAACAATTGTATGATCTCTACACATAAAAGCCACTACATTAATTAGGTGCATAAAAGCCCAATATATTAAATCCTAGTCACTTTAAATGGATTTAACCAAATTTGATAGTATTTGATTCACTACACTATTGTATATTGATTCATATATAAGCCCACATGATCGATTAAAACCTTGCAATCTCCCACTTGAGCTATATGTATAACCTTACAATTGTGTATCAATCACAACCTTGTGAATACTCAAAATATTGCTATCATTATTGAATGCATCCCCAAACAATCCGCTCTATCAATCATATCAACATAGGATCAATGCGGCTTTCGCTACATTTATCGTAACTAACTTATCAATGGTCATGTATATCGACATAACTGATGGCATGGATCAAGCATGAAAATTACATGTAATGTGATCTTAACATGCCTATTTCCAACTAGTCCAACCTTATACCTTAGCGAGATCATCCTCAAACAAGTTCAGAGATAATAAACCTTAAACCATATAGTTGAAAATAACTTTAACCTTAAATTGTATCGAAAAGGATAGTAAATATGTCTAATGTAAAAGCATCCAAAATACAAACTCTCACTAAAACCAAATATCTTCAAGAAATACAACACTCGTATAAGCAATGTACTCATGAAAGACCTTGGGTGGTTATCACTTAGTAAGCGAATCCGCAGTCATGAAGTTTGTTCCAATGTGCTCTTATTGACACTTATCCACTCTAAATTCTATCCTTCATAACCAGGAACTTGATCTCTATATGCTTGATTTTGTCAAGCTCCTATTGTTATTAGAATATAGAATTGCTGAGTTATTGTCACAATATAACTTTAGTGGTCTTGCTATGACGTACAAAATGTGCAACCCATTGACAAAACTTTGTAGCCATATTTCATGGAGATGTCTAATAACATACTACAAACTCTACTGCAATGGTAGGGGAAGCTATAAGCGTCTGCTAGGCACTCCTCCAGGAAATAGCTCCTCCAATTAGCAGATAGATGTAGTTTAATGTGGATCTTCTACTGTTTTGGCATCTAGCATAATTGAAACCAGAATACCATATGATCTCCAACTGATCCGATCTTCTGTATGTGAGCATGTAATCTTTTGTTCTCTTCAAATACCTTTTAACCCCTTTGGCTGTTTTCCAATCATCCATTCTAGGGTTACTTAAAATCTTCATAGCATCCCAATAATGTACGCACTATCCGGATGCGTACAAACTTGAGTATACATCAGACTCCCTATATCCAAACTATATGGGGTCTTCTACATTTCCTTAACTTCAAGGTCACTTTTCGGGCATTAGTTGACACCAAATTTGTCTCCCTTAGATACATGAGTGTCCCTTGGTTTACTAAGTACTTTATTGATATAGCCATTTTGTAATAATTCAAGAATACCTCGAGAGCGATCCCTGTGTATCTGAATCCCAAATACAAAACAGGCGTCACCAAGATCTTTCATCTCAAAATCCATTGATAAAAAATCTCTTAATTTCACACATTATACCTATATCATTAGTGGTAAACAATAATCATATAAAACCAAGAAAATAGTCTTACTCCTACTGAACTTGTAATACACACAACCATCAATAGCATTAATATCCAACCAAACGAGATAATTACTTGATGAATTTGTAGTACCCTTGACGGGAAGCTTGCTTGAACCTATTGATGGATTCTTTTATTTGCAAACCATATTCTTTGGGTCTCCTGGCATAAAATTTTATGGTTGCACCATATAGATCGTCTCATCAATGTCTCCATTGAGAAACGCTTTTTTACCATCCATTTGATGTAACTCAAGGTCAAAATGTGCAATAAGCGCCATTACTGTCCTAAAAGAATATTTCTTTTAAACCGGAGAGAAAGTCTCTTTATAGTCGATGCCTTCCTTTTGTGTAAAGTCATTAGCTATAAGACGGGTCTTATATTGTGACGCCCCGAGTTCTAAATACTCGAAATTCCACTTCATCGTCTCAAACTCAATTTCAAAAAAAAAATTTCATTTAGCGGAAATAATTGAAATTTTAAATTTTGCATAAAATATTATTCCAATCATTCATAGAAATAAAATTTCAAATCCTCCATAGTCGGCACAAAAATAAAGTTCGACTTAAAAAAAACGGAAATTTTAATATTTAAAATAACATTTAATTATTTCTTTGCCACTTGTGTCCATCACTCGCCACCGCTTCCAAAGTCTGCAAAAATTGTTAATAACGGGGTGAGTATTTCTAAGAAATACTCAGCAAACTCATAACTGAATAATTCACTTAATCCATAAATTGCACATAAACATGTAATCATGCTAACATATTTCTATCATAACATCATAACATATCGCATATTCACATAAGTGCGGAAAGTAACCTC
This sequence comes from Ligustrum vulgare, assembly GCA_963555705.1. NCBI lineage: Eukaryota > Viridiplantae > Streptophyta > Magnoliopsida > Lamiales > Oleaceae > Ligustrum > Ligustrum vulgare. Next base: position 3,902,155 of record OY743180.1, read on the forward strand.
GTCTTATCTTAATTCAACATGCAATTATGCATGGAAGTTATAGCGCATATAACATTTCTTCTTTATACACCATTTTCGGGAGAGCATTTGCCCGTCTTACCCCTCATGGTTAATCACATGAACATAACATCATATATGATTTACATAATTCCAGATTCACATGCAAATCATAGCTAAATAAATTATTGAGTATGAGTCTACCTCAAAGCTTAACGAGTATATATATCGAGCGGGAAAAACTTCAAGTCTCTAATCGTCCGTTCGCGTCGTCTAGCCAAAAAAATAAATTTGAATTAGAAATTTTTGGAACAATTGAGTATAAAATAAAAGATTGGGGCTAATTTGAGAATTTAACATAATTAAGTTTTAAAAGGCTTGGGACTAAATTGAAATTTTAAAGAATTGGGACTTAAATAAAAATTTTCAGAATAACATGGGACTGACTTGGATATTTTAAAAAAAAAAACTGCAGGGCTTAAATAATAACTTTTGAAATTTTGGACTAAGGATTGAATCCTCATTAAACTGGAGGAACCGAATTTGAAGACTCTTAAAAATTTAGGATTATGAAGGAAATTTTGAAAAAATCAAATATATAATTATATATGTATACGTTCATGTGACGACCCGAATTCTCGACCATTCGAGTGCCACTAAAAGTGACTCATATCATATTATCGAGACTTAAATAGAAATGTAAAATTATTCAAAAGAATAATTAGAATCCCATAATTTTATTTGTGAATAAAAATAGAACATAATTTTCTTACATAAAGTTCAACATAATTATCTCATCAATCTTAACCACTTTTGCCACTTCCATGTTGACCGCCTCGAACCTTCAATTATCTGAAAATGGTAAATATCGTGGAGTGAGATTTATAAAATCCCAGTAAGTATACCAAGCATAAATTTTCTTTTGAAAGCATATGGATCATTTTCATCATAACATAGGATAGGATCGAAATACTCATAAACATAGGGAGACACAAGAATTTTACCGAACTTAAATGGCAAGAATTCTTATGTGTAGCGCTACTAAACTCCGGTCCCCTTAGCATAATCATAAACATATCATATGGAACCCATAACAATCTTGTGAGATTGATTTCATAGCAATGATCCAAACATTTTCATAAAAACATAAGATATACTTACTTGTCATAAAAACATACTTACTTTTCATAAAAACATAAGGTGTATTTACCTTTCATAAAAACATACTTACTTTTCATAAAAATATAAGATATACTTACTTGTCATAAAAACATACTTACTTTTCATAAAAACATAAGGTGTATTTACCTTTCATAAAAACATACTTACTTTTCATAAAAACATAAGATATACTTACTTGTCATAAAAACATACTTACTTTTCATAAAAACATAAGGTGTATTTACCTTTCATAAAAACATACTTACTTTTCATAAAAACATAAGATATACTTACTTGTCATAAAAACATACTTACTTTTCATAAAAACATAAGGTGTATTTACCTTTCATAAAAACATACTTACTTTTCATAAAAATATAAGATATACTTACTTGTCATAAAAACATACTTACTTTTCATAAAAACATAAGGTGTATTTACCTTTCATAAAAACATACTTACTTTTCATAAAAACATAAGATATACTTACTTGTCATAAAAACATACTTACTTTTCATAAAAACATAAGGTGTATTTACCTTTCATAAAAACATACTTACTTTTCATAAAAACATAAGATATACTTACTTGTCATAAAAACATACTTACTTTTCATAAAAACATAAGGTGTATTTACCTTTCATAAAAACATACTTACTTTTCATAAAAACATAAGATATACTTACTTGTCATAAAAACATACTTACTTTTCATAAAAACATAAGGTGTATTTACCTTTCATAAAAACATACTTACTTTTCATAAAAACATAAGATATACTTACCTTTTAAAAGATTAAAATGAAGTGTAGTAGTAAATGGACCAAAACTTTCTTGACCACCTTGAATTTCTCTTACTTGTGGATTTTGTCAAGAGATTGGAAATAAGTGTATATGTGTAGAGTTGTGTGTAAAAGAGATGGGTTTAAATAGATGTATAAAGTTGGCATATTGTAAACATAATCATTCAATTCTATTAATTTTAACACATCATTTTCTTAAAGTAAAGCACCATTCATATACTTTTCCATATTTATACAAATATTATGCTCTTCATGATTACATATAATGGAGTCTTATCAACCATTCATATACTTTTCCATATTTATACAAATATTATGCTCTTCATGATTACATATAATGGAGTCTTATCAACCATTCATATACTTTTCCATATTTATACAAATATTATGCTCTTCATGATTACATATAATGGAATCTTATCAACCATTCATATACTTTTCCATATTTATACAAATATTATGCTCTTCATGATTACATATAATGGAGTCTTATCAACCATTCATATACTTTTCCATATTTATACAAATATTATGCTCTTCATGATTACATATAATGGAGTCTTATCAACCATTCATATACTTTTCCATATTTATACAAATATTATGCTCTTCATGATTACATATAATGGAATCTTATCAACCATTCATATACTTTTCCATATTTATACAAATATTATGCTCTTCATGATTACATATAATGGAGTCTATAATTCATTCATATACTTTTCCATATTTATACAAATATTATGCTCTTCATGATTACATATAATGGAGTATATAATTCATTCATATACTTTTCCAAATTTATACAAATATTATGCTCTTCATGATTACATATAATGGAGTATATAATTCATTCATATACTTTTCCATATTTATTAAATTAAGATTCTCATAATTATTATATATAATGGAACCTCTCATGCTTGCATATATTTTCTTAATTTCAATAATAAAAATAATTTTTGTATAAATAAATATTGGGATAACATTGAATTAAGTACTTGGACTTAATATACTTTAAATCAAGAGAATGGAGATATTTTTAGAAATTCGGAATTTTAATTTAAAATCGAACGATCTCGATTATTTCTTGACTTGGCTATACGAATACGTCGTGGCGTTAACTTAATAAAAATGGGTGAAATAGTAGCGACACGATTTTCTATTAAAATAATTATTAATCGCGTAAAAATTCTTGGTCGCTACAGTTCATTTCTCTCTCTGTTAACTCAACAGAGAGAGAAAATGGCGATATGGAAGGGGGCGAACGCCGTCGCCCCTAGCGGTTCCAGGCCGTCGCGCCCAGAAATCGGCGACAGCACCGCCATATCGTGGTGACGAAGGGAGGGTGCGTGAAAGGGAGGTTCTTGGATGGATTTATGGTGCAAGAACCGGGTGGAGTTCAAATTTGGGCAAGGCAATTTTCGGCCAAGTTTTTCCAGAGACGAAGGTAAGGGTGGTCTTTCTTGGTTTATTCTCTTGGTTCTTGTGGTGATTTGGGTGTTGATTGGTATGGATTTGGAGGTTTTGGAGATGGGCAGTGGCGAACGGCGGTTGTGGACAGCGTGTGGTGGTTCGGGGTTTGGATTGGTTTTGTAGGTTGTTACGTTTTTTGGGTTGTGGAGGTGAGGTTGGTTTATGGTGTGCGTCTGGTGGTGATGAAATCAGTTGGGTCGGCTGGTAGTGAACGGTTGACTGCGAATGGTGGCTCCGTTAGTGGCGGGTAGCACTTGGTTCGACTTCGGAGATTTGGTTGAAGAAGTACCTCGGTGGATTGCAGAATTGTATTGAATTGTGGAATATTTGTGGTTGTGTGGTCTATGGAGATTGAAGGGAAAAAAAATATTACCTCAGCTTGCTGTGTGCATGAAGGGAAGTGAAAAATGTGGGTGAAGAAGGTGATTGATAAGCAAATTCTGGGAAGCTGAAACAGGTTGTAACTCCTGTGATGAAGATGAAGAAATAACTCTGCCATTGAATAAAAATGAATGGGGAGACGTTTGGGAATCTGATGAATTTGGGTAACCCTTTGAATTTACAGCCATATAATTTAGGGAAAATAAATCAGGTATTTGGTTATGGGATTAAAATAAAGAATTGAATTTAAAATGAAATAATAATTTCGGACAAATTTAAAATCGTAATTCGGACTTAAAGATTTAAATCGGATTTAAATTTCTTTCTTGAAATTTTAAAATAATTTAATTGGCTAGACGAACACGTTTTTCTTAAAATGGATGAAATCGTAGCGACAAATATTAATAAATTTAACTTTTATTATAATAAAATTTCTCGGTCGCTACATATATCTTTTCACATTACCTATTGAATCCCTCTTGGTTTTAAAAATCCATTTACAACCAATTGGCTTCGCACCTTCTGCTAACAAGATCCCAAACTGTAGTGTCTTGCATAGACTTATACTCCTCATTCATGGCATCAGTCCACTTTTGAGAGTTAAAACCCTCATGATGGAAATTGATTGGATCATTTCCAAAATTCCATAATTTCCTCATATTGGAGAAATACTTTAAATTACTCAGAATAGCATTTTTCCTTTCTCCCATGGATCTCCTTAATGATATTGGTTTTTGAGGTTGTTGAGTTCGTACTTCTGGAATAATTATCTTATTTTGGATGGGAGGTTCTTCAATATTGTTTTGTTGAAGTTTCGAAAATACTTCTTGATCAATGACATGTATAGAAACCTGCACATTGTTAAAAGTAACAGTACCTAATTCGACTCATTGTGAAATTAGGAACAATTGTCGATTTCTACACATAAAAGTTCATACATTAATTAGATGCATAAAAGTCTAATATACCAAATCCTTATTAGATCACTTTAAATGAGCTTAACTAAATTTGAAAACATTTGATTCAATATAGAATAATTCAGATATAAGCCCATATGATTGATTAAAATCATACATTGATTATTAATCCTTAGTTTGGTAACAAGTTTATAAACAACACATTTCTTCAAACCACTTTTTAATCATAAGCATTATTTTTTTGTTTATAAACAAAGAATGTGATATGTTCGAGGTAAAATTTATTGTTAAAAAGTGATATGAGGAAATGTGTATGATTAGCTTCCGTTTGGTAACACTGTTTGATTTATAAATTTGTTTATTTATGATTTTGAGGTAAAAGGTAATTGTTGAAAATTGGAGAGAGAAAATGTGTGTGGTTAAAAAATGATTTGAAAAATTATGTTGTTTATAAACATGTTTATAAAAAAAAAATTAGTTACCAAACGGAGGCTAAAAAGTGATTTGAAAAAACGTGTTGTTTATAAACAAGATACCAAATGGAGGCTATTTTTTTTTCCAATCAAGACCTTATTGATATTACAATAACATATATATAATTACAGATTCAGGTATGAATTATTTGTCCCTTAAATCATCAATAAAGCAAGTGGTGGGAAACAAGAGAAAATGACATGCACATAGCCTAATATTTTTCTTTTTAAAAGATTAGAAAAACAAAAAGTTAATTTGAGAAGATAATCCTTGTGCCCTACCATCTTTACATGAAAATCTTCTTTTGAAAGAAACTTCTAAATTTACATTAATCAATTTATCTTGTCTTTAGTTTGTCCCCATTTACTTATAATTTGGTATTCACACATGTTCATAGGTCCAAGTTATATGAGGAAACAGTGTTTGGAGATTGTATTGTTGGGCGGTCAATATTCTGATACAATTAATAACAACTTTCATATTGGGTTGCCCTTGTCTTACTGAAAACTTTTGTCAAATCAGAGTAACATTTAAGCTATTGCATTTGGAAAGAAGCAACTATGCCCAGTTTGATACTGATTAAAATTCAAATATTAATTTAAGTCAAAGTCAATAATCAATTACAATCATATATTTCATGGGTCCCACAACTTTTTAACCACACATCTCATCAATTTTTATAAAAATTTACTAAAATTCTGATTTTAATGATGAGTATTCGGTCGACTACATGTATTTTTTTTCGCTACTCGTTTGATCCATCACTAGATATATTTGTATTGAATGAATTCATTTAGAAACAATTATGCAGAATGCTGTTTGTTGGTATAACTATCTTTAGCCCCTATTTTATGGAAATTAAAATCAAGTTTTTAGCGGATTTTGAAAAAGTTGATGAGATATGTGGTTAAAAAGTTATGAGACTCATGAAATATGTGATTATTATTAATTATTGACTTTGAATTTGATAAAAATCTAGATTATAATCCATATCAAACAAGGGCTAAATATGGATTGTTTGGTAAACAAAATTTATTTTATCAAAAAAGTATGGTTTAAATCAATTTGAATGTTGAAAAGCCATGTATCATTTGCGCACTACAAATTTCAAACATTAATGAATCATGATCTAAAGGCGTTATTTATGGAAAAATTAGTTTTGACCAATTTATGTGATTATTTAAGTGGAATCATTAATAGTGAATGGAAAATTAAGCCACTTAAAATTGTGACAATATTGGAAAATTAAAAGAATATTATTGAATATTCTAGAATTAATTTAAATGAAAAGATGTGTCTTTTCATATGAAAGATTGTGACTTTTGAAATTAATAATTTTCAATAATTGTGTCTCTTGTAAGGGTTGTGTCTTTTGAAATACAACTTTCCAACATCTATATATAGACCCCATATGCTTGTATTATTTTTTTCATTCATCAATTCATCATTCATTTATTCAAATGATTTGATTTCTTTCATTTCATCTTTGGAGTACATAAGCCTAATTTTTGGTCGTTGTACTTGTATTTTGGAGTGCTATAAACACAAGTGTTGCCGTTGTATCTTGGGAGTCGATTGTTGTTATCCGTAGGCACCGTTGCGGGGCAAATTCGACTTAAGGACAAAGAGTCCAACTCTTGCCTCGACATTGTTCCTTCTTTTCTTCTTTTTCTTGTTTCGTATTTTCCTTTCCGTTACTCTGTCCAAATTTCGGCACGGATTTACAAATTTTCATTATTTGGCGTCACTATTCACAAATCCACCCAACAATCTAAAGTCGAATTCTCTATATTTTGTGAAAGTGACATTCTTGTTTGGTTAAACTTGTTAAGTTTAACATCTTCTTCATTTCTATTCTGTTTTGGTTGATCTTCTGTTTTACGTAAACGGAAATGAATACGGTTCTTAATACCGATACTACTTCGAATGAAACTTCGAATATGGGAACTTCTGAAGGAAGTGTTCCTACCGGTGTGATTCCTCCCGTTGTGAATACAACTACTACTAATGTGATTCCTTCGGTTGTGGGTGCCCCTACTATCGTTCATTCAAACTCCGTTTCACATGGGGAAAAATCGGAGAAATTTGTTGGGGTTGATTTCAAAAGGTGGCAACAGAAAATGTTGTTTTATCTCACAACCCTCAACTTGGCGAAATTCTTGAATGAAGATCCTCCCGCCATACAAGAAGGGGAAAATAATAGGGCATCTTTGATTGCTTTGGATGCTTGGAAACATTCTGATTTCTTATGCAAGAATTATATTCTTAATGGCTTGGACAACGGTTTATACGGTGTGTATTGCTATAAGAAATCTGCAAAGGAACTATGGGAGACCTTGGAAAAGAAGTACAAGACCGAAGATGCCGGAATCAAGAAGTTCATTGTGGGAAAATTCTTGGACTACAAAATGGTAGATTCGAAGACCGTCATCAGTCAAGTACAAGAATTGCAAGTCATACTCCATGACATTCATGCGGAAAATATGTCCGTGAGCGAATCATTTCAAGTGGCTGCAATTATCGAGAAACTTCCACCCATGTGGAGGGACTTCAAAAACTATCTCAAGCACAAGCGCAAGGAGATGAACATTGAAGAACTCGTGGTCCGATTGAGGATTGAAGAAGACAACCGAAGTTCGAAAAAACGAGTTGGGAATGGCATACCACAAGCAAAGGCAAATGTGGTGGAATCTAGCAACAACAAAGGAAAGACGAGAAAGCATTCCGTTGAATCTACAAAGAAGAGTGCAAAGAAGTTCAAGGGAAATTGCTACAATTGTGGAAAGGCTGGACATCGCTCGGTTGATTGTTGCAAACCGAAGAAGCAATCCCAAGCCAACATTGTCGAATCTGATGCCATATCAAATGGCATGTCCGATATGAATTTATCGGCGGTTGTTTCTGAATGCAACCTTGTTGGAAATCCCATGGAATGGTGGGTTGATACGGGTGCAACCCGTCACATTTGTGCCGATAGAGGAATGTTCACTTCATACACTCCAACCGAGGGAGAAAAATTGTTTATGGAGAACTCCTCAACATCCAAAGTGGAAGGACAAGGCAAAGTGGTCTTGAAGATGACGTCGGGAAAAGAACTTAGCCTCAATAATGTCCTTCACGTACCGGATATTCGTAAGAACCTTGTGTCGGGTTCTTTATTAAGCAAGAATGGCTTTAAACTAGTCTTTGTATCGGATAAGTTTGTACTTACCAAAAATGATATGTATGTAGGCAAAGGCTATGTAAAAGATGGACTATTCAAAATGAATGTCCTAACTGTTGTACCAAATGCTACAATCAATAAAACGTCATCTTCAGTTTATATGCTTGAGTCATGTAATCTATGGCATCATAGATTAGGACATGCAAACTTTAATTCAATACGAAAGTTAATGAATTTAAGTTTACTTCCGAATATGCATTTTAATAATGGAAAATGCGAAACATGTGTAGAGGCAAAAGCGGCCAAAACACCATTTCATTCGGTTGAACGAAACACCACACCATTAGAACTAATTCACACGGATGTGTGTGATTTGAAGTTCGTACCAATAAGGGGTGGTAAAAAGTACTTCATCACATTCATAGATGATTGTACAAGGTACTGTTATGTGTACTTGTTGAAAAGCAAAGATGAAGCTTTGGAAGTGTTTAAACACTACAAAAATGAAGTTGAAAATCAACTTGAAAAACGAATTAAAATGATTCGTAGTGATAGAGGTGGAGAATATGTTGCACCGTTTGAAGAATTTTGTGCTGAATCTGGAATAATTCATCAAACAACGGCACCATATTCACCACAATCTAATGGAATTGCTGAACGCAAAAATCGAACGTTAAAGGAAATGATGAATGCAATGTTGATAAGTTCGGGCTTACCTCAAAACTTGTGGGGGGAAGCCATACTTTCTGCAAATCATATCCTAAATAAAATACCACACAAAGATAAGGTTGAATCGCCTTACGAATTATGGAAAGGTCGAAAACCTTCTTACAAATATCTCAAAGTGTAGGGGTGCTTAGCGAAAGTACAAATACCCAAACCTAAACAAGTTAGGATTGGATCAAAGACAATTGATTGTGTCTTTATTGGATATGCTATCAATAGTAGTGCATATCGATTCTTGGTTCATAAATCCGAAGTACTTGATGTACACGTAGGTACAATTATTGAATCAAGAAATGCGGTCTTCTTTGAAGATAGATTTCCGTGTAAAGAAAAGGAAATAAGTTCAAATAAAAGAACTTATGATAATATACATGGAAAGAATGATGATCTTCAAGTAAATGAAGAACCGAGACGTAGTAAAAGGCAACGAATTCCAAAGACATTCGGTCCAGAATTCGTAACCAATTTACTCGAAAATGATCCTAGGACATTTGATGAAGCAATGTCCTCTCCTGAAGCTCCTTTTTGGAAAGAAGCTGTACGCAATGAAATTGAATCCATCATGAGTAACCATACTTGGGAATTAGTTGAACTCCCTCCGGGAAACAAAGCTTTAGACTGTAAATGGATCTTCAAAAAGAAATTGAAGTCGGATGGATCAATTGATAAATACAAGGCTAGATTAGTAGCCAAAGGGTATAGACAAAAAGAAGGACTAGATTTCTTTGATACCTATTCACCCGTTACAAGAATTACGTCTATACGTGTCTTGATTGCAATCGCAGCATTGCATAATCTTGAAATACATCAAATGGATGTCAAAATCGCGTTTCTAAATGGTGAATTAGAAGAAGAAATCTACATGGAACAACTTGAAGGGTTTGTTGCACCAGGAAATGAAAAGAAGGTGTGTAGATTTGTAAAATCATTGTATGGATTGAAACAAGCACCGAAGCAATGACATGAAAAGTTTGATAAAACGATGTTGTCAAATGGCTTCAAAATCAATGAATGTGACAAATGTGTCTACATTAAAAACACACCTAATGAATATGTAATCATATGCCTATATGTTGACGATATGCTAATTATGGGAAATAACTCCAAAGTCATTTCCTCGACTAAGAAAATGTTAACAAAACATTTTGACATGAAAGATATGGGAGTGGCGGATGTAATATTAGGGATTAAAATCTCTAAAACATCGGATGGTTTGTCATTGTCTCAATCACATTATGTTGAGACTATACTTAAGAAATTTAAGGCGTATGACGATAAATCGGTTAAGTCACCAGTTGACTTAGGTATTCACTTAGCCAAGAATACTGGTGAGCCCATATCTCAATTGGAATATTCGCGTGTCATTGGTAGTTTAATGTATATTACCAACTGCACAAGGCTAGATATAGCATACATAGTCAACAAGTTGAGTAGATTCACTAGTATTCCAAGTGTTGTACATTGGAAGGCATTAAACCGAGTTCCTAGATATTTAAGACACACGGTTGAATATGGATTACACTACTCAAAATATCCTGCGGTGTTAGAAGGATATACTGATGCAAATTGGATATCTGACACTAAGGATTCAAAATCCACGAGTGGTTATGTATTTACCATTGGAGGTGGAGCCGTGTCCTGGAAATCGTCTAAGCAAACGTGTATTGCTCGATCCACGATGGAATCTGAGTTTATTGCGTTAGACAAAGCCGGTGAAGAAGCAGAATGGCTTCGTAATTTTCTTGAAGAAATTCCATGTTGGGAAAAGCCGGTTTCTGCGACTAATATACATTGCGATAATCAGTCGGCAATTGCAAGGGCACAAAACAGTATGTATAATGGCAAGTCTCGACATATCCGTCGGAGACATAATACTATTAAACAGTTAATATCGAATGGTATAATCTCTATTAACTATGTGAAGTCAAAAGAAAATTTGGTTGATCCTTTGACGAAAGGACTTGCAAGAGATCAAGTATACCATCTTTCGAGGGAAATGGGCCTAAAGCCTATTGAATAGAATTACTATGACGGAAACCCAACCTTGTAGATTGGAGATCCCAAATCTTGGTTCAATGGGACAACTAAGTCATAAATGATTCAGAATAAAGCACTTATACCCATTCCTAAAATTTAAAGTGCTATGTAAAATGTGTATAAGGATAAGTATACATATATACTTTTAATGATTAATAACCTTAAGATAGAAAGGTATGAGATCACCTATATAAGTGTGAAGTGGGGCCGCTTCTACGAGAATTCGAGGCTTAATTCTCTTAAGAGCACTTATGAAACCAAGAGTAGTCCAGGGCCAAAATGGACTCAACCATGAGAACCGAATAGGTTACATGAGTCATGGTGTTGGTACAGTTGTTTGGTTTTACACGAACGGCTGGATGGTTCAAGACATCGCGTTCACCAACTAGCCTAGTAAATCCGATTGTATTCAACTAAAGAAGGTTCAAGGCCACAAGCTACCTATCTTGATGCTATGACTTGTCCTGTGTACTCCATTTGTTAGAGTCTGCATTTCATTCGCATTGCATTTGCATTAATTTTCATTCATGTGGGGGATTGTTGGAAAAATTGGTTTTGACCAATTTATGTGATTATTTAAGTGGAACCATTAATAGTGAATGGAAAATTAAGCCACTTAAAATTGTGACAATATTGGAAAATTAAAAGAATATTATTGAATATTCTAGAATTAATTTAAATGAAAAGATGTGTCTTTTCATATGAAAGATTGTGACTTTTGAAATTAATAATTTTCAATAATTGTGTCTCTTGTAAGGGTTGTGTCTTTTGAGATACAACTTTCCAACATCTATATATAGACCCCATATGCTTGTATTATTTTTTTCATTCATCAATTCATCATTCATTTATTCAAATGATTTGATTTCTTTCATTTCATCTTTGGAGTACATAAGCCTAATTTTGGTTCGTTGTACTTGTGTTTTGGAGTGCTACAAACACAAGTGTTGCCGTTGTATCTTGGGAGTCGATTGCCGTTATCCGTATGCACCGTTGCGGGGCAAATTCGACTTAAGGACAAAGAGTCCAACTCTTGCCTCGGCATTGTTCCTTTTTTTCTTCTTTTTCTTGTTTCGTATTTTCCTTGCCGTTACTCTGTTCAAATTTCGGCACGAATTTACAAATTTTCATTATTTGACGTCACTATTCACAAATTCACCCAACAGTTATGAGTTAAATTACTTCCCTCACATTTTCATAATAGATGTATTACGAAATAATACTGCATAGCCAATAACATAAATATTACATCATTACACTAGTCTCCGTACCCAATATATTTGGGGCCGGCTACCATTCTACTATGTGTATCGCTAGGTCTATAACTATTGGTGTATGTGAAGCAATTAGCCAATTAGGTTTTAACGAGTCTACTACAAATCAAGTTAATTTTAGTCATCCCTTGCTCTATGAATTTCAGCATGAATTATCTAGGGTTGTCACATTAAATGAGCAAAGAGGTCTACCAGAACAGTTGATGGGAAATTGTGAAAAGGAAGATTTGGGAAGATCGCAGGCATGCATATGATTAATGGTAGTCTCAAAGCTATTTTTGACATATAATTTCTAGATTCACATAATTACATTTAAATGGCACATCATTTTGCAAAAACTAGTGTTACACCAATTATTTTTTTTTTATTTATTTTTATTTTTTACGATTCGTATGTTTATCATTCCAAAAATTTCTTTAAATATTATAATTTGAATTGATTTAAAACTTAAAATGGAAAAGAAAAATTAAATTTAAAAAAAAAAAATTTGTAATAAGTAGAAAAAATAGATATATATGTGATATACGCTCAAAATTATTAAAACGAAAAGAAAAATAAAAAGAAAAATAGATTGATGAACGTTCTTATTTCATCATCTTTCATTTTCTATTTTTAAATAAAAATATTATGTGATATTGACAAAATTTTATTTTTTACTTTTACGAATTTTTTTAAAAAAAATTGTAATTGATTTTTAAGAGAAGAAGACAAACCAAGAAATTTTGGGACATGAAAAAGTAGCTATTTAGGCTATGTTTGGCGAACCAAGCTAATAAGCTAGCTTATAGTTGAAAAGCTAATTATGAGTTGATAGCGGATAACTAATAAGCTAGTTGATTAAAATAAAAGTATTTGACAAAATTAATTGAAAAGTTAACTCAAAAATATAAAATGACATAAAATGAAAATATATTTTAAATACCCTAATGGCATAGGGGAGTAATTTTAAAAAAATAAAGAGGCTAAAAATGGAATAAAAAATGAAAAGCTCATGAAACTTATTTGAAAAGTTTGTAAAAGTAGATTTTGAGATAAGCTCTAACTTCTCAAATAAGCTCATCAACCAAATGGAACTTATTTTAGTAGATGAAGTTTTTAAGCTCTCCAAATAAGCTTTAAGCTAGCTTATTTGGTTTACCAAACATAGTTTTAAAAATTTACATTCAATTGGATTATTTTAAATTTGTTCAAAAATGAATAATGAATAGTGAATTAATACTACTAATTACCATTTTAGGAAATGAGTTTAATAATAGTGATTTTGTGGAGAACATATACTTAAGTACCTGTTTGAAACTTATTATTTCAAATAATGTAGTTCGTAACAGAAAATTTTGGTACAATGAATTGTTAAAAAATATAATTTTTTTTAAATTTATATGTAGATTATTTTATTAATAGAATGTTAGTTGAAAATGATTTTTAAAAAGATGAGGATTTGAATAAAGTGTACTGAATAGGGGTTTTTTTTACTAAGTTGCTACAATTGTAATAATTATGAACTTAAATAACTAAGTACTTAAAAAAAAAAAATACTTCAATGACAATTTCCATAACTCAAATGCATAATTATTTAATTTTAATGATTATTGATGTAATTAATATTTTCAAAATATAATTTATAGACTATCACAAATAATTTATCATTATCCGAATAGTACTATTAGAATTGATACTAACTATTTCATTTCATATTTAAATGAATGTAGCAAATTAAGCAACATGAAATGTTAGTTTTTATTAAATTTTAATGAATGTATATCACAGATACATTTAATTTTATACAATAAGAAATCATCTATACATATAGATTCATAAAAGTGGGGCGGTTGTTTAACCCATAAGACATAGTACTTTATCACTTACCCATATGAAATTGATTTTTCAAGACTCGATTTTTCTGAATATTCATTCTCAATCACACATTTTTTAAAAAATTATTTTTTACAATTTTCATACTACTTTTTAACTCTACATTCTAAAAAATCACATTTTTCACAAAAATAATTCTCAAAAAATCAAAGACGAATAGTCAACAACCAAGTAAAATTGGAAATCACGAAATTATACGAAAAATCTTATACCCTATAATCTTTAAAAAAAATTTAAAATTAAGAATGATTAAAAAAAATATTAATCATTCTATTGATATTATTAACTAAAAATGATCAAAGCATTAATTATTCAATATTAGTCTTCTTTTAATAACTTTTTCTATAAATTATTTATAAGCGACGCATTTTTTTAACCACAAATATATTTTAGAAAATATGATTTTTAAATTAAAGATAACAAATGATTTGACCATTAATAATTAAAAAACAATTTTTATATTGATGGCTACACATATAATTTATAATATTAAGAACACAAATAAATAAATAAAAAATAATTAAATAATAACTTTAATACCGATAACTAAAAATATTAATTGAACTCATTGGTATTAGTGTTAATAATAAAATTAAAATTGATTAAAAAAATATCAATCATTATTTTATATATATATATAATTAAGGCAATAAATGAATTCACATTTATCCAAATTTTACATTCACATTTGACATACATTCATTTTGCATTCACACTAATCCACTTTATATTCACACTATTTAATTTTATGAAAACTTATTATTTATGGAAACAAAAAATGGGAGGGAAATTGTTCTTAGAAACTAACTAACATTTATATATATATATATATATATATATATATTATTATAAAGATAAAGATTATTACCTAAGAAGCAAGAGGGTGTGTACATTTAGCTGGAGTGGGGACACAAAATTATGCTCAATCTTGTCCAATTCTACTAGAAATTAAAGAGCTAGGAAGAAGGTATTACTTGAAGATATAGATGTAAATGAACAAATTCATCACGTTACAAAAGCAAATAAAAGTATATGGCCGGTTCAAAATTTCACCGACAATTCAATATGTTACGCTCATGACGAATAAATGAAATCGACTTATACGTGAAGAGACATTATGATGATATATTTAAATATGTATAATCTATTTTTATTTTTTTTCATGAAATAGCATTTTAGAACATTTTGATTTAACATGTGCGATAAGTTGTCGATATTATTGAAGAGAAAAAGAAGATCTTGCTTTTATGAATTTTTCCTAAAATGTAGGGACGGATCATGACCAAAGTTTAGGTAGAGATGTCGGCCATTGACAGTGACCGACGATGATTCTACTACCATTGCAAGGGGTTGATTTCTTGGGTTTAGAAGGCTTCCCCATCTTCACTGTTTCCCATGATAACATACAAAATGCTATCATTTATTCAATTGGTAACTCAAAAACGGCCTGCATAAACAAAATGTCAATGTATTTTAGATCAAATACTTGGAATGGTTAGAAACATTTATGCTCACACTGATAACTGAAGACGGGTACAAGAAAGCCAAAACAGGCAATATGCATGCTGAAAATGAAATAGATACGCGAATCATACACGAATAAATCCCACAGGTAGCCATTTCTAACCAACTTGAAATTGATCGTGTTGAAATTTTGATAAAACGAGATAAACGAAACTTCACTACAGCGTTTAACACACCAGAAATCATATGTTTAGCCCTTACTGGAAAGGATATCAAATATAGATGCTCTAAATAACAAGCAACAATCACGACTAAAATTGAGAGTATTATGGGCATTTAGAAAACGTCCCAATTAATGTTATTAGAGGCGAAAATTAAAGTTAAAATGCCCCTAAGAGTAGGAGAGGCGGATTAGTGAATGCCCCCGTAAATGACGCCCATAATAATAAATATGGGCGAATTGAGCACCAAAAATGCCCCTAATAATATGTATGCTACGTAGAATTATTATTATTATTATTATTATTATTATTAATTCTATTAGGAATATTTAATTAAATGTCACAATTAAATTCAAAATAGTAGGGGGCTTGTAAATGCCCCTATCATTAATCATAAATTAATATGTATCATAGAGACACTTCTTTGTGCCCCTAAAACATTTAAATTTAATTAAATAAATACTAAATTCATCACCTATAATAATATATTATAAACCTAAATATTCAATATAATTAAATATATTCAATGAAATAAAAATTAAAGAATATATAAAAATGTTAATAGAGGCTAAACATATTTTCGCCCCTAATTAATTATTAATAGGGACATATTACTTATTTTGTCCCTAGTTTGATGTCCCTAATACTCTCAATTTTAGTAGTGAATCTAAAACATTAAGATCAACAATCAATATTAAGTCTTATTCTCGACAAATACTAGATCTGCTCCATGGCTTTTATTTGCATCAATGGTCATCATCAAGAAGCAAGACATGTCATCAAAATGGACCAAAGCTAATAAAAAATTATGTAGTGAATTACAGACCATATATGAAATTATATGTTTTAGCACACCATTTTCTTCAATAAAATGCTCAGTGCATACCTTAGAACTAGAGTCTGCATCTACAGGCTTCGTCTACGCATCTTTATCCAAAGCTATCCAAATATTGAGACATTTTGTCAATCGCCTAGATGGTGTCTTAGAAATCAAAAGGGAAGGGTGAAAATCTGAGCCCAAACCCAACATTGGCTTCTTCTCCCACGAGTTTTCGGAGAAGACAAACAGAAGACAGGTTTTTATTTTTATTTTTATTTTTTTTTCCCAAAAAAAAAAAGAAAAAGATCCAATACCTGGAGTTGCTGGCGGAAGCAATCGTGTTTATTTATTTTAGTTTATTACTAGTGTTTCACCCCGTGCGATACACGGCATCATGTCGAAACATATAATTACAACTTCAATATTTTTAAATTTTTTTTTAATTATATGTCAAACATGTGTATAATGAAATAGATTAAAAAATATTAAAATGATACTGTAATTAATAGAGTTGCAATGTTTCCACTATAAATTTTGAAAAACTTCTATATAAACTACATTCGTAGTTGAGTTTGTTATATTTCCATCTTTGTTGTAAATGATCATCTTCAAACAATGTGATTCACCACTCCAGAGACTGCAAAGTACAACTATCCATGACTGAAAACTGACTTCTTTAAATAAAGATCAATCTTGAAAAGTGATTTTCCTTGACTCTTATTGATATTCATAACATACGAAGTTACCACCTGAAATTGTCGCCTCCTGAATTTAAAAAGACAATCTTGCATGTGTTTGATCGAAAAGATGGAAAATTGATTGTAAGAAAATATTTTTTAGGAATTGATTTGCCTGAAAATTATTTTTCTGAAAAATGTCAATTTGAAGTATCAGGTGAAAAAATGGAAAATTTTCCTAAATTTGTTGTTTGATTGATATTATTTTTCATTGCAAATAAAACAAAAATTAGTTATTTTAATTAAAAAAAAAATTTATTTCTCACTTATTTGTACTTGATAATAGTAATCAAATGTGACGAAAAATATGTTTTCCATCTGAAGAAATTGTTTTCTCACCAAATAGGTGAGAAAATATTTTCAAGACAAATGAATTAAGTGTGTTTTAATTAGTTGTACCTTGAAAATATTTTTCAAGGTAAATTTTCCTATGAAACACCAAACAAATACAAAATGAAAAAAATATTTTTCATGATTTAACATTTTCTAGGCAAATTATAGTGAATCAAACACATCTTAAATTGTGTCAGTGCATTCTCGAAATAAAAAATTTGTACCTTGCAATGTTGCTATTGAGAAATTTTGCTTCAACAACGTGATTTCCAAATTTTGTAACAATTAATCTCATACCATTACACATTTCTACAAAGTGATCAACATTCCGCAACAACATAAAGATATAATCATTACATAATAAATTTGGAAATATTTTTTGTTTGTACTCACAAAAAAGGAGAAGACTTTTGCAACACAAATTACATGAACTATTTAATTTAAAAAATAAATAATAAAAAATTAATAAACATAAAAAATTCAATAAACATTGGCAAATATAGTAAGGATTGAATGTACAATATAAACAATATGTAATATACAAATGCAATAGTCATACATTAATTTATAATTCGTTCAAAATTTCTAATTACAAAATGATACAAAGTACAAATAATGGTAAAAAATAATGTAAAATGGTTAAGTGAAAAAAGATGTAAATTAAAATAAGATAAAGATTTAATCATTAAATAATAAGTTTGAAAATAATTTTTGTTTTTAGTTATAAAAGAAAAGGAAAATAATTTTAAAAATATGCATTCAATTATTGCTACAAAAATTACTTTAACTATTTAATTTAAAAAATAACTATTTAATTACATTGAAATGTCGTCTCTATTGGTTGACAACTAATAGAGACAACTTAAATAGTCGTCTCTATTGGTCGACCAACAGAGACGATTTTTTTGTCGTCTCTATTGATCGACCAATAGAGACGACATAGTCGACTCTATTCTGTTTTTAAAATTTTATTATTATTATTTTTTAAAATTTCGCTATTTTTTTATTGACATTTATATAATTAATATTAAAATTAATTTGTTAAGAAAATATTATTAAGTTAACTAATATATATTATTTAAAACAAAATTTAACACAAGAATTCAATTGCATTAGTGGTTGAGACATCACCACCCAACACTTAGGTCCCGAGTTCGAATCATTGTCATGCACAATTATCATATAAATTAAAGAAAATTCCCAGGGCGACGGTTCGGATCGAGATTTGGGTCAGGTTAGAAAGAGATTGAATCGGGTCAAAATAAATAAATAAAAAATTAATTAAATATTTTCACAAATAGAGACGACATTGTCGTCTCTACAAGGTCGTCTCAATTACCCCGGAGGAAATAGAGACGACAAAGTCGTCTCTAAGGGTGTGTTTGATTCAACATATTTTTCATGGAAAATATGATTTTCCACGTGATTTTTCAACTTTGCGCTGTTTGGTTGTCTAAGGCTGCGTTCTCTTTGTATTTCAGTTTCCTGTTTTCATTTTCGAAAATGTTTTCTATTTTCCATTTTCTGTGATTTTTTTCGAAATTGCTGAAAATCCGTTTGGTTTGTAATTTCTGAAAACTGTTTTCGAAAATGAAAAGCTGAAAAACGCGTTCTGCTTAAAATTTTGAAGAAAATTATTTCATATTATTTGTGAATATAAATGAAATAAAGATATCATATTTTGAGTTACACAACAAAAATAAATGAAATAACCCCTATCACACAATTTGGTTATATCAAAAAAGTTCAAAAATTCATGTTGCCCTTCTAAAGTAATCGTTCCACATTTGAGTAGTAATTTTCCCTTCTAAAGTAATCATTTCATTTAATACTTTATATAGATACATCCTTCTAGTAAGCACTCATAACGTTTAAAATTTAAGTTTCAATAAAATTTGCAAAAATCAATATACGTTAATTAATTATGCTCTTACAAAATAAGTGTCTACAATACAAAAGTAAAAAAGAAATGTTTAATAATAAAGCACATGATATATCATCAGAAAGATGATTGAATTTGGAGTTCTACGCAAAAAACAGAGTGCAATTCGAAGTTGTAAATCAAAAGTTATACATGTTTGAAGACAATGATCCATAAAGCAAATACGAAAAGGACTAAATTGAAAGAAAAGTAAAATTTGTGAACTAATGTGCAACAAAATCTGAAGTTGAGGGACCTAAGTTGCAAATAAATTAGGATATTTTCAAAAGAAATTTCAAAATTTGAGGATTAAAATGACAAGTTTTGAAAATCAGGGACCAATAATGTAATTAAAAATGATAAATTTTGACAAATTTCAAGTTTTTATTATTATTATTTTTTTTTTGGAAAACGCGCGTTTTCCACTTACCAGGCAAAAATTCCAGAAAACGCGGAAAACGTGATTTTCACGTTTTCCATTTCCTTTACAAATTTTGAAAACGTTTTCGAAATTTTTTTCCGAAAACGGCGCAAGAGAACGCGTTTTCCGCGTTTTCGGAAATGGAAAACGAAAAACGGCTGGAAAACGCCAAAGAGAACGCAGCCTAAGTTTTCCATGGAATTCATTTTTCCACTTGCCTCGAAATCCGGTATTTTCCTTGTTTTGGATGAATTCGTTTTCCAAAGGGGGAAGGAGGTTTTATTTTTCATGGAAAATCTTATACCATTTTTGTTACGTTTGATTATTTTTGTTATTGTTAATTGATTTATTTTTTTCCCAAAAATTAACATTATTATTACTAAGTATAAACTTGTTAAAAAATGAAAAAAAAAATATTATAATAGCTAAATTTTACTTTATTTTCTATGGAAAATAATGTCAATCAAACAACAAAAGTTGGAAAATTCTTCACTTTTTCTACCTAGAAAATTAAACCAATCAAACACATTAAACTTTCAACTCGCAGGAATTTAATTCCCTAAAATTCATTTTCTTTCCACCCAAATTCCACTCTCGCTATCAAACGCAGCCTAATTATCTTCAGCCACGGATCTACATAAATGATTCATTGAAACAACTTTGTCGTCTTTAATAATTAATAGAAACGACTATTGTCGTCTCTGTTGAGCCGAATTCTTATAGTGATTTACCGCACAATTTGGTCATCATCCCATCCTCTTAAGTTTTTTTTATGCTAGCTAGCTAGCTCATGTATGGGATGAAGTACTATTTTGTATACCATGCCCATCAAGATAATATTAGTCAATATAGATATACAAAAAATTGTACCATTCCCATTATTCAAATTTGATTGTACTGATAGATTTTTTTCCCGAATTCTATTTCAAATTATTTAGCATCCGTTTTGGTAAATTCACTATGATAAAAGTGGTCATTAATTTACAACATTTAAAAGGCAACATTCTATATTTGAATGTTGTTAAAGGGACCTATCTCAATATTTTGACAAGTGACTGTTGTTATTGATGTAAAAATTAAAATTTAGCAATATTTTTTAAATGAGCATTTCTAACGTAACCTTTTGCAACGTTCATTGTTAATTACAATTTTGTCTTTTGTAATATTCAATGAATATTGCAAAAGACTATTTCGCAATGTCCGGCGAACATTTCAAAATAGCTCTTTTGCAACATTCAGCGAACATTACAAAAGGATTGAACGTTGCAAAAGGCTTATGACAATAATAAAAAAACGTTGCAAAAGATTTACGACAACATTCAAATTGACGTTGCAAAAATCTTACAGCAACACTAACTTAACATTGCAAAATGTTAAAGGCAACGTTCATATCAAGCTTTTGCAGCGGTCAGAGAACGTTGCGGTAAGTTTTTTCTTTACGCCAACACTGAGATTTGCATCACACGCCCGAATGCTGAAAATAACCTCTTGGCAACATTTTTTGAACATTCCAAAAGGTACTTTCTGTTGTAGTGACTGTTTATAAACAATTTAATAAACCACAAATTTCCTCAAACATTTTTTAACCAAACATTTCCAAAATCACTTTTCAACTACACATATCACCTTGAAAACATCACATTTTTTTGCTTATAAACAAAAAAAAAAAAAAAATTACCAAAGTTAATAATCGATTTGAACCACATATATATATATATATATATATATATATATATATATATATATATATATATATATATATATATATTTTATGAGACACAACTTTTCAGTCACACACTTCATTAATAATCTTATCAAAATCTAATAAAAGAGGCTTAATATAGTCATGATTTTTCCTCCACACCGTTTTCATTACTATTATTATTATTATTATTATTACTATTATTATTTTAAATTGTCCTTGTTGCATACCCCTTTTAATTTGATGTACGAAAACAAAATTAAAGAATATCAATAAGCGAGAACGGATTGCTTCAACTTTAGGCTTCTTTAAATTATTCTTTGATTCTGACGTTAAGTTTAAGCACACGAATGTGAAAAGAATATTAAGCATTTATAAGATGAGTTGAAGAAATGTTTTATGCTTTCTGATAACCCCAAAAAAAGTTCCTTTCACATCTAGTTAACTATAATTCACTTCTTTTGGGACAGAAAAGGGGATAAATTAAAGAGGTATCAAATTGATAGGCTCAGATTAATAATAATAATAATAATAATGTTGGGCTTAGATTTAAAAAAAAAAAAAATAAATTAACTAATTGTTCTATTAATTTCCATGCAAGTCTTGTCCCCATCCAGAAACCCTAAAATTCTACCCTCTATAGGTATTCTGTTTGGTGAGCTGGTGATCATGAAAAGAAATTTTGAAATGATAGGATGATTAATGTTTTTGGACTTATACAACATACATCAGTCGAGTCTTGATCTGCTTTCCCTTATATTTGAGACTTGAACATATATTTTTTTTTTCTCTCTCTTTTGAAGTCAGAACTGGTTATTGAAATCATGGATTTGATGAGTGGGAATCCGAATGTTTTTCTTCATCATCCTCGAGACTTGAACATTCTAATAATGAACACGCATGTTGTTACATTTTCTTCAGATATAGATAATAAGCTCGATACAAGGCAGCCTAGTCTTATCAATTAATTTTGGATTTATCTTTTTTGATACAAAAAATAAGACTGAACAATCTATTCTTTTCTCAAAATTAAGTTTTATTTACTTGCCAAGAACTTGGAGAGGTTGAAAAGTCGAGTTAAAACATGAAGATTGTTGATGGACGATCTAACGTTGATTATAGAAAATGAAGACGTATGAGCCTAAGTGGCATGGTGACACTGACACAAAATGACACATTATCGTTAGTATATGCATCGACCAGCTCAGCACACTGAAAAGACTTCCCGGCATGATCAGCACCAGAACGATTTTACTCACTCAAGTTCGCAAATAACTTGATGGAAGACCTAAAGACTGCACGACAATCTCACATCTTTCTCTCTATAAATATAGGAGATGGTAACTCTTAGAGGGTTCAAACTTTGGTTATTATAAGACAATACTTAATATATCAGAAATCATACGTGGAATTTAATTAGGTCATTTGCACGAGTTGAGATTCACCTCTTTCACATATCATTTTGTATTATATAACTGACATTTACTTATT
This sequence comes from Ligustrum vulgare, assembly GCA_963555705.1. Taxonomy (NCBI): domain Eukaryota; kingdom Viridiplantae; phylum Streptophyta; class Magnoliopsida; order Lamiales; family Oleaceae; genus Ligustrum; species Ligustrum vulgare. The sequence goes on from OY743180.1 coordinate 3,925,548, forward strand.
TTTTTGCTAACTTGGAATACTTGAACTTCAACCGTCAACGAAGATAATTGGGATTTTTCATTTTTGGGTGTTTCCAAGGAGAATTTGTCCACCATATCGATCATGTAACTTGGGGTTTAATAATCTATGGTTCCAGGTTTATCTTGGCCATGCTCAAATTAAACAAATTGTTAAAAATACAAGGCCATGAGATCATTGTTGATATATTGCTTACCTAATTTGTTGACATTTTGGGCAACCTAGAAGATAACAATATAATAAATTGAGGTTGTCTTGTCCCCAAAAGATGGAAATAATCAATTCCTAGTTTTTTGGTTATATTAAAATATATATTAATCATGATCTTCATGATTTGTTATGAGGTCTTCTTATTTGACTTTTGTGGCAAATTGTCGTGCACATAGGGGAAACGAACATATGAGAGGTTGGTGATTTTTGAGGTGAAAATATTTAGCAACTTTTTTTTTAATCTATAAATAAAGAACTTACATTTTATCCAGGTAAAATTTATGATTAAAAAGTTTCATTTATAAACAAATTTACCAAACATGTCAAACAAATTATCCATCAATAGCAAGTAATAATCTAGGATAAACCATTTGATACGTTGAAAGAATTTCACCCATCCGCTTTTGGTAAACTTCCTACAACAAGGATCGATATTGTTTTTGCAGTAGTGGACATATATATGTTATGGTTCCTACCGTGGGAAAAATGCTGACACTTGTCTCAATATATTTTTTATGATACACGTGTCAGCATCTTATCCACGATGGGATCATAACACACTCACTGTGACACTATATAGCCCTTTTGAACTTCCATCAAATCAAGTTTTATCATCAAATTTTCGATGGTAAATTTCCAATATTAAATGGTATTGACTTCGATTTTTATTTTTTCCAACTATGATTTCCAAAATAAAATTTGCAGGTAACCAAGTAGTTGGAAAGTCATCACACCACACTTGCCTATAAAAAAACGAAAATGAGAAAGACATAAAGCAATGACTGGACATTGAGCCACTCGTTAAAAGCAAAGCTGCATGCAGTGGTATTGAGTGAAATTACACAAATACCCAAAGCCTGCCAGTCTTGAATATATATACATATAACCGGAGAAATTAAAAATCAGTTAATAATCTAAGTCAAAATTAATAATTATTTTTAACTACACATTTTATCAACTTCTATCAAAATTTACTAAATATCTAATTTCAATACCCAGCAAATAGGGGCGCGCGCGCGCGCACACACACACGTGTATATATATAGCCTCTGTTTGGTCATTTTTTTTAATAAACTAGGAATGTCATGTTTTCAATATAAAATATGTGGTTAAATAGTAATTTGAGAAAATGTTTGTGGTTTTAAAAGCGTTTTGGAAAATGTCAGTTTACAAATGGAGAGTAAGTTATGCTATATTAGAACGATTGAGGCTTGAGAGAATGTAAACAAAGTCCCATATTATTAATTTAGATATCGAGTATATGGCGGGCTTAGAGAGGGATTTGAATTTTGACCTTTTGAGATGAAAGCATAATTTTCTACCGTACTCGTCTTTGAATTTCGATGCATGTTCAAATTTGTTAAAGAAAATAACTATTTCAAAAGTTTTATATATTAAAATTAACTGTAATAAAATATAATCTAAACTCTGAATCTGGATGATTAAGTACATATATTCTTTGCATTTGAAAAATTTATACCAATTAAGCAAAGCAAGTTCATACAATATTTAAACAATTCCTAGCTAGCTAGAAAAAAATGAAATAAAAATAAATATCGAATGTTGGTCAAAGAAGAATAAAATTTTACCTTTAACCTTTTACAAAGAGAGGCTATATATAATAATGCTTATACCTTGATTTGCAAGATAAGGCATGAAAGAGACATTCTTTATATATATATATATATATATATATAAAAGAAAAAAGCAAAGCAAAGGAGAGGAGTAGAGAAGAATTTCTATACAATTTTTTCAGACATGGGATTTTACCCAAGTCAAAGGTGGTATTTTTTTTTCTTTTTTGGTAAAGATAAAGGCACTACAATCTCCTGCAATCCCCCACCACGCCAGCCCTCTTTTCTTTCAATATGGAGCATTGTCATCTTTTTCTTTCTTTATTTCAGTTTTTCAAGATTCTTTATTAATGTCAATTTCACTGAAATGGCCATATATATATATATATGACTAAAATTACTTAATTCGAAGAAAATGCCCTAATTCAAATCCCCATGTTTGTTACTTCGGAAATTCAAAGAAAAAGAAATAATATCTTTGTGCTGTCAATTATTTAGTCAAATGGATTCTTTCGAGTTTCACATAATATTTTAGTAAAGTTAGAGGTTAATATAACTTTTAATTCATTTCCTAATGAGTGATTTAACATAATATTTTAATGAATTTAAATTCTCACATATTATATTATTTAATTGCTTATCAATCGGGATCCACATAGATTATTATCAATTTTAAGGATAACTCGTTTAATTATATAAAAGTAATACATTTACAAGGATGGAGCTAGAATTTTGAGCGAGTGGGGCCAAATTATTTTAATGGGGGGAAGCCCCCTTCCGGGGGTTCGGGGCAGAGCCCCCTAGTTTTTTTGGTCAAAATGATTGAAACGGCAATTTTGAGTGCCAAATTGGTTTCTAGAGTTGGAGGTTCAGAGGTTTTCTGCATGTCATCTCCCTATCACTCTATGTATATGAACATGGGAATTACATACTTAATTTTAACTTAATCAGAAATCTTTTGATTTCATCAACCTAATCAAAAAAATTTAACTTAAATTTCATCCAATAAATTAAAAACTAAAATGCACTTCTCAATGTTCTAATCACTGTGACTGCACTAGTGTGGCTCTAGTCAAGAACAAAATCTTAAATAAAAAAATATGTTAAAAATCTAAACTCTAAAGAAAAGAAGAAGAAGATGCCGCCTGCCTGAATACAAGCTAACTAAACAAAAGTTTTAGCACCGTTTGGTAAACAAGTTAAAATAAACTGCTTCATAAATCAATTTATAAATTATACAATTTCTCAAACTTTATACTTTTCAAACATACATTTTCTCTCTCTAATTTTCAGTCACTACTTTTTAACTTAAAATCATAAATCAGTGTATGAGCCCGTTTGGTCAATGGAAAAGTTTTGATTTTTGCTGTTTTTTAATTTGTATTTTTTTATGGATGTATGGTTTAAATTGATTTGAAAAGTAAAAAAATTGTGGGTTTGATCAATGATGGATGATTGAGATTGAGTGTGTATTTGATATTGTTTAAAAAAAGTTTTTTTTGAAATGAATAGTGATTTTTAGAAAAATAGATGATTGAGATTGGTTGAAAAGTAAAATATTGCGGACTTGACTTTTGATTGATGACTGAGATTGAATACTGTAGAAAAAATAGATAAATTTAATGTGAACCAAACAAGGACTGAGTTTGAAAAGTTTTCATAAAAAAAAAAATTATAGACCAAACAGGCTCTATAAATCAAATAGTATGTATTACCAAACATTGATGCTAATAAACAAAATAAAAATGAACTTTTAAGCAATCACATTCTACCTTTAATCCACAAATGTTTTTCTTAAATTAAAACTACGAGATTTTAACTCGAAAACATATCAAATCGACTCCATCATTTTTCTTTGTAAAATTAAGAGCATTAAATATTGAATACCAAACCCACTAAATATTTAGTGACATCATAATAGTATTAATGACAATTTTATTAGTAATTAAATATAATATTTCATTTTTTCATTTCACTACAGAAATCCACGATATATAAAGGTGTGGTATAAAAGTCAAAATTTCTCTACCCATCCTTGTATCTCTTTTTAAACAAATTATTTGATACTTCCATGTTAAGTTAAATTTTAGTTGTCTCAGAGAATTTCAAGCCCTCTTTTTCATCTACCTTTGCCGAAGTTTCTTCTTTATTCTTTCTTCTATCTCTCTCGCGGGGATCGTTGTCTGCACTAAATCTTAGCCATTGGTGGCTTGTATCTGGTTCATGGATATTGATCTCTTGTGGTTCCAAGGGGGGTGGTTTCTATTTCAAAATTGCATGGCAAAAACTTCATCACTTTCTGCAGAAGTCTCCACAAAACTTACAAACCCTTTTCTTCTGTTTATTGGGCTTGTTTTTATCTTTCTTGTTCTTGTCAATTCCTCTGATCTTTCAAAACCCTCCATGGATTCATCACTTCCCTCTAAAAGACTTCTCTTGAACTCAGATTCCGCGGCAGAATCAACCAATTTTCACCAGAGAAAGAACGGAAGACACTCACGTGGATCTTCTTACTCCAAGAGAGAATTTGAGGCTGGTGATCATGAAGTTCCAAGTGGACCAAACCCTATTTCCAACAAATAATTCTGCTTATCTCAAAGCATGAATTTCACAAGGAAGAAGAAGAAGAAAGGTTTGCAAGAGCTACAGTAATGGCGTTTAGTTTTGTTTGCTGTTCTATTTCTCTCTCTCTCTAGATCTCTCCATCTCTCTCTGGTCATTAATTATATTAGTCGCCATTAATACACTACTTGTCCTCAGTGAGAAGTTTGTTATCTTATGTTGTCATCTTCATCAGTGTATATCCAGAGACAAATCTTTATATTTATCCATATATATTTGTATGTAAACAGTTGTTTATAGAGAGAAAGTGAGAGGGATTAATTATTGGTTTGTTAATTATGTGATTGATCTTGTTCTTATTCTTATTTTACTGTGTAAATTTTTTTTTAATCCATCTTATGCTTAAAACCTTTTGCTTCCCTGTGCAAAACCTCAAGAAATAGAAAGATCCATTGTCAATAGTTTTGCATTTCTGCACTAGCGTTTTTTTCCAGTGTCCATGGGATAGCATCATAGAGAAGAATCTGAAGCATCCCACCCACCCCCACCCCATTGGGGGTGGTGTGGTGCGAGGGGAGAAATAGTGTCAGAATGCTTTGGCTTTACTTTTGTCTTCTCAGACACAGATTCCAAGAAAGCTGATTCAAAAGCTATGATTTCATAATAATAAGAGTTTGATTGATACAATTACTTTGCATGAGAACAGTACGTATGGACCCTTCACGGCTTCACCCTTGATTGATAGAAATTAGAGTGGAATTTTTAGTAAAATTTTATTAAAAGTTAATGAAAATTGCGGATATGTATTGTTAAATTAATTGTTGATTTTAATTAAAATTAAAATCTGAATTTTAATCCATACTAAATAGTAACTTGGTTTCATGAAGAAATTATCGTGACAACAAAATATTATAGTTTAGTCGAGTAAAGAAGATTGTTGTTGTGGAATTCTTAGCAAATTAAGAGATATAGATTTGTTTGGCAGAGCTTTGAAAAAAAAATACTTCTAAGATTAAGAATCGGTTGTGTAGAAAAATATGTGTTGTTAAAAAATGGTTTGAGAAAACGTGTAGTTTATAAATAAGTTATTAAACAAAGATTTTGATTTTTTTTTCATAGTGTCTTGTTTGTCTAGAAGGAATTTAAAAGAAAAAAGACTTCAGGCAGTTTTTTTATAAAACTATTTCACAAGAAACAAAATCCATATATCAAACGGACTCTAGCTCATTTGGTATAGAAGATTTTGGAGAAAATTTAAATATTTTGGAGAATGTGTAGTTGAAAAGATATTGAAAAGTGTGAAAATGATGAGTCCCATAAAAATATGTGATCGAAAATGAGTTTTGGGATAAAGTTGTTCAGAAAGACCTAGACCAAACATGTGCTATGTTTTACTTTTTGCTTGGACTCAATCTCAATGGTTAAAGTTTTAAATAATTTTTCTTTTATATTCTCATCTTTTCAACTTAATTTTTCATGGTTCACTACAATTTAGAGCAAATTACATAAATATCATCTAAGCTTACGGATGTTCTCACTTTTCTTTTCTTTTTTTAATTTATTTTTATTTTTCACTTCTTAATTTACAATTTGCAGTCAATTATATATATATATATATATATATATATATATATATATATATATATATATATATATATATATATATATATATATATGTAACTCTTGATTATATAAACATTCCATCTCTTTTTTACAATTATAGAACCGCTCATAATGTTTTGTATTTTTAATTTTACCCTTTTTTTAATAGATATTTGATTTTCAAAACTACGGCTAATAATAATAAACTGGTCTACATTAATTAACAAATCAATACAAACAGTTTTATAGTTTAAAAATACTTGTTTATAGCTTGATTTATATATAGTAATATTTTTCGGTTTCTCTGTTTGTTATAAAAGTTTTTTGTAGGAAAAAAAACATGTTTGTCAAACGATTATATATTTTATATTTTTAAGTGTAGCAAATCAAAACACTCTTATTCATAATTCATAATAATAATAATTATGAAGTGGAGTATCCGAATAAGGCACAAATTTTTGGATCGATTTGTTCATCATTATGAAATAAATAAGGTCAGCTTTGGAAAAAATAATTTTACAGAAGTTTAATTTTCTTTAAAATATTCAACAATGTTCTAAATCTAAGAGTACGTTTGATAGCAAAAGTAAAATTTGGATGGAATAAAAATGAATTTCAGGGAATTGAATTCCTGAAAATTGGAAGCTTAATGTGTTTGATAGGTTTATTTTTTTAGGTGAAAAAAGTGGGAAAATTCTCACATTTTATTGTTTGATTGACATTATTTTTCATGACAAATAAAACAAATTTTAGTTATTTTAAGCAAAAAAATATTTTATTTTTTATTTTTTCACACATTCGTACTTGGTAATAATAATATTAATTTTTTTTTAAAAAATAAATCAATTAACAATAACAAAAAATATCAAACGTGACAAAAACTTGGAAAGAAGTTGCCAGAAAAATAATTTCTCCTCTACCAGCTGGAAACCATTTTCCTCAAAAAGCAAGAAAATGAGCGCGTGAATTTCAAAGATAGAAATCATTTTCCATGAAAAAATTGTGCCGCCAAAAATCAAAAATTGAGAAATGATGGAATTTGTTTCCCTTTTCAAGAGATATTGGTGACAATCAAATGCAACCTAAATAAAAAAATAAAACTTATCAACTTTGTGTTAGGGTCTACGACTCTACGTAGATCCATTAACATTTTAATGTTATATCTTTTCGAACGATTTAGAAACTGTTTGATTTAGTTCTAATTGTCGCATATCAAAATTTTAAAAGATCTTTAAAATGCCTTTCAATTAATGCAATTATGCAACTCGTTGAAGAACAACAATATACACAGGAACGTGTCTTATATTGTCACAGTCGGGGATTAGCAATCACCTTTGGACTTCTATCAACCCATCTCGACCTATTTGGATATGAAGAATCTGTGTTTGTAGAGACTGTTACTTTGATGCTAAGCACATATCTAAACTTTATAATAGGGAAATAATTATTCAATATCGACACAGAATGTATCATTTCAAAGGAAAATGTTGATCCTGTGAAAATCAATTTGCATGTGACGACCCCAAAACCCATCATTTAATATATAACATTAAGTTGAAATTTTGGATAAAATTTGAAAATTTTGAAACAGAACCCTAGGTGTCGACACCAATACAGGGGGTGTTGTTCGAGTAAATCCCGTAAGTGTATGAAATCGTTGACAAGTAATAATTATGATGAGTTGAGAGTATCGTTCCCACGAAGAATAAGTTTTAGTCTTAATTATTAGTTTACTTCCGATTCAATTAATGGAAAAAATAAAAATGATTTTGTTTGTCTATTCTAAAAATTGCAATGAATAATAAATAAATAAATGTGTTGGGAGTAAATATGAATGAGGAGCATTTATTGGAATCCGAATCCACTTGCCACCATCTTTCCAATTGAAAATTTTGTAGTTTAAATCATTCATGCTTTACTTGACAATCGATAATTCACATGCAATTAATTTTCTTTTTCAAGACAAACTAAATCTTTCATAAACATGACCCGAATCTATTCCTAGTCCAAATACGAATACTTAAAACGCATTAAATCACACAATTATCCATTAGATTGCACATGTCATGGTGTTATTCTTATCATCTAGTGTTTATGTATTGATCATGCAATGTTTCAACTTATTGTGATTTTTTCAAGACTACAACAAGTAACGATATATTTAATTGGTGATCAATCAATCAAATAATAACAATAAAGCATGCAAGATCAATCAAGGCAGCACAAGAAATTTCTAAACTACTATTTTTCGAATTGAAATAAATAAATAACAAGTTTCATCTTCATCCAATATATAAAGGAATTAGCCTAGCATCTTAATATATAAATTACACATAAAGAAGTCGAAAAACATCACCCGGCTTAGTCGCAAAATTGCTCCAAAGTCGACACTGGGCTGACCTTCAATTTTTCTCCCAAACCTGTTGACTTCTTCCTGAGTCGTGTACTGCCGTTCACTTCCTCCACTCAAGACCAGCTGGTTGCACTTGGTTTCCAAAGGAGTGTCGTCCATGTTAGCTCCACAAGTGCACATATCTTGGAAGTAATAAAGTGGACGTGAGTTTAAGTATCTATCCCACAAGAATTGTTGTAAATAGTATTTTAGATTACGAAACCTTAACTGGAACTGGGAAATTTGCTTAAAGAAATTTTTGTAAACTAAATTAGACTAAGAAAGCGAGAAAATTAGATTTAACTAAACGTACGAAATAAACAAGTTAGAATTGTGAATCCACTTTGTTCCATTATCCATATTTTGAATTAAACTTTTAACGACAATTTATAAAAAATTGAAAATCTATGTTCCTTTTGTTTTTAAAACCCTCTTTCGAACGGTGAATTAAAACTGTTTTCTATAAGGAATTTGACTATATTTCAATGACGAATCCAAACCTATAGAAAAGAACTATCGATTTATGAACACTTTTTGTGATTACACAAAGTATAGGGATATATTTATATCTCCTATCGAACTTTGGGGCAATTAACTCAAGTCCAATAATTTCCTAATCTTTCGAACATAGAATTTATCACAAATATCAAATAATCATGCATCCACAATTATATATGAAAATAAATACACAATCAATTGCTCAAACCCATAAAAAGCTTTAATTAAATACTAAATTAAAACGTGGAATCCGGTAAACAAAGTTTCATCACAATCCTAACAATGGATTAAATTAGCCTAGACACATAATTGATGAATGATCAATTAAATAATCGACAGACATCACCATATTGAACGAATGGCAGCCTCGATTTTCTCAAATTTTCCGCACCTGCCTCTCCTAAGTCCACGTCTCTCTTCTTTTTTTCTTCTTCTTCTGTTGAAGCAGTCCTCCAGCAGTTGGACAGCATTTTGGCATCAAACAAGACAACTCGGGAACCCCCAAAAACATGCCTAAGGTCTGGTATTTATAGATTAAGTCGAAGTATAGGTTACTTGGAAGAGAAGAATGCTGAAAATCACGTTCAAATTGGCTTCCAAAAGTGTTCCAACCGAACAAAGAAAATTACCTTCGTGAGAGATCTTTTTGTCAATACACAACATTTAGTATTTTGATCATATATTTCTATTCCCTTATCCTATTAAGGTGATTCAAAGTGATTTAGAAATATAACTTAAAGGGCTACGATTCTTCATGACATAGGATTTTCCCAATTAGAATGTTTACTTCACCGAAATTAGGTTTCAAAGTTTGACTAAAAATCTGCTCGAAAATCTTGTATGATTGTAATGAATTTATGGTAATATTCTTATCATATTTCATTCATTTTTGACTTTTAATTGCATCCAATTGACTCCTAGAATCTTCAAGTATCTTATCATGGTCCGAATCAATTATTGGGTATTTGAAATTTGGTCCTTCTTCGTTTAATTTGTACACTTTAGTCCTTGAACTTCTGATTTCTTCCAATTTGGTTCTTTCTTTGACTTTTCTTCCCATTGGCCCTTTGATCTATTTCATCAACGCTTGATTTTCACACTTTGACACTTTTATCATCAAATTGCTTGATCTTGACTTCACTTCCAATGTTTTCTTGATTTTGGGATTTCTGAAATATAACCAAAAAATAACAAAACAAATAGCAGATATTCTTAAAAAAACAAATAAAATCCTACTTTTAGGATATAAATAAGTGTATAAAATACACTTATCAACACTCCCAAACTAGAACTATTGTTCATCCTCGAACAAAAAAAAAAAACAATCTATAAAAATAAAAATAAAAATGCAAATAAAAAAAATGTTTTTGTTTTTGTTTATTTATTTACCATGCGTTTCAACAATCAAAATTGAAGATTCACTTTAGAGAAGAAATATGAACAACAAAAATTATTTTCATTCATCTGATGCTCAACTTCATTGTAGATGTAATACCGCTTTTCATTTTTACGTGTGACTTTTTAAATTTTATGTAATATTTATGTTAATGTTATTATAAATTATAAATTTATTATCTTTAATGTCAATAATTTGAATTATTTTGTAGTGGAAGGACTTGGACTCCGTTTCGATCAATGTGTCAATTAAAAAGTTTATAAATTGTTACGTGCAATTATGTGTCTAAGTGTTTATTTTAATTGCTAAGGATGCTTATTTCAATTTATTTAAATTTATAAATGGCCAAATTACATTAAGGCTGTGTTTGATTGGAAAGATGGAAAATAGTAATAAGAAAATATTTTTTAGGGAATTGATTTGTTTGAAAATTATTTTCTTGGAAAATGTTAGTTGAAAGTGTTTGATTTGATTAATTTTCCAGGTGAAAAAAGTAAAAAAATTTTCTAATTTTGTTGTTTGATTTACATTATTTTCCATGGCAAATAAAGCAAAATTTAGTTATTTTAATCGATATTTTTTTTTAATTTTTCACACATTCGTACTTGATAATAATATTGTTAATTTCTGACAAAAAAATAAGTTAATTAACAACAACAAAAGTGACTAAACGAGACGAAAATATCAAAGCACATGCCAAAGATTTTCCTGGAAAATATTTTACCACCTCAAGCCAAAGAAAAGATTTTCCTCCTAAATGAAGCAAATGGGTCACGTGCATTTGTTTTTTACCTTGGAAAAATTGGACAATCAAACACAACTAAAAGTGGAAAATGGAAAATCTTTTCTCTTTTCCATGTAAAATATGCCCTATCAAACATAGCCTAAGTTGAATTTGAGAGGAAGTTTAGTGACTTTTGGAGGGTAAGTAAAACTTATGGGCTTCATTAGACAGAAGAGGAGACTTGACGGAGTAATTTGCAAAATTCAAAAGATTAAATCTCAAATCTAACATAATCATCCCCACACTCGACACTCTCTCGTTCGACGCCTCTCCCCCCTCGCGCTGCTCTCTGTCTCTTTCACGCAACTCTCTTGATTTCCTCCTCCAAGCAACTTCGACGTCAACCACCACACTGCCGGCGACCACAACCTCGGCCCCACCACTTCCCAGCCCTTGGTGAGGCCATATTTCGCCCCTTCACCGCTGCCACACAACGCACGCACACACACTTTCACCCACAACTTGACCGGGCAATATGCTCGCGATCAGTAAGAAAATCACAAAAAAGTGGTGCAAGGGGAACCTAAGCCCGGCCAGCAAGGCCTCGTGATACACGACTATCTCCCCTTCCCGAAAATGATAAGAATACTCGTCCCCATCCGGGACCCTGACAGTATATATATCCACTAATCCGTATCTCCTCATGTCTACCTCGATCATATGTTCTTTCATTTGTTGTAATGGGTTGGTAGCTCGAGCTCTATCCGCTCAGGTTCCCTCACTTCTCGGGGATTGTCCTCAACCTCCTCCCCATCATCATACTCGCCCTCATCAAAATCAGGTGGGGGCTCGTAAAATCCTAATGGCTCGACCTCTAGAGGTTCATCTAAATTTTCTACCTCCCTAAGGTGATGCAAACCACGTAGCAATTGTAGCTACGCAACCTACAAATTATTGGAATCGACCCAAGAACGCCAAAGAACCACGATTTAGAGATTGATTCAAATTAATTGAACCAAACAACCAACACAATCAATAGATATGCTGACCTCTTGATCACAATAAAAGTAAATCTCACCCAAGATTTGAACAAACAAGATTAACTCGCAAGTTCGGATTTTATTCAATGAAGAATAAGAATATGAAAGCAAAATAGCCTCTCAATTATAATATCAAGTTGTCTATTGAATAATGAAAATTACATCCCTATAAATAGGGTCAAAATCTAGGTTAAGAGTTCTAATTAAACTAGGAAACAAATACCTAAAAATAAGGAAATAAATAAACCCTAAAATTCACGCGTTTTCGATTTTACGGCCGTGACTAATTTACTTACGGCCGTAAGACTCATTCTGTTTCACCGTTACGGCCGTGAGACTCCTTTTACGGCCGTAAGCATTAATTCTGAAATTTCTAGGTTAAGGTCCGAGGCTGCGTTACGGCTGTGATTAATATTAGTTACGGCCGTAAGTCCAATTTCTTCAAAAATTCAGTTTTCAGCAGCAAGTTGGTTACGGACGTGAGAATTATGAATTACGGCCGTAATTCTTGAAATTTGGCAATCTTCTTCGACGGCTTGAATGAGGTTGATCCACTCGTCGTTTTGGCTCGGTCCCAACATGGAACTTGCTTCTTTCGATGACACGAACATTGTTTTGGCCATTGTTTCTTGAACTAACTTGTCAATTGCTTCCTTGGCCCTCTTTGTCTGCAATCGAGTCATCGGCCTTCCTTTGATCTTCAACGGATCTTTGTGCGGACTTGTATCCGTGGTCTGGATCACATCATAAGGTCTTCCACTGTCATACGTCTAGCCATACATTCCTATAATAAATAATAAAAAAGTTAGAGAGGTCGGGGTAGGCTGAGCTTACCTAAGATGCTAGAATTTTTTGTTGAAGTAGAGGTCTTGTAGGTTGCCCGACGAGTTCTCTGATCTCTCAAAAATTTGCAAAGTAAACGTAATGAGATTATGGGGACCGCATATATATATATAGACAAATTAGGCGGGAAAATCTCAAAATCCAAAAATTATCTCCTGCCACGTGTCAAGACTATAAGGCACTTATTTCATGACTAAAGTAATAAATATGGTGAGTTAGCAAATCACATGTAACAGCTGTCATGCGTTCATAAATCTTGTCCCGATCTCTGACGCACGGGGGCCAATGATCGGTATTATTTTTCTACTCCTTGAAATTAAGGAGAATTCCATGATCTGACCTCTTGAGGTCATGGTCTTCCTTTGACCGACCTCTTGCTGAGAACTCCATGGTCGACACGTGATTGACCTCCTCGCTGTTCAACAATAACAGGCTGCGCCTCAGCGAAATCCCCGGTCTCATCCGGGTCGGTTCATCCCGATCTCCTGCTTCAGTTTGACACTTGAAGATAAGATCGGTTCTTCCAGACCTATGGCCCGTATTGGCAGGCTTCCCAATCTCTTTCAACACTGGACCTCATTAATGGGCCATATACTTGAGCCTCAAGGCAATACATGATCCACAAGAAAACCCTTCACAAAAAGGAAACTGAATCCTTTTAAGTAAAGAATTCTTCTTAAAAAGTAAGTTTATAACAAAATGACTCATTCTTTAAATAAAGGAAGTTATGTGCTTTTTCAGCCCTATAAATACAGTTCTTTTCATAGCAAATTATTCATTCATAATTTTTTACATATATTACAGTTATATATTTTCTCTCTACTCCAGAAAACTAATTCTCACACCGGAGGGGCGACGGAGAGATTCCTCCTTGCCTTTTTGCAGGTCATCCAAGGCGAGTTCATTAATCTTTTCCAGCAATCAAGTATCGTCAAATCCTGCCACGGATTTTTTATAGCATTAGCTTCAAAACCCTCAAATTTCAAATCAATCTTGAAGCATACGGAGAGATACTAGGAATAATCAATTTTCCCTTTTGCTAAAACTTCCCATGGGTTTACCACTTGTTCTTTTTGTTCACCATTTTCACTGAAATTCCACTCGTGAGATTGAACAAATATGGAATGAACGAGTATGGTGAGTACTAGATCTTTTTGAGGAAGAAAGTAAATACAAACTCGAAGAGAAGGCGCGGTTGTAGAAATCGAACGTATCGACAAAATGAAAGGAGAAGGCAGCAGATTAATTTAGTCACTCACTAACTCCATCACTTTCGGTCCTTTTTTTATTGTTTGTAGTGTAATAAGCTCCATTAATTCCACAATAAGTTACCCTCTGGAAGTTCATACTCCGACCTTGCGGCTGAGATATCTCAGCTTTGCTATGGTTGGTTCTTTGAGAACTTCCTTGCTGTTGTTGTGGTCTGCTAAATTAATTTAACCACCCACTAATACAACCTCATTCATCTAGAAACTACCCACCACTTTCATATCCCACTAATTCAATATATTCGTGGATAGCTGGAAAATGGGAAATTAAGCCCCTGTTCTCTTTGTTGTTTTGAGGTCGTTTTCTGTTTTTATTTTCGAAAACGTTAAAAACGCGTTCTTTTTACCATTTTCGAAAACGTATTTTGGAAAACAAAAAAAAAAAAAATTGTACACAAAACGGAAAACGCTCGAAACATCGTTTTGGGCGTTTTGTGTGTATTTCGACAAAAAATGTCCAAAACGCGTAAAACGCGTTTTGGGAATTTTTTTTTTTTTTTTTAATAGAATTATCTTAACTTAGAACTAAGCTTAATATAAAGTTTTTATTTTTTTATTATTTTTTTTAGAATTATCCTAACTTGGAACTAAGCCTAAATAAAGAATATTTTTTTTTTTTTTTTTTTTTTGAGAATTATCCTAACTTGGAACTTAGTTTAAATAAAGTTTTATTAAATTCAATATCAACATTACAAAAAAAAATTAAATGAGAATTCTTGTTGTTATATTTCAAAAAATGCAATGATAAATGGAATCTGGTGGTTTTGAAAGAGCTTGCATTTTCTGGATTTTAATAGAAGTAGAGCTTTCTCAAGTCCCGAACCTGACCAATCTGTGTTAATATAGACTCTTAATGCTCACATTAGTGTGTTGCATGTAACCATATTTTTAGTGTATTGTGAAAGGAATTTGAGTTGGAGTTAGTAGTATTCTGCAAGCAAATTAATTAAAAATAATTTAAATAGTGTTTTGCAAAATTTCAAACAGAACGTGTTTTCCAGCTTTTCATTTTCAAAAACAGTTTTCAGAAATGACAAACCAAACGCGTTTTCAGCAAATTTGAAAACAAAAATGAAAACACAAAACATTTTCGAAAATGAAAATACAAAATAAAATACAAACAAAACGCCACCTAAGATTCTGTTGACAAATTGGAATCTCAATCAAAATTTGCAGAATCTCAGTTCTTTTTATTATTACTAGTGAATAATCCCGTGCGATGCACGGGTAGAAACGTCTAAATAAAAATAATCCTATTCGAAATTAAATGAATCCTTAAACAAAATAAATAACATTCACAAATAAGATATAAGTTCATCATTTATTAGTTTCATATCTAAACATCAACCTTTTAGGGAGAAGTCATGCATGCGAAAATGATTGTGTCTGACTCTTATTAATAGTCATGGCATATGACACCATCAATGAAAATTGTTTTTTTTTTTTTTAATCTAATTAGTATCCTAAAATTCGAATGGCTCAATGATATCCTTGGAATAAAGAACTTGTGTCCTGCATTACTGTCAGATAGAATTTGACCTTATAGAATATGATCGTCAAGTTTTGTAACGATTATTCACTATCTCCTCGAACCAAAAATTCGCCTTGCAAAATGAACACTTAAATGTAGGATCTTCAGTATTAATGTACTCTGAACATTCAAATAATAGATGAAAAAGTTAATAATAGAGATCATGCATATAAAAGATAAAATTCAATAATTTGACCATTGACAATGAAAAACAACATATACAACAACAACAACAATAAAATTGCGATGTTGACAAAGATATTGCATCAAATTTATGATATTTTAGGTTTTCAATATTTATACAACGTAATTATTTTCTGATTGAAATTATAATTTAGTATTGATCATCTCAATTTTTAGTTAAGTAAATTGGGAGACAATTTATATATTATTGTGAAAAAATATCATAAAATTTGAATTAAAATATAGCAAAGAATATCTTGGTATGGTTAATTACTTTTTGAAATTTTAAAATTAACAGTTAAGACAAAAATCATTAATAACTATATCATTTCAAACGGTATAGATAAATTTGTTAACCGTTAATGTTAAAAAAAATGTAATATGAGACTTTTTGGAATAAAAAATTAATTAAGAATTAAATGTAATTGTCATTGAAATAATTTTGATAAATAATGCAATAGAGGAAAGAACTTTAATATGTATATGTAATAAATAACTTAAAAAGAGGATTTAGTTATAAAAATTTCAATACAACGTGATTTATAAAAATACGAATGTGTATAAATTTTAAATATAATTTTAATTGAGAATTTGATATTGGATCTGTATGACTGAACTAAATATTTATCCATAAAATTAAGACCAATAAAATATCACAATTATTATAAGAAATTAATTACGTATTAAATTTAATTATCTATAAAAATATTTAATAATTTAATAATACGCTATAAAAAAAAGCTCCAATTTTTAGTTGTACTAAATAAATAAAAATAAGATTATTTATAAAAAAAACTATACGTATGATTTGATTTATAATTTAGTACTTCCTCTGTCCCATAAAGATTCTCCTCTACTCATTTTCACACAGATTAAGGACAAAAAGGAATATAAAATATTAATTTCACTCTTAAAAAATAAAGTAGACTATTTTTTTTATATGGACAAAAAAAAAATAGTGGACTATCTTTGTAGGACGGAGAGGGTATTATTTAGTAATAAAATTTTGACATGATTTTTAACTGAAAATTTTACTTTGAATTTGTATAACTGAACACAAATATTTATTTGTAAAATTGAAAACGTTAGAAGAACACTTTTTTATGAAAAGAGAGATTTTAACACAAAAAAGCTAAATATAAATAAGTAAAACCAAACAAATTATCGTTCTTATATCATAAAAAATAAAAAACAACTTCTCGGTAAAAGCAAATTTTAAAAAAATAATAATTCTAGTTTCTTGTTTTTATTATTTTTTATACAATGTGATATACAATTTCATCAAATATATATACTGACCCATGAATAATATGTTTTTTCTTCACTCAACGGCCGAAACCATTAACATATCTATCCAACCCAAAGCTATTCTAAATAGCCCAACATTAGTTAACACATTGCAACCCCAACAGAGAAATCTAGAACATAATATAAATAGACTATTAACAAATCCTCTTATTAGTCCAAAATAATTTTGCATTCTATATTGTTTTCGAAGCTTTCTCTACAATATTATTGTTTTAATATTTTTTCTTTTTTGTCAGAAACCTAAATCTATGTTCAACAACTCAAAATATCACAGGTTTTGAAGAAAAGAGTAGTGTCAATCCTTTTTACTTTTTCAAAAAAAAAATTTACGATTTTTTATTTTCAACTGATTTGTAATATTAATAACTAATAAGCATTACCACCGTACAAGAAATTTTGAATCATAAAACGTGATAAATGGAAGGTGGAGTGAAGGGGTCATGTTAAACAGTAAATATTTTTTCAAAGAAATAACATTTTAATTGAATCTTTTATTATTGTGTATATCTTCATAATAATTATATATAACAGAAATGAAAGAGGTTGTATATCGGGAAATGGAACAAAAAAAGGATATAGAAAACAAAAATGAATAAACAGATTTCGAAAAAGGGAAAAAAATGAAACAAATTCTGAAAAAGCGAAAAAGGAAAAAAAAAATAATAACTAGCTTTCCAGTGTAATTAGGCGGCGAGAAATAGAAGTCATATAAACACAATAAATATTGAAGAATGTAAGTAGACGTCAGCGATTTTGAAAATAATAAATAAATATTGAAGGTCCAACTATTTTTGAAGTGGATTTTGAAGTTGATTATTAGATGAGAGATATGAGTAGTGTGAACATGATAAATATTGAAGTCCCCAAAAATTGAAAAAATAAATAAATAAAATCTGCACATAGCACAAGAGTTTTGGAGGGAAACAGTGAAGTTGACTGGGGTTGACTCAACTACTTTTATATTATATATATATATATATATATATATATATAGAGAGAGAGAGAGAGAGAGAGAGAGAGAGAGAGAGAGAGAGAGAGAGAGAGAGAGAGAGAGAGAGAGAGAGAGAGAGAGAGAGATTAACCGAGGTATATTTCAGTATTAGTATAGTAGTAATAGGTGGTATTGGAGCTAATTATCATTGGACTTTGGCAATCTCTCAAACATGGCCCAACAGAAAAATTGTATTCGGACTTACCCAGATGATCCGTTGAATTTTCGTGGAGGCCTTTCATTACATTTTCCTTCCATTCTGTTCTTCAAATTCTTTTTGCCATTTAATTAATGTTATCTAGACATAATGTTCATGATTCAAAGATAACTGAAATGGGTTCTTCCGTAAATCTACATGCACTAGAAATTATTGGAATGAATTATTTGGCTTCCAATCCATTATTCTGTTCTTCCAAGAATTTTTGCATTTTTGTTAACAGTGGTTTGACATTGTTTTGAGGCACCTGCGCTGATAAATTGTACAGTTTTTGTCAGATTCCTGCATAATATAAGCTAATTAGTTGACCAAGAAGGTTTTATCGTGTGATTTTTGAGGAAAAAAAAGGTCTTTTGGTTGGTATTGGGACAGTGATTTTGGACCCTAAAAATACTGTAGTGGGAGAATTGAAGTTCAAAAATTGGACTTGAAGAAATGAAAAGTCAAGTGCAGAGATCTGCCTTCTTCATCTGACTGCAATTTATAAATGAGAACAGTAGAAGAGTGGAGCGAAACTTGTCAAACCAAGCACAAGGAGCCTGCTTCAATCCATAAAGAAAACGCTTTTAACTTACACACATTAGATGATGATAAAGAAAAGAGGCCCGGAGGAGGAGTCATATAAATTTCTTCCTTAAGGTCACCATGCAAGAAAGCATTTTTGACATCCATTTTCCGTAAGGACCATCTCTTGGAGGCAGCTATAGTAAGAATAGTTCGAACTGTTGTTATTTTGGAAACATGAGCAAAAGTCTCCTCATATTCCACACCATATTCTTGACGATTACTAGGAGCTACCAACTGAGCTTTATAACGATCTAGCGATCCATCATAACGGAACTTAACAGAATAGACCCATTTACATTCAATAAGTTTGATGGTGGGAGGGCAAGGAACAATATCCCATGTGTGATTTTCCTGAAGGGCTTGAATTTCCTCTTGCATAGCTTTCTCCCAACATGGTTGGGTAACTGCCTCAGAAAAAGAAGTAGGAACTGTGATATGAGATAAAGTTGTAGAAAATCCATACCAATTGGTAGGACGAGTAATGCGTGTGGATATCCTAAGATCAGTAGAGCTGGGAACAGGAACAGAATCAAGGTCAGGAAGGGGCGGTGGAGATGGAGGTCTTTGTCATTGATAAACCACTTTGGCTTAAAACGTTCAATAGATCGATAATCATCCTCAAATTTAACGAGTGGAGCCAAATCTGAAGAGGTTATAATATACTGTTGGAAGTAATACTGATTCTCTAAGAAAACCACATTCCGAGAGATAAGATAGCGATTAGCAACATCATCGTAACAAATAAAACCCTTTTGAGGAATACTATAAGCCATGAAAGCACATCGTACAGATTGAGAAGCAAGCTTATGACGTTCATGAGAAGGCAAATGAACAAATCAAACATATCAAAAAGTATGCAACATGTCATATCCAGGATGTAAACCATGCAAGCGGAAATGAGGCGAGTCAAAATCCAGATGCTGAACAGGAAGTCGATTAATCAAGTGTACAACTGTAGAGAGAGCTTCGACCCAAAATCTGGGTGGAACCAAAGATTCCAAGAGCAAAACTCGGACAACGTCTAACAAGTGACGATTCTTTCTTTTGGATACTCCATTCTGCTAAGGAGTATATGGACAATATCGTTGTGAGAGAATGCCCTTTTGTTGCAAGAAGGTTTGACAATCACAAGATGTATATTCCCCGCCATTGTCAAACCTTAAAATCTGAATAATGGAAGAGAACTGTGTCTACAAAAGTTTTAAAGGTGGTACTTACCTCACTTTTAGAGAGAAGAAAATATATCCAAGTATATTTCAACTGAAATCATCAATAAATGTTATAAAATACTTATAACGAGCATGAGATGTAACGGGTGCCACGCCCCAAACATCACTATGGATGATTTAAAAGCATTTATCAGCACGACTGCCATAAGCGGAAACGGAAGAGTCTTGCTTTTCCCAAGTTTACAAGTAGAACAATCAAAAGACAAATTTGACAACTGAGATTGATCTTTATTACCCAATAAACCACATTTCAACAAATGAGATAAAATTAAAGTATTTGGATGCCCTAATCTTTTATGCCAAATCTCATGTTTAAGTCCAACAGTAAAACAAGCCAAAGACATAGCAGTAGGAATAGTAAATTGCAATGGAAATAATCTTCCGACTTTATGCCCCTTAGCGATCACCTTTCTGGACTCCTGATCTTGCACAAGACAACCATCCCCATAGAAATACACATCACAGTTATTATCAACTAATTGATCAACCGAAATCAAGTTTGTAGATAAGCCTGGAGATACGAAAATGTTCTGAAAAGAAGACTCAATATCACCAACAACAGTAATTGGAAGGGTACTGCCATTAGCAATCTGAATGTTTTGTGTGCCAGTATAGTTATGGACATTGTGCAAAGAGTCGAACTACCTGTCATATGATTCGATGCCCCTGAATCAACAAGCTAGGGAGAAGAAATAGATTGATCCTTATCTTGTAGACCCAATGCAGAGAAGGTGGAGACAATCTTCCGCTGAACCATTTAAGGGGTTAAGAATCAGTTGGATGGTGCTAGCTTGTGAACTTGCGGGAGTGGGACCCTGAACAGCAGCTTGAAAGGCCCGAGCTTTATGATTTTGAGGTCATGTGGGACACTCCTTGATGATATGTCCTGATTTCTTGCAGTAAGTGCATACTTTTTTTAGGACAATGATGAGCCACATGACCATATCCTTTGCAACAGAAGCACTGAAGTTTACCCTTCCCTCGTCCTCGGGCAGCATATGCAACGGTCATTACATCGGATGAGGATATATCGCCTCCCATGGTAGATTGAGTAGCCAACCGTTGTTCTTCACATAAAAGTTCACCCAAACATATATCCAAAGAACGAACTGGATTGCGATTCAATAAACTTGCTTGAGAAACTTCAAATTTGGGTCGTAATTTCATAAGAAATTGATCCCGCTTACTAACTTCATGAACTTCTTGTAGCGCTGATAATGCCATCACAGGGACCTTAGCATGAATTATACCGGAATACTCACTCCACAAGTTCAGAAAGCCAGAATAATATTGCTCAATAGTAAGATTACTTTGAGTGTAATTAGCAATTTCTAACTCCAACTGAAATCTCCGAGCTATATTGTCTTGATAATAAACGAGCTTTAAGTACTCCCACATTTCTTTAGAAGTAGTAAAAGAACGTAAATTATTAACCATGTGTGCCTCCATGGACCCTAGACCCAAGAAATAATACGAGCATCCTTTGTTTCCCATGCGTTCAAATCCTTAGCATCTTTCGGCGCCGTCAGTGACCCATCAATATGACCCTAAAGCTCCTTCCCCATTAAAAACATCTTGAATTGAAATTCCCATATAGAATAATTCTTACCCTTAAATTTAACACAAAAGGCTTCAACCGACATGACTCTTACACAATAATTACAAAGAAATCTATTTATTATATAAAAGTAGTAGAGTCCAGCACATTTTTCCCGCCCCCATTTCCCGCCCAGTAAAATGATCTCGGTAAAAGGAAGCTAAAATCTACACCCACCCAGTACATAGTTCTCGCCCCAGCAGTAATAATTCAAAAATTCTTCTCGATGAACCCGCCAATACAATCCAAAATTAATTGTCCATTGCAAATTGCATTAAATGTCAGTCAGAGGCATTAAATGAAAGCTTCAAGCTTTATTAAAAAAACAAAGATTAAAAAGAAAGGAAACTAAATACAAATAATCAATATTAGCTGTCAAAATATTGAAACCAGCTAGCTTTACTCAATTTAAAAAAAAAAAATGGATCGGCTCTTGCTGGCCTAGGTTCTTCCGTAGACTGGATTTTCAGGCCATTTTGTGAACTCAGGGTTGTTCCTTTTTCATTCTCTATTTTGTTTTTGCTTTCTTCATTCCAGTGCATAAGTGGGATCATAAATCTGATCAGTTCATAAATCCATGTTTGATTTCTTGAATTTTAGTTTTTTCTAGAATGATCATTGTGATTACAATGAAGTCAAAAACTTTCTGTTTTAGTTGATGCAGATGTTAATCAGCAAGAATCTTCCTTGACATCCATTAGGTATATGACATGATTTTTGCAGGGTGCCATTTCTAGGACGTCGACGGTATCTTTTTTCCAAGAAATGGAGGTCAGAGCCAAAGCACCAGGAAAAATTATACTCACAGGTGAACATGCAGTTTTTTTGGGAATTGAAGATTTCATTTTGAATTTGGATTTTGTGGATTTTGTTTAAAGGCTTCGGGCTGAAAATCTTGAAATTTGAATTTACAATTTTTGTCAATTTTCTTGAGCATTTATGGAGATTGAATGTGGGTTTAAGAGTCAACTTTTGGCAATGTCCAGATCTGAATCAAAAGTGAGAGCTTAAGAAATAATTTGAGTTTATTTGTTTATTTTGATTGAAGTTCTCTCTTTTTTTTTTTTTTTAATTCATGATGGTCTTGGTTTTGATATTTAGGCAATGGTGGGGGCAGAAAAGTGGTATTATGGAAGATGAAGAAATGACTGCAATTTCTTACAGAAGAGTTAAAATGCGTGATCTGTTCTTCGTTGTGAATGTATGTCTTTTTTTCTTTTAATGTCAATTTATGTTGAGTTTCAATGTTTTATTTGGTTAATTGTTTATATAATTGAGAGAATTTTGTTAAATTATAAATTGTAATGATGACAGAAAAATAGAGTTGCCAAACGCTTATAATTTGAGTTTATTTTACTTTTTTTGATTTTTTTAACGTAAAATGCGTGCTTAAATTTGAGAGAAAAATGTGAATGGTTAAATATAATGTTTTAAGAATGAAATTTATGAATATCAATATTATATTTCATACAATAATAATGTTCGAAATTATATGTTAAGATATATATATTCAAAATAAATAAATAAATTATTCTTAACACATAATTTCGAAAATAAATATATATATAATAAAAAAGAAATAAGTTAATTTAGAATTTATATAATAATATAATATAATTATATCAATATTTTTTTCCTATTTTGATTAGTGTTTTTTTTTTTTTTAAGTTTCAAATTCGATAACATTTTGTAATAAAACGTTATTTGTCTATGTTTTTTATTTGATATATGATTGTATAATAAACATATCTTCATAAATTCATCAAAATCATTTTCATTGATAGAAATTTCGTGCATCGCACGGGGGAAATCTAGTTAAATTTAATTTAACAAGGGAACACAAATAATGATATTGTGAGCAAAATCCAATAACCCCAAATTATTGAGATCCAGAATAAGGATTAGCCCAATAAAATTGCTAAAGGCCCAAAACCAATTCAAAAGAATTCACCTTCTGCACTCTCAAGTCTCAGCTCCAGTGCAGAACTTCTTCAGTTGACGATGAAGATCAAAACACCCAAATCGGAAAGCGAAACACCAAATCTGAAAACGAAGCACCTGAATCTGAACTCAACCAATATGACGGCACTTGAGACTTGATTTTCTGATTGAGCCCTCGCGAAAGAGTCACAGACAAATGAAAATTTCAGCACTTAAAATTTTCGAAATCAACGATGCAAAGGTTGCAATCGGTGATACAAAGAGACCGCACAACAATCAACGACTACTACAGTGATGTAGTCCATCAAGGTGAGTCTCGAAACTATGATTTGATCTTTACTGTAGAGGCTCTGATACCATAACAATATTTTGACCGAATGAATTTTCTTGATGAATTACTTGCGTTATATAAAGATTACAAAGAGCCCTAAATATGGTAAATACAATTAGGTTAACCTAACTATGGTAAATATGGTAAATAATCAAGCCATAATCTCATTGACACAATTCACTTATCGAAACCAAATTACATCCTTCCTCATTTTTGAACTTCATACAATCACTGAAACTCGAATTGCAATAGAGAATAAGGAGGCTTAGTTGCATGTGGTCTCTCAAGTGCCAGAACTCATCAAAAGATGTATATCTTGAACCAAGAGAAAGAAAGTGGGTTGAATTAGTTTATAATCTTTATTTTTATTTTTTTTAAAGGGAGAACAGTCTTCCCCCCGGTTCGATCTCCATGTAAATCCAAATGTGGATATAATCTATGCTTACTTGGAGCAGACATTCGAGCAACTATTTTCCAACCATGATCCCCTTTAAGAGTAGTTTATTATCTTTATTTTTAGAGGCTTTGAGAAATCTAAATGAAGATGCTTGTTTATTGTTTTGAACTGCAAATTTAGGCTTTATGCCCAATACTTAGAAACGAGATTACAGGATTGACAAATTTAGTAAACCTGAAAGCCTCCTAATCAATGAAATTATAGAGAGAGTCCAGTTGCAATTATTGTAGAGAAGCATTAAAACAAGGATATGTGGTGGATATGGGAATCACACAATCATATATCCACCCCTCCCTCAAAAAAAAAATAAAAAAAATCAATGTATCCATTTTCATTTCTGCTAAGATAGAATGCTTACAGATATCGATTTGTGAGAATGGCAACATTCTAAAAAATGTTTGTCAAGAACTGCATCTTCTTATAGTTGTTCAGCTCTCTAAAAAATAACTATGTTTTACTACGCAGGTTTCTTTTATTTCGTTCTTAAATTAAGTTTGGCCTTTTTTTTATTTTGATGCAAAAGCTCGATCACAATAACAATTAACATAGTTGTTTTTATGAGCATGCATCTACCAAATGGTTGTCTAAATTTTCCAACTACTATAATAACTTTTACTCGGGTAAGAGTCTTATAATTTTGTGATTATTAAAATTTGTATTTATATTTTTCAATTGCTGCTGTAAAGGAAGGTTTTACTGTGATTGGGTTTAGTCTTTATTCTCTTCTGTGAGTAACTACTTATTCGCCCTGTTTGACCTACATTTTTTGTAAATCAAATTTATTCAACACTCATTCTCAATCATCTATTTTAGTCAAGTGTATCATTTTTTACTTTTCAAACTTTTTTAACACACATCTTCTCAAAAATATTATTTCAAATCATAATTTTTCCCAAACAAGGGCGTGATCATGTACATTTCTACTCTCTCCTATTTGCTGTTTCTTTTGCATTTTTTTTTATCGTAAATTTCTTTTGCATGTTTAGCCTCTGTTTGGAAAATCTGTTAAAAACATGTTTTTAATCAACACAATTTTCAAAACTATTTTTTAATCACACACACTTTATGTCTCTCCACTTTTCAACCACATATTTAAAATTTTACCTCAAAAATATAAAAAATATATTTTTATGTCTAAACCTTTTAAAAAACAGAGCCAATAATTTTTACTTTTGAACTTCATGGGTCGCATTATATACATGTTGTCACATGGAATTTTAGGCCCCGTTCTCTTTATATTTCCATTTTCTATTTTCATTTTCGAAAATGTTTTCCATTTTCCGTTTTCTGAGAATGTTTTCAAAATTGCTGAAAACGCGTTTTGTTTGTTATTTCTGAAAACTGTTTTCGAAAATGAAAAGTTGGAAAACACGTTCTGTTTGAGTTTTTTTTGCAGAAAACTATTTTGTCCTTATTTGATTCTCATTAAAAGTGAAATCCACAATATTTGACTTTTTAACCAAATATGAATCATTCATTCTCCTAAAAATTACTATTAATTTTAAAAAAAAATTGTAAATAATATCAAACACAAACTTTGTGTTGTTGTAATTAAATTTCTGGTGAACATATATATATATATATATATATATATATATATATATATATATATATATATGCATTCAACATTCATACATATATGATAAACACAATATAACTGAAATAGAGCTGCCATATTTGAGTTTGGAACAACAAAAAAATAGATTAGCCCCAATCACACAATTTGTTGCTGCCCAAAAAGTTAAAAATTAATGTTACCCTTCTAGAGTAATCGTTCCACATTTGAGTAGCAATTTGTTCTCGCACTTGTGTCTTCTGAGCCGTCTGGTTGGAATCAAATTGAATGGGTTCACGTGCATCAGATGATTCAGGTTCTTCATCAAATATCATATTTTCTTGAGAATATTCTGTAAACAACTTATCCAATGCGTGCTCTTTGAGAATTAAGTTATGTATTGTGCAGCACGCAGCAGGTATGTGTCTTTGCCTCGTAAGAGGAAAATTGCTGATAAACTTCAAAATAGGAAATCTGGCATTTATAACTCCAATGTATCGCTCGATCAAATTGCGGCATGAGGAATGTCTGTAATTGAACAACTTTTCTTTTCCACGCAAACGTCCTCCTCCTACGTAATCACGTAGATGATATCGACGTCCTCGATAAGGGGCAAGAAACCCGGGTATGTTAGGATATCCAGTATCAACCAAGTAAAATTCATCTGCGTATAAACTAACATTGTCTCAACTTATGTGTCAAAGGAGTTTTATTCGAAAATTTAAAAAATAATGCAATATACCTCCACATGGCATTTGAAATCCGTTTGCGCCGGTAGTAACAGCGTCAATGAATACCCGAGAATCATTGGCCGACCCTTCCCATCCAGCATGCACATATGTGACCTTCCCATCCCCATATTTACATATATAGACGAAACAAGCAATTCTTGTAGCGACCAAGAATTTTTACGCGATTAATAATTATTTTAATAGAAAATCGTGTCGCTACTATTTCAACCATTTTTATTAAGTTAACGCCACGACGTATTCGTATAGCCAAGTCAAGAAATAATCGAGATCGTTCGATTTTAAATTAAATTCCGAATTTCTAAAAATATCTCCATTCTCTTGATTTAAAGTATATTAAGTCCAAGTACTTAATTCAATGTTATCCCAATATTTATTTATACAAAAATTATTTTTATTATTGAAATTAAGAAAATATATGCAAGCATGAGAGGTTCCATTATATATAATAATTATGAGAATCTTAATTTAATAAATATGGAAAAGTATATGAATGAATTATATACTCCATTATATGTAATCATGAAGAGCATAATATTTGTATAAATATGGAAAAGTATATGAATGGTTGATAAGATTCCATTATATGTAATCATGAAGAGCATAATATTTGTATAAATATGGAAAAGTATATGAATGGTTGATAAGATTCCATTATATGTAATCATGAAGAGCATAATATTTGTATAAATATGGAAAAGTATATGAATGGTTGATAAGACTCCATTATATGTAATCATGAAGAGCATAATATTTGTATAAATATGGAAAAGTATATGAATGGTTGATAAGACTCCATTATATGTAATCATGAAGAGCATAATATTTGTATAAATATGGAAAAGTATATGAATGGTGCTTTACTTTAAGAAAAGGATGTGTTAAAATTAATAGAATTGAATGATTATGTTTACAATATGCCAACTTTATACATCTATTTAAACACATCTCTTTTACACACAACTCTACACATATACACTTATTTCCAATCTCTTGACAAAATCCACAAGTAAGAGAAATTCAAGGTGGTCAAGAAAGTTTTGGTCCATTTACTACTACACTTCATTTTAATCTTTTAAAAGGTAAGTATATCTTATGTTTTTATGAAAATTAAGTATGTTGTTATGAAATGTAAATATACTTTATGTTTTTATGAAAAGTAAGTATGTTTTTATGAAAGGTAAATACACCTTATGTTTTTATGAAAAGTAAGTATGTTTTTATGACAAGTAAGTATATCTTATGTTTTTATGAAAAGTAAGTATGTTTTTATGAAAGGTAAATACACCTTATGTTTTTATGAAAAGTAAGTATGTTTTTTATGACAAGTAAGTATACCTTATGTTTTTATGAAAAGTAAGTATGTTTTTATGACAAGTAAGTATATCTTATGTTTTTATGAAAATTAAGTATGTTGTTATGAAATGTAAATATACTTTAAGTTTTTATGAAAAGTAAGTATGTTTTTATGAAAGGTATTACCTTATGTTTTTATGAAAGGTAAATACACCTTATGTTTTTATGAAAAGTAAGTATGTTTTTATGACAAGTAAGTATATCTTATGTTTTTATGAAAATTAAGTATGTTGTTATGAAATGTAAATATACTTTAAGTTTTTATGAAAAGTAAGTATGTTTTTATGAAAGGTATTACCTTATGTTTTTATGAAAGGTAAATACACCTTATGTTTTTATGAAAAGTAAGTATGTTTTTATGACAAGTAAGTATATCTTATGTTTTTATGAAAAGTAAGTATGTTTTTATGAAAGGTAAATACACCTTATGTTTTTATGAAAAGTAAGTATGTTTTTATGACAAGTAAGTATATCTTATGTTTTTATGAAAAGTAAGTATGTTTTTATGAAAGGTAAATACACCTTATGTTTTTATGAAAAGTAAGTATGTTTTTATGACAAGTAAGTATACCTTATGTTTTTATGAAAAGTAAGTATGTTTTTATGACAAGTAAGTATATCTTATGTTTTTATGAAAATGTTTGGATCATTTCTATGAAATCAATCTCACAAGATTGTTATGGGTTCCATATGATATGTTTATGATTATGCTAAGGGGACCGGAGTTTAGTAGCGCTACACATAAGAATTTTTGCCATTTAAGTTCGGTAAAATTCTTGTGTCTCCCTATGTTTATGAATATTTCAATCCTATCCTATGTTATGATGAAAATGATCCATATGCATTCAAAAGAAAATTTATGCTTAGTATACTTACTGGGATTTTATAAATCTCACTCCACGATATTTACCATTTTCAGATAATTGAAGGTTAGAGGCGGTCAACATGGAAGTGGCAAAAGTGGTTAAGATTGATGAGATAATTATGTTGAACTTTATGTAAGAAAATTATGTTCTATTTTTATTCACAAAAAAAAAAAATTATGGGATTCTAATTATTCTTTTGAATAATTTTACATTACTATTTAAGTCTCGATAATATGATATGAGTCACTTTTTGTGGCACTCGAATGGTCGAGAATTCGGGTCGTCACAATTCTAGAGTTTAGACATCATTGTCTTCTTATCATATATATATGTTACACCAGAAAATTAGAGAAGCACATTATGTGTGTTGGTGGAACTGTGCCTAGATGAGAGAGATGGGCAATCTTCCATCAATGAAGGGTTATCAAGAAGCCAAACCATGCCAAAATAGCAACATTTTAACATTTACTATTAACAAATATAAACGGATACATAATACACAAACCATGAACAATTACAAGATTAAAAGAGGAACATAAGTACAACTGATACATTGAAGAACTAGACTCATATGAAAATATAATCAGATTCAACAATCAGTTAAAAGTATTACATAAAATTGCATGTCCTCATCTCTAATCCTACAAAACTGCTGCTCAATCACACAATTGCTGCTCAATCTATTTGAGTTGGTAATATACTCATTGTTATTAAACTCATTAGGTTAAATTTCATAAACAAAAATTAAGAATAATAATTCATATCTGAAGCTAACTCTTAAATCTCAATGTCCTCCAATTCAATTGCAAATGCAACCAATTTCTTGCTTTATTATTATTAATAATTAATATTAATGTATGCCATCAGCAAATGATGTGAACCAAACATAATACAAGATAATGTACATTGTGGAACGCCTCAACAGCAGCCCAAAATACACGACTTCATATATTGAGAAATTATTCCAAATCGATATAAATAAATAAAAAATCCTAAAACCGAAACAGTAGCCCGGAAGAGGGCTTCTTCCAGCCGAGCTTCATTCTTCAAAATCAGTTTTATTTGGACTTCTACAGGGAAATATGTTAAACATGGTGCTTAATCCAATGTGTGTGGTAGTGATAATGGAATGAGGTGTGATTACCGTTTTTTCCTTTGTTTGTTGACTCAATCAAGATTCTATTTCCTCTATCCATTGAAGAAACAAAATAGTAAAACAATGTGTTTACCTTTGCCGGTGGTGGTGGGTGACGGTTGCTGGCGGTGGCGGTCGGCTTCGAGACGGAGATAACGCAGCTAGAGGGAGAGAAGAGAAGACAGTGTTTTGTCTTGCTTTTACGTTTTGTTCTGTTTTAATTTTTTTTTTTCCTGAAGTCCGCGTTTTCCACGTTTTCTAAATATACAAGGAAAACGCGGAAAATGATATTTCCGGGTTTTCCAATTTCTTTATAAATTTGGAAAATGTTTTCTGAAATATTTTTTCGAAAACGTCATAAAAGAACGCGTTTTCGGAGACAGAAAATGGAAAACGGCTGAAAAACGACAAAGAGAACGGGGCCTTAGTAACTGGATTTCTTGGGTTTAAAATTAGTTTTTTTCACGGTTTTTTAGGTATATGAATGGTTAAAAAGTGGAGAGAAAAAATGTGTATGGTTAGAGATTGATTTGAAAAATTGTGTAGTTTAAAATTTGATTTATAAACAAAAAAAACCTGCATATGCAAACAGAAGCTCAAGTTCATTTCGCGGCTATTGTAGATTTAGTGACTGGAAATGCACCCCATCTCTTAAATTATATCGAAGCTGCAGCCTTAATGGTTGGTTTTGCCGGCATCAACATTCCTTCAGAAGCATGTTTCGGGACTAAAGAAGCTAATGTTGAACTTGAGAATGGAAACATCGGTCCGTCTAGCCAAGACGACTTATCATCAATGTAACTGATAGGTTCCCCTTGTGTGGAGGAGAACCACTGTCCGAATATCTATTCCAAATGTGTATAAGCTGTATCTGCATCCGGATTTACATGGAGGACGAATCAGGGGAGAAACTGCTATCTCCCAAAATTAGTCGGGCAAGCTTTAGTCGGGCAAAGTTTGAATACCCGAGTCATCACAAAAAAAAGTACATTTATAATGCAGCATATTAGAGTTTTGTCAAAGAAAATGAATTGCACAAAGTTTGTCTCTTTACGACTTTTGGATGGATTAGGCCAAGATCGAATGCCTTTACTGTGCAGTGCAATTATATCAGGACAGAGAAAAATATGGGACAAAAGAAAGAAACTATGAATGCAATGTATTGAAATTATCGATTGTTTTATTCCGTACTCATGACACCTATAGAAGGTCATTGAAAAGTTCTTGTACAAATAGGTCCGCTCTTACTCTTCATCCTGAGATGTGAGTCCAAGTATCGATCCCACGAGGATTTAGATTATATTTCATAATCGGAACTAAGAAAACTTTGAATTGAGGATTTTGTTTTGAAAATTAAATTAATGATTAAACTAAGAATGACAAGAAAATTTGATTTAAAACTATAAAAAACAAATATGTTAGAATTATGAATCTGTTTTAACTGTATCATCCATATTTTGACCAATTCATTTAAATACAATTCATGGGTGTTGAAAATACGTGTTCCTAAAATTATTTTAGGTCTCCTTCCGAGCTATACATAAAAACATTTTATTAAATGCAAATTTACTATATTTTTATGACAATTAAATATATAGAAAAGCATTAAAAGATCCATGAACACTCTCAAGGATAACACAAATTATAGTATATTTCTATCCCCTATCGAACTTTGTCGCAATTGATACGAGTCTAATAATCTTCTACTCTTTCGAACATAGAAAAATACCACAAACTCATACAACTAGTGATCAAGTAATTACATAAAAATTAACAATTGCATCAAACTCATAAATTGTGTAAATTAAATAATAAGCAAAAACATGGAATTCGAAAGTTAAAACTTCAACACAATCCTAACACTAAAAACCTAGTCTAGATACATGATAGAAAATAAATAACAAGAAAAGTAAATGGATGTCACCTCATTCGTATTCTTGTAATTATATCTTCAATCTTGTTCTTGCCGTTGCATGGATTCTAATCAATAAGTTGGAAACCCCTAATGTGTTTCTGCTGTTCATTATTTGTAGAAGTCGAAAACTTTCTGAAAATCACGTCCAAATTAGCTTCCAAAAGAGTCCCAACCGAATAAGGAAAGTTACCTTCGCGGGAGATCTGTTTGTCGCTGCACATCATTCAGTATTTTGATCATATCTTTTTATTCTCTTATCTGATTGAGGTGATTCAAAGTGTATTAGAAAAATAATCTAAATGGATATAATTCTTCTTGCAATACGATTTCCCCAATTCGAACATTTACTACCCCAAAATTAGGTCTCAAAGTCCAACTAAAAATCTGCCCGAAAATCTTGTGTGTTTGAATCAATTTAATGAAATATTCTTATCACATTTCATTCCTTTTTGACTTCTAATTGCATCCAATTGACTCCTATCAATCTTCAAGTATCGTATCATGGTCCGAATCAATCATTTAATATTTACAATTTGGTCATTCTTCATTTGATTTGTATACTTTAGTTCTAAACTTCTAATTTCTTCTAATTTAGTTCTTTCTTTGACTTTTCTTTCAATTTGCACCATGGTTGACTTCATCACCTCTTCATTTGTACAATTCAGTACTTTTATCATCCAATTGACTTGATTTTGCTTCAATTCCTTTGTTTTCCCGATTTTGAGATTTTTTTTGAAATAAAAACAAATAATAGCAAAATGAATAGTAAATATTTACAAATAAAGAAATAAAATCCTACTTTTATGATAGAAATAAGTGTATAAAATACACTTATCAGAGGCTCAACTCTCTCGTGACGAGGTAGGGTCAAGTTGAGTTGATGGCTTCATATAGTACCCCAAGGGGATGATGAATATTTGTTCAAAGATCTATATTTCCCCTCATATGAAAATATATCGGGCTCTTTGAGACTCTAGATATGTGTGATCCTATATCATGCATGTCAATCCACACGTAGTGGAGGTGTAACGACGGTCTATCCAAATGCGACTCTAACATCTATATAGGTTACTATTTCTTCAAATGATGTTATGGGCCTTGTGGGATCCTATTCCTGTTGTGTATTATCTAGCTCGATGAGTGTTTGTAATGCATGAATGTGAACCCTACGAGGCTTAATCTTACAATAGCTCAATGTGACATCCCACAAGATGTAAGTGTAACAAGATATATCAATTTTTCATAACAAGTAACAATAGTAGAAAGATTATTGCACATGAGCTTAAAAAGAATAAAGAAAACTCTAGTTACTTATAAAGTATATAATATTATATTCATAGCAAGCAAATTTTTTTACCTTTCCCCCTTCTTTAGTTGCACAATGTTTTATTAAACGTGTATTCAGATCGTAGATGTAATTTCTTTTTTACAAAGGATCTAATAAGATATTTTGATTTCTATATTTTTGAAAGTTACCCCTCGTTTAATATTCAAACACAGATTGTATTTGAATTTTTGCCTAACCAACGACATGAATCGTTCTCTTCTTTAAACCTCTATTCTAAAAAGTTTGCACGACTCGCTTAAGCGATCTTTGAGCGTGAAGTTTGCTCTTGTCACTTATAACACGTTACGCTTTTTTACACGCCTTTGTTTGGTAATACCGTTTGGTTTATAAACTTATTTATTTATGATTTTAAAGTAGTGGTTAAAAATTGGAGAGAAAAATATGTGTGGTTAAAAAGTGGTTTGAAAAATTGTATAATTTATAAATCAGTTTATTTTGTTTACCAAACGGATGCCTCTTCGCCTAATCTCCCTAAAGCTTGAAATTTGATCCATCTTCTTAGTTATCTTTATTTTTTTTAGAACACTGCTTAAAACAAGTGTAGTAAAATGAATAAAAAAATCATTTTGATTTACCACTTTTCTTGTGTTTGAACTACCAAATTCGTTATTTTATTATTGTTATTGTTTAGCTAAAAGATGTTAACGTCAAGATCTTATATTAAATGTTTTATCGTTACTTTTAAATGAATGAATTTTATTTTAAATAAAGTGATTTTGAAATCTCAATCAAATAACATCGTTAACTTATGAAAAGAAAGATAAAAGTACTTTCGCAGATTTTTGTGCGCCACAAGTTGGCATTTGAAAATAAATAAGAAATCTGGTCATTCGTCACTTCTTGATTAATTAGTATTAATGGTTTATTAAATCTCTGTTTAATCCTTTAAAATTTATTTTCAGATAGGACTCAAATTTTTACTCAGAGATTTCATCATTTTTTTTCTAAAAATTTCTTTTAGCGTCTGTTTCGCAGTAGATTTTTGTTTATGAATAAGAAACTATATTTTGTTTGAAGTTTAGTGGTTAAAAAATTATTTTTAAAAATATATATGATTAAAAGCAATATGAAAGAACTTCAAGAAAAAACTTGTTTATAAAATTTACCGAACGCTTTAGCTTAATTTTTCAGATGGGGCTAAAACGTGTATTAATTAGTATTTGTTTAGCAAACATATTTAAAAATATGTTTTTTACAACACAATTTCTCAAATAAATTTTTAATCACACACATTTTCTTTCTCAACTTTATAACCACATATTTTATCTAGAAAACATAAAAAATATATTTTTAAACATAAGATTTTTAACAAATAGAAAGCGGTAAATAGCGCAAAACGTCCCTATCGTTTTCCCTCATTGTGGAAATCATCCTTATCGTTTCAAATTTGGCATTTACGCCCTCATTTCTACCTTTTCTTGCGGAATTCGTCATTGTCATCACATTCCGTCAAGTTTTTCCGTCAAATATGTTTAATTTGTGCAAAACGTCTCTATCGTTTACCTTCATTGCACAAATAGTCCATATCGTTTCAATATTAGCATTTGGATCATCAATTACATTTCTTTACGCTAAAAGTCCTTACATTTTATTTTTTCATTAAAATTTTGTAAAATAGGTAATTTATCATTTTAATCAAATAAAATAAAATAAAAAATGAGTAATAATAATAATAATAATAATAATAATAATAATTGATGAACAATAACTCTGCTCAAGATCGAACACGGTCGTGGAACACATGCCCCGACCACGATGGTCTGGTTAAGATCTCCTCCCCCGAGGATTATTATCCCCGACGAGGATATGTTCCCGAGCATCCACATTCCTTCAATCTATCCATGACGTCCACGGGGTACTTACTGCTCAGGGTTACTCTCATGATTCCCTGACATAATTTGGTCT
The DNA here is from genome assembly GCA_963555705.1 of Ligustrum vulgare. Classification (NCBI taxonomy): domain Eukaryota; kingdom Viridiplantae; phylum Streptophyta; class Magnoliopsida; order Lamiales; family Oleaceae; genus Ligustrum; species Ligustrum vulgare. Next base: position 3,960,856 of record OY743180.1, read on the forward strand.
AACTTCTGGGACATGCATCTTCCTAGTCCTAAAATGACTCGTTCCCTTTGGAATCCCATTTAGGGTTTACAACCTCATCCCTAAAAATTAGGAGAATGATTCCTAACAGGACTTAACCAATGAAGGTATTTCAGTCCTATTACAACTCGTTTATATATCTCTATAAATACATAGCTCTCAATCACAATTCAAGTACATAATTCTAATTTTTCCAGTATATAGCCTCTTGCATAAATTTTCTTTCCTCTTTACTGACTTAAGCATCGGAGGGGCGACGAGGATACACCTCCTTGCCTTTATTGCAGGTATTCGAAGCTCAAGTTCGTGCCAGCCTGTTGCTCGAGCCCAGAATATCTGAGGTACAATTTTTTACATCATCATTGGTGCCGTCTGTGGGAACCAGAACTAGAAGCCATTGTTAATACACGTTCTGGACTTCCGCAAACAAACTTACCTGCCCATGATCACACTGTCGGGGGGGAGCAGGTACCCCAAGCAACACCACAAGACCAGTCCACGATACCAGGAAACCAGACGTCACACCCCCAACCCGTTGTTGATACCCAGGAAGCATTGGAGGAGCTTCGTCAACAAGTTGCTACCCTTACACAGATGCTCACGCAGCAGAGCCAACGCGGTACCTCGACGCCCGAGGAGGGGAATGCTTCACGAGTCCAGCCGCAGAACCATGCCCCTAATACTGGTAGGGCCAGTACTTCGGGATTGTCGTCATCGCCACCAAACGTTATGAGTTCCAGAACGGTGGCCATGCCCCCTGCCGAACTCGCGAGAATTATCCTGGATGGAATAGCGGCAGGTATGCGACAAAACACACAGGCCCCAGCGGGTTCACCTCGAACACACCATTCACGCCATATGTTTTGGCCTTTCCCCTACCTGACAGGTTCAAGTTCCCGAGGTAAAAGAGTATGATGGTACAACCGATCCAGTGAACCATCTTAATATATACACGGATGTCATGAATATACAAGTTGCCCCCGATCAAGTTATGTGCAAGGCTTTCCCCCAAACTTTGACAAGTGCCGCTAGAGATTGGTTCTCTACTCTTGAACCAAACTCAATTCCAACATTCGCAAACCTTGCTAATAAATTTTCGGCCTTCTTTGCAAGTAGTAAGCGTATAGGAAGACAGCTGCTTCGCTCATGAGACTCAGCCAAGGACAGAATGAGACGCTGCGCGAATTCATGACCTGGTTCAACGCAGAAAGGTTGCAAGTTCCCGACCTCCATATTTCTGCTGCTGTATCTGCTCTTACTCAGGCTGTAAGGTGTGAGGCCTTCAAGATGTCCCTATCAAAAAATCGCCAAAATCTTTGACTGACCTTCTCACTCGGGCTGAGAAGTACGTGAATATGGAGGAAGCTATGTATCCGAAGAAGAGCGATACAACCCCCGAAAAATCTGAACGGAAGGATAGCAGAAACGATCGAAAGAGACAGCGTGAGGAAAGTTCGAGGCAGGGGCGTGATCGAGATGATCGGGGAAAAGGAAGGATTGAGCAGCCGCCTTCTTTCACTCCATTGAATACCCCCGGGGCTGACATTCTTATGGAAATCAAAGATATGAAGGAGTTGAAGTGGCCAGCCAGAATCAGGTCCCCGCCAGATAAGCGTGACAAGAGCAAGTACTGTGATTGTCATCGTGATCATGGGCACACCACAGAGACTTGCTATGCCTTACAGTGAGAGATAGAAGCGTTAATCAAGAGGGGCTTCCTGAAAACATATGTGGAGGGTGAAAAACGGTAGAAGCATGAGCATGATCATGATCAACCGCCGAGGAATAACAAGCCAACGGCTGGAACAATCAACGTTATCATAGGTGGAACAACCTCGGGAGGAGATTCACAAAATGGGCGCAAAATATACGCCAGATAGTCCTCGGTTACCGAGCATGTTTGTCACCCTGACATCACCTTTGGCTCTGATGATATGGAAAGAATGATCACTCCTCACGACGATGCTATGGTAGTTACGGCAATCATAGCCAACTACGAGGTGAGGAGAATACTGGTAGACAATGGAAGCGCAGCTGATGTGTTATCGCATGAGGCTTTCATTAAAATGGGGATATCAGCAAGCAGCTTAAGGCCAATCTGGACCCCCCTACAAGGATTTGGGGGAAGTATCATCATGTCCGAAGGCACCACCGAACTCCCTTTGACATTGGCGATAGACCCCAAGCAGGTAACAGAGATCACAATGTTTCATGTTGTGAGGGCTCCAATGACGTACAACGCAATACTTGGCCGACCACTATTGAAGAACATCAAAGCAATAGTGTCAACATTCCACCTTGCCATGAAATTTCCAACAGCAGAAGGTGTGGGTGTAGTTCGGGGAGATCAGACAGTAGCCAGGCAGTGTTACGTTACTAGTGTCAAGAACCTCCCAGCTGAGGTCGCGCAGGTGGATACGATGGAGCCCGACCTCGAGCACCGAGGTAGGCTTTCGCCAGTTGAGGAATTATTGGAGGTCGAGATCGGACCAGGGAAAAATGTCATCATTGGTCGGGATCTCGATGACGGTCTGAAAATCGTGCTCACACAGTGTTTGAAAGAGAACATTGATGTATTCGCCTGGAGTGTTGAGGACATGCCTGGAATTGAGCCCAAGATTGCCGCGCACAGTTTAAACCTATATCCCGACGCACGGCCCATTAAACAAAGGAAGAGACAGTTCGCCCCTGATCGTCGAATTGTGATTCAAGAAGAGATTGGTAAGCTCTTAAAAGTATGGTTCATTAGGGAGGTTCATTACCCAGACTGGCTTGCAAACGTGGTCTTGGTAAAGAAGAGCAATGGCAAGTGGCGAATTTGTGTGGACTATACTGATCTAAATAAGGCATGCCCCAAGGACAGCTATCCATTACCCCGAATTGACAACCTAATGGACAGTACCTCGGGCCATAAGATGTACAGCTTCCTTAACGCATTTTCAGGTTACCACCAGATCCCAATGGCAGAGGATGATCAAGAAAAAACATCATTCATGGCTGATTCAGCAATCTATTGTTATAAGGTCATGCCCTTTGGCCTAAAGAATGCTGGGGAAACTTACCAAAAGTTGATAAACAAGGTGTTTGCAGGATTGATCGGGAAAAACATTGAGGCGTATGTTGATGACATGGTTGTCAAAAGCACAGAAGCTGACAGACACGTTCAGGACCTCGAGGAGGTGTTCTTCACGCTCAGAAAGTACAAGATGAAATTGAACCCAGCTAAATGTGTGTTCGAGGTATCATCGGAAAAGTTCTTGGGCTTCATGATCACTCATCGGGGTATAGAGGCCAACCCCGATAAGATACAGGCTCTAATTGCAATGGAGTCTCCCAAAAGTAGAAAAGATGTGCAGAAGCTGACAGGTCGGGTGACAGCGCTTAACAAGTTCATGTCAAGAGCAGCTGACAAGTGTTTCCCCTTTTTCAGAATACTTAGAAGAAATAAGAACTTCTAGTGGAATGAGGAATGTGAGCATGCGCTGCAACATCTGAAGGAGTCCTGAATCGCGACTTTGCATTAAAAAATCAACAGATTTTTAAACTTTGAATCACACGATCGCTGGCACTCCAGCCAAGCGATCGCGTGGCTGTACTGAGAGTAAAATCGGCAGTTTAAGTGTTGTGCCTCATGTTTTCAATTTCAAACATTATAAACTCGTTTTCTCTCCCCTAATCACCACATATTTGATCTTACATTTTGTGTGCATGTCATCAACACTTAGTTGTATCAATATCATTGCTATTTCCCGCATCCAAATCAATCAAAGGTATGTAATTCTTCACTTGAAATATACTTTACTCAAATTTATGAAATTTTCTTTTAGATTTCGAATAATTGAAATTGTGAATGATGAAGAATGGGCTTAGGTTAGTGGTTAGAGATTGTGATTTGTGGTTTAGTAGACAAAAATTTTGGGTTCATTCATGCCTCCAACCCTATGCATATCCATTGATTTTTGCAATGCCCATTAAGTGTTTGATGAAATGCTACAAAGACGTTCTTGTGCTAATTTTAGAAATTCTTCCGAGCATTTATCTTCATGACATGGTTATCATTGAGTAAGTGTGTTTAGTTCATGAATTAGTACACTACATGGCATGAAATCCATTAAAACAATGTTTGCACCATGACAGCCTCATTGCAAGGCCACTGCAGGCCATTGCACCTGAAAATCCACTCACGTCACCAACTTTGCCATAGTTTTACATGACCCTATAGAACTCCAAATGACCTAAATTTTTAATATGTTGTAGATCATGCTGTGAACGTTAACATATCAAAAGATGGCTCGGGAAAATTTATGTTTTTCTAGGCGACGTCAAGGCTTGAATGTGTGTGGTCGACCAATTTTGAAAATTCAAAATTTTGCTTTAACTTTAGTTTGGAGGTGTGGTACTGAACTTCCATTATTTCTTATTGATGTTTATGACTTTTAATATTACTTATCTCTTATTTGCAAGGTAAACATCAGTCAAGACACATCCGATCAAGTTAGGCAAGGCAATAAATAAGGTCAAATTCATCCAACATCATTTCAAATTGAAGCATCAAGACTACAATGAAGACATCTCCTCTACACTTGGGAAGTTCTCGTTCTCTTTATTTTGTCAAGTTTTGCATATTCTTACTTATTTATGTGGCAAAACATTGAGGACAATGTTCATTTCAAGTTTGGGGGTGGATCTCATTATTTCCATATTATTACTTTTCATTCTATTTTATTGGGATAAAAAAAAAAATTGAAAATGTGTTAACATATTTATTGCCTAGGATATAGTATGAATCAATTTGTGCGTAGACTTGAAAATTGGACAATATGAAAACATGAACTTATTTTGAACTAGTTATATTTTGCTAGATTCATACTTATTGCGCACATAGACAATGTTGGATAATTGCTTGTGTGAGGGATGTTGTTTAATGCATGTGGGGCAAAGTTTTATGCAATTTGAACTTAGGAATGTCTCAAAAAGCCCTGAACTTAGATCGTTAGACATCCCACCCCTAAATTATAACCAATCATGCTAAAAGGCAAGTTTGGGGGTAAAATGGTTGGAATTTGTGTGTATTGACGGGTTGGAGGTCTGTGGTTCTTGATTTTTCACTTTAGTCATTATAGTTTGGTCAACAGGTATAAACCATTTCCAGCATAAAAACAGAAAAAATGCTGAAGATCTTATTCTGCTCTTCAAATGCCTTTTTGACTCGAGTAAGTAAGTCCGAGGGGTCTTTCAAACCTGGTTCCCTAAAGCCAACTGGATTGGGAGTCATCGACCTAAAGCTCGCTACATGGGTCAATTAGAAAGCAAGTACGGATAGTGGACTTACACATAAGACATTATAACATCTTTAACTTTTCTGTTTAAGCCTTTATGACTCGGGCAAGTACGTCTGAGGGGTTCTCTGAACCTGGTACCCTAAAGCCGTCTGGTTTGGGAGTTTCCGATCTGAAAGCCCGCTACAGGGGTCATATAGAAAGCCCGTATGAAAATTTCTACACAAAGATGGTAAAAGACAGGAACAATTAAAAGAAAAAGTCGTCCATAAAAAAAAAAAATTTGCATGGTATAAGTTTTGTTGACTGAACTGTGGTGGTTGAGGTTGTAGAATTGGGGACTGCTTTCTTTTGATTAGTTGTGCATACATATTTCTGATTTTGACTGCCTTGTGTGGAAAAAGCTAAGAATATTTTTAGAACACACATAGATAAAAACCTGGGATGCGAGAGAAAAAGCAGAAAGTGGTGATCGTCCATGAGCGTTGAAAGGAATTTTATTAGAAATCATAGATTGACCACATGGGATTCGGGCTGGATTATGCATAATGAGCCACACAGTGTTGAGTATATCTTTTGCATAAGTATGCCTTTGACATTGGCTATTCACACACACATTTGAAACTCTGGCAGGATATAACTAGAAAATATTTTGCATTGTTGTTCATGACGCTTGCTGAAGCTTAAATTGGTTTGGACTGTAGAGGCATATGGTAAACATTTTGACACAACAAAAAAATTTGTTCTCTTATTTCTTGGATTTTTGTAGTTTAGTTTACATTGTTCGAGGACGAACAATAATTCTAGTTTGGGGGTATTTGATAAGCGTATTTTATACACTTATTTGTATGTCTAAATTAGGATTAATTATTGTCGTGTGGGAATATTTTCTATTTAATTTATGTTTATTTGTTTACTTTTCAGAAAATGTCCCAATTGAAGAAGAATGAAGCAATTAATGGAAAAATGACACGATTGGATGTTAATTGGAGCTAAATTGGACAAGTGAGGAGTTTGTGACAACAACCGGGAAACATGCTTGGTGCCAAAGTGACTAAATCAGAGGTTGTAGGACCTAATTGAATGAATTAAGAGCTTGAATGGTCAAACCGAGAAGAAGATAAAGTTTGTGGACTAAATTGCAACAATTGAAAGTTGAGGACTGAAGGTGCAATTAAAAGTCAGGGACTAAATTGTACAGCCGAGAAAAGAGGAAGTCGCGATCGCTAGTTGCATACCAAGCGATCGCGATAAGGTTTTAAATCATAACCCGAGGCTAAAACAGCATTACCACGCAATCGCCGGAAATATGCCTGCGCGATCGCGCGGTTGTCCGACTGGGCCGCAGATCAGATTTTTCTCGCGATTTTTAACAGGCTTTGGGCTTTTTGACCTAGGTTTTCTCCAAAACCTATACATACAACATAAGAGGCACGAAAATCAGACATTTGCCTCTCCAAAGAACGAACCACAATCGAGAAATCAACATCAAATTCTTGGGGAATCAAGCATCGCAAAGGGGCGTGAATTGAAGATAATTGAAGAATCAAAACTTGGTGCAAGATTTTCATTCTTTATATTATTTTTAATGAACGTTAATTTTTATTGTTATTGTTCTTTATTGATGATATGTAACTAAATTATATGTTGGGATGAACGATGTAGCCTAGTCATATTATTTTGATTCCAAATTCCGTTGTTTTAATGTTTTGTTACATGTATTGATTTATTATTGTTCTTAATGCTTGAATTGTTTGATCACCAGTTCATGATATATTGAATTATTTCCATAATCCTAGAGGTGAGTTAATAATTTAGAACATGGTAATAAATTCGATAATTGAACGAGAGATAGAGATATACTCTTGTTATTATTGCGGTCGTGTGTGAATTCTAGAATGTAATGCATCTAGATAAGGAATATTCGGACCCGCTGTAGAGATACATGGTTGACTTATTTAGGTAGAGTTGATTTAAACTCGAGAGAGGAATTTCAATTTAAATTAGTGAATTCGATCGAGTACATAATTAGGAAATAAAACATGGAATTTGAGTTAATTTAATTGGTTAGGTGAAATCGTGAATCTCAACTATTTTACAATCGTTTTTAAAAACAAAACAAATTTCGCAATTTAATTCTTTAATTGATTTTTTTTTTTTAGATTTCAAACATCAAATTATTTTGTTCATTCAAATAAGGTTTAGAACTAACACATTTCGGTAATTAATAGCAGTATCCGTGGGACGATAATCCGGACTCTTAGGTCCACTTTATTACTTCTCACGACCCGTGCACTTGCGGGGATATCTCGCTTAGCGAGATATCAGTGAACAAGTCCCTAGCTGTAATACTGTTTTTCATTGTTACGTGCATCTTTAAATTTCACGTGACATTTATATTAATGTTATTATAAATTTTAAATTTGATAAATTTTATGTCAATGATTTGAATTATTTTGCAGTGGAAGGACTTGGACGCCGTCTTAATCGATGTGCCAAATAGAAAGTTTATATATTGTCTATGTGCAATTTTATGTGTGATTATTAACGTTATTTATTAATCTTGTTATTTTCTATCTAATTAAGTTGAAAGAGGCCTAAATTGTGTTAAATGGGAATTGGGGAGAGTTTAGTGGCACTTTGAATTTTATTTGAAGGTCGTGGACATAAATTTCCAATTTATGAGAATTGAGGGACTAAATTGTAAATTTCCAAAACTTAAACAATTAAACCTAAACCCACAATTTTCTTACCTCACTCTCTCTCTCTCTCTCTCTCTCTCTCTCTCTCTCTCTCTCTCTCTCTCCATTCGGCCTCTCACTCTCGCCGCAACAGCTCCCTCTCGGTCTCTGTCTCTCTCGCCTCACACTCAACCGCCGCTACTCGACCTGCCTGACTCCTCACCGGCGACCTCTCCTCTCACTCGGCCGCAACATCTCTCTCTCTCTCTCGGTCTGTCTCTGTCTCACTCGCACCGCTCGCAGCTCCCGGCCCCGCCTCATTGTCGTCTGCCACTGCACCAGCGGTAAAAGCCCCCTCTTCCCCTTCCCTTTTCTACACAATCACACAGACTCGAACGCCCACACGCACTACACACACACACTTTCACGTGCACACACATATATGCGTATTGAGGTATATATATAAGTTGAGTGTATGTATATATGTTAAGATTTTCAAAATTCAAATTTTGGACTAGTTTAAATTCGAATTTAATTGTTAATTTCAGTTTGTGGGCTATATATATATATATATATATATATATATATATATATATATATGAAAATCTGCCGATTTCGAAAATTTTAATTCAGGGAATTAGTTAACTGTTTGGTAAATGCCGATTTACAATGGTTATTTTCAGATTGGAATTTTTGTGTGTGTGTATTCAGATTTTAATTTAGTTAGCTTACTTGAATCTTAAATTTAATGTTGAGTTGTAATTTCGAATTTCAGGTTGGAGTAATTTAAATATATGTATGTATATATTGATATTATACACATACATAAATTTTAGTCTTTCCAATTTATGAAATTTGTGAACTGTAAATGTGCATAATAATTTTGGACTTCGAAATGTAGGAATTCAGTATTATAACTTATATGTATAGTTTATGTAACGCCCCGAATTTCCGTGAAACCCGGAACGCCACTTCGTCTCTCTTTAAAATATATATTTAACAAATATTACGGAAATAAACTGAATTTTAAAACATCACATTCATTTGGGAAATTTGCGATGGTAGCCCAATTTAAATACATCTACTTGAAAGCATTCCATAAAATTCCAAATCTCAACAATTTAACTTAACACAATAAACTAACTTAAAATAAATGTTGCCAAATTGCCCATCATTCGTCTCCGCCTCCGAACTCTGCAAATATTGTTGAAAACAAAGTAAGTATTTCAAAAGAAATACTCAGTAGACTCATCGCCAATAATTAATTTACAAGATAATTGAACAAGTAAGTATGCAAATATTATAGTGACATTCTCTTCTTAGTCATAAGCATCATGAAATGAGTGCAATATGAACATACTCTTGTCTTCTCTTATGCAAATAAAGCATATAAGTTATGACATGCATAACATAAATTTCTCTTCTTATCTCATACGAGATTCTCTTTTCTTGTCTCATGCAATTAAGCATATAAATCACATAAATCCACATAACACATGCAATTATAATATAAATAAATTAGTGGGGGCGAGTCTACCTTAATTTATCTTGAGTCACGTAAAAAGTTGGAGCGGGAAGTAGCTTCAATCTCTTAATCGTCTGTGCGTTTCGTCTAGCCAAAATGTGAAATAAAACTTTTGATTAGTAATTAGAAAATTTAAGGTTTTTTTAAAAAAAAAAAAATTGATAAAATAAAATTTAGGGACTCGATGGGAATTTATTAAAACTGAAAATAAGAGTTTAGGGACTGAAATACATATTTTGAAAATAGTGGGGCTGATTAGGAACATTTCAAACCTGCAGGGGCTGAATTATAAATAGTCGAAACTTTGGGACTGACTTAGTGGAATTAGAACATATGGGGACTGCCCAAATATATATAAGAAACTGCAGGGATTTATGAATGCATTTTAAAAACTTAGGGATTAAAATAAATAACCTTTAAAAATCTGGGACTAGAAGAATAATTTTTGAAAAAAATTTAAAAACAATATATACATATACATATATATATATATATATATATATATATATATATATATATATATATATATATATATATATCTCTACAATCAGTATAGAAGAGAAAGAGAGCAAAGCAACGCAGAGGTGGAGGGGTTTCGCCCCTCACCTCCGTTCCCGACTACCGGTAGAAAAATCGGCGACAGTGCCACCGTCGTGCGGTGGCGTCGGTACGTGGGCAAAGTGGATTGGGCGAATTCTTGGTGTAAAAGGTCGAAAGAACCGGCTGGAAGGTTGCGATTTTGGTGTTTCGCCGACAGGAAACTGGCCATAAATGGGTTGAGGTCGAGGTAAGGTTCTGGGTTTGCCTATTTATTGTGTTTGGGTTTGATTTGAGCTGGTTGGAGGTGATGTTTTGGGTTTGGTGGTGGCTGGTGGTTCGACGTTACGGTGATGTTGCAGGTGGCGGTTTGGAGTTGGGGAAGGTTGGGTTCAATTCCGATGACTGAGGTGGTGATGATGGTCGTGAGGTGCTGCGGGGTGGTTATTGGTTTGAGTGGTGACAGTGGGTAGTTGGTAGTGGTTCGGTGAAGGGGTTGTGTTGTGCGAGTTTGGTGTTGGTGCAGACGGTGGTTGGGTGGTTTGACAGTGGTGGTGCTCGATTGTGATGGGCTCTGTGGAGTCGATTGTGGTGGTGCTTTGGAAATGACAGTGGAGTGGCGACGAAGGTGGAAAGCTTACTGATTGTGGAAGTGTGGCTCGATTCTCCGGTGGTTGGGCAGGAGCCGTGAGGTGGTGGAGGCTTACCCAGAATATTACTTGGAGTTGGATGTGTGAGTAGTGTAATATGAGGTGAAATTTGAACAGTAATATTTAGGGCACAACTTTTTAGGTGGTAGGTGGGCCAAAATTTAGGCTTTTTAGGTGGTAGGTGGGCCAAAATTTAGGCTGCAAGAAAATTCCTAATTGGACTAAATTGAAATGGGGCTTAAAATGATTGGATCCAAAATAATAAAATATTGGACTCAAAATTATTACAATTTGGATTCTAAAAATAATAAGGAATTCGATACTTTAAATTATTTGAGAATTGGGCTCGATTTGGAATAGGTTAAATTTTATTTTTTACAATGGCTAGACGAACATGCTTCACATTTAAAAGTAAACAAATTTCGGGGTCAAATCTTAGCGACACGTTTTTCGAGAAAAACGATTTTACATTATTTAAAATTTCTCGGTAGCTACAGTTTATTTTCAGAATTTAGATTTGATGGGATTATGAAATTAGTTAATTTTTGGTGATGTTTGAGTTATAATGTGAAATTTGGATTTGGGAATTTATTTACAAATTATTGACAAATTTCAGATTTTAGCAATGTTAATTTTAACGTTGACCTGTAATAGTAAATCCTCAGTCTTAGGTTTAATTGGCAATAATGTTTGAGAATTTTCTAATTATGGATAATTAGAATTTTATTAAGAAATCTTGTAAAGTTAGGTCAAGTTATGTAATGTTGTAAATTAATTTGAATTAAAAGGTAAGAAAAAGCTTTCTAAAGTACATTGAAATCGACATCTTATTTCGAATATGGTGTGGTGTGTTGGACCTAGCGTAAGGTCACGTTTGGGATTAAATTGTGGATGAAATAGAAGTTTTAACCTTGCTTAGAGTTTAAAATGTGATTTTGAACTAAAAGTATGTTTTATTAAATGAATGGGTACAACTAGGATTTTGGTACATTGACGTCACGGGCAGCCGATGTTCCTCCACTTGCAAATCCAGATAACGGTAAATGCTAAGGACGTCAAGTAAGTAAACTTTCCCTATTTTTATAGAAGTTGAATGTAAAGGTGAAATGTGTAAATGACTGTCTTGCAACTTACTTGCTTTGATGAATTTTATTTACCTTATGAAAGCATATGTTATTAAGAAGAATGTTCAAGCATACACATTATCAAGTCATTGCATCATCAAACATGCATTGTCATCGAAATTGGAAAGTCAAATGTTTTTAAATGAAAGAAATGTGTCAAAGTGCAAGTTTGTTCAAAAGTTATGTATCCCAAGTTTTTTTTTTAAGAATGAATGGGTGTACTTCTAGTTCATGAAAGTTGCGAGTGGGAAATGGGGCGCGGAGGACCGGCGTACCCGAATTAAGTCGCTTTGCGACGGAATGTTCAACCGTTTACGGTGGACTGTTAAACCGCTTTGCGGTGAAAATGTGAATGTAATCTGGTTCCAAATAAGAAATTGCCCACTGTTATCTGATTGACTAGAAGTTACATCAAGTGAGCTCACGATGGAAATGAAGTGAAAGTTTTGAAATGTTAAGTGAAAGTTTAAAAAGTTTGAATGTTCTGGAAGGTAAAGAAAAAGGGAATACATATATGGAATTTTTAAAGCATTCATGTCATAAGCATGCATTTCATGCATAAAGTTTACTTACTGAGCTTTAGCTCACCCCAATCCCTCCCCAACATTTTAGGTGATGAAAGTTAGGTGATCCGAGGAGAGCACTTGGCAGCTGACTCAGACAGTACCACGATTTATCATTTTAAATAGGGTTTGAAGTGGAATTTCATAAATGTTTTAGTTATTTTTATTAGTTCATTCTTTTAATTGTTTATTGGATTTAGTTTTTGATAAGTCATTTATCTCTTTAGTAGTTTATCAATCCTCCATTTAGTTAAATGGAGCTCATGGTTTAAATTTATTTATGTTGAGGAGTTTGGGAATTGATGTTGAAGTTAAATTTTGGAATTGTGGTTGGATGTTGAATGAGTTAAGAATTGCATTTGTATTGTAGGTATGATGTTCCTCTATAGGTTGGCTATGTCCAAGTTATAGAGGAGACTCTGCCGAAATTTTTGTGAAATTTTATAATCGAAAATGAAAGGTTTAAATGTTTTTAAACGATTATTTCCGCATTTAATGTGAATGGAAGTTAACACGCCTATGTTTTACACTGCCCTATCTCAGATGTCTCAAAACTTCTGAAGTTGCTCAAGCTCTTGCAGAAGTACATGAAGGCATGTGTGGGAATCACCAGGGCGCTAGGTCATTAGCCCATAGACTCCTCAGATACGGATACTATTGGCCGACCATGAGGACAGATGCTGTAAATTATGTAAAGAAATGTGACAAGTGTCAGAGGCACGAAAATATCATACACCGACCAGCCAAAGATCAAACTCCTATTCCTTGTCTGGGACTGTTTGAACAGTGGGGGATCGATATCTTGGGTCATTTTCCCGTTGCACGGGGACAGTTGAAGTTCATAGCAGTGTCAGTTGAATATTTCACTAAGTGGGTGGAGGCAGAACCCCTAGCAACAATTTCAGAACCCAAACTAAGATATTTCGTTTGGAAATCTATCGTATGCAGGTTTGGCTTACCAAGAGTATTGATAACGGACAATGGCAGGCAGTTTGATAACACACAGTTCAAAAACTTCTGTGCAAATCTTCATATTGATCACCGTCAGACATCAGTTGCACACCCCCAGAGTAATGGGCTCGCAGAAGTGACGAACAGGATAATACTCCAAGACCTTCGCACGAGGATAGGAGATGCACGAGGATCTTGGCCTGAGGAACTACCCGCCATACTTTGGTCTTATAGGACTACACACCGAACAGCTAATGGGGAGACTCCATTCATGCTTGCCTTCGGGATAGAGGCGACAATCCCCATTGAAGTAGGCGTGCCCAGTTACAGGCGTCTTTTCCCAAATATGGAAGGGGAGCGTACGAGTGAGCACCTTGACTTGCTTGAGGAAGTTCGTGAGCAGGAAAGCACAAGGATAGCATCATACCAGAGTAGAGCGACCAAGTACTTTAAAAGCAAGGTCACACCAAGAAAGTTTAGGGTAGGAGATCTTCTGCTGAGGAGAACAGAAGCAGCAGGCCATCCACCAGGAAACTTGGGCCATCTTGGGAAGGACCCTATACGGCAGACCCGAGGAGGATCATACAGTTTTCGGGATCTCACAGGAATGCCACTCCCAAGACCTTGGAATGCAGATAACTGGAAAATCTACTACAAGTAGCAGAGTCAAACTTTGTAGTTCGTTCTCTTTAATTTTCAGTACATTTTATTTTTAATTTCAGTTACTGCCTGCGAGCCAACTTTTGTTTCCCCAAAGACATGTAAATAAAAGATATTTTTCTCCAATTATGTTGTTAAACTCCAAAAGCCTTCCCCACGAGGAAGCACGTAAATCCTTCCCCACGAGGAAGCACACAAAGCCTTGCCCACGAGCAAGCACTCGAAAGCCTTCCCCACGAGGAAGCACACAAAGCCTTGCCCACGAGCAAGCACTCGAAAGCCTTCCCCACGAGGAAGCGCACAAGACCTTGCCCACGAGAAAGAACTCGAAAGCCTTCCCCACGAGGAGCACACAAAACCTTGCCCGCGAGCAAGAATTCGAAAGCCTTCCCCACGAGGAAGCACACAAAACCTTTCCCGCAAGCAGGAAATCCAAAGGCTGACCTGGAGTCAAACATCACGACGATTAACCCCGAGCATCATCGATAACGCTTCCATCATAATTATGGTTCTTATTGATCGGGGTTAGTTAGTGTTCGGGGTTAGCACGTTATGTTCATTACTAATCCAATGCTCAGGGTTATTACTTGATTATTATTATTAATCCCATGATCGGGGTTAGCACGTGATGTTCATTACTAATCCAATGCTCGGGGTTATTACTTGATTATTATTATTAATCCCATGTTCGGGGTTAGAACGTGATGTTCATGACTCATCCCTTGATCGAGGTTATTAGTTGATGTTCATTATTGATAGGTTGATCGGGTTAGCAGCTAATGTTCATTGTTAAATTACTTATCCCGTGATCGGGGTTAGCACGTGATGATCATTACTAATCCATTGCTCGGGGTTATTACTTGATTATTATTATTAATCCCATGATCGGGGTTAGCACGTGATGTTCATTACTAATCCATTGCTCGGGGTTATTCCATGATAGTTACTATTAATCCTCTGCTCGAGGAACGTACGTAGTATTCATAATTGATCTCGTAGTCGAGGTTCAGACGTTATCTGACATTAATTAACGCTCATACAACCACTGCTCATACACTGTTGATGTTCAAAACACAAAATATTTCAATTATATAATGTTCGGTACAAAAAGAGGGGTGGGGATACAAAATTTAGCTTGGGGCATTCATGTCATCGGGCTCGTCATCATTACCATCTTCTTCCCCGTCCTCGGACTCCGACAAGACCAGGCCCTCCGTAACATCGGGGTCGGCCCTAAGATCCTCAGCTCCTTTAACTCGCAGTAGAGCTCGGGCCTGTTTAAATGCGTAATTGTACGAACCTGAGGCGTATTCGCCTTGCATGAGAGAGAATTCAGCTGATTTTTTAAAATTTTCAACTGCTAAAGCACGAGCAGTTTCAACTGCCGACAATTTCTCCTCGAAATCCTTTTGAGATCGCTCGAGCTCAAGCCGTAGCTCTTCAACCTCATCCTCTACCTCCCTGAGCTTTGTTTTCAGAGCTTCGTGCTCGGACTTGATCTTTTTTTGTTCATCCTCGAGCTCTCTGACCATTATTTCCCGACGTGCAATGGAACGCCCAAGACCCTCGACCTTGTCTTCGTCGTCGATGGCCTTAAGTGCAAGCCCTTGAGCAATACTTAGGGCCTGCGCGTAAAAATCTTCCGTTAGCTCGTGCAATAAAGATAACGAATTTAACTATCGATTACCTTAGTAAAGTAAGCCTCGAGGTGCTTGATGCCTGTGCTTGGTGGAACCTCGTTCCTATACTTTGAAACGACGTCAGGCGCCTGAGAAGCGGCCAGTATAGGGTCATCATCAAGATCGATGAAAATCACCAGGAGGTTCCTGATTGATCGGGGATGCACGAGGAGGAGGAGGAGGAGGAGGAGGAGGGGGAGGAACATCCTGCACATCCTCATCCCTGAGCAATGTATTGGAACCTTCCCCGGGTCCGCTGGCTACATGCCTTGGCCGTTTCTTTGTCTTCTTGGTCGGGGGTCTCCCACCAGCTCCCCCGGACTTCCCCTGTATGAAGTTCTTGAGCGACGAAGGATCAAACGTCATTATGTTTTCTGCAAAAACACAAGTCATTAGCACGAGCATTATATGAAAAAGTCATAGTAAAGAGGAAGGGTCGGCCTCCTACCCCCGAAGTTCCTGACTCCAGCAAGGTCGAGGACTTCATCCCCGAGCATATCATCCAAATTATCAACCATAGGCTCAAGGGCCTCGAGCAGTTGTCTATCACGCTCTAACACCTCAAAATAAGCCTGACCCTCATTAAACTTCTCGGTATCAGGCACGACCCAGCTCGGCCAAAAGGGGTGCCCGGGCACTTCGGGGGTAACGTAAAAGTATCTCTCCTTCCAACCCCGAAGAGAGCTAGGCATCATTGGCAATTTAAACCTACCCCGAATAGAAAGATAGGCAAAGCACGAAAAATGAGGAAGTTGTTTTACCTCGAACACCATTCTACAGAGGTCTAGTCGGGGCTGTATTCCCAAAATCCTACATGTAATAAAAAAATATACGAGCATTCTCTAGCCGTTGGGCACTAGTTGCCCCGGACACATGGAGTGCTCGACCAGGAACCCTATAAAGAAAGGGTGCAAGGGCCACCTAAGCCCAGCCTTCAATGCGTCCCTATAAACTAAAAATTCCCCATCCCGGTCTGTTACAATCCTATCCTTGGGGGTGGGAGCCCTGACATCGCACCTGGGCATTAACCCGAACTCCCTCGCGACCTCAATAACCTTATGCTCTTTGTATATGCACCTAAGGTCGGGGTATGTTAGCGGGGCATCATCATCTTCAAGAGCCCGGGGCCTAACATCTACAGGGTCCACCATAGGGATCATGGTATTTCCTATCTCCTCCAACCTAACCTGCTCGCTACTCGATCTGCTAGAGCTATCCGAGCTACTACTATTACTAGTTGAACTGCTACTGCTAGACATTTCCTAAGGGAACGACTAGAAATTTATAACTTAAAAGGCTCAAAGATCTTACCTCGACCGAAGATTAACTAAGGAACGAACTTCTAAGCCCCGAGCACGAACTCTGTGGTCTCACTCTCAAAAGCAAAGGTAAAGTGGAAAATGAAGGAGACTCCCTATTTATAGTGGGTATGTGCACGAATACCAACGGTCGCGTGATCTGAGCCATAAACGACGCCACATGTCATCCATCCATGGCCCACGTGTCATGTCAAACGTCACGTCGTTTCAGAACGACGTGGCACATGGCAGAAACCCTCCTAAGTGCCACGTCATCCTCGAACCATTCTCATGATAGATCAATTGCACATCCACGCTTTTCCAAAGCTTAAGCATGGATGCGCGGGGGCCAGTGATGAACAGTAACTCTGCTCAAGATCGAACACGATCATGGAACACATGCCCCGACCACGATCAAACATGGTCTGGTTAAGGTCTACTCCCCCGAGGATTATTATCCCCGACGAGGATATGTCCTCGAGCATCCACATTCCTTCAATCTATCCATGACGTCCTCGGGGTACTTACTGCTCGGGGTTACTCTCATGATTCCCTGACATAATTTGGTCTAACTTCTGGGACCTGCATCTTCCTAGTCCTAAAAGGACTCGTTCCCTTTGGAATCCCATTTAGGGTTTACAACCTCATCCCTAAAAATTAGGAGAATGATTCCTAACAGGACTCAACCAATTAAGGTATTTCAGTCCTATTACAACACGTCTATATATCTCTATAAATACATAACTCTTAATCACAATTCAGGTACACAATTCTAATTTTTCCAGTATATAGCCTCTTTCATAAATTTTCTTTCCTCTTTACTGACTTAAGCATCGGAGGGGCGATGAGGATACACCTCCTCGCCTTTATTGCAGGTATTCGAAGCTCAAGTTCGTGCCAACCTGTTGCTCGAGCCCAGAATATCCGAGGTACAATTTTTTACATCATCAATAATAATAATAATAATAATAATAATAATAATCAAGGTTTTAAATTTTTTGAATAGTGCAAAATAATTACATTTAAATTAATTTTAAGGGTATAATTTAGTACAAATAAATTAACATTCTCCCCAAAAAAATTCAAAAGTTGATGCAACTGATATATATACACATATATGTGTATGAAATCAACAAAAGGTTGATAAAATAATAATGGTTAAAAATAGTTAAATATCTAAATATTCTTGTAATTTCGCTTAAAACTAAAAGATATTACAATACAAAACTTGATTACCGAAAAACCTTTTAACTTTGGCTGTTAAATGAAGTGCTAGCATTTTTTGACAAAAAAATCAGGGATAAAATTGTCACACCACAAGAACAAAATAAATTCTACCTAATTGTAACTGAAATGAACGATAATATATACAAATTTGGCAAAAAACATCTCTTGCATGTAAACCTTTTGCGCCACCGCTTCTCAAACCTTTTTTCGCAAAATATCTGTGCGTATATTAAATATATGCGGTCATATATTTAAATGAATGTAACGAATTAAATAATATTAACGATGCACGAAAATGAAAATCAACCACAAAATTTGCGATGCAAGAAAGTGAAATTCAACTAAAAAGACCTTTTCATAATTAATTTTTTTTAATTTTTAAATTTGATCCATTTAATTGAATATAATTAAATGCATATTTAATTATATGTTAATAAAATAAAATAAAATATTTAAGTGTAACTATTTTGTACTATTCAAAAAAATTCAAAACTTTGACTATCATCATCATCACTCTTTATTTTTTATTTTTATTTGATTTCATTAGAATGATAAATTATCTATTTTACAATGTTTTAATAAAAGAATAAAATGTAAGGACCTTTAGAGTAAAGAAAGGTCATTGAGGGTTTAAATGCGAATATTGAAACGATATGGACGTTTTGTACAAAAATAAACATATTTGACGGAAAAACTTGACGTAATGTAACGGTAAGGATGAATTTCGCAAGAAAATATTGAAATGAGGGTGTAAATGCCAAATTTAAAACGATAAGGATCCACAATGAGGGCAAACAATAAGGACGTTTTGCATAAATTAAACATATTTGACGAAAAAAACTTGACAGAATATGACAACAAGGACAAATTCCGCAAAAAAAGGTTGAAATGAGGACGTAAATGTCAAATTTGAAACGATATGAAGGATTTTCACAATGATGACAGACGATATGGATGTTTTGCACTATTTATCCGTAAACTGAACAGTTAATTGCCTTAAAATCCAACACGTGTCCAGCAGCATGAACCAGTGGTGTCACGACCTGTAACTCTAGCGCCCCACCACTATCTTTCCCAAACCCCAAATCCGAACCTATATCAGCACAAAACTCTTTAATTCGGTCACGAGCCAAAGGGGCGAGTCTTCGCACTATATAAACCCATTCCAAACCTCAGGTTCGGATCACTACTGGCCACTTTTCCAGCTATGTTTTAGCTTTCGCATGGCCGATATTTTCTCGCTCTGTTTCCTTCTCTCTTCAGTGTTCAAGTTGAGTATTTTTTTTTCTTCACTTTAAATTGTATTATCTTTGCTCTATCAGAGTTATTCTCGAATAATTATCGGTAAATCTGAAAAATTCGTGAGTTTACGTTATATATATACTTGAATTTCTGTAAGAATGCTAGTACTGTGATGTTCGTAGAATGAATAGAGGTTAATTGAACTGGAGATCGCAATCTCTATATGTGAGTACTCAATTTCGAGTTGAATTTTTAGAGATAGAAAATAATTTATTTGACAATTGGCAAAGAGTTTAAGAATTGTGGACTATTGGTACTGAATTTAGAAGCTAGTTTGCGGAATTGGATTTATAGATAAAGATCTTGTTTTGATTATGTAAACTTGGCTGACGTAGCTTGTTTTTTATGCGTATAATTTGAACTAGGGTTTTTGTTGCGGAGATCTTGCTTGAATAGTTAATGCAAGACTTGATCTGGCTGGTAAGTTTGGTGGCGTGAATTTTGTTATTTAGGGTTTTGTGAATTTCTTATTCAATATATATATATATATATATATATATATATTTTTTTTTTTTTAATTTTTATTGGCAGCTTTCTGATCAAATTGCAGTATCTTGTAACTGGCCTTGATTTCAGTGGAAGCGCAGTGACTGACTGTAGTACTTTGTGGAGCGAGCGTCTGGAGTAATAAACCATGGCGCAGAGTAATTGGGAAGCAGATAAAATGTATGAATTTACCACTGTTTAGTTTGCAATACGAGCTAAATTAATCCAGAAAAATAGCTGCTGTCGCCAGAGTCTGAATAAGACTTTATATCGAACTTAAAGAGTTGAAATCAAGCCAATTTATCATTTTAAGTTCAGATTTATTTGCTGACATTTTCCTGACAGCACGACAAAGATTCAAGTAGATAAAGTGATCCTGCTGCTGATGTAAATTTATTATTTGATATTTTTGGACAGGCTTGATGTCTACATTCACGACTATTTGTTGAAAAGAAAATTGCATAATTCCGCCAAAGCTTTCATGACAGAAGGGAAAGTTGCTACAGATCCTGTGGGTGAGGGGTTCACTCCAGTTTATTTTGATGTATTTGTTATGCTATCAGTTTTGATGAGTTAAATCAGAAATGAGAAAAACTTATCTGCAGACTGGGCTGCCTTCTGATTCACAGTTTTCAGAAAACGTGTGATAGATGATAGGGTGAATATCTGTAACTCTTTTTTTTTTTTTTTTCTTCTTCTTTTTTTTTTGTAGCTATTGATGCGCCTGGAGGATTTCTTTTTGAATGGTGGTCTGTCTTTTGGGACATCTTCATTGCAAGGACAAACGAGAAACATTCCGAGTCAGCTGCGGCTTACATAGAGGTGTCTCAAATTTCTATAGTTATATTTAGGGCTGTGGATTAAGTCATGTCATTTCTTTGATCTAAAATTTACATTTTCATTTTTATATGTCCAATGCATTTAATCTTTTATTTTTCCGTTACGTTTTGAATTCTCAAGACACAACAAATGAAATCAAGAGAACACCAGCAGCAGCTGCAAATGCAACAGATGCAACTCATGCAGCAGCGGAATGCCCCGTTACAGCGGAGAGATCCTAATCAGCTTCCCCTTGGTGGCCCCATGAATAACATGAATTCTGAAGGAATGATGGGGCAACCATCTGCTAGTGTATTGGCTATGAAAATGTATGAAGAACGTATGAAACATCCCAATTCGATAGACTCAGACTCAAATCCAGCTCTTATTGATGCTAATAGGATGGCCCTTCTCAAGTCTGCAACCAATCAACAGGGGTACAACAAACCGATATTTGACTGATTTGAATAAAAGGTATTACATCGGAGTTTGCATTATTGAATAGGATTATTAATTGTTTTTGTAATTGATCCAGACAGTTGGTGCAAGGGAATTCTGGGAACATGTCTGTTGCGTTGCAGCAAATGCAAGGACGTTCTCATCTGGCCACTGTAACTGCTAAAACCATTTCTTTTGTTGGCTTCTTTGCCTTGGTTTCTTTTGTTTCCCTGACCAAGCTCAGGTCTGTTCTTTTTGGAATTTTGTAGGACATCAAAGGGGAAGTTAACTTGGGTGCAACTCAGAAATCTCTGCCCGTGGATGCCTCATCAATTTATAGTCAGGCAGTTCTTCAACCAAAGTCTGGACTTGGTGGTGCAGGTATCACTGAATGTTCTCTGAGCTAGTTATTCTACAGAAAGGGTAGTGTGTGAATTTTTTGGTTATATTTACCAATAGCATGATCATGAAGCCTAATACAAGACGACTGGACAGACTGTGTTAACATTTTATGAAAAATAGGATGTGGGCTAGCAAAAAAGTTCGCAGAAATTGATCAGAATATGCATGTAAATATATAGATCACGTGAAAGAAAGCTACAAAATATAAAAAAAATTTGTACCATATTTGACGTGAATCTGATTTTTACATTAATCTTTCTTCACCAATAAATCTGATTACTCTGACCGTGACCTGCAAGTGATTAATTACAATTTTTTTGGGTCTTAAAGGTAGTAAGCATCTCATGCTGTTATAGCCAGAGAATTTATGTTTCATAATTGGCAGGATCTTGCATTTATCTCCTGCCTTCTAATTTCACTTGATATTTGGACTTTAAAGTATACACGTATAATTTTTTACTTGAGAACTCTGTTATCATTTACCACAAAGAATGCATTTAGTATTTTCTATGTTGTTTATAGTTCCTGAAGTGTTATAATAACACTCTTTCGACACCCTCCAGCCCCATCTCACCCCATCGCACCCCACCAACCCCCTAAAAAAGGAAAATAAGAAAAAAAAACCCAAAAAGGAAAAAGAAAAAAATAAGTCAATTTGAATGGTCAACCATGCAAATTAAATTATAGAACTTTCTATTCTTAGTACAGTTTATTAGTTTAATATTTTTACGTGTCTAAAGAAAAATTGAGTATATTAAATGCTATGCCAAAATGAATTAATATCCACGAGAATAGATGTTTAAAAATGTGCAGTAATATTACATTTCTCATCCTTTAGATTGCAGTATCAGTTGGAGCTTTAGAATCCAGTTCTTCTTTTTGTTAACTCAGATTATCATGTCATGGTTTAGATAAAATCATGCAGCGATTATGCTAATATTATCACATAATTTATCTCCTCGCCTCAGGGTTGAATCAAGGTGTCACAGGACTTCCACTGAAGGGCTGGCCATTAACTGTGAGTTTCTTATGGCTTTAATCATCTATTATATTCGTTTGAGGATGCATGTATTGTGGAGGAGATGAATCCTTGATAATTGTGGATAATTGTGCTTACCATATCATGCAGGGTATTGACCAATTACGGCCAAATATGGGTTTACAAGTTCAAAAGCCCAATCTACAAACGCAAAATCAGTTTCTTTTGGCATCACAACAACAGCAGGTGCTAGCACAAGCTCATGCACAAGGAAACCTCACTTCTCCTAACTACGGATTTGTAGGATTGCCTCGGGGAAATTTTAATTCAAAAGATGGGTCTATATGCTCTCCAGGGCAATCAAATTCACTAAAGGTTGTGAGTGTTCCTGAAATTTATTGAAGTTACTTGTATATGCCTTGTTTTGTATTAAGATTTTGTCCCAATCAAACGGGTTTGTGATCTTATGCTAACCTCACCCCTTCCCTGAAAGCTGAGAAAAGAAAAGAAGAAAGGTGGGTGAATTATATATAGGGTGCTAATCTACTCGACAGTGAAACTGCTGTATATTATGAGCCATGTAAAAAGTTGGTCCTAAATTTCTTAATTAAGTCTATGTTTGGTGAAGTTTTTTGTCTATAAGGTAAAATATGCGGTTGAAAAGTGATTTGGGAAAATGAACAAGTTACCAAACGGAGGCTATTTTATTTCATATGCCTTTATTTAAGATAGTAATTATGATGATCAACCTTGAAGAATTTACTTCTCTAAATTGAAAATAGTGTTCTAAACTTCTAATTACTTGTGAGTATAATAGTTATCCCTACATATGTTTGTTTACTACTTGGACATTTGATTTTGCATTTTTTAATGATACACTGGCTTTTCATGCCTTCTAAATAGTTTGAATCCTCTCCATTTTGAGGTGAATAAGAGACCTGATATTGACCTGAGATTTCTAATTTGTTTGAATATGATAATAATGATGGATGTTAGGAAGCTGGATTTCTCTCTCTCTCTCTCTCTCTCCAAGTTGAAAGAGTGAAACATAAAATTGTATCTTTTGCACCTCAAATATGTGGGCTTGTCAAGCTCCTAACGGTATACAGTGTAAATATGCCTTGTATTGACGGAATGGGAAACCCTTTTCGGTTATCAATTGCACATAAATATTCATATCAAGTTGCTCTAAGATGCCTGCAACTAATTATGCGCCATTTTGATTAGATGAAGATCGCCCAAATACAGCAGTCATCCTCTCAACAGCAGGATCAGTTGCACCAGCAGCAACAGCAATTGCAACAGGTTGGTTCTAATGAAATTTATGGTAAACTTTGTATGCAAGAACAATAATCCTTTGTGATAAGTTGCAAGTTATTTATGCATTCCTCCTGCGTCCCTTTTCAAGCATTACTAGTTACTACATTGTATTAATTTGTCTCCTCTTCAAGATTACCATTTTCTTTTCATGAATTCATATTTTGAACTTACGTGCTCTTTTACATGAAACAGAATAACAGGAAAAGGAAACAGCACTCCTCATCTGGACCTGCCAATAGTACAGGTACTGGAAATACAGCCGTCCCTTCCCCAAGCTCACCAGCATCAACACATACACCTGGAGATGTGTCCAAAAATATGATGATGTATGGTGCAGAGGGAACTGGTGGAATTGCATCATCCACAAATCAGTTGGTATGTTTACTTTTCATATATGTTTACCATTTGTATTTGGTGTTACAATAATTTTCTAGATGACACACTAAACTTGGTGGTGTTCGAAATCTTCATGCACGCAATTTGAATTGGTTTATGTAGTTACTCATCTTTTTTTATGTATATTATACATGTATATATTTTTTGTATTATAATTTTCTGGAAACTGTAGCTCCGGTCGAATGTAATAATGAAGGAGGACTCCTGCAGTTTATATTAGTTTATTGTAGAAGGCTTAGCTTGTAGTTGATTTTCTGGAAAACTGTAGTGTTAAACTGGCATTCATGAACCTGTGCCACAGACATGGATCCTTATGAGCTTACTTGAACTCAGTTGATTCTGGTAAGCTGGTATTCATGGACTTATCTCATGGAAATCAAAGTTCTGCATAACCCAGTTTTTCCTATCTTTTCCTTCATTATTATTTTTATTTATTTATTTTATTTTTTTGGCACAGGATGACTTGGAAAATTTTGGAGATGTTGGTTCCCTGGAAGACAATGTGGAATCATTTATGTCGCATGATGGAGATGGGAATATGTATGGCTCTCTGAAACAAACTCTTACTGAGCACAAACCTGAAACTTCAAAAGGTGGACTTCAGTCACTTGTGTGTGAGCATGTGGAATCTGTTTTTTCTCAGTTCAGTTGTTGTCACAGACATGATGTTATTTTTATGTTTTCTTCATTTTAGGTTTTTCCTTCGGAGAGGTTGGTTGTATACGGACAAGAAATAAAGTGACATGTTGTCATTTTTCTTCAGATGGAAAGTTGTTGGCTAGTGCTGGTCATGATAAAAAGGTTTAATGCAGCATCTGATGGATTTATGAGCAAACAGTCAAACTTCATTCTTCTTTTTTCTTTATTTATTATATAGGATACTACAACTTTGTGTTAGTGTTTCATTTTACTACCTCAAGTTTGACTGTACAATTAAAAAAATGACGCTTTATAAGATTAACTTCACTAGTGATTTAAAGGGGGAGTTTACCTTTGTATTTATCATTATATTTTCTATTTACCTGCATCAGGCTGTTCTTTGGAACATGGACACTCTGCAAACGGAAGCCACTCCAGAAGAACATCAGCACTTAATTACAGATGTCCGCTTCCGGCCCAATACAAGTCATCTTGCGACAGCTTCATACGACAAGTCTGTCAGATTGTGGGATGCAGCTAACGTAATGGTTTCTCTGCCCTTGTGTCTGAAAATATTTCATATTTAGGGTACTCATAATGGATATGTGCATGGTGGACATTGTCACTCGCAGACACTTAATTCTCATGGCTAAACCCACTCATACTGTCTTTTTAAACAGTTAAAAAACTCAGAACTGTACATCAACCTATATTGATGTCTGCATTTGTATTTTACCATTACTTGTACTTAACTGATTTAAATTTTATTTGCAGCCAAGTTGTTGTCTGCAAGCATATACAGGACATACTTCCCATGTTATGTCCCTTGATTTCCACCCCAAGAAGAATGATCTTTTTTGTTTCTGTGATAGTAACAACGAAATTTGCTATTGGAATATCAGCCCATTCTCATGCACTAGAATTTCCAAGGTTGTCTATTTCTGATCTTGGATTTTTTACTTTTGCCTTCGATTTCAGTAGTTTCTCTAGAAGTTCCGTTTTACATGTATATTAATTTTACTGATTGTTTGAAATAGCAAGGAGGCAGTGCACAAGTTAGATTTCACCCAACAACTGGACAGATGTTGGCTGCAGCATCAGACAAAGTGGTGTCCATCTTTGATGTTGAAACTGACCGGCAAACACATTCATTCCAGGTTTGTGCATTCATAATTTCGTACTGATAATTGTTGAGGAGTCAAAAATTATTTGATTCGTGTCATTTGAAGATATTTTTTTTGCATTTGATGCTTGGGTACGCGTATAAAGGTTTAACTAACTTGAAAATTGTTGTGCGTTCTTAGGGACATTCTGGTGTTGTGAACTACCTTTGCTGGGATCTCAACGGCAGTCGGTTGGCTTCCGTCAGTGAGGACTGCATTAAGGTTTGGTCATTGGGGTCTGGAGAGTGCATTCATGAGCTCAGCGCCAATGGGAACCAATTCCATTCTTGTGTTTTTCATCCAACTTATCCGTCTATCTTTGTTATTGGTGGATTGAGGGTCTCTCTCTCTCTCTCTCTCTCTCTCTCTCTCTCTCTCTCTCTCTCTCTCTCATATATGCATTACTATAGAAACTGCATCTGCATTGATGATTTGTTTGTATGTTACTCGGTGATAGACCCCCAGTCCCCCACATCATTAATCACGAGTTCTTTTTGGTATTGGCAGTAGTGATAACTGAACCATTTTTAACATGGTTACCTCTGTTTAGTCATCTGAGCTTATCTGATTTCTTTATCTTCGTGTCATTTAAAGTCGTATTCCAAGAAAATTTTATGGTCTACTTTTTTAGGAATTAAATATCTTTCATTGGGCTTGAGCTTCAAAAATTGTATTGGACCTGAAGTGAACATAGCTCGATTTTGTTTCAGATCTGAACAAAAGGAAGAAACAGAGTATGGGGGTTTAAGATCTATTGCAAATGTACTCTTTAGTCTGGGTTTCGTTAGGTTATCCACATCTTTAGGGCTCCTAATCACTTTTATATGCAACCTAAAGCTTGTATTTTCTTTCAAATTGAATTGCTTGTGTCTTTGGTTTTTATAACTGAGCACTTTCCTTGCTGCTTATCCCTTGGGTGTGCAAATTATGTAATGCTCTCTTTTTAACTTAATGTTGTAGTCCCTGGAGCTATGGAACATGGTCGAGAACAAAAGCATGACAGTTCAAGCACACGAGAACATTGTGTCTGCATTGGCACAGTCACCCTTGACGGGAATGGTTGCCTCTGCAAGTCATGACAGTTCGGTTAAGTTATGGAAATAAGCAAAGAAGATCAATGGCTATATCAAGGTTATTTCTTCACATGTTGAATGGTGTTGTTTTCTTTGGTATAATTTTGAGAAACGTAAACGGGGGTAGCTTTGATGAAGTAGAGAGTCGAGAAGCTTAATAAACCACAAGATATCAGCTCTTTCTGATGGTGATATGAACACACATTTAGGTGACTAGTCCTTTATGTGGGAACCTAGTCTTGCTTGAAGAAAGGGAGAAAAAATCCAATAAATGCAATTAAAAATTGATTTTATCAGCTGTTGTAATGCTTTATTGTTACATGCATATTTGGATGATTAGGGCTTTTTATTTGATTGATGGCATTTTTTTTTCATTGTGATCTTTTTTTTTTTTTTTTTTAAAGTCTTCTTGGGTGTAACTGTTGATCGGAAACCACACATAATGATGTCTGCATTAGAATATAGGTCCTTCAATGTGGTCTTCAATTGTAATGTTGACGATTTTCATCACTTGGAAGATTGATGTACATGTTTAAAATTAAGAATTCAGAATTCAACTTTTGAAGATTATGGAGCTCGCTCCACCAAAAAATAATAAAATGAAGATTTAGGTCATGAGATTT
Source organism: Ligustrum vulgare (assembly GCA_963555705.1). Taxonomy (NCBI): domain Eukaryota; kingdom Viridiplantae; phylum Streptophyta; class Magnoliopsida; order Lamiales; family Oleaceae; genus Ligustrum; species Ligustrum vulgare. The sequence goes on from OY743180.1 coordinate 3,988,688, forward strand.
GGCTAAAGTATTCGTCTTCCTTGAACCTCAAGCTTGCTATTGCATGAAATATACATGGTAGAACCACAAAACCATTAAATATTCCTACTAAAATAAATTAGGGCTCCAGTCTGATATGATTATGACTCGGAATGAGAAAACTCGAAAGGAATTTAGAAACTAGGTGAAGTGTGCAAGATATACTGATTTGAAATTCAAAGGGTAATATTGTGATCGGATTATCGAGTTGTACAAAAGGACTAGTAATCCTCAATTCATGGTGCTATGCAATGATTGACAAAGCTTTTGGAGATTATGAGTTGGTGAGTCTTATAAAATGTGTGGTGTATAGAGGATAAAAGTTGTTGATCTAATGACCTTGCGATTGAAAATGAAAAACTTCTAACCTCGCCAACAAAAAAAAAAAAAAAATCCTTGGGAACAGTGAAATAATGAAAATTGTGGTTTGTTTTAAATTTTATCCGACTTAAATAATGTTTAAACAACCTGCACTTTTTTGAGTATTGAATGTTGACGTTTTGGTTAGAAGTATTCTAGAATTATTATTGGTTCATTGGCATTTGTATCACCGTACAGTTTTACCCTATTCCTATATCCAAAACTACGAGGAAAGTGTAAATGTGGGGTGTTGAAATCCGTACGCTACTTGGTAAATAGAGCACATTAAAATTTGCCATCCATAATGGAAAAGGTGATTCCCTAGAATTTCTGCACGAAGTTTTCGATGATCTTGCTAGACACAAATAACTGATCTCACATATTATTCATTGTATTTGTTAGCATGAAATTAACAATCACCAGTGAATCACCCGTGCATGCACGAGAAGAAATATCTGGATAAAGATAATTTAATGTGAAATTAGATGAATCATTTAGATAAAATAAATAAATTTCACAAATAAGAGATAATATCATCATTTATTGATTTTATATGACTATAAATTTTGGAATATTTTTTTGTATACAACATTATTTGTTAATTTTGTTGGTATTTCATTCTTATCACAAATTAACATATTTAATCTAGAACGATTTATCCCCCTAGAAATCGCAACATAAAGTTGTCCATGTGTAAACACTAGCCATTTAAGAAGAAGTCCTACATGCGAGAGTGATTGTCCTGACTCTTATTAATAGTCATGTCATAGGACACCATCAATGAAAATTGTATTTTTTGAAATCTAATAAGTATCGATTATAGAACTTAACGATTTCCTTGGAATAAAGAACTTGTGTTCTGCATTGCTTCCAGAAAGAATTTGACCATCTAGAACATTGTCGCCAAGTTTTGTAACTATCAATCTTATTCCATTGCACAATCCTTGTGCGTGATTAATATTTCTTAGAAAGAGCAATGGATACTGCAGAGACAAATAAAGAGGATGCACTTCGTTTATTCGTTGCAACAGTCCACCACGTGGTGCAATAATGATATCCTTGTGTTTAGGTTGTGTATCAAAATTCACCGAAAATCAATTCGGAAATTTCATTGATGGCAAATCATATTGCCTATCATCTATCGTTCACCGACCAATGAGTATAAGTCTTACATTTGAAGTGTTTTCCTCAATCATCTTTTCTCCAATCAACCTAAATTGCCTTACCAATTTGTTGTATTTGTCTAGCAAATCCTTCAAATTAGAAATTACACAATCATGCAACATTGAATCACGTGATTCGCTCCTATCGGGGGACATTAAAAGACATAAATTAAATTTTATTCTATCACAACAAAATTATCCGTAAACAATATAAATATATAAGCAATAAATACATAATACGTACCCCCACGACCTTTTTTCTGCTTTTAACCTCATTCGCATTGTTAACAATGTAAAGCTGAGCAAATTGCGAAGCTGAACCGTCATCGGGCAACAAACTTTCAATCTTATGGCAATTTTGACAGTGTAATCTGAAAGATGAGAGGCCCTCTACCATCATTAAGTCCATTATCTATTCCCTCCATAGAAGTGAACGAAGACATCATATTATATTTCCGAATGATCTCAATGAAACTCTTAATCCTGTCATCCCTGCCATATAACAAATCTTTTAAAATAAGAAGATGATCTTCCATAAGAGGAATCTTCTCTTTCCCTTACATACAATAAAGTAGGGCTGAACAAAAAAACTGCGAAACTGAACTAAACCGTAACAAATGGTTTGGTTTGGAAAATTTTCAAATCGCCTTAAACGGTTTGTTTAGGTCTCAACTGTCAAAACTACCGTTTCAAACACCAACCAGCTAAATTTTAAAAAAATAAAAATAAAGGCAAACGTTCAATTTAAAAAAAAATACAACGCACTTTTTATTGTCAACAAATCAAAATCAAGGAGTCAAAGATTAATTTTTTCAAATCCACAACCATTTGGAAATAATTCTTGCTCTTACATTTCATAATCACCATCCAAGACATTTTCTTAAAATAAAACTTTTAATGTAAGAACTTACTGCAGTTTATTTAAGAAACATTTAAATGTTTACTTCTATATAATTAGTTTGTTTATCAACATGAATTGATTCACAATAAAGCACTCAATTATAAACTGAATACTATTATTGAGCTACTTTCAACTCAAAATTTTAGATAAATATGTGTCTTTAAGCTCGCTTTGTAATATACTAATTCATTCATTGACAATCCGCAATTTCAAACAGAACTAAACTGCAAAAAATTGTTTGCTTTGTTTTTTTTAATGAAATGGATTCATTTGGTTTGAAAAAAATTTCAAACCATTTTAAATGATTTTGTTTGAAATATTACTACAAACTGCCCATGTAACGACCCGGCTCCCTCGCTGGGGCCTTCTCCGTGTCGCACTCATGGTCTTTCCACTCCCCCCTAGCTCCCTCGCTGGGGCCTTCTCCAGAAGTGGATTTTTGCCTTCTGCAGGATTCGAACCATGTACCTAGGGGTTTAGTACAATGATTCAGGGTAAGATTGGGAGAAGGCCCCTTGAGGGAGCCCAATCCTGGGGGGAGTGGAAAGACCATGAGTACGGCTCGGAGAAGGCCCCAGCGAGGGAGCCGGGTCGTTACAAAAAAGGCGCCTTTTTTGTAACGACCCGGCTCCCTCGCTGGGGCCTTCTCCGAGCCGTACTCATGGTCTTTCCACTCCCCCCAGGATTGGGCTCCCTCAAGGAGCCTTCTCCCAATTTTACCCTGAAGTGGATTTTTGCCTTCCCAGGGATTCGAACCTTGTACCTAGGGGTTAAGTACAAACTTCATGGAATCCCTGGTACCATTAGACGGAAAGACCATGAGTACGGCTCGGAGAAGTCCCCAGCGAGGGAGCCGGGTCGTTACAGCCCAAATCAAATCGTGTTCACCTTTACAACAAAGTGAGAACTGTGAATTATGACATATTTTATAACACTTATCTACTCTCTCCTCGAACCAAAATTTTGCCTTGCAAAATAAACACTTAAATGTAGGGTCTCCAATATCCATGTACTTTGAACAATCAAACAATAGATGAAAATGTTAATAATATAGAACATGCGTATAAAAGATAAGATTCACCGTTTTGACCATTGACAATGGAAAACAATACGTATAAAAAAACAAATTCGATAATTAAAAAAAAATTGTGAGATTGACAAAGTTGCATCAAATTCATGGTATTATAGGTTTTCAAAATTTATACAACGTAATTGTTTTTTAATGAAATTTATAATATAACATTGATCATCTCAATTTTCAGTTAAGTAAATTGGGAGACAATTTACTTATTGTTGTAGAAATTTAAAAATCATAAATATTGAATTAAAATATAAAAATTAATGTCGAGTAATAGTTAATTATTTTATAAAATTTAGAATTAATAGTTAGGACAAAAAATCATTAATAACTATATCATTTCAAAATAATATAAAAAATTTGTTAACCGTTAATATTAAAAAATGTGACATAAGACTTTCTGGAATAAAAAATAAAATAATAATTAAATGTAATTTTGAAAAAAATTATTTTGATAAATAATCTAATATAGAAAAGAAATTTATTATATATATGTAACAAAGAACTTGAAAGTAGGATTATTTATAACAAAATTTAATGCAACTTGATTAAATATTCGATATAAATGTAAATGAAAATTCGACATTGAATTTGTATGAATGAACAAAATTATTCATCTATAAGATTAAGATCAATAAAATATCACAATCATTATAAAAAATTATTTACGTATTAAATGTAACTTTCTATAAAAATACTCATTAATTTAATAAAACGCAATACAAAGGAACTCGAATTTTTAGATGTACTAAATAACTAAAAAAAAATAAGATCATTTATAAAAAAAATTATACGATAAAGTTTATTTAATATTAGATGTGTAGTACAACTTTGATATAATTTTGAACTGAAAATTTTACATTGAATTTGTATGACTGAACACAAATACTTATTTGTAAGATTTAAAATATTAAAATATCGAAATAATTTTATGAAAATAGTGGTTTAAATACAAATAATCAAATATAAATTAATAAGGAAAAAAATTCCCCATAAAATTTTTCTGTAAGCCTCATTCCATCATTGGTCAAAAGTAGCAACAATGTGAACACAATAAAAGCAAAGTTTTCCCGTCAAAACTCAACTGCTTTTATATATAGATATATTTTATTTATTGAACAATTTAGAATAGTCTCAAGGTTAGAATAGTTTCAAGGTCAGAATAGTCTTAAGGCCATTTAAACTAGCAAAAATGCCATTTGCACCTGGAGCATGAACAAGAGGATGATCAAAAAATGAGTTGATAAGTTTGTGAATGTTGATGTAAAAATTGAAGCGATATGTGAATTAATATGATTGTGTCAATCATGCAATATATTAGTATGTATGTCAAATTATGTGTACATATAACAGAATTGTTTAAACTAGTGATGAACACCAAAGATAAAATAACATTATCTTCTTGGCCATGTGGATTATAATAGTTTATTATAATTATGGAGCATCTAACGTGTTCAAAATAGGGTAGCTAATATCTAGTATTAAAGAACGAACTTTTTTATTTTAAAAAGGTCAATTTAGGTAGAATTGTTGCTATTCGAAGGTTGAATTTGTGAAATCAATTATTCGAAAGTGAACATTATCATGGATATCATTTTTAAAGGTGATTTTTACATCGTTGTCATTTTTTTCTTTATGAACATAATCAATGGTATTTCAATGGATTGCATATTATAATGAATAATTAAGTCTATTTGCACCATATAAAGACCCCATGTTTGACACATCACTTACATGGGTATGCAGATCCTACACTCCATGTGAGTGGTGTGTCAAATATGGGGGGTAAGGATGATGTGCAAATAACAAGATCTTATTATAATATGTTCACCACACGAGGGTGTGGGGGTAGGGGTTTCATATTCTTTTTGGGCCAATGAGAGGGCAAAGTTTTTTGGCGGGAACTTTTTGATAAGAAAAGATTCTATTTTGTTGGGTTAAGAAAAAAAAGGACAATTAACATTAATAGCTGAATTAATAATAAGAATTAAATAAATAATTAGTCCCACTAATTGATTTGTAGGGAAAAGCCACAAATTTGGGGAAAAGATTACTGCGTCTTTGAGCATTCCAAGAATCTTAGAATCTTTAATCTTGTTATTATGATTATAGGCTCTTTCATCAATTATTATGCACAAACAAGGTAGATAAAGGTTTCTTAGTATTTTTTCATTGGATATGGTAACAAAATGGCATTTCAATTTTATCATACCAAGGTTCAAACTTGGTAAGGGTCGAACTTACCGGCTCACTTATTATCCACACATTCAGTAGGATGTAAAATTTAAAATTTATAAATCATGCACTTAAAATGATCTTTGTGCTGAGGGTTATCACCTTGAGAAAATAAAAAATTGAACGGCGTTGATGTAATAGCAATGCAAATCATTGAAGTATAAATCGAGTTATACTCCATCGGTAGGATTTAATTTTGGAACTGCTTACAACACGACATGTGTCAATATGTAGGCGTGTTTGACCTAGCTAAAAAATAATAATAATAAATAAAATAAATAAAGTGGTGCTCGAAACAACCCATTGGCACATTGTATGCTGGTGCCTGGTCTAAGTTGTGTTGGGTCTACATGCATGTACAATTATTTTTTATTACGTAGTTTTTGAAAGTAAAAGATAGGAATGAATGAATTTCAATATTGTTCAAATAATTGTACAAAAGATGCATTGTTATATGTAGAATACATCTTGATATTGTTCAAATAATTGTACAAAAGATGCATTTCTATACGTAGAATACATCTTTTAAAGAGATTGAAAGTTACAATTATCAGAGTTGCAAAGAAATCGTCATTTTTTATATTCTTAACTAGTAATTTTTTATTTTAAATGTAGCCCGCATTTGTAACTTTTTTGTAACTTTTGTATGAGTAATTCAATTCATTGCATAACGGGTCGAGTCGCTTATCGCTCGACTTGTTGAAACATGAGCCACGAGCGATTCGGCTCACCTGATCCACAAGCCAAGCAAGGGGATCAAAAAATGAGCCGAGCACACCTTAGCTCGTTTTTTTTTCACAAAGAGCTCGTTTAGACGAGCCACAAGCTGACCCCATGAGCTTGGCTTGTTGGCTCATATATATTTTTTTTTTAACAAAAAAATCATGATGTAAAAAAATTATTAGGGTGCATTTGATTGCGATGATGTAATTTTGGTGAAAAGAAAACTAATTTCAGGAAATTGAATTCCTAAGAACTTATTTTTCTGGGAATTGAAAGTTAAAGTGTTTGATTGAGAGGATGAAATTTGGGTTGAAAGAAAACGAATTTCATGTTTTGATGTTTGATTGGTAATATTTTTCATATAATTTGATTGGTGAAAAATATCATTTAATAATAAATTATTTAATAAATAAATAATATTAAATATATAGAAAGTGGTGAAAAATTAATAAAATTGTAAGATTTAGAAAGGTGGAGGACTAAATTACAACTATTCAAAAGTTGAATCAAATCAGAAAAATGAAGATTGCATTTGACCACTGATCAATTGGACCCAATTGAAAGTAGAAGTATCAAATTGAAAGAACAACAAGTATAAAATCAGGCCAATAAGAAAGTTGAGGACCAAAATGCAATAAAATAAAATGAATTCCATTTTGCATATAAAAATCAATTCCCACCACTTTGGTAAGAAAATGAATTCCTTAAAAACAAGGAATTGAGGATGATGTGATCCACGCCAAGAAATTAAATTTCATGAAATTTTTTGCATATCAAACAAATCAAAAGTGGGAAATGAAAAACAAATTCCATTTTCTATGAAAAATATTGGTCAATCAAACATGACCTTAATGGCTCTTGAGCCTGGCTCGACACTCGTGGGTTAAGTTGAGCCTAACCCTTGACAAAATGAGTCGAACAGTTGGCTTAAAGAGTCGAGTTGGCCAAGCTTGACCATTGCCAACACTGATTCTTCTTCAAGTGTTATCCAAGGCTGTTCTAAATTAGCACGTGGTCTGTGCACACTCGTACGCTTACTAGAAACTCACAATCCCTCCGTCCCATAAAGATATGTTTGTATTTCCTTATTTTGTCCATCTCAAATTATAGGTCTTTTTTTATTGAAAGTATATATATTTTTAAGTTTTCTAATATACTTCTATTTAATATACATTGTCATCTAAAAATATAAACTAATCATATTTATATGATTGTTTAATGTAGAGATATATATAACAAAATGTTTTTAAAAAAATTATATTTTTAACCACATCAATTATATCTTCTTAATTTGTGTGAAAAATGGAACAAATCTACCTTCATGGTACGGATGAAGTATTTTATACTCCATTCGTCCCACAAAAATAGACTTACTTCTATTTTCACACGGATTAAGAAAACATAATTAATATATGTTGGAATTATAAATTTACCTACATTCTACCTAATATACCTGTACATTAAATAATGAGTTATTCATATTTGTTGATAACAATGCATATTAAATAGGGATATATTAAAAAATGAAGACATTATTATACTCTCAAAAAGAAAAATGATCTATCTTTGTATTATAAATAAAAAAGGAAAATAAGTCAATCTTTATGAGATGAGCAGAGATGAACTTGATTTAGTCAACCTAGTCTTTAAAGAGAGTTGAGATTTGTTAATGCTCTTTAGCCAATTGAGGTGGGTCTAATTCTTTACCCTTTAAATGCTCTTTACACAAGTCAATAAAATCACTTTTTCAAATACGACATTAAAGTCCATTTTGCCCTACAAATGCAAAGAATGTTAAAAGGAATCCAATGCCAACTTGTTGAAGGAGTAAAGAACAAGAAATAAATATTAGGAAAATGATACTTGGACAATAATAATGGACAATATTGTGGACAATACACTCACATGGGGGTGGAGTCGACATTTTGTGGACCCCACCCCCATGTGAGTGTGTTGTCCAAAATGTTGTTCAAATATGTTTTTCAAGTAGCATTTTCCTAAATATTAAGATGTCTCACTTTTTTCAAAAGTCTAAACCTCAAAATAATATTGGATCGAATGTACAGATGCTGAGTATTTATGTTATGGTGATTTTTATTTGTCGTTTTTTGTGAATCAGCGAAGGAGGGAGAAATAAGTTGATTATTTCAAAATTAAAACGCAAGGCACCACGTTGGGACGAGATTTTTTTTTTTCCCCTCTAAAACGAAAGAAGACTTCGAAGTGGCGAAGATTGGAAACTTACGAGATAATGATAAATGTCTGTGTATGCACGTGCATTGCACCATCAAACTACACACAAGAATTGTAGTTTTGCCAAAACAAAAAATAAACAGTGAGGGGAAATTTGTAATTCCAGCATGAATTTTGTTGACTCCATGTTAATCATAATTAATTATGAAAAAAATTAAAATTTTATGACGAACCTTTAAATTAAAGGTGTGTTTGATTGAGGGTGGAAAAGAGAAAGGAAAATATTTTCCATAATTATTTTTCGCATTGGGGTTTGATTGTATAGTTGTTAATGAAATTTGTTTTTCGCCAAGTTCAAAAAGGGGCTTATTTTCCTAGACTAGAAAACAATGAAATCACGTGGTGGGTGGAAAAATGATTTCTAAGAAATTTATTTTCCTTTCCCAACCAAATAGATCCTTATTAATTGGACTCTAATTCTTTTGCTGTTCTTCTTTTCCAAAAGAAATATAAATTTTACTAGATTAAAAAAGATACGAGAGAATTTTGGGTGGGGGTGTCCTACATAATATGTAGATGCCATGGATCATAAGAAACATTAATAAGATATATGATCGGGTTGAAAAATAAAACCTATTTAAATTAGGGACGGATCCAAAAATTTTATTCGACAAAGATGAGATTTAAGTAAAAATATATTTTTTGAAACAAGCTACAAAATACATTATTCATTTGAACATTGCTCACAAAAACTATTTCTCCATAATCCAGTAAGATCAACTGAACCACATCAATCTCTATGTAGGATCGCCCTTGCTTTGAATAATATTAGTGTAGAAAAAAATTTCAGGTTCCCTTCATAGGTACAATCATGTTGGCCCCACAAAGTGCATGTGAAAGGCACAATGGGGCACCAAAATATTTTTCTACAAGTTTATACGATCTTGGGAATGCAACATCAAGTTGATTCTACGCTCGATGCACTACGTAAAAATCTTGAGGTACCTCCATTTCCCATTCTCTTAAATGCTTACATCGACGATGTAAAGAAATACTTGCAAGCTCATTTCATATTTGGTACGTTTGATTGCGTTTTTGTTGGGTGAAATCCATTTTTCGTCTTATTTTAGTTTTTCCGTTTTTCTTGTAAACAAGGAAAATGTTTTCCTTATATTTAGTTGGGAATTCATTTTCAATCTTTACCGCACTTTTAAATATCTATATATTCTACTTTCAATAAAACACACCAAATTCCGGATATTTATTTTTAACCACCCAAATTTCATATGTAGATGCTATGGATCATAAGAAACATTAATAAGATATATGATCGGGTAGAAAAATAAAACCTATTTAAATTAGGGATGGATCCAAAAAATTTATTCGACAAAGATGAGATTTAAGTAAAAATATATATTTTGAAACAAGCTAATAATACAAAATACATTATTCATTTGAACATTGCTCACAAAAATTATTTCTCCATAATCCAGTGGGGTCAACTGAACCACATCAATCTCTATATAGGTTCACCCTTGCTTTGAATAATATTAGTGTAGAAAAATTTTCAGGTGCCCTTCATAGGTACAATCATGTGGGCCCCAAAAAGTGCATGTGAAGGGCACAATGGGGCACCAAAATATTTCTCTAGAAGTTTATACGATCTTGGAAATGTAACATCAAGTTGATTCTACGCTCAATGCACTACGTAAAAATCTTGAGGTACCTCCATTTCCCATTCTCTTAAATGCTTACATCGACGATGTAAAGAAATACTCGCAAACTCATTTCATATTTGGTACGTTTGATTGCTTTTTGTTGGGTGAAATCCATTTTTCGTCTTATTTCAATTTTTCCGTTTTTCTTGGAAACGAGGAAAATGTTTTCCTTATATTTAGTTGGGAATTCATTTTCAATCTTTACCACACTTTTAAATATCTATTCTACCTTCGATAAAACACCAAATTCCAGATATTTACTTTCAACCACCCAAATTTCATAATTTTGCCATTAAAGGACCATGATAGAATCACCCCCGAGTAGTGACGGTAATGGTACGGGTATGGGTCGGGGATCTCATCCCCATTCTCATCCCCGTTACATGCGGGGTAGGGATTAAAAATTTCCCGTTTAAATCCCGGTTATTATTATTATTTTTGGACCAACCTTTTAAAAAAAAAAAAACTAAAACTTATTATCTCATGTCTTTAAATTAGTAATATAGGTTGGAATAATCCAAATTGATTTAAAAAAAATATATAATTTTTCAAAATGTATTAATTTTTTAAGTTTTTACTAATTTTTAATTTTTTAAATTATAAACGGGACATGAATGTGTTGGGAACCTCAATCCCATCCCCATAACGAGGATAAAATTACTACCATCCCCACCCCATTTGGGACCCTTAGTGATCTCGTGGAGGAAATTGCCATCACTACACCGAAGTGACTACAGTGGGTGCGGTACCCAATTTTTTGGAGTGGGCCCCGCACCCTCTATGAACCTAGAGGGTGCGGTCACCTCATTTTTTAGAAATAAATTAGGTAAGTACTTTGTTGCCCTCAAACTTCAACCCTAACTTTTCCCCCACCCTACCCCACCACCCCCACCATGGAGAACACATAAAGCACCTCCAGCCCCCAACATTTCCCTCCTCTCTCCAAACCTTATGAAAATTCCTCTGTACAAATCTCCCTCTTACACACCCTTCCTCACACATTTTTCATATACTGAATACAACACAAAATGGGGAAATACATGAGAAAAGATAAAATAGGAGGTGACGTAAGCGTGATGGAACTCTCACAGTCCACCCCCGGTGTGCGCACCCGAGCCAAAACCCTAGCCCTTCAACGTCTACAATCCTCCTCCTCCGCTGACGCCGCGCAGTCAAAACCTGAGTCGTGTTATCTCCAGCTCCGTTCACGTCGACTCGACAAATCGGTATTTTCGAGACACCAACTGAATTCTCTAAAAGGTTCTGCGCAGAAACAGGGGTTTAGTTTGGGGGAGAAAGAGAGCATTGAAATTGAAGTTTCCTGTGAGAAAGAGTATCCCAGGTCGGACATGAAGTCGGGTTCAATTGGGATGGCTAAGAGTGAGAAGACATGCTTTGAAATTGAAAACAGTGTATGTGCAAGTAGGGATTTGGAAATTGAAGCTTGTTTTGGAGAAAATAATTTGGACTGGGAAGCTAGAGAAAGGTATATATTATATTTCCCTCCTATTTTTTCATTTATTTTCAAGAATTGCATGAATTTCTATGACCTGTTCTATTATGATTTTTTTTTATATTTAGTTTATATTTTCATCAGCTGCAATTTCATAAAGTCTTGTGTAGGAGGGAAGAGGAATGGAGATTATAATTAATTATTATTATTATTATTATTATTATTATTATTATTATTATTATTATTATTATTATTATTATTATTATTATTATTTTGGGGTTGTTATCACAAGAAAGAAGGCAGATTTTTTTTTTTTTGGCAACTCTTTTTTGGGGATTTTCTCTCCCTCCTTCACTTCGCTTTTGTATTTTATTTTACAAAAGAACTCTTATTTTGTTCCTTTTGCCCCCGGAAAGTCCGACTCTTTTGTGGTATACAACAGTAAAGGTAAATCTTTTCAACGTCTTTGAGATTTTTTTTTTAAAAAAAAGAGTAATTGCTTCTAAAGCTCTGAAATTGTTTGCCTTTTTTTTTTTTTTTTTTAAGTTTTTAATGGAGAGAAAATACAAAAAATAAAAAAGCTCTTTAGGAGGACTTCCCATAAACATCCCCCACCCCCCAAAACAAATATCCCAACTTTTGGTACTCACCATGTTAGAAGTATATTTTTGAGATTTTTTCTGCAAACAAATGTTTTATCAGCTTCAAATTTATTAATTTTTTTGGGGTTATTTGTTTCTTCCGGGGAAGTAAGATTTGAAAATAGTTTTCTGACGACTTTCAGAGTGTAACATGTGTAAAGTGGTTAAGTATTTTTCAAGCAATCGTATCTCTATGTTTTTTTTATTAATGATAATGAAGTATTCAATGGAAAAGCCATTTTCCCCCCCTTTCAGTTTGAGTGCCTTTAATACTCTGCTGGGGTTTAGTTTTTATTCATTGCAATGTGTTATGACAGATGTAGAAACTGTGTGAAATTGCTTTTACAAAAGGTAACCAGCGTTTGGGACTAGATGGTTCTTTTTCATGAAATATAAAATCTGCTTCACTTCCAGCCTCACTAGCCTTAAATTAAATTAAAACTAAAGAGCACGTGCTTGCAGTTCCAACTTCCATGCGAACCCACAATAATATTACCTCAAATCTTCTTGTAATATAGTAATGGATTCGAAAAAAGGATCACGAAGTCGACTGCAAATTGTTTGGTCGATGCTTAGTTTGTTGTTGTTACTGTTGTAGTTCTTGATTTTTTACCCCTTCCTACACCAATGGTGCTGCTTCATTGATTTTGTTGGTACATGTACATTTTCGTGTGTAAATATAATAATGAAATACATGAAACATAGTTGGCACCAAATTTTGGAACTAAGCCCTTGTTTGGTCCATTTTTTAAATTTTTCTCTCAATTTCATTTTCGATCAAACATTTTTATGAGACTCGCCGTTTTTTACACTTTTCAATTAGTTTTCAACCACTCAATTTCCCAAAAACTACCTACTAGTGGATTGATTTTTGTATTCCTGAGAATGTACTCATGAAAACCATAGTAATGTTTTAAATGTGCTTGTTCGCTAGTATTTGCTCTCGTGTATAGCAATTAGTGAACCTGGACTTCCACTCAATAATTTTACCGAGTAAATTAGCAAATACTTCCTACACTTGTGACTGCTATAATTCATCTTCCTCATGGGGCCAGCCACTGTAAATTCGCGAGATCTCTTTTTTTGTACTTATCCATGAGTATCTCGGATCCTGCACTTTTACCCCATGTGCTGTAATTTTATTTTCTGCATGTGGACCTTACTATACATGATGCAGTGGCTGAAATTCACTCTGCAAGTGGGTTTAGATTTGTTGGGTTGTGATAAATGCTGGTTATAATCAGTTTCTGCATTTCAACAGGAGCACTAGGGAAACCACACCATGCAGTTTGATTCAGGCTGACGGTGAAGTCTCAACTCCTGGCTCGACCAAAAGACGGATGAGTCCTGAGGAAGCTATTCAAATGTCCTGTAATGCCATTCTTAGAAACATTCCTACAGCGCGTGAGATAGAGGATTTTTTTGCCCGTGCAGAGCAGTCGCAACAACGTCTATTTATGGAGAAGTACGATAATCTCATGCTTAATTATAAAAATGACATCGTTGTCAAAATTTAGCTTAATTATGCCTTATTTGGTGCTGTGCAGGTACAATTTCGATGTTGCGAATGACGTACCCCTCCCTGGACGGTACGAGTGGGTGAGGGTGATGCCTTGAGAAGAATAGCCATTGTTGAAAGGAAGAAATTAGAATTATTCTATCATTATTACTGAAACTATTAATTTCTGTAAAGAGGACAGAGTCATGGAATATGTGTAGTTTAATTTATGTTTGAACTGTTGCATTGACTAACCATTTAGAAATAGAATCACCAGACGATGTAACATTAGGTCTTTGATTCAAAGTTCATGTAATTGCAGGTAGTAAGGTTCCATTTTTAAAGTTTGTGTTCAATTTTGCATTTTTCTATTTGTTTGACATTTGCACCCGAAGTCCTGAAACACACACATTTTGAGTTTTGGAGTTCTTTTATAAGATTATTAATTCTATTAAAATGAGTAGTTTCTTTATATATTATTTTTAACATGTCCTGTAAAGTGGTGATTTGAGCGAAGAAGGGTATTTTAGAATTTAAGAGTTTGTTTGATTGCAAACATGAAATTTGTGTGAAAAGAAAGTAAGTTCAAAGAATTGAATTGTCAAGAATGAAAGATAAATTGAAGGAATTGGAGTATTAAAAATGTGTTGATGTGGAAAATGAATTGTCAATCAAACTTAAAGAAAATATTTTCCTTATTTTCAAGGAAAATCAAGAAAATATAGACAAGAATTTCACCCAATAAAAATATAATCAAATAGACCAAAGATCATGAAGATTATTTTTCATTTCCATGAAATTCTGTGTATCAAACACGCCCGTGAAATTACCGTCTAACACACAAATTTTACCTTGTGGGTCCTTGACACGAATGATGATGAAGGTTAGCTTGGATTCTCCTAAATCTCACTCTTTGGTTTCAGGTTCTGAGTAATGTCAGACAGCCCCCTTCAATGGAGTTGTGAATTTACCATTATTACACATTTGTCTTCTCTCTGCTAATATTAATAAAGCTGCAAGGTAGCCCCACGGGTATGGTACATTCGTAAAATAGGAGTTGAATGTTGAAATTAGATGATGTTCAAATCTTGACTCTTGAAAGTTAGAATTTAATATGTTGGAATACAAGTGCCTACATGGAAGCATGATTATGGTACACTCTTTCGCCCCTCAAGGGTCCCGTTTGTACAACATAAAGGGAGTTTATGAAGAGGAGAAGAGTTACTCGCATATCTACTCCAAGTTTGCATAAGCTGTAATCAAATCCGATTTCACTTGGAGGACGAACCAGATTCCGATCACTCTAACTCAGGATTAGTCTAGTGAACTTCGAACTCCAAAGTCCTTCAAAAATAAAATAAAATGCTGCACAGTAAAATCAAGGGGACATTTATTCATAGTACTTGCATTGAATCATCAAGCCTCAACAATCTTGTTGCCTCTTCACATGGTGACATTGCACGGACTGCAAATAATAAGTATATCTGTATATTTATAAATCACGAAATGTGACCAACTCTCTCTTGTTGTTGACGTTATGTGATTGTTAAAATTTTGGTGTAGTTTTTGTAGGCAAGTCGAGCTAGTTTGGAAGAAAAGTTTTGTGGGTTAGTATGGTGTTGACTGTTGAATGATGCGAGTCAAACCGCTAAACTTGTCTATTCTTGGGCTAGACTCGACTCACCTCAAGAAAGTTGGGCTTGGCTCGTACCACGAGTTCGCCCCTTGATGAGCGGCTCGCAGGAGTGAGTCACGCTCAACTCGTTGCAGCTCAACAAGACGTAAGCTAAACCTGCTCAAGTTGCCTATTTAACACCCCCTTTATTCAAGTGAGTTAAGTAGTTAGCTATTTTACGCACTTATAGTCTGAATTTTTTTTTTGTTTTTTTTGTTTTCTAGGTAAGATGCATGGTTGAAAATTGAAGTGAATAATAAAAAACTAAAAAGTTATTGATGTGCGCATTCCTCAGTCATGACCTATTACAGACATTTTCAACTGCATCTCATGGCTGATTCAAGTGATGATTTCCAAAAAAAAAAAAAACATTCATTCGAGTTTAAATTTTCAGACGAAGTTGTCGTTCAATGGCTTAACATTTCAAATATGATGATATGAACTCAATCAAGATTTTAGGGCCAAATTTAAGGATCACTAACAAATGGAAAAGCTTCTTCTTTCTTGATGGGCAGTGGAATCACATACAATTCACTTATTATGGTTTTGAAAGGCCTAAACTACAAATGATGGGGATTGGAAAATCATGTGTCCCTAGAAACAGGAGGGTAAGGGTAGCCGGGTAGGGTAGGGGGTAGAAATCTGAAAAATATGCAGCGTGAAGCCTATGTTTGTTAAAATTAGATGAATATTCTCGAAGATCTTAGTTTTGAAATTTAAATTGTACAAAAATAACAATATTTAAGCATTCTCGTCAATAAATTATCACTAGAAACTGATGCAACAACGACAAGAGAAAAAATCATCGTTAATACCCACCTTATTTCGCAAATATGTCAACTAATAGCGACAACCATATGTACTAGAGCATGTTGCGACGACAGATCAATCGTCCCAACATAATTAGCGACGACTTAACTAGTCGTTGCTAATATATATAGTATATTAGCGATGACTAAGTTGTCGCTAATTATCTATATGTTTTTTTTAGCGACGAATGTTACTAGTCGTTGCTAATATATAGTATTTCTATTTTTTTTTACAAGTAATATTAAATTTAGTTTTGTTCAAAAAAAATTTAATTCGCTTAGATAGATATTTATACAATTTTTTAACTAATATATATTAATTAAAACAAAAACAAACGCAAGAATTCAATTGCCCTAATGCTTGAGACAATGTCACTTAACCCTTCGGTCAAGGATTCGAATCTCTACATCGTACATATATATCATATGAATTAAAGAAATGCTTGGATTGACGGGCCGGGTCGAAATTTGAATCCGTCAAAATTGGGTTGGCGGAGCAAGTCACATATAATAATAATAATAATAATAATAATAATAATTTTTAATTGACTAATAGGAATGACTTTATCGTCGCTATTGAGCAATAAAGACGATTTTCGACCTTTCAGCGACGACTTTTTGAGCGATTTTCTTGTAGTGTATTGTGAAGTGAATAAGCGTGATGGGCAGAAAAATTCAAACTCGCTATTGTCAAACTCTTGCGTCCGATTGGATAAAAAAAAGTGAATTCAACTTCCACGTGTGAATACATGCGTTGAATCTCTCATGGGGAATGATCCGTTTCTCTATGCAATTGCCCATTCAAAAAAAAAAAAAAGAAAAAAGAAAAAAAAAAGAAGAAGAAGAATACATGCGTTGAACACAAATTTCTTTTGTATTTAATAGATGTATTAACTTTTAAGCAAGATGATACGATGAATGAGAGAGAGAGAGAGAGAGAGATTATATAATGAAACTATGCTAGTTGTTCATATGAGTTTACCGCATGACGCTCCGCATTATTGTGACACATCACTTGGTTGTCAACCAAATAGTAAACTCATATGTATAACTAGCATTTCTGACGTACTTATTCAATATGTGTTCTATGTAAAACGAATATGAAAAATATTTTATATTTTGACAATATTCTAAAAATCAATCAAATGGGAAGAAGAAGAGAGACAACCTTAAATTTATCTAATGCACTTACCCTACAAAATAGAAATAAGAATGAAAGTCTCATCATTCAAACTAATTTTGACAATATAAAGATAAAGTTTTGATCCGGTACCAATCGCTGACATCGTTATGGTGCCAACGATAGACACAGTTGTGCCCCCCACACACAAGTGGGGCCACAGCACATGTGCCTGCCCCTGACACCATAACGGTGCCAGCGGTTGGCACTAGATCTTTTCCATATAAAGATAACCCGAACTAATAATGCAAACAAGATTTTATTCAGAACAAAGAAGCAAAGTTATGAACCAAAACCACATTAACTTTCCAGGAGAAAAGAAGAAACATAACAAAGTTGAAAATCCCACTATCCCCCCTAAATTAAAGAAAGCTTGGCGTACGATAACGAGGGGTTTTTAAAATCTAAGAAACTCATTGCATTCGGCAGAGAAACTCGTACTTTAAGCTGAAGATTTGGTATAGAATCGGATGCCAAATGCGACTCCCAAAATAATCAGAGGAACTAAGAATTGGAGGAGCTTGACGATGAATTCTGATGTTTTGTCCTGGTTGTAGTGAGGCTGCTTGGGAGGAGTGTACTTAGACTCGCTTGGAATGGTTGACGAATCTATATCGCCCACGTATAGTTCTTCCATCTGAGTCCTTGCACTGCTGCTGTGGCCAACGTCCTCGAAATCATCGGTCGCGTCCTTTCCTGCCGAGAACATACCATCAAAATTATTCATCAAATCCACAAGATGTTGAGCATTTGGCTAAGCTTACAATACATAAAAGCTAACTTTTTTTCATTTCTAAACATGTTCAGATGAGACTGATGAGTAAATGTAATCTTAATATTAGGTTAAAAATAGCTACTTATTTTGAAAGTTCTCATAAGTCATACCTTGGCCTGTGTTCTTTAACACAATCATTACAATTTATAAACCAATTTATATTTTATACAAAATACAATTTTTCAAACCACTTTTTAAACACACACATTGTCACTCTCCACTTTTTAACCACACATTTTACCTTAAAGATATAAATAGACCAATTTATAAATGCTAAAAATAAAAAACTTGCTAATTTCCTGTTTATGATATACTTACATATAAATAACCTCTATTTACAATAGCTAAAAGCCTAAAAAGCTCATTGATGTAGATAAAAATCGAAAATATCACATGATAGTATTACCTGTGGCAGACAACAAAACTTCATCACCACCAGGATGGTCTTCCAAGAATTTCGTCACGTCGTAAACCTATTCAAAGTATTACGTACGAATATAAATTCTAAAAGCAGCACAAAAAACATGGTAGATTTGGATAGCAAGATCACACCCTTAAATGAAGCAGTAATATCTCTTTATCAGTCACCGGAGCCTTTTTAATCAAACTGCTATGTGATCAGGTACTTCCACATGTTATTTTCAGGATATGCTCGTCTACCATACAGATATTTAACCGTGATATCTAAAATCTAATCGTGCAGACGATCTATGCAGTCTCGAGATTCAGTAACAAATGCAACTAGAATTTATTTGTAGTAAAGAGCAGATTCCTCAGACTTTTAACACTGAGAGCACAAAAAATTATGCTGAGAACACTACAGATAGAAAAGATAGATGGAGCAAATTCGCTCAGTCAAGTTGGCTACAACAACAATCAGCTGTTCCATGCCAAACTCGGAGTAGTTAACATTAAAAGGAGAAATGTTGGATAAGATAAGACTTGCCACGTTATTGCTCTAAATACTAAATAGCAGATCAACAATAATGGAATTTCATCTAAGTGTGCAATGCCAGATGGCTATTTCCGACATAGCAATCAACAGATTCTGTATCACATCCTGAGAATCCCACTTGGATTTTGCTCGTGTTGAGTGAACAGATTTATATTACAAAACATTCGGGTATATAATTCCTCTTAAGGAATCAAATGCAACGTATTCTTATGCTTAACTAAGTCCAATTTTTAGCTAATCTGGACAACTAAACCATTGATTTTACAGTACTTCACCGCTAAGAGATTCAAACTGCGAGTCGTCAGCCGAGACCAATAAAATGGATAAATCAAAGATGCTGAATTCTACAAACAGCATGAGAATCGAAATTCAATTATTGTCAACAACTACAATTTCTCTAGGTACAATGACATTGTACAAGTAGAGAGTGTAAGTCAAAATTCTAATTAATTTGGGTAGGGAATTGAAGTTCTATCCCAAAAGGTCAACCTATTAGGTGGAGTAGCCAAATCTCTTATAAATCTATCATTTATCTCATGTCTAACCTATGTGAGATTTGTTCGCACTTTCCCAACAATCCCCCTTCGAACGAAGTATCCTATCATTTTTTATTTTTTTTTGGCCCCTCTTCAATCGATAGTCTCTCCATCTCTCTTCCTCAAATCAGAAATGTATTCATGCTCTATCAGAACTCAAATCTTCCACTGCGTCTGGGTCACCATTTTACGTTAGCACAACCGCTTTAAGAGCTAACCATGAATTTTCCGATGGGTCACCGCCTTACATGAGCACAACCGCCTTAAGAGCTAATCATGAATTTTTCAGACCATCGGAATCCAATTTGAAGCCCACCACATTCGTTCGTTGGCAACCATAATCTCTCTTGTGCGTCAACATGGCCAAGTCTGAGGCCGACTCTAATACTTGTAGGGAACTAAGTTTCATCCAAAAAGTTAACTTATTACATGGAATAGTCTGATCTCTTATAAGTCTATTATTTATCACATGTCTAAATGTAAAATTTATTCGCACTTTCCCAAATAGCAAATGATACAATGACATTCATAATAATCAAAACACCAAGCCAATTAAACAAAACCCTAAATCAAGAACTGGTCAAGATTGAATGTTGATAGATCTAGATATGAAATTCCCAAAACGAAATCGAACCCAATAAAGTATACTCATAAAAAGGTATAAACTTCTCAACAAAAATCACAATAAATTTTTTACCTTGCCATCAATGACAAGCCAACAATCCTTAGGGGTGTTGTGCTCAGCAACTTCAGCCAAAGTAAAAACTTTTCCCATTCCTAATCCTGCAAGAGGGGCTTGATGGGATAAGTTTGGGCAGGAAATGTGGAGCAAATAAGAGTGTAGTGGGAGAGTATATTGATGGGGAGTTGTTGCTGTAGATTTGAATTGGATTTGTGGTTGGTGGGAGAGGAAAATATTGGCCGTCAAATGTAGGTATCAACCAACAATTGCAGTTGTACTTGTTGGTGATGCTCTTTTATACTGTCTTCTGATCAAGATTTTGCCTCCATGTCCCTATATTCATGTATAATTTCTCCTCTCCCCCAAATGGATCTTGATTTCTTTAAATTTCCTAAGTTCTTATTTTTGTTTTTTGTTTTTTGTTTTTATCTAAGAAGACTTGCTGTTGTTTCCAATAATATAAACAATAGAAGGGATACATGTCATAAGCAATGATCCGTTGTTCGAATCGAGCAAAATATGTTGCTCGATTTAGGGGCACATGTTCGCTCGAACACATGCTTGAATCTGGCAACATATTCTGTCTGATTCGAACAACAGATTAAGGTTTTACATGTCATTGCCTTAAGAATAAAGTCATGTATACACTTTTTATTGTACATCCACTCACATGGGGTTGATTATTTTAATCTCCCTATAAATTGATCCCACCCCATATGAGTTCCATGTGAGTGGGGTGTACAAAAGGTGTACACATTGCATGTTTGGTAAAAAATAGTGGGTATAAATCTTTGATCACTCAAGGCTATTCTTTAAAATGGAGTATGGTTGAAAAAGTAATAAGATTTTTTTACCAAAAAAAAAATGTGGGGCAAACATATTTTTGAGTTCAAAAGTCTCTCAAAACTACATATTACTTCTCGCATTTATGAACACATGGTTCTTTCCCAGCTTTTGCACCCTCATTTTTTCATGTGGTGGGTAGGGCTAGACATGATCCGACTTTAGTACAATAATAATAATTTTTTTAATTAATTTAGTATATGATATGTTCAATCTTAACTCAATTTAAGAATATACAAATAACAGTTGTCTTGTAAAAACTCTATTAACTAGTTTATACAATATTATATGAGATTCTTTCAAATTGAAAAATGATGTATTTCATCTATTCAAATTGAATTTAAAGCATAACTCATCTTGCATGACTAGGAATGTGAGTTGTAATAAAAAAATAAATTAAAAATAAGCAGACTACTTTGAAAGTATTACAGTTAACCACCCAGATTTTGCATTATCATAACTTATTTTAAATATGATATATTTTGATTTGGAACTAAATTCAATATAAAAAATTAAGGAAATTCGATTATTATTCTGCTCTTTGATTCTGGGTCTAGAATTGAGAATCGAACCAAATCCATCGATTCTTTTCTACTCTAGTCTCCGTTCGTATATTTAACTAAAAGAAATGAATCGAATCACTTGGTTCAGTTCATGTTGCTCAGTCTACCTCTCCTTAATAGTCCAGTTCGGGTGTTTTGTCCAGTGTTACTGTTGAAAATTATACTAAAAAAATAAAAATAAAAATTAAGAATTGGGGTCTTCATTTGAAACCCAAAAGTTGTAACCTTAAAAAAAAATGTACCATGATTTTCTCGTGGGAACATGTCTAGAGTCTGGACAAAGCTAGAATAAGATACAAATTTGTGGCTCAAAATAAATTTCTAGATTAGTTCTTTAAGTTCTGATTGAATCTATTTTTTAAAAAATAAATTTTATAAATATTATTTTTGAAAAAAAAAAACGTATATTTGAAAAATATGAAAAAAAAAATAAGTTTCACCTGTAAAATTATTTATTAAAATAATATATGATCACCGATCATAAAGAAGGTTTTCCCCCGTACCAAAAAAATAAAAAATAAAAATGTAATTTATGTTTGTCATCCCCTCCTCTCACTTCTTCTTATAGAGATAATTAGAAGTCTTCCTCACCATCGCCTTGGCTTCGCTTCGCTTCTCTTCTCTCCTTTCTTATCTTCATGTCATTATCTCATCCTTCCCATTCTTCTTCCCATGCAAAGAAAATATAACTCATTAATCAATTACAGTTTTAAAATTCAAATCCTCTCCAACTTCAAACTTATAAAATGCGAAAAAAATTGCCTGGTTATCAAGGTCTCAATGATCTTCCTTGATTTGAACTCAAATCTTACCGTCGAATTTAACCACAAGAAAATAATGTACTATTATAAAATGAGTATTAAAAAAAAAAAAAAAGGCCTTCAAAATGGAGCTCGCGTTTCTTTAATGAAAAATGATACAGTCACCACGGGGTCACCGTGAGGGTGACCCCGCGGTTACTGTAACACATTCCCGTGCTGGGTGACCCGACGGTTTGTGTAACACATTCCCTCTTTAGAGTGTGTTTGATATTGTTTAAAATGAGTTTTTTTAAAAATGAATAGTGATTTTTTGGAGAATGGATGGTTATAATTTGGTTGAAAAGTTAAATATTGTGGACTTGACTTTTGATTGATGGTTGAGATTGAATACTGTAGAAAAATGAGAAAAATTTAATGAAAATCAAACAAGGGCTTGATAACCAACTGGACATTAGAAATACAAAAAAGAGGATCATACTTTTAGGCAAGAAAACAAGAAGATGACCTTTGTCCAAAACTCATAATTAGTACATGAAAATGGTTTTTTCCCCCCCTCTTTTGGAGCTTTTTGTAACATGATACCAACCCAAGAACCAACCAATAATAACGTTTTTAAAATCCACGTGTCAAATAGGCATGTTTCGCTGCAATTTTCGATATGCATTTGAATATGCAATGTCCTTATACATTAAAAGAGTGTAGATGATTTGCACTATTCATAAGCCATATGGCCATAATGAGCCGGCAAATACAAGAAGCTGATCTTCAGCCGTTGCAGCCGACTTCTGATCCTTTATTCTATACAGTAGAGGATCCGGCCCAAAAAAAAAAAGAGCCTTTTATGTTTGTTTGCGTAACCCTAGCGATTTCATTTCCTCCGCCAATCTCTCTGCGACGGCTCTTCTCCGTCTTCTCCCTGCGATCGTCTCTTCCGCTTCTTGAACGGTGATTCCCCGGCGACGTTCAGCGACGATTCTCTACTGCACGACATCTCGGCTCTACCACATCGCCTCTCAGCTCACTGTGACAGTGCCGTGTCAAACAGAGCCTAATTTCTGACCTCCATAGAAGTAAGTTTCAGTTGCAGCTACTCTCTTACCGACGAACGTAGCTCTTCTCCTGGTAACACAGAACCCAATTTTCACTTTGCTTTTCTGTTTTCCAAAATTTTAACCTTTTTTTAGCTTGTTTTCTCTCAGATTGAGGGGTTCGTGAATATTGAAGTTTGATGAAAAAATTAGTTCAAACAAGGTATATAAAAAGCAAATTTTGGTTTTTTGGTGGGGTTTTTTTTTTTCCCTTGCTGGAATTTTTTGTTATTTTGTATATGAGTTGAAAATTTTGTATTCTTATCTACATTTGTTTTGTTTGTATATTTGATTTCCTACATGTATGCTACTCTCTATCACGTAGTTTCCCACTTCACTTTTGAACTTTAATGAACTTTGTGTTGTAAGTAATGTAAATGAAGAGGGGTTTTCATTTGATAATTGATTTACTTATCAATGATGTCGTAAAAATGCTTATAGTGTTGTTGTTAGGATTTGATGTTATAGTATTTAATGGTTCATTACCTTTACATGCACTTAGTATCAATTTTTTTTCCGCACTTTGAAAGGTTCCATCGTGAAGTCTGTTTTTTAATCCACTTGCACAGGATCTGGTATGTGAGTGCACTTATTTTATGTTTGCAAATTCTCTTTGTATTTTCTTAATTATTTTCTTTCGTGATTCTCGACTTGCATTTTTCTTCAGGTGACATCTCATTGTGAAATTTATGTTTTGATTCGTACTTTATGGCATGCAACTTTTTTATTTTTTGTTTCCTGTAACTATTTTTTTTTAATTTTTAAAATTAAGCATAAATGGAGTCTGAAAATCCTCAAAAAATTATTCGAATCTAAGACTCATAATTAACTATTGTATAGTGCTCTACTGTATTCTGTCAAAGCATATATGTTCCTTTTTTTATTTCATTTATTATGTTCGTATTACTGTATGATTGTTTGTTGGTTAAACCCAAATCTTGGATTTGGATTTTTTCATTGTTTGTGGTTTATTGTGCAAATTTGACTTCCTATTTATATGTATAGATTCATCTTCATTCATTATCAAATTTATTAATAATTTTATGTTTGCCTTGCTATTGTAGCTTTTAATAAAGCCTCATCAGACTTTTGTTACATTTGGTTTTATATATGTCATTTCGTTATACTTTTTTGCATCAGTTTAGGTTGAGTAATTTATTGTCAGCATAATGTTCTTATTTTATATATATATATATCCTTATCCCTATACATTAAAAGAGTGTAGATGATTTGCACTATTCATAAGCCATATGGCCATAATGAGCCGGCAAATACAAGAAGCTGATCTTCAGCCGTTGCAACCGACTTCTGATCCTTTATTCTATACAGTAGAGGATTCGGCCCAAAAAAAAAAGCCTCATCAGACTTTTGTTACATTTGGTTTTATATATGTCATTTCGTTATACTTTTTTGCATCAATTTAGGTTGAGTAATTTATTGTCAGCATAGCGTTCTTATTTTTTATATATATACTGTTGTTTTCTTCATGTTCATCTCCATCTAAAGGGTTTAATATGAGTGAGCAATCAAATAAAGAGTCAAATGAAAAACACAAAATAGCTGAAGCTTACGCATCGACTAGCAGAAAATCAAGGCGTTTATCTTGTCTACAAGGTAAGATTTGTTTTAAAGGATCTATGTTTATTACCAAGAAAAAAAACCACAATTATGATAATCTTCTTTCTTGTTTTTTATTTCTATATTATGTATCTTTAAAATATGTAAATGCAGCTTCATATTTTCGCAAAAAATATTACTTTTAGATTTTCTATGTAATTTCTTCTTACATTCAATTATTTATTTGTGTTCTTATAGTTGAGACCATTGATGTACAAGACAAAATCTCATCTCGTTTCAAAGGAAGTGGAACAGAAACGGTGAATAATCCGCTTATTGAGGAGATATTAGATACATACTTTTTTTATTCTATCTATTTTTACACTTTCAATTTTTTATATGATTTAAAATGCTATTTTGATATTTGTTAATTTTTGTTAGTTGTTCGCGCTCTAGGAACTGTTTCTTATATATATATATATATATATATATATTTGTAGTTCCTACTCTTGAAGATCATTTTTCATGCTTCCAAAGTGAACACAAGATTGGTTTTCATTTGGACAATAATCTCGTTCATTATGTAGAAAAAGAAAATCAAACCGATAATGAATTATTAGTTGCAAAAAATCATCATAAAGATTTTGACTTGAGCAAACTTCCTATCAGATCGTACGTTCTTCCTGCACCAACATACTGTGTATTTTGTCAAGCGAAAGAACTTTACAAAGAAAGTAAAGGCTTTTGTTGTTCTGATGGTAAAGTCAAATTACGTACGCATGATACACCAAATCAACTTTACGGTCTTTTCACATCAAAGACAGATGAAGCATTACAATTTTAAAAAATTGCACGCGCTTATAATAATCATTTTGCCTTCACATCATTTGGTGTAAAGTATGACAAAGAACTATGTCGAGCGAACAAAGGCATATACACATTTAGGGTTCAAGGACAGGTTTATCATTACATTAACCAATTGTTACCTTCTGAAAATGATCCGAGCTATTTACAATTGTATTTTTATGATACCGAAAATGAGATCCAAAATAGATTGAACAATTCTAACAAATTGACTGAACCAACCATACGTTTATTAATAGACATTCTTGATGTTAATCCATATTGTAAATTCTTTCGTTCTTTAAGTAATGTTGAGCACGTGGAATCATGTAAAATACAAATACGTTGTGACCCTTGTCTAGACCAAAGAGTTTTTAACACACCTACAGCTTCACAAGTCGCTGCTGTTTGGGTCGATGAAGATTCGTCATCGACTAACAGAGCTCGCGACATTGTAATTTATGGTCACACTGGACATTCACATAGGGTCCATTACTACTATGGATATTATGATCCACTTCAATATCCATTGCTTTTTCCATATGGTGAGTCAGGATGGCATGAAGGTATACAAAGGTGTAAAAAAGGACTAATGTGTTCTAATATAGAAGATCCTAATTGGAACATTACAAACGTTCATACTGCAGATGAATTAATTGAAAAAGAAAGTTTAGGTATTCTACAATATACTTTTGCTATAAATGTATACAGTAATATAAATTGATCGATTCATGTTCTTTATCTTTCCAAGTTTTTTTTAATTTTTTTATCTTTTTCTTTTTGCAGTTATGAGGGAAAAAAATGTAGATCACAAGTATCATGTCGCGAGTATTATTGCTACAAGTTACAGATTCGTGAACAAAGTAAGTTTGTTTTGCTTCATGCTGGTAGACTTTTCCAACAATATGTTGTTGACATGTATGTTAAGATTGAAACTTCTAGGTTAGACTACTTTCGTAATAATCAAACAGTCATAAGATCCGAACTTTACCAAGGAATTGTAGACAGTGTTGAAATAGGTGAGACTAATGCTCATAAAATAGGCAAGAAAACAATTTTACCATCGTCTTTTACCGGTGGACCAAGGGATAACAGAAAACGATATATGGATGCCATGTCATTAGTCCAAAAATATGGTCGTCCTGACGTTTTCTTAACAATAACGTGTAACCCAAATTGGCCAGAAATTATCTCTGAGCTTAAACACAATGATGACAAGCAAAATAGACCAGATTTGATGACACGTGTTTTTAAAGCAAGATTAGAAGAGCTTAAAGTAGATCTATTTAAAAGACAAATTTTAGGACCCATTGCTGCATATATATATGTCATTGAATTCCAAAAAAGAGGCCTCCTGCATGCTCATTTTTTACTTATCTTTAAATCCGGTTCAAAAGTTACTTCGATTGATATGGTTGATAGAATTGTTAGTTGTGAAATTCCAGACAAAAATAAGGAACCTTTATTATTCCCTATTGTTGCAAAACATATGATGCATGGTCCATGTGGTACATTAAATCCCAAAAATGTGTGCATGTTGAAGAACAAATTATGCAAAAATAAATATCCAAAGGACTATGTACATACAACTTCTTTAGGTAATGATTCATACCCAAAATATAGACGACGTAATGATGGTAGAACAATTAAGGTCAGAGGTCATGTATTAGATAATAGATGGGTTGTGCCTCACAACCCGTATCTAATAAGTAAATATGATTGTCACATAAATGTTGAAATATGTTCGACCGTAAAAGCTATCAAATATCTTTACAAATATGTTTATAAAGGACATGATCGAGTAGCTTTTTCCATAGAAGACCATAGTATGAATTCTGATATAGATGAGATTTCAAGATACCAATCCGCTCGGTGGATCTCTCCACCAGAAGCAATATGGAGAATTTATGGGTTCATATTATCTGATGTCTCCATCAGTTGTTTCATTACAGCTACATCTTGAAAATAAACACGTAGTCACATATAAAGAATCTGATAACTTAGAATCAGTTCTCAGTAGAGACTTTACAAAGAGAAGTATGCTAACAGAATTCTTTAGCTCTAATCAAAATAATGAAAAGGCGCATACTATTTTATATCGAGACTTTCCTTCATTCTTTGTTTGGGATGGAACAAGTCGAACATGGACTCCTAGAAAAAACAGAAATGTTATTGGAAGAATAGTTACAGCAAATCCGGTTGAAGGTGAAAGATACTATCTACGCCTTTTGCTAAATCATATTAAAGGCCCAACATCATTCCAAGATTTAAGATTAGTCAATGGTGTCTTGACATCATCTTTTCGTGAGGCAGCTCTTCTACACGGTTTGTTACGTGGTGATGATTATTGTGAAATGTGTTTAGATGAAGCTATTGCTTATCAAATGCCATTTACACTTCGTAGACAATTTGCAACTATATTAGCTTATTGTACTCCCAATAATCCACGTTTTTTATGGGATAAATTCAAAGAAAACATGATCGAAGATTTTATACACCAAAATATTAACTTCAATAATGTAGAAATAAAGGCTCTAAAATCGATACATTCATTTTTGGAACCATTAGGTAAAAACATAAATGATTACTACTTAGTACCATTTGATATAGTTTTATCAGAAGAAGAAATCCTGAGAAACATGATTGATGAAGAAATGAGACATACAAATATTTCTACTGAAAGCTTTGATGAGAATTCTTTAAATGTAGAACAACGCACAGCTTACAACCAAATTTTACATCATGTATACAATGAAAAACCTGGTATGTTCTTCATTGATGGTCCAGGGGGAACAGGTAAGACATATTTATATAAGTCTTTACTACAAGTTGTAAGATCAAAAAACTTAATTGCTATAGCAACAGCTTCATCTGGAGTTGCAGCTTCTTTATTGCCAGGTGGAAGAACTGCACATTCAAGATTTAAAATCCCAATTGAAATAAATGAAGACTTTATTAATTGTTCAATAAGTAAGCAATCTTCCTTAGCATGTCTGTTTAAACTTTGTAAGCTTATCATATGGGATGAAGCACCAATGGTAAATCGTTGCACTGTTGAGGCATTAGATAAAATTTTACGCGATGTAACTGATGTGGATAAGCCCTTTGGTGCAAAAGTAGTTGTACTTGGAGGTGATTTTCGTCAAGTTTTACCTATTATTCCTAGGGGAACAAAAGAAGATGTGATTAAAGCAAGTTTAGTTTCTTCCACATTATGGCCTTTATTTACTAAATTTCAATTAGTGCAAAATATGAGAGCTCAATTAGACCCTTCATTCTCTAAATTTTTACTTTCTATTGGAGATGGTGAACAAAAAAAACACTCCTGCCAAATGATAGAATTGCCTTCTCATATGACATTATGTTTTGACGATGAGATTACTGCACTTAAAAATTTGATATCAATAGTTTTTCCAGATGTAACTACTTATGCTCACAATGTAAGTAATTTGATAAACAGAGTAATTTTAACTCCTAAAAATGAATGTGTTGATCAGATCAATAGTATTTTACTACACAGCATTCCTGGTAACATAATAACGTACTATAGTTTTGATGAAACACTTGAAAAAACTGATCAAAGTATCCATGAAGATTTCTTAAATACATTAACTCCAAACGGTATTCCTCCACATGAACTACTATTAAAAGAAAATTGTCCTGTGATATTACTTAGAAATATTAACCCATCTGAAGGCTTATGTAATGGTACAAGATTAATTTGTCGAAAGTTTGAAAGAAATATTATAGCGGCAGAAATTGCTATTGGAGAATATAGTGGAAAACAAGTTTTTCTTCCTAGAATCCCATTCATACCACTTGAGAGCGATAGAACATCAATACCCTTCAAAAGAACACAATTTCCTATACGTCCTTGTTTCGCTATGACAATAAACAAAGCCCAAGGTCAAACTTTAGATTTTGTTGGACTATATCTTCCAGAACCTGTATTCTCTCATGGTCAACTATATGTAGCTTTATCAAGAGCCAAGACAAGCCGTTCTATTAAAATTTTACTTAAACCATTAGAAAAATATTTAACACATTTGACATGCACACCTAATGTTGTTTACAAAGAAATTTTATCAACTATTCATACATAACAGGTATTTTTTCCAACATTTTAATTGAGAAACTATCTATTTTTCTATTTCATATCTCATTCAACATTTATTTGTCCTTTATCTTAAAGTCTATTCATTTGTACATAACTATACATCTTTTACTTATTCAAATACTTATTTTTTTCTTCCCAGTGATACAATGCATAAGCTTGCACATGTGAAGGTAAACATGTTGTCGACTTACTTTTCATCTAGCACATGAAAAGGAAACTATGATACAAGCTACATTGCAAAGAGTGATAAGGTATTTTTTTTCTACACATCACATCCTTTTTCATATTTCTTTACAATTTTATTCCTTTTTTTTGCCTCTAGGCTACAACAAATAATACATATACATTTTACATTATTACAATTCACAAAAAAATTAAAAAAGAAAAAAGAAAAAAGAAAAAAAGAAAAACTATATACAAAAATGGATTCTTGCACTATTTTTAATATCTAGATAAAATTTTTCAAGTACCAATCTTATCTAAAGTGTCAATTCATTCTTAAATCATAAATTTCTAAACTAATTACTTTATCTATTCATATTTCGTTTTATTTATTCTTCATTGATCTCTAATGATTTTACACATTTTTCTCTTGTTTCACAGTTCATATCGACGAATAGTCACATGGGCAGGCATCACTATTTAATCGATGAATTTTTATTTTATTTTTTGTTCTTTCTAGATAAGTTACCCGTTTTAGTTCTCCAACATCGATAAATTTTTTATTGAGCAAAAAATTAATATTCAAGAATTCTAAGAAAACCAAAATCTCCAACCTGTTTTCGCAAAATGACATAGGAAAAAACAATTATTAAAACCCGCTTTTTTTGCTTCCATCGGTTTCATCTTTTACACAATACGTGAAATTTCTTCCCTATTATTCATACTTTTTTTGTTATCAATTGCTTGATTTTTGCTTTAACTTGAATTCACATTTACATACATCTCTATTATGTCATTTATTTACATCATGTGTGTATTTTTTTAAAATGTTATTTGTTATTCGTTTTTTTTTTAATTCAAATTGTTTTAAACTCTTCTTGCAAATAATAAAAACTCACAACCATTTTTCTTTTGATGATCAGTTATTAAGTATTTTTTTTCTTTTTCTTTTCTACATTTATTTTTAATATACAAACCTGTTCTTATAAATTTTATTCATTCCTTATATCCTATTTATTTAATTACACATAGGTTCTATATTTTTTCCCCCATTTTTTTTCTTAAACTGTTATATTCATTAATTTTCCTATATTTGTTGCAAGTTTATATATCTTGAAGAAGTTCATCCTAAGTACATTTTTCTTCCCTTTCTATACATGCTCACATTACTCATTAGTGACTATGGAAGTACCTATCAAAATATATATAAACTGACATCAATCAAATACACAAGTACACATAAAAATATATACGAAAAGTGCATATTTCATAAAAGTACTCCTATTAATTTTTTATCCCTTCCTCATGTATTGACTCCAATAAAATGCAATTGCATACATTCAAAACCATATTCTAGATTTGCTGTATTTTATCTATCAAATCAATAACATTTTAATCTTAATCCTTCATATCTTGACTGCATCTACATTGTTTTTAAGTAATAAAAGAAATACTAATTAACTCCTGCATGACTTTAATTAATGAAAAAAAACATATCTTTACTTTTTTATATTGATTTCCTAAATAACAAAATATATTAGTTCTAATCTTGAGTCCAAAAAAAACTATTTTTTTTTTTGAAAGCTAATAATTAGTTAACACATTAAGCTTTCATCTTATGAAGACATTTTACTTTAAAAAATTTGAATCATTCTTCAAAAATAGTTTCAGTTAGGCAAATTTCTTAGACAAAAAGAGTCCTCACTCATTGAAAGCTCATACACAAATCTTACAATTTTAGTAAGTCCACACACACACACACATTATATATATATATATAAAACAAACAGACGTAGATATATACACAAAAACAAACTTATATATATTTATTATTTATATCTCTGTATTAAACTAGATTTTTTTTGTACTATACAAAAAAAAAAAAAAAAAAACAATTATCTGTCCTTTAGATATGGTTCTCTTCCATACCGTGAACAGAAAAACTGTCATTCTACATTTCAGTCACCAGTCAGCCAGTTTACCTGTTCCCAGAAAAGCCTATTACTTTATTATACATATATATAATATAATCAGCTCCTTACCTACTCATTGTACTAATACTATATTATATTTCTCTTTCATCACCTTGCCAGTACCATTTTTCCTCCCTAATTTTCTGTTCCAGACAAAACCAAATCTCAAACATATATAAATTCATTCATTTGTTCATTGTTTCAAAAAAAAAAATACACGTGAGGAGCTTCTTAGTTTCATCTGCACAAGCCATTACAGGAACTTCCATCTTCTCCACTCCTCTTGGTAAGAACAGATAAACCTATACATATTTTTTTCAGTTTTATTACTGACATACCTTAGATTTAAATCACATATCCAAAGTCTTTTTTTTTGTTTTTTTTTTAATTCTGAAACAATGTATCCTTGTAATATTACAATTTTGTTCCTCTATATTCTTGCTTACTGTGCATATTATGAAACATGAACAAGCATTAACACTACACATTTTACACAAATGAACCAGTTATGTATGTGTAAATATGTTGTAATAGATTATTAATTCCTTGGTAACATTAACTCTATTGTAGTTGAATTTTTCTGTTTATCAAAGTTTATTTTTGTTGCAACTTTATATAAAGTTTTTTTTTTTTTTTTTTAATAGAAGATATATCATCTTCAAATATAAGAAATCATTTTCATAATTTGAAATTTCTTTTTCTTTACAGAACAAATAAGTCTGTACATTTCTTTTTACTTTTACTTACATAACTTACACTTAGATTACATCACATAGTCAAAATCTATTTTTTTATCTTGAGAAAATGTATCCTTTTAATTTTACTTCTGTTTCCTGCTAACTCTGCATATAAAGCATAAGCAAGAATTGGTAATACAAATTTTTTCAAATCAGCCTGTTATGTATTTGTAAATATGTTTTGATACATTACCTTTTCTAACTTCAACTATATTGGAAATGAATTTCTGTATGCCAAAGATAGTAGTTTGTTGCAACTTTATAAAGAAAACATTATTTTGATATACATATTTATCATCTTCAAATAAGAAATCATTTTAATCATTTCAAACTTTGCCTTTTCTTTAGATAATCATTTACCTTCATGCAGCTTCTTTTTTCTTAACAAAAAAAAAAAAAAAAAACAGTATAGAGTTCATTCTTGCTTTATTTATTTTTTATTATTATGTTCTTATATTAAAAATGAAAAATGTCTATAAACAGTACATATTTCATTTTCTCTTTAACTTCTTCAATCATACAGTTCCAATTTCTTATGTATTGATTTTCACCCTATATTTTCTTATTCCTTCTTGTTTTTTCATATATAAAAATTAATATATAATAGTAAAATAAATTAGTCCTTTCTAAAAAATTCCTTTTTGATGTTCATTTTGTTATTTAAAACACTATCAATGCACTTGCTTTTTTTTTTCACTTCTAATATAACATAAACAATTCAAAAATTAATTACATTTCCTCTTACTACTGCTATCAGACTAATCAAAATGACAGAAATCCTGAAATTGATTCCTGAAATATCTCCTAATCAACAAAATTGGCGAGCCAAAGTCATAGTTGCTGAAAAGATGTCCCCAAAACAAGCGAAACATGGGACAAGTCGCTATCAAAACATGGTTTTAATGGATCTTCAGGTTAGCAGCAAAAATAACAAAAAACTAAACACAAATTTTGGAAATCAATTGTACAGTCCAAAATGTTTTTTTCATAACATGACAGTTTTTTATTTACTGAAAAAACAATCTGTAATATTTTTTTTCCTTTTTCTTAAAACAAATACAGGGAAATAAAGTACATGCTACATTGTATGATGCAAATATTCAGGCATTTGCAGATAAACTATTGCTTGCCTAAACATATCTAATCTCAAATGCTTTCGTGAAAGATACTAAACCAGAGTACAGATCTTCAGTTGGTGAAGTGCAATGGACAATTTCTGGTAAGACTAAAGTTGAAGAACTCGACGAGGATAATATGCAATTTTTGTTTTCAACATATACAATCACACCATTTCTTATAGAGCAAACACTAATGTCCAACTTGAAGATGCAAGTGGAATTCTTACTGCAAGTTCTATTGGAGAACCTGCTGAATTAATCTTAAAGTGCACTGCTGAAGATTTGATGAAGTTCACCAAAGAAGTAAGTGCCAGTGTACCACCAATAATTAATAATCTTTTTCTTTTTTGCACTACAGATTTTAGTCCAATTTTTCGCGTCATTTTATACAAAAATATTTGTAATTCTTGTCCTAGCAAATACCTCATTTCTACCCAATGGTCAACCAAAACAAAATTTCCTATTACACTTTTACACCTCAGCTATGTACTAATGAATGTAAAAAAAAAAAAAAAATTATGCCATTTACTGTCATCATTCTTCTTTTGATCACAGGGAAATACCACACACCATGATAAAATCATTGCTGCTACTGAAGAGGAACGAGTCTTCTATCTAAAGGCAACACAACTTGAACGAAATTCTACACAATACAAGTACGAAGTCATATTTGTCATTGATGTTGTCCCATCTATTGGAGAAACATCAACAAAACACACTGAAAGCCCCCACAAAATTGCTTTGTATAGATGACAAAGATCATAGCAGTGACACGGATGAAATCGAAGCTCCATCGGCCAAAAGAGCACTGTTCGAACTGTCAATGGAAAAACAACACCAAAATATTAAAACTGAAGCAGAACAGCCTCTTCTAGGCTCCACCACTGAACATGCCACGGGTAAAAGAAAGCTTGATTAACAAAGGTTTCGTTATGTTCAAACAATATCAATGCTACAACTAATAGTCTGTTAAGAACAATCCTTTGTCCTATTATAAATAATGCTAGAAGGACGTTTTTTTTTTTTGCTTTTTTGGATTTGTAGCATTGATAATCTTAGTTTATGTACCTTATCCATCTTTATCGTTCTCCCTTCACTTTTGTAGATTACATCTTTGTAATGAACTTCATATTTCAAGTGATGTAAATGAAGGGAATATTATGTTTTATTTTGTGTATCCTTCTACTTAACATGCACTTGCAATCCAGGTTACATTATTAGTTATTTGTTAAAATTGTTGCCTCTATTTAGATGCATCAAGAAACCTACAGATTCCTAATGCCTCTACACCCTTTCTCATCCTTTTTCTCCTCATTCTTGTCATTATACTTAATCTATATCATCTCTCAATACAAAAAATCTTTTCCACGCTATTACTTACTTAGTTAATATACGACACGTGCATCGCACGTGCGTCTAACTAGTAATTGAAATAAGATTATATTTGATATCAGGAGTGGAATTTGATTAGAAAGAAAACAAATTTCAAGGAATTGAATTCTTGTGAATTAGAAGTTTAATGTAATTGATTAATTTAATTTTTTATGTGAAAAAGTGAAATTTTTCCAAATTTTGTTATTTAATTGACATTATTTTTCAGACAAATAAAACAAAATTTAATTATTTTAATAAAAAAAATACTTTTTTTCACATATTTGTATTGATAATAATAATAATATTAATTTTTAGAAATACATAAGACAATAAATAAAAAAAATGATTAAATAAGGCGTTTATGATTTGTCATGTAAATGTGGAAATCAATTATGACCTATTAGCTAAGAATTTATTTAACAAGGAATGCACAACTTCCAACAAAAATAGAAAAACAAAATGTAAGCCAAAAATAGGCTCTCAAACACCCCCAAAAAAAAAAAAAAAAAAAGATGAAAGTAGTAAATAAATTCCTACTTCCTAGACAAATGAATGATATCAAACGCTACCTAAACACTGTTTTGTTTATAAACTGATTTATTTATAATTTTGAGGTGAAAATAGTTGAAAATTGGATAAATAAAATATGTGTGATTAAAAAATGATTTAAAAAATTATATAGTTAATAAACTGATTTATAAATCAATTTATTTGATTTACCAAAGACATGCTAAGTTATTGAGCACGGTTTCGTACTTCACATGCTAGAATAGCAAATGTAGGTGTTCGTATGTTATAATATGTAATGAGAATCAAAGTTTTTCGATTTATTGGATATGAATAGAAAATTTTCAAGAATAATATACTTTGTCTACCTTACAGATGTCACGGGTTTTTGGCAGCATGTGACGTGTCTTGTAATATACGAATTATCCCCTTAAGAGGAGTTTTTGTCCAGACTTAACTGGATGCGCTCCCAGAAATTTGAATTCTTGAACTCGTGCTGTCAAAAACCTGTAATACCTAAACACGCGTTTTATGATGTTACAGATTTTTGGCAACCTTTGGCGTTACGGGCTAGTGGTAACAAGGATATCCCAACTATATTCATATAATGAGGTCAATGGTTCAAATCCCTAAGAACACATCCAAACAAGGTTGGGACAAAAATACCTCTTAATAAAATAATTTATGTGTTACGAGGCACGTCACATACCGTCAAAAACCTGTAAAAGCACTTACCATATATATCACAATTATGTAGTATTATGACTCTCATATTGTTGCTTCTTTTGAAACATTTATATATCTATTAACATATCATGCTAAAGTGCTTCTTAACCACCTAATTTACGAGAATAAACTGATTCACATAATTAGCCAAAAAAAAAAAAAAAAAATCCTTTGCGAGTTTTCAAGAACTTATTTAAATTTTAGCAAAAGCAGCTCTCCTACGTGAAGTCAATTAGTTGAAAGGTCGGGAAAAAATGTTACTTTGGGGATATGATATCCATTATTAGTGGATTTAAAGAATTAGTGCACCCTACCAAAAAATAAATAAATAAATAAGATAACAACAGTTCTTTCGTTATTATGGAAAATATCGGGCATATAAGTAATAATGATTTCAAATTCTGTGGTTAATCGTACTATTAAAACTGTATGCAAGACAAGGTTTGATTTTTTTTAGGTGATAGTGAAAAAATGAAAATGCAACCCCTATATAAATATCAAAAATTGATAGATCTTTATTGATACTCTTCTCAACTGTACATCTACAACAACAACAATAATAATAATAATAATAATAATAATAATAATAATAATAATAATAATAATAATAATAATCTATCTATATTCTATATATAATAACAAAATACATGCCAAAAATAACATGCACATAATTTCCCGCCAAAAATCACTTTCTAGTTCTGGAAATCTATGTCAAAAAAAAAAAATGTAATAAACTATTTTTTGTTTTTGTAATAGTTATTATTGTATTATTATATTGAAGTTGAAAAATATGTAATAGGGTATCAAATCGAAAATCTCAAGAAAAGTTTAATAGTTAACAAATAAAAGCAAACTGTAAACATATTATCCGTAAAATCATCTCAATGATCAAATGTAAAAGTTATTTATATTTTTTACTTTTCCTCAATATCTCATTCATTTTAAATTATATTATTTAAGTTTTATAATAATATCGATAAACTATTTTTGTGTTTATTATTATTCTTTTGATAATTATTGTATTATTTTAAAATTGAAAAATATGTAATATGAGTGTCAAAGTAAAATATCTCAAAGAGAAGTTTAATACAAGATAATAAGTGAGACTGTGAGAGCAAACAGAAAATATATTGTCCGTAAAATTGTTTCAAATATCAAACATAAAAGTTTTTACTTTATATTTTTTTTACTTTTTCTCAAAATCTCTATCATTTTAAATCATAACATTTAAATTCTATAATACTATCAATAAAATATTTTTTGTAATAATTTTTATTCTTTTGATAATTATTGTATTATTTTAAAGTTGAAAAATATGTAATATATGTGTTAAATTGAAAATCTCAACGAGAAGTTTAATACAATATAACAAATGGGAGGAGATTATAAACACTTTGTCCGTAAAAAGTCTCAAAGATCAAATGTAAAAGTTTATTTTATATTTTTTAATTTTCCTCAATATCTCATTCATTTTAAATTATGTCATTTAAGTTATATAATAATCAGCACTAAGAAAACGTGAAATTAGTTCGACTCGAAAAAGGCAATAGGTCAATTATCAGAAGGTCGGACCGATCCGAACCGGGATCTAATAGTTTTTAATTAAGAAATTAATAATTACTTTAAAGATGCCAAGATTTTCTTTAAAAAAAGGTTATTTTACAAATAAAGTAACATTTACTCATTTTGTTTAGTTTCATACGTGTTGCATTTCATATTTTGATTAGTTTTGTCTTTTTTAAAGTTTTGAATTCGATAATATTTTGTATTAAAATATCATTGTACTATATTTTTATTTGATATATGATTATATAATTAACATATTTTCATAAATCTTAATCGAAATCATTATCACAAACATATTCCCGTGCATCGCAGGGTGAAAATATTAGATTGGAGAAATAAGAGAATTGTTTATATATTCTTCTTTATGGTTCTTCAACAACCAAACAAATCATTTTCCTTTCTTTCGTACTTTTTTTATTATTTAGTTTCGTTTCATCTTATTTAAAATTGCATACCATTTTACCCATTTTTAATTTCATGGTCGATTTGAAATTTAGACATGTGAAGCTTTTTTTCCTTCCAGAAAATGTGTTGTTTCCAAATCATTAGATCTTTAAAGTCTGGAAGATAATCAAGATTCATTCATTTAAATTATTTCCTAATAGCTCAAATTCTACGAGATGGATCCATGTTAATTTGTTTCCCTTAATTTTCAGATCATCTTTGTGCATGTATTTTAATTTTATTTTTTAAAATCTATGAATGTATCAAAATATTTCTTTTATTGTACAAGCTTTGTGATCCCTTCCATAATGGTTTATTAAAGGTTTTTAACTATTTGTTTCCCTTCTTAAATAATTATTTTGCTTTAATTGAAAGAACGTATCTCAAATTATTTGAAATAAAGCCAAATTTGATTTTTTATTTTTCTGTATGTACCACCTTCTTGGAAGATATTGGTATGCGATGATGATGGGAACCCAATAAATTCGATATTAAATGTTATGTGATAACAAAATGCTTATTATTATTTATATTAACACTGACTTTCGTTAGTTTCTAGTGCTTTTTTTTTTTTTCCGCTTCAATACATTTTTTTTATCAATTGAATATGTCTGTGCATCGCACAAGTGTGATACTAGTAATAATAATAATAATAATAATAATAATAATAATAATAATAATAATCACTATCACTATCACTATTAGTCTATCACTTCATTTCTAATCTATAAAGGCAAAATATATTACCACCTAAAGAAATCTTCAGTAAGATCCATCAATTTTTTCACATATCTTACATGAGATTTCCTCTTTCTTAAAGTCTGTTCATGGGAAGTGTTGTCACATTTCCAGAAACAATAATAGAGTTGTCCATTCGTTGGCCGCTTTTGGGGCTAGTAGAGGTGTCAATTTTGTTTGGTCTGACTGTGTTCCTTGTTTTATTTCTGATTTAGTCCGAGCTGATTTGAATTAATAAAGTTGTCTTTTCCATAAAAATATATTATGGATATATATATATATTACTACCACAAAATATATTTAGCACGCCACATTGTATTACGACCACTTATAAAATATTTTTTTTATAAATACAACACAATGCAAATATAAAAATACCCATTATTTAAATTTAAAACAAAAAAAAAAGATAAAAATGATACACCACAGTCCCCAAATCAATAATAGCGACTGCATCATCACATTAAAAAGGTAAATAATTGGTCCAAATAAGCAATTTGAAAACAGTAAATTATTTATTAAAGAATCAAAACTGGTTTTTTTGCAGCTGAATGTGATTTCACATCAGATAAATAATTTTCTGTTCGATTGAAAATTTTTCAGAGGAATTATGTGCAAATACGTTTCTTCATCTTTTACGGTGGAATCAAAGATCTTCTATATCAATACAAAGTTTATTCGAAAATTAAATATAACTGAATAGCCATATTGCGGGATGACATCGAAAGCATATGAAATCTATAAAAAAAATTAAGTACTTATTTGTCTTAAAAAATAGTTATGTAAACAATAAAAATATTTCACTAACTTAAATTTCAATTTGTATTGATGGCCGAAAGACATTATTTGAGATATCATATGAAATTATTGTATCAACATTCATTCAAATTAACTTGGTATTGAAAAGCAAGAATTAAAAAAAAAAAAAGAAAAAAAGAAAAAGGAGAACAAGATGAATTTGAAACATAAATTTAAAGAAGAAAAGAAAAGAATAGAATAGAAAATAAAATTATTTGAAAGATTGTAGCGTACATAAAAATAATGGGAGAAAAATAAAAGGATACTCTTGTAATTTTACCCTTAATTAAAAAAAATTATATTTTCGCATAAATAAACGTTAAATGACTTTTCAAATGATTTTGATTTAATTAAACAATAAATTCAATTTCTAATTTAAGGTCCTTATATTCAATGCATATAATTTATAAAATATGTTTATTGATAACTTTTTCAATCTGATACAACATTGTAATTCAATACATATGTTTATATAGTTCTAAAACCGAATCATTACAAATTTACAACATAAATCAAACATAGACGTAAATTTTTTTATATAATACAAGATTCCAATAATATTATAGCAGAATTAAGATAATCTCACAACAGAAATAGTATGGAAGTGGTTAAAATAATTAACATGATGAATAATTAGTAAACTACAATTTATGTTGAAATAAATACATTTTAAAACCAATAACTTTTTGAATGATCAAAATAAAAAATATAGAGATATTTACTTGGATGCTAACATGAGGGTCATTTTGAAGTGTATATATATATATATATATATATATATATATATATATATATATATTTTTTTTTTTAATCAAGCGCAATAAGAGGTAAGTTATTAAAACATATTTATAGATAAATAAGTATTCAATCTTCACTTATATGATGAGCATAGTTAAGTACCCGTTTGGTATTGATTTTAATTCAGATTTTAATATAAGTCAAAGTTAATAATTAATTTAACCAAATATTTTATGGAACCTACAAAATTTTAACCACAAAAATTCATCAACTTCTATCCAATTATCTAATAAAAATATGATTTTTATCAAATGAAAAGAAATCCCGCTTGTTCAAATATGACAAAAAATGAAAATATTTCTATGTTTCAAATACATTTTCAACGTCTTTTCGAATTTTCGTTTTACTACATAAATGTTATGATGTACACTTAATAGTTGAGAAAAATTGGAAATGCCTATTACAAAATTTACTCATAAGTTAATAAATAAATAAATAAATAATCAAGTAATTTTCATATGAATAATTATTTTCATTACTAAAGTTAAAATTAGTAACAATAATTAATTTAGTATGATCATAAGAGTTTAAAAAGATTCTACCTAACACGATTTAGTATTAATACTCCTTAATATACCTTAATACTACATATCATAAATAATAAAGTATTATTTATTATATTTTATATTCAATGAGTTATAATTATATTTGTATAATATGATGATTTTTAATAATTTTCATTTTATACTTCATTACATAGGAGATACATATTATAATTTTTTTTTATCGTGTACATAAGACGTGCGAAGCACATGGTGGAATACTATATATATACCATATCTTAAAATGTATAAGAGTAGGAATCTTCGGATTTTCCATTTTGTCCTCACATTCTTTTTTTTTTTCTCAATAATACTCTTAGTTCTTTTATTGAAACTTCTTTCACATTTATTTTAATTATTATTTTAAAGACATTAATTTATTCGTTGACTAAATCGAAATTGATTATTCAAATTATTATTAATTTAGTGTTGTTACGTTTTCATTTACTTTTAAAATATTATCCCGTCAAATTTCATTTCCCATGATAACTCAATTGAACAATTCAAAGAGTACGTTTATGCATTTAATAGATTTTTTTTTCAATTCAAATAATTATATTTTAGTCATCTGTTGCGTAATACTATTTCGTTTATAACACACTCTTTGAACAATTCAAAGAAGATGTTATACTTTTAATGATATATTTTTTTTAATTTTAAATCCACTTAATTTTTTATCAAAACCATCAACTAATTTATATAAAAAGAAAAATAAACTTTTTAAATTATTTTCTAATTAAGAATATAAAATATATAATTTCAAAACTCTTGGAAAAAAATTAAAAACTAAAATTTTTGTTTAAATTTATATAGTCACTATTTGGTGATAATGATTTTTAATGTATTTTGATAGAATAAAATGTAATTGAAAAGTTGGAGGTCCAATGATTGTGTGATTAAAATTAATTATTTGACTTTGACATATATTCTTCCAAACAAAAGCACAATATTAAAAGAAATTCATTATAAAAATATGCTCACAAGTTAATTTAAATTATCTAAGCACAATTTTTTTTCACATTTTTTCGTGACTTTTTATAAATATTTTATGATGCAATTATTGATTTGCTATGTTATGATATCAAATTACTTCTTAATATACACACACAATTTATTTATTAAGTTGACTTTTTAAATAATTATCTAATATATATTTCGAATAACTGGACGAAATTTTTTAATAACATATTAATATATTAATAATTGATGTCAATTTACAATTTCCATCTGACAATATCAATTACATCAACTACTTTCAAAATAATATTAGTACTTAAAAAACGTAACCTTAACATTCATCATATATTTAATAAGACGTGCGTGCTTATTACTAGTGAAAAATGAAAGGTATTTTTTAAGAACATAAACTTCATGTCTTAGGCCTAGTTGGGGAAATGAATTCAAGATTAATAATTTGTCACTTCTTAAATATATTGTGTTAGGGGGAGTTTGGGAATCCAAATTGTAAATAAGGAAAATAACATGAAACCCTTCATTTAAAGATCACTTTATAATACCAAAATTATGATTTTAAATTTGTAAAAACCTGGTCCTAATTACCAATTAATATTTATTAATAAACATTTTATACCAATTCAAACCTAAACAATTTTAAAATCGTTTCAGACAACCCCCCCCCCTCTCTAACCCCCACTCAAGGTGATTTGACCACCACCATCGTTCCGTGGAAGCTGCACTGTCCACCGGAATGTGATCAATTATATGTAATTGTGACCAATTATTAATCTTGAACACCCCGGTGTGGTGTGGTGGGGTTGGGATTGGGTGTTTTAAATAATAATTTTGACCAATTATTAAGTATTGTGACTAAAATGTCGACTAAATGTGATTTTGTGCAACTTATGAAAAGTACGGAATGTGATCAATTATTATGTAATTGTGACAAAAAATATTGATTAACTGTAATTAAGAAAACGAGTAAGTTATGACAAATAAATAAATAATATATGACCAATTATAGATGATTGTGACTAATTATTAAGTATTTCT
Organism: Ligustrum vulgare; assembly: GCA_963555705.1. Lineage (NCBI taxonomy): Eukaryota > Viridiplantae > Streptophyta > Magnoliopsida > Lamiales > Oleaceae > Ligustrum > Ligustrum vulgare. The sequence continues at coordinate 4,032,546 of OY743180.1, forward strand.
GATAAAAAACTGACTAATTGTGACTTCATGTATCTGATGACGAGTACGGGATGCAACTATTTTATTAGGTCATTGCAATCAAAATATTGACTAATTGTGACTTTGTGGGATTTATGGTGAGTAGGGAATGTGACCATTTGATTTGCTTCAATCGTGACTTTGTGTGACCCTTCTAGTTACAATTGTGATCAATTTATTAGGTGATTGTAACCAAAATATTGATTAAATTTGTAATTGTGACTGAAATGTTACTTTGTGTGATTGATTGTGACTTTCTTGTTGGGTTTTATAAATTTTGATCGAACCGAATTTTTTTATTTTTATTTTTAAAAAAAAAATTCATAATTTTAAAGGAGTTAATTTAATCTATTTTTCCCTTGTAAATAAGCTGGATGGAACCCAATTGAGAAAATAACCCAAAACCATGTTTATACAATTTTATTATTATAAATCAGACAATTAATAACTATTTAACAAAATCAGGTATTACTCTCTCTCTCTCTCTCTCTCTCTCTCTTTTCTTCTTCTCTCTCCACTGCCACTTTCTCAATTACAAGCCGTATAAAAAATGAACTGAATAACAATTTTTTTTATTTTAGATTCTTGAATATTAAGCAACCGTATAAAGAATGAGGTCAGTGGTATCAAATCCGTCACCAGTTTTGGATCCATTACACCCAGTGCCGGCCCTGTCTTTTTGGGTGCTCCTGTGCGAATGTTAAAAAAGTACTCCCATTCTTTATTTTCTAAAGTATGCGTATAAAGAAAAAAAAATTATTTATATAAACTTGCTATAAATAAAAATGCCACATAAAAAAAATATTGTTTTCAATATTTTTCTTATATCATTTTCATGTCATAAAGAAAATGTAAACTAAAAAACTAAATTTATGCCTTGTAGAACATTCAAAACATCCAAAAGCATGAACTTTCATAAGAAAGCGTCATCCAAATTATTAATATCTTTGATAGCCAATATGAGTTGACCTGAAAAAGAAAGAAAATTACTCAAACAATGTCATATGTAAGTCTTGAAATGCAACAAATCATTTAAAATTAGTTCTTCTTGCATCACTTAAATCATCTATACCTTCATTTCTATCATTTTCATCATGTACTTCATTTGTATCACCTACAAAATTTGTTTCATCGTGACCTTCTTCATTATTATTATTTTCATTGAGTCCAAATTTTTTCTCGTGTTTAGTTGTTGGTCATTAGCTAAATCTTCTGTTGGCGTGTCTATTATAGTGTCTTTATCTTGCAATCATCCAACCACAAATCTATCAAGAGCACCTTTTTGAGATTGTATTAACTCTTCACGTTTTCTCTTTTTTTTTTTTTTTTTCATTTATCACATCCAAATAATTGTTTTCTATAAAACATTTTTAATCTTTTTATCGCAAACAAAAAACAAACGAAAGAGAAGAGAAGATAAATATTATCAGAAAAATATAACCCGGTTTAGAAATGACTAATAAAAGAATTTGAACCGAGCACTACACTGAACGAAGTCAACGAACCAAGCCCACTAGCATTGTACACAATTTGAACCTCAATTGGAAATCTGAGATTCGGGTTCAACATTAATATATCAAAATTGAGCATCAACATTCAACAAGTCTAAATTCATCATTCATTAAGGCTGAAAGCAATCTAACATTTTACCTACAGAGTCACGCGATGAAGGCAGAAGCTGAAGCATAGTCGCGACGATGGAGGGTTTTTCCATTTTGAAACTTGGAAGACAGACAGACAATGTCAATGAGACGGAGCCGAATGATGAATCCGGAGTTTTCTTGTAATCAAGACAGTGATGCGACGCAATGAACAGATTTTTTATTTCTAGAAAGTGGAATCTGGCTTCTATTCTCGGGAGATTTGATTTACATAGGAAATGGGGTTGTTTTGGAAGATGGGGAGTCTCAAGCTACCGTCTAGGAGTAGGTTTTTTATTTACAATGGGGTGAGGGGTGAAAAAAAAATGAAAATTTGGGAAAATTTTAGAGTTGGTCCGTCCCTTTGCTGTCCATGTATTGATATAAAAAAATATAAAGTTTTTTTTTATAAAAATAATATGTTCTAATATATTTTTCAATATTGGTGCCCCCAAAATTTTGGTGCCCTGTTCGTCGCACCTCTCGCACGGCCTCAAGGTCGCCTCTGATTACACCCCCATCTGAATTGAGCCTTCCACAGAGGCGTCGGTGGTGGAAACACCATCATGCGGGTGGTATTTGTGGTGGGCATCATGTTGGACAGGCGGAGGATGGTAGTACATCCGGCCGCTTTGTGGGCATTGAGAATGAAACCTCCAAACAATTCTGACGCCCACATCTAATATCTCGCTGTACTTTTCCATCTTTTTGGCTTTCATTTTTCTTTGAAAATTTTGAGGGGAGAGAGAGAAAAGAAAGCCAACTGCAAATATATATATATATATTCCACAATTGACAACTCACACTATTTTCTAGAGTATTTTTTTACTGAATGATGATACAAGCATCTCGGAGCTTACCCTCGAGGTGACCCCCTCCTCACATGGAGGGGGTGGAGCCCACTTACGAGAGTAAGTCCTGAGGTGCTTTAAGCATTTTTTTTTTTTAATTGCGGAAGATTCGATTTTTCTTTAGATTGATCCAATTTTAGCTGAACTATTTTGAAAATCGCGATATTTTTGTTTTGAATTTTGGTTTCCGATATTCATTTTTCAAAATCGTTTATTCCTTATCGTTTTAGTTATGAATATTTGTTATAATCTGATTATATTGGATTTTAGACTGTGAATTATCTAATTCTAAATACTTGGTAAAAAATTGCTAGTTATACAAGCGTATAACTTTTATATAGTCAACCCAATAGGTGCATAGATTAAAGTGCAGCACATGTCATGGTTCTCCACAATCATAACGTTTTTTCATTCCCAACAAAACATATTTACCTGATTTGAATGTTATTTTCCCGAATTAATCTAAGTACACAATTCATTTGACAATGTAGATGACAATTTGATGATATGGAGGTATTATTATTGTTGATTTAAAAGATGATGTGATGTGTGAAAAGAGAGGATTGCGCCACGTAGACAAATTGTGACCCTAATTGTGACTGTAGCAAAATTGTATTTTCTCAGGGCTCCATCGAAGGTTGAGATTGGCCAATGATTATTTCATTGCAACTCTAATAGCATCGGTCAAAATTGTATTGACTGTAATTCATTACCAAATGTAATTAAGTTGCGATGGTAATTAATTCAATTAATTTTAAAATAAATTAAATCTTGAATGACTAGTAATATACAATTAAATTACAGTAGTAATTAATTAGTTGCATTTCTAATTAATTACAAAATAGAAATTAAGTTACAATTGTAATTGATTACAAACAATAATTCATTACAATTTGTAACCAATTTAATGAATTTTAAAAGAAAAATAAAATTTCGTGTGACTTGTAATATACAATTAAGTTCTATATAATAGTAATTAATTAGTTACATTTGTAATTAATTACAAAACTGAAATAATGTTAAAATTGTAATTAATTTTTAAAAAAATGAAATTTTAAGTGACTTGTAATATTAAATTACAATAGTACCTAATTACTTACATTTTTAATTGATTATAAAATTGAAATTAAGTTACTATTTTAATTAATTACAAACTGCAATTCATTACAATTTTTTATTACTAATTCAATTAATTTTAAAAGAAAAATGAAATTTCGAGTTACTTATAATATACAATTAAGTTACAATAGCAATTAACTAGTTTAATTTTAAAAGAAAGAAATAAAATCTCGAGTGACTTGTAATATACAATTAAGTTGTAATTGTAATTAATTACAAACTATAATTCATTACATAATTATAATGAATTTTTTCCCTCTTGGTTGAGGTAGTAGTGGCGATGGTGTTGAAAAAGTAATTAATTAAAAATTTCTAATACGCACATTATTTTTACGAATTCATAAGTTACAAATGTAATTAATTACGATATTAAAATAATGTTTCAATTGTAATTAATTATAAATCATAATTCATTACAGAATACAATTAAGTTGCATTTGTAATTAATTACAATTTAACCAAACATAAATAGGGTGTCTCACTAAAGTGACAAAACCCTCTTCTTTGTCTGTCAAGAAAATCCTCCACGTGGTAGTCTTTAATTGATTTAAATGGAATTACATGGATACGTGTTTATTTTTATTTGATCCAAACCATTTCTTTGGAATCAATGGCATAGATGAGAAGTCATTTTAAATGTGTTTCTGCATTCAAAGAGAAGCAAAAGAGCGCAGTGGGGTAGCTATTATTCCATTCATTTACTCTCTCTTTAATAAGCAAAAGCTAACAGGGAGAATTTCCTTTTCTTTTCTTTTGGGTTAGATCTTGATAGTTCTTCATTCTTGATCTAGTTTGCACATTTCTTTGTGAACGGGATAGTGTTCTAGTGATTGGACTGTGGTAAGAAGTAAGTGGTAATATTTTGTCTAAGGAACCGTGTGAAACTCGTGCTGGACTTCTAGAGGACGGTGATATGTTTTGACCACATTGTTCTGCGCCTTAAGTAATGTAGGACGAGTAGAAGCTATTGAATAATGACTTGAGAGGAAGATTGGCTGCAAAGTTTGCCTAATTCTTAATTCTTTTCTGATTTTTTTCCTGTAATTTTAAATAAATCATATGCAGAGAGTCGACTCGACATACATGACCCAGAATATGCATTAGCAAATTTTAACATAGGTGGTGAAAGAATTTGGGATCATACATATGGTTTTGAATTCATTCATCTGGAAGAAGCAAGTTGATTTAGTTTCGATTCCGGATTCTGAGCAAAAATCTCTGGTTTAGGGCCTTTAATCGAGACAGGTGGAATTTGAAAAGGCTGAAGCTGAGGAGGATTACGTCGTCTAGGAAGTGATCTAGCTACCACAGTGTCCGAAGAAGTGTCCGGCTTCAATGATCGCCTGCAAAAGTTTTCCAATTTGAGACACGGCTCGTCCTTAACAAACGATTACCTGATTTTCTCTGAATGCAACGAATACCTGATTTTAGGAATATCTTTTATATTATCAAAATATTTTTTCAAATATCTTATATTTAAAAAACAGGTTCATGAAGTTGTGTATTTTTGTACTTAGCCCAATCAAATTCATTTGATAACAGCCCAAATATGGAGATGTTAAGTGGGCCAGGTTAACTTGTAGCCCAATCACATGGATTCTTTGCCCATTGGAAATTTGACATAAAGAGCACTAAAATAGGACATATTGCGTTCGTAGTAATACTATGTAGACTTTCACAATATTACACTACCTTCCATGGGGTCTCATTAATACTTGGCAAGTCTTTGGTAAATAAAATAAACTGATTTATATATCAGTTTATAAAAACTACATAATTTTTCAGATCATTTTTTAATCACACACATTTTTCTCTCCAATTTTCAACCACAGTTTTTTACCTCAAAATCATAAATAAATCAGTTTATAAATCGCACAATGTTACCAAATAGAGGTATACGATTCTTACCCTTTTCCAATGCACTAACACAATTCATGGATGATGAAGTCGAGAATGAAATTCGAACTTGACTCAATCTCCAACGTGATCGACTCCTAGCCCCTGTTTTGTTTGGATTATAATTAGATTTATAGTAAATCTTGTTAAAATTTGATGAAATGTATGATTGAAAAGTTGATAAAAGTTGCGAATTCAATAAAATATGTTTGGAAATAATTTTATTTCCACGAAAGCGCCTATCTACACAATATAATTGACATATGTCGTTGGCAAGACTTCGACATAAGCTAGACAAATTACACTCATGTAAGTTGCATCTTCACGAAGTATCAGTATGGGTGCGTTTTCAGCTTCTACTCAACCTATTTTCTCTAGAGTTAGTGAAACTATAGCATATTTGATAAGCTAAATTTATTAATACTGAAACGTCTTATTAAAAAAATAAATTAATTAATTAAAATGTATTTTTTTTGTTAGCACGTACCAAACATGCATATGCTAGGCAAACACGTAGAGTCTGGTTAAAAAAAAAAACGGTCGATTTTATTTTTTTTATTTTTTATTTCCAGGAATTTCAGCTTTTAAGCTAGGCAACCATAATTGATTATAAACACTCAACTAAATATGCATAATTTTCTATGATCAATAATGAACATAGTAGAATTATGTTGTTTCTTTTGACTGTTTACATTAAAGTACTCAAATCAAAAGTTTCCTTGATGAAGAAGAGTAGTTATGAAGCATGATTAAAGGCAAAATTCTAAAGAGGTGGAGTCAATCATTTCTCTTGTGCTGGATTCTTAAGTATCCTATGCACAACCAACCAACCAACTTTAATTTGCTCGAATTTTTCTTAAAAAATCGGTTTGGAACCTGGTCGACAGAGATATGGTTCAACAGACACGGGTCGACAAGATTTTCGATATGTAAGCCCCTTGTTAGGTGGAGTTTAAAATTAGATTTTTAATAAATTTTGAGATGCGGTTGAAAAAATGTGGGTCCTAAGTTGAAATTAATTATTAACTCTAAATTTGAACCAGTACAAACCTTAACACCACAAACATGATCAATTACTAAATTTTCTTGAGATGGCTTGGAAGATAAAATAGTTCATAATTAGCTTCACCCCACATAAATTTTCTAGTGATTAAGGGATTGAAACTTGAAGAAAAAGAATGGATACAATATCTGCATGGGAATGACCCAATTATAGTACTACTATCATCAGAAAGAAACATTATCATTACCATTATCACACCTCGACCCTCTTCATCTAAATACTTAAGCGATAATCTTATGTATAATGGTGACGAAATTTTAGCTCACAAGTTATAGAATCTCGTTTACGAGTTTAAAAAGGACAAAGTTCTATAACATGTAACGGTCAAAAATCACTTCTATCCTTCCTCAACTGCTCTAATTGCTTTCTGCCCCACAGGTCAAAAGGAAGCCATTTTTTTCTTCTCTCCTACTTAACTTTTTTCTCATCTTCTTCTTCAATGGCTACTGCATTACTGATCTCTTAAATACATGAAGTTCTCTTAACTGGAAATTCCTGAACAAGTAGAAGTTTTTCTTTAGCAACCTGTTCATTTTTATGGAGATGATCCCATTTTTCTGGTTTAGTTTTTTATTATTTTCTGGATTTGTTGGATTTACTCTTTGCTATCAAGATGGTATGTGTACCTTTTCCTTTCCTAATTTTCATTTTTATTTTATTTTGCAATGCTCTTTGTTAAGTATGTACAGATTTATTGCCTTGTGAGTGTTTTTAACACAATATTGAACAGGCTTCTTGAGTGTAACATGTGGTGGAACTACCAGCTATGTCGATTCCTACAACATCTCATGGATTCCTGATGGTGATTATATAACTACTGGCAATATAGCTAGTGTAGAGAGTACTTCTTCATATCGTATCCCGATCCGATTTTTCCCCGATTCTCGAGGCCGAAATTGTTACAGGCTACCAGTAACAAATGATCCATCTCTGGTTCTTGTTAGGACACAATTTGTGTACAAAAACTATGATGGACATGGAAAACCCCCTCTATTCTCTGTTTCTCTTGGAAGATCCATGGTTACCACTGTCAATCTGGCTCGTAACGATCCGTGGATCGAAGAGTTCGTATTTCCAGCCAATAAGGAAGTTCTGCCTTTATGCTTTCACTCAACTCCTAATGGTGGATTTCCTGTTATTTCATCACTTGAACTTAGGCCTCTTCCTGAGGGAGCTTACAGCACTGCATTGGGAGGTTCTACTGATAAGCTACTTAAGAAGTCATATCGGATTAACTGTGGTTACAACGACGGTTCGCTAAGGTAAGCAGAATCATCTATATTCAGTTCGGTAATACTTTATCAATTATAAAATGATTTATTTATGTTTTTGAGGTAAAATGTGTGGTTGAAAAGTGGAAAGAGAAAATTTGTGTGGTTAAAAAGTGATTTGAGAAATTGTGTTGTTTATAAATTGTAATGCTTGTGTTAAAAAATAGATGCGTATTTTCTCTCTGTTTCTTTAGTGTATTCAATTGAAAATCTAAGTTCTTTTGTATTGTAAGGTATCCTCTCGACCAATATGATCGAATGTGGGACGCAGACGAGGACTTCTCACCTTATCATGTATCCTCCGGTTTCGATGTTGAAAGTACATTTAATTTGTCGAATATTAAAGAAAGCCCCCCGACCGTTGTTCTTCAAACCGGGAGAGTCTTGGCGAGGTGGAACAGTCTGATATACAACCTTCCTTTAGATAATCAAGGAGACTACCATGTTGTTCTGTACTTTGCTGGAATTCTACCTGTTTCTCCATCATTTGATGTGTTAATCAACGCGGCCGTAGTTCAATCAAATTATACAGTTACGCGATGGGAGGCCGGTACCTTATTCTTTACTATAAGAGGAATCAAGAACTTGAACATCACATTAAAGGCAATCAGCTACTATCCTTTAATAAATGCTCTTGAGGTTTATGAAGTTCTTGACATTCCCTTGGAAACTTCTTCAACTACAGGTTCTGATTACATTTTTGTTTTTAGATTTTCATCTTCTCTGCTAGAACTAATTGCGGTTTCTAGGACTAAAGATTGCGATTCTTCTTGCAGTTTCAGCTCTTCGGGTTATTCAACAATCGACTGGCCTGGATCTTGGATGGCAAGATGATCCGTGCTCCCCTACACCATGGGAGCATGTAGGATGTGAAGGAAACCTCGTCACTTCATTGTACGTACGAACGCACTTTTCCTCATTTTTCTTTCCAAGCGACGTCGATATTAACTTTGAACTTCGTATAGGATGCTTTCTGATATTAAGTTGAGATCAATCAGTCCTACGTTCGGAGATCTTCTTGATCTTAAAACACTGTAAGAATTTTCGGATAAGAACCTCTACAAGAATATCGTAGTTCTTGACATCTTAGTTCATTGCTTGCGCATCGTGTTTTAGGGACTTGCATAACACATCACTTGCTGGAGAAATACAAAACTTGGGTGGACTACAACATCTTGAGAAACTGTAATCCCTCTTACCAGAAAATTTACTCGAAAATCGACTTTTTTGCTGATAATGTAATTAGAATAATTTATCATCTGATCACACTGCAGGAATTTGAGCTTCAATCAGCTGACATCCTTTGGTTTGGAGTTGGATGATTTGATGAACATTCAAGTTCTGTAAGTCTTAAAATATATTTACTGTTAAGTTGTGGAGCCTAATTATTTGCTTACCCTAATTATTGGAGTTTTTGTGTAATATGGATTTGTCCATATTCAATCTTATAAATAAGGCGCAGTACTTAGACTTTTATTATCCATAAAAAAGAGAGAGAAAAGAGAGGTTAGAGAAGATATGTGTGTTTTCTCTTGTAAAATATTCTTTTTTATTATAGTGAATTCTTGCAGTGGTAAATGACGTAGCATAACCTTGATACAAATCTCTATAAATCTTGTGTTTCTTGATTGTTTTTTCCTTTCTTGATATTAATTGCTCTCGATAAAATGGATTTAGGGTTTCTAATTCACAACATTTACATGGTTGAAGCACGCCCGCCCAATGTGCATTCTTTTGAAAGGATTATACTTGTATTTCCTGTATGCAGGGATTTGCAAAACAATAGTTTGCGGGGAACAATTCCTGAGAGCTTGGGGGAGTTAAAAGATCTTCATTTATTGTGAGTGAGCGACATATTCTTATTACAATAATTTTTCCTAGTTTGCTCGTCTGAAAACAATTTCAAATGTTTAAAGGATCGATCAATCAGTTAAAACCTTGTCTGATTTCATATTCTATAAAATCCAGGAATCTTGAAAACAATAAGCTACAAGGGCCACTGCCACAAGCTTTGAACAAAGAAAGTTTAGAAGTCAGGTATGGGAATCAATTTGCATTATTTTCAATTCAGGGCCTGTTTAGCAGGAATTTTGAAATCAAAAACTGTTTCTAAGGTTAAAAAGCTGCTTCTCTGGACATGTTTGTATAATTTTCTGGAAACGTTTTGACTTAAAGTCGCTTTCTCATGAAACTCTTCTACTAGATTGTTCAAGACTAGAATTATTGATTTATCCTCTTTTTCTTCTGAATTCGCAGAACGTCGGGGAATTTGTGCCTCGCATTCACCACAATATGTAATGACTTTTCGAGCAATGCTTCAATTCAGGCTCCAGAATTCACTATCTTCACACCAAGGAAGCACAATAGCCATAGACATATAGCGAGTCTACTTGGCGCCGTTGGAGGAGCTGTACTTGCCCTTTTCGTTTTCTCGTTTCTGGTAATCTTATACATGAGGAGAAAGAGAACAGAACTCATATATACAGGAGGTATGAGAATCTTCACAAACATTCAAAACATCAGCACACTTTCCATTTTCTTGATAATTTTTATTGATTGGACTTTTTTTTTTCAATTTTTAGGATCTAAAATGGATTTGAAAAACTGGAATGGTGCCAAAGTTTTTACCTATAAAGAGATCAAAGCAGCTACAAAAAACTTCAAAGAGATAATAGGCCGCGGCAGTTTTGGTTGCGTTTACCACGGACAACTTCCCGATGGTAATTCAGTTGCTGTTAAAGTACGATTCGATAAAACTCAGCTAGGAGCAGACTCCTTCATCAATGAGGTATGTCATTTTGTTCGACTGTGTCGAGCCTAATTACAATGTTCACTTCTCCCTCGACCACGAATATATTGTTGGATAAATCGTTTGATGCATTATGTGCAGGTGTCTCTTCTATCACAAATCCATCACCAGAATCTCGTATCATTGGAAGGATTCTGCTGCGAGTCGAAGCAACAGATACTTGTTTATGAATATTTACCTGGTGGATCTTTGGCGGATAACCTTTATGGTATGTCAAAAATTGCCTTTACCAAGTTTTTATTCATTCTGTCACGATTTTTTGATAGCGTGTAGCGTACTCCCGTGATACATGAATTATTTCCCTTTGAAGGGTATTTTTGTCCCAATTGACTGGGCGCGTCCACAGGATTTGAACATTAAACCTCATGGGGTTTAAAAGGAGAATCCTGATGGTCCCAAATGATCAATTCGTGTGTTACGGCATAAGCCACAAGGCTGCCAAAAAAAACTGCAACACATTCTTCATGTCACATTCTGCATGACTGCATCCATTTCCTATCACTTTTCAGGTGCCAATAGTAAAAAAATAACTCTCAGCTGGGTTCGCAGATTGAAAATTGCGGTCGATGCTGCAAAAGGTAAAGATTTTCTCAATTTTCGACTTCTTAGACCTTATTAAACAGTCATTAGCCATTGAAGTAGTGAAACAGAAATCTACACAATGTTCCTTTTGGCATAGGTTTGGATTATCTACACAATGGAAGTGAACCGCGTATAATTCACCGCGATGTGAAGAGTAGCAATATCCTTTTGGACGTCGAGATGAATGCTAAAGTATGTGACTTTGGCCTTTCTAAGCAAATGAAACAAGCCGATGCAACACATATAACCACTGTTGTCAAAGGCACTGCTGGATATATTGATCCCGAGTAAGCATTACTCAACACAATTTAGTCATCTTGTTGAGTATTGTCGAGTCAACTGAAGGCTCTTTTTTACCAACTTAAGCTGCTTTCAGACAAGATGAGATGGTTCGACAAAGTTGTTAAACATTGTTATCATCAATTTGCAGGTATTATTCCTCTCAACAGTTAACCGAAAAAAGTGACGTCTATAGTTTTGGGGTTGTCCTTCTCGAGCTCATATGTGGCCGGGAACCGCTCACTCATACCGGCAATCCAGATTCTTTTAATTTGGTTTTATGGGTAAGTATGTTATTTTCTCATAAATATTTATATAATTTTCCAATTATTAAATGTTGTGACAGTATGCTTCAATTATCTGCCTTGAATCTTTTTATCTTGTTTGTTAGAGGTATGGAGTTTTCTTTAGTATTTTTGCCACACTCAATATTCTCGCTGTCTGCTATGTACATTTATGTACACAACATTTTTATTTCTTTTTCTTAGATAAGCTGAATGGGCTGCCTTGTTAATAAGAATGAAGAGAATATTAGTTAGGAATCTTTAAAAGATTTAATCATTCACCTCTCATTGAAAAAATTGAGAGAAAAATCATGTCTCACGGGTCATGGAGTTCGCTAGCAACTCGGTATAACAAGTTGACAACTACTTTTATGGGTCTCATATCGCTCATGAAACCTTGCCTTGTGGGGTTTATAAACACATTGTTGATTATAAAAGAGGGGTGGATGCAGGGGCGGATCTATGTAGAAGTTGGAACGTGCAATACAGTCTAACCCAATTCCATTATCATATATATACATATATATGTAGTTAGTTCGATCCAGATATATAATAGTCTAACATAAAATCTTGGATTCGCCCGCCACTCATTGGATAGGTCTACGTCACTTGTGAAAAGCCAATCTTGTCAATTTATAAGCACGCTAAACATTCTCTCCTTGCGCCTATCCATTGTTAAGGGATAAAGATATCACTTTGAATAAAGACAAAAATATAGACCAATTTAAAAAAGTTTAAGTCACTTATCTTGATAAGATTGACATTTTAAGATGAAACCTCAAATCTTATCATAGTATCAGAGAACACTGATTTGAGGATTGACGTGCTCAAACGAGCCACCATCTTGAGGAGACGTATTAAGTGATAACGATCTCAAATCGAATAAAGATAAAAACATATAACAACTTATAAGGATTTTGGTTACTCCTCTTAACAAGGTTGATCTTTTAAGATGGAACCCTAAATCTTAATATACATACAATGGTTTCTCTAACTCGAGACGTTTTATGCTAATAAACAACTAGTAATAGAATATGTTGTGATGTTATATTGCAGGCCAAGCCATACTTGCAGGCAGGAGCATTTGAGGTTGTGGATGAGAGCATAAAGGGTAGTTTCGACAGTGAGAGCATGAGAAGGGCTTCTTTAATTGCTTGCAGATCTGTTGAAACCGATGCACTTCGCAGGCCAACCATTGCACAAGTACTAGCTGAGCTCAAAGAAGCCTATAGCATCCAGCTCACCTATCTCGCATCTTCTCGTCTTATATGAATTAAATATTTTATTATTACTTACTACGAGTCAACTTTATTGAGTGGGAACTTGATTTGCACGTGACCGCTTTAGAGTTTAGACTGAACGTTCTTATCGATATAATATATTTTAACTCCTCTATGCTCTATCGCACCAAAACTCCGTTTCTTCCCCCGTTCTTGTGAAGCCGGGGTAGGGGTTTTTTTTCTTGGTCATCATGAAACAAAGGGAAAGAAGAACCAATGCGAACGATGGAGGCGGCTTTGGAAAAAGTAGTAGATTTCGTTCAATAAAATACACGTGCACGTAAAAAAAAAAAGGGATAGATAGTTATTGCAATTTTCAGGTACTTCTTGTTCTGGTACACGATTTGGATCCCAATTGGGAGCTTGTAAGCGATGCAATTAACAATACTTTGGTCGGAACATTAGAGTTTATTTAATATAGATGTTTTGAGAATAAATAAATATTGCAAAAATTAAATAATCAAATTGCAACAAAAGTACCCATGATCTGAAACAAGATTTGTCCACAATCCTATAATTTATTGTGTATACAAATATGGCCCATTTCTTGAAATGGAACAACATTCCGTACAGACATCGCATTGGAATTATTCATATAGCAATTATTTTCATATATTGACTAGAGAAATGAATAATGAATTATTTCAATATTTACTTATTTGATGTAAGGAATTGACAAGAACGTGGTAGACCGGCGATTAATGTTAAAATTAATTTTAGTTCTGTTAACGTCAATATTCATGTCTTTATTTTCAAGTTTAAGAGAGTGGATCAAAGCAATTGTAATTAAACGAAATTTACTTGCCTACAGTGGTATCCAATGCTCTTTAGGCAAAATCAAGAATAGTAATATTCTCCTGTCAACCGTCTAGCACCTTAGACACATGTGGGTGGAGCTCACAACACATGAAAATACAGTGACACAAGAAATTGACAATTTCTTCATTTTTATTTTTAGCAAAGTAACATATACGAAATTAATTGATACTCGGATTATTTCGAACCAAAGTAAGAGACAAGACCTTCTAAGCCTCTGTTCGGATAAGAAGGCTTTTTTTTTTGGTTTTTTAGGTTTCTAAACCAATTTTTAAATTACACAATTTTTCAAATTAATCTCTAATCCTACACATTTTCTCTTTTCAATTTTTAACCATCCATCTACCTAAAAAACAACAAAAAATCTGTTTTTTTCTACTCCTAAGTCGTCGAACATATGCTAAAATAATAAATAATTATTGATTGGGGAGATTAAACAAAGAAAGATTTTGCTTTTAATTATCCGCCACTCATTTTTTGTCCACTTTCAAGGATAAAAACAAATTAGGATGGTTGAAGTTATACGTACGTTTTCTTCCATTTCGAAATGATCGCAAAGATTCAACTTTTTTAAATAAAGTAACTGGTTTTCTAGAACATTCATGTTTGGACATCTTTCTTTTTATAATTTTAAGTTTTTAGTTTAATTGAGCTAAGATTGCTTTATATTACAAAAAAAAAAAAAAAAAAAAAATGTAAATTTTGAGGTTGACACTGTGTTCAACGGCTAAGGGTAAGGAATTTAAATTATTTTGTTAATTTATTTGTATTTTTTAGATAAGACGCGGGGTTAAAAATTGATTTGGAAAATTGTGTAATTGGAGAGAAAAAATATGAATTGTTAAAAAGTAATTTGAAAAATTGTGTAAATTAAATTTGTTGTCTTTTTTATCTTTTAGTGTATTAATTTGACATTTTAATTGATAGTCGAACGATCCCTTAAAAAGAAGTGAGGGGCCAACAACAGATCTTGACTAGGATTCGCGGACGTGCCCATCCCTCTCCTCCACTCCCCTATTAACCCTTTAAAAAAAAAAAAAAAAAAGATCTTGATTCATCTTCGTCTCACCTTTCAACCAGTGTTTAGAAAATGTTGAAATATTTTGTATATAGTGATACCAAAGAAATAAAATATTTATATGAAATCCCTGTCAATAAATGGACGGAGTAACGACAAGAAAAACGAGAAGAAAGAAGAAAGGGACAGAGTCGAATCAAGTGTTGAATAATTTATCTTTAAATCGAATTTGCCTCGCAATGGTGACTACGAATTATGGCAATCGACTCCCAAGATACAACGAATCTTACTTGTATTTGTAATACTTCAAAACACAAGCACAATGAATCAAAATTTCGATTTTTGGACTCCAAAAATGAAATAACAAGAATATCAAAAATTATGCAACAAAATGCAAGAAATTTTGATTAAGGAAGAGAAGATAATGATATTAATGTTGCATACCATTGGTATGTGGAATAGAACACCCCAATGGTCATGTTTATAGAGTGTGAAGGGTCGTGAACGAAGTGGTGGGAGCCAGACCATGCAACTCTTCCAAAAAACATACATTTTTCGGACAACCGTGCGACCGAACGGCTTTATGCCAAACCAAGACTTAATCAGTTTGACGGTGATCCCACAGTATTCTGACCCGTTTTTCGTCATTTTTCGTAATTTCTCATTCATCCGATATTGGTTTTGATCCCCATTTGTGCGCCCGAAGAGGCGAAGTGGCGACTTATTTGCCTAAACGGATTGAGTCAAGTTTGAATATTTGGCTGAATCCGATACGAAGTCACTTTAGTCGATTTTAATACTTAACCAATTTCTCGATTATTAAACCAATATCCAACAGAAAACTGGAAACCGGTTCAAAAGTGAAAAGACATCAGGTCAAGGGTCAAAGATCCGACCGGATCGAATCGGAGTCGAACCGGTTTCAATTAAAATATAAAAAATTATTCCAAAAATCACAAAAATTTCTAAATAACAAGTTATTTTACAAATAAACTAATATTTACTTATTAGAAAATAAAATTATACACAAAAGTAGCTTAAAACAATTAGAGAAATACAAAGAAAAAGAAAAAGAAAAAAAAGAAAATCGGGTTTTAAAAACCGACCGATTTTCCTGGTTGAACCGGCCATTTTTTACCGACCTATTTTTGGGTCGATTCCCAATTTTTTCGGTCGAACCGATCGATCTGGTCCGATTTTCTAAACATTGTTTTCAACAAGTGAATCAACGCTACAGATTGCTTATTTTGCATTGACTTCTGTCTTATGATAGGTATATCGACAGAGATAAGATTAATTGAGAACGATAATTACCCTTTGGCTCTTTTTGACTAATAATCTTTATCTCTGGATTGTCAACAAGTTGATACTCAATATCAATTTTGTAACATGTACACATAATTTGATATACATGTTGACATATTGCATAGTTGGCATAATCATATTAATTTATACATCAAATCAACTTTTAAATCAATATTTACAAACTCGCCAACTCATTTTTTGATCATCCTCTTCGTCATGCTCTATGTACAAGTTGTATTTTTGTACTCCTGAAACCGTTTATTTTGCATTGACTTCTGTCATATGATATATATATATATATATATATATATATATATATATATATATATAAACGAAGATAATTGCACTCTATATTACATTTTTATCCCGAGTAATTCTATGAAAACATTTTTTGTGAACATTTTTAAGTGACATTGTAATATGTCACACGTTCGTTGGATGATTAAAATAACTACCCTACCACTTACCTTTTCATCATCTAATAAATTTGCGCCATGTTACAATGTCACTTAAAAAATGTCCCCATAAAATGTTTCCCTAGAATTATTGTTTTATCCCTCATTGGAATTTTATTTACATTAATATTTTAATTAATTTTTATTTATTTTTCTTTTTTCTCTTATAAAACTTACAATATTCTCACCAACATCGCACCGCGCCGTCACGGTCGTGACACCTACCTTTTCCTCGATGAGGCTTGGTATGTTGTTGAAAGACGACATCATTGAGCTTTCACCAATCCTGCCCGAATATAATGAAAATATCATAAATGTTTTGAAGTTCCAATGTGTGATACTAAAATTCTGTCTTAAGTATTATAAAAATTTGAAAAAGTTTCAGGTTATGATACAAAAAATTTGAAAGTATTATAAGTATCATAATATGATACTTGTGTTAAAGAACGTATTTTTCAGTTTAAAAAAATGAAGTATTTTCAGTGATTTTTTAAAAATGATGTAAATTTCAATTATAATACAAAAAGTTAAAAAAAAATTTCCATTTATTTATTTATTTATTGCAAACGCTCCCTTTTTTATTCTCCAAGTTAGAGGGATTAATAAAAATATAATCTTTAAAATCATTATTAATAGAATAATTGAAAAAGTTAGTTAGATTGTCAATCAATTCCTTTGAGGGTGGAAAATGTCGCTCTTTTTGTATCTTTGATTGATTGAATTAACAGCTATTTTACGAGGATAAAAAAAACTCTCAACCTATAGTGTTTTTCATTAAAACTTGCTTCAACTTCTTGACATTTTCAAATTCGGTAACGGGTTTATAAACCAATTTTTAAACTACACAATTCTCAAAATCAATCTTTAATCCTACATATTTTCTCTCTCTAATTTTTAATCATCTATCTACCTAAAAAATAACAAAAAAAACCAATTAAAAACCTACTCAAGCTGTCGAAAAAGTGCATTAAGAAATGTTCTAACATATTGCAGATAATATGGAACAAAGTCTAAGCAAAAGCATGTGCATATAAACTTATTTCGTTTTACTTTCTTGACAAGACTTTGTTAAAGTCAATTGACTTCAGTTCATTCTTCAAATTTCCATAGCATTGCACCTCTCTTTGAGGCGCATGTCTTGCGTAGTACTAGTGGCATATCTAAAATTACTGTAACTAAATTAGTGTGAATGTAAAATTTGAATATATATATATATATAAATATAAAAATTGTGTTTTAATTATTAATGATAAAATTATTCTTTATTTTTAATATTAAAAATTATATTTTCTAAAATATATGTGTTGTTGAAAAAATGAATTGCTTATTAATAATTTATAGAAAAAGTTATTGAACGAATGTTAATATTGAATAATTAATGCTTTTGATTTTTTTTAGTTAATAATATAAATACAATGATTAATATTTTGTAATCATAAGGTATAAGATTTTTTATATAATTTCGCGATCTCTAACTTTACTCGATTGTCGTATCATAATAATTGCGAGATTTGCTAATTATTATTTTGACTACTTATTTTAGTAAATAAAGTTTTATTGGTTAAATTCAAATATTTTGTTTACTTATTTTCTAATTATTATGATTAATGTTTTTGAATGAAATTGAAAAGTATTTTAAATATATATTCAAATGTAGAAGTTATGATAAATATATTAATACATATCACATGCATCAATATTTGTACACATAATATTACATCAAACATGATATACCATTAAAAAAAGACTGAATTTGCACTTTTTAATAAAGTCAATAATAATTCATAAAAATTGTCGAAATCAATAGTCATTTATTATTTAAATATATAAATTGACGTATGTTATTCAAAAAGTTTTAAATAATTTGAATTAGTTATTTTTTTTTTAAATTCTAATAATTATTGTTACGGTCATGACGTCATCCATATGGGCCCACCAAGAAAATTCACAAAACATCAAGTTACCTAATCGGGACCCACAAGCCGAACTGTGGATACCAAACTTGTTGGACCTTATGCCGAGATATCCTTATGTCGAGGTAATACTATGCTGTGGTAACCCTATGCAGGGGTGATGTTATGCCGAGGTAACCCTATGCTGGGTTGAGTACCTGGAAAGGTGACAAGATAGTTTGATTGACAACGTCTTTAAAGGGATTTGATAGTTGTTTTAACTCTATGACATGTAATAATGATTATAGTCAAAGAAATGGTTTACCTTATGAATGATTAGGATCTTGTCATATGTAAAGCATAATACATGTCACAATATAAGATAATTACTCATTCTATAAATAGAGCACACTTGCCTCCAAAGAAAGTGTTAGTAATTCAATACTCTAACTCAATATTCTACTTTCACTTCATTTTCTCTCTTTTACACACTTATATTTCCCGCATCCA
Organism: Ligustrum vulgare; assembly: GCA_963555705.1. Classification (NCBI taxonomy): domain Eukaryota; kingdom Viridiplantae; phylum Streptophyta; class Magnoliopsida; order Lamiales; family Oleaceae; genus Ligustrum; species Ligustrum vulgare. The sequence goes on from OY743180.1 coordinate 4,051,634, forward strand.
ATATATATATCCACTCGAAATGGGTCTTGACTTGAGCGCCGAGTGTAAACGGGAGCCTCCCCGACCCCCTTTGCAAGCTGACCGTTTATCTTAGTGCGCAGGAAGTTTACGTGTTCAAGAGGAATGAGCTGAGACGTGTTGATCCAAGATCCTATCAGATTTTGTGGTCAACAATTATTGTAATAGAAAATTATTTTTTATACATTTATACATATGTTGATTGTGTATAAGCATTAAAATGATAACAATTTTCGTGCATCGCACGAGTGAAATATTAGTACTAGTAATATATAATCGGAGAGTACTTCCCAAAAGCAAGTTTTTTAACTTTTCCCCACCTAAACCATCTTTCCTAAAATAGAAGTATTTCAATGAACCGGAATACTTTTTATAATTATGCTATTATTTTAAAATAAAAAAATATACAATGTAGGTATCAAATAGAAAGATCTCAACGAGAACTTTAATACGAACTCACGAGTGAGAGTCAACTATAAACACGTCTTCCCTAAAATCACATCAAATATTAAATGTACAAATTTTATTTTATACATTTTACTTGTTCCAAATGTCACACTATTTCAAAATTATTTTATTTAAGTAATAATATTTATAATTTCTTAACTAAATTTAATTTGGTCAAAAATAATTAGTTTCAATTCGAGTTGACATTGTTTACTCATTTTATTTATTTATTTTGTTCATTTATTTATGTTTAATACTATAGATTTAAATAATAAAAATATGCAAAATACTTAGACTTTTACAATTACTTTAACTAATTTTTATCAAAATAAAAATAAATGTATGTTAGCAAACACATTATATTTTAAAATAAGGTGTGATTAAATATATTTATTTAAAACGTATAAAAATAATTTTTTTCGGTAACATAACACTTTGACTGTTAGATGGAAAATGAAAAGTCAATTTGTATTGAAAATTATTGAATAAGTTTTGAATATTTTGATAGTTCGTATCTACAATTTTTAATTTTTTAAAATTATGTCATTGATGGTGGTTTCACGTTATAGATCGGTTTATACGGAATTTAGCTATTTGATTTTGGTTTTTTGAGAATTGTTTTCGTGAAAAAAGTGATTTTTTAGAACGTATAGTTAAAAAGTAGTATCAAAAATTAAATAATTTTTTAAAGAATGTATGATTGAGAATGAATGTTCAGAAAATTGATTTTTGAAAAATCAATTTCATATGGGGAAGTGATAAAGTATTATGTAATAAGAACGTTCATTAATCTATTTTTCTTTTCCTTTTAATAAAACTAGTATACGCACCCATGCGTTGCACGGGAAAAAAAATTATAATTATTAATTAATGAAAATGTGAGAAATACACGACGAAAACAATTAAATTCATATTTTATGAGAAAGAATATGAATAAACATAAAAGTTTCAATAGCAAAATTCAATGTAAATTACAAAACACTTCTTTCAAAATTTATGATCCTTAAAATTTAGGATATTAAAACTTTCCAATTTAATTGTGCAGAACATCAATCAATACATGAAAAAGAATTACACGTGAATTAAATTTATTTTTTGAAAATAACAATGCTTTTTTATTTCTTACGTTAATGTTGTTCAACGCTACAAATAATATTTTTGTAGATATTTTTAGAATGTCAAAATATAATAATGATAAAAAAATAAAAAAAAAATAAAATTTCTATTTCTCAAACGGAAATGGTTTTTTTTTTTTTTTTCCATTCTTGAATGTTACATAATTTGTCCTTGAAATCCATATGAAAATGATCCAATTAATGAATCAATGCATTATAGAATTGATTAAACAAAGTTAGATAAAAAAAAAAAGATTAAACAATTTGTCAGTACCAATGCACTGATCCTCATCATCATAAGTCAAACAAATAACTGCCACAATTTGACCGTGAGGAAGGCAAAAAAAAAAAAATGGAGAGCAGTTTAGGCGGGAAAACATGGGCCAACTATCCTATAATAATAATAATAATAATAATAATAATAATAATAATAATAATAATAATAAGATTAATATAAGATTTCTCCCGTACACAAAATGCATAAAAAATAATATATTAAAATAATAAATAAAATTTTACAAACAATAAAACTACTTCAAATTATAATAGCTTCTTTGAGTAATAAAAATCAATTTATATATTTAAGTAGTAAATAATTATTAATTTTTCCACATTTTTTCATAAAAAAAATTGAAGTTGTTAATCAAAAAAAAAAAATTGATATTATTTTTTTTATCGAAAATAACATATATTTGCACATTGTTTGGAGTAGCGTTGTTAAGTATTAAAATGAACAACCTTAATAATTTCAATTTCATTTCCCATTGCACTAAACGCATCATCAAGCCCCTATTTGGTACCTATTATTTTTAAATCTCATTTTTTAAAAACTCATTTTCAACCACACATTATATACCAATAAAATAATCTACACATAAGTTCAAAAATATTCTCCAATTTTTAACTACACATCTCCAAAAAATTTACTATTTCAAACAACATTATTCCAAATAATGGGTCTCCAACAGGGGCCAAATACAGTCAACACGTCATCCATAACATAATAATTAATTTCACTACGTAAAATGATTTCCATAATACCATTCAAATTTTATTAATGTGATGACATAATAATTAATTTTAATTTCAATAAATTATTAATTATCATAAGTACCTCTTACGTTGATTTAGCAAGTATAATTCAAATAATTAAAAAAAATGAATAGTCACCGTTTTCTTAAAAAAAAAAAAAAAAATTACCGTTTTCTGGAAAAAAAATTTATTAAGAAGTGTAAACAAACTTATTTGTCACTAATATTTTTAAATTAACAAAAAAGAACAAATATTAAAGTTTAATAAAATATTAATCTAATTAATGCACAAATAATGCACGAAAAAGTAAAGCTATTTTTGTTTTTCAAAGTTAATGTGTAGTTTTCCAAATGTATTAATTTCTTTATAAAATTTAGTTTTTATAAAGCAATTAATGATGAATATTAATGCAAACAAACTTACTTGTCACTAATATTTTTAACTAAACAAAAAAGAACAAATAATAAAACTACTTCAAATTATAATAGTTATATTAAAATTTTTTGTAATTTTTTTGTCATCAACTCTTTATTAATTTTCACATCTTGTCTTTTGAGACGATTTTCATTCAATATATTTGTTTTGTTGGCGAAAAACACTTATTTATCTCTCATATTTTTAAATAATCAAAATAAATAATTAATACAAAAGTTAAAAAAAATATTGCACATCCTTTCAATGCAAATTAGCAGAATATTTGAATAAAATTTGTGATTAGAAATAAAATTTATTAATTAATTGAATGTTATAAATAACAATGCGATTAAAAAAAGTTAAGAATATAAAAAGCAAAACTAAACAAATACCGAAGATCTATCTTGCAATTAAATTATGGTGTAAATTTAAAAAAATGTGTTGTATGAATATTGTTACCTAAATATAATTAGCTTGATTTTCAAAATATGAAAAACACGTACAATGAAATGATTCATCGGTGTTAAAACAATTACAAATTTGGATGGATTAATGAGTGAAGTGAATGAATTGGAATATAAATAAATGTTATGTCAACAATTATTTCTTATAGGATCCATAAAAATTACAGGAAATATATATATATATATATATATATATATATATATATAGAGAGAGAGAGAGAGAGAGAGAAAAAGTAGACAAATTATTAGCATTCAATACATGTAGTCAAGTGCCTATTTACAATGCATTACACACTTTCCCACATTAAATGTCTCATTAATTGTCAACAACTCATTTTCCAATTCCGAAAATTCAATTAAAAAAAAAAAAAAAAAAATTCCAAAAATGGAAACTGAAAATGGGCGGGAAAAATTTTGACGGCTGTTCTGCTTTAATATATAATATAGATATAGATATAGATTCTGAGCGCATATTACAGATATATCATTTTTTTTACATATTACAAATTTTATTTAAATGTAATTTTTCTTTTCCATTTTAAGTTTTAAATTAATTCAAATTACAATATTTAAATAAATTCTTGAAACGATAAATATATGAACCGTAAAAAAATTAAAGTACGTGTAATATTATATATTTTATGTAATTAATTATTTTCTTTTGCATCGCACTAATATAACACTAGTTTCTAGAAGATAAGTCCAAACTTCTATCACTTTATTGCATAAATTTGTCAACATGTTAATATTCTCAATGTTTTTTTTTTTTTTTTTTTTCCTCCGGTTGTTACAGTTATGCATAATAATCTGGATTGACAACGATTGAAGTTTTGCAAATTACTATGAATCTATGATTATATATCACAATTTTTTATAAAACTCGCCTAATATTTGTACTTAAGCGTATTAAATTATGTTGGATTCTTTAATATTACATGATGCAATCATGATTAATTGTGATTGTTAGATTCTTTTTGTTTTTAAATTTTCATGAATGATTGTACTTAGTGTACCAATTTTTTTCTTGCTTCGACATTACGTAATCCAATGATGATTATCTATTTGGCAATATTTTATCCTCCATTGATAACAATCGTGTGATATATAAATATGTTTATAAATTTTATTTTTTTATTTTTTTTTATTTTTTACCGAGCATGTGCTTATTTATAAATTTCATTTGTAAACGATCATATTGTAACATCTTATTTGACAATTTTTTAAAGTCAACTATTTTATTTGTTTAAAGATTTTCGCCAATCATTTTTTATTTTTAAAAAATATGAACTAACAAAATGTCACGTCACTGTTTATAAATAATATTTATAAACGAATTGTCAAACACACAATAATTTTCATTGTTAGGCATAAATAATTTATTATACTAAAGAATACGTTTGGTGTAGGCTAGGGCTTTATCCGAACAAGGTTAGCTTTGTTCTAGATATATCAACGTATTGTTACTCAAACCATTCTTTATCGACCAATGATTTTACATGATCCTTGTGCTTAATGATTCCTTCATCTTCTTGAGTCGAAAGTGAATAACTCTTTGCTGCTAAGAAGATGTCATTCTTTAGAATGTTTTCTAACTTAAAGTTACCTAATACAGTCCATTTGGTAACAATTTTTGTTTTATAAATTATAAACTGATTTATTTGTAATTTTGAGATAAAAAGTGGTGGTTAGAAATTGGAGAGAGAAAATGTGTGTGGTTAAAAAATAATTTGAAAAATTGTGTGGTTTCTAAATGCATTCATACTATTAATCATTTGTATTATAATTATAGTTAAATATATTACAACTAGATTGACACCTACTTACTATAATTTATCTATACGAGAATTTTCAAAATATCTTCTTTTTAAGACTTTGCCCCCCTTTTCTTAAGGACTATTAGCCGTGTGATGTGTGAACCGCCTAATCGCAATTCATACCTATTTGATTTTGATCAATGAATCGTCATTTGATTTATTGATCGACCTGCAGTCCCAGATCATTACATGGCGTTTTTTGACGGCTTGTGTTAAGCCCATGTTAGGTCATCAAATTACTTTTAGAACATATTTTACCTAAAAAAACGTGGACATTCATAATATTGGAATATTCGCGTTGAGATCAAAATCCCACCTTCTTCGCACCACCACCAAGTTGGCTGCGAGACGGAGGCGATCATAGCAATTCATTACTGATAAGTCTAGTCTAGAGAGAAAATATACATACACACACACACATATATATATATATATATATTTAGAGAGAGAGAGAGAGAGAGAGAGACGCAGTACTCATAGCTCTGTAGAAGAGAGAGAAACGAATTATATATAGAGAGTGCGTGTAAAAGTGACGCCGTGGAGGCACGAGAAATGCGTTTCTAGAAAGAGAAGGAAAAGTGAAAGCAAAGAGAGTGATTGGAAAGCAAAATTAACTACTTTCCGCTCCCCCTACATGACCTATATACATGTATACAGTATTCGTAATACAGAAAACTTCTGAGAAATTGATCATCCATCACCTTCATTGTGTGATTTAGAAGGTAATTAATTAATTCAACAAAGAATAGAATTGTTATGTAGAAAGTGATTTTTTCTCGTTTCATCGGATCGCTGGATTTGCTCCGTGAATGTACAATTTTTATAGCTTGAAATGTACTGAATTTTGTCGGATCTTTATGAACTTTTGCCGCATATCGTGTTGATTTTGGACTGTTGGAAACTGGAATGGCACACGAATCTGAATTGCAAATCTTAAAGATTTAGGAAATCTGCGCATCAGCAAAACTTTTCTCTTCGATTTACAAAATCTACATTTCAATGATTTTCCCCTTTTTTTCTTTTCAGAATTCACGAGCTTTTGGTTATTTATCAGTGTCACTGACTCGCTGAGATATTGAATTGTGAATCGGTCGAATAAGGATGCCAGGTAATTTCGTATACTGTATGCAATATTTAAACAGTATTTACATATTAATTTGTTTTGATGGTTTTTTCGATTTAGGAGAAATAATTTCGGTTCAAGAAGATGAAAAAGAGAAAATATCCGATCATGAGATTTCTGAGGACGAGAAACGGAGAATTCGAATAAGATATTTTAGGAAGAAAGCATTAAATGCTTCAACAAAAATTACACGCACTCTCAGGAAACGCAGTAAACGGGTGGCCCATTGTCGGTTTGCATCAATTTCCACAGAAGAGTTTCTAGACAAGGAGGAGGAGAATACAGTCAATGCATTTCGTCAAGTTCTGCTTGACAGAGGCTTGCTTCCAGCTCGCCATGATGATTACCATATCATGTTGAGGTAAATTCATCTGCATTTCTGAAAGAGGCCCAACAAAAATTTCGAAAATACATCTGTATCAATTTCAGGAAAAAAAAAAATTAAAAATTACTGATTTGAATTTGCTATTATTGCATTATGATGAAAGAGGATTTCTTGGCCTTAATAGTTTTTAGAATTTGCAAACGGGATTTTCTTTTTCTTTTTATAGAATAAAAAACAGCTTAAATGGGAAAACGCATGGCTTAAGTAGAGTCTGCGATTAGATTCTCATTGTGGAGGAGAAGGTGATTGTGGCTTTCTTGTTTATATTTTATCGATGATAAGAACAGTTTTATAGAAAGTATTGAGAAGTGCTTGGAAAGGATGGGTATGAGACGTGGGTACTAGATGTATCGTGCAATTGTCTCTAAAAACTTGGATCAGGAAACAGAATGTCATTTCTTTGAGTTATATCCCACCTGAAATAAAACATTTCTAAGTCTTGATTTGGCCGCTGTCATATGTTGATACCTTGTCTATTCTGTCTGATAAAAGTTTTTTTTTTTTTTTTGATAAATGATAAAAGTTTTTTGTTTATAAAGAAAGAATGTGATGTTTCGAAGTAAAATATGTTGTTGGAAAGTGATTTGGAAAAAGTGTGTGGTTAAAAAGTGGTTTGGGAAAATGTGTTGTTTATCAAACGGATCCCAATAATGCCTTCTTCAGTTGTGTTAGCAAGTTCTTGGTAATTGTTGGCCCTATTACTTGTCAATATTGCAGTATGACTTGCACGGTTACCATAATAGTAATGCATTCTATTCAAAAGTTGTTGTATATAGACCACAATTCTTTTCAAAAGCATAGAACCATATATTGTTTTATTTTAATATTCTCTTATTATTTCACTTGAATTTTGACATGGCTCCTGAATTCCTACCTGTATAAATGCATTGGCTCAGAAAAGCTGTTACATGTACTCTATATATTCAACCTCTGAAGACAATTACATTAATCCCTTATATTTCCTACTTTCTATGTAATTTTTTCCAATTTCTCCTTTTTTATGCTGGCCTGCAGAACTCTTTTGGCATTGTTTATATTTTAATTTCATCAACTTTGCCTTGTCATTCCTTTTTATTCTCACTATTTTTCTTATTTATACCTGTGCATTTTAATGTATATTCTTAAGATAACAAGAAGGATGGTGTTTCAGATTCTTGAAAGCAAGGAAGTTTGACCTTGATAAGACGGTCCATATGTGGGCAGATATGCTCAATTGGAGGAAAGAAAATGGAGTAGACTCTATTATACAGGTAAACCGCTGCATTTTCTCTATTTCTATCACTGTCCTTGTGCATTTTTTTGAAAAGATAATATATTTTTGATAGACATATTGGAATATTTTGTTAAGATAAGGACTGAGATAGTAATTGACAGAGCTGACGATGGATTGACTTTGTTTCTGTGGTTCCTCCTGAATATAATCCTTTCTAAATCTCTTAAACTAATTTGTTTGTTTATGTAATGCAGAGTGAACTAGGTTGCCATGTTTATGTTATACGTTAAAGTGAAGAACTATTTGTATACTTTCTGCAGGTGTAATCATATTGAACCCCCACATCACACACCCACGAACGCAAAAGAACAAAAACAATGTTTGTTTTTGGATTGAAACTGCCTGTGGAAGTTCTCCTCTGAATTATGAGAAGTTACATATCTTCCTATCTATATCAATTTAATATTTTTATCCTAACAACTTCTATAATTGTATCCCCTTGTTTAGGATTTTGTTTATGACGAATTTGAAGAAGTTCGGCGATATTATCCTCATGGTTACCATGGCGTAGATAAAGAAGGGAGGCCTGTCTACATCGAAAGACTTGGCAAAATTGAACCTAGAAAGGTTATGAGCTTAACCACCATAGAGAGGTTCTTAAAATATCACATACAGGGGTTTGAAAAGACTTTTGAAGAAAAATTTCCAGCATGTTCAATAGTGGCCAAGAGGCATATAGATTCAACAACAGCAATCCTGGATGTACATGGCCTGGTTTGTTCTGACCCGTATAATCATTAGTACACCTGTTTACATTATTTTTAGCATAAATTTTAACATTATGCTTTCTTTGGTCATGAAATTTGTATTGTAAGTTTTCACTTAAAATATTCTTTTTAATGCAGAACTGGATGAGTTTTGGAAAGCTAGAACATGACCTAGTCATGCTAATGCAGAGAATAGATGGAAACAACTACCCTGAGGTGCCTCTGATTCTTTTCCAACGAATAAAGTGAATTTATTGATTTTCACCCTGGTGCTATGGTCGCTAATTAGTTGTTCTCATCATGTGCAGACATTGAATCATATGTACATAGTCAACGCAGGTAGTGGATTCAAATGTCTGTGGAACTGGGCTAAAGGCTTTCTTGATCCAAGGACAACTTCAAAAATACATGTAAAGGATTTTTATTTAAACTATAGATTTTTGTGGTTGGGTGAAAATATTTTCTGACCGTTACGGATCCTACAGGTTCTAGGCACCAAATTCCAGACTACTTTGTTGGAAGTTATAGACTCTAGGTGATCTTTCTGCCTGCTAAAGCATAATCCTTTTTGTTGTTTCATGTAAAATGTTTAAATGTTTTAGTTTATGTCATTTAATATATTCTATCAAACAGTCAATTGCCAGATTTTCTTGGTGGTTCCTGTTCATGCCCAAATGAAGGTGGATGTCTTGGATCTGATAAGGGACCCTGGAATGATCCAGAGCTTATTAAGGTTTGAACATTGTCAATTGTCAGCTGTACTCGTTGATTGATTTTGGCACAAAAAATTAAGAATATTTTATATTTCACTGCTGCATTTCCTTTCTTCTTTTACACATAATATTCAGGGTTATCCAACTCCTACTTGCAGCTGGTACATGCTTTACATGCTGGTGAAATGACTGGTCCAAAAAAAACTACCAACTTTTCAGAGGATGACAATGATTTACGAATCAAGCTAATTGGTTCAAAGGTGAAACAGTTTATTGACAATATTATCCATTTGTACTGGACCTAAATATCCAGTTACCACATTCTCCAATGGTGGTCATTTTGAAATTAAGCTATTGATTCTAAATTTCTAAGTATAAATTTAATATACCTACCTGTATTCATCTTCATACTGTAGTTAATGTTTCAACTGAAATGTTGTTTCTCTATACAGGGCACGAAATGTGAAATTGTTCCTGATGGGCCAGATTCTGGTTTACAATTCTCTTCTCACAGTACCATGCAGAGAATCCCACTTTGTGATAATGTAAGATATTTTAGTTCAAGTTCCCTGTGCATTATCTTATTTGGTTGATGAAGATTCAAAATTATATACTTTGTTTAGTCCATTCCAGAGGGTGAAGAAAAGGATTACACTGTCTTTTCAATACCTCAGACTCCTACAAGAAAACTGCATTTAGGTTTTTAAGGAATGCAAATGATCAGAAATCAAAGGAAGTCGAATATGTGGTCACCAAATATTTTTTCTTGAAAGCTGATGCTAATTAAGTATTATCTGCTGGTTAATCTTCCTCAATATAGAAATGAAGATATGTTTTTGGAATAAGTAGGTTTAACTGCTAAGCAGATGAGATGTTTCATCTGATGGCTTGTTTCTATTACTTGGATTGATAAGCATTTGGTTGCCTATAGAGTATTAAAAGAGTATTTATAGGTATCAATTGTTGCTAATGTTGTTTTGATAATTATTTATTTCACTAAAATAGATTTTTCAAATAGGCTCTCACTTTTAATTACTAATAATAGGATTTAGTCTCATGTCAATGAATTTCTGATGGTTTCCTTTATATTTGCTTGCATTTGCCTACTATTAAACAGCGATTATTGAACTCCCAGATAGAATTTATTCCCTTAAGTTTGCTGGTTTTGGAAACCTGCTTTCTTCTGAGCCTCTTATCCGAACTATGCTTTTCAGATGTGAACAATACATCAGTGTAATGGCGTACTTGTTGGTTTCAACATTCCTGAAATTTGTGTAGGATTGCTTTTTAGGGATCTAGGAGATGTACTCGCCTTGAATCTTTATTGGAACTAGAGAGAGGCCCAAGAGGCAGACGGATTCAAGAAGACACATTTGTTAGAATTAAATGTGTCATGTTTCAAAAAATACGCAATTATGAAGCAAATTTTGAAGAGAATACTTCATTGTTTACATTGAGATTCATGATGTTACAGGAGATTAATAGGGAACCAGTTACCTAAAAAAGGAACATGGGACTGTGAGTAGCATGATGATCATATAGGTAACCACTTACGAAGACAAAGAAAAACGATATTTATAGACCAATGATGTGTTTTGTTATGATAATAGCAGTGGTTGCTGAAAAAGTTTTATACTGCCTATTCACACATCTGCAGTACTAGAGCATGTTTGGCAAGGCTTATAAAGAATAAATTTTTTAATACTTATTTCCAACTTTCACAAATATCTTTTTATTTTTATTTTGTTACAAATTTATTTACTTAATAAGAAAACTTTTTTAGCCAAACATGTTCCTAGCATTATATTAACTTATTTCTTCCATGAAAAGAATGAAGCATAACGCACGAGACCACTAGTGTTCATGTCCAAAGTCCAAACCCTTCATCACCACCTTCCTAGGGAAACAAAGTCATTTAAAGGCGATGCCACCATCTACAAATTCTTGTGTTTGAGTTTTGCACCTCTTTAACTTCAATAGACTTTAAATTGATTCCCTTTACTTTCCTTTTATTTGAAGTGCCTTAGATGTCACTTATTCTGTGTCAGGATTTGATAACGTGCATATTCAATTTTCCTTTACTGTTTTGGGATGCACAATGTACTCATATTCTTTTGCATTCATAAATGTTATTGAATATAGAGATGAGACATACATCACTGACGTTCTCTATGCTCGATTTTACTGCTTTTTACCTTGGCTGAGTCAGGAAACAGTAGGCAGACTTGCATCTTTATGCGCCAAAATTGGACGTAAACATGTTGGGGATAGAGTTGATAATCATAGTCCTTCAAGTAAGAAACTGACGCTACTCCCTATTAGTTGAGGCTTCAATTTATTATTGTTTCATATTGGTACGGACATTCAATCTGGATGCATATAGTATTTTTTTCACTGTAGAAGCTTTTGGAAAATAGTGTTTGAGTTCTCCTCATCAACATGCAACTCCATCTTAGTCTCAAACTCAATAATTGTCATTCTTTGGTTGGACAATCAACTTAATAAGAATGTGTTATGTTGTTCGGTATGCCATGCATTTTTTTGCATGTATCACCGGGTTTTTTTTTTTTTTCATCAGTGAGTGGTCTGGGGGTTTTAAATGGATTTTTGTTGTTTATATCAAAGAAGTAATTGCCTTGTGTTGCAGCATTAACATGCACTTACATCTGGTTCTTGAAGTAGATGTGACGAGGCATGTCCCCGGAAGAAGTCATGTCCTTATAGTCAGATTTCTTGCATGCATATCTTTGTTGCTTGCTGGGCTGGTTAGAAGATTTTCCACCAAGGTAAATTCAGATAATGTAGTGAAAAATCAAAGAGGAAACCATTCTGCAAATTCAAATTCTCAAGAACACCCCGTTTCACGGCCAAATAGTAAGGAGCTCCTCCATCCATGCTGCGAGAAGTTGCAACATTTAGAGAATGTCGTCACTGAACTGTTGAAGAAACCTGCGAAAATTCCCCCAGAGAAGGATGACATCCTACTTGAATCTTTGAATCGCATAAAATCCATAGAGTACGACTTGCAGAAGACAAAAACAGTAAGATTTTTTCATTGTCAATGCAATTTTCAAGACATGGTGCCTAAAGTTTATTTTCGTCTTTCGTCCAATTAATTGTTGATTGACACAAGTAAACTGTCATATTCAGGCACTGTTTGCAACAACCTCGAAACAAGTAGAGCTTTCCGAGTCATTGGAGACTCTAAAGGAATCCAGTTTAAATGTGAGGTTTTATTTACTAAGGGCTTGTTTGGAAAGGAATCACGCACTACTATACATTATTAGAGAAGAAAGAAAAGAAAAAGTATTGCCTATATGCTATAATAATGTTAAAGTCTCATCTAACATTGCAAACTAAACATATCATCAGTGTATTTAAACCCTTCACAGCCCCAGAAGTTGACAATGTGTCTTTACAATGCCAGGGGACGAGATCTTGTTGGCTACGAAGCAGCAAGTCATCACTTCACAGAACCTGACGCCTGGAATATCAAGAGGAACTCTTTCTTTGACATGAGCCCCTCTAGGTACATTTTTTTACTTGTGACTTCCCCACCCAATTTAAGACCAATAGATCGTCGTGATTACTAATCAGAAGTTCAGTGCATGGCACTCTACCGGTAATTTAAGTTAGTTCTTGTTGACGTTGGAAAATGTTTAGCCATGTTTAGTATAGTTGCATTGAAATTCAATAAATAAGGCCAGGAATTCCTGCTCAACCACCGGAAGACTTGCAAAAGAGATTAGAGTTAGCCACTTTTTGACACCCATTATTTGAAACTCGTTTTTTTACGGTACTTATTTTCAACCACGTATTCACACAATAAAATATTCGGCATGTAAACTCAAAACTTTTTCTTACTTTTTAACCACACATTCTCCTAAAAATTACTATTCAAAAAATTATTTTTCCCAAATGATGGGCGTCAAAATATGCTGGCAGCCCGATTCGACTTGTTGGTGAAGTGTGTTTTACTGGTTTTGAATATAAACCATACTCAGTGTTGGCGGGAATTTAATGTACTGAACAATTTCCAATATCAACGTCTCTTATCTTTCTCGATCTCTCTCTCTCTCACTCGTGTTTTCTTTCTTTCTTCTTTCTTCAGGTTTTTAACAGTGGCAGTTTCAAACATTATAAACACAGATGAAGATTGCAATTATTTTGTTCATATTTTACATTTTCTAAAAAAAATGTGTATTCCCTTATATCCAAATTTTGTCAGCTTCAGATAAATTATAATCACATGCGACAATAGTTTGGGGGATTTCTCCTAACACGTTCCTTGAATTTAATTCTCTCTCTTTACCTCCCAAATTCAGAGTATCGGTTCAAATTAGAAGTCAAGGATCAGTTTTAGAGTCTAGACATTGCTCGTCATGTCCTTGGAGTGAATTTATAATTATAAATGGTTTTTTTTTTTTTGGTTTTTGAGGTAAAATGTTGATGTTAGGAGGAGGTTTCGAAAAATGTGTAGTTAAAAAATAAAAAGTGGCTTGAAAAATTATATTGTTTATAAATTGTTATAAATAGATAATAATTACGCCTCTGTTTGGCAACTGTTGGTTAAACACAAATTTAAACTGCACAATTTCTTAAACAACTTTTTAATTACATACATTTTCTATCTTCAATTTTTAATCATATATTTTACCTAAAAATTCAAATAATGAATTTAAACTGATTATAATAACCGCCGAACAGAGTCGTTACATTTCCTTTTATTTTGATTTCGTAATCAATCACAGAGACATGCAAAGTCTTTACTTTCGTATTAAATTTTGATGGTGGCAAGTGCCATCTTCAGCAGACTTCTTTTTGAGTCATTAATCATCATTGGTAAATTCCTGGTAAACAGTATATACGGTTCTTAACGTTTGAATTTCTTGTAAAAATAGTCTCCAACGTTTAGATTTTGACATTTACACCTTCAGATTCACCAAACGTTGCGAAAATGATCCCTGCCGTTATATCATGTTAATTTTAACCGTTAATTGCACTATTTGACCTTATTTTTCATATTTTCATAAGGGCATTTATGTCTTTATCTAATTTTTCACATATTTTACATCTAATTGAAATGTTGTATGCAGATAACATCCCTGAAAAGAAAATTTTTTGGCATATTAAGTCCCTAACCTACAAATGTTTGGCGTATTTAGTCTCTAATCTACAAACGTTTGACATCTTTAGTCCCTAACATATTAATTCACTGTTTGAAACTCATTATTTCAAATAATGCGATTTGTAATTTTAATTTTTTGAAGAATTAGTGGTTAAAAAATAAGATTTTTTTTTATTTACGTCTAGATTATTTTATTGATTGAAAACATCATTTTTTTTCAAAATACATTTTCAACCGTACATTGTAATTTTAATTTTTGGAGAATTTGTGATTAAAAAGTAAGATTTTTTTTTTTTTTTAATTTACGTCTAGATTATTTTATTGATTGAAAAACTTCATTTTTATTTAAAATTCATTTTAAACCTCACATTCAATAAATAAAATTATCTATACATAAATTTATAAATGGTTTAACAAATAGTGACTTATTAATTTACAGAGATTGATTAATTAAAATTCAGCAACAATATGTCACACTATTTGATTTGGATAAAAAAAAATTAGGAATTGAATAAAAAATATTTAGGGACTGACAAAAAGGGGAACTGAGCTGAAAAAATTAATGTTTTGTTTTTTTTAAAGGGAAAAATTGAAGTTTATTCTTGATTTTAAAGATAATAAAAGATTTAACAAAAATTCACCACAATAATAGTTCAACATGTCGGTAAAAAACAAAAATTCATAGATTATTTTAATGATAGAATGTGCGGTTGAAAATAAGTTTTGAAAAAAAATGATGTTTTCAATCAATAAATATAATCTGGACATAAATAAAAAAAAATGTCTTGATTTTTAACCACAAATTCTTCAAAAAAAAAATACACGTGCGGCTGAAAATGAGTTTTTAAAAAAAAATGATGTTTTCAATCAATAAAATAATCTAGATTTAATAAAAAAAAATTATTTTTAACCACAAATTCTTCAAAATATTATAATTACAAATTGCATTATTTGTAATAATGGGTCTCAAACAGTGAATTAATATGTTAGGGACTAAAGATGTCAAACGTTTCTAGGTTAGGGACTAAATATGCCAAACGTTTGTAGGTTATGGACTTAATACGTCAAAGTCTTTTTATTTTAGGAATGTTATCTGCATACAACCTTTCAATATGATGTAAAATATGTGGAAAATTAGATAAGGATATAAAATGTCCTTATGAAAATATGAAAGATAAGGTCAAATAGTGCAATTAACGGTCAAAAATAATATATTATAACGACAGGGACTATTTTCGTAACGTTTGGTGAATCTGAGGATATAAATGTTAAAATTTAAACATTAAGGACTATTTTCGTAAGAAATTCAAATATTGTGGACTGTGCGGTTTACCCTAAATTTCAAGCCTTAGAGTCGATCTATTCTAGTTATTGTCGGGTTCTTGACTTCTTGCACAATAACGTTGTAGGTCAGCCCTATCTTGACTTTCTTGTGTTACTATAATTTTTATTTTCAATCACATTTTAACTCACAAAGTATTATCTATTTAATTATTTATTTATTAAGAATCGTCATTAAGGACAAATGTTTTAACTCACAAAGTATTTGTAGCGCCCCGAGTTCCGTATACCCGATTCACTACGTCATTTTCTGTCTAAATTTTTCGAATAATATTTTTGCGGAAGAAATAATTGAAATTCATTTTTGGCAACATTAAATAAACTGTAATGGCCGATAAAATTGAAAACATTTATGAAACCATTTGAAATAGTAAATCGAACCATTAATATTGTAAAGAAATTGCCAATGTCATAATTTCTCAAATAAATGAACTTCTCTAAATTATTCGATTGTTTGGAAAATACGGAAATCATTAACGTCAAACTTTCAACTGTTTAACGATTATTGCCACCATCATTCATCGCTCGCCACCGTCTCCGAAATCTGCAAAACTGTTAAAAAGTAGGGTGAGTATTTCATGGGGGAAATACTCAGTAGACTCATCGCAAATTAATTTAATTTATAAGATGATTAAACACATAAATCCCGGCTCTTTATAAAACGGGCATTGATAGAGCTTCTTTATAAAACGGCTCTTGATAAATCTCATATTGTGCATTACAGCACGGGACATATTTTGCAAATCATAGGCTCTTTGAAAATAGCTCTTTGAAAACAGCTCTTTGAAAACCATATACTTATAAAAACATTTTAATTATGCCAAGCATAATTTCTTTTGAAAGCATAACATAAGATAAGATTGAAATCCTCATAAACATAAGGAGACACAAGAACTTTACTGAACTTAGGTGGCAAGAATTCTTATGCAGTAAAATCATAATAACAGTAAGATCATAATAACAGTAAGATCATAATAACATAGGATAAGATCGAAATCCTCATAAATATAAGAATTTTACCGAACTTAGGTGGCAAGAATTCTTATGTAGTAAAATCATAATAACAGTAAGTATACCAAAACATAATTCATGAAATTCATAGGGATCATTTCCATCATAACATAAGATAGGATCGAAATCCTCATAAACATACGCGACAGGAATTTTACCGAACTTAGGTGGTAAATCCTCATAAACATATGGAAAGACAGGAATTTTACCGAACTTAGGTGGTAAATCCTCATAAACTTATGGAGACACAAGAATTTTACCGAACTTAGGTGGTAAGAATTCTTATGTGCATAGCAATGATCCAAAACATATAAAACATTATCGTAAAAACATAGGGTATACTTACTTTTCATAAAAACATAAGGTATATTTACCTTTCATAAAACATACTTAATTTTCTTGAAAATTGACTTTCACAAGTCACATGACATTCATATGAAATCATAATTTAAATCAATTAATAAGTGCGAGTCTACCTCAAATCCGACGAGTGCAAAGTTGAGCGGGAATGACTTCAATTTCTTTAAATTCTCCGTACGCTTCGTCTTAGCCAATAAGTCACTTTAGTATATCGAATATATAGTTCAAAATGATAAATTATAATTTGAGGACTAAAATTGATGTTTTGAAAGTTGAGGGATTAAAATGAATACTTTTGATAGTTGAGGGACTAAAATGAATATTTTCAAAAGTTGGGATTTAACATGAATATTTTGAAACTTGGGCTTAAATTCAAATAAAGTAAATCAGCAGGGACTGAATTGATCAGATTTTTAAAATGAAAGGGCTGATTAAAATCATTTAAAACTTTGGGACTGAAATGGATAACTTTAAAAGTTGGGAACTGATTTGAAAACCTTTAAAAATAATTGAAAGGGCTGAATTTAAGACATTTTAAAACATAGGGACTGAATTGAAAGGCTTTAAAACTTCAGGGACTGACGCGCAAATTTTGAAAGTTATTAAAATCAGATTTTTCTTCTTCTCTCTATATTTTCGCAAATCAGAGAGAGAGTTAGGACGAGAGCAGAGACGGCGAGAGGCGATTCAAGCCAAAATCCGACCTTCAGCCGGTGACTAGCCGGCGCAACACCGGCGCTGGGTGCGGCAAAAGGTGGTTAAATAGGGTTGTCAAGTTTGGGTAGATTTGGTACAAATTTTGGTGCGAAATCGAAGAGTGACCCGAGGCTAGGGTTCGCGATTTGGAGTTGCTGATTCACAGTGAAACCGAGGTTAGAGTTCACGGTTTAGGTCGTGATTTCTCCGGCTACAATTTCGGTTACTGGCGGCGGTCGAAGGTAAGTATTTGGGCTATTTGATTTGGATGATTGTGGTTTGATTTGTTTCAAAACCGAAATCTGGGATTGGATTGAGAAATTGCAGTTTAAATGTTGAACTGAAAACTTTGTTTTGGTGGCTTGACAATGGTGGACTTGATGATGGAGAGGGTCATGGTTGCTGTTTGATTCGGTGATGGTATGGAACTGTTGCAGTAATTGGGTTTGATTTCTGAATTGGTGGTGATTCTGATGGTTGCTGTTTGATGGAGATGGTGGCTTTGCAGTGGTTCAGCGGCAGTGGATTGCATTGTGGTGTTTCTTGGTTTTGTGCAGTGAGCAAGAATGGGCAGTGAAAATGATGATACAAATTTCTTAGGTGATGGAGCTGCAGGTTGATGCCAATACGATGATGATTCAGTTTTGGTTGATTTCAAATTGGTTTCAGATTGATATCTATTATTGGTATTGAATTGGGAAAAAGGGATTGAAAGCAGATCATTGTGGTGATTGTTTATTCTTCTCGAACTTGGTCGACTGAAATGGTGGTGCAGGATATCAGAATTTATAATAATGATATGTTTTGCTGGTTAATTAAGAAAAATAGTGGAGAATTAGGTAATGTGAGAGGGTGGAAAATATCACAATTGTTTAATGTGGATTTGATGATGAAATTGGGTCAAGATGAGTTGGAAATACTTTGTGTGATTGAAGGGAATTTGTGGGTGTATGAATGATAATGATGAAGATGCTTTGATGATGGTATATTGAGGTGGAAAGAATGATAAAGAAGGAAGAAAAATGTAGGGGACGTGAGTTGTGATGGGGAAGAATATGTATTGATTTGATACTATAGAATATGATAGTATAGAATTAGGTGTAAAATTATTTGTACAAAAATGATGATGTTATTGTGTAAAGAATTGTTGTCTTGGTGTAAAGAAGAAGACATGTGGGCAAATTTGGATTTTAGAAAGATTTTGAATATAATACTTTGAATAAATAATTAAAATAACATAATTTTAGAAATTCGGATTTTAATTTAAAATCGAACAAATTCGATATTTCTTGACTTGGCTAGACGAATTCGTCGCGGCGTTAATTTCAAAACAATGAGTGAAATAGTAGCGACACAATTTTCTAAATATTAAAATAATTATAAAATTGCGTAAAAATCTTGATCGCTACAGTATTATCTATTTATTTATTTATTTATTTATTAAGAATCGTCATTTAAGGACAAATGTCCTTGCAGTGCTCGTTTTCAACCGTAAAATTTTTGAAATAGCATCTTGTACTAAGAGGGGTTTATTCAATGTAGACTTTTAAAGATTTTAAAGGATTTGAAAAGTTTAGGTGTATTTAATTTAGATTTTAGAGATTCCATAAAAATCTTGAGGTATTTAATATAGATTTTAATTGACATTTTAAAAATCCATAAAAGTCATGATGTATTAAATAAAGACTTTTAAAGGTCTTTAAAAATCATGTGTTATTCAAAATGTTAATGACTTTTAAAGACTCCTATGAAATCCCTTATGTACTAACTTCTAAACAGAATGTACAACCACAAAATTTCTTAATTTGTCTCTCATCAACCTCCAAGATTTTGAAAGACTTTCAAAAAAAAAAAAAAATCTTTAAATTGTAATTTTGTTTCTTCTATACTTTCATGTTATTTTTAAAAACATACGACTAAACAAATCATTAATTTTCTTCTCTTTAACTTGTTATATATATATATTTTTCATTTTAATATTCTTTCTTTATATTTTGGCTCTCTTTATTTTCAACTTTTTTATGAAATTAAATTCAACTAAAATCTTATAGAAAAATAATAATTAAATTGTATCAAAACAAATAATAATTAAGCAAAGTGATTCTAGAATTTTCTCCAGATAAAGTTGTATATTCAATAATATTAATTAAAAATCAATCGAAATCTATAAAAATTTGTATATTCAAAATTTTTTATGAACATAGCATATTTTTTTTGTTGATGTCAGACGTGATTTTATTTTATTTTTTCCCAATTTTTTAATCACGAATACTTCTCTATTTATCTCCCACGTTTTTTTTTAATTCACTTGACATATAATTATTATTAATATTCACATTCACACCATAAGAAGATTAATTTATTAGTGTTCAAAGTGTTCAATAAAAAAATGAAAGTTTGTAAAGGTCTTTGAAAGTCAATTAAAGTCTTTAAAAGTACATGAAAGTCTTTGAAATAAATGTCCACAAAAGTCTTTGAAAGTCTATAAAAATAGATAAAAGTCAATAAAATCTAACGAAATCTATTAAAAAAATTCATTAAACAAAGTCTTTAAATGTTTTTCGAAATCTCAATTGAATAAACCCCCGTTTCGCCTTTTCAAGATGTGATTAGAGGTGGGAGTGAGTTGATTTAGTCGATTTTTTGCTCAATCCGAATCTAACTACTAAAATCGGGTTGATAAAAAATCAACCCAACTCAATCCAATTAAGAGTTCAAACTCAACCCAACCAAATTTCGACCGAATTGGGTCGGATTGGACAAGTTGGACTTTGGCCCAATTAATAAAAAATATTGAAAAAGAAAAAAAAAATTCATGAATCAATCTTTAACTCAAATCAATTATGTACACTACAATAATCTCAAATACAATAAATTGAACACTTGCTAATAAAATTAAAATATATTCAGTTAATATTTAAATAAGCAAAGTTTCATAATATATATATATATATATTTTATATATATTTTTTATTTGAGTTGGATTGGGTTGGGTCGGGTTTTTCACCCAACCCACAACCCGAACTCAACTCAATTTTCATGAAAAATCGACTCAAATCGATCGGGTTGGGCGGGTTTGGGCGGTTTATGCCCATCCCTAGACGTGATAAGCAGTTTTTTGTTTAAAAATATTTTTTCATGTTTTTTAAGTAAAATATGTGGTTAAAAAATGGAGAGAAAAATGTGTATGATTAAAAGGTGATTTGGAGAATTGTGTAAAAAATATGTTTAAAAACATGTTTGCCAAACGGATCGTCATTTTATTTCTATATACCGTACTTTTTTGGTTTATAAATCAGTTTATAAACTTTATAATTTTTCAAAACACTTTTTAATATCACACATTTTCTCCCTCTAATTTTTAATCACTATATTTTACCTCAAAATCATAAATAAACCGATTTGGTTTATTTATGATTTTAAGGTAAAAAGTAGTTAAAAATTGAAAAGAGAAAATATTTGTTGTTAAAAGATAATTTAAAAAATTATATAGTTTATAAATCAATTTATTTTGGTAAGCTATTTATAAATTCTTCCAAAACGAAGGCTTATGTCCACGTCAAATTGGAAAGTAGAACTATAAGATGATGCTGTATAATTTTCTTCTCCAATTAATATGAAAGAAAAAGTGTTTATAAACATATTTATAAATAACACATTTTTTCAAATCACTTTTTCATTAAACACAATTCTCAAAATTATTTTTTAGGCCCGGTTCGGTTGGATTTTGTGCCAAATTAAATTTTGTGTTGAATTTATTTGTATTTTCTAGGTAAGATGTGTGGTTAAGAATTAGTTTGAAAAATTTTGTAATTAGACAGAAAATATTGATGGTTAAAAAGTGATTTGGAAAATTGTGCAAATTAAATTTGTAGTATTTTTTGTCTTTTAGCTAATTAAATTGCCAAATTAAAATCTAACCGAACGCACCTTAGTCACATAATTTACCTTGAAAATATCAAAAAGAAAAAAATATATATATAATCCGCCATGTGACGACTCTATTAATGGAGTGCCCCGCGATGCGATTACAGTTCAAATCTCAAACACCGTAGAGAATTGTAGAACAAGGAACCAAAGGTGATCCCACGCCTCCTATCGTGAAGGAGTGGTACAAGAAGAATTTTTGAATCCATCAGGTCGCTGCCCGCTAGGGCATCTCCAGTCATACCCCAAATTTGGGATAAAGTCTAAAATTTGGAGTAAAATCCTGTCTAATGATATCGCAATTCATACTCCAAATTTGAGGTTGTGAATAGTGCAACCCCAAATTTTGAGATTGCACTATTCACAACCCCAAATTTGGGATTTGCCTGAATTAATTATCAAATTGCTATTTTCTTATTTAATTTAAATGTTAAACATTATTAATTAGTCCAATAATTTGTTGTTATAGTAATTATCTTAATTGTAAATATTATAATAATTATTATTTAATAATAATTGTTATAATTCTATAATTGTTAATTTAATTTTTCTTAGAAAATTTTTTTTTGTTCTAAATAATAATAATATTTCTGTTAATATTGTTACAAAATCGACACGAATTAGTTCTAAAATTATTCTCATGGGACGTGTTGAAAGACATAATTACAACGTGCATTATTATGCATAACATGGTTATTGAAGATGAACGTGATCTTGAGGCACTCATTCAAGATTATGTTGAATTACCAGCTCCAGAAGTTGAGATAGTTGGCAATGAAGACTCTTGTTTTCAAGAATTTTTTGATCGACACAGACAAATCAGAAATAACGATGCTCATTATGAACTTCGTAATGTCTTAATTGAGCATTTGTGGGAGGAATATATTAATTATAAAAATTAAGTTTCGTCCATGATCGATCACATCGTTTAATTTAGGGAATTTGTAATCACTAAGCGTATTTTGTTGTTCAACTTTAAATTTTTTTCCTTAAAAAATTACTATTTTTAATTTGGTTAATTTTACGTTATTAATTTAAATTAAAGTTATTAATTAACAAATTTATAATCAATATATAATTATTAAAAAATTAGAAGAAAAATGAGTATTATTCACTTGATCCAAATTTGGGATTTGACTGTTAGAGAAAGAAATTCAGTTTGTCTCAAATTTGGGGTAAATTACTGAAGAATGCCTTAGAATGTTCTCACGCTAAACCTACACCACCGCCACCGCCACCGCCACCGCCACCGCACACCTTTCAACCCCCACCGCCACCCACCATATGCTACAAAATTCACTCCCTCGTGCTTCCGAATTCACATCACAACCCCATGGCTTCGCCTCCCTCATCTCACCCTCCCCTAACCTCCTCCACACAAGCCCCCTCCCCCTCCCAGCACCCACCGGGACCCACTCTGAAGACTTCTCCGGCCCATCTTCTTCCGGTTCGCCCAAACGAGAACCCTTACTTTTACCGGGACCCGAATCCCTGCACTCCCAACATCACCCCCTAAGAAAACTCCACCACTCCCCTGGACCGACCAGGAAACTGTTAACCTAATCCAAGCTTACCAAGAAAAATGGTATTCTCTCCAGAAGGGTCCGCTCAAGGCGTCCCAATGGGAGGAGGTGGCAGTCACCGTTGCACCCCGCTGCGGGTTCGATGAGCCATCAAAGACCTCCACGCAATGCCGCCACAAAATCGAGAAGCTCCGGAAACGGTACCGGGCTGAACGGCTCAAGCCTTATCCGAATTCATGGCAGTATTTTGAGCTTATGGATCAAATGGAACGCGGTCCGCTGCCTCTTAATGCTGACCCGGTCGCTGTAGTTGTGTCTCCGATTACTACAAATAACAATATTAGTAATGGTAATAATCACACTGATAACTATAGTAGCATTTACTCTGGTGCTGTGGATTATGATCATA
Source organism: Ligustrum vulgare (assembly GCA_963555705.1). Classification (NCBI taxonomy): domain Eukaryota; kingdom Viridiplantae; phylum Streptophyta; class Magnoliopsida; order Lamiales; family Oleaceae; genus Ligustrum; species Ligustrum vulgare. Next base: position 4,075,534 of record OY743180.1, read on the forward strand.
ATAGTGCTGATGATTGTGATGAGGAGTGGAATGTTAGTTATGGCATCGAGTCAAAGAAGAACAAGTCCAAGAGTATTAACAATTTACTGCGCAGGGAGGTGTGTGTGAAGAGTGGGGTTAGAAATGGGAGCAAAATGGGGATGTGGAGGAGTTTTAACGAAGGCGGTGATCGGGTTTTGAGGGCCTCGAGAAATCCATTGCCTGGGAAGCGAAGACGTTATAATTATGAGGACAGTGAGGAGGAGGAGGAGGAGGAGGAGGAGGAGGGAGGAGGAGGAAATGGTGTAGAGCAGGAATTGGCCTGGGAATTCAGAGGTTTTGTAGAGAAGTTTATGAAAATGGAGAATAAGAAAATTGAGATGAAAAGAGAGACGCAGAGGTACCGAATGGAGATAGAAAAGAAGAGGATGGATATGGTTCTTGAGGGCCGAAGGAAGATTATTAATACCATTGGCAGAGCATTTGGAGGTCATAAGAAATCGAATATCAGTCAACTGGTCAAGAAAAATGAAGGTTAATGTTTTCATCTGCTTGATATTTTTAGGTTTTCAGAAATAATTAGTGATGACCCAATAAAGTAATCACATAAATTCATTACCTTTTCTTGGTTTTCATGTGTTATCTGTAGTGTACAGACAATTATCTGTAGTGTACAGACAATTTTCCAGTTTCAGTAGTTTGCTGTAACATTATTGTATTGTATGGTAGAAATTTATTATTCATAGTGTAAATTTTGTCTTTCATTGTGTTATGGGATTTATTTGTAGGATGAAGTGCAAAAGCATATTCATTTCCCTTTCGGCTGACATTCAAATGTTTTTCACAGTGTCACTGAAACTGTATGAAACATATTACATGTGCAAATCCACGATTTGCCAACTTCATTTATGGTCGAAACGCCCAGTCTAGTTATGTGTTCACTGGATCATAATAACTGCTGGTTCAGATTTCTTGGTTCATGCCACATTTTACATTGCTTCAGTCTTTTAACTAAATTTCTGTCGTAAGGTAATGCATATTTGTGCATGGATTGCTTTTCATGGTTATTATCTTCCTTTTGTCTTGGTTTACTCTCGGTCTCCGTTTCTTCTTTCCTGGGATTGTTCCTTTCTTATGTTTGGAATTGGACCTGTGCTTAGCTCGAATCTGTCTTTAACTGAAACTTATTGGAAATGCTTTACTTTGGATAAAAAGAAACATGAAAGTTGAAGCTACTTGTGCAGTGAACTGATTCAGATACCCATCTTTTACTCGAGGAAATGTGACGTGATTAGTGTTTTCTTGACCAGGATAAATTGTTTTCCTCAAAACACCATTATGCATCATTGAATCCGAGTCGGAGTAACTAGCTGAAGGATAAATTGTTGTCTTTAAATACACGTGTGTTCTCCATTGTTCACCTTGTGCATTATTGAGGACTTCTTTTTTGGTTGTGCCTGTTGTGATGTTTGCTCGGCTGCCATCCATATGATTTTTGCCTTCCTCAGATGCCTCGGTCGAAGGATGAACTGATGCAGTTCATACTGCAAATATTTCTAGTTTCAGATGTCATCAAATTATTTTACACTCAAAATTTGCAGATTTAGCCTTTTCTTTTTTTTTTTTTTTCTGCTAAAATTTGTTTATAAATTTGATTTACAAACGGTCATGAAACATCTTATTGGAGAATTTTTCTTGCCCACTAAAATTTTTCTTGCCCGCTATTTCTGAAATTAAAAAAAAAAAAAAGACCAATGAAATGTTATTGTGTCATTATTAATAAACAACCATTTATTAACGATTTACCAAATAGAGGCTTAATTCAAATTTTTGAACTAGAACTGTGAATGATTTCTATACAAATTTGGGTAATCATCTAATGGAATTCCAATTTTACGGTCCAATCCAACTCACTCAAAATTAGCAAGAGAAGTTTCCCTTGAGAATGGATTGCAAAGCAGATTTTCTATGGATGAAGATTGATCAAATTATTGGCATGACATTGCAAGCTTAGTTATATTGACCTCTAGTAATGCAACAAGATAAACAAGGCATCAATACTTGATATAGAAACGACATAAACCGTGCCCAATATATTTATCAAGCGATCACAAGAGGAAAGGAGAGAGATTTTCTACCGTACATGGATAAAAATCACATGTAAAACCTTTTTCCCCCTCTACTTCACTGCCAATTTCCAAAGGTCAAATGGTCATCATAGCAGAGCACAGTATTTCTCCCTAACATAAAACCAAACTGGTCCTGCGAGCTTTCAAATACATCACTCCGTCGTCCTATAGTGTACACAAATGTGTAAAAAGATTGCACGGGGCTCGAGGCAGATGTAGGATGACCTTTACAAATATAAACCGTAATATAACTGGACGACTAATATTCACAAGATTTCTACAGCCTTTGGCCAAAACAATGTTAACAAGTGAAATAATACACGGCTGATCTATGGAGGCAAAAACAAATAATCGATGGAAAAAAGTAGCCACCAAAAAAGGGAGATGAGAATATGTACACCTACCTCTATCATCTGCCTATCTTCCTCAAGCCCTAGATCAACAGTAATGTACAAAATACCTCCCCAGTCTCCTTCGCCGAATTGCAGAGAACTTCCAAGTTTGAACCAACTTGTCATTTTCCACGCTCAGATAGAACCATAAGCTTCAAACTGAACCATGCAAAAAACAGTCGGTATATTGTCCCACATAGAATAAGAATTTTTAAGGAAATATTTTCAGTTAACATTTTGTGTAGACGAGGATGTTGAAACCCTAAAGGACAATAAAATAGACGAGTTCTTTATAATCTATTATTATCTTGTAAACGGAATGGCATAAGCATTGCAAAGACCTAAATAAAGCAGGTGATGTCCATGCATATCAACTGATGTCACAGATATATGGAATCACAAGGCACAAACTAACCTGTAACTGCTGTCTCAAAAGTAGGTTGACCTAACCTGGTCAGGACCAATCACTACCTAGACACATCTGTTAAGTGTCCTTCACTCCATTCTAGGGTCACTTGTCCTACCATTCCTTGAATGCAAGAGCTGTGGCTGCTGCTGAGGCTGGGGTGCCGGCGAAGGAGATGGTTGTAGTTGTGATGTTTGCTGCTGCCATTGTTCCCTAACATCATATCCAATTTTAGGTAAACTCATAGATGACAGCTTTTGACCAGACCCTTGGTTATTTTGAGGCACGGACTCATTAGAACTCACTGGTGGAGGAACCAAGGAACCCAAATTTGTAGGTGAATTCAATGTATCAGAATCAAACAATGGCTCTGAACCACTCCGGTGCGCACTAGGACGATAAGTGACCTGTGCTACATTAGTTGCGTTGTTACAGACCTGTGGCAATGTTGTCATGGGACCCATCTCAGCAGAATTGCTTGTCGCATGCTGTTCAGTATGACAATCTCTAGCTTGCAGCTTGTTTGGTGGGTCAGAATTAGGTTTTTGATTTTGTTGAAATCCTCTTTGAAGAGACTCCGGATTTTGATTCACTAACTTTTGGCGAGGTATTGCCTGTTGGTGACTGGAGGCAGTCATGGTCACAGTTGGAACAGATTGATGGCCGGCAGATGAAATAGGAGCAGGAGCAACTGGTGGAACCTGACCTTCACTGCTAGTATCAGAATGAGAAGGCATTTGTGGTGGGTGTTTTGAGGATGAAAATACTTGGCCAGAATATGTCTTTTGCTGAGGCAGGGATTGATTAGATGATTGTGAAGGCACATATTGCCTCGCCGGTTGCACAGCATTTAGTGGTGGTCCAGAATATGAACCCTGGCCTTGAATTAAATGTGTGCTCGGCTCTCCTTTCTCAGAAGACTGGTTCCCTCTATTCATCAAAATGCCATCCAAAGGGGAGGGGTCAACAGGGATGTTCCGATGCATCAAGTTACCTCTTCCAACTCCCTTTAAAAGTTTAGCCTGCTGTTGACTCTGTGACTGCTGTCGCTGTTGGGGATGTGACCTGTTACCATGCAAAACCTGCTGCTGCTGCTGCCGTTGCTTGCCTGTCTGATTGACACTGCTAACAGTTTGAGCACTATGCATTTGATGCTTCTGCTGGTGCTGCAGCTTTGAATTAATTGAAGCAGATGCTAGCGGGGAATATGGTACCGATGTAGTGCCTGTTTGGGACTGAACTTGGGGACTATTTTGCAAAGGCGCTGAAATAGGAAGTTGCGGCTGTTGTGATGTACGTTGCATCAAGGAATTAGGGGCAGTAAATTGCTGCTGTTGTTGCTGGAGAAAACTATGGTGCATTTGTCTCTCTTTTGCTAAGTGCATTGCATAGGCTTGCTGCTGGGGATTGGGAGGATGATTGGCTGATCCTTGAAGATGTGAGTGATGAGAGGTAAGAACTTGGGGCTGTTGTGGGGATACTGGGTGTGACTGCTGCTGATGGACGGATGAAACAGGTCGGGAAGCTATCTGGTTAGGAAAAGGAGAATTTTTCCCACCAAAAGAAGAAACTCCTCGGCTGCTACCTCGTGAGGCCTGCATCTGAAGGTCAGACACCACCATCTGCCTCTGAGAATCCTGACTCAGCCCAGGCTGCAAGAGCAGATAAGCATTTACTACTAAATGTACCATGAGATACAGCTTTAAAAATTGGGAATGTAACAAAAACACAGAGCTCAGAACAGAATAGCCACTTCAGGAAACTCAAGAATCGGGCAAGTTATCACTCCGGAACTTCTCCGGGACAAGAAGTTTATATAGGAACTAATAATCAGTCAAGCATTTCACTCATAATGAAGAAATATCTTCTTTAAAACCTTTGAAATTTACAGAAAGTTCAAAGACCCCATTTTTTGGAAATGATATTTTCGCAGCATGCCAAACCAAGAAACATAGTCTCTCATAGGCCATAGCTACCTAATTAGATCGATAATTTATCAACCAAAGCCAACATTATGAGTATTGCTCCAGTTTAGATTTTACTCATTATACCTTTTTAGAAAATTAAAGCAAAATATCTCATCACTGTAGTGGCAACTAATTTTCTTCAACAGCAGCAACTCTATTGACATCTTATTTCCCTTGAATAGACTATAAGAAACAAGTGTCTTGTATGCATTAAAATTTAGTCCATTACTACATTAGTGAAGTTTGTAGACTAAAGCCCATTAGCAACAATTCAATGAAATAAAATTGTACCACAGATGAGGACAAGGGGTACTCAGCCTTCCAACCAAGACCCTTTGAAACTATAACATTTTTTCTTACCAAGATTGCTTAATCAGCTGACTATGAGAGAAAGCTACCTACTGCTGCATTTTCTTTGATGTAGAATATAGAAGAGACGTCAAGCAATTGAATACAAAAGTTATCACTACTAAGTGTTGTTCCAAGAGTCTGAACCTAAGTCACAACAGTGGGATAAATTTGGCTACAGAGCACTTGATAGAAAATTAAAAGGGACAGTCACATGCACATCAATTTCATATATTAGAAATCCAACGATGTTATACTAGAGAGCATATAGTTGATAGTGGAGCACCTCAGAGTGGCAGTCCAATGCTGATAGCACTTCCCTAGCTTGGCAATTGATATTATAACGGTCTGATAAATTAATTCCAGATTGGGATAGTAAAATACTCATGGGATCAAGAAGGGAGACTGGGAAAGAAGAAAAATATAGAACGTATTTGGCTAAGCTAGCAGCAAATAAAGTTTCTTTCTAGTATAATTTTGTTTCCAAAGATGTTTGGTTGACTTACTCTTTTCTTATAAAAATGAAAGTTACTTATTTTGAAATATATCCTCAACTTACAATCAAAATAACTTAACTATTTCTAATTTTTACTCATAAAATAAAGGTAACTTGCACGTGCCATCCCCAACGTTTAGGGTGGGATGTAAATTGCTCCATAGCAACTTTTTAGGCGTTTTAACTTCTCAAGTTTTCCTTTTTGGGCAAACCCGTCTTCGTTCATAGTTTCCATCCAATTTCAGCATTGAAATTCGAAAAAGAAACCTTTACCCCAGATTCAAATTAAAAAGAAAAATGATGTATAAGGGAGAACTGCTGCAGTTGTGGAGAAGGGAAAAAGGGATGCCTGTGACCCTGTGCAGTGGTGGCGGCATGTGGAGCAACTGAGGTGGTGGGGGTTTGGGGTACGATGGGATTCGGGAGGTTGATGAAGATGATTGAATTATTTCATTATTTTTTAAATTTCTTCTCTTTTTCTGTTCTTTTTACATTCATTTTTCTATTTATTTGAAGTCGAAGTTAGAAGTTTTTTGTCAAATTTATTAGCAGAACTGACAATTTCATATTTCATATATAAGGATGAACATGCACTGACAGTGAAACCTTAAGAAGTTAAATGGCAAAGAGAAAAGGTTGGGGACTAATTTGCGCAGATCATAAAGGTTGGGGAAGGCACGAGCAGTATAGCCTAAAATACTAATTAAAAAAATTTCCTATCAACTCACAAGCAAACTTTTAAGATTAGCCAAATATGTTGCCTATAATAGTGTTTGTACAGTATAAGTATCACGGGAAGAAAAATTAATATCTAAAGTTACTTTTGCCCTGAAGAATATAGCAATGTGGGTGACTTTGAGACAACATGAAAGTCCATACCAAAGAAGATTCAATCAAAATGTAATATAAACAAAGCTCAAAACACTTACCCGAATCATGTGCAAAGTATCACGGGGTCTAAACACTGAGTTTCCTTGACCAGAGCCTACTCCGGATTGCATATTTACTGAGACTGCACCAGGGGAAACAATACTTCCAGAATTCAGAGTGGATGATGACGAGAGTCCTTGAAATCCAGGCCTCACAATTGGCATGCTTCTATTAACACCAGACACCACCATGCCCATGCCACTGCTACCAGTAAGCATACGAACACCGCGATCCGTTCCTGGAAAAGCTCTAGGAGAGGACAAACTGGGCTGTTGGATATTTCTACCAGATATAATTTGATTATACTGTTGTATTCTCTGTTGTTCATCAATTGATAAAGATGTAGGTCTAGGAATCCCATATCTACCATCCCTACTATACAAAGGTGCACCCAAAATCCATGAGTCACCTATTAAAATATTAATTATATCCAAAAAAGCCCTAAATAGAACTTTACCTAACAGAGGAATGAAGTGGATCAGATGGCATAGAAATATTATTGCCAGGCATCATATTAGAGGATCCTTGTACTGCAGAACTGACACCAGATGCAGGAAGCATTGGAGCAACACCAGCCTGGTTAGCAATAGCTAAACCACTAGAATGTGGCACTTGATACCCAAGAGGATGTATATCAGGGCTAGATGTCGTTGCATCACACAAATCCAGGGGTCTTCATAAAAACAATAATGGAGTTCAAAAATAAGTAACAAGTAAAGAAAATTGCTAGTATTAAAGTTTAACATAAAAGGATCAATAATCAAAATGCACATTACAGTAGCAACTTATCTTACGTTAAAATGGGCCCTCCATTCAGATTTGTTGGGCAAACTTGGGAGAGAGAAATTGCATGAGAACCATGAGCTTGCTCCCGCTTTTGATTCTGGTTATCAATTATAAATCGGATAAATAATAATTAGTCAAAATGTCGTGGAAAGCAAAGTAACGATAATCAAACAAACTGTAGCATTCCCACTTAAGGTAACTGACTCTTGAATTTACACGGTACAATTTTTCAGCAATAACCAACATGATTAACCATCTTTTGACAGAAATGCATATAGCCCCTGTTTAGAACCCATTACTCAAAACTTCATTATTTTTCAAGACTCATTTTCAACCACACATCTCCAAAAATTTACTATTACAAACTACATTATTTGAAAAAATGGGTCTCAAACGGGGGCATAATAATATTACATTGGTTATGATAAAGATACCTGAATCTTATGATAGTGTTGATTTGCACCAATAATAATGATTTTCTCAAAGTGAGATTTGATGGTATCTTCTTCCATTGGCGCCTGCAAGCGCTGAAACAATTGTCTGGCACTTCCCTGTATGGCATGCAGAAGCAAAAGCCAAAAGGCAACAGAAAATCAACCAAATGATAAAGGAATAAGATGTGAAAGGCAGGCTAGTTGCATAAAAAAGTTGTGACATGAAAATACAAGTATAAAGTGAAATTAAATTAGATGAGGGCAAGATAATTTTACCTTGGGGATGCCAGGTAATGTAGAAGGATAAGGCTGTGAAGACCCAGAATACTCAATGCTATCCTCCCCATCACCAGAAGTCCTGTCCATCAAAATGTTGTGCCTCTCCTTGCATTCTTTAGGTTTGCGAAATATGCACTGCATACATTGCACAAAATAATGTGTTTAAATATCAACATGATTTCCAATGAAAGATGGGCGCCTATAAAATTCCATCAGGAAAGATACATGATCTTACCTTCAATTGCAAAGTGCTGTTAATTGCATCACTTACAAGCTCCCAGTTGGGACCCAAATCATGTACCAGAACAACAAGTGCCTAAAAATTCAATACCAACGTTGATGCGATCATGTCTCTAGAAGTAAAATGTAAAACAATATCTCAAATGTGAGTTCATACGCATTTCTGCATGAATATGAATATATGTAAACCAACCTGGTCCTCAAAGAGGGACCATAGACTTCCTGAACCCAGCTGCCCAGCAAGCATCTGCAAGAAATTCAAGACGCTCAACTTGCAAGGTGGAGGCACAAAAGTAAATATCAACAAGTGAAAAGCTTAAAGGCACAAAGATGATATTCATCTACATAAATGTACCTTCAAAGCTTTGGGTTTCCTACCCCGATCCCGTCCTCCAAGCATTCTAACAAACTTATTTGGTTGAGACATATTACTAATTTGGGAGGCTGCAGGCGAAGGAACAGATCCACAAATAGGTGTAATAGTCTCAAAAGACTTATCTTGTGAATACCGCATAATCTTCTGCTTCTTCATTATGTGTTGACCAGATAAACCTTCACAGAATACATATGACTAAGGCGAAATTAAGAATATAGACTTCAATACTAACACCACAGCTGATTTTAAGAGCAGAGAAACCTCACCGCTGCTGCCATTAGATTCAAATTGATGATTTTCTGATCTCTTCTTCAAATGATCACGTTGAAACTGTAAAAGAAAGAATAGAACATTAATCTCAGTTACCATTCATAAAATATAAACATGACTTGTTAAAGAGAGCTGCACATTTATAATTCCATTGCCGGGCACTTGAGTTGAATACCAAATGGGCAATGGATTGTGATCAAAATGTCTTTAATTTCCCTCATACTCAGCCTGCTCAGTGCTAAGACAGTACTATTTTGTATGTAAAGAATCATATGTGAATTTTTTGGCCACCTAAAGAAACAAGGCTAATCTCCAAAAAATACTTGCGTTCATTTGCAAATAAATTTTACCTACACAAATTCTCTGCATTAATTACATTGTGGTATCATGAGCTCATGGCATTAATTTGATTTAGCCTTTTTAAAACACGGAGCATTTCAACAATATTTTTTTTGCAAAACAAACAATGAGAGAATATATCCACTCAATTCAAACTCATATGCATCCACAGTACTTGTTCCTCACTAAACTACAAGTAGATTGAAAAGGATCACCCTCTCCCTCTGTTCACACTTCTAAGTACACAAACTTGGCAATGAAACAAATAATCATTCGTATTAACTGCATTATTAATGAAGTAAAATGACTGACCTGCTCACTCTGGAAATTGGAATCAACCTGCCACCTTTGTTCATATGTAGCATTCTGCCACAAAAACACCAAAGAAAAGGTCAACCATTTCTTTTTTAGGCAAATCAATTTGTTATTATAATTAGAAAATATATGTAATTGTCTACCAGATGCTTTTCTTTCTTTTTCTTCTTAGGTTTTGTCAATATTCGAACAGATTCAAATGGCAATTGCTTTTCAAATTCCCCAACTGATTCAACTTCCAAACCATTTGGAACAAGGGATTCACCATGCGAAGTACTCTGGTCATCCTGATATGATTCAGTATCACCACTTGAAGCATCTGTCTTATTAGATATCTGAACGCCTCCGGATGTTCCTGCACTAAGGGGGCTGATAACTCTCCTCGAAGCAGTTCGCGTACGTTTTGTAGGAATAGACACATTAAGAGTGCTGCCTGGGCGTTTTGCAAGTAAAGCAGATTGTTGTGTTGCAACTTTACTTTCAATACATTGCACGGGCAATAAATGGGGACCTGTTTTAAATGACCTTGCACCGTAAGCATTTGTCAAGTGTTTCTGGTTCTTTTGGGCAAATCTTGAAGAATTGCTACCACCAAAGGCCACTGACAGGTCATATGTGCTTGGTTCTCCTTCATCCTCTTTATATGCATTATATTGAAATTCAAAGCCTTCGGTAGTAAGTAATATCGTCAAGAAAAATGATTAATCAGAAAGCAGGTCGAAACAAGGTGAAATTATCTCAATAATACCTGCTACGTCATCACATGCAGATGTATCCACTTCATCTTGCACAGTACTTCCAGTTGTCTAAGAAAGCACAAAAATAATGTAATAGTATCAATAAGTTAGGTTAACAAAAACAACACAAATTCCAGCAGTAATAATAGCTTAGATATGGTCATAGAAAAGAAAACAACAGTTCTTTTTTTCCTTATTTTCTTTTTCTGTTCTGAGTTTCTATATGACATACCTTCATGTAATTTCCAAAATGATACAAAAATTACTACAAAAAAAATTCCACCTGATGAGTCATGATATATGGATCTGGATAACACAAGCACAAGTACACTTCCATTTCTCTGGTTTTCATTTAATGAAGTTAAACTCTAGATCATCACTAAGAAATCCAATTGAAAACAGTGGTTGCAGGGGAAAATCTTCCCATTACAGTGATAGCTATAATCAAGATTCAAAAGCCCAATCCTACACATTTGTTAGCATGATTCAGACTGAACATTCGAAAACTGAGATGAGGAGAAAAAAATTAAAGGCCTGATGTAGAATGGCCATTCCCCTGATTTTAAAGAAAACGAGGTAATTCACAAGGTGTACATCACTGCATATAAGCAACTCACCCTACCAAATCAGCAAAATCATTCTCCCTTGGGTATTATACATGCAAGTTAGCTCCGAACTGAACCACCACATATCCTAGTTACTTTGCCAATGAAAATAACGTAAATACAAATCATGTACTGCCAACAAATTTCAGAGATATAGATTTTAATGCATCCACACATTGTTTAATAAAGCAGAATGATTCCACAAAGCAAGAGAGGTCTGGGCACAACCAAGATAAACCAAGTGCTCATCATGCAAATTAGTCAAAGACAAAACCCCCCATATATCCTAGTTGTTTTGTCAAATGAAAATAACTTATATAAGAACCATGTACTGCCAGAAAATTTCACGGTTCCACATTTTTAATGAGAGCGGGATGATTCCACCAAGGAAGAGAGGTCTGGGCACAGACCTAGATTGGACAAGTACATCTACACTCTAAAAAAACATGAACTTTTTAAATCTGTCGAAAGAAACACTAGAATGACCAGAATCTGGAAAAATATTCATGTAATTTGTCTTTTAACTATAAAACCATTTAATAGACATTTCCATACAATGCTTTGGGTAAAAAAGGATATTACCGTATTACTTGCCATTTTTAGAATAATGATAACTTGAGAAAAAGAAATAAGTTTATGTTATAATGATTCATGGTCCTTGAGACAATATTAGTATAGTCCAATAAGATGATTGGGGTAAAAACATCTTTTAACCAAATGATAACTTGTGAGCGAGAAACTTTTAGAATAATAATAAAGACGGTGATTAAGATAGTTAAGCTCATAAGTGGTTACATGTATATTCAGGTGTCATTCGAAGGTTTCAAAGAGCCATTTTAATTTTGGTTTCTGTGAAGGGATCTAGCATGTAAGTTTTACCTAATTCAGAGATATTGCCTAAATGAAACCACTTAACAGACATTGCCACGAGACAGTTATCAAAAATTACCACTTAAATCGCCTTCTTTTAACCTAATGTTATTTTAAAAAGGAAACAAAAGGAATAAGAGAACAAAGATATTAAAGCCTATGTTCTTTAACGTGATCAGTACGCTTTATGTTTATAAACAACACAATTTTTCAAATCGCTTTTTAACCATACACAGTCACTCTTCACTTTTTAACTACACATTTTACCTCAAAAACGTAAATAAACTAATTTATAATTGCAACAGTGTTTAGCAAAAATACAGAACATAGATATATTAAATCCATAGTTAACACTATTAAAAAATCGGAGGAGTGATTATGCGTTGATTAAGATGTAATACCGAGGTATCCAAAACAAGCAACAAGTTATTTTTCTCTATTTGGCATAAGTATCCCATTTGGTGGTTTGTATCCATTGCGGTGTGGAAAGTGTCTTTCTTGCAAGGTGAGATTAACGGGTCTGTATGCCCGGCAAGTGAGAAAGCCCTCCACGTACTGTAGTGAATGGTGGAAATGTACAGGGTTTGAAGCCAGACTCGTGTATATATGTTTTTTTTAATTTTAAAAAATCATACTAAAAAGTTCTTAGGAAAGTGATAGATGGCAATAGAGTGGCTCAGGACGGCTCTCCCCGTCACAGTCCCAGTTGGATATTTCCAGGGGGTGAGGCCGGGAGGGGGTAAGAATTAAAATATCTCCATTTATGTCCTGTTTAATAATTAATTTATTTTTAACATTGTTTTATATTTTTAAAATATAATTTAAATATAATAAAATAAAAATAGAAAGATTCAGATGGGTTTTGGACAATTCAAGGCGGTGGAATGAGGGAATGGGATGGGATGGAGTATTATGCCATCCCTATACAGTTATATCACGGGTGCTAGAAAATAAAAAGGATTTTTCTTAGATATATCAAATTATTAAGAAGGCAGAAGAGGGCTCGGCCACGATATGGGACATAACAGGATAAAGCTAGAAAATCGCTTAATGCAATATGCTTGCTTTGTATACTCTATTCGCCATAGTATTTGTGCATTTGCATTTATTCGATTTGCATATATGTTGGTTTTTATTGTTGATAGATCCTTGTTGGAGCCAATACCAAGATTTTTGGCAACACAAGTTTAGACGAAAGTTAGAAATATGACCATTATATAGAATAATTAAACGATTTATGTGGGTATAAATGAGCTTATATTGGTTTAGTTTTTGGTTATCATGTCAAAATCGATGTGGAACGAGCAAGATACCAAATGCACAATTGAGGAAAATCCTCGCGAAAATGTTCAAAGGAAACAACTTAACTTCTTGTAGTGTGGTCCTTGGGGGAAAATTCAGATGCTCGTGAATTTAGGTAATATAAACTTAACACCAAATGTTTTGTTCCAAATGTTGATTAGTTTGTCTATTGCACAAAAAAACCTAGCCATTTCATCTTATAGTAACTTGCCATCACTATTAGAATTCAAACGTCATTATGTGGACATAAATGTGGATGATTACTATTTGAACGAAGAGAGTCCAACGCGGTAATGAAGTCTTGGTTACTGGTCCACCATATACAAGGTGCAATAAAAATATAGATTCCAGGGCTCATTGACTATAATCCTTATTCATAGCTTCCATAAAGCCCCTCAAAACCAGGGTAAGAAAATATTAATACACTCGAATAAATATTTATGAAATAACTGTCGGTACATAAATACACACTTTGATAACAGTGCTAGCCTGGAAGCAACATTTTATATACCATTGTAGGTTTGGCACCCTCCTTGCTCAATGGTCTTACATATTTCTTAAGTTGACTGACTTTAGTCAATTAAAGAGGTCCATCAACATTAATTTCATCGATGTAAGAATTCAATAGGTTGAGCACTTGTCAAAAATAAAATAAAAATATCAAAAGATGAAGCAAGCAATTAATCACAAGTCACCCTAACACCTATGGTGCCCACAAAGTGAGCTATGCATTTACCTCGTATTGAGCCACATGAGATTCAATTGATTTTCTGTAGGATTCCATAGTCTCGGGCTGAACAGTGTAGAAAAGGTTCTCCTGCAAGACAACGTCGAAAAGAGAAAAGGGTGAGTAAACTCAGCTACTTCACAACTTCAACATTAATTAAACTCAATTAATACAACTCAAAGAGTTGCGTTCTTATACATATACAACCATTCCTATGTTCATAATAAGCATGCAGATGAACCAAGATTGGATAAATTAGCAATGCAAGAAAAAGGGAGCACAGAAGAAGAGGGGGGGGGGGGGGGGGGAACAGATGCACAATAAATACATAGAGTGTGTTTGGTATTGTTTAAAATGAGTTTTTTTAAATGAATAGTGATTTTTAGGAGAAATGATGGTTGAGATTTGATTGAAAAGTAAAAAATTGTGAGCTTGACTTTTGATGGGTGATTGAGATTGAATACTGTAGAAAAATGAGAAAAATTTAATGTAAACCAAATGGGGGCATAATATTAATTCGTACTTCAGTCAAATGATCCTCCCATGACATGTCCAGGATTCCCGAATCAGATACCCTATCTGGAGTTACCGGCGCATCAGCATGGCAAGGAAGAGCATCGGAGATGTTATATTTCAGAAATTTCAGTGCATATGCCTGGACAGCAAGTGCACCCTCCTTCGGAGATTGCTGCAGCTCCAGCTCTTTGCTTTTCTCCTGCCACAACCACGAAATGCTTAGATAGAAATCCATTTGCCCTAACCTTCTCACTTAATAAATAATGAGGTTAATAAACTGATACGAATTCTATCCCAGATGCAAGACAACTAACCTCAACTAACACTTTTAAGAAGCAGCATCGTTACTCATCAAATTAAACCAAACCAAAAAGATATGTTAAAACGGGTCGTTTGCTTGTATCCATACATCCCAAAGAGCTATGGAGGTTAAGTTCAAACTCATTATGTTGGAATCATTATAGAATGACACTTTATGAATACTAATACAAATATACATGGACAACTAATACACGTCTCTCCTTTTACATACAAATGTCACATTTCTCATTGTCAAATAAGCATAACTCTAACCAGACAATAAAGATACAAAAATTTAAGACAATTTTAAGTCAATTCTCAAGGGTTACAGAAAAATGGGTAGCAAATAACATGAGTATCACAGGTGATTTAAATTTAAAGATTAGTCCATCAACAATAATTGTGATTTTACAATTCAATAGCCAATGGACCCTTTTGTCAGGTCTTTAAATTGCATTGCATCTGCCTCATTATTAATTCGATAATCTCGATCAAGAATTTTGTCAGAAAAGGACAAAAAGGTGAGTCTAGCATCCAGGAAAAATATGGCATAAATTAATTCACAAAGCAATCCCCAAAGATTTAAAGAAAAAACATGGGCGAACACAAACAAAAGCCTATAATGGACTGAGAAGCCCCCATAATATAAGAAAATATCCTCCACGTCAATAAACAAACTCTATTAGGAAAAATCCATAAGCGGGGAAAATAACAAAAGAAAAGCAAAAGCACCAAAAATACCTCTACAGAATGCCAGAACTCCAGGACAGCTTTGGCCAAGGTATATGCTACTTTCTTTGCCTTCATGTGGGAAGTTTTTACTTGTTTTCTACACTGAGGAGTAAAAGCGACTCTATAGCATATTTGAGCAGCAGCATTTATCTTCCAAAGACGCTCCTATATCGAGATATAGTAAAACAGGAAGGCTCTTAAAGATAGGAAGGGGAGTAAAATCATTCCCAGAAAAGGATTAGAATCAGTAGTTCAAAACACTCCAAAAGCAAAGGGTCACGTGTATTGGAAACAAAATACATGGTTTGTTTATAAAGTCAAACCTGTGCAAAATCATTTGCTAACCATGCCATTTCCTCAAGTACATAATCCCAATGAGATTTTCGACGAATCTCCAGTGGAGAGGTGGCAGTGGATAACTCCATAATTCTCTTTTGCTTTGCCTGTTCAATATATTAGATCAGATCTTTTTAAGGCCTAACAGCATGAAAATTTTCTTAATTTCATCAAAAAATGGTACATATTAAACAATAATGCAGATCTGTAACCTCGATGATTCCTGCCTCTTCCAATATTGAATCTTCAGCAACTTTGCTTGCCAATTTCAAGTTGGGCACTAAGGAATTTTTTGCCTCAGAGGCAACAACAGTAGAAACACTAGCCATTGATGCCTTGGGAAGTTTTGAAGTTGAGGGATTAATAGAGGCCTGATGACTAATGCTTGCGGGGTCAGGATTGTCATGCGAAAGGACGACATGTCTCCTCTCTGATTCTGATCCAGTGTGGTCAACATCTTCCATTTCTTCAATGATAACTTGAGATTTCACCTCATTTTGCAAAGCAGGTGCATTTCCATTTAATTCTTCCTGACCTTTCAACAGAATGTCGTTCCCTTGGTGGCTTTGAAGAGTAGAATTGCTCCTGACATTAACAGAAGTACTATTATTATCATTAGCTTTGGCCTCTTTCTTTTCACTGACCAATTCACCCCCTTCTGCAATTGGGACCCCATCAAGCACTGAGGCTTGATTGTTAATGCTCCCATTTGAGTCAACATTTCTCATGTTAGTACACATTTCGCCTTCATTATTTCCACCAATGCTTAAAATGGTTTGAGTGCAAGATGACTCCGAATCCAAACCCTTTGTGCCACGCTCTGTGCTGCTGTTTTGAGCATCATTTTTTATCCGATTACCCTTTTCAATACTGAGACCATTCATATGACAGGAACAAGATTGACTCTCAACTTTAGTAGGAATCACGCTTGGCTGGCACTCGATGACTACAGATTTCACCTCTTCCCTTGACTGGAATGGCTCAGGTCCATCAGAGGCTATTTGAACTGGAGATTTTTCAGCTTCAGAAACTGATTGCTGATTGTGTTGATTGTCCAGAGGGTTTTTGGATGTATTAGTATCTGATACATCATTTGGTGAACCATCTTTAATCGAGTCCTTGATTGATTTTACAACCCTTACACAATCCAACTCCATATCCTGCTGGCTGACTGAGGGTACAGTCATATGAAGGGTATTATCCATTAGATTTGTAGGCTTTGAGTTACAATCTGATGATGCATTTCGTTTGTTATAGTTTTCTGCATCATAAACCAGTTCTTCTACGTCTCTGGCACCTCGGAGAGAAGGTAAAGAAGAGGTGTGACTGCCGCGAGTTAGAACTACATCTATTGAACTTGACTTGATCCGATCATTACTTGGCCGGGACCTGTACCTTCTTTTATAAGCTTTCCTAGGGAGGCCAAAAGCATCAGATTCCCCAAATTCTTTATTTTGACTCCCACCCATATAAGATGACTTCCCTGATGGTGCAATGTTACTCCTCCTAGGATGTGAAGAGTTCTGATCACCTTCAGAAAATTCGTTTTTACAATCAAATAACATGATATTGTCAGCACTATTGGGCTCGCGAGGTGCCCCAGGCCTACCACTACTTTCCACAGAGTCTCCATGAGGTGATGCTATAAATGCAAAACTGCCTTTTGCTTCACTGCAATGACGGAATAAACAATTAGAGGAACAAAATACATGGATCTTAAAGGAAAAAAAAATAAAGAAAAACGAAAAACTAGTGACAAACTGATAAGGTTGTTGATTTCTCAACGAAGTTGACTGGACGCTGACTGAAGCAACATTCCCAAGCCTAAAATCCAAAGGATTTCCACCCTGCAATATAAAAAACCAGTCAAAACACCACCAAAAGTTTAATAAAAACTCGGAAATCCAATAAAGGTTCAGCTCCATACTTTCTCAAGATATTCCAGCTCTCTTCTCCTTTCATCTCGAACATTATACTCCTGCCTATTACCAGAAGTAATTTTCCATGGAAATGACAAGGATAAATCTTAAGGACTAGCAATAATTTGTATTAAGGAGTTCAATAGAAAGCAAGTAGCAATACCTAAGCTCTGACTGAACCTTCTCAATCTCAGCTCGCTGTGGAGAAGTTTTGCTACCAATGCCAACTAGTCCCATAGAATCAACCTCAGCATTGACTAAGATAACAAATGCGGAACTACATCCATGCATTCTTCCTTTGATAGCTATAGACGATTCCCTCCATTGATTCAGGACTTAAAAACTGCTACAAACAAAAGCCAGAAGAACTCAAACTCAGTCACATGAAAGAAATTGGAATAAGGGACATAAAATTGGGCATACCAACACCTTGAATCAATGGGAAAAAGAAGGAAGGAGACTACTTTATATGAAAGATTTTTCAGCTAGGGTCAGAGAATGTGGAATTCATAATATAAAACCTATTTATGCTACAACCATCACAGAAATTCTTCATAAATACCTAATGACCTAGAATCACGAGACAAAATACATATCAAAAAGGAAGATGAGGAAACATTAGACTTTCACGCTGCACAGCATGCTTTCCATCTTTTGCTTTTGTCTTGTCCAGACAGAATAAAGTTTAGGTCTTTACCAGAGATATGCCTCTTCATTTCAAGCAAGAAAACTTGTTCGATCTTTTTCTATTAATCGATCAAGCTCACAATAAATGCACCTCATTTTAATTTTGGCAATTTGCTATCAAATAGCAACTTCACACAAAGAATATAACGTGCTTTTGACGTCCCATTTTAAATATCATGAAGGAGAGTAGTATAAAATTGGAAATATATTTGAATACAGCTTGGTAGAGGAGAGCTCTTTGAGCATTACATGTTTAATTTATATTGGCAAATTGTTAGAAAATACAGATTGTGTGCGCTGAAAAATAAATTAAGATGGGATTTAGAAATAAATTTTGAAAACTTGAAATGCATATACCTTTTACAGGGATATTGAGTCTCAAAATTAATAGTATGACTATGACCACAATAACACCACTTTATTTTTTGAATACCTTCCTCGCATATGTATAAGACCAAATCCATATCAATTTCTAAAAAAGATTGCTAATCCTTAACTTTTTGAGGAATTCTTCATCGTGGTTGTGAATGACTGATTTTTTCAATCTTTTCGACCTTGGTTCCATATTTACGAAGGTTCAAATTGCTGAAAATTTGGGTGCAGGCATCATATTTTTCCGCAAGATTTTGTTGAAATTTACTCTTTTGAAAGGGAAAGTAAACCGTTTTAAAACCTGGTCATTCAACCATGCCAAATAGTCTTGTCAGGTATCACCATCTAATAACATGATACAACAAACTAGATTTCGTCTCAGTTGACACGAAGTAATTCATAGGGAAATGCCTGTAACCTTGTATGTAGCATGAACCTCAAACAAACATGTGTAGTTTAGCATATGATGAAAGATATCCTCAAAATCAGCCTCGTGGAAGTACAGCTAATTACAAGAACATGCATATATGTACACATACCCCATGCACATATAAATATATACACAAATTCATTAAGCACACACAGACCCATAAAGCAGCATGAAAAAGTATATACAGTTACAATACTGCTTGCAGCCAGGGGGAGAGGATATAATTTTCTCAAATATCAATCACAGGGTCAAGAGGACGAAATTTATCCAATAATCAAACACATTATCGATAGACTGACTTCAACTAAATCCTTTAAACGCATGTAAAAAAATGAGAGAATGTTTTAGTTATGCTTACGTGCAGCATTCTATTATGGCTCTCAAATTCCTATAAGGCTATAACTGACCACCTAAAACTTCGAAAAGGAAGATAGTGCACTCATTAAGTAAGAATCAACTTAGTTAACATGCAAATCGCATGGCATTACCGGAACAATTCAAATGCTGATCATTACAGAAGCTCACAGAAAGTCAGAAACAACACAGCTCTACCACCCAACCCTCGTGTCAATATAACAAAAATGCATTAACAGAAAGTATCAAAACCCTCACAATCATTTCCCAAATGAAACCCCTAAATTTCAATTAAAATGCCTAATAAAAAATCTAGGTTTCGTGCAAACTTTAATAAACCACCAAATTCTAGGGTTTCCGAAGTTACAAACGACAAATGATAGCTGAATTGTGATAGTGTGAGGAAATTACAAGCTAGGGCTAAAATTTGGGGATCCTCTGAACTTTTTACCATGCTCTATGGTTTTGCTTTTGATGGACAACGTACCTCATTTGAAGGAATGAGAATATCTCTGGTATACGACCGTCAGAGCTTTTACCCTTCTACGTATAAATATGTATACTTTTTTTCCGTATATGTAAAAGGAAATTCTGGTATTGTTTGTCCTTCGTTCTCGTGGGACTTTCTCTGTATATAAGTAATTTTCTTTTCTCTCATTAAATTTCTGTAAAACTCTATTCGGGCGCCCGCAAATGGGCTGGACACCGCAGCGATAATTGGAGAAGAAGGCCTCCCGCGAAATTGATCTTATTTTTTAGCGTAAACGGTTTATAAATTTACTAGCATCTCTCCCGTGTACGAAAGTTATTCAAAAATATCAATTTCAATAAATATTTATAAAATTTTAATGCATATACATAATTAATAATTCAAAATGTATGAAAATAATATTATATCATAATAACTATTATATTTTAATAAATAATATAACTCATTCAAATTATAATAATTTCTTTGAATAGTAAATCAATTTATATATATATTTAAGTAATACATGAATGTTAATTCAATAATTTTTATGAGCTATTATTAATTTTAAAGAAAATAAAAATTCAGTAATTTATTTAATGGTATATCACGTTTGATGTAATATTATAGTACAAAAAATTAATTTTTTGGAAGATGTCAATATATTTTTTACGATTTCTACATTCTCCTTTCATATTTAAGTTTTTCCACTTTTCATTGAAAAATATCAATTGCAATAATTATAAATACGTACTTAAATTAAACCCATGAATATTTGTATTTAACCAATAAAATTATATTTTTTTATTACTTATATAAAATCAAATAGTCAAAAATAATAATTACGTAAATTTAACAATTATCATGATATAAAAATATTATATTGAAAATTGTATACCAAATAACATCTACGCAACTATTAAAATTAAGAATGATTGAAAAAATATAATTCATTATTAATCATAGTATTCACATATTTTTGCATTTACCTCTCGCATTTATCATTTCTCCAAGTTTCTTTCAAAAACATCAATCACAATAATTATAAACGTGTGTTTACTTATATGTTTTTTTATGTAAATCTAAATAATATACTTAAATCAGAATATTGATTGTATTAAAAAAAAAATTATTGATAACATAATAGAAAATTATAAATTTTAAGAGAACAATTATTTACAAATATAAAAATAATAAATTTATATAGAAAGTTTAACCGAACAATTCTTCACTTTTTAACCTTACATTTTGAAAAAACATAATTTCTAATTCTCTCTACTTTTTAATCACATGTTTTCTCCATACTTATTCAAAATATTACTATTTTCGAAACTCATTTTCTGCCACATTTTACCAATAAATAATTTACACAAAAACTAAAAAAGTTCTCCACTTATAACCTTACATTTTAAAAAAATTACTATTTCAAATAAGATGATTTGTAACATTTTTGTAAAAAATGTGTGATCGAAATTTAATAATAATTGTATGTGTAAAAAATTTAGCTCTGTTTGTTAAAAGTTTTTTATTTAAAAACTTATTTTTTATGTTTTCTTGATAAAATGTATAATTGAAAAGTAGAAAGAAAAATGTATGAGGTTAAAAAGTGATTTGAGAAATTATGGTTTAAAAAATTTGTTTTTAAACATGTTTGCTAAACAGGAAAGAAAAATGTCGTAAAAAGAAAAAAAATAATAAAAACTGGTGTTAGCGCCTTTCAATCAAATGGTGGCTTTTAAAAAAAAAAAACGAAAATGAACAGTAAAAGGCGGGAGCTTGTGGAGCAAAACTTTTTTCATTATAATATATAAAGTATATATAGATTTTTCATATTTTCATGGTAAAATGTGTGATTGAAAAAGTTAAAGAAAATATGTTGGTGATTAAAAAGTGATTTGAGAAATTATGATTAATAAATTTTGCTTTAAAACATGTTTGACAAACAAAGGAAAGAAAAAAATGTAATGGAAAATAAAAATTTAACCACACACATTGTCTCTCCACTTTTTAATTACATTTTCTATGTACTTATTCAAAACATTAATTTTTTTCAGAAATCATTTTCTGTCACATTTTACTAAGAAAATAATCTGCACACAAACTAAAAAAAATTCTAAAAAAATATGAATAGCAAGAAAAAAAATGTGTTTGAAAAGTGTAAAGAAAAAATATATGTGGTTAAAAAGTGATTTGAGAAATTATTGTGTTTGGCAAACATATTTTTTCCTACACAATTTTCTAAATCACTTTTTAACCACACATTTTCTCTCTCCATTTTTCAGCCACACATTTTACCTAGAAAACATAAAAAAACATGTTTTTAAACAAAAAACTTTTAACAAACAGTAACAATTTACTAAGGTAAAATGTGTGTGGTTAAAAAGTGATTTACTGTTTGTTAAAAGTTTTTTATTTAAATACATGTTTTTTTATGTTTTTCTAGGTAAAAGCGTGATTGAAAAATGGAGATAGAAAATGTGTGTGGTTAAAAAGTGATTTGAAAAATTGTGTAAGAAAAATCATGTTTAAAAATCTATTTTCCAAACACAACCTAAAAATATTGTTTTTTAACATATTTTGCTTTTAAAAAAAAAAAAATTTAAAAGTACTAGTGTCAGTCGCCGCGGCTGACACCATAAATCAAATGGATGGCTATTTAAACGTTTATTTTCGGGAAAGAGAGAAAAAAAAAAGGTGAATGAAAAGTAAATGGCGGCAACTTGTCGAGGAAGACTTTTCCATTATCAAATATAGCATAGATTTGGCAAACTAGAAAAAAATTTGTTAATAAACAACACAATTTTTCAAATCAATTTTTTATTACATACATTTTTTCTTATCATTTTTTAACTGCATATTTTACCTCAAAAATATAAAAAAATATATTTTTAAACATAAACTTTTAACAAAAAGAACCAAAGGCTCCATTTTTTAAAAGTTTTGTGCTTAAGAGATAAGATGTGCAATTAAAAAGTAGAGAGAGAAAATATTTATAATTAAAAAATTATTTAAAAAATTGTGTTGTTTAAAAACAAGATTTTTTTTTTAATTTGCCCAACAGAGACTTAACAAACCACACAATTTCTTAAATAACTTTTTAACCACATACATTTTCTCTTTTTACTTTTCAATTACAGATTTTAATGAGCAGACTCCTACATAATCAAACTAATCTTCCTTTTTGTCTTAGATATTATTTGTATTTAATCTATTGTTACTATCGGTGTATTCTTTTACGCAATGATTATAATTTATAAATCAATTTATAAACAACACATTTTTCTAAATTATTTTTTAACTACACACATTTTCGCTCTCCAATTTTCAATCACAAATCTTGCCTAGAAAACATTAAAAAGAAATTAGAAATGCTTCACATTGCTAATAATACAATTAATCATTTTTCAAATATCTTTTCACTTCTTAAAATCTCTTTATGGTATCAGCGCCAATCTAGCTTCTTAAAATCTCTTTATGGTATCATATCATAGCTAATAAATCTCAATTCTTAGAGAGACCAAGGGTTAGCTCAAGTGGCTAAGGAGCCACCTTAACTATGACTCAAGTTCCTAGCCTACGTGATGGTACATCTCTCCATAATCCTACCTAGTATAGATTAATTGTTGGTGGTCTTCAATATCTCTCTTTTACTAGGCTAGACATTGCATTCTGTGTTAATAAACTGTCCCAATTCATTCATCGTCCTACCCAGCTCATTGGTCATGTGTTAAAAGGCTACTTCATTACTTGGCTGGTACAATACAACATGGACCATTCCTAAGCAAAAAATCGCCACTTCATCTTTGATACACTAAATCGCAAGTATACGATATCGTATCTAAGTAATAAAGTGGACTTTTTGATTCCGAGTTATCGTCTCACAAAGATTGTAATTAAGTATTGAAATATATTAATTCTCGCTTTATTTGAACAGTCGAATTGAGATGGATTTTCTAAACTAAAATAGAAAATAAAAGCAAAAGAAAAGATTACTCATGCAAATTTTCTAAATTGAAGTTTTTAAGTATTAGGACATCCGATTTCACATTAGCCAATTCTTTTAATTCCATTTATCTAGTTTTATTTTATTCATATTTATGTGTTCGATCGAATTTACTTATGCATATGAAATTCCTGATCATGATAATTAGGTGCATGGAATACAAGAATTCACGTAGCGATCGCAATAATAATAAAAGTATATATTTATCTTTTATCCAATTACCGAAATTTATTCCTAGATCTAAGTCGTTAGTTCACCTTAGTTGCGAATTAATTTATACATTTAACACAAAATAAAATCAACACATGCAAGAAGGCTCAAAACTGGAATTATAGAATTAAAAGCGTAAATCTAAGCTACATTAAATATCTCAACTATTAAATTAATAGTTCATCAATAAAAAAATGTAGAAATAAATATAATTACACATGATGAGTTTATCAAATTAATAAAAGAAATGAAATCTTGCAACAAGCATTTCTGTAACGCCCCAAGCATTTCCAACTTTTTCAAGAATAATGCTTTGATACCACTTGTCACGCCCCGAATTTTTCAAGACTTTTCATTTAAAATAAGATTTATTTATTTAAAAAGTAACGATATTAATTTTTAAAATATTAAATAATGAGTTCAATAAAAGTGTGGCAGTTCAAACATAAAAGTTCTTATTCGGTGGCAAGTTCACAACTCACAGGTCGTCACCTAACGTAGCACTCTCTTTTAAGCTATCTGAAGAATCACTCCAATCTTTTTTATATCAATAGTTGCCTGAAAGATTAGATAACGTGGGATGAGCATATAATTGCTCAGCGAGTAAGATATGGTGCACATGTGTTATTGCACATTGGTGTATACAAGTCAACTTCACATATTCAAGACAAGTTCAAATGTATGATGAGTATCCGATGCACATGCATGTTATTTTCGAAAATTATGTTTTCAGGACCCGATTATAGATTATCTCCTCTACCCCAAAGCGCTTAACATTTCCATAAATTGGATATCGATAACATGGCATAACATACCAGATTACATAGGACTATCTCATCCTTTAGGACTTCTACATCCCTGTCATCTTTCATCATGTTCGACTCCAACAGATCTATTAGGTCACCATGTCGTTTCTCACAACCCTAAAAGTCTCGAGATTCTCCCGACATCATCAACATCGATATCCATATTGATTACAGACAGAGCCGGCCCTAGACCTAGGCGGTCCAAGCGGCGGCTTAGGGCCCCCAACAAATCAAGCTTTCCCTATCTTCTTCCAGCGAATGAACGGAGGTCCCGCAGGCGGCAAGCATTTTTGTAGGTAAATTGGAAGTTTTGAGTTAGTGATTCACTTTTGAGGGGTTTTTGAGTTTTGGGAAAATGGATTTTGAGGAGTTTGAGAATCTGGAAATAGAGGTGAAATGGGATAAGGGGAGATTGGGATTAAGGTTTTAGAGGGAAGAATGTCTGGTTTTGCATTTCGGAGGGATGCTAGAGTGAGAAAGAGAGTTCCTTTTATTGGAACTATGTTTCTATTTATTTTTGTTTTTAATTGGTCAGGAGCTCTTTTACCTTGGAAAATCATACAATTACCTCATGGAGAGTTAGATAAGGCATAATACATTTGAAGAGAGAAATGAAGATTGAGTAGAGTACTTGATCTAATTTTAATTGATTAATGATCGTATATTTAATTTTTTACTAATGTAATTACACAAACAGTGATATTTATCATGTCTTGGTTTCGTTGCTGTTTGATAACACTGTTTGATTTATAAATTGGTTTATTTATAATTTTGAGGTAAAAAATAATTGTTGAAAATTGGAGAGAGAAAATGTGTATAGTTAAAAAGTTGTTTTAAAAATTTTGTGGTTTAAATTGAACCATCTTTGAAAGTTTATTGAAGACATGCTAAAGTATTTTTCTTTTGTTACGAGTTATTTAAGCAAGAAGGAAATGATTGTAAAATTTTAATCGTTTTTCATAAAAAATGCTAGAGGATTGAATTTAAATTAAACTTGAAATGTTTTTATTTAATAAAAAAAATTATTTATCAAAGGCCCCATATAATATTTCGCTTAAGGCCCCCCAATATCTCAGGGTCGGCACTGATTACAAAGGGGGGCTAGAGTTCAAATCTATAAACCACATGCACAAAACTCTTCTTTTTGCATAAACTTTCTTTCATGATTCATCATCTATCAAATGTCGTTGCATATCCAAAACATCATCAATCCAATACCATTGCTTTCCAAAACATGAACGAATGTAATTTCAACATATCAAGTTATTACATTATATCACATAATAAGGTATATCAAATATTCAGTACTTTAATCCAAATCGATTCAAGTAACCATATTCAACTCACATCATAATGAATCATAATTCACGTAAACATGTCCACTCACATATTATGCAACTAATCCAAATAAACACATCTCACTCACTTATTATTCGACGAATCCAAATAAACACATCCCACTCACATATTATTCAACGAATCCAAATAAACACATCACACTCACATATTATTCAACGAATCCAAATAAACACATCCCACTTACAGTTTATTGGATGAATCAATTAGTGAATAGCTCCTAGGATGACTTTCATTTAGAATGAGGATCTTTCAACTAGCTTTGAATGGAGTGTGTGAAGAAACAAGCAACTGATTTGGTGTCGACACTAAAGTGTCAGAATGCAATTTTTAAGTTTAGATGAACATGGTGTTGACACAAAACCAGTAGGTGTCGACACTAAACGTATTTCCAGAATATGAAAGTCTGTTTTCTTGATTTCTGTTATCTAAAACCATTTGTTTTGATAAAAGACTTTGAGAAAACATGTTTACCAATAAAAATGATGGATTATAACGGATTGAAACATGATTTTGGCATGAAATCAATACCTAGGGTTTGGAAGAGGGCAAGATTATTCCAGTAGCATTTTGGATCTGATTTTGGATGTGTTTTATTATTTAAAATCATCCATATTTGTAGAGAAAGAAGGATGCACTGATTGGAGCAAAGGAAATGAGTGTAGAGGATTGATCATTTTCCTTCATAGTTAAGAAATCATATTTTAATGGGTAAGCTTGAGGTGCCACTCCATTTTCATGCAGTTGGAGGTGTCCTAAGGAGGAAGAAGGTGACTCATTTAAGATAAAACTAGATATGGAGGTTCAAGTGCCAGCTCATGCTTAAATTCCAGATTTTGGGCAGTTTCAGGATGCCATATTTGAGCATAGATTCAAGGTATAAAATGAACTCCAAATTGGGTGTTCTTGGTACTATTTCAAAGTACTCATATAGTACTTTCATATGGAATTTGTTTCACAAGATTTGGTTAATCGAGGTGATACTTATAGCGTCTCAAAGTTAGCCATCCGAAGCTGTCTTTTCCGAGTTGAATGTTGAAGAGCCAACTTTGAAAATTAGCTAAGAGCTGTACATTAATCGAAATGATGAACGGATTTCCAATTCTTGAAGTTCACTTCGAGCACTTATTCGTACATATGAATTATGCATTTATCGGAGGTTGGAAGTGGCAAAAGAATCTTCTAAAGAAAGGCGTTTAAATACGTTTTTCGTAACTTTTCATTTGATTGAAAACTCCATCTTTAACTTTTATTATATCACAATGGACAACTAAGGACGCCATAATTTTTTGGGTCGTTACAATTTCGCTCTCCATTGATAATCTTCAATTCCCCTGCCTTTATCTTGATTTTCACCTCCAAGTTGTGAATGATAGAACAATTAATTATGAACTTGAGAGGTTGTGAAAATGTCTCCAAAGGTTCCTTAATTCATGCCCAAAAGGTTGCTTAAATAGGTTGAGAAGAATCCCAGGAAAACTAGAAAAAAATCCGCGCATAGGCTTAACTTGCTATTGAGCTGAACAACAACGCGACCGCCCAAGGTAAATGTTAGTGGCCGCACAGGCGACCAAAATAAGGTTCTGCCTATTTCACGTGTTTTCGCACGGCCACATGGTTGGATAAACGTGGCCGTGCAAGTATATTCTCCTTCAATTTCCAACTTTAATCTTTTTTCACTTCAGCTCTCATTTTATATTTGTACCTTCAGTCCTCCATCTTCCAAATAGATCAATTGAGTTCCCGAACTTCTAAATTCTTCCAATTGACTTCTTCTCGTTCTCAATTTCCTTAAAGCCTTTTCCAAGTGTACAATTTAGGTCCAATAATCATCCATTTGGCCTTTATTTGTTTCAATTTCTTTGTTCACTTGATTTTGGGATATTTATGCAATGTAAACAAATAACAAACAAATAAATAGAATTTATTCTAAAACGACGACATATTATCCTAATTTCGATATATAAATAAGTGTATAAAATACGCTTATCAATCTTCATGCTTTCTCAGACGCGGTTGAGGTGGAAATCCATACGACAGATCATCTAGTGCTCATATTGTCTTTCTTGGTCACAATGCTATCTTGGTTATCAAAGAAGCAAAAATCAATCACTCGATCATCAACTGAGGCTCAATATTAAGTTGTTGCTTCTAAGACCTCAGAAGTAATTTGGGTGAAGTTTCTTCCGTCTGAACTTTGTGTTCCTACTCTAACCACGACTACTCATATCTACTGTAACAATGTGGGGGCAACAGATCTTTATGCCAATCTGGTGTTTCACTAGCGTATGAAACACATTGTAATTGATTATCACTTGTTAGGGATAAGGTACAAAATGGTGAACTTCGGGCATCTCATGTGTCAACCAATAATCAACTTGTAGACGCACTTAAAAAAAACTCTCCTCTGCTCAAATTCAAGATCTTCGTGTCAAGATTGGTTTACTTTCATTCACCATCTTGAGGGGGCGTAATGAGCAGTGTTGTGTAAAACCGCAAGTATACGATATCGCAATCAAGTAATAAAGTGACTTTTGAGTCGAGTGATCGTTCCCACGATGACTGATTACTAAATACCGAAATATTTTAGTTCTAAACTTTATTTGAACAGAAAAAGAGAATTTGAAATTGTAAACTAAAACTAATAAATTAAACTGAAGAATTAAATTAGCGAGATTGCTTTTGTCTTTAAAACTGATTGTAAAGTGGTTAGGATTCACGAGTTTACCTAGCCAATTAAATCAATTCCAATTCCAGATTTTATTTTCTAAATATGTGCTCGGTCGAATTCACTAATTCAAATTGAGATTCCTCTCTCGAGTTTAAATCAATCCTACCTAAATAAGTCAACATTGTATCTCTATAGAGTGTCCTAATATTCCTTATTTAGATGCATTACACACAACCGCAATAATTACAAAAGTACATCTCTATCTCTCGTTCAATTACCGGATTTATTACCTAGATCTATGTTATTAACTCACCTCTCGGATTATGGAAATAACACATAAAATCATGAATAAGTGGCCAGTTCATTCACGCATTAAACGTAATAATAAATCAACACATGCATTGAATCGTTAAAACAAGGAATATGGAATTAAAATAATTAACTAGGCTACATCGTTCATCCCAACGTTAAAATTAGTTACACATCATGATTGAAGAACAAAAACAATAAAATAAAACGTTCATTGAAAACAAGAAGAAAGGAAAGCATGCACCAAGTCTCAATTATTCTATAATCTTCAATTCACGTCCCTCTGCAATGATTGAATCTCCAAAGATTTGATGATGAAATCTCTATTGTTGCTTGTTCTATGGAGAGGCAAATGTCCTATTTCCGTGCCTAATGAGTTGTATATATAGGTTTTAGGGAAAACCTAGGTCAAAAAGAGAGAATTCTGTTGAAAATCGCGAGAAAAAGCCCACAGTTGGCCCAGCCGGAAAGCCACGTGATCACGTGGTATAAAACCTAGCGATCGCTCAGGCATGGGTAAAACATTCTATTGAAAAATTCGAGGCACCTCGCGATCGCGTGGTAGGAATCCGGCGATCACGAGGAAGGACGTTGCATTGCAATTTTCCATCTTTTCTCGGCTGTGTAAGTTGGTCCATGCCTTTTAATTACACCTCATGTCCTCAACTTTTGATTTAGGCGATTTAGTCCCCAAACTTTATATTCTTTTTGAATTTCTCAATTAAGCTCTCAATTCCTTTGATTAGGTCCTCCAACTCCTGATTTAGTCACTTTGGCACCAAGTATGTTTCCCGATTGTTGTCACAAACTCCTCACTTGTCCAATTTAGCTCCAATTAACATCCAATTGTGTCATTTTTCCATTGATTTCATCATTCTTCATCTTTTGGGATATTTTCTGAAAAGTAAACGATAAACAAAAATTAAATAGCAAATATTCCAAAACGACAATAATTAAACATAATTTAGACATACAAATAAGTGTATAAAATACACTTATCAAATACCCCAAACTAGAACTATTGTTCGTCCTCGAACAATGGAAAATAAACTACAAAAATCAAAGAAATAAAAGAGAAATTATTTTTGCTGTGTTAACATGTTTATCACATGCCTCCATAGTCCAAACCAATTCACGCTCTAAGCAATAGCTATGAACAACAATGCAAAATAATTTCTAGTTAGATCTGCCAAATTTTTAAGTGTGTGTGTGTGAATAGCCAATGTCAAACGCATACTCATGTAAAAGATACTCAACACTGTGTGGCTCATTGTGCATAATCCAGCCCGAATCCCATGTGGTCAATTTATGAATTCTAATGAAATTCCTTTCAGTGCTCATGGATGATCACCACTTTCTGCTTTTCTCTCACATATCCTGAGTTTCTATCTATGTGGGTTCTAAAAATATTCTTAGCTTTTTCCACACAAAGTAGTCAGAATCAGAAATAAGTGTGCACAACAAATCAAAAGAAAGCAGTCCTCAATTCTACAACCTCAACCACCACAGCTCAATCAACAAAGCTTATACCATGCAATAATTTTATTTTTTTATTATTTTTTTTATTGGACGACTTTTTTCTTTTAATGTCCATGTCTTTTACCATCTTTGTGCAGAACTTTTCATACTGGCTTTCTATATGACCCATGTAACGGGCTTTCAGATCGGCAACTCCCAAACCGGTTGGCTTTAGGGTACCAGGTTCAAAGAACCCTCAGACGTACTTGCCCGAGTCATAAAGGCTTAAACAGAAAAGTTAAAGATGTTATGATGCCTTATGTGTAAGTCTACTCTCCGCACTTATTTTCTAATTGACCCCTGTAGCGAGTTTTAGGTCGATGACTCCCAAGCCAGTTGACTTTAGGGCACCAGGTTTGAAAGACCCCTCGGACTTACTTACTCGAGTCAAAAAGGCATTCGAAGAGCGGAATAAGACCTTCAGCATTTTTCTGTTTTTATGCTGGAACTGGTTTATACATGTTGACCAAACTGTAATGACTAAAGTGCAAAACCAAGAACCACAGACCTCCAACCCGTCAATACACACAAATTCCAACTATTTTACCCCCAAACTTGCCTTTTAGCATGATTGGTTCTAATTTAGAGGTGGGATATCTTATGATCTAAGTTCAGGGATTTTCAAATTATTTCTAAGTTCAAATTGCATAAACTCTGCCCCACATGTATTAAACAAAATCCCTCACACAAGCAATTATCCGATACTGGCTATGTACGCAATAAGTATGGAATCTAGCAAAACATAACTAGTTCAAAATAAGTTCATACTTTCATGTTGTCCAATCTTCAAGCCTAAGCACACATTGATTCATACTATATCTTAGGCAATAAACATGTCAATAAAGTTTTCAATTTTTTTTTAATCCCAATAAAATCGAATGGAAGCATAGAATGAATATCATGAATACGGAATCAATTTTTTAATGTGTGAGAAATTTTTTAATGTGTGAGATTTTCCACCTCCATACTAGAAAGAAACATTGTCCTCAATGTTTGTCAAAAAGATCTAAAAAAAATGTAATACAAGACAACGAAGAGAGAACGAGAACTTCCCGGTGAAATGTGGATGCTTTGTTGCATTGATGCTTCCATTTGAAATGACGTTGGATAAATATGACCCTATTCTTGCTTTGCCCAACTTGATTGGATGTGTCTTGATTGGTGTTTACCTTGAAATTAAGAGATAAGTAACATTAGAAATCATAAACACCAATAAGAAATAATGGGAGTTCAGTACCACACCCCCAAACTAAAGTCAAAGCAAAATTTTGAATTTTCAAAATTGGTCGACCACACACATTTAATTCTTGACATCGCCTAGAAAAACATAAATTTTCCCGAGCCATCTTTTGATACTTTAAAGTTCATAGCATGATCAACAATATATTAAAAATTCAGCTCATTTGAAAGTCAATAGGGTCATGCAACAATGTGGAGAAGTAGGTGACGTGAGACAGTTTCTGGGTGCAATGGCCTTGCAATGGGGCTGTCATGATGCCAACATGGTTTTAATGGTTTGAATGCCAAGATGTGAACTAACTCATGC
The DNA here is from genome assembly GCA_963555705.1 of Ligustrum vulgare. NCBI lineage: Eukaryota > Viridiplantae > Streptophyta > Magnoliopsida > Lamiales > Oleaceae > Ligustrum > Ligustrum vulgare. The sequence continues at coordinate 4,107,995 of OY743180.1, forward strand.
ACTACACACACATAAACATTGATACACATGTCATGAAGATAAATACTCGGATGGATTTATAAAATTAGCACAAAACTCTCTTTGTGGCATTTCATCAAATACATGGTGTGCATTGCAAAAATCAAAGGATATGCATAGGTTTGGAGGCATGAATGAACCAAAAATTTTGTCTACTAAACCACAAATCACAAACTCCAACAACTAACTTAAGCCCCTTCTTCACAATTTACAATTCCAATTATTCAAAATCTAAAAGAAAATTTCATAAATTTGAGTAAAGTATGTTTCAAGTGAAGAATTACATACCTTTGATTGATTTGGATGCTGGAAATAGCAATGATATTGATGCAACTAGGTGTTGTTGACATACATACAAAATGTAAGATCAAATATAAGGTGATTGGGGGAGAGAATACGAGTTTATAATGTTTGAAATTGAAAACATGAGGCACAACACTTAAACTGGCGATTTTGGTCCCAGTACAGCCACGCGATTGCCTGGCTGGAGTGCCAGCGATCGCGTGGTTCAAGGTTTAAGAATCTGTTGATTTTTAAATGCAAACTCGCGATCGCCATAGCCTATTGGCACGCGATCGCGTAGTTCCAGGCTATAATGAAATTTTTTCCTATTTTTGATTTCCAAAATCATTTTTATCCCCCTAATCACTTCATGATCGATGCAATGATTTTCCAAACCTTATCGTCATGATTCAAACTAGTGTGTGTGTGAGTTTGGAATGACGATAAAAACCTAGCCTAATATAAACATACAAAATCAAAAATATACCTAAATATGCAATAATAGACTCTTATGCAGAAGTGTTCTAAACATGAAACGTGTAAAACACTCAAACACATTTCCTACCATGCATATATCTAAAATTTTAATACTAAAATAAATAATAAAAGCGTAATAAGTAAAAGGGAAGAAAGGTTGGGTTGCCTCCCAACAAGCGCTACGTTTTAAGTCTTAAGCCCGACTTTAGCACATAAATATCATGGAGGCTTGAAAGATGATCTCAGAGCTTTGCATATCTTGCAATTTCCAGCCTTGCAATTCTCCACCCGCTTTCTCACTTTATTTAGTTGCAAAGCCTCGTTTTTAGCCACTTGTTGAGGGATGTTAGGCTTTTCTTCCTTCTTGTCCCTCCATCCATTTTTTGCCTTTACGAACTCATGTTTTGTGATTAGCTCCTCCTCAATATTATTACCTTGCTTGGTCTTCTCTTCTGGTTTCTGGACCACTCCCTCCACCTTGAAGCAACTTTCTTTTAGATTATCGAGATCTTCTCTTGGCTTGATAGTGAAGAAAGGTTCCAATCCAATACAACCGTGATTTCCTTCACTCTTACACCTTCTCTACCTTATAAATACCTAAGTTTTTGAAATATAACAACACGTGAAACCAGATTGAAATGCTGCAGAAAATCCCTTCTCCATCCAAAAGCCCTAAGTAGTGATTCTTGCCAAAAAATATGTTTTGATTCATTCAAATTGTCCTATTGATCTTCAAACATGTTTTCCTAAAGTTATTTATCAAAATACGAGGTTGGAGATCAAGAGGATCGCTGAAACGAAGTTCCAGTTTCTGAAACTTCGCTTGGTGTCGATACCTGGAGATTTGGTGTCGACACCAAATGAAGAACGATGAACATGGTGTCGACACCTATGTAGACACCCTTTCTATTTTCAATTCTGATTATAATATGAAGTAAATTTATGAATTTCAGGTTGTTAGGTATTGTGTAAATCATCAAAACAGTGAGTATTCAATACACTTTTACTTGTTACTTATGTGCAAGGTTGAATCTTTGATCAAATGCTCTTGATGCATATTGATGATATTGAATATGATATGATTTACCAAAGAAGCATTTTGTAAAGATTATAGGAAGAATGAATTGGGAAATTCTGTTATTTTTGTTCCAATTTTTAATTTTGAGTTTTGAATTTATGTTCAATGTTGCGTTTTAAGTGTTTATTTTTTAGTTGTTGAAAATGTGTTTCCCTTGTCATTTTGAAAAATTATTTCAGGTAAATTTGGGATAAATGATGAAAATTTGAGGATTTAGAGGTAATTTACTTAAAATTAGATTTGTTTTCCACGATTTCGATGTTTTTATTATTTTTACACTAAAAATACCGAAACACTCAAAATGACAAAAAATATCATTTTGAGTTGCCTTTACAAATTATTTTTTATTTTTGAAAACGTAAGTTGAACTTAAGCTATGTTTGATTGATCGATATTTTTCATGAAAAATGAAATTTGTTTTTCATTTCCCATTTTTGGCTTGTTTGATATGTAAAAATTTTCATGAAATTCATTTTCTTGACATGGGTCAAATCATATCCAATCCTTATTTTCAAGGAATTCAATTTTCAAGTGGAATGAGATTTTATTTTCCATGAAAAAACTTTGATCAATTTCGTCACGTTTGATTTTTTTTTTTTTGTTAATTGATTTATTTTTTTTTAAAAAATAACATTATTATTATCAAGTACAAATGTATGAAAAAATAAAAAAAAAATATTTTTTTTTTTGCTTAAAATAGCTAAATTTTGTTTTATTTGTCATGAAAAATAATGCTAATCAAACAACAAAAATTAGAAAATTTCCTACTTTTTCACCTAAAAAATTAAACCAATCAAACACATTAAACTTCAATTCCCATGAATTTAATTCACTAGAATTCAATTTCCTGAAATACATTTTCTTCCCACCCAAATTCTATTATCACTATCAAATACAACCCTATTTCTTGAACTCAAAATTCCCTACTAGTCTACTGCATTACTCTTCAGTAGTCTTCAAATTTAGAGTGTGTTTGGTATTGTTTAAAATGATTTTTTTTAAAAATGAATAGTGATTTTTAGGAGAATTGATGATTGAGATTTGGTTGAAAAGTCAAATATTGTAAGCTTTACTTTTAATGAATGTTTGATATTTAGAGCATGTTTGCTCTATGGAAAAATTTAGTTTTTGTAGATTTTTTTGGTTTTTTTATGGATGTGTGGTTTAAATTGGTTTGAAAAGTCAAAAGTTGTGGGATTGACTAAGGATGGATGGTTGAGATTGAATTTAAAAAATTGTGGTAATAATTTTTGAGGGACCAAACAAGCTCTGAGTACTGTAGAAAAATAAGAAAATTTTAATGAAAACAAAAAAAACATATTTTTTTTCCTATTTTCAGTTGACATGTAGCCAATACCTTTTTGCCACGTGGTAGCAATGCCAATCGTGGTCATATCAACCCGATGATGAACCTCTGCAAATCGGTGGCCAGAAATAGCATTAGAATTCTAATAACAGTCGTACTGAAGAATGAGTGGCTCGACATCAATCCAAGCCAGATAACATCCGCTTCACCACTATTCCAAACGTCATACTCTCGGAGCATGGCCGATCAGCCGATCCACTTGGCTTTGCCACTGCTCACTGTTGTGTAGAGTAAAATGGAAGACCCATTCGAGCGGCTCTCGCACGAGCTTCAGCTTTTTGCGAATCTTGTTATCGCTGACGTTTTCGTACCTTGGGCTGCTGATGTGGCTTGTACAAGGAATATTCTGGTGGCTTCGTTTTGGCCGATGTCTGCGTTGTTGTTTTGGGTATTTTACCATTTTGACTTTCTCGTTCAGCACGGTCATCACCCGGTCAATTTATTAGGCAAGAGACATTCTTTTATTTATCAACAAATAAAAAAGTATATATATATATATATATATATATATACATACTAGTGAATCACCCGTGCGATGCACGGGAAGAAACGTCTCGATAAAGATAGTTCAATGTGAAATTAGACAAATTAGATGAATCCTTTTGATAAAATAAATAAATTTTGCAAATAAGAGATAAGATCATCATTTATTGGTTTCATATGACTACAAATTTTGGAATACTTCTTTGTACACAACATTGTTTGTTAATTTTGTTGGTCTCCCATTCTTATCACAAATCTGCATCTTTAATCCGAAACGATTTGTCACCCTAAAAATAGCAACATAAAGTTGTCAATGTGTAAACACCAGCCGTTTAAGAAGAAGTCTCTCATGCGAGAGTGATTGTCCCTGGCTCTCTTATTAATAGTCATGGCATAGGACACAATCAATGAAAACTGTCTTCTTTGAAATCTAATAGGTATCCTAGAATCAGAAGGGCTTAACGATATCCTTGTAATAAAGAACTCGTATCCTGCATTGCTGTCAGAAAGAATTTGACCTTCTAGAACATAGTCGTCAAGTTTCGTAACTATCAACCTTGTTCCACTGCACAATCCCTCTGTATGATCAATATTTCTCAGAAAGAGCAATGGATACCGCAAAGACAAATAAAGAGGATGCACTTCGCTTATCCGCTTCAACGGTCCACCACGTGGCGCAATAATGATATCCCCGTGTCCAGGTTATGTTTCAAAATCCACCAACAATCAATTTGGAAATTTCATTGACAATAGGCAAATCATATCGCCTATCATCAGTCACCCAACGACCAATAAGTATAAGTCTTACATTTGAAGTGTTTTATTCGATCATCTTTTCTCTAACTGAACTAAACTACCTTACCAATTTATTATTTTTGTCTAGCATATCCTTCAAATAAGAAACTATACAATCATGCAACATTAAATCGCATGATTCACTCCTACATGGGAACATTAAAAACAAATTAAATTTTAGACTATCACAAAAAAAATATCCATAAAGAATATAAATATATAAGCAATAAATACATAATACGTACACTACGACCATTTCCTGCTTTCAATCTCTTTCGCATTGCTAACAATGTAAAGCTGAGCAAATCACGGAGCTAAACTGTCATCAGGAAACATGCTCTCAATATTATGACAATTTTGACCGTATAATCTGAAGACGAGAGGCCCTCTACCATCATCCAGCCGATTATCTATTCCCTTCATAGAAGTGAACAAACATCATATTAAATGTCCGATTGTTCTCAACGAAATTCTTAATGCTGTCGTACCTTCCATATAACAAATCTTTCAAAATAAGAGATTGATCTTCCAAAAGAAGAATCTTCACTTTCCCTTGCATAGAACAAAATAGGAGTGAACAAATAAATCGCGAAATTGAACTAAACCGAAATAAATGGTTTGGTTCGATTTGGAAAAATTCCAAATCGCCTTAAATGGTTTGGTTTGGTTTAGGTTTCAATTGTCAAAACCGCAATTTCAAACGGCCAACCCACAAATTATAAAAAAAAAAAAAAAAAAAAAAAACGAAAATAAAGGCAGACGTTCAATTTAAAAAAAAAAAAAATGCAACACACTTTTTATTGTCAACAAATCAAAATTAAAAAGTCAAATATTAATTTGTTCAAATTAACAACCATTTGGAAATAATTCTTGCTCCTACATTTCATAATCATCATCCGAGATATTTTCTTAAAATAAAACTTTTAATATAAGAACTAACTATAGTTTATTTAAGAAAAAATTTAAATTTAGCAAAAAAAAAAAAAAAATTAAATGTTTGCTTCTATATAATTAGTTTGTTTATCAATATGAATTAAGATTCACAATAAAGCACTCAATTAGAAACTAAATACTATTATTGAATTAGTTTCAACTCAAAATTTTAGATGAATATATGTCTTTGAGCTCGTTTTGGAACATATTAATTCATTCGTTGGCAATTTGCGGTTTCAAACCACACCACACTGCAAGAAATGGTTTGGTTTTATTTTTTTGTTTATTTTTTTGTTTAGAAAATGAAATGGTTTGGTTTGGAATAATTCCAAACCATTTTAAATGGCTTGATTTGAAATATTACTACAAACCGCCCAAACCAAACAATTAAACAATAGATGGAAAATTCACTATTTTGACCATGGACAATGGAAAACAACATGTATAAAAAAGAATTTGACAATCATGAAAAAAGAAAAAAAAAACTAAAATTGTGAGATTGACAAATTTTCTTCAAATTCATGGTATTATAGGTTTTCAATATTTTACAACGTAATTATTTTTTAATGGAAATTATAATATAACATTGATCATCTCAATTTTCAGTTAAGGAAATTGGAAGACAATTTACTTATTGTTGTAGAAATTTAAGAATAAAAAATATTGAATTAAAATATAACAATTAATATCATAGCATAGTTAATTTTATTTTTTTTAAATTTACACTTAACAGTTAAGTAAAAACCCTTAATAACTATATCATTTCAAAACAATATGAATAAATTTGTTAACCGTTAATGTTAAAAAATGTGATATGAGACTTTCTGAAATAAAAAATTAAATAATAATTAAATTTCTTTGTAAGATTCAAAATATTTAAAAATCAGAATAATTTTATGAAAAGAGAGGTTTAAACTCAAATAACCAAATATAATAAGTAAAAAAATTCTCCATAAAAATACTATATAATTAAGCCTCATTCCATTATTGGTTGAAAGTAGCAGCAATGTGAACACAATGAAAACTCAGCTACTTTTATATATTATATAAATATTTTTTTTTACCATACACATTTTATTGACATAAAAGCCCTTGGTTGTTTCAGATTAAAATCAATTTTTTAGTAGTTTGATAAAAATTAATGAGACGCGTGGTTGAAAAGTTATGAATCTCATAAAACGTGTAGTTAAAATTTATTGTTGACTTTGATAGGGGTGAACACGGTTTGGTTTGTGCGGTTTGTAGAAAAATTTCAAACCAAACTATTTAAAAAAGTTTGAAGTTTTTCCAAACCAAACCATTTTTTGAGGTTTGATGAGGTTTAAAATCTCGATTTGTAATCAAATAAATTAATAGATCTCAAACCAAGTCTCATTGTTGTACGATAATGCAAGAATGAATGATTAATCTGCCAATAACAAAGATCAAAGATTTCATAATCGATACACAACATTGAATGAAGGAACAACAATAACTTTGTGGTCGATAACCAAGAAATATCTCCGACCATTACATAGATTACATCAAAATGTGTTCTTGAAATTTTTTCGAGATGCAACTCACATTGAAAAGGGGTTTACTCCTGCAGATTGCAACTATCAATGATATTTACTTGTTCAGAACCATGCACATAAAAAAAGACAACACACTGTGTTACTATAACAGTATTTCTTCTATTCAGTCTGCTATAAATATGTGTTTTAATGAATTCTCTTCTAATTTTTTTATAAAGTTCTTCAATGAAAACTGCATGCCACATTTTAACTTTTCTGTAGCATTCAACAGTTCTAATTGGGAATGAGGTTGGACTGCTTATAGGAAGGTTATAGGAAGTATCAAACATGCATAGATTAGTGCATAACTTTATTCCTGAAAATTATCTCACATTTTTTTTGCAATTAACAAATGTTAGAAATATTTCAATAACACATCTAGATTTTGATAAAAGTTATTCTATAATTCATTTCTATTGGAAAAGGAAATCAAAGCAGCACTCAAAATGGCTTAAAGGTTTAAAAAATAATCTGAATTTGATAAGCTAATCTTGCACTCAATTTTTATAATTTGTTTAAAACTTGGCGGATTGCGGTTTCAAACCGCAGTTTCGATAATTGAAAAATAAACCAAACCGTTTATAGCGGTTTGGAATTTTTCAAAACCAAACCAAACTATTTTGATTTGATTCGGTTTAACGAGTTGTCGGTTTATTTGTTCATCCCTAGACTTTGACTTGAGATTAAAATTAAATTTTAACCAGAAGGGGATAAGAGATTTGATTATCTAGGAACAAAAACTTGACATTTAGGGTCCGTTTGATAGCAATGGTGGAAAATAAATGAATTATAGTGTAACACCCCAAGTTTAAAAGTCTAAAACATAGGCGTGTTAACTTCCATTCACATAATATGCGGAATTTAAAACGTTTACACATTTAAAATTTTCATTTCTCTAATTAAATGCGGAAAAGAAATCATTTAAAACCTCAACATTTTCATTTTCTATTATGAAATTTTACAAAGATTTCGACAGAGTCTCCTCTATAAATTGGACTTAACCAACCTGTAGAGAGACAACATAACCAAAATAAAAATTTAAAGCATCAATCACATTTCAACCATATTCATCATCGCCAAACAAATTCATTCAATCCCCAAACTCCTTATGCATAAAATTTTCCAGAAATAACAATAGACATTGACAAAAATGAAATAAGAGGTAAGTTAACCTCTTACACGTCATCCATACTTATTCGAAATTATCTCCAACCAAACAAATTTATCAATGATAAATAAATTAAGGAATAATTGAAATGATATCTTAAATAAATTTAACTTTATTAAATAAAGCGACAACGGGTACTGTCTGAGTCAGCCGCCAAGTGCTCTCCTCGGATCACCTACTTTCATCACCTGAAATGTTGGGGAAGGATTGGGGTGAGCTAAAGCTCAATAAATAAACTGTATGCATGAATGGATGCTTATGACATGAATGCTTTAAAAATTTCATATATGTATCCCCATTTGCTTTACTTTCCAAAACTTTCAAACTTTCATTTCATTTCAAAACTTCCACTTCATTCCCATCGTGAGCTCACTTGGTGTAACTTCTAGTCAATCAGATAACAGTGGGCAATTTCTTATTTGGAACCAGATTAACATTCACATTTCCACCGCAAAGCGGTTTAACATTCACTTTCCCACCGCAAAGCGGTTTAACAGTCAACCGTAAACGGTTGAACATTCCGTCGCAAAGCGACTTAATTCGGGTACGCCGGTCCCCAGCGCCCCATTTCCCACTCGCAACTTTCATGAACTAGAAGTACACCCATTCATTCTTAAAAATTTGGGATACATAATTTTTTTGACAAAATTGCACTTTGCCACATTCCTTTCATTAAAACATTTGACTTTCCCATTTCGATGCCAATGCATGCTTGATGATGCAATGACATGATAATGTGCATGCTTGAACATTCTTCTAAATAACATATACTTTCATAAAGTAAATGAAATTTATCAAAGCAAGTAAGTTGCAAGATAGTCATTTACACATTTCACATTTACATTCAACTTCTATAAAAATAGGGGGAAGTTTACTTACTTGACGTCCTTAGCATTTACTGTTATCTGGATTTGCAAGTGGAGGAACATCGGCTGCCCGTGACGTCAATGCACCAAAATCCTATTTGTACCCATTCATTTAATAAAAATATATTTTTAGTTCAAAATCACATTTTAAACTCTAAGTAAGGTTTAAAACTTCTATTTCATTCACAATTTAATCCCAAACGTGACCTTAAGCTAGGTCCAACACACAACACCATATTCGAAATAAGATGTCAATTTCAATGTACTTTAGAACGCTTTTTCTTACCTTTTAATTCAAATTAAATTACAACATTACATAGTTTGACCTAGCTTTACAAAATTTCTCAATAAAATTCTAATTATCCATAATCAGAAAATTCTCAAAACATTGTTGCTAATTAAACCTAAAATTGAGGATTTACCATTACAGATCAACGTTGTTAAAATTAACATTGCACAAATCTGAAATTTGTAAATAATTTCCTAAATCCAAATTTCACATTATAACTCAAACATTACCAAACAATTAACTAATTTCATAACCCCATCAAATCTGAATTCTGAAAAATAAATTATACATATAAGTTAAAATACTAAATTCCTACATTTCGAAGTCTAAAATTGTCATGCACATTTACGGTTCACAAATTTCATAAATTGGAAAGTCTAAAATTTATGTATATGTATAATATCAATATATACATACATATATTTAAATTACCCCAATCTGAAATTCGAAATTTCAACTCAACATTAAATTTAAGATTCAAGTAAGCTAACCAATTGAAATCTGAACACACACGCACACACACACACACACAAGAATTTCAATCTGAAATTAACCATTGTAAATCGGCATTTAAACCAAACAGTTAACTAATTTCTTGAATTAAAATTTTCGAAATCGGCACATTAATTTTCATATATATATATATATATATATATATATACCCCAAAAACTGAAATTAACAATTAAATTCAATTCTAAACTTAAACCCAAGGTATGAAATATACAAGCATATACACATATTTACCTATATGCATACATGTATGAACATTACTCAAATCCCAAAATTAGCCTTTAAAATTCGAAATCTACATGAGTTGAAATTTGAAATTTTGAAAATCTTAACATATATACATACATTCATTCCATATATACATCAATATATACCTAAAATTCCATATATACATACAACCATTCAATGTGTGTGTGTTGTAAGTGTGGGTCCGATAGTGTGTGCTTGTGGGTGTGGGGGTTGTGTTCGGTGTGTGCGTAGAAAGAGAAGGGGAAGAGGAACCCTACCGTCGGCGGTGCGCGAGGAACGGACGGAGAGAGAGTAGCGGCTGCGGTGGCGAGAGACGAGCGGTAGAGAGAGAGAGAGAGAGGCCGAGGGTGAGGTATGCGAAGAGAGAGAGAGAGAGAGAGAGAGAGAGAGAGAGAGAGAGAGAGAGAGAGAGAGAGAGAGAGAGCGAGAATGAGGGACGAGAAATGAGGGAGGAGAGGGTCGTGTAGGTAATAATTCAAAACTTTCGAAAAGTTGCAATTCAGTCCCTCAACTCTCTTAAGTTTCGAAATTTAGTGTAACACCCTCTATAAATTACTCAAATGTATTAAAGACTTTACTCCCAATTTCAATGAATGAAATTCACGTCACTTACAAATAAATAATTATAGAATTTGCAATCTTAACAATTAAAATAAACAATTAGACATAGAATTGTACGTAAACAATTTATAAATATTTTAATTGGCACATTGATCGAGACGGCGCCCAAGTCCTTCCACTGCAAAAATTCAAAACATTGACGTAGGATTAATTAAATTTCAAATTTCAAATAACATTAACATAATTATTACGTGAAATTTAAAATTGCACGAAAAATGAAAAGCGGTCTTACATATAGGGCATTGAATTCGTTAGAATTCGTTTTCCTAGGAATTTGAAGTTTATGCATTTGATTGGTTTAATTTTCTAGATGGAAAAAGTGAAATTTTTTGCAAGTTTTGTTGTTTGATTGACATTATTTTCATGGCAAATAAAATATTATGTAGCTATTTTAATCCATTTTTTAAATTTTTTTTCACATATTTGTACTTGATAATAATAATAATAATAATAATAATAATAATAATAATAATAATAATAATAATAATTAGGGCTGCAAGTTGGATCGGAAAATCCGATTCCATTCAATTCCGTTCCGAGTTTTTCCAAAAAAAATCCAGTTCCGAAACTTCCGAAATTCGAAGTTTTCCGAAAAAATTGGATTGGAATTCGAACAAGTTTCAAAATTCCGAAATTCCAATCCAAAAGATTCCGAACATATTTCGATCCAAATAAATTCCAATTTTTTTGTATTTTAATCACAATTAATAATATAAAATTTAAGAAAATAATTTATTGAACAATTAATAATATTAAAATATTATTAATATGATATGTAATATATAATTGATTGGTAGCACTTTACTTAGTAAAAAAAAAGAAGAGCAAGAATTGTAGAATTATTATCGTCGTTGACTTCTATTTTATTGGATCATAATGGAAATTTTTTTGTTAAATATATTTATAGATGTTATTTTGTTATCTTTTGTGGTTTATAACTTTAATTATAGTTTTGACTATTTGAAATTTTGGACTCTTTTAATTTCAGACATTCAATTCCTAGAATTTCTTTTTCTATATGCTTAAAATTATTATAAATCCTGGTAAAATATCAAATATTGGAACTTTCCGAAATTTTCCGAATTTCAGTTTGAAACGAAGGTTGGGTATTCCGAAAATTTTGGAATGGAATTTGGAATGATATTTTGATTCCGAAATTTTTTGGAACGGAAATTGGAACACTTGTTTTCGATTTGTTCCGTCCTAAAAACACCCATAATAATAATAATAATAATAATAATAATGATGCTAATGCTAATTTTTGAAAAATAAATAAATAAATTAACAATAACAAAAATGATCAAATGTGACACTTGTAATTTGCCTTTGAAACCAATTACCTGTTATATCTAAAGAATTGGCTTTCTAGGAAATCCACGAATTATACAATCACGTGAGGGAGCTAAGAATTGTTTTTCAAAGCAAACACTCAGGTATAAAACAACAAAAATGGTGCAAAGTTGGAAAAGATTTTCCAATTTCTAGGTAAAAAGTGCCTATCAAACGGTGCCTAATGCTTATTTGAGACTTTTATAATTACATTATTTGAATTAATGTATTTTGAAATAATTATTTTTTGAAAAATGTATGATTAAAAATTAAGTCCCTGTTTGATATTATTTTATTTTTTTCAAAAACTCTTTTTTTTTTAAATTCATTTTTCAAAAAATTACTATTCAAAAAATCAATTTCTCTTTAAAAAGAGAATCAAAGAGGGGCAAAGAGAGACAAAGAGAGAAGTATATTGAAAAATATGTAATAAAAGTAAGGGAGAAAAATTTACAAAATTATAATAGGACGTTGGTGGTACCTTGGTGTGACAAATTAAGTGTACTATGCTACCTGATGAGTATAAATTTTATTCATACCCAAGCCTTCACAAAAGCCTCAAACCCGAGTTTTTTGACAAAATATATCCTCCTAATCAAATGTGTAACCCCGATGACCACCATGAACCCGAGGATGACCTCAACCCCGATCACATGAATATCAACCTCTATAATATTTTCTATCCCCGAGGATGATCTCAACCTCGACCACCATAAACTCGAGGATGACCTCAAGCCCGAACACATGAATATTATCCCATATTACATCTTGATACCCCTGAGGAGGACTTTAACCCCGACAATCATTTATACACCGAACACATTCTTTATCCTCATCCCCGAACACTTGAATATTTAGTCACGTCATATCTTGATACCCCCGAGCAACATATGGACATCTAGGCCGAACACTTAAACATTACACCATACACCATATTGAAAACTCCGAGGACATGAACAACCCCCGATCATACTCAAAATGCCCGTGGCGAAAACGTTTCCCTGACCACTCATAATACCCCCGAGGATAGAATACCCCGAGTACATATATCTCACCAAAAAGGTGCATGATGTGCCCGGGGTACATGACGCTCAGGTCACGTCTCTCATTGATCGGCAATGACTTGATCTGACACGTGGAGTCTACAACCTCCTAATTCCAAAAGAACTTATCTTCCAACATAATCCTATTTGGGTTTTACAACCTCATCCGTAAAAAATAGGAGGATGATTCCTAACAGGACTCATGCAATGCAGGTATTTCAATCATATCATAATTCGTCCATATATCTCTATAAATACATGTCACTCAATCATAATTCAGGTACACAATTATCTCTACAATTTATAGCCTCTTGCATAAATTTCCTCCTTCCTCTTTACTGACTTAAGCATCGGAGGGGCGACGAGGACACACATCCTCGCCTTTATTGCAGGTATTTGGAGATCCAGATCATACTTGTTTACTGTCCAAGCTCGGAATATTCCAGGTGCGATTTTTAGTATCATCATTAGCACCGTCTGCGGGAACCATTACTAAAAGTCATGGTTAATACACGTTCTGGACTTTCACAAGCCACATTACCTGCTCATGATCATCCTGATGTGGGGGAGCAGGTGCCCCCGACGTTACCAGCAAACCCTACTACATTACCAGGAAATTAGACATCACACCCCAACCTTCTGTTGATACCCATGCAGCATTGGAGGAACTTCGTCAGCAAATCGCTACATTGACTCAGTTGCTCACGCAGCAGAACCAGCGTGCGCCAATACCCGAGGAAGGGAATGCTTCACGGGTCCAACCACAGAACCATGCTATTAGGGCAAGTACCTCGGGACTACCCCCGTCACCACCGAACATGATGAGTTCAAAAACAGTCACCATGCCCCCTGTCGAGCTTACGAGAATTTTCCAGGAGGGAATAACAACCTGTATATGACAAAATACTCAGGCCCCAGCAGGTTTCACCCCGAACACTCCATTCACGCTAGATGTTTTAGCCTTTCCCTTACCAGATAGGTTCAAGTTCCCGAGGATAAAGGAGTACGATGGTACAACTAACCCCGTAAATCATCTCAATGTGTACACTGACGTCATGAATTTGCAAGTTGCCCCCGATCAGGTCATGTGCAAAGCGTTCCCCCAAACCTTGACCAATGCTGCTAGAGATTGGTTCTCAATTCTTGAACTAAGCTCAATTTTGACATTTGCAGATCTTGCAAATAAGTTCTCGGCTTTCTTTGCGAGTAGTAAGCGCATAAGGAAATGGCTACCTAGCTTATGAGACTCAGTCAAGGACAGAATGAAACACTGCGTGAATTCATGATCAGGTTCAATGCTGAAAGATTACAGATCCCTGATCTTCATATCTCTGTCGCTGTATATGCTCTTACTCATGCCGTGAGATGCGAATCTTTCAAGATGTCTCTATCGAAAACATCGCCAAAGTCAGTGACCGAGCTCCTTACTCGAGGAGTGAAGTACATCAATATGGAAGAAAAAATGTACCCCAGGAAAAATAACCCGAGCACTGAAAATTCAGATCATATAGAAAGTAAGCCCGAACAAAAGAGACAACATGACCATGGTACATGGAAAGATCAGGCTCGGGGCAAGCAAGAGCATGACCCTCCTACACCCTTCACACGTCTAAAAGCCACAAGGGCAAGTATCCTCATGGAAATCAAGGATCTGGAGGAGTTGAAGTGGCCATCAAGAATCAAGTCTCATCCAGACACGCGAGATAAGAGCAAGTATTGCGAATTTCATCGTAACCATGGGCATACCACCGAGGAGTGTCATGCATTACAGCGAGAGATTGAATCCTTAATAAAAAGGGGTTTTTAAAATCTTACATCAGTACTTAAAAATGCCCAAGGAATGACCACGTTCAATGAAAGTCCGAGGATGGAAAAAAAACCCGCGGCCTGAACAATAAACTCGTCGTTGGTAGTACAGCCTCAGGGAGAGACTCACACAACGTTAGCCCAAGCATTGCTAGCTACTGATCAGGCGTTATTTTATAAATTGTATGGGTTTTCATACCCTAGTCTTTACCATTTTTTTTCATTATTTCGCTTTTTTTTTCTTACATATGTAGCATCGAGGGCCTACGTGCCTACCTTCAATTTCACAGTAGATAGGTCGGGTCTATATAAGCAATATGGAATGTCATCCAAAAAAAAAAAAAAAAAAAAATCTCCATCATTGATGAACACCCAAAGCCTTGCCCCGCGTAAGCACAAAAAGCCTTGTCCCGTGCAAGCACTCAAAGCCTTACCCCGCGCAAGCACTCAAAGCCTTGCCATGCGCAAGCATACAAATCCTTGCCCCGTGCAAACAAATAAAGCCTTACCCCGCGCAAGCACACAAAGCCTTGCCCCGCGCAAAACACTCAAAGCCTTGCACTGTGCAAGCATACAAAGTCTTGTCTCGCGCAAGCACTCAAAGCCTTGACCCGTGCAAGCACACAAAGCCTTGCACCGTGCAAGCAAACAAAGTCTTACCCCGTGCAAGCAAATAAAGTCTTGTCCCGCGCAAGCACCTCAAAGCCTTGCCCCGTGCAAGCACACAAAGTCTTTCCCTGCGTAAGCACTCAAAGCCTTGCCCAAGCATACAAAGTCTCGCCCCATGCAAGCAAACAAAGTCTTGCCCGGTGCAGGAAAATAAAGTCTTGTCCCGCACAAGTATACAAAATACTTGCATGCCCAAGTACACACGGTCACCCCGAGCAATCAAGTAATCAATTTGATATAATTAAGTCCTCGGGTCTACATAAGCTCGGATTTATTACTTAACATAGCTCGGACTTATTCCTTGCTTAACATAAGCTCTTGTTTATTTCTCCTTAACATATTTATCGCATCATGGTACCTCACTATTACGTATCCATCTCTCCCCTAAACTAGATAATGGATGCGCAGGGGCCTATGATGAGTATAAATTTTATTCATACCCGAGCCTTCATAAAAGCCTCAAGTCCGAGCTCTTTGACAAAATATATCCTCCTAATCAAATGTGTAACCCCGAGGATCACCATGAACTCGAGGAGGACCTCAACCCCGACCACATGAATATCATCCTCTATTATATTTTCTATCCCCGAGGATGACCTCAACCTCGACCACCATAAACCCGAGGATGACCTCGAGCCCGAACACATGAATATTATCCCATATTACATCTTGATACCCCCGAGGAGGACTTCAACCCCAACAATCATTTATATCTAGAGCATATTCTTTGTCCTCATCTACGAGCACTTGAATATTTAGCCACGTCATATCTTGGTACCCCCGAGCAACATATGAACATCTAGGCCGAGCACTTAAACATTACACCATACACCATATTGAAAACTCCGAGGACATGAACAACCCTGAGGAGAATATAACCCCCGATCACACTCAAAACGTTTCCCCGACCACTCATAATACCCCCGAGGATAGAATACCCCGAGTACATATATCTCACCAAAAGGTGCATGATGTGCTCAGGGTACATGACGCTCGGGTCACGTCTCTCATTGATCGGGCATGACTTGATCTGACACGTGGAGTTTACAATCTCCTAATTCCAATTGAACTCATCTTCCAACAGAATCCTATTTGGGTTTTACAACCTCATCCCTAAAAAATAGGAGGATGATTCCTAATAATACTCATGCAATGCAGGTATTTCAATCCTATCATAATTTGTCCATATATCTCTATAAATACATGGCATTCAATCATAATTCAGGTACACAATTATCTCTACAATTTATAACCTCTTGTATAAATTTTCTCCTTCCTCTTTACTGACTTAAGCATCGGAGGGGTGACGAGGACACACCTCCTCGCTTTTATTGCAGGTATTTGGAGATCCAGATCTTGCTTGTTTACTGTCCAAGCTCGGAATATTCCAGGTGCGATTTTTAGCATCATCACCACCCATATGTCGAGGGTTTCTTGTCGCACTTCGAATATAACTCTACAAATGAAGCTGTTCAAGCTGGTGTTCCCTTGCTTATGTTCCCTATATTGACGGATCAAGTTCCAAATGCTTAGATGGTCGTCGAAGATTGGGAAATTTGATGGAGGGTGAAGAGAGAATTCGAGGAAAAAAACTTGGCCCGAAACGAGATGAAATTGCACTTCTTGTGCAGAGGTTTATGAACTTTAGGGAGTCAAGAGAAGGGACAACTTATGGAAAAGGCTAGAGAAATTCAACAAGTTTGTGAAAGAGAAATTTCAGACGTTGGATCATTCCGAGACAACCTTGATGACTTTACTAAATCAATTCTACAATTACCATAATAAAAATCATGGTACTGACTTTCAATGGTGAAGAAATAACTTTTCAGACTTGATACTCAAGTTAGACGACATAATATGCCTAATAATTCAAGAATTTGTTGAGTTTTCAGTAGGATGCATTCAATTTATAAAAATTTAGAGCATGTTTGGTAATGTGAAAATTTTTAATTTTTGTAGTTTTTGATTTTATTTTTTGATGGATGTGTGGTTTAAAAATGTTTGAAAAGTCAAAAATGGTGGACTTGATTAAGAATAGATGGTTGAAATTGAATTCGAGAAATTGTGGTAAAAATTTTACCATTACCAAAAAAGCTCTAAATGAGAGAATGTGTATTTTGAGAATTTGCATGCTCTTTGAATTTTCGAGTCAAGCTCGATGTGTGGCATTTGAATTGATTCTATACGGAGATTGTTCTATTATTGGAGTTGTCCACCTCCAATGAAAATTTGATAAGCGTCGGATTAATTTTTAAATGTTTGAAAGTGGGACGTTCGACGCTTTTCTCATTGGATAATTGTTGTTCCACCTCCTACTTGCTGCTTATTATCTTTGGATTTAAAATTCATCCCGACAACAGATGTGAGACAAAACCTCGTCTTCTACCCTGAGCTTTTTTCTTCGCCGGTTTCGTTCTGTAATAATCTATTCATTTCTTTACTTTGCTGATAGGAATATTTCAGTTAGAAATTGATATGGCAGAAATGAAGCCAATACCTTCTTGCCACGTGGTGGCCATGCCGTATCCCGGCCGCGGCCACATCAATCCGATGATGGACCTGTGCAAGCTGGTGGCCGGAAATTGCAGCAGTATTCTAATAACCTTCGTACTGACAGAGGAGTGGCTCGGCTTAGTTGGCTTCGCAACCAAGCCAGATAACATCCGCTTCGCCACCGTTCCAAATGTCATACCGTCGGAGCATGTCCGAGGATCCGACCCGAATGGATTCGCCTTGGCTGTGTGGAGTAATCTGGAGGAGCCGTTCGAGCGGCTCTTGGACGAGCTTCACCTTTCTCCGACGCTGATCATCGCCGATGCTGTTGTTCCTTGGGCAGCTGATGTAGCTTCTAGAAGGAATATTCCGTTGGCTGTGCTCTGGCCGATGTCCGCAGCGTTGTTTTCAGTGATTTACCATTTTGACCTTCTAGTCCAGCACGGCCACTTCCCGGTCAATTTATCTGGTAATAATGGACTAATACATCTATGCCTGCACATGCTTTGGCTGTTTTATTTGGCTTTGCTAATTATTATCTCTTCTTTCTAATATTTTAATTCTCTTATTTTTCTTTATTATTACATAAAATACTCCTCACAAGTTTGGTTTAGCTAAAATAGTTAATAAAAATTTAAATCTAAACAACCATTAATTTTAACAACACATTCAATAATTCCCATATTTTTATGATCACCAATTTAATGGCACATTTAATCAACTTTTTGTTAAAATCTACTAAAAATCTGATTTTTTACAAAATCAAACCAGGATATATACTTTTCTTTATCATACTCTCATTTTGTCAATAATGTTTACAACAAAAATTCCATCTCTACGTCACTTAGAATGATATATAAAGAGAAATCATACTAGGTCACACATTTGAAATGCGTAATCGAAATTAATATTTGACTGAATTTATTAATTTTTATGGTAGCTTAATGTAACTTTCCATATCATTTGCAAGAAATGGATGAGGTTTGATCAGTCTCAATCTCCTTTACAATAATCTATTTGTGAAATTTTGTTGTCATGATTTCAGTAAATGGAAACGACATTGTTGATTGCATTCCTGGGCTCTCTCATATTCGTGTAGCGGATCTTCCCACAGTCATGAGGTTGGAAGAAAACTACCAACGCTTCCTAAAAGCGCCACTGCAGGCAATTCGTAAAGCACGATATCTTCTCTTAGCTTCTGTTTATGAGCTTGAAGCTGAAGTCATTGATGCTCTAAAGGCAAAAGTTTCATGTTCAATCTATACAATTTGCCCTACAACAACATATTCCAAAGTTAAAGACAGTAATGGTGATCTTAACTACTTGAGGTGGTTAAACGTTCAGCCTCCAAACTCGGTTTTGTTTATTTCATTAGGCAGCTATCTGACTGTTTCGAGCTCCCAAATGGATGAAATTGCAGCAGGATTGTGCGAAAGTGGAACACGTTTCTTGTGGGTGGCACGAGGTGAAACTATGCGATTAAAAGAGATTTGTGGGGAAAAAGGGTTGTTGGTGCCTTGGTGTGATCAGTCGAGCTTGTTATGTCATCCATGCATTGGGGGTTTTTTGTCGCACTGCGGCTGGAATTCAACAAGAGAAGCTATTTTAGCTGGAGTTCCTATGCTTACTTTCGCCATAATGATGGATCAAGTTACGAATGCTAAGATGATTGTTGAAGATTGGCAAATTGGATGGAGGGTGAAGAGAGAATTCGATAAGGACAACTTGGCAAAACGAGAGGAAATTGCAGAACTTGTGGAGAATTTTATGAACTTAGAGAGTCGAGAGAGGAAACAACTTACAAGAAACGCTAGAGTAATCCAACTAGTTTGTGAAAGAGAATTTGCAGAAGGTGGGCCACTCCAAAGTAATTTAGATGATTTTACTCAATCAATTATGCAATACCATTATCATTGATCAATTCAATCTGGTATTCAAAATAACGTAGATGGTCTACATCTTCTAAAAAGGCATTTCTCCGAATTTGTGTACGATGTATTGCATTGTCAAGGTTTTGCTTAGAAGTATAATATAAATTTAGGCTCTATTCTGTAACACTTAATAACTATATATAATTTTGTTTATTTATATTTTCTTAGGTAATATGTTTGATTAAAAAGTGGAAATAAGAAATATGTGTTGTTAAAAGGTAATTTGAAAAATTGTATTATTTATAGATTAGTTTACAAATTGTAATGATTACATTAAAGAACAGAGAGTTTTATATTATGTTTGGTAAGCGGTTTATAAATCAATTTATAAATTATACAATTTCTCAAACTATTTTTTAACCACACATAATGGATCATTCAGAGCAAATATCATAATGCACGTTATGGTTGGAGGTCCAAATCAATGGCCACATAAGCCCTATTCATTTACCTAAGAACTCTATAAGTATCGTAGCTCGGAGCTACGAGCCAATAGGTGTAGGACACCTACACATAGGATGTCACATTATTTGATTAGTTGTGACCCCTCTATGTGTAAGTATAATGTGTTGATTGGTCGAAGTACCGAGCCACGATACTCTAGGAGTAGTGGAAATTTTTCACCACCATAAAATAGAAATTGAGAGGTCTTTGTCCTTATAGCCCGTATTTAATACAAATTAAAATCAAAATTTTAATAAATTTTAATTAGAATCAAATTAATAGAATTATACGTGTTTAAGATTTGAAAGTTTCATCTTAAAATGTCAATCTTAATAAAAGTATTAAATCAAATCCTTATTAATTGGTCTATGTTTACATCATTATCAATCTTGCCACCCGCGGGTCCACATACACGTGTACGTACGTGCGTTTTCGGCTCTTTCTAAAGACACTTTTTTTGTGGTGCTCGTTAGAGCGGACAAATCTTGAAATTCGTGTGCTCAATTTCTTTGAATCTTAGTTGGATCGAATAACTCATTAGAGTTTAGTGGTCTCCGGTACCATGTTGAGACTTCAAGTTCCACCATAAAAGATCAATATTGTCAAGATGAGTTACTCAAATTCTTATAAACTGGTCTATATTTTTTCATCTTTATTCGAAATGATATTTTATCTCTTAACAATAAAAATAAGTTCAGGGAGCATGCAAATCTAAAAACGAGTATATATAGTTTCTTAGAATCGGTTCTTTATAGTGAACCTTGTCAACATCGATTCATTGAATAAAAATTGGTAAAGATCAAAATCAAAATAAAGAGAATCAAACTACAATCCACGTTTATGAAAATTTTCAAGATCACGCAATAGAATCCAGTAGTAGGATATCAACTAGATATGATGGTATTGCAAGATTGATTTAGTAAAACCATCTAGGTTATTTTGAAAAGATCCACCATCGGAAAATTCTCTGTCACAAACTTGTTGAATTTCTCTAACCTTTTTCATAAGTTGCTTCCTCTCTCGAGTCTCCAAGTTCATAAACCTCTTGACAAGTTGTGCAATTTCATCTCGATTTATCATATTTTCTTCCTCGAATTTCGCCTTCAACTTCCATCCAACTTGCCAATCTTCAACGATCATCTTAGCATTCGGCACTTGATCCAACAATATAGGGAAAGTAAGAATTGGAACACCCGATAGAATAGCTTCTTTTGTCGAATTCCATCCGCAATGTGACAAAAAACCCCCAGTAGAAGGATGGCACAGTACACTCAACTGATCACACCAAGGCACTACCAATCCTTTTTCTCCGCAAAAATCTTGTGCTCTCGATGTTTCACCTCGTGCCACCCACAAGAAACGTGTTCCACCTCCATACAATCCAGCAATAATTTCCTCCATTTGGGAGCTTGAAATTGACAAATAGCTACCAAGAGCGATATATAGAACGGAATTTGAAGGTTGATCGTCCAACCATTTCAAGTAGTCAAAATCATTAATACTTTTCTTCTCTTTGAAATACGATATTGCAGGGCCAAGAGTATAGATTGGAGACGAGATTGTCGCCTTTAGGGCATCGATGACTTGAGTTTCGAGGTTGTAAATAGAAGAAATTACAAGATATTTTGCTTTTAATGCTTGGGTGATGAGTTTAAGAAACGAGGGGACTCTTTCTGGGAACCTCATCGCTAATGGAAGGTCAGCTACTCGTATAGTAGAAAGCCCGGGAATGTAGTCGATAAGATCTTCTCCATTTACTATAAACACATCGAAAAACTGGAGCTATATTAACTTACAATTTATTATTATTTCCCCCCCCCCCCCCCCCCCCCAAAACAGCATATAAAATTGAAATTCCAGTAATATTCTGAAGAAAAACTAATAAAACAGTAAAAAACACGTACAAAATTGTACCTGGTAAATTGATGGGGAAGTGGCCATGTTGGACGATTAGGTCAAAATGGTGAAATACCGAAAATACCAACGCCGACATCGGCCAGAGCGTAGCCAACGGAATATCCCTTCTAGATGCCACATCAGCTGCCCATGGAAGAAAAGCGTCGGCAATAATCAGAGCAGGAGAAAGCTGAAGCTTATCCAAGAGTTTCTCGATTGGCTCTTCCATTTTGCCCCACACAGCCAAGGCGAACCCCCGTGGGTCAGAACCTCGGATTTTCTCCGATGGCACGACGTTTGGAATGGTGACGAAGCGAATGTTAGCAGGCTTATTATCGGAGCCGATTAAGCCAAGCCACTCCTCTGTCAGTACGAAGGTTATTAGAATACTACTGTTCCTTTTAGACACCAGTTCGCAGAGGTTCGTCATCGGATTGATGTGGCCGCGGCCGGGATACGGCAAGGCAACCACGTGGCAGGAATCTACGGTACTCATTTCCTAACTGAAAAATTCCGATAATCAAAGTAAAAAGAATAAACATATTTATAAATAATACAAATTTCCAAATAAATTTTTAATCATACACATTTTCTCTCTTCAATTTTTAACCACATATTTTACTTAAAAAATATCAAAAAATAAAAAAACTGGCGGCTCACAGACGCGGAACTGAAAAACCAGAACGGAGAAGACGGAGGCTCACAAATTAAGATGATACGTTGATTAAACAATTCAGTAGGAAATTAAATAAAAGAACATTTGTTAGGGGGATTTTGTATATAAATATGAAGGCCGGGTTGTCTTCGCCATTTTGACACTGTTTTTAATTTTCGATTTTCCAAAAATTTCAAAACGCGTTTACTTACACATTTTTAGAAACGAGCTTTTCAAAAAAAAAAAAAAAAGTGTACATAAAACCCCAAAATGCGTATTCGTTGTTTTGGATGTTTTGCCTTCAGATTTACCAAAACGCGGCTCTTGTCCAAAACGCGTTACATTAGCCCAGAAGAAAAGAAAAGACACAGTCAGACGTTAGGGTAAAGGCGATAGACGACTCCAACCTCTCACGACACGGTTATCGCCTCCGTCTTCTCAACTGGTGTTTGTCCTCCATCTCATGCGAAATGATAAGTGTATTTTATACACTTATTTGTATGTCTAAATTAGGATTAATTATTGTCGTTTGGGAATATTTGCTATTTAATTTATGTTTATTTGTTTACTTTTCAGAAAATGTCCCAATTGAAGAATAATGAAGCAATTAATGGAAGAATGACACGATTGGATGTTAATTGGAGCTAAATTGGACAAGCGAGGAGTTTGTGACAACAACCGGGAAACATGCTTGGTGCCAAAGTGACTAAAGAGGTTGGAGGACCTAATTGAATGAATTAAGAGTTTGAATGGTCAAATCGAGAAGAAGATAAAGTTTGGGGCCCAAAGTGCAACAATTGAAAGTTGAGGACTGAAGGTGCAATTAAAAGTCAGGGACCAACTTGCACAGCCGGAAAGAAGATGAAGTCGCGATCGCTGGTTCCACACCAAGCGATCGCGAGAAGATGTAAAAATTAACCCGAGAGTTTTAGGGTCAAGCACGCGATCGCGTGGCTTTCCGGCTGGGCCGACTGTGGGCTTTTTCTCACGATTTTTATCAGACTTTTCTTGTTTTGACCTAGGTTTTCTCCAAAACCTATATATACAACATAAGAGGCACGAGATCTGTACCTTTGCCTCTCCATAGAACGAGCCACAATTGAGATTTCAACATTAAATTCTTGAATCTTCAACGCTCATGGATGATCACCACTTTCTGCTTTTTCTCTCGCATCCCAGGTTTTTATATATGTGGGTTCTAAAAATATTCTTAGCTTTTTCCACACAAGGCAGTCAAAATCAGAAATATGCATGCACAACTAATCAAAAGAAAGCAGTCCCCAATTCTACAACCTCAACCACCACAGTTCAGTCAACAAAGCTTATACCATGCAATATTATTATTATTTTTTTTTATGGACGACTTTTTCTTTTAGTTGTCCCTGTCTTTTACCATCTTTGTGCAGAACTTTTCATACGAGCTTTCTATATGACCCCTGTAGCGGGCTTTCAGATCGGTAACTCCCAAACCAGACGGCTTTAGGGTACCAGGTTCAGAGAACCCCTCAGACGTACTTGCCCGAGTCATAAAGGCTTAAACAGAAAAGTTAAAGATGTTATAATGCCTTATGTGTAAGTCCACTCTCCGTACTTGCTTTCTAATTGACCCATGTAGCGAGCTTTAGGTCGATGACTCCCAAGCCAGTTGGCTTTAGGGCACCAGGTTTGAAAGACCCCTCGAACTTACTTACTCGAGTCAAAAAGGCATTTGAAGAGCGGAATAAGACCTTCAGCATTTTTCTGTTTTTATGCTGGAAATGGTTTATACCAGTTGACCAAACTGCAATGACTAAAGTGAAAAACCAAGAACCACAGACCTCCAACCCGTCAATACACACAAATTCCAACAATTTTACCCCCAAACTTGCCTTTTAGCATGATTGGTTCTAATTTAGGGGTGGGATGTCTAACGATCTAAGTTCAGGGCTTTTTGAGTCATTCCTAAGTTCAAATTGCATAAAACTTTGCCCCACATGCATTAAACAACATCCCTCACACAAGCAATTATCCAACACTGACTATGTGCGCAATAAGTATGAATCTAGCAAAACATAACTAGTTCAAAATAAGTTCATGTTTTCATGTTGTCCAATTTTCAAGCCTAAGCACAAATTGATTCATACTATATCCTATGCAATAAACATGTCAACAAATTTTTCAATAATTTTTTTTCCCCAATAAAATAGAATGAAAAGTAATACTATGGAAATAATGAGATCCACCCCCAAACTTGAAATGAACATTGTCCTCAATGTTTTGCCACATAAATAAGTAAGAATATGCAAAACTTGACAAAAGAAAGAGAACGAGAACTTCCCAAGTGTAGAGGAGATGTCTCATTGTAGTCTTGATGCTTCAATTTGAAATGATGTTGGATGAATTTGACCCTATTTCTTGCCTTGCCCAACTTGATCGGATGTGTCTTGACTGATGTTTACCTTGCAAATAAGAGATAAGTAATATTAAAAGTCATAAACATCAATAAGAAATAATGGAAGTTCAGTACCACACCCCCAAACTAAAGTTAAAGCAAAATTTTGAATTTTCAAAATTGGTCGACCACACACATTCAAGCCTTGACATCGCCTAGAAAAACATAAATTTTCCCGAGCCAACTTTTGATATGTTAACGTTCACAGCATGGTCTACAACATATTAAAAATGTAGGTCATTTGGAGTTCTATAGGGTCCTGTAAAACTATGGCAAAGTTGGTGACGTGAGTGGATTTTCAGGAGCAATGGCCTGCAGTGGCCTTGCAATGAGGCTGTCATGGTGCAAACATTGTTTTAATGGATTTCATGCCATGTAGTGTACTAATTCATGAACTAAACACACTTACTCAATGATAACCATGTCATGAAGATAAATGCTCGGAAGAATTTCTAAAATTAGCACAAGAACGTCTTTGTGGCATTTCATCAAACACTTAATGGGAATTGCAAAAATCAATGGATATGCATAGGGTTGGAGGCATGAATAAACCCAAAATATTTGTCTACTAAACCACAAATCACAATCTCCAACCACTAACCTAAGCCCATTCTTCACCATTCACAATCTCAAATTCCAAGAACTCAAAGAAATTTTCAAAATTTTGAGTAAACATGGATTTAAATGAAGAATTTCATACCTTTCATTGATTTGGATTTGAAAATAGGAATGAATTTGGTGCAACTAGGTGTTGATGACATGCACACAAAATGGAAGATCAAATATGAGGTGATTAGGGGAGAGAAAACGAGTCTATAATGTTTGAAATTGAAAACATGAGGCACAACACTTAAACTGCCGATTTTACTCTCAGTACAGCCAAGCGATCGCGTGGTTCAAGGTTTAAAAATCTGTTGATTTTTTAGTGCAAAGTAGCGATCGCCGAATCCTATTGGCACGCGATCGCGTAGTACACGGCAATACTAAAAAAAAATTTCTTATTTTTGATTTTCAACATCATTTTTATCCCCCTAATCACTTCATGATTAATGCACTGGTATTCCAAACATTAACTACATGATTCGAACTAGTGTGTGTGTGAGTTGGGATGACAATAAAAGTTTTGCCTAATGAAAACACGCAAAATCAAGAACATACCTAAATATGCACCAATAGACTAATATGCAAAAATGTCCTAACATGTATCATGCTAAACACTCAAACACATTTCCTACCATGCATATATCTAAAAATTCAATAATAAAATAAATAATGAAAGAGTAGTAAATAAAAGGGAAGAAAAGTTGAGTTGCCTCCCAACAAGCGCTCCGTTTTAAGTCTAAAGCCCGACTTTTTACACTTCTGTATCATGGAGGCTTGAATGATCCTCTTGAACCCCTGCACAACTTGCAATTACCTGCCTTGCATATCTCTATTCGTTTTCTCACTCTCTTGAATCCCAAAGCCTCACTTTTAGCCAATTGTTGAGGGATGTTAGGCTTTTCTTCCTTCTTGTCCCTCCATCCATCTTTTGCCTTTACGAACTCATGTTTTGTGATTAGCTCATCCTCAATATTAATACCCTGCTGGTTTTTTTCTTCTGGTTTCTGGACCACCCCCTCCACCTTGAAACATCTTTCATTTAGACCTTCAAGATCTTGCCTTGGCTTGATGCTGAACGTGACCTGTTCCTTCTCGACCCTAAAGATGATTTCTCCCTTTTCAATGTCGATTAAGCATCTCCCAGTAGCTAGGAACGGCCTTCCAAGAATGAGGGGCATTTGGGCGTCCTCTTCCATGTCCAAAATCACAAAGTCGACTGGGAAGAAAAACTTGTCTACTTTTACTATCACATTCTCAACAATCCCATATGGATATTGGATTGATCTGTTCGCCAGCTTCAGTGTGATATTGGTCGGTTTAGGCTCCCCCAAACCAAGTTTCCTGTATACAAACAAAGGCATTAAATTGACACTTGCACCAAGATCACACAATACATTATCAAAATTAAATTTACCAATAGTACAAGGGATCGAGAAACTCCTTGGATCTGTTAGTTTCTGTGGCAACTTCTTTTGAAGTATGGCGCTGAACTCCTCACTCAGTGCTACTATTTCATTATCAACCAATTTCCTTTTATTTGACGGCATCTCCTTCATAAATTTCAAGTAGAGCGGCATTTGGGCTAACGCTTCTGCAAATGGGATATTTATGTGCAGTTTCTTGAATATTTCCAAAAATTTTCCAAACTGCTGCTCCAACTGATGCTTTATCAATCTTTGTGGATAAGGAACTGGTGGCACATAAGCTTTGACAGGTGATCGAACTCGAACTTCTTCTTCAACTTTTTCATGAACCTCAGGAGTCGCCCTCTGTTCTTTTTCACTTTTCTTCTCTTCCACCACATTTTCCTTTTTGTTCCTCTGCTTTTCAAATTCTGCTTCAGTCACTTCAGAAAGCTGAACCCCACTTCTTGTTGTTATTGCATTAACATGCTCACGAGGGTTCATTTCAGTGTTGCTTGGTAACTGTCCTAGCTGTCTTGTTGAGCTGCTAGTTGCCAGCTCTCCCATTTGTTTCTTCAAATTTTTTATTTCAACAGCTTGATTCATAATTTCTCCATTCTGACTCTTGACCAGCTGAATTAACTCTTCTATGTTCTCGGATATGTTTTCCTGAGATTGTTTCTGTTGCTGTTGCTGAAATCCAAGCGGATGCTGAACAATCTGATTATTAGACCAGGAGAAGTTGGGGTGGTTCTTCCATTCTGGGTTGTAGGTTTGTGAATAAGGACCACTCTGTTGCCTGTTGCCCACGAAATTGACTTGTTCTGAATTTGATTGACTCTGTTGCATGGGACATAAATTCACAGTGTGATTTTCAAAACAAAAATCACATAGCGATGTTTGAACTGAGTTGACTGTCTGCACACCCATTCTGTCAATTTTCTTCGTCAACGCATCCAATTTAGCATTTAATGATGTAATCTCATTAACAGCAATTACTCCCCCAGACTTAGGTGTAGCTCTATCCGAGTACCACTGATAACTGTTCGCAGCCATCTTCTCAAAAATCTCAGATGCTTCTTCATATGTCATATCCATTACAGATCCTCCAGATGCAGATTCGGCGTACTTCTTGTTTCATTTGTCAGCCCATTGTAGAAAGTTTGAACTAGTATCCAAT
Source organism: Ligustrum vulgare (assembly GCA_963555705.1). Lineage (NCBI taxonomy): Eukaryota > Viridiplantae > Streptophyta > Magnoliopsida > Lamiales > Oleaceae > Ligustrum > Ligustrum vulgare. The sequence continues at coordinate 4,136,567 of OY743180.1, forward strand.
CAGCGATTCCATGTGTAGGACACTGTCTGATGAGCTCGTTGAACCTTTCCCAAGCCTCAAAAATTGATTCCCCGGGCTGTTGACTGAATGATAAAATCTCCCGCCTTAGCTTTGACATGCGGCCAGGTGGGAAAAATTTATTTACAAATTTCTGACTCATGATTTCAAAAGTGGTGATTGTATGGAGGGGAAAAGTGTAGAACCAAGCTTTAGCTTTGTCTTCCAAAGAGAATGAAAATAACTTCAATTTCACAGCATCATCTGAAACTCCATTCATGCGCTGCATTTCACACAATTCCAAAAAGGATCGAAGATGTGCATGAGGATCTTCAGTCGGCAATCCATGGAAAACACATGAGTTTTGGATTAGTGAGATCAAAGAGGTTTTGATCTAAAAATTGTTAGCTTGGATTGCAGGAGGTACTATGCATGTTCCAATGTTCCCCACAGGAGGAATCATGTAGTCTCGTAAAACGCGCCTTCCATGATTTTGTTGCTGTCCATTTACAGTTGCTGGCAGATTTTGTTGATTTCCCTGATTATCTTGAATTCTATCATCTGCCATGGCTAAGTCTGTTTGTTGATTCGCTTCCAACTGTTGTCTACGCCTCTGTCGAAAAGTGCGTTCAATTTCTGTATCAAAAGGAAACAAATCAAATGACTTAGTCCTTCTTAACATAAATTAAATAAAACAAAAATTAAAAACAAAAATTGAAAAGAAAGATAAAGATAAAAATAAGCAAAATAAAGTTCAAAGTAAAATAAGAACTAATGGGTATCGATATTAATTAACAGTCCCCGGCAACGGCGCCAAAAACTTGTTGTGCAATTGAAATCGCAAGTGTACGATATCGTAATCAATTAATAAAGTGGACCTTAGAGTCCGGATTATCTTTCCCATGAGGACTGCTATTAATTACCGAAATATTTTAGTTCTTAACTTTATTTGAACAAATGAAAATCGTTTTAAGAATAAAAATCTAGAATTAAGAAATGTAACTAATGAATTAAAAAGAATTGTTAAATTGTTTTGTTTTCAAATAAGATGTAAAGTAGTTGGGATTCACGAATTTACCTAGCTAATTAAATCAATTCCAATTCCAGTTTTATTTCCTATTTGTGTGTTCGGTCGAATTCACTAATTTAAATTGAGATTCCTCTCTCGAGTTTAAATCAATCCTACCTAAATAAGTCAACCATGTATCTCTACAGTGGGTCCGAATATTCCTTAACTAGATGCATTACACACAAGAATTCACACACGACCGCAATAATTACAAGAGTATATCTCTATCTCTCGTTCAATTACCGGATTTATTACCTAAATCTATGTTATTAACTCACATCTCGGATTATGGAAATAACACATGAAATCATGAATAAGTGGCCAGTTCATTCACGCATTAAACGCAATAATAAATCAACACGTGCATTAAAGCGTTAAAACAAGGAATATGTCATTTAAAATAATTAACTAGGCTACATCGTTCATCCCAACGTTAAAATTAGTTACACATCATCATTAAATAACAAAAACAGTGAAAATAAACGTTCATTGAAAAACAATATAAAGAATGGAAAGATTGCACCAATTATCAATTCTTCAACTGTTTTCAATTCACGCCCCTCTGCGATGCTTGAATCTCCAAGAATTTAATGTTGAAATCTCAATTGTGGCTCATTCTATGGAGAGGCAAAGGTACAGATCTCGTGCCTCTTATGTTGTATATATAGGTTTTGGAGAAAACCTAGGTCAAAACAAGAAAAGTCTGATAAAAATCGCGAGAAAAAGCCCACAGTCGGCCCAGCCGGAAAGCCACGCGATCGCGTGGCTTCAACCCTAGCGATCGCGTGCTTGACCCTAAAACTCTCAGGTTAATTTTTACATCTTCTCGCGATCGCTTGGTGTGGAACCAGCGATCGCGACTTCATCTTCTTTCCGGCTGTGCAAGTTGGTCCCTGACTTTTAATTGCACCTTCAGTCCTCAACTTTCAATTGTTGCACTTTGGGCCCCAAACTTTATCTTCTTCTCGATTTGACCATTCAAGATCTTAATTCATTCAATTAGGTCCTCCAACCTCTGATTTAGTCACTTTGGCACCAAGCATGTTTCCCGGTTGTTGTCACAAACTCCTCGCTTGTCCAATTTAGCTCCAATTAACATCCAATTGTGTCATTCTTCCATTAATTGCTTCATTATTCTTCAATTGGGACATTTTCTGAAAAGTAAACAAATAAACATAAATTAAATAGCAAATATTCCCAAACGACAATAATTAATCATAATTTAGACATACAAATAAGTGTATAAAATACACTTATCACGAAACACCACCCAGCACGCCGTCCAACCGCCACCGGCGAAGTATGTATTGATTCCTTTTCATATTTTCAATTTTTTTCATATTTATTTATTTTTCTTCGAGGCAGATTTTCGTTCCATTTTTCGACTTCAGTCATGATTTTTTGTGTTATGTGATTTCTTTGTGAAGTTGGGTTATGTGATGTTTCGGTCATGTGGTTTTTGGGGTCATGATTTTTCGGGTTCCATAAGGACCTGATTCGTATTGATTGTATCAATTGTTGTGGAAATCTTTGAGATGGACAGCACGGAACTAGCTTTGGTTGATTTCTTCATGGATGATTAATTTCTTTTATTATTATTTTATTTTATTTTTGCGAATTTGTGCTTATGAATTTCAATATGTGGTATTTGAATTTGAAAACACAGCACTAAGAGGCCTAATAATCATTCTAATATTCCTTGCGAAATCTCCATTATTGGTCAACCATTTGTAATACATTGAATTGAGCTCGGTTGGACTTTCTTATAGATGACTTCAATGGATTCAATATCATTGAAATTGGTATAGAAACTGGCAGTAAATTACATTGTTGCGGTAATATTGTATAATTGCATTGTTATGGTATTATTTTTCCTTATCAAGAATTGTTTAGCAAACACCTATACCATAATAATTGGCCTTTCTGATTTTCACTTGAATGGCTTTTTCTTGTTGTCGAGGCTGTTTTGATGCCTTTTTTGATTAAAAGTGAGCAATTTGCCCATGATGACATTTGTTCTATAAGGAAAAGAGCTTCAGATTTATAGATGACTTCAATGGATTCAGTATCATTGAAATTGGTATAGAAATGGCAGTAAGTTACATTGCTGCGGTAATATTGTTTAATTGCATTGTTTGGTACATTGTTATAGTATTATTTTTCCTTATCAAGAATCGTTTAGCAAACACATATACTGTAATAATTGGCCATTCTGATTTTCACTTGAATGGCTTTTTCTTGTTGTTGGGGTTGTTTTGATACCTGTTTTGATTAAAAGTGAGCAATTTGTCCATGATGATATTTGTTCTAAAAGGAAAAGGGTTTCAGATTTATAGATGACTTCAATGGATTCAATATCATTGAAATTGGTACAGAAACTGGCAGTAAGTTAAATTGCTGAGGTAATATTGTTTAATTGCATTGTTTGGTACATTGTTATGGCATTATTTTTCCTTATGAAGAATCATTTAGCAAACACCTTTAATCAGAATAATTGGTCATTCTGATTTTAACTTGAATGGCTTTTTCTTGTTGTTGGGGCTATTTTGATGCATTTTTCTGATTAAAAGTGAGCAATTTGTCCATGATGACATTTGTTCTAAAAGGAAAAAGGCTTCAAATTTATAGTTTTTTTTTTTCACTTTTAATTTGTTTCATTTATGACATATTTGTTCTCACTCTAGTTGTGAGATCCACAATTCTTAACCATTATACGTGAAGCATGCTGATTTTTTGCCCCAAAATCTCTTCAAACATAGACTATGGGGGGTCATAGAGGTAGAACCAAGGAACCAATGGCATGGTCCCATGAGAATGAACATGCCTTCATTGGAATTCTTTACGATCGTGTGAAGTCAGGGCTACTGTGGACGTCCACTTTTACAAGAGACGAATGGGGTAGGATCAATCAAGCCATGATTGAAAAAACAAAAATGGATTATGGCATTGATAGGCTTAAGGGAAAGTGGAACCGCTTGCGATCGGTTCACGAAATGTTCTTCGACCTGCTAGGACATACAGGGGTAATATAGGGTCCAAATACCAATCAAGTTATTGCTACTGATGAAGTTTGGCAACACTTTTACGCGGTAAAATTTTTAAATTACAAATTTGAATGTTAGCAATCTACTATTTGTAAGGCTTTTTACACGGTACACATTTTGAAATATTTATCCTCATTCAGATTAATAAGGAGACGTACAAGCTTCTCAGGAAGGAAGGATTCAAGCATTATGAGACACTTGGGGAAATTTTTAGCGGTACCACGCTACTGGAGGCCTGAGAAATGCTTCTACTCAACTTCCTCCAACATTGGATAAGGAAAGAGAAATGGAGGATGTTTTCTCGACCGGAGGAGTACATGTCCATGTGGTGAATGATGATGGTGTAGATGACATTACAAAGACTTGTCGACGTGAAGAGATTGGAACAAGTGGTGGACGACGACGGAAGGAACCAAAAGTTAGTAAGGCTGATAAGCTCGAAGCGTGCATGGCCCAATTTTCTTCAACTATGAGCATGAGGAGTGAAGAAAATGAACTACGAAAGTTATATTTGCAAGAAAAGCTCGCAAAGTTACAAGGAAAATCAGGCATTCCATCAGACAGTGAAACAACTAGTCCCGATCCTTATTCAACTGCAGCTTGCCTTGACAATCTAAATGGCATGGATGGGGTGTCCAACGAGATGTACACTAAAGCTATAACAAAATTCAAGGATCCAGATTTCAGGATGTTGTTTGTGATGATGTCGGAATGTAGGAGAGGACCAGTATTGGAACTTGTTTGAGTTCAGTGTTCAGGGGGGAAAATATTTTCTGGACTGTTGTTATTCTGTTTTCTTTATGCATTGTTGGATTGTTCTGTTCGTTCAATATCCTAACTCTTATTCAACTATCTTTGTTTATTGTTGGATTTTATTGTTGGATTGTTCTTTTCCTTAAGTATCGTAACTCTTGTTCAACCATATTTATGTATTGTTGAATTTTATTGTTGGATTGTTGTTTTCCTTAAGTATCGTAACTCTTGTTCAACCATTTTTATGTATTGTTGGATTTTATTGTTAGATTGTTCTTTTCCTCAAGTATCCTAACTCTTTTCTCACAATGATGGTAATCATATATGCCATACAGGATGTCTATGAACAACGACTTAGAGTCAAGTGATGATGATGAAATATTCACAGAGGACTCCGACGTCGTTATGGAGGAGTCGATGATGTTGAACATCTTTGTTGCTAGTGAGAATACTCTACTCGACAGGAGACCTTGTCGAACATTTATGCTTACTAGAAAAATGTACATAATGGAAATCCTGAACGGCCATTCAGATGTTTGCCATCAAACTTTTCGCATGCAGAAACATGTGCTCTTGAACTTTTGTGATGCTTTGAGGGATGGGGGGTTGCTGGTAGATGGTAAAAAAGTTACCGTCGAGGAGGGGGTTTCCATGTTCCTTATGATTGTCGGGCATACAATACGGTTTAGTATCATAGGGGATAGATTCCAACATTCTAACAATACAATTCACAAATGGTTTTAGCGTATGTTACATGTTGTTTGTGTATTTGTAACGGAGACAATACACTCGAGAAACCAAAATAGTGTGCATGAGAGGATTTTACAAAAGATCCATACTTCAAAGATTGCATAGGCGCTATAGATGGAACACAGGTAACAGCATATGCGCCAGCTTAGTGGCAGACATCATTTCGTGGGAGGAAAATCAATGTCACACAAAATGTGATGTTAACGTAGGATTACGTTATGAAATTTATTTTCGTTTATGTTGGATGGGAAGGTACTACCAATGACTCGCGGGTTTTCATTGATGTAGTGACACGACCGTTAAACAACTTTTCAATGCCTCGAGGAGGTATGACATATTTTTCGTTCATTTCATAGTTAGTTTTTTTTGTTGTAAAAATATTTATTTCCCTTTCTTTTTTCATAGATCAATTTTACCTTGTGGACTCTGACTACCCTAATATGCTTGATTTTCTTACTCCATATCGAAGACGTAGATACCATCTACGTGATTATGTAGGTCATGGAAGGCCGCGTGGGAAGGAAGAACTCTTCAACTATAGACACTCATCATGTTGGAACATTATTGAACATTGCATTGGAGTTTTAAAGGCCAGATTTCCTATTTTGAAGTATATTACCAATTACTCGCTAACAAGGCAAAAATAAATTCCATCTGCATGCTGCGCAATATATAATTCGTTCGACATGAGCATGCTCTAGACAGATTGTTCGCCGAGTATTCAGTAGAGAATATGATATTCCCAGAAATGCTAGGGTCCAGTGAAGCTGAAGATGCTATACAATTTGACGCTAGTCAAATAGGTCAAATGACACAATTCAAAGAAGAAATAACTACCCAGATGTGGAATGAGTATTCTAGGAGACGCACTTAACTCCATTAAATTTTTTTTTTCTTTTGATTTAACATTATTGTATAATCATCGAACTGTGCTCATTGTGACAATTGTACAACTCTCTAATATATTAATTAGTTTACATTTCAAGTTTTAATACATTTTTAGTTAAGATATGATTTATTGTAGAATAACATAATATCAGTTGAATTTGATTATTGAAATAAATTTTTTTAATTAAACAACATATTTTTTTTTTTATTAAAAAAGATCACAAAAAATTGATTCTCAAAATTTCAAAGTAAACGCATTTTTCAATTTTCTGTTTTGAAAATATGTTTTCCAAAATCATAAAGAGAACAAGTTTCCAGCATTCTCAAAACAAACACCCAAAACATAAAACTCAAACCAAAATCCAAAATTCAAAATTGAAATTCTAAACACAAGGAGAACGAGCCCAAAGGTTTTGGATGTTATTTGTCCTACATAAGATAGAAATGAAGAGATGGACTAGTTTATATATGTAAAATAAATACACTTATCAAATTGGACAAAAGACCAACTAATTGGGCTTGGGCCTAAGCCATGTGATTTGGGTTTGTTTGGACTATTTAATGGGCATATGTGTGTGTGTGTGTGTGTGAAAATATGGGCCTTGGGGTCTCATGGTTCCAAATAAATTTATTTTTACATTTTATTTATATGGTTGGATAAAAGACAAAAATTCAGCTTAATCTAACTGTTATGTCTGAATTCATTTTTGAAGGAACAGTTGTGTCTGATCAACACAACTTTTCATTACATAACTGTTTATTAACTAATTGGAGGTCTATAAATACAAGAAAAAAAATGAGTTAATCTGAGAGAAAAATCACCCAGTAAATTCACAAAAATCAAGAATCAAGTGCTAAATTTTTGGGGAACAGATTGTTGAATCTTGGTGGTAGACGCTCATCGAATTACAAGCACAGGAGTAGGGGCGAGTTTCTGCTATAGGACATAGCATTGCGCTAGCCTCAATTTGAATTTCAAGTCAGTATCATTTATATTAATTTTGTTATCAATTTGTATATTGCAATAATTTCCATTTATATATTCACTGTATTGTTTATTTTGTCAAGTTCCTTATTGTTTCCAACAATCTATAGCAGAAATTCTCTTTTTTATATCTTTCGTTTTATTAATTTTTATTATTCCAGTGTGGAACAAATCTGGGATTGTTGGGACTGGTGTGAAAGTGAAACCATATGTTGAGAAGCCAGACAAGTTCAAGGGACTAGATTTTAAAATATAGTAACAAAAGATGTTGTTTTATTTAACAACATTAAATCTCGCTTATGTTGTCAAGGAAGAATGTCCTAAAGCAGAAAGAGATAATGTTTCTGTAGAACAATTCAGTGCTGTTGATGCATGGAAACATTGTGAGTTTTATACAAAAATTATATTTTGAACAGTCTTGATGACACACTATATGATGTGTATAGATCTTATAAAACTTCAAAGGAACTATGGGATTCCCTGGAGAATAAATATAAGATCGAAGACACTGGTTCAAAGAAATTCATCATTGGGAAATTCTTGAAGTATCAAATGGTGGATTCAAAGGCTGTTGTCAATCCAGTTGAAGAGTTGCAAATTATTATCCATGAATTTGCTGCAGAAGGAATAGACTTACCAAAATCATTCGCTGTCGGATCTGTAATAGAGAAATTACCTCCATCTTGGAATGATTTCAAGATTCATCTAAAGTATAAGAAGACTGATATGTCTATGGAGGATCTGGTTCTCAAACTAAAGGTTCAAGAAGATCACTGAAAAAGTGAAGGATTGAATGTTTCAGTGTTCGAAGCCAAAGCCAATGTCATTGAGGGTGGAGAATCATCCGAGCCTAAGCCTAAATTTTAGAAGAATAAAAGGTTCAACAACAAAGGCAAAGGTCCAAGTGTTCTTGCTCCAAAAGGAAAGAATTTCAAGGCAATTAAGGGTGATTGCTGGGTATGTGGAAAAACTGGATGTAAAGCACAAAACTGCCACCGCAAGAAATCATATCCTACAACTAACAATAGTAACAACCAGGCTAATGTGGCTGAAGAATTTGTTGGTGTTATATCTGAAGTTAATATGATGATTGATAGCATGGATTGGTGGGTGGATATCGATGTAATAAGGCACATCTATGGAAACAGAAATATGTTTAACACCTACACTCCGAATAATGGCGAGGAAAAGATGTTTATGGGCAATGCATCTACTGCAAATGTCGCTGGAAAAGGAAAAGTGGTTCTGAAATTAAATTCTGGAAAGGAACTTACTCTTATGGATGTTCTACATGTTCCTACTATTACTAAAAACCTTATTTCTAGTCTCATTCTAAGCAAGAAGGGATTTAAACTTGTATTTGAATCTGACAAGTTTGTTCTTACTAAGGGGGAACATTTCTAAGAAAGGGCTACTTGGCTAAAGGACTCTTTAAACTCAATGTACTGGAGAATGATGTTATTAATAATAAAACTAAGGCTTCCATCTACTTGATTGAATCTTCTATACTATGACATGCTGGATTAGGGCACGTTAATTTTAAATCTTTGCATAGAATGTTTAATCTTGGTTTATTGCCTAGTTGCACTATGGATAACATGCATAAATGTGAAACATGTATTAAGAATCAAAATTTTCTAGCAATTCATATAAATCTGTTGTTACTAGATCAAACAAATTATTAGGATTAATTCGTACAGATTTGGGTGATTTAAAATCAACGCCAAGTCGTGGAGGAAAGAATTATTATATTACTTTCATAGATGATAGTAGCATATATTGTTACATATATTTGCTACACACTAAATATGAAGCTTTGAATATGTTTAAGACATATAAAGCAGAAGTGGAAAATCAGTTAGATAAGAAGATCAAAATACTGCGTTCGGATAGAGGAGGAGAGAATATGAGTCGAATTCCTTTGTTGAATTTTGTACTTCTTATGGAATAGTACATCAATCAACGGCACCATACACTCCTCAACAAAACGGAGTGGCTGAACATAAGAATAGAACATTGAAAAACATGGTGAATTACATGCTTAATAGTTCTGGTTTATCACCTAATATGTGGGGTGAAGCTATACTAACTGCAAATACTATCTTAAATCGAATCCCACCAAAGAAAAGTGATCAGTCTCCATATGAAAAATGGAACAAGAATCTACCAAGTTATAAAATCGTGAAAGTGTGGGGTTGCTTAGCAAAGGTTCAAGTTCCTTTACCTAAGAGAGTAAAACTTGATCCTAAAACTATTGATTGTGCATTTGTTGGATATGCCAATAATAGTACAGCTTATCGATTTCTAGTTATTAAATCTGGAATTTCGAAAATTCAAGCAAATACCATTATTGAGTCTAATGAGGCTGAATGGTTCAAGCATATTTTCCCATATAAAGAAAGATTCGATCAAAATAAAAGAAAGATACATGATTTAAGTCATGAAATTGAAGATGTTTCGTCATCTGCTATTCAAGAAAATGACGTTGAGCCAAATAGAGACAAGTCATTTGTCCAAAGGGAAGAAACAGAACCTAGAAGAGGAAAAAGGATCAAAGTTGCAAAAGAGTTTGGACCTGATTATTATACATTTCTTACTGAAGCAGAGCCACAAACATATAAAGAGGCTATAACTTCATCGGAACCAATTTATTGGAAAGAAGCAATTAATAATGAAGTGGAATCCATTTTACAAAATAGTACGTGGAAGTTAGTAGACTTACCATCTGGATGCAAGCCTATTGGTTACAAATGGATTTTCAAAAAGAAATTAAAGCCGGACGGTACCATTGATAAATATAAAGCTTAGTTGGTAACAAAAGGCTATCGTAAAAAACAAGGGCTAGATTTCTTTGATACATACTCACCAGTAACTAGAATTACGTCTATAAGAATATTAATTGCTATTGCAACTATTTACAATTTGGTTATACACCAAATGGATGTAAAAACCACATTTCTTAATGGTGAGTTAGATGAAGAAATTTATATAGAACAACTTGAAGGTTTTGTGGTAAAAGGAAAAGAGAAGAAAGTATGTAAACTTGTAAAGTCCTTATATGGACTTAAACAGGCACCTAAGCAATGACATGAAAGATTTGATAATACAATGATATCACATGGATTTCGAATCAATGAATGTGATAAATGTATTTACGTCAAAAAGTTTGACAATGGTTCTTATGTAATTGTATGTCTATATGTTGATTATATGCTTATCATAGGACCAAACTTAGATGTCATAAACTCCACAAAGAGAATATTTAATTCGACCTTAGATATGAAAGACACGGGAAAAGCAGATGTTATCTTAGGAATCCGAATTCAAATAAGTAATGATGGGTATATACTTAGCCAATCACATTACTTGGAAACAATACTTGAAAAGTTTGGACACTTTGATAGCAAACCGTCTAGTACTCCCTTTGATCCTAAGAGCTTCTTGAAGAAAAATGTTGGAGATAGTGTATCTCAACTGGAATATGCACGGATCATTGGTACACTACAGTATATTACAAATTGTACTGGACCGGATATCGCTTATTCTGTGAATAGATTAGCAAGATATACAAGCAATCCATCTAAGGCTCATTGGAAAGCTTTACTTAGAGTATTAAGATATTTTAGATATTCGATGAACTATGGATTGCATTATACAGAATATCCTCCAGTTTTGGAAGGATATAGTGATGCAAATCGGATTTCAAATGATACGAAAAAAGCTACAAGTGGTTATATTTTTACACTTGGAGGGGCTGCGGTATCATGGAAATCACAAAAGCAAACGTGTATAGCACGTTCTACAATGGAATCAGAATTTATAGCCTTAGATAAGACCGCTGAAGAAGCGGAATTGCTCAAAAATGTCTTGGAGGTATTCCATTATGGCCTCAACCTATGACAACCATATGTATGCATTGTGATTGCATGGCAGCTATCGATAGAGCAAAAAATCACATATATAATGGAAAGTCAAGGCATGTAAGGCGTCGACATAACACTATAAAGCGTATGCTCACAAGTGGCATTATTTCCATTGATTATGTGAAATCATAGGAGAATATTGCAGACCAACTTACAAAGGGTACATCAAAAGAGCAAGTGTTATATTTATCGAGGGGAATGCGATTAAAGCCAATTCAATTAGAAGTAACTTGGCGGAAACCAAACCTAGCAATTTGATAATCCTAGCCTAGGTTCAAAAAGAAAAATTATTCGAGTGAAACTCAAGAGAATAGATCATACAATATTGTTCATTCCTATAATAAGAACCGTATGCTACCTGTGATGATAAGGGTAAATGATTAATCATTCTTAATGACATAAATAAAATATTAAAAGAATATTGCAGGGTATTCATAATCATCATGTCACCTATATGGGAGTAATGTGGGGTCGCATTTATGAGAATGACATGACTAAATTCTCTAAAGCTCCTATGAATCTAGGATTGTTCAGGACCAAAATGAACACAACCGTATGAATCGAAAGGTGTCAAGATTCGATATGTGTGATACTTGTTGTCTTGGTTTACAAAACATAGTGAACAGTTCAATGTCTCCTATACGTACTGATTCACTAGTAAGTCTGACAAGTATTCACTAAGGAAGGTTCAAGTCCAAAAGACACCTATCCTGATGAAAATGTAATCTAGTTTTTTCTCCAAAGCATCCAAAACACTGTGACTGGCTATATTTACTATACAAATGTGGGGTATTGTTGGGATTTTGTATAGAAATATAAAGGTTTTGTCTGAATTCGTTTTTGAAGGAACAGTTGTATCTGATCAACAAAACTTTTCATTACATAACTGTTTGTTAACTGATTGGAGGTCTATAAATATAAGAAAAAAAATGAGTTAATACAAGATTTTGACATTCTATCCTTCAAAAACTCTGAGAGAAAAATCACCCAGTAAATTTGCCAGAACCAAGAATCAAGTGCTAGATTCTTGGGGAACAAATTGTTGAATCCTGGTGACAGACGCTCATCGAACTACAAGCACTGGAGTAGGGGAAAATTTCTGCTATAGGACATAGCATTGCACTAGCCTCAATCTGAATTTCAAGTCAGTATCATTTATATTAATTTTGTTATCAATCTTTTTATTGCAATAATAGAATTCCGTTTATATATTCACTGCATTGTTTGTTTTGTCAAGTTCCTGATTGTTTCCAACACATTTCTCCACCAGCTTCATCAAGTTTGGCCTTTGCGCCTGATTTTCTAAGAACTTTATATTTTTTAAAGCGTAGTTACAATTTTTTATATGATTCGGTCTGTTTGATAACATTGTTTGATTTATAAATTGATTTTTTATGATTTTGAGGTAAAAAGTAGTGGTTGAAAATTGGAGAGAGGAAATGTATGTAATTAAAAAATGATTTGGGATATTGCGTGGTTTATAAAATAATTTATAAATCATTTTTGTAGGTTTACTGAATTGATTACAAGAAATATTTTTAATATTTGCTCATTTTTACTTTTGTGTCCTCAAATTTTACATTACATTATTATTCTTAACTTACTATTAATTAAAATATTTTGCTTTTAATCACAGTTCGGCATGGGAGAGAGCAATCCTTCTAAAAATCCTATTGTTCCGGGAAAGTTGACTAAGGATGAGAACGAAGTGAAAGTTGATGAAACTGACTATAAACAGAAAGTTGGTTGCTTGATATATTTGGTAGCTACAAAACCTGATCTTATGTATGTAATAAGCTTAGCGAGTCGATTCATGGGGTGTCCAACCAAGTTACATATGCAAACAGTAAAAAGGGTGCTCAGATATCTCAAGGGAACAGTGGAATTGGAATGCAATAGAAGAGGAATGGAATAGAGAAGCTAGAAGTATTCACTGACAGTGATTATGTAGGAGACTTGGATGATCGAAGGAGTACATCAAGGTACGTTTTTATGCTTAGTTAATGTGCAGTTTCTTGGTCCTCTAAGAAACAACCAGTGATCACATTGTCTATGATTGAAGTTGAATTTATATCTGCTTCCTCGTGTGCTTGTCAAGGGGTTTGGATGCTTAGAGTTCTTGAAAAACTTGGCCATGTTCAAAATGGAAGCACAAATATTCGCTGTGACAACAGTTCCACCATAAAGCTATCCAAAAATCTAGTACTTCATGGTCAGAGCAAGCATATAGATATTCATTTTCATTTCTTTCATGATCTCACCAAAGATGGAATGGTAGATCTTGTGTATTGCAGCACTCAAAATCAAATAGCTCACACATCATGACAAAACCTTTAAAGCTTGAAGTTTTTGAAGCACTTCATCAGGGACTTGGAATGTGCATAGCACCAGTATAAATTAATTGCAATTTTGTCCAATCGATTTTGTTACGACCAAACCTAAATTAAGTTGACACATCACTCGTAGGAGCCCACATGGGACCTGCTGACTGCTAGACGGGCCCAAAGACCTGTGAGTTATTGCTTTGCTGGGGTGGTGTTAAGATGAATCACTTGCAGCCTAGCTGCTTGTTCTGAGGTAATGCCATCCGAGGTGTGTACCTAGGGACAATGACACAATTGGACATTTGTGTCACTAGGATTGGGCTTGGTGGCAAGTTGTAACTTTGATAAGACAAGGCCCTTAATGGAGATGTGATAGCAGCTGTAACTCTATAGTAGGGTGTAATGATTATAACCAATTAAATGGTTAACCTGACCAACGGGTAGGGAAAAGCCACCTGTAAAGTCGAATATGTGTCATGATCCTAGAATTTAATTTCAACTATAAATAAGATACATTTGCCTTCAAGAAAGAGGTTAGAAACTCAATATCTAAAATCTCACTCATTTTTCTCTCTTTTACGCACATATTTTTCACACCCAATTTATATTTACTTGAAATGAGTACTAACTTAGGCATCGGAGTACAAACGGGAGTCATCTCTACCTCTTTTGCAAGCTTATTGTTTGTCCTAGTGCGTAGGAGATCTACGTGTTCAAGAGGGAGGAGCCGAGACGTGTTAATCCAAGGTCCCACAAGATTTTGTGGTCAACATTTTTGCACCGTCTATAGGAAACCACACTTCTAATCACGAAATTAAGTGGTAAAAAGCTAGACAAAGCCTTTAATAAAGGCGCGGATAAACTCTTGGAAAAGAGTGGAGAATAATAGAGAATCTTGAAAAAGGTCTAAAACTTTGAAACATAAGTTTATCCATTTTGAAAAAAGGCTTGAAACTTTGAAATATAAGTTTAATCACCTTGAGAAAGGTATATAACTTTGAAACATAATTTTACCAGCTTTGAAAAAGGGACAGCAATTGACTCGTTACAACAGTGAGCGGGAGTGATAATGATGTTAACCTTTGAAGGAGTAGAGAAGGATAGTATGGTAGTGGGGAGGCACCTCAAGCAGGCCCATACAAGAACGCCAACGAGGAGATCTCCTAACCTAATCCTCCGTGCCGGCACCAAAACCTACGCATGCTGCGAGAAATGACACGCATGGCTGCCCAAATGTTGGAGATGCAAAAGCAACAGATTGAGCAAACTGCTACCATGAATGCCTACATGGCAAGGGGTACATAGTGAATGAACCAATGGTACCACAACACTACTCGCAGCCACACTATACGCCTTCCGAGGTGGGTAGCGCATCGTATTATCATAATGTGCCACCGATGTATGCTGAGGTGGATTCTGTGCCTCTCCACAGAGAATATCCAATGTATGAGGAGCCGGACAAACAAGGCTTACCCCCTGAAGTCATCTGCCTAGAGATAGGTGCAATACAGGGGTCGAAGGAATGTACCCCCCGACTCGTGAGCCTAGAAATAGGTGTGAGCGAAGGGTCGTAGAAGCTTATTCCCAAACCCAAGGGGATCTGCCTAACTATCAAAGGCCTAACTACAAACGGGCTTTATCACCTCGACGGGGGAATCATCCCCAGCAGCCTTATGGCCAATACCATGGCGCAATGAAATCTAACCATGACAAAAGCAATGAATTGTCGTCGTATGAATTGGACGATGACGAGGAAATAAGTCCCTCCACTGAAGGCACTCGGAGGTGCCCAGTACTTACCGACTTTGAAATGCCGGAGATAACCAAGTACTCCGGGAGAGGTGACCCTAATGATCACCTACTGAAGTATTGCGCCAGTATGAAAATAGTCGGAACCACTCCGACGCTAAAATGTAAGGCCTTCGCCTTAACACTTGAGGGAAGTGCCATACAGTGGTACAAGAAACTCCCTCCTAGTAGCATCCACAGTTGGAGATATTTGAAAACGGTCTTTAAGAACGACTTCGTTTCCTCCAGGCCAGGCCAACTCCCATTCCAACATATTCAAGATCTGAGGCAGGGCAGGGAAGGGAAGAGTCTTTGAAAGGCTATCTAGCGAGATTCACAGAAGAAATGCATAGCTATGAGAACATCACAGAGGCGAAAAGTTTTCTACCCTAAAATGAGGCTTAGACATGACCAGTATGTTTTGGAGAGATGTCCGAAGCAGGAAACCTAGGGACTACAATGCCCTCGTGGATCTGATGAAGCAGGAAATCATCTCAGAAGAAATGGTGAGAGCCAAAGATAATCACCCTCAGGAGAGATACAACAGTGGGCACTACCTCGGAGTGGCTCTAAGAAAAGGAGGTAATAAGGACCGGTTCGGCAACCAACGCGGAGGTGACTCAAGCCCATTCCCAAGAATCGGACCCAGTTACGTAGCGGAGATCACAGAAGTCATTCCCAATTTGCACTCCGCACTGTGTTCGCTAAAAGTGTGTGTACCGCAAGTGCACAGGTCGCGTACAAGTAATAAAGTGGACTTTTTGAGTCCGGGTTGTCGATCGCACGAGGAATGTATACTCAATTACACTATAGTTAACTTAATATTAACAAATGAAACACACAATAAAAAAATGGATTTTTGTAAATTTCTAAATTAAAGAAACTAAATTAAAACTAAATTAAAATCAGAAAAATAAAAGATAAAATAGTTGAGATTCATGATCTCGCTTAAGTAATTTCTTAACGCATGTAAATTAATAAATGACTCATTTACAATGTTAGACCAAATTTTTCAAGTTTAGCTAATTACCTCTCTCGAGTGAAATTAACCATAATCAATTGGTTTAACCTACTATATCTTTATGTCGATTAAAACCCAATGAATTGCATTAACTCTTTGTGAAAATAACTCAATAGATCATCTAGGGTTTAAGGTATATCTCTATCTTTAATAAGAACCTAGAACATTTGTTATTTGGTCTAAAATGCACAATATCTCTCGATATGGAATAGTCTCAATAATAAACACACATGAAATAAGCTCAAAATTAATAAACAAACATTAAAATAATTTAAACTAAGTTAAGCTACATCAATCATCTCAACATAAAACAACTAGCCCATTGTATAAATATTGCACAAAAGATATGGTTTATAGAAATACATCACAAAGTATAAAAAACAAATATTAAAATACAAGATAATTAAATAAACAACTTCCCTTGATTTTTGCTTCAAAATTCTTTGAACTTTGCTTTGTATTTCCACTTTACTCCTTGCTTCAATGGTGACTAGAACTTGGAATAAAAAACTAAAGAAAAACTAAAGAAAAACAAAGAAAAGGAAAGGGAAAAAAAAAACAAAGAAGAAGAAGAGAAAGAGAAAAGAGAGGCTAGGGTTTGGAGAGTGAAAATTGTGTTCTTTGGGTGTTATGAAGTGAGAGTATAAATACTCCTAAAAATTAGACCTAAAAATGTCTAAAAAACGCGTCCAAACCAAACCAAACACGTCCTTAATGCAAAATAATAAAAACAGAAAATAAAATCCAGTTGGGCTGAAATTGACCCACGAGATCGCATGGGCACAGTGAAATGTGTTTGTTACATTGTTGGGCGCTTTCAGTGAGCGCCCAACAATGCCATTACCAAGGCATGTATATATTATTTTCTTTTTTCCTTTTTTTTTCCTTTTTCTTTTATCAATTTACATGTCAGGTCCCGCATCTTTTGGTCTTCTTCGATTTAGTCCTCGAATTTTAACTTTATTACCAATATGCCCCTGGAATATTTGCACTTCTAGTCCTCCATCTTTCTGGAATGTTGCAATTGAGTCTCCATACTTTTGATTTCTTTCAATTACGTCCTTGTACATCAAATTTGCTCCTCTTTTAGTTCAATTGCTCTCCAATCTTGTCCATTTTATTCCCAATTGAGGTTGTACCTAATTGTACAAGATAAACAAAATTTATAAGTAGAAATTCGCTCAATTTGTCAATTAAAGTGTTAATTTAGGAACTAAATAACTGTGTAAATCACCCTTGCCTTTGGCGAATCCCACCATCGCTCCAGAAGGGACTGGTGGGAGCCGAAGTGGAAAGCAACCCATGACGGGGGCATATTGTGCGTACCATCGGTTCTATGGACACGCCACGGAGGATTGTAGAGATATAAAAATGCTGGCTGAACAAAAGGCCAACGAAAGAAAAGGAGGAAGTAGTACCCCGAATAAGGGGAGGCAAAGCAGGTCGAATGGACAAAGGTTCAGCCGGATTGAGCGGAGGGACAATAAACATTATCCTCCCGGGGAAGGAAACAACAATCGCCGCTGAGAGCAAGACCGCGATAGAAACAAAGCTCCTATGGTTGATGAGAAAGTCAAAGAGTTGCCCCCATCCTCCAAATGATCCGTCGATCCGTGAGATCGATACAATATTTGGAGGGCCCCATCTGGGCGGGAGTACAAACAACTCCCAAAAGCAGTACATAAGGGAAGCCAAAGAGCCTGTCAATGTGAATTATCACATAAATTCACACCCTACTGGGACTTTGAGGATAGATCCAATCATATTTACCCTGAATGATGCGATCGAGGTGCATTTCCCACACAATGATGCACTAGTGATTCTAATGGTTGTGGCCAGAAATGGATTGTCCCACATGCTGGTGGATGACAAAGCCTCGATAAATGTGATTTATAAGGTAACCTATGATAAGATCGGAATTAGTACCCCTTTTATTCCGGTCCCAAACCCCATATACAGATTTACTGGGGATATCATCGTTCCCAGGGGGTCCATAATCCTTATGACCGAGGTGGGACAGGCACCCACCATTGCTAGGATGCCAATGGAATTTTTAATTGTGGATAAGACATCTTCCTATCATGGTTTAATTGGAAGATCAGGACTTATCGACTTAGGGGCTGTCACTTACACGAAGTACATCTGCATGAAGTTCCCAACTGCAAGCGGAATAACTACTGTTAGGGGAGCCAGAGCGAGTCAAGGTCATATTATTCAAATGCTATCTGAAAGTTCCAAGATCGAATTGTCGACATGATTAGTGATGGCCGATGCTGTCTCAGACCTTGAAAAGTTGGATGACGAACCTAATATAGGTGAAGATGTCCGATGACGGAAGAAGAAGATCTGGTGAATTTAGACCCCAGAATGGCTGGTACAAATTGTTGTACCACTCCGATTGAAAAGCTGGAATGCTTCTCTGTCAACCCATCAGACCCTATGAAGGAGTTGCAAATTGGGTAGGACTCCTCAATTGAACTCAAAGGGAAACTGAAAAACTTTCTCCTCCAAAACCTTGACGTATTTGCATGGAAACATGATGACATGGTAGGAATCGACCCTCAGGTAGCCTGCCACAGGCTCCAACTTGATCCAAGACACCCTGGATACAGACAGAAGAGGAATCCGATGAGTCCGAAGAAAAATGAGGCCTTGAAAGAGGAGGTGTCGAAGGTGTTGAAAAACGGCTTCATTAGGGAATCTCGTTATCTGAAATGGGTGTCAAACCCTGTGTTGGTCCCTAAGAAAAGCGGGAAGCTGTGGGTGTGCATTGACTTTTCGGACCTAAACCAAACGTTTCTGAAGGATAGCTTTCCTTTGCCCCGAATTGATTAACTAGTTGACTCCATGATGGGGCATGAAATGTTAAGCTTTATGGACGCATACTCTGGACATAATCAAATCCCCATGCATAGATCCGATGAGGAGAACACCTCCTTTATCATAGACATGGGACTCTGCTGTTATAGGGTCATGCCCTTTGGGTTAAAAAATGCAGGAGCTACCTACCAAAGGTTAGTAAATCAAATGTTTTCAAAGCAACTTGGGAACACCATGGAAGTATACGTGGATGATATGCTGGTAAAAAGCATGGCCGCCTCAGAACATGTCCATAATTTATTGGAGACCTTTAATAAACTAAGAAAATACCGGATGAAGCTCAACCCTGTAAAATGCATCTTTGGAGTAGCATCAGGAAAGTTTCTTAGTTTTATGGTGAACAACAGGGGAATCGAAGCTAATCCAGATAAAATAAAGGTCTTGCTCGATATGCACTCACCTCAGAGCCCTAAAGAAGTGCAGTGCATAACTGGCAGAGTCACTGCATTGAGCATATTTGTGTCCAAATCTACTGATAAATGCCTACCTTTCTTCAAGGTCTTGAAAGGAGGAAGGAGGTTTCAATAGACACATAAATGTGAACAAGCCTTTGTAGAATTGAAAGAATTCTTAGGACGGACCCCTTTACTGTCCTAACCCAAGGTCAGAGAACTGTTGTTCCTGTATTTAGCCATCTCCAATGAGGCTGTTATCTTTGTCCTAGTTAGAAATGAAGATGGGAATCGACTTCTAGTGTACTATGTGAGCAATGCCTTGCTAAACGATGAAACACGCTACCCTAACATGGAGAAGCTCGCTTGAGCTCTTATCATAGCGGCTCGTAGGCTTCGCCCTTATTTTCAATCATATTTCGTCTGGTTGCTTACGAATTTCCCCATGAGACAAGTACTGCAGAAGCTAGATGTGTCTGGAAGATTAATGAAGTGGGCCATAGAAATTAGCCAATATGCCCCGGACAGTGGTAAAGGGCCAAGCATTGGCCGACTTCATAGCTGAGTTCACCCATCCGTCAAAGGTGGAAATGTTTGAAAATAAGGAGCTCCTCAAGAATGGGGGCTGTTCATTGTTGGTTCATGTACTGAAGGAAGGGCCAACGTTGGCGTGATACTAACGAGCCCAGAAGGATATAAGCTACACAACGCAGTTCGTTTCAGTTTCAGAGCTTCAAAACAATGTGACTGAATACGAAGCACATCTAGCATGTGTAAAGCTAGCCATAGCTTTGAAAATCAAATCATTGACAGCGAATAGTGATTCTCAACTCATAATGAGCCAAGTTAATAGGCAGTTCGCCACTAAGGAGCCCACCATGATCACCTACTTGAAGAAAGTAAAAGATCTGATAGCTCATTTTGAGAAATTTGAGTTGATCCACATTCCCCCATATCTTAAAATTTGATCCCAGACACTTTGTCCAAACTGGCAAGTAACAAGGACGTCGAACTCCTCAACATGGTGCCCATTGAACATCTATCAGCCTCTTCTATTGAGTCAGGGGTTGAAATATGTGCAATAGATGAGGAGAGTTCCTGGATGACACCTATTCTTACTTAGTTAAAATATCAAACCCAACTGGATGATCTGGACGAAGCTCGAAAATTACAAAGGTATGCAGCTAGCTTCGTACTCATCAATGGGTTGCTCTATAAACGAAGTTACACCGAGCCTTTGTTGCGCTGCGTTAGTCCACCAGAAGGCAAGTACATAATGATGGAAATTCATGAGGGCATTTGTGGAAACCATGCCGGAGCACTATCATTAGCTCGGAAAGCCCTAAAACATGGGTATTTTTAGCCAACTATGTGGAAGGATGCGCCGAACTTCGTCAGAAAGTGCGATAAGTGTCAGAGTCATCAGACACACCATGAATTAAGGGTGGTGACCAGCCCTTGGCCCTTTGCGAAATGGGTGATTGACATATTTGGCCCCATGCCCTGAGGTAGTGGAAACAATTGCTTTGCAATTGTCGCGATAGATTAATTCACCAAGTGGGTCGAAGCGGAGCCCTTGATGAGGATCACCAAGGCCAACATTTCCAAATTCATTTGGAAGAACATCATTTGTAGGTTCGGTGCACCACACTCATTGGTGACTGATAATGCAAAGCAATTTAAGAATAGAAGGGTCGATGAACTATGTGATGATCTGGGAATTTGTATATTATTCTCATCGCCGCACCATCCGCAAGCAAATGGGCACGTTGAAGCGGCTAATAAAACCATCAAAAACACTTTGAAAAGAAAGCTAGAATCAAAGAAGGGTGCTTGGGTAGATGAACTCCCCTAGGTCCTATGGGCGCTTCGAACTACTGTCACATGGCTACAAGGGAAACCCCCTTCTCTATAGCTTATAGATCCGAAGCAGTGTGTCCAATTGAAATCGGAGTGCCCTCTCCTCGTCAAATTCACTATAATGAAGCAACAAACGAAGAAGCTCAAAGCGTAGATTTGGATTTCCTCCTAGAAAGAAGAAATGAATTACAAGTTGTGATGGCCCGCTACCAAGAAAAAAATGGCCCGCTACTACAACAAGAAGGTAAAGAAACGATTCTTCAGAATTAGGGATTTGGTTCTCAAAAAGGTCCTCCCTTCAACCCAGGAACCATGAGTAAGGACTCTGGGTCCTAATTGGGAGGGGGCTTACAAAGGCATTGCCGAGGTGATACCTGGGACTTACAGGATAGAAGATCTATCCGGAGTACCTTTGCCCAATCCTTGGAACACAGATCATCTTCGTCGTTATTTTTCAGTAAAGGGAATTTTCCTTAATTTGTAATGTCCTTGTCTGACTCTAAGAAAATTATATAATGAAGGGCTTCCTTATAAAAGTTCGCACGAAGCAAACTTACAAGCATCACCGATTTAAACCAAAACAAAGCACCAACATGCCTCGATGAAGAGACTAATGCATTTGCCTTATTTAAAATATATCTTTTCTTATGCCAAGCAAGTAACAGCAGAATTATCGGATTATTTTGTTTAGAAATTCTGCGTAAGGGACTCCTACGAACCTGCGAAGTGCTTAGTACGCCTTAACCGAAGGTAACAACCCACCAATGTCTTTGGTACTATGTTTTTCTTAAAAGAAAAATGACAAGTTTCTTCTTTAATTAAGGGAGTGCTGTGATCAATCTCTTATTAAAATTACTTTGAAAGAAAGTGAGAATGAACCCTTCGCATAATGGTTACCGCTGTCAAAAGTGCCATGTTGATAAAGTAACACATACTAGGGACTGTGGCGTAGTTAAGTCCAATTACTTATCAATCAAACTTTACCAATGAACATGAATGTATTAAACTGCCTAGGTTTGAGGGACTATCATCAATCATGCGAATCGTATAAGCAAAAATGACAAAATTAAAATCTCACAGTCCATGCAAGTTACAATATTCAAAAATGGATTTGAAGATAAAAATGATAATGTACTGTTTGTTCATACAAGTTATTACAAAAATAAATTAGAAATTAGGAGGGAGGAGGAAGATCTTTGGCAGAGCCATTGCCAGTTTGGTCTTTGGCCGGGTCTTCTTGGGCTGGGTCAAAAGAGTCATCAACAGGATAACCCTCTTCTGCATCTTGTGGCTCGGGATATAGTGCCTCAATCTTGGAGAGATCCAAGTATGGGAACGTCTCTTTTACATCTCCCAGAGCCATTCGGGCGTCGATGTTTCCAAAAACCCTCTGCATAGCCTGTTATTTCGGGGTCTCTTCGAAGGTGTCTTTGAAATGTTGAATAGCCTCGGACACCTTGACCCCAACTATTTCCTCCACCTTAGCTCCAATAGTCTGCTCCAGGGCCTGCTTAACCCGGGACTCCGAATGCTGCTCTAGTGAAGCATAGTCATCTTCGACCTTCTTCCAAATCTCCACTTCCCTCTCCAATTGACTAGTGATTTCGAAGAGGCTGGCTACCAACTGGTTCTTTGAGGCATTGGCTTCAGATAAGGCCTCATCTGTAACAGCTTGAGCACGGTTGGAGTCATACAACTTTTTGCACAGAGCTGCCACGTCAGCCTCAGATGCATGGAGGTCATGCTTTAGCTTCTCGTTATCCTCTTGGATACATTTTTCCAAAAGTCTGTCATCCAAAGAGGATTTTTGGGCTATAGACAGGTGCTCTTTGAGGTCGTTGATCTCATTTAGCATATTTTCGGCATGACAGAGTGCCATTTCAGCATCTTTTTTGTCTCGCTACGTGTTGTTTATGAAATCGCAAGTGTACGATATCGTAATCAAGTAATAAAGTGGACCTTAGAGTCCGAATTATCGTTCCCACGAGGACTGCTATTAATTACCGAAATATTTCAGTTCTTAACTTTATTTGAACAAATGAAAATCGTTTTAAGAATAAAAATCTAGAATTAAGAAATGTAACTAATGAATTAAAAAGAATTGTTAAATTGTTTTCTTTTCAAATAAGATTGTAAAGTAGTTGGGATTCACGAATTCACCTAGCTAATTAAATCAATTCCAATTCCAGTTTTATTTCCTATTTGTGTGTTCGGTCGAATTCACTAATTTAAATTAAGATTCCTCTCTCGAGTTTAAATCAATCCTACCTAAATAAGTCAACCTTGTATCTCTACAGCGGGTCCGAATATTCCTTAACTAGATGCCTTACACACAAGAATTCACACACGACCGCAATAATTACAAGAGTATATCTCTATCTCTCGTTCAATTACCGGATTTATTACCTATATCTATGTTATTAACTCACCTCTCGGATTATGGAAATAACACATGAAATCATGAATAAGTGGCCAGTTCATTCACGCATTAAACGCAATAATAAATCAACAAATGCATTAAAGCGTTAAAACAAGGAATATGACATTAAAATAATTAACTAGGCTACATCGTTCATCCCAACGTTAAAATTAGTTACACATCATCATTAAATAACAAAAACAGTGAAAATAAACGTTCATTGAAAAACAATATAAAGAATGAAAAGATTGCACCAATTATCAATTCTTCAACTGTTTTCAATTCACGCCCCTCTGCGATGTTGGAATCTCCAAGGATTTGATGTTGAATTCTCAGTTGTGGCTCGTTCTTTGGAGAGGCAAATGTTTGAATTTCGTGCCTCTTATGTTGTATATATAGGTTTTGGAGAAAACCTAGGTCAAAAAGCCCAAAGCCTGTCAAAAATCGCGAGAAAAATCTGATATGCGGCCCAGTCGGACAAGCGCGCGATCGCGCAGACATAATGCCGGAGATCGCGTGGAAGACCTTATAACTCTCGGGTTATAATTTACAACCATCTCGCGATCGCTTGGTAGTGTAACCAGCGATCGCGACTTCATCTTTCTTCCGGCTGTGCAAGTTAGTCCCTGACTTTTAATTGCACCTTCAGTTCTCAACTTCCAATTATTGCAATTTAGTCCCCAAACTTTATCTTCTTCTCGATTTGCCAATTTATGCTCTCAATTCCTTCACTTGGGTCCTTCAACGTCTGATTTGTTCACTTGAGCACCATGAACCTTCCCGGTTGACGTCACAAACTTATCAATTGAGTTTTAGCTCCAATCAACATCCAATTATGCATTTTTCTCATCAATTACTTCATTCTTCATCTTTAGGGATATTTTATGCAAAGTAAACAGATAAACACAAATTAAATAGCATATATTCTAAAATGATAATAATTTATTCTAATTTAGACGTACAAATAAGTGTATAAAACACACTTATCACTACGCCTTAAAAATGGAAGCCTCCACCTCGTCAATAAGCGTAAGGGCTCTGACATTCATAGCCTTGTCCCTTGGCTGCAAGTAGTTTCCGGGAAGGTGTGGCGCTAGAGGAAAAAGCAGACCAGCATTTCGTCCAAAACTGCTCCGTGGCAAATACAGCTCTGGCTGGCGGGGAGCTAGGGGAGTTAAATAAATTAGGATCAAAGCTGATATCCCTAGGAAGGACGCTGGCCTTAATCTGTGTCAACTCATCTGCCACGGCCCGGGTCATGTCGTAATTCATCCTCGAAACTAACACTTGAGGCTCCTCGTATGATTCAGGCAATTTTAATGGAGGAGGGGGGGGAGCTTAGAAGAGACCTCTTTACCTCTCTTTAACCTCTTCAATGGAAGAGGCTCCTCTTCAGAGACGGACTCAGTAATGTCCTCGGAAGAAGTATCCTTAAGTAAGCCCTTTTTAGCTCCCTTTTCCCTCCTAGTTCCGCCTATGTTCGACCTCTTCCCTTTTCTTTTAAAAAAGCCATTTTGAGGATCACCTCCTTCAGTAATATCTGGCTGTTGGGGTCCAATTGGTAGCAAAGAAGGAGGCAACAAGAGAGCAGGAAAGGTACCCTCAAGCCTCGTAGTGGACGCCTCGGATACTTTCCTAGCCACCTCCACTTGAAGGTTGGCAAGCACAGACTTCTGTGTCTTTTCCACCTCGCTCCCTTGGTGAAGAACTGAGGGAACCTTCTTTGACATAAGCCCCTTGAGGGAAATTTAGGGAAGTCCTTGGAATTTGTTAAGGAGAAAAGAGAGGGTTAGTCCCACACAGCCAAACCTGGAGTAAAAGTTAGGGCAGGGAATTCAACTTACTCATGGCTCTCATGAGACCATGCTCTACGAAGAGCATGTTTTGTTGGATGACTTGTTGGAAGGTGCCTCGAAAGGTAAACAGCCTTCTCACTGCTGATAGATCCGTGTCCGAAAGCAGGGGGCAAAGATCGGCCCCGGAATTGTAGATAGAACAGGAAAGCGCTTTAGATATAATGAGCAAAAAATATAAAATATAAGCTATGCGCCCACATCGGAAAATTGAATCAAAATGAAACTCACGCGGAGGGGAAAGAGTCGGGGAATGGTGAACTCAGGAGTAGGGTCTAAAGGTGAGCTCTGCCACTCCCCAATGACACAAAACTACTGGTTTCTCCAATTTTTTATAGAATTAGGATGCCCAGTGATGATGGGGGGGATAAGAGCCCCTAGGAGACAGGTAGTACCAATCATTTACATCTGACATCACATCTTTATCCTTCATGACGAATTTCTTCAAAATGTATAGAGTGTGGATTATGTGCAAGGAGATGGGGTCATCCAGATTGACTTCTTGCCATACTAACCAGGTACCAGTCGCTTGAATCCAGAAGTTCTGAGCCACTTGATAAGGACATAAGTTGTAACTCCGAAGTAATGCCCTGAAGAAGGGATGCAAAGAGAGCCTCATCCCACATGACAAGGCGTCATAACAAATCTCCACTTGGGCGGGTGGAGGACTACAGGGTCGGCAAGATGGTATAGGGTGCACTAGCCGAATCCCTTCTGGTATCCTGAACTTTGAAGGAGCACCCACTAAGTCAACTCCCCTAATCTCAGATGCTATTTCGCTGCTCTCACATAACTCTGGGTTTGGGTCAGGGTCCACATGGTACCCTGACACCTTATTTACATAGTCAATCCAGCCTTCTACTTGGGCAATTTCCTCCTCGGACAATCCTAGCTCCTCTCTATGTGCCCTAAACGGAGCTTGTACACCCAAACCAAAATCTTGATGATAAGATGAGGAGCTTGTTGTCTCGTCTCTTTTCTGATATCTATCACGCTTACTTCGAAGTTCTTGAAGCGAAGCTTCCTCTTCAGTAGATAAGTGAGTCATGTAGGGTTACCTCTTTTCTTCTTCACTGTCAGAATCATCCAAATAGATTATACTACTGCATTTCCTATTCCTTCCCCTAACCTGCTCCCCAAAAAAGTGGGAGCTAAAAACTGATAAGGACAAATGGCAGAAACCTCTGATAGGAATTGTCATTGCCACTAACTCCTGTGAACCCTTTCCCTTGACTCTTTCCATTTTTCTCAAATCCAAACTTACCCGGGGGAAGACAAAAATGCAAAAGGGAACTTTCAAAAAAGCACTCAAGAGTTGAAAATCAAAAACAATATGCACACAAAGAAAAGAAAAATTACCTGAAAGGAGTAAGGATTAGTAGGCCAGTACTCGACTGAGCGGTGCGCCGGTAGAAAGTTCTAATTGAATGAAGAGGCTTGCAGAATAGAAACTCACAAGGGTCGCAATGAAACATGTGTAAATGGAGGAAGGAAATAACTCTCACAGAAAAAGTTCTTAGGATAATTTTTGAGAGTGCGAGAAAGAAGAAGTCTTGGGATGAAGGAGGCTTTATAGGGGAACCCAATTGATCCACACCCTTGATCTCCAAGCAGAAAGACTAATCCAGACAGGACATGTGTCACAACAGCAGGGTAAGGTGAAGCGCCAGCCGTCTAAGATTTGAAAAGAAAGCAACAATTCAAATGCTAAGAGTTTACCCCACGCGCGTTAAAGTGCGCCTCCTTGCTTTTGAGCATTCCTTGAAATTTGGAACTAATCATTTATTTCCATAAGTACGCCCTCAAGGGAGCATGTGGGTAGTCATAACGCCACATTTAAGGGAAGGTAAACCCAAACGCCATTTTTTTATGAGCGTGCATCTTAGTCCATTAGTGGAGCATTCCCCTCGAAACTTTGAGATATAACAAGAGTAACCCTCATCTTACCCACTTCGGACTCACAAAAGGAAACATGGGAGATAATTTTAACTTCATACCGCTCCCTAAATATACATCACCCTGTCCATATAAATCTACTAATGGAGTCACGTAGGCTGGCCTTTGTCAAATCCGATGCGCCCATAAATGGACCCATCACATTTGAGGGTTACGACCACATTTAAATTAAGCTTGACACGACACTCGTAGGAGCCCACATGGGACCCAAGAGCCTACATGGGACCTATTGACTGCTAGACGAGCTCAAAGACCCGTGAGTTATTGCTTTGCAGTCGAACTGCTTGTTCTGGGGCAATACCATCCGAGTTTTGTGCCTAGGGACAGTGGCACAATTGGACATTTGTGTCAGTAGGATTGGATTTGGTTGCAAGTTGCAGCTTTGATAAGACATCGTCCTTAATGGAGATGTGATAGCATCCGTAACTCTATAGTAGGGTATAATGATTATGACCAATTAAATGGTTAACTTGACCAACGGGTAGGGAAAAGCCACTTGTAAAGTCGAACACGTGTCATGATTCTAGGATTTAATTTCAACTATAAATAAGACACATTTGCCTTCCATAAAGAGGTTAGAAACTCAATATATAAAATCTCATTCTCTTTTCTCTCTTCTATACACATATTTTCCGCACCCAATTTATATTTACTTGAAATAAGTACTGACTTAGACATCGGAGTGCAAACGAGAATCACCTCGGCCCTTTTGTAAGCTGATTGTTTGTCCTAGTGCGCAGGAGATCCACATGTTCAAGAGGGAGGAGTTGAGACATGTTGATCTAAGGTCCCACCTGATTTTGTGGTTAACGGTTTAAAGGAGGGTATGTTGAGTCATTAGAGCTTTTTTGTTAATAATTCCTATTTATTAGGAAAGTAGTTATTAATTTGAAAGAGTCTTGTACATGATCCAAGATTTATTAGAGTTAAAAGCGAGATGTTTGTTTTCCAATTTTCTTTCTCTGTAAGGCTGTGAAGTCAATCATTTACATTTTGAATTATACAAGATTTGTTCTCCAAAATCTTGCAGAGTTGTGTGCTAAGTTTTTATTACGCTCAACGACAATAAAATGAAGGCAAAAGTGATGCGTACAACTAATGGCTACAATTGGATGAAGTTAGTCCAAAAATAACCATTGAGCATCTAAAGGCATAGGTTCCGGACATTTTCGACCCCGAAAAAAAAAAGGTTAAGTACCAAAAACACACGGAAAAAAAAGGACCATTTGTGCTAAAATACTAAACAAATTACTTGCCTATGTTAACATTTTAAGCTTAGCCAAACTTGAAATGTAACGATAATTTTGTTGAATGGCGAGGGTGGACATTCGGTCATTGGCTATCAGGTGGGGCTTGCCTGACAACCCCCAATAGGGAGGAAATTCTCATTTTGTTGAAAATGTTTTTTTATTTCAAAACAAATTAAGCGGTAAGTTAACTTTTAATTTCATGACGTATATTCACTTACTTCAATTCAATTGGTATATCACGTGATTATTTTAACGTTTAAATACACCAAAAACTTGTAGATCTTGAAAGTCGTAACAAGGACACAAGTTTTTAGTGATCAACCCCAAGATTTTTTATTTTTTTATTTGATTCAAATGTCAAAGTTTCGTTCGACTAATTCTAAGGGAGAACAATCTTCCCAACTGGTTCGGCCTACTGAGAAATTCGAATGCGAATTCAGTATATGCACACTTGGAGTAAATGTTCAGACAATAGTTCTCGTTATCGTGAACCCTTTTATGCCGTATGGAAGGGACCCCCAAAAGGGTGATATGAGCACTATGACTCTACTTTCATATAAGCGCATACCTTCCAAAATTTAAATGTTGCATTTCAAGAGCTAAGATTCAAATATTCAATCCTCTAATTTAAACTCCTCCTACTTTATCGTTGCACCATGACTATGGGGACTTTAGTTCGATTTTACAAAGCTCAAAGTTTCAATTAATTAAGCATCTGTTTGGTGAACAAAATAAATTGGTTTATAAATCAGTTTATGAACTATACAATTTCTCAAACCACTTTTTAATCATTTACATTCTTTCTTTCCAATTTTCAACCTCAACTTTTTACCTCAAAATTATAAATAAATTAGTTTATAAACCAAACAATGTTACCAAATAAAAACTAAAGCATCCACAATGAATGTGTTAATTTTTATTAGTCAAATAATGCCACATAGACAATAAAGCCCTTGTTTGAACCCCATTATTTCTCATTATTTTTACAAATTTTTCTACAGTAATCAATCTCAACCATCCAAAAAAGTCAAGCCCACAATTTTTTACTTTTCAAACCACTTTTTAACCATTAGATTTCCAAAACCCAAATTTTAAATTGAAATAATGGGGCTCAAACAAGGGCAAAGTAGATGTTAAGTGTCACATTTACATACTAACTTTAAGTCTTTAACTATTATTTGAGTATCACATTGAATATGCTAAATAAAGTAGATGTTAAGTTCCACAAAGACAATAAAGTAGTTACTCCATCCATCCCAATTATATAGGCATTTTGCACACAGATTAAGAAAATATATTTAATGTTATTGAAAAAATAATTTTTATAAAGAAAATTTTTAACTTACCCTTATTTAATATTAAAACTATTATATTGAAAACAATAAATAGGGGTACATTGATAAATAAATAAAATAAATACTTCTTAATAAATAAATAAGTCTATATAATTGGGATAAACGAAAAAAAGAAAGACAATATAAATAATTGGGACGGAGGGAGTACTAAGTATCACATCCACAACTTATCAAATTTAATTATTTTTGGTAAATAAATTATTTTTTAACACAAATTATCATGTTAACTATTAAAAATTTAAAATGTTTATTAATTAATTTTGACAAATAAGTTAACAATCGCTTAAAAACAATTATTTTACAAACAAGTTAACATATCTTCTATCTTTAACACATTTAGTGTGATTCGCTGTGGATGATCTATCTGTACACACTATCCAATGGTCGCGTGCGGCCACGCCCAAATTGCGCCTTTTCCATCTCTTTTTCAGTTCTCTCAAACGCGTTATGTTGCTGATACTTGTACTTGAGAAAAATACGGTAATGAGAGAGACTCGTTTTTCTCACCTTTTCTTTGACTTTCTTTTCTCATCATCATTATTATTATTATATTATTTGTGTCAAACTGCATTAATATTTGCTTTCCATTCTTATACGTGTATGTACTATGTAGATACATACATGCAAAAGGTAACAATTCTTTCTCGCCCAACAAATAATAATCCCAGATTCCCAATTTCTTATAGTGCTTTTACACTTTCAAGTTTCATCACATTATTGTCCACTGATTTTGAAATGGAAACCAGTGGCGGTAGAGGCCGGAAAGCCGGCAAAATGGAGTCACTGCAGAGATCTGGATCAAACCAGAGGCTATTTGACGTAATCGGAGACGATCCTGTGTATGGCTATGGCAAGGACAGTAAAAAGAGCTGGCGGCATTTAAAGGAGAAGCTCCGCCTCCATCGCGGAGGCTCCTGTCCTGGTTCCGCTTGGACGTCCACCATGCACATTCCCACCTCCGACGTCCCCCTCAACCCCCGTCAGTATGCCAACACCACCTTGAATAACACGAGTAATAATCGGAATCGGATGATAGCGCGTTTCTCCTCCGACTCTGGCGAGTCGGCCCCCCTAGATATTTCAGCGGTGCGGGATGTGGACATGGAATTGATGTCAAATCGAGGAAGCAGAGCCCCGAGTTTGCAGAGAAATGCGAGCCGGGCAATGGAGAGAAACATGAGCCTGGCTAGCGGTAGATTCGAGCACACGAATTCTTTGGCAATGAGGAGATCAAGGGGGCTAGATGAACACGACGATGACGATTTTGATCAAACACTCAACTCCGCGAAGAAATACGAGGAGGATGAAAGCGAAAATGAGGACAAGGACGACGACGAGGACAATGGAAAAGTTGGAGGGGAAGAAAAGCCCGTGAGGATGTCTTTGATGGACCTTCTGGCCGAGACAGAAGGGTCTGCTTATGCGATGGACGAGGACGATGAAGACGAAGATGAGGATGACGACCGTGAGGGCGGTGGCGGAGATTACAGCAATTGTTGCATATGCATGGTTAGACACAAGGGAGCAGCATTTATACAATGTGGACATACATTTTGCAGGCTATGTTCGAGGGAGCTTTGTTTTCAAAAAGGGAATTGCCCACTCTGTGACAATTTTATCCTGGAAATTCTTGATATTTTTTGATCAATTTTGCTAATTGTTCAATAAGTTTAAAAGAATTATTGACACATAGTATGTGTGGCACAATCTCATTATTTTACTCATTACATCAACTTTAACATTAAGAACTTGTTTGGTAATGTGAAAAGTTTTGATTTTTGTTTTTATTTTTTTATTTTTTTATGAATTTATGGTTTAAAATTATTTGAAAACTCAAAATTTGTAGACTTGATCATGAATATATTGCTGAGATTGAGTTTAAAAAATTGAGGTGAAAAATTTTCAATTATCAAACGGGCTCTAATATTTACAATTTCACCACCTCATATTTTTGTCAATCTACAATTGTCAACTTGCTTGTAGAAGGACAAGCAGAATATTTTTTTTTTCCTTCCTATCTCTTTCTTTTCCTGTAGTGGCATTATCCATTGTTTCACCTTTTCTTTTATTATTATTGTTCTTTTTATTCGGTGTAAGTTTAGGTTGATTGATATGGATTATGGATTCATGGTTGACAAGGGAGTTTGATGATACTAAGGCCCTGTTTGATTCATCAGGTTTTTCATGGAAAAGCAACAAATTTTCCTACTTTCTCCATTTCATGTTGTTTGATGGCACAAATTTTCCCTAGAAAAGATTTTCCTACCAACTCCTACACACGCCTATTTTCTTGGCAATTAAGGAAAATCTTTTCCAAAGCTTTTACTGAGAATTCTTTTTCCATGTTACAATGTTACATGAAAGAGAAACTTTGTCACGTTTAATTATTTTTGTTATTTTTAATTGATTTTTTTTTTAAATAACATTATCATTATCAAGTACAAATATATTGAAAAAGTAAAAAAAAAATATTAAAATAGCTAAAATTTACTTTCTTTTCCATGGAAAATAATGTCAATTAAACAACGAAACTTGAAAAATTCAACACTTCTTCTTCCACCTAGAAAATTAAACAAATCAAATATTTTCAATTAATTTTCTACAAAAATATTTTCTAAGAAAAATCAATTCCTTGTAAAATATTTTTTTTCACCCATTTTCCACCTTCGCAATCAAACGCACCCTAAGAGCCTCTTTGGTCCATGGAAAATTTTTACTACAACTTTTCAAACTCAATCTCAATCATTCATCTTTAGTCAAGCCCACAATTTTTAATTTTTCAAATATTTTTAAACCACGTATCCATAAAAAAAAAAAAGATGTGTTTATTTGAATTAGTTGAATATGTTTATATGAATTATACGATTTATTATACATGAGTTGCATATGTTTATGTGGAACATGAGTTGAATATGATTATTTGAGTTAATTGTCTAATAAAGTAAAAATTCGACACACCCTTTATATGTTGCATAATGTGAACCATGTTTTGATGAAATGACATTTGGTTCATGTTTTGAAATGCGATTGGCACTCGATGGGTGATAAATCATAAATGTAAGTAATGCATAAAGAAATGTTTTGTACATAGGGATTATAGATTTGAATTCTAGTCCATTCAATAATCAATGTGTTGTTTTGGATATCGATGTTGATGATGTTAGGAGCACCTTGCAACTCAGAGGTTTGGTGATGATCGACGTGGTGATCTAATATACATGTTGGAGTCAAACAGCGTGAAAGATGATAGGGATGTAGAGGCCCTAGAGGATGAAATAGTTTTCTGTAATCTGATGTGTTATGACTGATGTTGATGATGTCGAGGAGCATCTCGAGACTCCGAGGGTTGTGAGGAACGACATAGTGTTTTAATGTCCCTATTGGAGTCGAACATGGTAAAAGATGACAGTGATGTAGAAGTAATAAATGATGAAATAGTCAAATGTAATCTGTTGAGTTATGGCCATTATATCGATATCCAGGATATGGAAATGATAAGCGCTTTTTGGGTAGATGAGATAATCTATAATCGTACCCTAAGAACATGATTTTTGAAAAGAACATGCATGCGCATTGAATACTCTTCATACATTTGAACTTGTATTGAGCATGTGAAGCTGACTTGTATATCTCAATGTGTAATAACACGTGTGTACCATATACTACTCACTAGAAAAGTGATGTTCATCTCACGACATCTAACATTTCAGGTAATAATAGTAATGAATTAAAGAGAGTTGACACGGATCTTCAGACGGCGAGACATATAGTGTTCACTAGGTGATGACCCGTGAGTTGTGAACGCACCATAGAATAAGAATTTTTATGTTCAAACAGCCACACTTTTATTGAACTCGAGATTTTGGTAATAATGTTTTAAAATTGATATTATTGCGTTTTAAATAAATGAATTTTATCTTAAGTGAATTGATTTTGAAATAGTCTTGGGAAAAAAAAAAATCTTGAAAAACTCAGTGCATAACAAGTGGTATTAGAGCTCTAGTCTTGAAAAAGTATTGAGATTTGGAGCGCTATAGCGTTGATGTGCGTAAAAGATTGACAAGAGGCTCATTTTCGTATACAAAATAAATATACCGAAATTGCATATAGTCAGATAAATGATATTTAGTTTTATACTTTTAATTTCCTTTAATCTTTAATAAATACTATTTTTATTTTCAAACAAAAATTGTACACGTAACAAGTTAGTCGTATACAATTTTAACTTCGCCGACTAGAAAATTCAATTATTAAAGTTAGTAGCCGTTCTCAAGCTCGATAAAAGGAGGAGGATTTTAAACTTTTAAATTTAATTTACTCTATTCTAGTTTTATTAATTTTATCAACTAGAAGATGTCAAATCTTAAGGCGTTGACACCTCTTATTCAACGTGCATTTCTACATTTGAACTTCGTTAATTTAATCGGACATATTCAATAGTTAGTCTTATTATATTAGTTATTAAACAATTGTACATTAAAATTAGGAAAAAAAAAAAAAGACTAGCTCATGGGCCAAGTTGAGCTTGGGTGCTCGGCTCATTTTTGCACGAGCCAGGAGCTCGACTATATTAGTTATTAAAAAATTGTATATTAAAAAAAAAAATTTAAAAAGACGAGCTCGTGGGCCTAGTCGAGTTTGGGTGCTCGGCTCGTTTTACACGAGCTTGGCTAGTCGAGCAATGGGCCGAGCTAGCTTGGCTCGCCCCTTATTTTTTTCTTTTTGCTTTTCTTCATTTGATCAATACTATGGGCTCAAACGAAATCATAATAACAAGATTTTGATATCAATGTAAAGTTCTCACATAGTACTTTACCACATTACTTCGAATTATAAAATTGTCAATCATAACAATAGTCATATCTGTTCAAAATGGTCATTTAACAATATATTTTTCATTTTTTCATGAGTCAACTTTTATCACATATTCGACATATACACTCTAAACAAAATTAAGTTTTTGATGTACCACTTCGAAGAGCTCATAAAAATCTACAACATTACAATTGACATTCATAAATACAGACATTACTCGTGCATCGTACAAACTGAACTAGTTTTAAATAAAGTCATTATTTTAACCTTTATTTTTTAAAACTCATTTTAAACCATACATCTGTATGAGACTCACAATCTTTTAGCTACACATTATATCAACTTTATCAAAATTTAGGAAAAATCTAATTTTTTATCCGAATTAAACATGGCCAAAATAGTTGGTAGTATTTTTGCAAGTTAACCATTGTTTGATGACCATGGAAGAAATGCTTTTTTGAATAGTAATGTTTATGTTGTAAATATTGTATTGTATTAGTGAATGACAATTGTACCCATCTAACCCTAGTTATAATTACTTTGTATATCCCTTTCTTCCCCTATATATATGGGGCTCTGGTTCATAATAGAATACACAAGTTTATTGGTGTCTCTACTTTTTTCTCTTTTTTTTTCTCTAGTTTATAACACGTTATCAGCACGATTCTCTAAAATTATTAGAAGGTAATTTTTTTTTTTAGCTATAATCATCTGTCATGTGTATCAAAATTAATTTGATAACACATGAATTTTTTTAACTGCATCAATGCGAATCTGATTCATGGAGCTTGCTTTTTTTTAGTCCAAATCATTACAATTCCAAATCAGTTCCTGCATAATCCGAATCCAATTCAATTAAAAGTCTGAATTCAATTCATTCCAAATCACAATCATTCATTGGGTTGCGTGATTGTTTTGTTAATTGTTGAATTGCGTCCATATTTTCCAATTGATTCTTCTATTTTTTCCAAATTCAATTAATGTTTTCGAATTACATAAATTTTGTGCCATATTTTAATGTTTAGTTGATGCGTTATTCACATATGTATTTTACATATTATGCGTGTTTAATGAATTACGTTGTTGTTCCTGAAGTAGCGCAACTGTATAATTAATATTCCAGAAGAATATTAATATGACTATCATAAATAATTTGTTGTTGCTCCTGAAGTAGCGCAACTGTATATAATTAATATTCCAGAAGAATATTAATATGACTATCATGAATAGTTTGTTGTTACTCTTGAAGTAGCACAACTTTATAATGTTCAAGAAAGATTATTATTTGCTCCAGAAAAGCATAAATTATAATTGTCAATATTTCAGAAGAATATTTGACCTATTATTGAAGAAATAATAGAAAAATACAACATGCTCCCGAAGTAGCATATATATCGAAGAATATTGACATTTTATTCTTGAATAATAGCAATTTTAGATTTATAATTATTCCAAAAGAATAATTTGTTATTACTCTTGAAGTAACGCAATAAATAATTAATATTCCAGAAAAATATTAATTGTAAATTTGTCTATTATACATAATTTGTTGTTACTCCTGAAGTAGTACAACATTATAATTAATATCCTGAAAGGATGTTATTTGCTCCTAAAGAGCATGAATTATAATTTTCAATATTCTAGAAGAATATTGATTTATTATTTCTTTTGGAAGAATCGAAATAAATTCGTTAAAGTATACCTTATTTCAACAAATTATTATTGTTATTATTTTTTTGCTCTTTCAATTTTGTCATTGGAAATCACTACGTTATTTTGAATTCTCAAATACATTATTAGATTTGATTCTACCATATATTAGTTATATATCTAATTTTTATATATGGAATTCACGTGCATGTTTAGTATCTTTTGCATATTGGTAAAAGATTTAGTCAATTTTGTTAACTTCTATATATGGAGATTCTTTTTCCTGATATATGTTTGGTAATTCATTTTTATATATAAATTCATATTATGTTTATATGGTAATTAATATTCTTTAAGATGATTAAATATTTGTAGATGTTCATTCATAAATTCTGATTTAATAATGTATCATGTTGTTGCTCACGAAGTAGGACAACAATACTAGTATTCTAGAAGAATATTACTTGCTTGTCATGAGCAGTATATTACAATTTCAATATTCCAGAAGAATATTGATCCAATACTCTTGAAGAAGCATAATTTAAACGAATATGGTATTGGTGTTCTCAAATAAATACAACCCACGTTAGATAAATATTTCAGAAGAATATTTTAACGTCACTCGTGTAGAGCACAAATATTGTTGGCTTGAAAGGAAGGATGAATAATTAATATCAATATTTCAGAAGAATATTGACTTATTATTCTTGAAGAATTGCAATTTAGCAATATAATTATTCCAGAAGAATAATTCTTTATTTTGCTCCTAAATAGCAAAATAGATATTAATTATTGTTATAATTGAATGAGATTCGAATCAATATTCCAGAAGAATATTGCGTTATTGCTACGTTTCAACATTCTAGAAGAATATTATTTTATTACTCATGTGATAAATATTGCATTCTTTTTCTCAAAGAAATTCGAATTTATTAATAATCCAGAAGATTATTATGATGTAGAATAACATATTGTTGTGATGATTCCTGAAGAATCATAATTTTATCTCATATGAAATATAATAATAGAATATAATTTGCTCTCGGAGAGCCCAATATTATGAGATATGTTATTAATTTAATATTAAAATATTCCGGAAGAATATTGACATATTGATTTTGAATGAGTAATAGAAACGTGCTTTTCGAAGTAGCATATGTTTCGAAAAATATCTTATTTGAGTTCATGTTTATCCCTGAAGGAAAACATATAACTTATATCATAAGGACATTGATTAGTTTGACTACTTGAATAATATATGATTTAATCATTGAATTATATCTTATATTGAACCAGAAGTTCAATTTGATTTTATTATTTGGCATGATCAGTTGGAGCATCACTGGATCAATAATGATGCGAAATTAAAATTGATACTCAATGAAGAACCAGAAGATTCTTCAATTCAATCATATATGATGTTTGTTCTCATTCATGAAATTCTTCATTATCACTACCTAAAATAGGGATTAAATTCCTTATATTTCTGAAAATTAATTAGGGTGATAAATGGGGGCCCATCATCCTCCACGTTGATCATCTAAATATTATTTGTATCTAATAGATTTGATACATGTACTAGATGATTGCATGGTGTTCGCAACCTGAAGTTTACGAAATTATTGCTCAAATTATGAATTATGAGCATAATTTTCAGATTATATAATCAGAATGTGTCTTGATAATGCTAGTGAACACGAATCTCAACATTTTGATAGGTGTTAATTGGGATATCGATAAATGGTTTAACATTTTTGTTTGTTAAACGCCTCCAATTAATTTAATTGAGAACAAAATACTTCCCTTTTTGTTTAGGAAATTCTATTACGCATCATGCAAATATCATAGTTCTCCCTATTATAATTGGCTTATGGTTAGAGCCTAATTTTTCTATATAATTTTTTTAATAGTGCAATTGATCCACCACAATGCACTGATATGGGAAATAAAGAATGTTGAGAAAAATGCGTTGTTTGAACATATATCCCAAATTAGTGATATTTTACAACGTCGAAAAAAAAAAGTTATTGTCAACTTGATTGGACAATTTTCTCAACATTAGGGGGGAATAGCTTAAAATCAAACAAATGCATCATATTATGTTATATATATCCTCGCGATTAATAATACGAACCAGAAGTTCGATTGAAAATATGAACGAAACGTTCAAAGATAACATAATTACAAGATGCATAAGAGATTAATAAAATCTCATGCTCTATCTTATATTGATATGTAGCACGCCTGAAGCGTAGCGATGTTTGATTCAAATAAAGATCCCCAAACAAATAAAAATAGAGCAAATGATTATAATGGTCTTATTGATGAGGCATATACTCGTGAGAGAGTATTTATTGACATAATTAATTGTTAATCTCCAGAAGAGGTTCAAGTACTTGAAATATTGAAAATTGAGATCTATATAGTTATGTCTTGTGGGGGAAAGAAATCAAATTGAGATGATAATTGTGTCGACACACTTTTTAAAGCACTTATGCAAAAGCAAATTGCGAAACTAGCCGCATCATAATTTGAATGATATCGAGGATAATAAAAGAAAATATGTCGAATAAAATCGACATAAAAATAGTTGGCAAAAGTATGCATTCAGGCTAAATTAAACTTATTACAAAACCTGAAGTTTTGGGACCTGAAGTCCAAACGCATAGAAGTGTAAAGCCAGTAAAATACCTATAGGTATAGTCGTAATACACGACTTGTTGCACAACGAATGTTTGAAAGATCTGGCATAGATACAATATTTTATTTGCCTGAAAATGCATAATAAGTGCCTATAAATATATGATTATTAGAAATGTATATAATGAAAAATGATTTACTCTGATTACTAGCTTGCGCTCTTTGATGTACCAATGAGTGATATCAAAATGTATGATCATCAACTCGGTACGTTGGGAGTATTCTTTGAAGTACCAATGAGTGAGATTAAAAAGGGTAATCAATACCTCGGTACTTTGGGATTGCGGTGAAATAATTAGAGAAAATCCATTTGAAATATAGGAATTGTTATCTATCTAAAATTTCACGACTTAAATTTGGTGGTAGCAATTTGACAATTGCAATGTGAAACATATACGATGCTTGAAGCATACAGTATAATCCTTGAAGGATTAAATATATTTGAAATATATAATTCAAGTTTTTAAGAAACTTGTTTGATCAAAGTATAAAGATACTTTGCTATCTGAATATATCATATGCCTTTAATAGATTCAATTTCCAATGGAATGTGATTGATAATATGAAATTAGATTACATGAAGAATGGTACAAATGACTCTATATGACAAAGTGTTGAAATTGAGATGTATCATTACTATGAATAAAAATCGTGGCAATTGATTTTCAAGATACAAATTCATGGTTAATTATTCACCTGAAGTGAATAAGTTAATTGTTCATTGAAGTGGATAAGTCACTTCTAGATTTGAGAACTGCATTAAATGCATTGATGAATATTGATTATAGAACATGATTCGATGTAGCATGTTCAAATAATTGGAAATATTTTATAGTTCTTCAAGTTCAAATGAATAATTGAATTTATATTCGAAGAACAAATAATACAAGATATGCACCATTTATATATGTTTGGTAAACATATTCGACATTGCATCGATTTACAGTTGAAATAATTAAATGCAGTATCAATATAATTGTAATGTTCCAATGAGGGGGAGCTAATATACGCTACACTCTTTTTTCCTTAGCCGAGGTTTTGTCCCACGAAGTTTTCCTGGCAAGATTTTTAATGACGTAGCTATTATCAATATCTATTGATATACTCTCCTATATGAAACTCCTGAAGAGATCAAGATATGAATGATTCAATAGAGATTGATTCAGGGGGAGTAACTATATGGATGATTCAATACATATTGAATCAGGGGGAGTAGCTGTACTCTTTTTCCTTCGTTCAGGTTTTTTCCCACTGGATTTTTTCGGCAAGGTTTTTAATGAGGTTTTAACGAGGTAGCATCAAAATACTCCAGAATTTCAACAAATATACTCAAGTGATAATGAAGCTGATTTATCTACAAAAGCACCATCAACATCTACATTCAAGAAACCAGTTCACAATATTGGGATACATCAACTCGATGATTTACAACGATCAACACTAAGGGGAGTAGCTGTACTCTTTTTCCTTAGCCAATGTTTTGTCCCGTTGGATTTTCCCGGCGAGGTTTTAACGAGGCAACATTCATCTTAATACTCCAAGAACAACTGTACTCTTTTTCCTCTGTTTGATATTTTTGTCCCATTGGATTTTTATCAAACAAGGTTTTAATGAGGCAGATATTTTGTAATATGTCATTCAAGGGGGAGTGTTGTAAATATTGTATTGTATTAGTGAATGACAATTGTACCCCTCTAACCCTAGTTATAATTACTTTGTATATCCCTTTCTTTCCCTATATATATGGGGCTCTGGTTCATAATAGAATACACAAGTTTATTGGTGTCTCTACTTTTCTCTCTTTTTTTCTCTAGTTTATAACTGTTTAGGAGAATGTATGGTTAGAAAATAGAAAAAAATTTAGATTTATATGCAAAATATTTTATCGTGTAAATATATGGTTGAAAATGAATACGATAAAAAAAATTAATTTTTACATAATGGTTGTCAAACAGGATTTAGTCTCTGTTTGGTAAATTATTTATAAACGAATTTATATCAACACAATTTTCTAAATTAATTTTTAACTATACAAAATCACTTCTTAAACACATATTTATTTAGAAAAAATTACATTATTTATTTATAAACAAAATAAAACTTACCAAACGGAGACTTAGCCCATGTTTGAGACTCATTATTTCAAATATTGTGATTTGTAATAATAAAATTTTGAAGAATATATTGTTAAAAAATAGTGAATTTTTGAATTCAATGTATAAATTATTATATTGATAGAATGTGTTGAA
Source organism: Ligustrum vulgare (assembly GCA_963555705.1). Lineage (NCBI taxonomy): Eukaryota > Viridiplantae > Streptophyta > Magnoliopsida > Lamiales > Oleaceae > Ligustrum > Ligustrum vulgare. The sequence continues at coordinate 4,178,488 of OY743180.1, forward strand.
AATGAGTTTTGAAAAAAAAAATAAAAAAATTGAGCAATGGGTAGTGGATATTGATGATGCTAAAAATATGTACCTGTAATTTCTCGAGCTTGATTAATGAAAGAACACTAGCTAGATCTCCAAATACCTGAACAAAGGCGATGGTGTGTATCCTCGTCGCCCCTCTGATGCTGAAATCAGTAAAGAGGGAGATAATATTTATGCAAAGAGGCTATAAAATCTAAAAATAATTTTGTACCTTAATTGTGATTGAAATATATGTATTTATGGAGGAGAATTCGGGTAGAATTAGGATATATGAATATGCGTGATAGATTCAAGTCCTATTAAGAGTCTTTAATTGTCGAGATAAATTTGGAGAAGCATTTGGGAAGGATTATGATTTTATGGGATTTAAGTCTTGTTAGGGTTAGGAGACCTCGGTCTGGAGAGAGGAACCCTTGATGAATTTAGGAGCGTAACCCGAGCACTTCAGGCTAGAGCATCTCAACTTGTCAATTAGGTAAAGTTCATTCCTCGAGGTTCAAGATATGGTCGGGATTAAGGTAATTGCTCGGGGGTAAACATGACAAAGAGGTGTGTTGGAGTGTTTGGGGGTTAATCACTATTAGTGCTCGAGGTGAATCAGGTGAGTGTAGAATTTGCACTCATCAGGTACAAAACAAGGGCTTAGCATGCAGCAGTCGGTTCACTACATAAGATGCATAAACCTGTGTTTGGTGAAAAAAATTATTTGTAAATAAAAAAATAATGTTTTGAGACAAAATATTTTGTTGAAAAACGATTTGAAAAAATATGTTTGGTTAAAAAGGTAATTTGAACACATGTCCAAAAGGAGGTGAAAATTTTAGGTGACCTTCCCACAATAGCCACGTGTCCTCCTTATTAGGGTGTCACCGCGTGATAGCGAGTGCCCTTTATGGCGGCCCCGCAAAAGGAGGTTACAGTGCCTTCGTTTGGTAAACATTTTTTAGCCACCGTTTGGTAAATGTCTTTTTGGGTTTACACAATTTTTCAAATCACTTTTTAACCACACATTTTTCTCTCTCTAATTTTTCACCATACTTTTTACCTTAAAATCATAAATAAACCAGTTTATAAACCACACAGTGTTATCAAACGAATATATGTTTTCTCCAACACAATTCTTCAAATCATTTTTTAAGTACACACATTTTCTTTCTTTATTTTTTAATCACATATTTTACTTAAAAAATATAAAAAATAGGTTTTTAAACCAAAAAAAAAAAAAAAAAAATTAACAAAAACGCAAATTCAAAATTGGATGACTCCATAACTCGAACTCCGATCTGGTGCCCACATCGCACAGTACAGTTTTGTTTATCTTTCACAAATAAATTCGATTTTTCTGCAAATTAATTTTAAAAATCTAAAACCCACTCTTCGGTTCTCTCGTTTCCCGTCACTCTCTCTCTACAATACCTTGCATTTTGTACACACACAATAATTAGGGCTAGGGTTTGTTGCTGCGAATTTTAGTGACTATCACGTGATGTATGCTGATCGAGTGGAGGCGGAGGCACAGGCTAATAGGTCGATTAAGGAGAGGCTTAACGGAAATTCAGCTGCCGATTCTGGTCGACGGAGAATTGTCTCCGGCAAGAGGTCATCCCTTTTCACTTCTTAACATGTTTATTTCTGTCTGTAAACTAAACACGGTAACTTTTTTCTTTTACTCTTTTGTGATTCGAATTGATTTGCTTATAAGTTTTGAGCAATGACTTTGCGTTATCTTGCTTAAGAAAACTTAATACTTTCGTCTTATTAGTTAGGCAGTTATTTTTATGATGATATTTTATTTAGTTATATAGTTACCGATCTGTAAAAAATGTCCGGAAATTTCTATTTGGGGATGTTTAATTGTAATGGGAAGAAGAAATATTGATCTTAAATATTTGGAATCTTTTACTGCTTCCTTCTTTTTTACGCACTCCCATTTTTGGGATCAGTAAAAAAAATGTAAGATTGAAATGCATAGGTTCTAATATTCAAAACGCAGAATAGAAAATAGGAAAACTACTAATCCTTTTTTTGGTGCCCTTTCTATTACATCAAGTTCTGATTATAATTTCATGTGTATACGTGCTAGTTCATTCACTATGGAAAGGGAGTGTTTAGTTAATTACGTTAAAAAACTTTTGAACTAGCCAATGAACCAGAGCACCATCTCTGGCGACGAGTATTAAAAGATATGGGAGCCTTTTTTTATTTTCTTTTTTTGATAATATTAAATAAAATTATTTAGCAAATTAATTCTTCTGCAGGCAAAGAGAAGATGATGACAAATGGGCACATGATCTTTTTGAGGAGAATGAACCTCAAGTTTCAAGTATACAGTGTTTTATGTTGCTTTAGTTTGCGAGAAATATATTTTTGCTCCTTTTACTGTTGTTGTGCAGCTTTAATATTAAGTTAATGGCCTGCATAGACCGCATTGGTGTGAAAGATCTTCGTTTGAAGCTCCAAAGAAAGAGCATTGAGCAAGGTTCCCAAAGTGCAAGAGGATCAATTTCAGGAGGTACAAGGGATCTGCGGGAGAAGCTCTCTGGTTCATTATATTCTCAGCCAGTGGAAGCTAAGCCTCCACAGCAGAGGTCGAAGCCCGGTCCAGAAGTCAGTAAACCTACTAGGAAAAGTGCCATAGCTGAAGCTACTGTGCCAGAAATCAAAAGAGTTGCTGGCCCAGGTTCCGAAAAGAAGACTCACCAGAAGGCAGTATTGATACCATATCTTCTCTTATCTGATAGCTTTCTTTATATTTTATGATTTCTCCCCTCTCCTCTCGTTTTAGTGGAAAAGGAAAGAGGTGGGGAGGGGGTTATACTGGATCACACGTAAGCGATGATGTCATTTGCAGTTATGTATTCACACCTAAAGGTCACATACTCTTTTGCAGGCTGAATCAGTGGATAGTTTCCTGCAGTCCCTTGGTCTCGAGAAATATTCAATTACATTTCAGGCTGAAGAAGTACGTGGATCTATTTTTTGTATATATTTATGTATGGGAACCAAGGTCATTAATTACTTATTTAGGCACTTTTGTCATTTTTGGCAGGTTGATATGACAGCCTTACTACATATGGGTGAGGAAGACCTTAAAGCTTTGGGAATACCAATGGTGAGCATTCAAGAATCCACACTCCACAGTTATATCAAGTTTTCTTTATTTACACTTGGTATCACGACTGAGTTCATTACTTCTGTTCAGAATTGATGTATCCCACTGTTTGTTTGCTTTCCTCTCGTTCATTTTCTTAGATGGATGAGCTTATATGATTGACTTTTTCTTTTAATCTTTATTGCTGAACATATCATTGCTAAGGTCTTCGGCACTATCGCTGAAAATCTGGTCACTCTTCACCTATTTCTGAGATTCATCTCTCACATGACTCTCTTTTAGACAAACTTCTTTTTGATTGTTCTCCCAGTTCCTTGTGATTTTGTTCTCTTTCTTTCCTTTTCCTTTTCCTTCCGTTTTGATTAAGCTTCTACCAGTGGCCATCTGCTGTTGCTGAAACTGAATGGGATAGAGCCATAGAGGTCGGTTTCCGGGAAGGAAAATCAGGTGAAGAGAGATCTGACGCCCTGGTTTGGTGGTTTCACTAGGAAATTGTCTAAGAAATTCTTTGGAAGGTTTTTAGTCAATTGGAGCGTTTACGATCCAGAATAATTAAATGAACAAGATTTGAACTTGTTCAAGCTTCGTCATCTAGTCAAATAATGAGCTGAGTTTGAGCCTTGAGGGTATACGAATCAACACGAACATTGTTTATGAGTAGGTTGGGTTTACTGGATTTTCTCGGGAGAGTTCGTTTAGTTTCTCTCTTTACTTTGGGGATGCATTGTCAGGCTTGGACATTATTAGACCATTTACATTTTCTGGCCTTCCAAGCCCCAATAACAATGAAATCACACTTGCATCCCTAGTAACCTATAATTCATTTTTTAAATAATGATTAAAGTAAGAACGCGAGAAGGATTCTCGTAAATTTAACCACAGTCATTATACTTGTGGTGTCATATCACGTAATGTTTGACTAACACCTCTGTTTATCTTGGGTTAATGATTAGTAATTGGTTTAGAGTTTTCTCGAATGTGCTAAGAAAATGAATGAGAACATATTTGATATTACTTCCTATTGTAATTCTTTTTCTTCTTTTATATTTTCAGCCAACCATTCTAACTAAAATAAATAACTATTAGTAATTATGAAATTGACGGTTGACCCAACATTTCAATCATTCATATTTACAAAGTCAATGTTCTACAATCAATTTTTTGGGTATACATTGTTTTAAATTCAATTTACATATAGCTAGAAAATATTGAACGCAACCAGAATACTATTAATCATAATGAGAATAACGTTAATAAGCACGATGGTGATTACCACTACTTTATGCTAGTAATCTTAATTTAGGGTGTTTCTTGCCAATTGAAATAACTGATGCTAGATAGAATAAGAATGATTTTTTTTTTAATGGATAGAATAAGAATGATTGAACTTAGAATAGTGGAATGTGTTCAGAATGGGCAGAGGATAAAAGAGCTAATTTTTATTGAATATGCTAGTACCTAAGGAGCAAGTTGCCTACGTTTATGGAGCTACTTTGCATGAAGCGTGTGATTCTCATTACATGTCCTAGTAGTATAATTCAGAGATGATCTCGATAATGTTTTGTTTGAGCCCCAATATTTACAAAACTGAGTTTTGTAATAGTGATTTTTTTGGAGAATGTTTGGTTAAAAAGTGAGGAAAATCTTTTGGTTTATGTGTAGGTTATTTTATTTAATTAGTAAAATGTATAGATGAAAATGAGTTTGTGAATAATGGGTCTCAAACAGGGGCTTATCTCATGGATTGCTTCTATGGTTTCAGGGTCCAAGAAAGAAGATACTTCTGGCACTGGAGTCGAAAGTCTAATATCCGAGTGGGATAAGGTTATTTGGCATCTTATCGATCATTTGTCTCTCTGATTACCAGTCCATTTATAAATGCTATAAGCCTGGTATCTTGGTTACTACTCTATTTATTATCAAGCAAGTGGTTACCAGTCCATTTATAAATGCTATAAGCCTGGTATCTTGGTTACTACTCTATTTATTATCAAGCAAGTGGCTGAAATGATCATTGTATTTGCAACACAGAAAATCAGATTGGAGAACGTTAGAATTTTATGATTTGTTGCTTTATTTTGTTATATCGGTTTCTTAGTCATTGACACATATGTTCGATTTTGATAAATCTATAAACATGTATTTGTTCGGAAAAGCTCAATTCAGAGAGCGATTGGCTTCACGAGTCATTAGATGAGAATTATTGACTGGATTTAAGGGGGGGAAAAAAAAAAGCTCAACTTGACACTTGCAAAGGTCAAACTTTTCATTTTGAGTTCATTTCCTTGCGTAGTCTTGAATAGGAATCTAGTTTTACTGAACTAGATTCTTGCCTTTAAATGAAGTTTAAACTTTAGATCTCTGAAGAAATTGGCAGTTACTCTTTTCATTATATTCCATGGTAGACCTGTGATATTTGAGCCATTATAATTTCATGCATTTTTATATAAATAGAATTTCAATCGTAGCATAGTTGAACTTTTGAAGCTAAGTGGTAGTTTCGTTTTAGTCATTTTTTTTTTTTTTTTTTTTTTTTTAATTTTCATTAAATTCAGTTATAACTACATATTTATACGAGCATCAATATTTTTTACATTTTTCAACGACACATTTTCTAAAAAAAATTCAAAAACTTGAAAATACTTGTTGGGACTTGGGAGTTGGGACCAAACATGCTCTAAATTTGTAACTGTTTTGTCGCCCGGTTTGAGTTTGTATTTTGAACAAATAAGTTAAATTAAAATGAGAAAATGTAACGCGACTTTAATTTTGAGCAGATTTTTCAGCATAGCAAAACTATGGAACTAGCCAATAAAACAATTTAATGAGAGAGAGGTATCAAATGCTCGACCAGCAAGAGCCAAAAGTTATTCCAACAAAGCCTATCCATTCTGAGAAATAAAAGAAAACTACAAACTACAATGGAAATTCTCATCCACGTAATCAAAGTCGCCTCGTCGGTGGAGAAAAACCGAAACAGATGTCCTAAAGTTTGAAAATGCTATAACAATATTAGACGAACTGGCTAAACCCTGCTGTTAAAATCCTTCTACACGAACACTGAGACATCAAGATAGTGTGCTGGCTGATCATGATCATTGTCATCATCTGTTTTACCGAAAAACAAATTTCAAAATTTCTTAACAGTTTGATTCCACCAAGTTTCTCAACTGCGGAAACCATGAGCATGGTTCTGAAGATTCTGGTTATCTTCTAATAGACGATCATATTCGAGAAGCAGATCTGCAGCTTGTTTCTGTAGAGCAACAACATGAGCTTCAGCAGTCTCAACCTTCTTGTCTTTATCTGCAGACTCCGACTTAAGCTTGTTCAAATCGTCCGTCAAACTAGAGATTTCTTTCTGTAATCGTTTTACTTCTTCAGCAGCTTTCTCTTCCTTTTCCTTCAGTTGCAACTTCTCTTTCTCAAGCCTCTCGGCTTCTTGTTTCGAGTCTCCAGAATTGCTCCTAAACTTGATCAATTTCCGCATGTAATGGTGCATTCTATCAATTAAGAAAGCAAGGAAGAGGGAGAATCCTACAAGATCAAGTTCAGACAGTTAGGGAGAAGACACCAGAATTAAGATATTCCCCGGGGAAAAAAAAAAAAAAAAATTATAGAAAAACGCCGAGGTGTCTAAATAATTTTTTACCTGATCAATCCCTTTGGAATCCAACATAATATATATATCCTTCAACTTTTCATTGTTCAGCCAAAAACATGAATTGAAAATTCTCAAGAAAACACGTTGCAATAATAACAGGAAGATACTACACATTAGCAGAAAGTCTGTTCTACAGAAAAAAGTTGTTAAATGGATCAGTCTAATGCAATTAATACCGACCAGGTGAATTGTTCTGCGATCATTTGAAATAATGGCTTGTTTAGAAAGTGGGTGAACAGAGTCGGACAATATATAAAGAAAGCAAGTGAAGTGTAAATCTTGTCTGTTGTGCCTTATAGTTTGTTCCGGTATGACAGTATCGTCTACCAAACATGCTATGAAGGTTTTAGTTTACACATAGGGTTCTGAATACATGAGATGAATATAGCAGAAATGAGCATCAAGATGTAGCCCTTGTTTGAGCCCCATTTTTATAGGGAATCATTTTTCAAAACTCATTTTCAACCACATATTCTCCAATAAAATAATTTTATACGTAAACCCAAAAAAATTCCCTATTTTCTGACACACGTTCTCCTAAAATTCACTATTTTAAATTCCATTTTTCAAAAATAACGGGGCTCAAACAAGAGTGTGATAAGATAAAAAAATGGAAATCTATGCAAAAAAGCAGATGTGACACTAATTGAGGATAAATTAAGGAAACGAGAACTTAAGTGGAGATCACAAAAAAGTTAAGCAGTGTCAGTGGAATATGTTAAAAAAGAGGAGAGTGATTTACCAAAACAAAAATTGGCAAGTTGTGGTTGCAAATAATCTAGTTGCTTTGGATCTTCTAATATATCTAAAAGTTAAGCTAAAGGAGCGGCGAAAATGGACTCAATGGGGCTGACCTCAAATTTAATGGGAAGAAGACTTGGTAAAGTGCAGAGAAACCTGGTCTACTATTGCAATAACAAATTTGGAGCCCTAGGCGAGCCAAGAAACGAGAAAGGTTGCATCCAGGAATAACAAATTGGTCATTCCGTGTCCTCATTCTCCCTTTCTGACTGGACTCCGGACTTCCTCTTCAGGGGTGGATCTAGGAATAGGATCCTGGGGGCATAACTTAAATAAAATTAAAATTTTTAAACAAAGTTATAACACATGAATTGTGAACAATATTATAATTTTTTTTAACAAAAAATTTCTTGTTATACTTTGTATATTTGATACATTGAACTACACAAGATTAATAAATAGAGGCGCGTGATAAAAGCTCGTTAATTTTTGTGTCTAATCCTATTCAATGTATGGTGGTGTATGAAGATATTGAAAATTGTCCACAGCATTCTTTAGTCTAGCCAAACAGACCTTTTTTATGTAAAAAATAAAATGTAAATTAACCTTTATTTTACAAAGGATTTTGGCTGACAGCAAATTATGTGATGATGACGATTGCTTTCAACCAGCTGAATATCTATCTTCTAGCTTCTCTCTTGGCATCGCTCGCCAAAGCCATAAACATGGCAGAACCCAAAAAAGAGGAGGAGGAGGACTCATACCAATTTGTCACCGTTTATTTTCATTTCGGGACCATAAAACCCCCCACCAGGCCTTCATCTCACTTTTTCTGTACTAGCATTCTACCACCTTCTCATGACGTTCATCCATGTAACATGGATAAATGCATGTTAATGAGTAACCAAAGCTAAATGATCGTGAATAAATAATTTCCATCACATTCAACCTGATAAACTGATACAAAATAAGCGAAAATGAAAAGGTATTTCCCCACCCATGACCCAACTTGATTTTGGTATGAATAAAGGATTTTCTCTTTTCTGTCCGACCATTCCGAACCAAGGAATGAACGGAGTAAGAGAGCCAGGAGGTATATGAAGTGACAAATCAGTGGATTGAAGAATAAAAGCTCGAAGATAAAGAGAACTTGGCTTTTCTAAAGAATTATCGCAGGTTTCACACTCCCTCTGATTATTGTGAAGGGTACAATCATCGAGTGTGTAAAAGTAAATTATCTCTAAAACCAAAATTATAGACATGGATAACTATAGACGATCTTTTCACTGCAAGTAGATAATGTACCAAGCGAGCAATACATATCAAATCCATCATCTGTAAGCCACCAACTCAATAGCATACTTTACATTCAAAAATCAATAATCTTCAAACCAAAGGATATGGAATCGATAGACATGTTTTTCACAGTTAAAAATCATAATGTGCCAAGAAACAACTATAGAAGCAACAATTTGAGTAGCATATTTCATATTCCAACGTATATTATCCCCCAACTCAGTATTCACAAATCAATAATCTTCAAATCAAACATATGGAATCGATGGACAAGTTTCACAGTTAAAATCATAATGTACCAAGAAACAACTATAGAATCAACAATTTGAGCAGCATATTTCATATTCCAAAACCAACAACAAAAAGAACACAATTACCCAAATCACTTTTTAACCATAAATATTTTTCGAAATCAATTTTTAATAACACGTTTTACCTCAAAAAAAAATCAAAAACCAAAATAAATTCTGAGTTAAAGTTGCCTAACAGGGACATTTATATACACAAAAATTGTACCATAACTGATAAGGATCATATACATACCCATGAGAGTAGCCTCTAGCAAGTTGGTCCTCCAAAGTACTTGATCCATTGGTGTCATTGTACCAAGTTTAGAACCCTTGTTCTGAATCTTGAGTACGCTAACAATGTTTGAAAAGAGGATGACAAAAATAGTACCAGCAATTGTTAAAACTGTACCCCTTCTCATTTTCACTTGATCTAAACCCTTCATTACCAGTTCTCTCAAGGGTCCAATCTTCACCACTAAAAGGAATGCCACTAAACCCTCAGCACAGACAACCAAAAAGAACAGAGGAATCATATTTGCCACAACGAATTTATTTTTTCGTAGTTTTTCTTGAATGTGAATTTATTTTTTGGAGAAAATTTAAAGCTTACTCATAAATCAAAATTATTCTCCAAGAAATGTACATAAAAGCAAAGTACCCAAGATTTATCCATTTCAAAAGAAACCCTTCTCTTGAAGTTATTTTCCAAGAGTGAAATACTCTAAAATCTCGGGATAAAAATTAAAACTTGAAAAAACCCAACTGCGTAAACTGTGAAAAAAATGAAAATCCCTTAAACACTTTTTCTACTAATAATCTTGATTTCGTCAAGAAAGTAAAATCCCACTTCTTAATGCCTAGCCTTATAGCAGAATATCCCGGGGTTAAGGTCACAGATCTGTGAAGTTTACTTTTAAGTTATTTTTCCTTGTCGTTTATCTCTAAATATCTTAACTAATGGGGCTTTTTTTTTTTGGGGATTAATGGTTATGCTTTACAGAACAAAAGGATACATGAAAAAAGCAACTTGAGGGATTTTCCATAGTCAAAAAGGTAAGATGATAGCACCTTTTTTAAGTACTAATTACCAACTGAATGGCGTGAATTTGGAAGCGATGAAAAAGTAGAGCAAACGTATGAAGCGTTGAACTCACTCCAGAGTCCAGACTGATAGGGCGTTGAATACATGATCATGTATTACACTTACAATATCAGACTGAAATTGTTTTTGAAGTGGAGAGATGATTGGGGCTTGGATTTGAACATTTTAATTTTTGGCCTCCGTTTGGTAAAATTTCTATATAAACTACATCACCTAACAACATTTAACATCTCAGATTCTCATTAGATAATTTCTTTTAATAAAGTAAATAATTTCGACTTGTAAAAGATTTTAGCTCATTATATTTGACTTTTTAAAAGAAAATGGACAAACGAAATACTTTCACATTGTTATCTATAAACAATATTTATGTTGTAAAACAATCGAAATCATAACAACGAGAAATAGATAGAGAGAGATCTTAGATGGAGAGAATGAGAGAATAGAGAGAATTTCTCTCCAAGAGGTGTATTTATTACAAAGGAAATGACTCCTATTTATAGGAGTGGACAATGGTACAATCGTAATATTGTAAAGCTTACAGGGATATAATGGTAATGTCATTCACATATTTATATATTATTTATAACACTCCCCCTTGAATGACATATTCCGCAATTGTCTGCCTCGTTAAAACCTTGTCAGTAAAACCCAATGGGACAAAATCTGAACGAAGGAAAAAGAGTACAGCCGCTCCCCCTGATATTGGTCATCGTCAATCGTTGAGTCTAATGTTCAAGTAGAACAAATCATGTATTGAATCTTTGAAGTTCTGAAGTGCTTCATTGTTTCATTGCTTTATTTCTGTAGTGCTTTAGTGCTGCCTCGTTAAAACCTTGTCAGTAAAACCCAATGGGACAAAATCTGAACGAAGGAAAAAGAGTACAGCCGCTGCCTCGTTAAAACCTTGTCAGGAAAACCCTGTGGGACAAAACCTGGACGAAGGAAAAAGAGTACAGCATGACAGCATGATTCTCCCCCTGAAGTGTGCATTCAAGTATTCATGAACCTTTTGAATAATGATATCATATTTCTTCTGGAATATGAAAATCTCCTTGCATAGCATTCTTCATAAGATGTCTATGATTTTCTTCATTTGTTGATATCATTCCAGTATAACAATGTGTTGCTAAATTATAGCTTGTCAATAGCTATGATAATGCCTCAAAAACCTTTGCTAGGAAAACCCTGTGGGACAAAACCTCAGCGAAGGAGAAAGAGTACATTATTCTCATTAATTTTCATCAATACACCTCAGCTGCTGCCTCATTAAAAACCTTGCTAGGAAAACCCTGTGGGACAAAACCTCAGCTAAGGGAAAAAGAGTGCAACGCGTATTTATTCCTTTCATGGAATATTACAAGTATATTGGTGCAATCACGAATCTTTTCATCGTATAATTTATGATGAGCTTTATATAAATCGTTCATAGCTCATGATGTCATAACATGCTATATTAAGCAATGTTGTACTAATTTATTGATTGCATCTTTCACTTCTGGTGAATAATCAAATTTAGAATTCACTTCTGGTGAATAATCAAATCTATAATTCACTTTCATAGATTGCATCTTTCACTTCTAGTGAATAATTAAATATTCATTTTCAAATTCACTTCTAGTGAATAATCAATTTCCCAGATGTCATAAATAGTACACTCCAATTTCACTTTCAACATATTATATCATGGAGTTATTTGTATCATTCTATAGTGATACTAATCTGGGCATATTGAATCTTTCAATGATTTATACATGTATGTTCTTGCACTTTATAAACTGCAATTTCTAATTTTCCAGGAGCATAATCAATCATTGAAATAGATATCAATTTCGACATATAATCTACAATCATTTTACTTGAAATCCCAACGTACCGCGATCAACTGGTACATCAAAGAATACTCCCAAAGTACCGAGATGAGAATCATACATTTTGATCTCACTCATTGGTATATCAAGGAGCTCAAGCTAGTGATTTAGACTATAGTCTATCCACCATATGTCATGCCAGTTCTATGAAAAATTTCGCGCGCAACTAGTCGTCTTTTACGACTGTGAAATATTTTTCATTTGTACATATAATTACTGGCTTTACACATTTAAGCATTTGGACTTCAGGTCCTTGAACAATAATTCCTACATTAGGGTTTCATACTTGGCCAAAGAATTATAATTTCATCAATCTTATTTCATAAGAGGGTATGCAGTCGACTTATTTATCGATTCCATCTCAATATAACATAGAGAGATCTCTTTATATGTTCTATCATCAGATACCTGAGTCTCTTACATTTAATTATGTCCCTTTTACTCACCATGAGTATTTAGTTTCAAAGGGATCATCTCAATCATTCAAGAGATATTTTTTTTTTTTTTTTTTTTTTTTTTTTTTTTTGGAATCGATAGTCATTATGCTTCAGGCATAATTACGCTTCAGGCGTGTTTTCCCCAAATATTATATTATATCAATTGGCTAAAATGCCGCACATGTCGTCCCTTTTAAGGATGTAATTTCAACCATATATCTCAGTGCGCTTTGGTGGATTGTATACATATCACACTTTTACAAATCATAAAGCTTCTCGAGCTAATCCCGTTTATTATAGAACTTCTGGTTCAATACGGTTTTATTTCATTTTGATGTATCAATATTTGATTCAATACAATATTGCTAAACTTCTGGTTCAATACAATGTATATTTCATTTATGAGCTTCTGGTTCATACTATATACATATTTCACTTGTACGTATGAACTTCTGGTTCAATACAATGTATATTTTATTTATGAGCTTCTGGTTCATACTATATACGTAATTCACTTGTACGTATGAACTTCTGGTTCAGCAAGATATTTCACTTATACATATGTATGAACTTCTGGTTCAATACAACATTTATTTCATCAGTACGTATTTCTGTACAGTTTAAATCAGTATACCTTTATTACTTTTAGTATACCGAAAAATCAGGTACAATATCCAAGGAAATATCTCATAATCTCAATCTTGTCGCCAAATCTTCCCTTATATCGAAAAAGGTAATGACACATTATCTCACCTTTTCAATAATTTATTCCATTATTTCTTGATGGAATCCATATCACTGACACGCGGAGCCACCGCTCTTTTACGCGTTGAATAATGCTTTTAAATAGATGACTTGGGAAGAAGGCTAGATCCATCAAAAATGGATATCATACTTTCAAATATTCGCAAATATTATTCCAATCTTCCAGTAAATGATTTGAGAAAAATTTATCGAATTAGGCTCGAAAGATTGAGGTTGCTGATGGATCATGGCATGCCAGAAGATGTTCGCTGGTTGATCGAAGCAAAAGTTCGATTAGCTGGTGAATTACCAGATTCATTTTCTAAGCACAAGCCTGGCTTAGGTAAGAGTACTTTTGCAAAGAAGCGAAGAGCAAAAAGATTAAATAGTTGCTACAAATGTGCTCGATGGACATGTGATACCCGTTGTAAATCAATAGGATATTCATCCATAAATCGAGATGATAAGATAGACTTCATTAAGGGTGGACTGAGTAAGGAGTCATTGGATGATATTCGATTGACTCTTGAGACGCACCCTAGTGGGTATGTGCAGCGTGAGCTACTATCTTTATGGGCTAAATTCATCAGCGATAAAGAGAGATATAGTCTCAAAAATATAATAGCAAAAGATCCTGTTTGCCAGGCTGTTATAAACAATGATGCTTTGGCTATGCAGCATTAATACAAGGTAAATCATTTGATATATATGCACATATAAAATATTTTTCTGTTTCTTTTCACGAGTTTTGATAAAGGCTGGTTAAAAATATTAAATCGCCGAAAGGTGAGTAGGATGATTTTGTCAAAAGTAAATCTTCACTTTTTCGAAAAACGACCAGTAAATAGTGAAGCTTTTCGGTTTTAAATAGCCAAACATTTTTCATAGTTCATGCATCCCAAAATAACATTTTCCCATAAGTTTTTCCTTCTTTACTTTCAAAAATGGAAGGACCAAAATTTCGACAGATCAAAACTATCTGTGTATTTTGTGGATCAAAAGTGGGAAAAGGTTTTGGGTATCTAGAAGCAGCCGTGGATTTAGGAAAGAAATTGGGAGAGAAAGGTATCACTCTCGTGTATGGAGGAGGTAGCAGTGGATTGATGGGTTGTGTTTCACAATCCGCTCTAGTAGAGAAAGCAAGAGTGATAGGTGTTATACCTACTCCTTTAGCTGATATTGCAGGCAAAACACGAGGGCATGAAGTACAAACCTTATCTATCCATGAACGCATAACTTGCATGTTATATGGTTCTGATGCCTTCATAGCCCTACCTGGAGGTTTTGGTACTTTAGAAGAAATCTTTAATATTACTTCATGGGCTCAACTAGATCTCCATACTAAGCCTATAGGGCTTTTAAATGTAAACAATTTCTTTGATGGTTTGCTAACATTTCTTGATTATGCTGTGGAACAGGGATTCATATCTCCATTTTCTAGGAGAATCCTTATTTCTGCTCCTACTATCGAGGAACTGCTGGATAAATTGCAATCATATATTCCAATACAAGATCCAGCAGGAGTAAAGATAGATTGGTCGCAAGGAAGGGGAATCAAGCGAAAATGGAGTCCGGTTAATGTAAATTTATCTTTGTGAACTCTAGAATAGGTGGTGGTAGAGTACGGAGTATTCTCACTCTTGAGACACACCATAAATTTCTAGGATTTTATCAATGTTTTAATCTTGTGTACCTCAAAGATTTAAGGTGGTAAAGTATGGAGTATTTCTTACTCTTGAAACACACTTTTTTCTTTATTTCCTCAAAAGGTCAGAGGTGGTAGGATACGGCTACTCCCGAAACACATCTCTAATTTTGAGGATCATAAATGTTTTCCCCTTTTGCATTTTGTATGTATGTCTCGTTTATGCTTCTTCAGGAGCAATAATAATATCATTTCAGTATATTTAGATGATAATTTTTACTTCTTCTGGAGTAAATATGTAGTTCTTCTGGAATATATAAGTGCTCGTGCAAGAACTTTTCCAGGCACTTATCATCTAACATTCATCTCATAATACTGATGAGATTATTTTCACATTAGCTATGTCCGTGCTATCATGTGATATTATCTTATCATACATCAACATTCTCTTGTTGAATAATTTTCATCCACCCATTCAAATTCAGATATTGGTAACTTCTGGTACCATTGGATAAAACATTTTATTAATATTTATCAACATTTTGGTAATGATAACTTCTGGTATCATTTGATAAAATATTTTCTAACTTTAGTATTGATAACTTCTGGTATCATTTAATGAAGTATCAAATAACAATAATATTGTATATATATATTAACAATAACGATACTGGGGTTATACCACCAAGTATATATGTTGACAACAACCCTCTAATATGTTAGAATTAACCAACAACTGAGGTGTTTATATGTATTCAATTGATATACCGACCATATAGGCGGTGTCAACGTGATGAAATAATTAAACCGACCATAGTAGAACCAACCATATAGGTGGTATAACCAACCAAGTAGGTGGCAGCATGATATAATTAAAACTGGTAAATCCAACCATGTAGGTGGTAGAACCAACCATGTAGGTGGCAACATATTTCAATTCAATTGATAGATCGATCATATAGGCAGTGACATGATATTAATCGTTAATTTACGATTATTATATTTTTTATGTATTACCAAGGTCAAAATGGTCCATATTTTAATATATTGCCCATATGGATAAATCGAAACCGTCAATAGATTTAAAATTTAATTTAGAACAAACTTACTTTTGGTCCGAAGTTCAAAATCTCGTCGGAAATGCTTCAAAAATAATATTTACGAAGCCGCCACGTTCAACCATCGGAAAATGTCCAAAACTGTATCAAACAGAAAAGTAAGATCATAGAAAAATTCAAAACGTCGAACTGAACAAACTGCCTTTTGACACCGTCGCCAGAAACGGCTCCACGCGCCCGCACGCGCCCGATCGACGTCAGCGCGTGGGATTCACGCGCCTCACGCGCCGCCGCCGTCTGTCGCCGCCGGTGACACGCGCCGGTGTCGGAGGTTCGTCTTGCCACCGTGATTTCAGATCCGGTCTCCGATCGTTAATTGGATATACGGTTTTGCGTAAATCGGCTTTGAAAGTTTCGAGTTTTTCAGATCTACAATATGTGGGTTGTTTTCTAAAGCCAAAAGTATTTGATTTGAGAGAGGAAAACATTGATTTGTAAAAATCAGGTTTCTGATACAGAAGCTCATCATTTAGATGCAACTGTAGAGCATACTCCCGTCGTATTACTCAATTGGCTAGAGACTCGTGCTGATAACGTGTTGTAAAACAATCGAAATCATAACAACGAGAAATAGATAGAGAGAGATCTTAGATGGAGAGAATGAGAGAATAGAGAGAATTTCTCTCCAAGAGGTGTATTTATTACAAAGGAAATGACTCCTATTTATAGGAGTGGACAATGGTACAATCGTAATATTGTAAAGCTTACAGGGATATAATGGTAATGTCATTCACATATTTATATATTATTTATAACAATTTATAAATAATCATTTATAAATGATTTATCAAGCAAAGGTTTGATTTTTTTTTTTTTAAGAGAATTATTCTAACTCGAAAATCAAAATCTAGGCTAAAATGTTATTGATATTCAAAAATTCAATTACAAGAGAGTGACAACAACCTTACCTCAATGAATTACAATGTAATGAACAAACAAACAATCAATGCTTTAAAACAAATCTAAAAACCAAATAACTATCAATTATAAAGTATAAAGTCAGTTATTACAGGTATAAAGCTTATTAGAGTTGTTGATATATGTCTAATGTAAGGAATCCCTTGGTCTTCGGTCTTGATCAATCCATATAGTTAGCCAATAACTTCAGCTGCCTCCATCATGTGTTCTGTCATCAGGTTAGTCCCTTTTTCTGCATATTATGAAAGAGGGAACCTCTTGTTTATCTAGTTGTATAAGCCCTTTAGCTTCACCATAAAATTCCTCTGGTTTTAGCATCTTGAAGTCTCTCTTTATAACCAACATTAGCCAACCAGTCGGCCACCTTGTTACCCTCCCTCCAAATATGTAACCATTTAATCTCGATCTTTTGAGAGTATTGGAGAACTCTTTCCACACTATACCGAGTGTCCCAAGGACCAGAAAATTTTATAGCACATATGTTGATAACAGCCTTTGAGTCAATTTCCACCCACACTCTTTTATAACCTTTACTAATGCATATGTCAATTCCGGAGTGAACAACTCTCAATTCAGCTTCATTTATAGAACATTTGTTATAAAATTCATGAAATCCCCATAACACCTTACCATGACAATCCCTTATAACACCTCCTCCTGCAGCTTGAATATCATTTTTAAGTGTACCATCAATATTTAATTTTATCTAATCATCAGTAGGCTTCGTACAGACAACAGGGAAGACCTCTTTCTATGTAAATAACACAGAAGCTTGATTATAAATTTATTAGTGTAATAAATTATTGATTAACAAGGGCTAAGTTGTATATAAAATACTTCAAAATAGAGTTACCTTTGTTTGATAAAAGTTTTTTGTAATTTTTCGCTAATCCCCTACCTGGTGAGATTAAAATCAAATTTCTAGTAGCTCACACGAGCTTGGTGCCGAGGTATAGCAGAAGAAGTTGAAACTAGAGTATTGAATGTTCGAATCTTGACTCTTGGAAGGCAGCATTTAAATGTTTGAAGGAAAGTGCTTACATGAAAACGGAGTCATGGTGAGCCTGTCACCTTTCCAGGGGTCAATCCGCACGAAGTAAATGGAGGTTTATGGTGAAGAGAACCGTTACCCAAATGTTTACCCCGATTGTATCTGCATTCGAATTTACCTGGAGGGCGAACCACGAATGTCGCCCTCTCCAGGATTATTCGAATGAAATTTGAACACCTGAGTTATAATAATAATAAAACAAAAAATAAATTTTTAGTAGATTTGAATAAGAGTTGATGAAATGTGTGATTGAAAAGTTGTATGTCACATAAAATAAGTGGTTGATATTAATTGTTAACTTTAACTTAAATTAAAAACTAAATTATAACTTCTACCATAAAGGGGCTAAGTTTTATACTTTCTTTTCTTGCATCGCTCTTGTATCTCCTTGCTATGGGACTTTGACAGGCACAGGACAAACAAGGGATAGGTCATGTAAAGGGACATATATATATATATATATATATATATATGGATTAAAAGAGAAAAAAAAAAAAAAAAAAAGTGGTGTTGGAAATGTGTCCGCATGGAGAAATCATTATTAGAAAAAAGATTGAACGCCTACCTTAGGAGTCAGAATGATAATGAATCGAGTCCTTACGTTGAGATTAACAAAATCACATCGAACCTTTATTACATTACAAACAAATTTTTTTAGTACCACAATTAAGAAACATGTTAATATTTATTATTTTCATCTCGAAAGCATTGTCCATGAGAAGGTTCTCGTCGAGAATTGTGTAATTTAACATTATGTTGAGGATGCAGTTGGTGGCCCCTCCGCAAGGGTGATAAAGCAATTTGAAGAACTCACATAAAGGTGCAAAGCTGAAATTATTGTTAGTCGAGAAAAATGACTAGTGAGGAGCGAATGCTCGTTCTCTTTGAACTCTCGATGCTCGTTCTCTTTGAACTCTCGATCTAATCTTGTCAAGAAAAACAGAGGTCAAGCAGCAACTAACAAAGTGTTCGACGACCTTCACACATTTTTTTTTTTTAGGTAAGATGTATGATTAAAAATTGGAGAGAGAAAATGTGTGTTGTTAAAAAGTGATTTGAAAAATTGTTTTGTTTATAATTTGGTTTATAAACCCTTTTTTCCCCCAATCGAACACAATGTAAAAATGTCATTTCGAAAAAAAATAAAAATGAATTGGGTTTATTAGCATTGTAGGTCCCAACAGTGTTTTCCAAAATAGGGCTCCAAGTCCTAACTTCTGAAAAGTAATTATCTTGATAGACCTATGAGAATTTCTCGAAAGTTTAAATACCTTACTGCAAACCTAACCCGAATCATCATTTTATAAAGGAAAATTTGCAACTTGTTTGCTTCTATATATTTTTCAGCTTTTCCTTCAGTTCTCATTATTTTTATTAAAAAAAAAATTTGAATAATGATTGATGGAATATTGTGCAATTAAAAATGAGAGAAAAATTCTGAATTTATGTGTAGAATATCTTTATGAGTAATTGGCAAAAAAGGTCCGTACCTTTCGACACTCTTATGCAATTCGTCCCAACGTTTGATTTTTTGGCAATTTCACCGTTACCTTCACATTTCTTTACTAAAAACGTCACTACCGTTTGATTTCATCCAAAGAACCGTTAGTCGACTCATAAATTACTCATTGACTATTTTAATAAATGACAAAAATATCATTTTGTAATATCACATTTAAAATTATATAAAAAAAAGGAGAAAGAAAAAAAAAAAAAGACTGTTCATCTTCTTTCCCCATCCGATCAGCCCCATGCCCAGCCCCACCACCAAGATGTTTGCCCCACCCCCAACTACAAAATCAAATCTCGTAGGCACCACAATAAACTAGAATCTTAAATGCAAAACCAAATAACAAACAACATTAAAATGCACACACGGTCAAAAGGAGATATTTCTCACATTGATTATTCAAAATGATTTCAAATCTTAGTGTTTACTTGCTTCGAGTTTAAACATATTCTATAACAAAAAAACAAAAACTCAAATAATATAAGATCTTCCATGGCTGCTCTAAGTAAGTAAAAACTAACCTCAGGAACCCCATTATTATCAGGATTCATCATATAAAACGCCTCTGAATCTCTAGATCCTAAAATTCATTCAAAAGTAGCCCTCATATACATTATTTCACCATCAGATTCTGCACCAAAATCTCCATTATTTTCTGCGGGCAAAACTCTTGCCCCCATTGAAATTGGCTCCACAGCTCTCAATATTTTCCATCTCCCTGTCGCATTCCAGGGCGATATGAATCGAGTCGAATGCTATTTCTCAAACCAGACCTAAGATTGGAGTGGCCAGTTCAATCAAGAAAGCTGGTTATAAGCTAAACTAGGCCGAATGCCATTTCCAAACTTTTCATCCCTCTCAATAATCCTAAGTAAGTCTTCGGTCCAATGTAGCGGGCTAAGGAATGACACAACAAAAAAAGGAACAAGGCAAGAGAAATAATGAAGAACAAGAGCGCTTGAAAGAATGTTTTTGTATTACACACTTAAACACGATTCTTGATGCCATTAAAATTATGCCACCGCCTATTTATAGAAGTTGCAAAGTAAAATGAATGGCTAAGATCAATTTGATCCAATTGTCTACAATTTTTCTCTAGAATTCTCTACAATTATCTATACAAATTTTGTATGAAAATTTTCATACTATTATTTAGAGTTCTCTAGAATATATAACAATTATCTATGTTCTAGAATACTCATTGCAAGGGTCATATTTGGTAAGTCATGAATTTGTCCATCCATCGATCATGTGCCCAAGTTGCGTTGCAAAACTCTAGGTCATGAGATCTTGTTGGAAATGTTTCTTTTAAGTTATAGTTGGCCAATTTTGACCAAATATTTGGGTGGTCGGATTATTATTTTATGCATTTATAGTTGTGTTGATTATATAAAAAATTAAAATTTTACGAATTCTTATCGAAATTGATATTACAGAAAGAAACTTACATACATTGCATGAGATAAATACTAGTGTAGGGTAATAGTAATATATGCGAGTGTAGTGATCCTATAGCCATCGATTCCTAAGGAACCTTAATATTTTGGTTTACATAGTGCTAGACTAAAGTGAATGGTTCTGATGTTTATTAATATAAATGCCACTTTTTTTAAAATAAAATGGAAGAGGAATGCAATTAATCATTAGTAAAGATGGATCTCTACTCTAGATGATACATATTCATTATAAAATGAAGAAGTGCTCATATGTACACGTACAAAGAACCTCCTTAATTTTCAAAAGCTAATTACACCAAATCATATGTTTAGTTTTGAAAATTTTCATATAAGGTATTTTGAAAATAATTAATCAAATCAGGTATCAAATTAGGACAAATTCATAGTTCTTCACCTTCGATTCACAAACCAAGCAGCGGAGGCAGTGGATCTGCAGTTCCGCCGCTGCCTCACAACACTTGGCTTTTGGTTTTATTTTCGCTTTCATTCTCATACCCACCAGGACACCGCCGAAGCTCTGCGGGCGCAACCACCACTACCAAGTCTGTGTTACTAGGCAAATATTTGATGCTCTTATGCCCTATGATTCCGCCAACACCACTTCCTTTTACAGTCGCATGTCGTCTGCAGAATTGAAATCCGTCGCCGTTGTCCTCCACAACTCTGATGCACCATGTAACTTGCTTGCTTTTCGGATCACTCGTGAAACCCTCCTCGAGGATTACCGTTGTATTATTTTTATTGATTAAAGGTCATATTTAATCTCCAAGCTCGAAGCAAAGCAACCGAGAATCGAAGCTTACGATGTGCAATTCACCACCAAAGTAAGTGAAGTATGTGATTCAATCGAGCATTACAAAGAACAAACAAGAATGCCCCTCAAGCGCACTAGTATTTCCAAGTGTATATGGCTTGTCACTTGTATTCATGTATTTCACTAGATTCTTGACAAATTCAGTTTGCTTGGTGACATCCTCTAGGAATATAGCGCCGTCGTGGTTAAGACCATCGTCGATGCTACTTTGATGAGGTGCGTGATTTTCGAATTGTTGGATATGTTGTGGTGGTGTTATGGTGGTAGATAGGTGGTTGTGGTGTTATGATGGTTGATTTGTGGTGATGGCGATTGTGGTGTTATGATAGTTGATTTGTGGTGATGCGGTGGCGACGGTTGTAATTAATTACAATTGTAGTGATGTTTTTGAGACGATGGTATTAGTGGTGGTGGTGAAATTATAATTGTAACTAATTAAAAAATTGAAGTAAAATTATAATTGTAATTAATTACAAAACTTGACTATGATTAAAAAAAAAAAAAAAAAAAAAAAACTAACTGATTTCGATAATTATTTTGACACTTGTATAATTAGTTACAAATCACCCGATTACAAAAATTTTCAAATTTAAATGTGTATAATTATGAACTTAACCTGTAACGCCCCGAGTTCCAAGAAACGCGGGAACGTCACTTTTCTAAATTCTGGAATAAACTTTATTGCGGAAAATGACTAAATATTAAATATCACATTTAATAAATCAAAGTTTAGCGATAATTCCAAATTAAATAGAATAATTCTTACAAACTTATTAAAAATAAGAATTCTTGATAAAATGAAATTGTTTATTTCGAAATCCACAACTTTCAAAAATAATATCCAAAATTATATTCTTCGTTATTGCCCATCACTCGCCTCCGTCACCGAAATCTGCAAATTTGTTAAAACAACGGGGTGAGCATTTCAAAATGAAATACTCAGTAGACTCAACTCCAATAATTAATCTACAAGATAATTGGACAAGTAATCATGCAAATAATGTAGTGATATTCTTTTCTTATTCATAGGCATCACATAGTGAACACAAATGAACCATTCTTTTCTTAAATCATGCTAGCAGATAAGTTATGACGTGCATAACATAAATTCTCAAATTTATCTCATACGAGATATTCTTTTCTTTTCTCATGCAATAAAGCATATAAAATCACACAAATTCACATAATCACATGCAATTATAATATAAATCAATTAGTGGGGGCGAGTCTACCTTTAACGTTACGAGTTCTCAAAAGTTGGAGCGGGATTAGTACGTCAACTTCTCAATTCACCAACTGCTTCGTCTAGCCAAAAAAAAAAATTAGTTAAATTAGTATTTTAGAGATTTAAATATTTAAACGTGACAAATAAATAAAGTTGAGGGCTAGATAGGAATTTTGAGAAACTGAATTTCAAAAGTTTTGGTGCTGAAATAGTAATTTACGAAAATAAGGGCTGATTTGTAAGTTATAAAAATATTTGAAACTAAATTGAAATCTTTTAGAACAAAAGGACTGGAATTAATATCTTTTGAATCTTGGGACTGAAAGGGTAACTCTGAAACTTGATAAAATAAAATCCTCATTTTCTCTCATTTCCCAAAATCGGAACTAGAGAGAGAGAGAGAGAGTAGGGAGCCGAGAGAGAGAGACAGTGAGGTCGCGGGCGACGGCAAGGAGGGTTCCACCTCTCCGTTCCGGCGCTGGGGCCGCCGTGCAGGGGTGGCGGTGTGGGCATGTGAATGTGTGAAGAGAAGAGATTTTTGGGGTCGTTTTGGCTGCGAAACATGGAGGTATCCGAGGCTATGGGGATCGAGTTCATGGCTGTCCGGCGAAGGAAACCCCGGTGCGGCGGAGGTAAGTTATAGTATTGTTTAAATTTTGGGTTTTGGGTTTGATTTTTGGGGAAAATGATGTGGGCTGGGGTTGGGCATGGTGATGCCGTCTTGCGAGCGGGGATGGAGGAGGTTTGTGTGCATTGAATTTCGAGGTAGTGGTTTGGGGTGGTAATTTCTTGGTGGTTGGCCACGGAATGGTTGTTGTGACTGCAGATTGATTGGGGGGTTAATGATGTGCATATGGGAGGGCAACGTTTGTGGTTTATGGAAAGATTTTGATACCCATGCTGTATGGAATGAGGAGGTAGAATTGGAAGGAAATCTGTGATTTGGTGTAATCTTGCTGAATGCTGAAACTAAGCAACGTGTGAGGGAGAAGCATGAAAGAATTGTGAATTTGGGCTTAAAGCTTGAGTTTGGGCTTAAGTGCAAATGATTAAATTTGGACTAAAGCAAAAAATATTGATATTAAACTAATTTAAATAAAATTTGGAAATTGGGCTATGATCAAAAATAAATAAAATTTCTGTTAAGAATTTTGGGTTTAAAATATTTACGACTTGGACTTTAAAATCATTAAATTTTGAATTCAGATTTTAAAATAGCGACATTGGTATATTTTAAATAAACTTCGGAACTTTAGTTACAATGAAGATTCATTTAATTTCATTTATAAGTTGGCTAGAAGAATACTCCTTTAAATTTAATTGGAAGAAGTCGTAGCGACGCGCATTTAAAGTTCTAAAATATTTTAGAAAGAATTTGAAAATTCTCGGTCGCTACAACCCTACCACCTTAAAATAATTTCGTCCTCGAAATTTAAAACTTACTTGGTCTAAAATATCTGGATACTTGGCCAGAATTTCTTCTTCTTTCTCCCATGTAGCCTCGTCGCTACTATGTCTACCCCACTGGACTTTGACTAGTGAAATTTCTTTATTTCTTAGGGCATGGACTTTCCTATCGATGATGCACATGGGTGCCTCTTCATAATATAGATTCTTCTGAATTGGGATTGACTGAAAGTTCATAACGTGACTGGGATCGTGAACATACTTCCTCAATAAAGAGATGTGAATAACATTGTGTATAGCCGATAGCTCGGGTGGCAATGCTAGACGGTAAGCCACATTACCTACTTTCTCCAATATTTCAAAAGGTCCGATAAATCGAGGCCTTAATTTCCCTTTCTTGCCAAAACGAATAGTGCCCTTCATAGGAGAGATTTTCAAAAACACTTTCTCTCCAATCTCAAACTCCAAGTCTTTTCTCCTCTGATCAGCATAGCTTTTCTGTCTGTCTTGGGCAGCTTTAATTCGTAATCTGATTTTCTCGACAGCCTCTACGGTCTTTTCAATTAATTCGGGACCCAATAACTTCCTCTCGCCAACCTCATCCCAATATACCGGCGATCGACATCTTCGCCCATACAGTGCTTCAAACGGTGCCATACCAATGGTAGCCTGGAAACTGTTATTGTAAGCAAACTCCACCAATGGCAAGTGAGCTTCCCAATTGCCGCTTAGGTCCAACACACAGGCTCTAAGCATATCCTCTAAAGTCTGAATGGTGCATTCAGACTGCCCGTCTGTCTGCGGGTGGTAAGCGGTACTAAAATTTAATTTAGTCCCCATAGCCGTGTGTAGGCTCTTCCAAAATCTCGAAGTGAATCTCGGATCCCTATCTGAAACAATAGACGATGGAACCCCGTGAAGTCGAACTATCTCCCTGATATAAATCTGGGCCAAGTGATCTTTACTGAGAGTCATCCGCACTGGAAGAAAATGGGCTGACTTTGTAAGTCGGTCTACAATAACCCAGATGGCGTCATGTCCCCTCACTGTTCTTGGTAAACCTGTTACGAAATCCATGGAAATCTTCTCCCATTTCCATTCCGGAATATCTAAAGGATTTAGCAGTCCTGACGGTCTCTGATGTTCAGCCTTGACCTGCTGGCAGGTCATACATCGTGAGACAAACTTGGCAATGCACCCTTTCATATTCCTCCACCAGAATGTGGTACGCAAATCTCGGTACATCTTTGTTCCTCCGGGATGAGCTGCATATGGAGCTGAGTGGGCTTCCCTCAATATTTCATTCCTGATCTGATCATCTTTCGGTACACACAGGCGACCCTTGAATAGTAGTGCCTTATCGCTTCCGATTTCAAAATCTGCTCTCTTGCCAGTTCCAACTTCGGCTTTGATCTTTTCCAAGAACTTATCACTTTCCTGAGCCATCACAATTCTGCTTCTCAAATCTGGCTTAACCGTCAAATTTGCCAATCTATTAGAACTTTGGATTTCTGGGTTTCTCACTTCAATTCTCAACTTCTGAAAATCCCGAATCAATTGTTCTTGAACTGTTCCCAAAGCAGATAATTGACCCACGTCCTTCCTGCTTAGTGCATCTGCAACCTTATTAGCCTTGCCCGGGTGGTAAAGAATAGTACAATCATAATCCTTCACCAGTTCCAACCATCGACGCTGTCTCATGTTCAATTCCTTCTGAGTGAAGAAATATTTGAGACTCTTATGGTCGGTGTAAATCTCGCACTTACTCCCATATAGGTAATGTCGCCAAATCTTAAGAGCGTGCACAACAGCTGCCAGTTCTAGATCATGCGTCGGATAGTTTTTCTCATATGGCTTCAACTGTCTCGAAGCATAGGCGATCACTCTACCTTTCTGCATTAACACACATCCTAAACCATGTTTCGAGGCATCACTGTATATCACAAAATCCTCCGATCCGTCCGGCACGGTTAACACTGGTGCTGAAACCAGTCTATTCTTCAATTCCTGGAAGCTTCGTTCACACTGTTCTGTCCACTGGAATTTTACACCCTTCCGTGTCAACTGAGTCATGGGACCCGCTATCTTAGAGAAACCCTCTATAAATCGCCGGTAATATCCAGCTAGTCCCAAAAAGCTTCTTACATCACCGGCATTCGCTGGAGTAGTCCAATTACTTACTGTCTCCACTTTTGACGGATCAACTTCGATGCCATTGATTGTAACAATATGACCCAGAAAGCCTATCTTCTCCAGCCAAAATTCACATTTCTTAAATTTGGCGAATAGCTTTTCTGCCCGTAGTGTCTCCAACACGATTCTCAGATGTTCTGTATGTTGTTGTGAATCTTTAGAATAGACCAGAATATCGTCAATGAAGACAATGACGAACTTATCCAAGTACTGATGGAAAACCCGGTTCATCAAGTCCATAAATACTGCAGGCGTGTTCGTAAGACCGAATGGCATCACCGTGAACTCATAGTGTCCATATCGAGTCCTAAACGCTGTCTTTTGTATATCCGAAGACTTGATCTTCAATTGATGGTAACCGGACCTTAAGTCCATCTTTGAAAATACCGCAGCTCCTTTCAGTTGATTGAATAAATCTTCGATTCTGGGCAAGGGGTACTTGTTCTTTATCGTCAACTTGTTCAATTCCTGATAGTCTATGCACATTCTCATACTGCCATCCTTCTTCTTCACAAATAGCACAGGTGCTCCCCACGGGGACACACTTGGCCTAATAAAGCCCTTCTCTAGTAATTCTTCCATTTGGACCTTCAATTCTTGTAATTCTTTCGGTGCCATACGATACGGGGCTTTCGAAACAGGGGCAGCTCCGGGCACCAAGTCAATAGCAAATTCCACTTGCCTATCAGGCGGAGTACCAGATAGGTCTTCTGGAAATACATCTTGAAAGTCACACACAACTGGCACTGACTCCAATTTGATTTCCTCGGCAGGCTTTCCTTGGAGGTTAACCAGATAACTCTGACAGTTTCCCTTGGCAATCAGCTTTTCGGCTTGCATAGCCGAGATAAGGCGAGGAAGTACTTTAACCTTCGAACCGTAAAATCTGAACACCTCATCCCCATTCTTCCGAAATACTACTTCTTTCTCATGGCACATGATCGCGACACGGTTAGAGCTCAGCCAATCCATTCCTAGGATAATGTCGAAATCCTTCATTAGAATAATATTCAGGTCTGCTTCAAGTACTATTCCGTCGAAATCTATTCGTACAGACTTGACTATCCTATTAGTATCGAGAATTTCTCCTGACGGTAAGCTTACTTCAAGCACACTACCATTTGTTTCACCCACTAAATTCAATCTAGTTAAGCATGAGTCGGAAATAAATGAATGTGTGGCACCCGAATCTATTAGGACGTATACGGGAATACCAGAAACAGATAAAATCCCTGTTATCGTCGTTCATATTATTAATTCGAGCAAAGCATGATACATGAAATTAAGTAATATGAGTATATGAATGCTGAAATAATGGTATACCTGCAATCACGTCGGAGTTCTCAACGGCGTCCATGGCAAATACTCTAGCCTTCCCCTTCCTGTTCGGGTCAATGTTCTTCTTCTGGTCTGAGCCTTGAGCAGGTGCTGCGTTGCAATCTCGAGCAAAGTGGCCCGGTTGGCCACATCGATAACAAACAACCTTGTTGCCAAAGAGGCATTCTCCTTTGTGTGTCTTCTGGCACTTCGGACATGGTGGGAGGAAACTGGTCACCTGACCTCTGTTAGGTCCTGTATTCTGTCTCTTATTGAAATTCTGGTTCCTGTTCTGATGGTGACCATGCCATTTCCGTTTACCTTGATGCACTTGATTGTTCCGACTGCCTTGGGTGCCAATTTTTGCACCAGCAAAAGCCACAGCCTGAGCTTTTTCACAACTTCTCTGTAAGTGGGCAGTTCATGTGAGCCAACAATCTGCTTGATATCCGAACGCAGACCTTTCTCAAATCGGCGTGCCTTCTTAACTTCGGTTTCCACTAGATGTGGGGCATATCGTGACAGTTCCTCGAACTTCCGTTCATAGTCAGCGATGTCCATCTCACCCTGAACTAGCTGTAAAAATTCGGTCTCCTTATGGTCTCGGAGGGCTTGTGGGAAGAACTTGTCTTTGATCTCCTCCTTAAACTCTTCCCAGGTCAACGCTGCATGTTCCTCTGCGGTCCTAGTCCGTGATGCGGACTCCCACCAAAAGCCGGCCCTACCGATAAGTATAAACTCTGCGCAAGTAACCTTCTTGTCCTCAGGGCAAGAGATATGCTTGAAAATCCTCTCGATTCCCTGTAACCACTCCTCCACGGCCAATGGATTGTCCCCGCCATCAAAAGTGGACGGACGATACCTCCTTAATTGTTCGATAATTGGCACTGAGGAACCTGTTGGGGCCTGCCTCAAATCTTGCACGGCCAAAAGTAAGTCCTTGATGATACTGGATTGGGCCGTGGGGCCCTGTCCTGGGTTCTCTTGTTCAGATGCAGCACGATCCGTTAAACCCCTGTTAATGCGTCTAGCCATTCCCTTTAAAATGAAAACAAGGAACGTGTTGGTAACTTCTGATAAAAATTTGTACCAAATATTGTAATTAATTCAACTCCAATATGAACGAAAATGAAAATATTCTCATTAAAATTTTAAAATTCCTTCAATTGAGGGTACAAAATATAGAATTGCCAATACGGGGAATGGGAATAATGCTAGGCATAAATTTAAGATAACTCTCATATATTCTACATCTTCGGCGGTGACATGGGCGATATCGCTCCTGGTGTGCCGGGGGTATAATCTGGTGCGCCCGGGGTCATAGTTGGTAAGTCAAAGGTATACCCTGGTGAGCCAGGAGTATAGTCATATATGCCTGACTCGGCGTCGGGTATCTCCGCTGGTTCTTCCTCGTCATCTGATAGAATAATTATCTCCGGTGCTGGAGCACGGGTTAGGTAGCGATCCCACCGCATTACAAATTCGTCACAGACAGTCTGGAAATTCACGTCTTCTCCTAGACGTCTCTTCACGTCATTATAAAACTTGATCGCTAATTCACGCTGACATTCTGGGAATGTTGACAAAAGACGGCTAATAGATTGAGCGTCAGTCAGCCTAAGTCCACTAGCTATAGCGTCATGACGTATGGCGCAACAACGAAGGATATGGTTTGATATCCCGTCAATTGGTTCCATGCCTAGAATCCATTATGCAAAGTCCAGTTAGGGTTTTATTATTTATTTAAATCTAGGGACGAAATATTTTATGAAAAATTTCTTAAATCGTACTAATTCCCATTATGCTCCAAAACTCGTTTATTTCTCATTATTTCTTTCTCATTATTTCTTTCTCATTATTTCGGATACTAGTTTTCAAATTCTTTCTCGTATTTTTCTTTTCTTTTCTCATCAAATTCTCAAAACATTTATTCTCAAGTATCCGAAATAAATCAATAAAGTAAACATACTAAACTTCGTTACCTTCGGAGTCGGCGGAAAATGATGGCAATGGCAAAAAGTCGTCAAAACAATTTTTTTTTTCTATTACTTTTAGAAAAAATTATTTTCTTATTTTATAAAAATTTTGCAAGTCTACAAAAACGTAGACCCGCTCTGATACCACGCTGTAACGCCCCGAGTTCCGAGAAACGCGAGAACGTCACTTTTCTAAATTCTGGAATAAAATTTATTGCGGAAAATGACTAAATATTAAATATCACATTTAATAAATCAAAGTTTAGCGATAATTCCAAATTAAATAGAATAATTCTTACAAACTTATTAAAAATAAGAATTCTTGATAAAATGAAATTGTTTATTTCGAAATCCACGACTTTCAAAAATAATAACCAAATTATATTCTTCGCCATCGCCCATCACTCGCCTCCGTCACCGAAATCTGCAAATTTGTTAAAACAACGGGGTGAGCATTTCAAAATGAAATACTCAGTAGACTCAACTCCAATAATTAATCTACAAGATAATTGGACAAGTAATCATGCAAATAATGTAGTGATATTCTTTTCTTATTCATAGGCATCACATAGTGAACACAAATGAACCATTCTTTTCTTAAATCATGCTAGCAGATAAGTTATGACGTGCATAACATAAATTCTCAAATTTATCTCATACGAGATATTCTTTTCTTTTCTCATGCAATAAAGCATATAAAATCACACAAATTCACATAATCACATGCAATTATAATATAAATCAATTAGTGGGGGCGAGTCTACCTTTAACGTTACGAGTTCTCAAAAGTTGGAGCGGGATTAGTACGTCAACTTCTCAATTCACCAACTGCTTCGTCTAGCCAAAAAAAAAAATTAGTTAAATTAGTATTTTAGAGATTTAAATATTTAAACGTGACAAATAAATAAAGTTGAGGGCTAGATAGGAATTTTGAGAAACTGAATTTCAAAAGTTTTGGTGCTGAAATAGTAATTTACGAAAATAAGGGCTGATTTGTAAGTTATAAAAATATTTGAAACTAAATTGAAATCTTTTAGAACAAAAGGACTGGAATTAATATCTTTTGAATCTTGGGACTGAAAGGGTAACTCTGAAACTTGATAAAATAAAATCCTCATTTTCTCTCATTTCCCAAAACCGGAACTAGAGAGAGAGAGAGAGAGTAGGGAGCCGAGAGAGAGAGACAGTGAGGTCGCGGGCGACGGCAAGGAGGGTTCCGCCTCTCCGTTCCGGCGCTGGGGCCGCCGTGCAGGGGTGGCGGTGTGGGCATGTGAATGTGTGAAGAGAAGAGATTTTTGGGGTCGTTTTGGCTGCGAAACATGGAGGTATCCGAGGCTATGGGGATCGAGTTCATGGTTGTCCGGCGAAGGAAACCTCGGTGCGGGGGAGGTAAGTTATAGTATTGTTTAAATCTTAGGTTTTGGGTTTGATTTTTGGGGAAAAATGATGTGGGCTGGGGTTGGGCATGGTGATGCCGTCTTGCGAGCGGGGATGGAGGAGGTTTGTGTGCATTGAATTTCGAGGTAGTGGTTTGGGGTGGTAATTTCTTGGTGGTTGGTCACGGAATGGTTGTTGTGACTGCAGATTGATTGGGGGGTTAATGATGTGCATATGGGAGGGCAGTGGCGATGTTGTGCAGGGGCGGCTGAATAATGGAGCTGATTGGATTTCATTTGATGCATTGAACCGAGGCGATGAAGGTGGAAGGGGTTCTGCAGGTTCTGGTTCGACTGGGTGGAAGGAGGTGTGGTCGGTTTAGTGCAGTGGCTGGTGGTGATGCTAAGGCAAAGTGTGATTGGATTTTGAAATTGTGGAAATTTGTTTGCACAGGGTCTAGAGCTTACCCAGAAGTGGATGCTTTGTGTGATTCCTCGGCTGTGTGAGGAGTTGTGTTAAAAACATAGTCTGCTGGCTTATTTTTGGTAGTTTAGGGCAACGTTTGTGGTTTATGGAAAGATTTTGATACCCATGCTGTATGGAATGAGGAGGTAGAATTGGAAGGAAATCTGTGATTTGGTGTAATCTTGCTGAATGCTGAAATTAAGCAACGTGTGAGGGAGAAGCATGAAAGGATTGTGAATTTGGGCTTAAAGCTTGAGTTTGGGCTTAAGTGCAAATGATTAAATTTGGACTAAAGCAAAAAATATTGATATTAAACTAATTTAAATAAAATTTGGAAATTGGGCTATGATCAAAAATCAATTAAAATTTCTATTAAGAATTTTGGATTTAAAATATTTACGACTTGGACTTTAAAATCATTAAATTTTGAATTCAGATTTTAAAATAGCGACATTGGTATATTTTAAATAAACTTCGGAACTTTAGTTACAATGAAGATTCATTTAATTTCATTTATAAGTTGGCTAGACGAATACTCCTTTAAATTTAATTGGAAGAAGTCGTAGCGACGCGCATTTAAAGTTCTAAAATATTTTAGAAAGAATTTGAAAATTCCCGATCGCTACATAACCCAATTTTCAATAGAGTATTATTCAAAAATCAAAACGGAATCAAAACAGCTGAAGTTCCAGATATTGACTATCAAGAAATTCATTATCCATTGTTGCATAGCATTTTTAGCAACCGAACATAGTGGTACTATACCCTTGCAATAAGTATCCAATCACAGTACTCGTAGTCGTTGAGTATTTGAAAAAAATTCCATTGCTGCATCCATGAATTAAACAATGTTCAATGGTAGTGTATAAATTATGAAAAATCAAATTATTCATGTGAATTACATATGAATCGCCAAGGAAAATCCACACAATTTATATGTCAAGTTGTCATTTTCATTCGGCCAAAGAGTCTAATCCCTCATGTTAAGATTCAATGTGGGTGCTTAATTACTAATTACAGTATTCTAAAAATCACATTAAGGCGGCACTCAATATTCCAAACAGTGGTCAACACAGTGCGTTGACCAATTAAGCGAGCTTTTTACTTTATTTCTTTTCGTTTTTTTTTTTTTTTAAAGCTATGGTGCTATCTTACTTGTTAAAATTTGTGTTTAAAAACATGTTTTTTAAGTTTTCGAGGTAAAATATGTGGTTAAAAATTGAAAAGAAAAAATATATGTGATTAAAAAGTGATTTGAGAAATTGTGATGTAAAAAACTTGTTTTTAAACAAGTTTGCAAACAGAGGCGTAGTTATCATTTCGAGGCTTACTATTTTTGTTTGGAATTTCAAAAGCATGTATAAAGGTAATATAAATCTATCAAGCGGGAATTGCTTAGTTAGATACTTGAAGATTATCTAGTATCTTTGGAAAACTTGAAAATTGTTAATTCTATGATGATTAATGGTAGGATCTATTTATAACATTCAATGTTTGATATGCTTTTTTAATTACCAACAATCATTAAAAATTAAATATAATATTAAAATTGAAAAAATACTAGCATTTGCATCATTGCAAGTATTGAGACTAGAACACATTTTTAATGGAGATCTCAAGATATATTTCTTTAACTCGGTACAAACTACATGCACAATTAAAGGTATTAAATCGATCCTCTCGTTCCATATGGAAACTTAAATTTCAAGCAAAATCAATTGGGAGCACCAAAGAAAGTAGAAAAACAAGAAAGAAAGTAAAAAACAGAAAAGGAAAATGTCTCCAGATGATAAGACTAACTTCTAAAACATGTGCAGAGTAGAGCTTAGTAATAAAGAATCATCTTTTTGCAGGTTTCTTTCTCCACTCGGTGCGTCCACGGTTTATTTCAGAGCCATCTGATAATCTCAACAGATGCAGAAACTGAAGCCAACTGTTTTCATCTTTCGCAGCAGTAGCAGATCCATTAGTTCCCTCAACCTCTAGAATCACGTCATCCACTACCGACTCGGGACTCGTCAAGGAATCGACCACATCATCGTGCTGACATTCACGTCTATAATCTAAAGTTATAGTCTGCAGTTCGTGAGTGTTGATGATCTCTTGAGGCATACTCTGTTAAATAAATTAGTCGTTTATAAACAAACAGAAAGTATCTGCATCCAAATTATAATTCACTTGTACAGAAACAAGGAAAGAGGATGGTGAAAAAAGGAGCCACCAAGATACAAAGAAGCAGATGTGCAGCAAATATGTTAAGGATATTAGTTCTCGAAATTGGATCATTCCACCAATGATCAACAAAGGAAAATAAATAAATAAACTAATTCATTCCCAGATCTTAACTCTCTAGATTTAGACATATTACAGCTATACTTGTATACATATTCATGTGATGATAAGAAGATGCAAGAACACATTTAAATATGTACTAATGAAGTTTTACGAACCTCCAGGAGCCATCCAATGTATGTGACATTGTTTACATGCTGGTTCATGTCCAAATCAGCTCGTCTTGGCTGCAAATTAATAAAACATGACAAGTAATTCAAAGTAAAGCTGTCACATACATAATAAATATACATTGAACTTACCACAAGCCCAATTTTAGAGTACTGCACAGGGTCCTCCAGTTTCGCTATTTTCTTTAGGCTAGCATTATTCTCTTCAGGAAATGCTAATCTGGTATCCACGAGAAGATTAGTGTAGTGTGCACAAAAAGGTCTCATTTTAAGACATTAGTAGTGTTACAAAGTCAACGATACGACAAAAATAAAGGCATCGAAATCAATTTAGAATACAGAAAATTCTTTTGAACTTGTTTGTTGGTTTACATGTTACAATGATTTTCCAACGTATTGCCACTATTCATATTGGATGTTCAACTTTAGTCGAAATAGTTGTAGAACAAATACAACATCATTAATGTGCTTTTATTTTTAAGTTTTCATTGATCAATGCAAAATATCAGATATGTGTTCCATGGTTCAAGATTCAGGAGTCTGCCACAGATACTTCATGCATTTATAAGAATCAAAAAGTAACCAAAACAAAAGAAAGAAAAATATCTCTAAAAGGGAAATTCAACTCCTGTTTTAGGTAAAACGTCATTGGGAAGAAAGATATCCTGATAATATGAAGAATGCCAACTACTCAGCCCTTGTTTGAGAATCATTATAATGAGTTTTTAGGTTTTAATGAGTTTTAGAATAGTGATTTTTTGAAGAATGTGTGGTTAAAAATAAGATTTTTTTTTATAAAAAAAAACATGTAATATTATTTTATTGTTGAAGGTGCAGTTGAAAGTTGGAAAGAGAAAAATGTGTTAAAATTATAATGAGCTCAAACAATGGCTCAAATGATGGATAGAAATGCAGTATGGGAATAGCCCCGAGAAAATCTTTCTTATGTGCATTACCGGAAGATAGATGCAGATGTGGAAAAGCAATACATTAGCGTACAGGTCATTGTTCAACAAATTATAAACTGTTACTCAACAAAAAAATTGGAAGAAAAAAAAAAAAAAAGCAGAAGTGGTACTGGTCCGTATCATCATCTTCCAAAAACTAGAGAAAATAAATAAAATGAAAATCATGGATTCTATGAAAATTACATCATTTCTTCCGAGCATAGGACATTAGTGTTCAATTACTATGTGAAGAAGCGTAATAGTAAAGAAAATACCAACCTAAGTGTTTTGGGACAATAAATTATATATTCATCACGGACATCATCAGTAACTTTCTGAAGCCGTCTCGTGTCTTGGTTCATCATCACCCACTTGCTGCAATGAAAAGTTGTAAATGTGATTGATTTGGAAGTACAGAAGAAAAAATAGAGATATTACATGAGAATTCCAAGAATAATTGAATAAGTACAGCCCATACAACAGAGGAAGCGTTACTGATGTTATGCTTCATATAAACACATCTTCAAATAGCAAAATCAAGATCATGGGTGCTCAATCTGTTAGTGAAAATGTACATACTACTCAAACAATAAGTCTCCACTCTTACACATTGAAATTATCACATTCCAATTCATGGGAACCGTACAGCAGTGTTTACTTGAGCTTGTCCATTTTGTATATGGTTAACACTACTTAAACGACCAAAGATAAGACCTTTTCCAGATCTTAAAATTCCTACAAGAGACCTGCAAGCTTCTAATTCTTCTAGAGTTTCAAAGTGTTTGGAACTATTATGTGGAACAGGGTTTACATCTCTTAGGAAAGTTAATTACATACTACTATGTGTAGCTTGTCATTCCATCACTTCTGAATTTCAAATTATATTTGGTGAATACAGTTTGGCGGGTGAAGAAAATAGGTAATATGTTGAGACACGTGAAGTTGACTTAATTTTCTGGTTTCACTACTGCATCTATTTTTATGGGCTGAAACTTTTCTCCCACGGGTCATTTCACACTTAGCAGTTAGCACGAAGAGTTTCTATTCTTTTGTTTTCAAAGATCATTCTAGTTGCAGAAAAAAATTCAATTTTATTTATCGCTTTATAAATCCTTTTTATCAATATAAGTGTTTTATGACCTAATCTATTATTTAAAGTGCTGTGGACTCTGAATCGTTTAGTTAAAGAATTGGAGTGCTGTGGACTCTGAATGTTTTAGTTGTAAAGAATTACTGCAAAGAACGTAGAATGTCCTTTTAGCAATAGAAGAATAAGGACGGTAGTGTTACTCTGCAAGAGGTTTTCAGAATATACCAAATACAAATGATGAAAAGGTTCTACTCAATTTTAGCAAAGGGAATTTTCCAACAAATATTACATATTTTAAAAGCATAAAGGAAGAGAAACATTTATCAGTCAATGTCAATATACTAAATACATAATGTCCAGTATAAGTGTAGAAAGACACATATGCACATATACTTCTTCTAAATGTAAAAAGTTTCTTCTTTTATTTTCCTTTGATTTGTTCTATTCTTCACAGATTAAATACATGTTGGTCAAATGTAATATTCACACCGTCCCGTGAAGATAGACTTTTTTCATTTTTCACACAGATTAAGAAAATGTAATTAATGTAGATGGAAATATAAATTTTCTTGCATTTAACCTAACATATCCCTACATTAAACAATGGAATAAATATGATTAGTTTATATTTGTTGATAACAGTGGACAATAAATAATGGCTAATTAGAAAACTTAAAAATATTTAGATTTTTAATAAGGAAAGTGACCTATAATTTGAGACGAACAAATAAGGAATATAAGCCATCTTCATGGGACGGAGGGAGTATATAAAATCACCTTGTAGCCCTTCCAATGACTTCACCAGTAGCATAATCTTTGAGAATCCAATCACGTCTGGTACCAATCCTTCCTTCGCTTTGGCACCATGTCTCTATTTCAAGCACGTCACCCCTGTTATATGAAATATAGATAAGAACATCGACATCCTAAAACACGAAATCAACATTATGATGTCAGAGATATTTACACTACCAGGCAGGGTATGTATAGATCTCAATGTGCATACGAGCAGTCACCCATATGAGATGCAATTTTCTCATGGTAAGTGTCGTTGCAAATCCATCAGTTGAAAACCCAACACCTTGAGCATGGTTGCATCCAACCTCCTGCACCGGTTGATTTTAGCAAGAAAATAATGGGACTACAGAAGATAAAAAAAGAAAAACACCTTGAGGCATTATCAACAATAACGCTTGAATAGAGAATCAACAAACCAATATTTTTCAGAATTTGCATAAAAATCAGATTTTTTTTTTTTTTTAACAAAACCCACAAGTTTGGAACATTTATACCTATGCTCAGACATGCACCATCAAATCCACAGCAGAAACGGCGTAAAGCTCCAATTTTTGTACTTGAAAAAGAGGCATAATGAACTATACAAGCGAAGATATATCAAGTACAGGGGGCTATGAATTTCATTTTAAAATAGTAAGAGTCAAGTAAGAAGCATTATAAAAGGACAAATAAAAAAATATTAAAAAGAGCTTCAGAGTCTCCAAGAAAGTGCCAATTATTCACATTTTCAGCTAGAAATTTTCTGGAAGTCGCATGTAATATATCACTTATCTCTGTAAACTGACAGTCAATGTCAAATTTTCACAATATATATATTAAAAAAAAAAATCAAAATTCTTAGGAAAGTAATAGCAAAAAAAAAAACCCCCCACAGATATGCAGTATTTATACATATAATGAAACTTACGTTATTATCATATCCACAGCTAGAACATCATAAATCTCCAAACTTTAATTTAAAGAGATTCCTACTTGAAATCCACAGCAGAACTCCATAAATTTACAGTCTTTAACTTGCAAAAGATTAATTTAGCAAACTTTTTCACCTAAAATGAGACGTGTAAAAACAAATCCACTTCAAAAGTCATATGAACAGTCTTCTTATAAAAAAAAAAGTCATATGAACAGTCACTTGAAATGCAATTCTGACAAATTAATCCCTGAATTATACAAACCTGCAATAGATTGGCAATGGTTTCAACGGTAACAGTCTTATTAATTCCCACCTCATAGCACCTCACTATGAACCTTTCTTTATAAGACAAGCCATCTTCAGTCAAGTTGCCAAGCCGGAGCCGATCCGCCAGTGTCGGCTCGTGGCACGACTTCTGCTGTATGGTTTTCGCCTCACCAGTCGCCACCGCCAGAACCCTTAACAATTGGGCCTTCCGAGCCCTTTCCCAAGAATTGCACAACACAAATCCATTTCCATTTTTCCGACGGATTGAATTGGAAAATCCAAAAGTGCCCAGGTTCTCGCTTATGGCAGCATTGCATGCCGAAAATGCCCCTCCCTTCAACAACATTTTGCTCTTTATTGTCAGATTTTCAATTTCTTTTAGAGGGATTTTTGGGGGCTTTCTTAAATTACAAAGATTTCATGCAATATGAATTTCGTACTGCCTGTAATTAGGTGTGTGTTTTGTAGTGTTATAGTCGATGGGACCGAGAAAGACGACCGGGGATGGGGCAATGAAACTGGGCTTGGATATTAAGGAAAATTACAGGTTGTGCCACCTAACTGCTCAAGGAAAATGACTTTTCCTTGTCTTGGAGCTTAGCTTAGGGAGGTTTGGCAGTGGTAGTTTGACCTGCAGGAGAAAGACAAGTGGATCAATGCTTCTTTCTTCATCATTTAGGACATTCCTGGTAAAATTATCAAGGTCGGTGACTCGAGTCGGTCCTTATTGGATCAATCCATTTGGTTCGAATTGATTGACTCTGAGTTTAGTTTATTTTCAGAATAATGCTATATATTTCAAGATTGAGATAAATTTCAATTCAATTGACACCCTCCTATTGAAAATTGAAGAGGTGGCTTGTGCATGTGCACATAAGCACCTTCTTATTCTCTAATGAATGTGTGTGCACGGACACCTCCCTATTCTCTAATGAATGCGTGTCAATTGAGTTGAGATTGATCTCAATCTTGAGATAAATAGCATTACTCTTATTTTCATTATTCTATATATATATATATATATATATATATATATAAAATAAAGTGAATTTCTATCATTTAGGTTTGGATCAATTCGATTCGTATCTTACCAATGTTGCAAGATTATGATCAAATTAGTTAGTTCAACAAGAAAATTTAAGAATCATAAATCACGTGAAAAATTGGACCACTAATTCGATCATTTTGACCTTTGATATTTTGTAAATCAACGTCTAAACTAATTTTAAATCATTCAATCTTTCAAGTAGTCGAATCATGTCAATGCCTAATTGAACATGATCAAAGAATAAACGCGAGACTAAATTAATTACTAGTTTATTTAACTGCAATGTAGAATAAAAAGTTATGGTTTTTGAATTGAATAAAAACTTACTCCCTTCATCCCAAAAAAATAATCCTACGATTATTTTTACAAGAATTAAGAAATGGGAATTAGTATAGTTAAGGTATTAAATTTTATCAATATTTTTCATTTATACCATTTATCCCTTATTTATTGTTTTAAGTGGACTCATTTCGTTTTTCACAAAAAATTTGAAAATATAATAGCTAAGTAATTGATGTGTATTGTACCAAGATACATTTAATATAACGTGGAAATGAAAAAATTAATACATGTTCAATATGAAAATAAGACTATCTTTTTGGAACAAACAAAAATAATATACAAAACTATTTTTTTGGGACGAGGGATAAATTCATTTAAATCATTAATAGAAAACAGATTCATAAAGAATGATATAGGTAGTTGGCTTTGTACAAATTGTATTCATGACAACATTAAATGCTCCTATAAATAGGTATGGCACATGATCTCATCTTGAATTCATCTCGATTTTTATTTTTCATTTCATTTTATATTTTCTATCCTTCTTGAATAATTAATGCTAAATATTTTGTAATACGATAAGTGTGAATTATATATACTCTCTCCATCTCACAGAGATATTCTACTATTCAATTTTAGTTTATCTTAAAAAGATAATTCACTTTATTTTTTGAGAGTGAAGTTAATACTTTATGTCCCATTTTGTACTTATTTAATGTGTTTTTTTATTAGTTTAAATGAATTTTGTGAGAAATTACAAAATTTATAGAGAGTATATTAAAAAAAAGGATTGTAAAAATTATTTTTTCAACAATATTAATTGATATTTCTTAATTTGTGTGAAAATGGGTAAGGAATTATCTTTATGAGACGGAATAACTATTTTTTAATTTTATTTTCTATCCTTCTTGAAATTTTGTCATTAGCTGTCTTAGAAACGAGGGGGTTTTTATTGTTTTAGCCATATGAAAAATACAATTTTTAAGAATGACCACTTTTTGTAATTTGTCCATATTACCCTTAATGAAGTTGACTATTTACTTTGCAAGTTATGTCCCTGAATTTAATCTGGTTGATTTAATTCAATACTTCTTGTTATATTCATATTTTTTTAATCTTTTAAGTTCTTCTAAAAATGTTCTATATTGTGATAATTTTTCAAGAGATTTGGAATGTTCTTTTTTAGTTATATATCCTAATGTTATTCCTTCTGAAACTTCTTCTTCTATATCCTCATATTCTTCTATAATTTTATGAACTGTATTTATATTCTTAGATGTTTCAACAGAATTGAATTCTATTTTATTTAGGATAGCATAATCAATATCTTCGTATATTTCTTTTAATTTAGATTGTCCAACAAAGTGTATATTTTTAGATTTTTCAACGATAGTTAATAAAAATGAAATTTCTTTATTATCTAAATATAGTTTATGATCATAATTATTAGAAGTTGATGCTTGTGAAGTATCCATAAATTATCGGGTTGGTAAATTATTATACAAAATTTTCTGGTATAAGTCCATTATTTGATCTAGTAAAATACAATAATCTCAATATATTGTTCGTATTTTTCTAAAAGGTTATTATATTCTTCAGAAGATATATTTTCATTTTCCATTTGATGTTTAATATCTTCCATTTTATCTTTCAATTTTTCTAAAAGGTTATCTAGTCTTTCTATTATATATCCTGGCATTAGGTTTGGACTGTGTTTGTCATTATTTTATTTTCTAAATCTATTTTAATTTCTAATATGTCAGAATAATCTATAATGTATTGATCATGATTTTCTGAAAGTATATAATATTGTTCAGATGATTCATCCATATCTATTAAATGAAATATAATGTTATCTATTTTTTCCATTATTTTTTCTAACAAATTATCTAATCCTTCAATAGTATATCCAGGCATTATAAACACAGATAAATAATTTATAAAGTTTCAAGTAATTTTTCAAATTCTATGAATGTTTGAGAATTGATAATATCTATGTCAGCCATGATATCTATGCTTGGTTCAAATGGTATATTATATTTTGAAATACTTTTCTTTCTCTTTTCTAATTTATCAATTATATCTTGAATATCTTGTATCATTATAGATCTTACAGTATCTCTAGCAAAATTTTCTATTAGATTTTCTTTAAATTTTTTTAATATCTCTTGTGATGCGTAGAGTTGCTCTTGGTATCCTATTTTATCAATTTCATTTTCATATTTAATACATTTTTTACTTTTGATATGCTTTTGAACTTTATATGGACCTCTTTTAGTTCTGAGTTTTTTCATGATATAATTACTTT
This sequence comes from Ligustrum vulgare, assembly GCA_963555705.1. Lineage (NCBI taxonomy): Eukaryota > Viridiplantae > Streptophyta > Magnoliopsida > Lamiales > Oleaceae > Ligustrum > Ligustrum vulgare. Next base: position 4,220,360 of record OY743180.1, read on the forward strand.
TATTCATGATATTAAGATTTTCAAAAACTAGTAAAGAAAGATTCATCTCTTCCATCACTGTCATAATCTATTACAGGATCATAATCATTATCACTACTAAATACATATCCTAAATATAATTCATTATTTATTTCAGTGTTATCGCTATCAAGCCAAAAATAAATAATTGATTTTGTAATTTCTAATCCTAATATTCTTTTTAATATTGGAAAGATAGCTAAAAAACATGGCATATAGACATGATATAACTTTTTTATTTCATTATTTGGTCTAGTAAACTGTTTATGCATGAATAAAGGTTCAATTATGCTATGACATTCATCATTATAAGGACTGTTTTGATAATTGAATTTAACAATTCTGGATTCTGTCATGTTAAAAGTTCTTCTTCCTCCTAATCCCGTAAAGATAGATATATTAAGAATACTAACCTCTTTTCCTGTTCTCAGTACCTTTGTATTTTCCTTCTATTGTTAGTGACCTTTAGGCTTATAGGTTTCTGCTCCACACCCTCCAATGGCTTCCTGCCTTCACGGGTTATTAGCTAAACCTGGATGCCTTCACTGTATAACTCTTCATATGGAAAATATTTTAGGATAGAGTGTAGGGAGTTTTCTTAATAATATATCTTCCTTTGGAAATAGGATTTAGAAGACGAGAATTTAGAAACTCATCATAATATGATAACTAAATTAGGATTTTATTGATAATATGAAGATTGACAAAGGATTGGTATGAGAAATTTTCAAAGATAGAAGATTTTTTGGCTTTCTCACAAACTGAGTGCTCCAGAGTGTTCTATCTTTCAACTAGCCCGGAGGCCTCTATTTATAATACTACATTGGACACAATTACATCATTTCTTACATCATCGTCCTAACAATTTTACAGCTTTTTTCACCTAAGGACACACCTGTCCCTCTATTATTTATTACATCACATGACCCTTACATTATGAGGACACTTATCCTTCTCTTTTTTTGGTCTTGATATGGCCACTACATTGTCCTGCATTGTTGAATTAAAGTAGATCTATTAAATAGCTTCCACTTGTCCATCAATTTTGTTGGCAAGTGAAGCAGATCCATCAATTCTTTTGGCATGTGGGGCAGTTTCTGGCTATGCACGCCTCTTGCAAAGTTGCAAAGCTTCCATGGATTTGATGAGTATCAAATTTATTGATGTATTCTTGCAAGATTGTTGATTTTTCTTTTCCTCCATTAGTGAGTAGGGTCCATCCATTGTACTGGCATATGCATTTAAATTTTTTCTTATACAGGTTTTTGGCAATGTTGTAGAGAACTTTAATTCCCAATACCCTTAGGGATCTAAACCATGATCTTGTAATGTTTGGTACTGGCTTGGTATTTTTTCCAACTTCAATTTGAAAATCTCAAGCAACATACCCAATCGTGATAATATGCTCAACAGGATAATATATCCTTCCATCAATTTCAGGTCTGATTGAATAAAATTTTAAATATACGGGTCTTCCTTGAGCAAACTTTGAAATTTCTCCTTTTAGTAAATCATCAAATTTTTCGATTTCTTTCAGATCTTTTCCTGGATAGATAAGATCTAAAAATCCATAATCAGCTGCCATTTTTGTCATGACGGGATCTCCTCCCTGGGTAATAATCAATCTTGGGTATACATGGTCTCCAGATTAAATGTAATAACAATCACATTCCTGAAGTTCATATATAACTTCAACAGTAGTTTTATATTCGTTTTCTTTTGGTAAAAAGGGGGAATCATCTTCCTCTTCAGCACGAATTCTGACTACCCTTGTGTGTTCATCTTTGGCATTGATTGTGATTTTTCGAAGACTGGCTTCATTTATAACAACTTTTTTGGGACTTGGTTCATCTTTTTTGATCGTTGGTCCACCATTACTTCCAGAAGATGTACCTGTTTGTATTTTTGATATAACCTGTTTGGTATCAGCCTGTTTGGTAATCAACGATTCAAACTGAGATTCAATCTCAATTATGTTATCGCTCAATTCTTTAGTATAATTGTAATGAAATGTTGAGATTTCCATCAATTGTTTGAAACTTCCTTGGAAAGTTTCTGCAAGTTGTTCAATTCGAAGCTTTATATCTTCAGCTTCCTCCATGAGGAAGTTCATTCACTTTTTGACGTTTATCAGAGATTGTTTGATATTATCCATCTGCAAATTCAATATTCCTGCTTAAAAAGTCCTCAAGATAATTATTAACACCTTTAATATGAACTATATCAAAATTATAAAATGTCAAATAGGCTTGCCATCTGTGGAGCCTTCTATATTGAGGTTCTGGTGGTAATTTATTTTTTACTAAACCGGCAACTTGAAAATTATCAGTTTCAACAATGAATTTCTTGGATCATAAAAACAATGAAAACTTCTTTATTCCTCTGATGATTGCTAACAGTTCTTTCTCATGAGTAGTATAATTTATTTCTGCTTGATTAAACGTTCCACTTGAGTATCTACAAATTTCATTAAAATCTGTTTTTAATATTGCTGCCCAATACTTATCAGAGGCATCAGTATTAACTATCAGATTATCTCTTTCATCTGGTAATCTTAATTTTGGAAAATTTTTACATTCTTCTTTTAATGATTTGAAAATTTCTGTATGTTCATCACTCCATCCTTTGGTATTTTTTTTTCTGAGTAAAATTTGAATTTTATGTCTCTTTTTTGATAGATTTTTAATAAATCCTTCTGCATAATTTAAACATCCTAAAAAATTTTGTATTTGTTCTTTTGATTCTAATTTGTCTGGAAAACTTTCTATCTTTTTAGATATGTGGGTTTGTAATTTTTTCCCCCTTTTATCTATTGATAATCCAAGAAAATCAATTTCTTGTTTTTCTATTATAGCTTTATTTTTTGAAAGAACAATTCCTTCTTTTTTGCATTCATTTATAAATTTAATTAAATGGTTTCTATGTTCTTCTCTATTATTATAATATATTAATATATCATCGACATAGACAATTAAGAATTCATTAAATTTTCTAAATATGTTATCCATTTTTCTTTGATATATCTGTGGTACATTTTTTAAACCAAATGGCATAACCATCCATTCATACTTACCTTGTGGTGTACTAAATGCTGTGTATTGAATACTATCTTCTTCCATTTTTACTTTCCAGAATCCTGATTTGCAATTAAATTTAGAATAATATTGTTTTTCTTTTACAAGATTTATTAGTACCTCTTTATTTGGTAAAAAATATCCATCAAATTTAGTATATTTGTTTAACTCTTTATAATTTATCACCATTCTAGTTTTTCCTCTTTTTTGCTCAGAAGAATGTTTCATAACCATAAAATCTGGACTACTATGGGGTCCATTACTAGGTCTGATTAATTTTTGGTTAAGTAATTCTTTTATCTGAGTTTTAAATTCTTGTGTATCCTGTATGGTATACATCATTGGTCTAACTCTTATAATAACATTTTCTGTTAATTCTATTTTAGTTTTTGGATGATGTGGTTTCCAAAATAATAATGGATTTTATCCACAAATTTTTTCTAGTTGATCAATGATTTTTTTTTTTCATGTTTGTTTGTATGTTTGTTTTTAAGATTTTTTTATACATTATTTTTTTTTTTTTATTTCATTTTGTGTAAATGGTTTTTTCTCCCATTTATCACCACGTTGTGTTGGCTGAACTCTGTAAGGTCTAAATTCTCTTAATATTTTTAGTAAATGTGCACAAGGTGTTTACAACATGATCGTGTAATTATTTTGTTTATAATATTGAAATTATTGTATAAAGTCATTTCCTAGTAATATATCACATTCTAAGTTGTTATAATTATATATTTTATTTACAACTATTTGTTTACTCCCAAGTATTATATCAATTTTATCAGCACTATTAATTATATGGGTACTTTCTCCTGTTACTCCTGTAATTTTTATCTTTCCATTAGTATTCCATGATTTTATTAAGAAACTTTTGAATATTGTTATATCACTTCCCGTGTCAATTAATGCACATGTTGTTATATTTGTTTTAACAATTGTAACTTGTATATAAAAGGCTAATGGAAAACTTATTTGATTATTCATTTATTCAGCTTTTCTGCATAGTATAGTTTGACCATTGTGAATTATATATAATCCTTCACGTTTTATACTATAATCTTCTAGTCCATCTAAAAAGCTCATTCCTAATAATACATGAGGATTTACCATACTATTATCTACATGACATAGTACTAGGAGATTTATTCCTCCTATTTTTATTGATACTTTTACTTCAAGTTCAGTCATATGTACTTGTCCATCAAGATTTATATATCTATATGGATCAGTTCTATGAGATATTAGTCCTTTATTTCTATTTGAAGCTATATGACATTCACTAGCTCCTGTGTCAATTAATATATTTGATCATTTTATATGCTCTATTCCATTAAAATATTCACCTTCTATTTTCATATTTCCAGCATTTCTATTAAGTTTTATTTCTTTTGTATTACTAGTTTCTCCTAATTGTTTTCTATTAGATAAACTTGCTGATCTCCTAATTAATCTGTCATCTTCAAATGTTATGTTATTATTAGGGTATTCTTCTTCTCGTAACTCTATGATTTCTGGTTTATTTTTTGTTATAGTAAGTTCATAGTTTCTTGGAACTAAACTTATTTGTTTATCTGGTTCTACAGCTTTACCAAAATCTTTACATTCTTTATGAATTTCAATATATGGTTTTTTAGAATAAATGTTTCCATAATTAGAATTAGTAAATGTGTATAATGCTCTGTTTTCTATAGTCATAATTTTATCTCCTGGTTCCCTTATATCATCTTTATGTAATTTGAAGTGTAATCCTAAAACTTCATTAAAATTTCTATCTTTTAATGATATACAATATTTTGGGTAACATGTAAATATTAGTTTCTTATATGCTAGATTTCCTTCTACTGTTCCTAAATGACTGTTTTTTAAATTTATAATTCTTTCATCATGTAAACTTACAGTTAAAGGTGAATCTAATCCTTCTCTAAACAGGGATTTAAACATTATTTGGATACCTGCTAAGTAAACGTATTGAATTTTTTCACTTTGTTTTCTATTGATCTTTGTTAATAATTCTGCAACTGTATTTTTTGTTAAAAGATTTAATTTGTGTGTTCCTTGAGTGGTTCTAACATCTATTGCCCTTTCAATTTTATGATATTCATTTATTGCTACTTTTTCTCTTTTCCATATTCTATCTAATATTTCTCATTTTCCTATTTTCAAATATAAAGATAATTTTTGTATCTTCCTGAACTTATTATTATCAAAAATTACCTTTAATCCATAACCTTCTATTCCTTCATATTATTGTTTATTTATGTTATTATTTGCTTCTATTTCTTTATTCTGATTCTGATTCATTACTTCTGAATCTGTTTCACTTATATAAACTTCTTGATCATAGTATTCTTCAATGTCTGATATTTCACTTAGTTCACTTTCTATTTCTAGATATTCTTTTTGTAATATTTTAACCTTCTTTTTATTACAATCAGGGCTTATATGTCCTATTTCTCCACAATTCCAACATTTACATTGGCTTTTGTCTTTCTTATAAGTTTTATTTTTCTGTCTTTTATTTGGATTATATCTTCTTTTGTAATATATTCTCTTAGGTTTTATATATTTTTTCCTGAAGTTTCTGAATTTTTTAAACTTTCTATTTTTATATTTTCTTTTATTATTATTTCTTCTTCTTTCAGGGTTACATCCCCATTGAGTAGATTTTTCCATATCTTCACAACATATTCTGGTTAATTTTCCTGATTTCTTTAATAATTGTCTTTGTTGACATATATATGCTAATCTTTCAAATATGAATTTTATTCTTGATCCTAATGTTCTAGGTGTTATAGGGTTATCTCTAATAAATTTTTCAAATTCTATTTTAAAGTATATTCCCCATGAACCTGGTAATTTATTGTAATACATATCTCTATATACTTCTTGATTTTCATTACTATAGAATTGGACATAATAGTATTCTTTGAACTCACAAGTATATTCTTTGATTTTACACATATCACATATTGTTAAATTTATTAATCTTACTCTTGCATTACCTTTTTCTCTTATTGATTCTGTTTCAGAATTACTTATCCAATTTTCTCCTAAAAATTCATCCGCAATATAATCTACTAACTTTTCTATTCTCTTTCTATCTGATTTTATTAGTTTCGTCTGTACATTTCTTCTTATTAATGCTTTCGTATCACTACTTATTCCTTCCCACCAATTTTTAACATGTCCTCCAAAAGATGCTACTAAAAAAAATTATCATTCTATCAGTATTTTCCCATCTATCATCTTTATTGTATAAAAAGAATATAGTATCATTGAATCTGCTCAAGTTAATAAGGCTTTTTTAGTATCTATTTTACAATCCAAATCTAATTTTGTTCCTCCATGATTAATAGGTTTATCATAATTATTATTTGGTTCAAACCTATATTTATATTTATTTCCCCTAGGTGGTTATCTATCTCTAATTCTATCATAATATTGCTGGTGTGGTTTACTATATAGGGTGCATAACTTTCATCTGGATCTGGTAATTATTGTTTAGAAGTTTCTATAGGAGCAGGGTTAGGTGCTCCTCCAGTATTCATTAACACTTTGTATTCATCAAAATTTTCTATGCTTAATTGGTCAAAATTTTCTATAAGCAAATCTAATTCTTCATTCATTTTTGTCTCGGTCTTCTTCAATTTTTTCTTCAGCTTTTAATTTTCCTAAAGTTTTTTTTATAGATTTTTGTAATTCTAATTCTTCCTCTAATATTTTTAGTAATATGTTTCTCCTGAATTCATCATCCATACTTCCTGCTTCTATTATAATTTTTTCTTATTCGAAATGCTTTTTTCATATTCTAAGTATTTCTTTTTCTATTAATTTTTTTATATATTTTCTTATCTTTGGTTTTATTATTTTCTTTGAATTCTCTAATTTCTAGTTTTAGTATATTTATATCATTTCTTACTTCTTTTAATTCATTTTTTACTTCTTGAATATCACCTATCAATGATTTTATTAATATTTTTAGATCTTCAATATATTCGCTTATTGACATTTTATACTCTTGGTTTTTGAGTTTTTTGTACCTTAAATAGTCTGTAATACATATCATCTATTTTTATTTCTATATTTTTTATTTTTTCTTCTATTAATATAATTTTTTCTTATATTCTCATTTAATTTATCTATTTTTTCTATAATTATTCCAATTTAATCTTGATTAATTAATTCTCCTGACTTTCTTTGGAATTCTTTTAAAATTTCTTCATCTATATTTTTAACTTCTCCTATCATTTCTTTTAATTCCTTGAATTGTATTGTTAATTTATTTTGAATATTTTGTAATTTTTCTTTGATATTCATATCATGTATATTTAATTGTTGTAATTCTTCAATGACTAATTTATCTTGTAAATTTATGTTTTTATATGTTTGCCATAAAAATGCACTTATCCAATTTAATTGCATATTAAGAAATCCATCGGATTCTCCCCATGAGCTTAATGGTTGAAACATAGTTGTATTGGCTCCTTTTATTTGGTAAGATCTTACTGGTAGATTAATATTTTCTATTATTTGTTTTTCAAATTTTATTTCTGGAAATTCTGTCATTAAATTTTTCCTTTGATATGCTCAATTTCTAATCTTAATTCTGTATAATATTTTACTTCTTTACATATCATTATATTATATTCACAAAATTCTTCAATTGATCTTAACATCGTTTTTCTTTGTTGTGCTCTATAACTTTTTATGTAATATTTTATTTCTCCAGTTATATCATATTTTTCCATATTGATTTTTTCTTTGTTATTTATGATCATAAGTATATTAGGTAATTGTTTTAGAATTATATTAAAGTATTTTCTTTTACTTTCTAATGATTTTAGTCTTAGAAATCATTTTCTTTTTATATTTCTTTCTTCTATCATTTGGTCTAATATATTTCCTCTTTATTCTATTATTGAATCTAATTTTTCATTTGTTTTCATATCTAGATATTTGACTAATAAGGGTTCTCCTCTATGATAATCCATTTCTATAATCTTTGTATAATTCTTCTAGTATATCTTTGTGGATTAAATATAATATTTCGTTTATGATAAAATCTTCTTTTATTATGTCGAAATTTATTAGATCATAAATGTATTTTCTTATATCTTTGTTTAAGTCTCTTAAAGTTCTCAAGATTTCTATTTTATAATTATCGGGTAATATTAATGTATGCATAATCATAAATCTTGATGTATATATTATATATTTATTTTTAATTTGTGTTATATAATATTTATTTTTTAGATCTGCCATATGGCTCTGATACCAAAGTGAGGGGGTGCTACTATGAGCGAACAAAAATCAAATAAAATCATATAAACAAATTAATTAAAAATATGTAAAGTTTTAAGGACTAAGTTGTAACTTTTCTAAAATCTAAGAGGCTTGGTTGAAATATGATATTTAAGGGTATTTGCGGTAGTTTATAGTGTTTAAGGCCATTTTGATGAATTGATAAAATTTTTGGTTATTTTTTCAAAGGGTCATTTTCATGTGGCTATTTTCATGGTATACCACTAGAAACGAGGGGTTACCGCGGATTACCACGCCAAAAGATAGGAGTTGGCTAGTCATTACTCATATTACCCACACCCTAATTTTCTGCAACATTTTTTTTATGAACTTGCATTCTTTTACAATTTCTAAAATCATTTTTTAATGATACAAATTTACTTTTACTACATTTTACCTCAAAAATATAAAAAGATAAATTATAAATTACAACTCAATTGTTGAATAGAGCACAATACTAAGAAGTTTATAAACAACACATTTTTAAAAATCACTTTTTAATCACGTATATTTTTTCAAATCACATATTTTATCTCAAAAATATCATATCCTTTGTTTGTAATTTTTTTTTTTTTTTTTACCAAATAGAGGATTAGTCTGGCATCCACATTGTTGTTTTAAATTTTATTTTTAAGTAAAATGTGTTGTTAAAAAATGTTTGTGATTAAAAGTGATTTGAAAAATTATATTTTTTAGAAATTGGTTTATTAATGAGCCTCTATTTGGTATTTTTTGTTTATAAATAAAGAATGTGCTGTTTCGATAAAATGTACTATTGAAAACTGATTTGAGAAAATATGGTGTTTATAAATTTATTTAAAATAATTTATCAAACTGAGGCTGAGTAATAATTGCGTTATAGAACAAATGTTAAGACTTTATTCGGCTGACTTTTGATTGTTTATAAATATTTTTTATTATTTTTTAGGTAAAATATGTAATTAAAAATTGATTTAGAAAAATATGTGTGATTTAAAAATAATTTGAGAAATTATTTTATTTATAAATTAGTTTATAAATAGATAATAATTGTGTTACAGAACGGATGCTAAATAACAAGAATAAAGTAATTGCATTTAATTCACCATATTAAAGAGGAAGACTTAAAAGGACATCTCCAATGAGGGACAACGTCAAATTTGGTGTAAAACATTCTTAAATGAGATTTGTTTAAAATGTTGTCTATAAAAACATGTTTTCTTATATTTTCGAGATAAAATATGTGATTGATGAATGAAGAGAGAAAATGTGTGTAATTAAAAAGTGATTTGAGAAATAGTGTTGTAAATAATATATTTGCCAAATAGAGACTAAATTAGTATAAAATTTAGTGTAATGAATAGTGTTAAACCAAATTTAGAATAACACTATTCATTTACACAAAAGTGGTATGATTAAAAAATGGGGACGAGTAATATGTTGTTGATAAACCAAAAGAAGGCTATTTCATTGGAGAATTCAAGTCCTATTTGATTCTCATTATAAAGAGATTTTTTTTAATATTGAATTTTTAGAAAATATCAGTATCACTGCTACTTTAAAAGTACCAATAGAGGAAAATCTTTTAGTTACCAAATATACCCTCACATTTTTCGTTCTAATCCAAATACACCCTTGCTGCCCATTGATCTCAACAAAACGAATCGAAGGCTTCCTTATCGGTTTATCCCACAAACTCTCCATTCGAAACCTGATGAAAATCTATGCTCCATCGTCTCCTATAGCCTCTCCAGTTGAATCCTTAAAAATCGATATACACCCCCTCTCCTCCATCGTCGCCTCGCATATCCCCGCCTTTTCTCCCTCTGAACGATCCCTTTCCATTAATCTTCTATTTTTCTTTTTTAAGTTTTGATTTCTTTCTTTTTTTGATAGATATTTGATTGATTGTTCGATTTTGTTTTCCATTTATGTGTAGCTCAAAGAAAGTTTTTAGCTGGTGGATTCAAGAGCAAGCAAGATAGAGGGAAAGCTATTACAGGTTTATTGGGCAGAATCAGGGAACATACCTTAGTATAAGAAGACTTGGAGGAGACTTGCCGCTTATTGGGGATTTACCTTGGCAGTAAGCATCTTTTTCCCTTTATAATTTCCCCCATTGGTTTAGGTTTTTTTGGAACCTAAATTCCCTGTCTCGATAGAATTTTAAGAACAGAATCGATAGAATTTTGTAACTATTCGAGTTTGAAATTTTTTCTGAAAGAAAAATGTAGGCTGATTATTTGTTATCAGCACTTAAAAGCATCATTATCTAAAGATTTGGTAATTTATTTCTGTGACTTTTTGCTGATTCGTGTAAACTGAATCTAAGAAAGACTGATTTGCTAAGATGATTATTCTGCCTCTTCCTCCCCTCCCCCCTTTTCTTTCTTACTCTGATTTGCTTCGGATTTCAGGTTCTTGATGGGTATTGAAAAAAAAAAAAAAAAGGAAAGGTAGAAGAGGTACAATGCAAGTGACTTTGATTCGGATGAGTTGAAAGCTGACTCTTGAAGAAGTGTGTTACATTTTCCTGTGTCTATTCAATCTCTATATTTGTGTTGCACTTAGCTTAGGATTGCCTGGATTTTTGACTTAAGATATGAAAGTTTTGTAACTATGCATATTAGGTTACATTCTTTGCATTGTCGTTAGTAAATAGAGAACATAAGTTATGAATCTAATTGATGAATGTCCTCATTGTGTACCCTTGTTAGATTCAGATGGTGTGACTTTGCTTTGACTCTCTTTTATGGGGCTTAGTTTGATATAATGCTTCAACATTTCTTGGTAAATGGTTTTTCCATGAGTTGTTATATTGATTGTTAATTTAATTACCTCTGCTTTGATAGCTTTTTAACAGCCATCCGTAGTAGTGGCTTTGAAGGGATCAGTTTCTTGCTGCCGATTCAAATGTTGACGAGGTAGAAAATACCTTGCAGCCCGATGCTTCCAATTTGAGGTTAGGACTTTTTCCTTTTGTTACTATTTTTAATGATGAGCACTGATTTATTCAAGTATTCGTAAAAATTTATGTATCTATGTGTAGAAGGGTTTTTGTGTGAAACGAATGCTATTAGCTATATGAGAGTGAGATTTGTACAGTTTTTAAAAATTTGTGTCATAATTTGGCGTGCAATAATCAAATCCCACGAAAAGGAGTACATTTTTTAAAACTTATTGTGGTCCCTATATTAACATTATCTTACCATGATTAACTATTCCTTCTCTTTACATGTGACCGCACGTTGATTCTCAAACCAGTAAGTAGTTAGTTTTTCAATTTTTTTATGATTTTTTGGAAGGCTCAGTTGTTAAATTTTGAAAATTTGGAAATATGGAAGTATATAATGATTGATTTGTGAAAATTTTCCCAACGATCAGTTGTCAAATCTGAGATTTTTTTACTGTCCATAAAAAGAATTATTACTAATTTTGCAATGGGTGTTTTGTTTAACAACATTTACGTATACTACAGACCAGATTAGGAAAGTGACTAAGTCAATTCAAATAGGAAAAACATAAGAACCTAGAGAGCTCATTAAATTTGTAAGAATCCATTGATTTTGGGAAACGTTTGGTAATTTGATTGCTTTAAAGTTGGGATTTGGAATTGACGAAATGTGTTGAACTTTGGTTGCTATGTTTCATGGGGTATTTTTATCTTTGCTTGAAGGTGAAACAATTAGAGAAAGGGTTTTTAATAGAAGATAAGGTAATAGAATTGCCGTGAAATTAAAAAAAAAAAATTTAATAGATATAATTTAGCTTCGGCTTCATTTCATTACTGGTGCACATGTCATTAGTGAAATGTGTTCCTAGCTGTAGTTGCACTATAATTCGTGTGCTTTTCAATCTTCAGAGTTTTAAACCTCTCAGTTCGAATACACAGGGCATGGTGTTGGTATAAAATCACAGCCCTCTTGAAAGAAAGCAAATGTGAAGTTGAAGCCATATACCTCATTGATTCTTGAATTAATTAATTCATGTGACATAAATAACATCACAACTCCAGCAGAATATGCCAAACCTCTTACTTTTTTTTTTTTTTTTTACAAAGCTTGAAGATGACAACAAGGTAAGTTCCTTAGTTATATACGTCATGGACGGTATGTGATATAATTTTATTTTTTGTGCTTCAAAATTTTCACTCTATTATTAGTACAAAGGGTAAAACTGTGATGTGATTTAGTATTAAAATTTAGACGAATAATATGGAGTTCTAGCCAGTTGTTGGATGGGTAAATCCACAATATATACCACTTTCGTTGCAATTTGTCTTTCTATTTATGTATAAGTTTGTTGCGATATATTTTGAATTTGGCTTTTTTATTTGGGAAGGAAGAAATATTAATTAATTTACCGTCCTACAGAAAAAATTACTGAAATTAGTTCATTGCTCAAATTAATTTTTGAACTGATTCTAGAATGTTTTTTTGTAATTGTTCTGCCATCCTTCTTTTGACAAACCGTTAGAATTTATTTTAATGATGTGCACTTATGCAGTATCCCAGAAACATGCATCTTTATTGCTAAATATTATTGGGTAACCAAACCACGTTTTCTAAACGAATCGGAGCCAATCCATATTTATGGTTTGAAACGTGTGGTCAACTCTGAAAGAGTTTCAAAGTTGAATAGTTTCCATGAACCTTTTTTGTCTCTATCAAAAAAAAAAAAAAAGGTGAAAACCTTGAGATTAAACAACTTCATGTCCCTCTGCCATTGTGTATTTGATTCGTAGCACGCTAGAAGCCATATTTATCTACTTCCATGACAAGTTTTTTTTGCAAGAAAAGTTGAAAACCATGAAGTATCTAATTATACTTTCATTCTCATTTTACAATTTCTATTAGTATTTTGAGCAATGTTGTATGTCCCTAAATTGTTGCACTGTACTGGAACATACTAAACTTTCAAAGGATTTTTGCTGTTCTACAAGACCAAGATGGGTCCAGTCCAAATTATGTGTTCTGATTATTGCTGCTTGCTGAACGAGTTCTAGAGTTTTCTTAAGTTCAGAAGTTTGAGCAAAGTGAATGTAGTAGTTTTTTCTCATTCCGCTAGAAGGCGTTGCCTCTATGCGAAGTCTGGTTTTTAGAATAGGAGGATCTTCTGTCGAACAAATGCTAAAGGCTCCTCCTTGCCTATATGTACATCAACAATCCTTCAATCCAAACACGACACAGCAACTTTTAGAGGTGTCAAGACGGACGGGCCGACCAAACCCGTGAAAATCGACCCGGATTGACCCGGGACCGCGGGCCGACCCGTGACCCGTACGGGCGGTTCACGGGTCAAGAAGTTGTGAACTGCGGGTTTTGCGGGTCAAACCTTCACGGGCCGCGGTTAACCCGCTAGCTCGTAAAAAAAAATATAAATAAACTGTTTTTATTAAATATGGTAACATTGAAAATCTCTATTCTTATAGAAACTCTAATACAACTTTTAAAGTAAAATCTTATTTTTTTCTCCCTAATAGCTAAAAAAGTAATGTTTTTTGATAATAGTAATTATAAATACATTTATCATTTAATTGTTATTTGTTTATATTTTATTTAAATTTGCAAATTTAGAAGTAATTCATATAACATAAACTATAATTTTAAATTCTATGTAAATATTTTATGGTATAAATATGAATTTATCATTTTAATAATTTTGTATTTAGAAACTTGACAAAAAATTTGCTATAAATATGAAAAATCTATGTTTTTATTCATACGGGCCAAATCAAAACAAACCGCGACCCTCATGGGTTCGACCCGCATGGGCCAGCGGGCGGGCCTGAGTTGTAGTTCAAAATTTGCGGGTTGGCCCGTAACCCGCAGTGGGCGGGTTTTTTTTTCAAGCGGGCCGTTACCGGGCTTTTTATTGGCGGGCCGACCCGGCCCGGATCACCCGGATTGACACCTCTAGCAACTTTCACGAAATCACACTGCATTCCTGTTCAAATTCATGTCTTCTTTCAGTAGCTTGGTGATTCCGTTCTGACACATTTTCAATTAGCCTGCATAGCTACAGTTCACTCCGCTGTATCTTGGGAAGCAAACGCTCAAGGTGAATATTGATTTTAAGGACACTGTGTTGAACACAGGCCTCGACTCACATATTCAATTCGTTTCTACCTATTTTTGATTCAGTTTACTTGTATTTTGTTTAGTGTTTGCGTTAAGAAATTTGTTTCAATTTGTAATTTTATTTCTATTTTTTAACTATTTAGTAAGTTTGTCCTACAGGAAACCCATGAACAAAGTGTCCATGTATGTAAAGAGGGTTCATGAGAGGAGAACTGTTGCTCGAATGTCTACTTCAAATGTGCTTAAGCTATATTCATCTCCGTATTCACATGGAGGGTGAACTAGGGAAAGGGTGCTGTGGCGCCTCAAATTTATGTCCAATTTTTATATGTTTATTTATTATCTTTTGTTGATATCACGCCAACTAAATTAAAAGTCTTATTTAATGTCGAATATGTTCCTTTGAATAAGTCAAATAAATTAAAATTTCTATTTACTTTCATGTGGATCCCGTTAAATGTGAATAACTTAATATAATAATAAGGCTAATTTTCGAGGCGTTACAGGTAGGCGTGAACAAGGTCCGATTTGGGCTATTTTTGACATATTTTCAAATCAAACTATTTTTAGCGGTTTGACATTTTTTCATATCAAACCAAACCATTTTTTGCGGTTTGGTTCGATTTTAATACACAGTTTACCTATCGACATAATATAATATATTTTAGATGTCAAATTAATTCGTATTTTATAATATATAAAGCTAAATTAAAAGTTAGTATAAGCTAAAATATGTTAACATTCTTTGATTCATTTTTTACCTTACTCTTGCACTAGATTTTTAATAAAAGTATAATGATGAGTGAATAAGTTCACTGAAATGTGGGAGTATGATTTTCAGACTGTCAATTATCGATATGTACTACACATTATTGGAAGATTTAATAGCTCTAGACAAATTTTTGAGTTCCTCTTCATTTTTAGTAGTTCGTTGTAATTAAAGGTTATTGTTGCATTATCTTGGTCAATTTTCTTGCCTAGTACAATTCATGGCCCAAACTGCAAGGTAGGAAATTTCTATACATTTTTTCCGTGGATCATTACAATACAATGAAAACAAGAAAAGATATTAACGAGAATTTTATTTTCATAATTAAATTTGACTTTTTAGTGGGAAAACGGTAAATTCAAATTAATAAATTTAATTTTTAATTAAAAACTAAAAGTAATTTGGTTCGATTTTTTGCAATTTTTGAAAATCAAAACCTAAATCAAACCATTTTGAAACGATTTGGTTCGGTTTGAGAGAAAAGAAACCACTGTTTCATGCTGTCTCAAACTAACGAGTTAGGTTCAGTTTGCGATTTCGCTATTTTTTTGTGCAATCCTAGTTACATACGTTCTCTCTCAGGATTACTTAGATGAAATTTAGACACTTGAATCATAAAAAAATAATAACATTTTAAGCAGGAAATTTATCCATGGAGTGATTCATGCCTTGTTTTCTCCTTAAATTAACAGTACAAGGGACTCTTGCTACTTCAAAAGCGAAGAGCAGAAATGCATGTTTTGTGTGGTCGAGTTTCTGTTATTTATGATTAAGCGTTAGTTTGGTAAAAAAATTGTTTATAAACAAAAAATGTAATATTTTCGAGGTAAAATATGTAATTGAAAAATGGTTTGGGTTTGTAATTAAAAAGTGATTTTGAGAAATGTATTGTTACCAAATGGAGGCCATGTTTTTTTGTGGAAAAATGGAAATTTCTATATTATAATAAAAAGAAGGAAAATTCTTGATAGGTATATCTTTGTCATTCAAAATGGTACCAAAACTCTGCATCTTTTTTTATGGACCAATTTCTTTAAATTTTGCTGTATCCAAAACAAATTTTAAGAATTTCTCAATTAATTTGTTCTTAGGTAAAGTTCCATCAACGAGAAAGCAAGAATATCAATTCTCCTTGTCTCGGTTGGTTAAGGAATGCTGTATTTTGCCTTGAGTAAAGTCTTCCATTACTTTTATCATGTATTTCTATGAGAATAAGTGAAACCACCCACCTAAATAAGCCCTTACTCGAACAGAGCACAATGTCCCAAATTCTTTTGATTTTACATTCTCCTCTCCATAGTCAACTAAGTTGAGAAGATTTTGGCCCTCGGGACATATTAAAGGGGAGGGCTGATAACACGTTTAGTGCGATCGGGTGCATGGTTCGAATCCTAAAAATGGATTTGACCTTGTGGCAAGAAGGAATTACCACCACTCGTGAAAACCTTCAGTACCCTCCATCCTGACCTCTGGGTCGATTCGGGTCCTCAAGGTGTAGGTTACACCTTTTTAAGTTGAGAAGATTTTGAAATGTTGTTAGCTAGTAAGATATATAGATTTATTTTCAGAGTAATTAACTAATTTTTCGGCGTCCAACCTAGTTTTTTTTTTTTTTTTTTGTATTTTCTAGGTAGATGTGTGGTTGAAAATTGGAGAGAGAAAATGTGTGTGGTTAAAAAGTAGTTTCAAAAATTGTGTTATTTATAAATTGTAATAATTGCGTAAAATAACGGTATGTAAGAGATTCTCTAACATTTTCAAAAAGTAGGATGCTGTTCTCTTCTTATTTCAATTTTGTTTGAATTTATTCTATTCTTTGTGTTTTGAGTGTCCCTTTTTAGATTGTTGAAAACGCGTTTTTTTTGTCATTTTGAAAAATTGTTTTCAAAAATAAAAAAAAATGAAAAACGTGTTTAGTGTATAAACTACATAGTTTTTAAAACTATTTTTTTACCACACATATTTTCTATCTTCAATTTTTAACTACTACTTTTTATCTCAAAATCTTAAATAAATTAGTTTATGAACCAAACAATGAGACCAAACAAAGGCTAAAAAGAAAATTCATTTGTAGTGAATTGCGGTGAACATGGAATCGAACTCGTGACTTTTAGAATTCTAAGACTCCCAATAGAGCTGTCTCCACTATTGGCCAAACCAACTCGTTTTCTGTGTTTTTGGCTTGGTTTTCACTTTTCGTTAAAAACGGCCAAAACAATTTTTTGGTTTTTTTCTAGTTTTTTTTGTAAATTTTATTTTCTCGTTTTTGAAAATTTATTTATGAAAATAGACAAGTACACATGTTTTCCAAAACTGAAAACTAAAAATGGTACGAGAACACCCCTAATTTTCCCATTCAAAACTTTTAAGAGATCCTCTAAACTTTTACACAGTATTTTTGCCAAGACATCTAAAATAGATATTGATCAACAATTCAAGTCATGATTAAATTTCTTTCAGTTTGCAGATAGATTTAAGTTAATTAAGCCCATGTTTGGCTCTTATTTTTTTAAAACAAATTTTATTCAATACTTAATCTCAATCATCCATTTAGTTAAGTTTACCATTTTTTACTTTTCAAACATTTTTTAACCACACATTCTCCCAAATATACTATTTACAACCACAATTTCTTCCAGAAAATGGAGGCCAAAGACAAGCTAAAACAATACCAAGAATTTAAACTAAAGTGGGAAAAAAAGAATAATTTATTTAAAAACACTGCTCTAATTTTTTTTACTATTATTGCTGTGTAAACTTAAAGAACGGGTACAGTGCAAGATGATATACACCTCTGTTCATTCGCTTCACAGGTTTCAATCCTTACACAAGTTTTTGCTGATTAAAAAATCAAAAAAGTCTTTGTATCCCCAAAAAGAAGGGTTATCAATATTTTTCTTATTGATATTTGATATGTTCTGAGCACGTTGGGTTACAACAAATTAGTTACATCATACGCAAAAACAAGTGAAAAGTATAAGTAAACCATATTAATATACCAGAAATTGATAAATGTTAAAACATCCATCTCGGAGAAGAATGGCCTGCACTTGGTCGGGGCCTGTTTGGCTGCCGCTCCAAGTTGTTGCGCTTCTTCATGATTGACGAAACTGTGGGACTGAAGAAGTCATTACTCCTATGAGACGTTGCACCTTGTGAATACACGTTCCTTCCTCGCAAAAAGCTTCTCTGCTTTTCTGGCGTCGTCCTACGAGCAGCTGGATTTTTCTGGACAGCCTCCCATCTATTGTAATTTACACAGCTTTGACTCCTTCCAACTTGTTGAAACTTTCCCCCTCTAGGACTAGGGTAATTACGACTTTCAGCAGTTTCGGCAGAGTACATGGTAGTTTCTCCTTCGCTACTATATTCATGCTGGAACTCCGAGAACTCAATGGGGGACGAACATAACTGGACATTGCTCTGTGCCCCATTAACAGATCCTGTTGACTCAGCATCTAGCATGGGGTGAGACAGGCCCTTGTCAACATGTTCTTCTCCTTCCAGTGGCTGTGGCATTGAGGTCTCCTCTATAAAATTTTCATCACACTTGGAGGGCATTTTTCTCACTGGTGGTGATGATGAAACTGTAGCTTTAGCAATTCTTGGTGGAAAATTGATATCCAATGGTTGAAATTGGTTACTTTCCCTCTTCCCAACTGGGACTGAAGTCAACTTCGGGGACTCGTAAATTTCTGGAGTAGGAATCCCCTGCACGTGAGTCTCTGCAAGTGGAGCAGCAGTCAAGGTCTCACTCTCACGAGTATTCCCAACAGCAGTATAGCTTGGTCCAGGCTGCTCTCCAAGTTTCGGCATAACATTTGATGATGATGGAGTTCCCTCATTCTCACCTTCTATGGACTTAAAAACTCGCCTCATTGTGAAGGATGCACAAGAATGCTCACTTTTCTGACCAGAAGACATCAAGCGAATTAAAGGTAACTTGGGTTTGCTGAGTTCATCGAGATTCCCCTCCCAATGCTGGTTCAACCAATCACAGATGATGGGTATAGGAATACCAAATTGCGTAGGAAACTCCTTGCAGGATGATGTCGATGATGATGAAGTTGAAGAGGATTTGGTGTTTGGCGACGTGGCAAGTTTCATAGGATCACAAACCATAAATGCAAGATTTCCATGAACGTCAAAACCAGCAGAACCTGGGCTCCAAATTACTCCATCAGTAGACAACTTTATAAGATTATCAGTGGCTATTGCTATCTTTCCTTCACCGACTGTCAGATCCTGCTTTGCAGCGTATCCCAAAAGATAAACTGCAGTTCCCAGATCCAAATTTGGCTTCGAACATGCTTTCAAGTAGTTATGTTGCTGAACTGGCATTGAGTCTCCATCCGCAATATCAAGGCCCACTATTGTCAAATCAAGAACAGAGCTTGTAATAAAGAACCTGGAATCAAGTAAAGATTTTAGAGAAACATTGTGACTTCCAAGGTACGGATGTTGAGCTAAACTCTAACATAGAAAAGAAAGAGAGATTTTAATTAGCGTCCAAAAAAGGGAAAATTTACAACAGCATGGCTAAGCATGAGACATATTTAACATGTTCGAAATCTTCAAAATTATGGAGAATTCCAAAATCCTCAAGCATTCCCAACTTATCTGTAACTGAACTTCTCTTAATTGCTTTATAGAGAAAGAGTAACGTGTCAAGACTCGTGAGAAGCTTCAAATAGCTATTCCGGAAATCTCTTAATCTTATTAACAATAAACTTATAATATTGATTTTTTATGTATGAAACTGTTAGAAAAATGTATTTCATATTAAAATTTTCTAAGTGATGATAATTGTTGTCACCAAGTATAAAAATATATCCCACACTAGTATTCTATAATTAAAGGATAATTATTAAGAAATAATTCCTGTAAAAAATTGTGAACAACTGGATAGTAACAGTTTTGGGTTCTCTGTGGACTCATATGTATGTTTGATAAAGCTTTATGTAGATTACAAGCCGTGGGTTAAATAAAAGTTGTGGATCCTATGATATGTATGGATAAAATGATGTTTTGACTAGTTATTAGCTTGAAAAACTTTACTAATCAATGTCTATACCGAGCCTATCCAAGAAATTTTAATAATCTATGCACTTGAATGAGAAAGTTTACTCACTTTCCCTGATTTTATTCAGATTGAAGTGAAGGAAAGAAGATTGACCAGTGATGACATATTTCTTACTGATAGAATTATACCATAATTAGAAGAAAGCAATGTCTAGTTGTTACTTATCCTATCGATAAGCCATGTTTCCAACAGAAAAAAAATTATTCAGCACAAGCATGAAATTTATTCTATGATGTTTTTACTTGGCATCTTATAATAGAGATCATGCATACTAATTCAGTGCTATGAACAGTAAGCATAGAACACTATTCATTTTTTTCTGGTAGCATAACCGTGTCTCTTAAGTACATTTTGGAAAGCAAAAAATGCTGACAATGTAAAGGGAAACTGGAACAGTAACATAAAATTTCATTTTATTTTCTCAACAAATATGTAAAGGTTAAATTACACTAAAACAATTTTATATTTGCCATCAAACTCAAATCCAGCATCCTATCTATCTAGCCTACAAATCATTATTAGAGCCTGGAAGATCAAAAACCGATCATGACTTGTGAGAAATGCAAATTGCTAGCAGCATTAAATGAAACTAGTTCAATAGTTCTGCTTTCAGTATTATATTGAACCTTCAGTGTATCAAGTAACAACGCAAAATAAATAGGAATAAAGAGTAGAATGTGAATAACAACTTGCTTAAAGCCTGTTTGTAAATGTGAAAAGTTTTGATCTTCGCTATAAATATTTTTATGGGAAGTTACTTAAGCTGAAAATTCTTATATCTTTAGTCTTTAGATGAACTACGATGATAATATACGCAAAGAATCTTCACTCAATTGTAGAAATCCAGATTCTCCATCCGATCTGAATTTAATCAAGAACTAGGAACATGCATGTGTCTATCGTCCACAGTTCTGCACAGTTAATTCAATTCTCCAAGCATTTGTTTCAGTCAACTAATTTATTATATTTCCCATACATATTATCACATCACAGAAATAAACCATCAAATATCTAGTCCTCTATTTATCCCTCCCCCTCCTCTCCAAAAATAAACAAATAAATAAGTAAATTAAAAACATATAATAAAACATAAATATGGATGAAATGTATGCCCGTAAAAGCTCACCTGTGAGGGAAAAGTGAAGCTGAGAGGCCATTCTGTAGGCGGATCTCAGCGGCCTCAGCAGCAGTGACAGAAGGGATGTTCACATGGGTGGTGAGGAGTAGATTCCGGTGGATCAAAAAACCAGTTCCACCTGAAGCAATTCTGGCCATGGCCGGACCTTTTCCGGAGAAAATGGAGGCCTTAATTCTCTCCGACTTTCCTCCGCCATTACAGAAACACCATGATTCCTTCCAAACCCTCATTTGTCCGAAAATTAAATTATATTTCACCCCAGAAAAACCCCTTAGAAACTGTAGATCCCAAAAATGCAGAGCTAGAAATGATAATCCAATATGCGCTTTTCTTTCTCTAGCTAGCTGAAGACTGTTAACAGCAAAATTGCAAAAAATGCTTGTCTTTCAGGGGAAAAAAGGGTAGCCAAAATGCGAAAAATTGCAGGGGGAAAAATTGAGGGACGAATATATAGCGAGTCGCGAGACTATACAGGGTGGGGTGGGGTGGGGTGGGGTGAGCTGGGATTGCTTATCACCAGCTAAACTTGGATATGGAGTGTGGACAGTGGAATCCGCATAACCGTATTGATGTTGTTGTTTCACCCCGGGGAATGCCCGGTTTTGAATGTTTTGTGGCTATCTTGGGATATCCTTGTTGAGCTTAGTTGGTCTTTATCTTGGCTGCGTACGAGCCCTTCGAGCCTGAAGCAACATTGCACCACTGTGGAACTCCCTATTCCCCCTACTATACATATTTATGTTTTCAATAAAAAGTCAATTTTATTTAAAATATGCATAATTTTGAAAATTGGACAAAATTAACTCGTAAAAGGAAAATTGAAAAATGATTTTTTAAGAACAGATGAGCACAAGTATATTTATTTAAAAAAAGCTGAGTTTTCATACTTGAATGCTCTTTCGCTTCCTTTTGACAATCATTATACGATTTTGAAAATATAACTTTGTAGTTATTTATGCGCTTTTCGAAGTGGTGCATTAAAAATTAAGTCTTGTCTAGAGTGAATATATCGAAAATGAAACAAAAGTTTACTCGTAAAAAAATTATGTTGTTTAGAGACCATTTTAAACCGTTATAAATTTTGACTTTTGCTATAATTGACAATTTTATAATTTGAAAATAATGTGTTGAACTACTATGTGAGAACTTCATGTTACATATGAACAATAAAAAATAATTGTCAAATTATGATTTTTCAACTGTTATATAATGTGAAAGATGAATTTGTTGATTTTTGCGACCTCTTTATGTGGTATATTAATTGTTAGGCTGCGTTTTATAGCGAGAGTGGAATTTGAGTGAAAAGAAAATGAATTTCAAGAAATTGAAAGTTTAATGTGTTTCATTGGTTTAATTTTCTAGGTGAAAAATGAATAATTTTCCAATTTTTATTATTTGATTGACATTATTTTTCGTGAAAAATAAAGCAAAATTTAGCTATTTTAATGGAAAAATTATTTTTCACACATTTGTACTTGATGATAATAATGTTAATTTTTGAAAAAAAAATAAATCGATTAACAACAACAAAAATGATCAAACGTGACGAAAATGATAAAAGATTTTTTATGAAAATTAAAACTTCTTCCCCCCTTGGAAAACGAATTTCTCTAAATCAAAGAAAATACCGAATTTCAAAGCAAGTTGAAAAACGAATTTCATGAAAATTTAGGCAATCAAAAAGCGCAAAAATTGGATAATCACCTGAAAAGCCCATTTTCCATGAAAAATAAAGGTTATTTAATGCAGTCTTATTATCACTATCACTACTATATATAAATCTCACTTCAAGGTTACTATTTCTAAGGACCAAAAGTAGCACTTTTAGGCTAAAGATGAAACACGCTTCTTCTTTCTTTCTTCCAATAAAACGATTTCTCATCACATCTCCCTACTATAATAATCGGTAAAAAAAATGTCGGCATTAGCTCGTTTCTTCCCGTTCCTTCTAGAGTATTCTTTGTCAAAGGATTTTAGCTTCCATTGTTGCTCCCAAAATTGGTCGCTGCTTTCTTTGAGTGACTTCCTCTTCCTTAGTTCTGGTAACATCGTTCAGGTTCGGGCAGATCTGGAATTTTCGAAGCTCGATAGTATTTTTCTGATTCTCTTTATTTGATTCAACATTTTTTTCTTCATTTTGAAACATCTTTTCTTGGTTGATTTTTTTTTTCTAGGAAGATTTGTGCAATTGGTTACCTATAGCTTAACCTTTTTCTTGTTTGGTTTACGAATACAGTCATACAATTAACTTTTGATCGATTTCAGCTGGGGACGAATAGGTTGCCGCTTCTGGATGTTTTCTACCCCTCTTTGTTTTTGGTAACATTGATCGTTTTCTCTATTAGTATTGTTTTTTTTAGTTTGTATTGTGCAGTGATTTTTTGTGTGATGTTCCTCAAGTACTAATAATATGAATGAATCCATGTATCTATAGAAATTTGCTCCTAAGAACATTCGAGTTTCCATTTAATCTCCACCCTTTAATTCGTGTCGCATTTGGGATCTATTTTTTATTTATGTATTTTAAATTGGTCACTGATCATGTGTCTTGCACATGAAACATTGTTCCAGAGACATCAGGTAATTCAATAAAGATAAAATGAAAAAACAAGTCTTTCTTTTCACCTGGCTAAATAGGCTTGATACCACAAACAAAGTCCGGGCTGGTTGTGTGGGTTGCTTGGAAATTGGGAATTATGTTAAGTTGCTTGTTGAAAATTTGTACCTACAATTTCAATCTAATAAAAAAACATTTGGATCACGATTTAATTTTCTTGACATTTGAATTTCTAGCCTTCAATTTTATTAGCATTCGAGGGTCTCAGTGATTTTTTTTTTTTTTTTTGAAAAAAATAATTGTCCTTAACTGATCATGTTTTAGCCAGAAATAAGTACTTGGGGATATCTATTCAATGTTTTTTTCCCCTGTTGTCATTTGAGTACTTATCCTTCAAATTTTATTGACAGGCTCTTATAAATATTGTTGTTAACTGATCGTGTGTCTTGCACGCAAGACAATATTAATAAGTGATGAAATAAGGAACAAAAACGACAGCTATCTACCCCACCCTTGCTTGATAGTTTTTCCACCATCTACATTCTGCTAGCTTTAATTGCTGGGAACTATGATGATGATAAGTTTGTTTGGTTCATATATGGTGATATCGAATAAATATTTTATACAAATCTGAATGCATCTTGTTTTAGTCGCCCACAATTTATTCTAGAAATCTGGATCCCTTGAACTTAAAGAATAAGGTATTTTTATTCTGTTTCTCTTTGTTTCTGTGTCTTTCTCTTTATCTCTAGCAATAATTTATGTGCTCAGTTCATAAATGTTCAAACTTCTATAATTTATCAAATTTGGTTATTCACTATGTTCAGATTCATTTGTTAGTACCAGAGGCCTCGGAGTAGGAATTAACTATTGCCAGATTGTCAACATTCCCGTCACCTTCCCTTGTTGCATATCTCCTTCAATCTCTGAACATTAGTGAAGTGAAGCTTTATGATGCCAATCCAAATGTTTTAACTACATTTGAAAATTCAAATGTCACATGTGCTACCTTTTATTTTCCAAACCAAGATAACTTGTATTAATGTTGGAAATGAGGTCCTTACGGGCAACGATACTCACTTAATGTCTTATTTTTTGCTGTCAATGTAGACATTGTACAGGGCTCTTGGTAGTCTTGGACTAAACAAGGATGTTTATGTTGCAACGACTTATCCAACCGAAGATTTAGGTAACACCTTCCCTCCTTTTGCAGGAATGTTTTGTCAAAATCTAGCCGAGTACGTCCATAGCATTCTAAATTTCCATTCACATACTGATTCTCATTTATGGGTTGTTTTATCCCGATGGTATTCGAGTTTATAATATCGAGTTACAAGTTTTTTTCCAAGGTCCAACTGATTTTTTTTTTTTTTTGGGGATCGTAGCTATTTTCTTGCTGAATGAGCTTTACCATTTGTATTCATTAAACCATCTTCATAAATTCAATTGTTAATTCTTTTGGTTGATTTATTGCATTTTTTGTCTTTTGATTTCACAGATGGTAGCAATTTGAATAAACGGACCATGATTTGACTGGTCTCGTTAATCGTCCTGGAATTAGATTTTTAGTTTCAAAAATAAAGGTAGGTAGTTGGTGTTAAGATTCATTTTTTTTTTTTAAATTGCTGAATGTTAGATGCTTCTGGGGAGAAAAGAAAAGTGACATTCAGATAATTGATGTTCACTTGCTCCCTCTTCTTTTAGTGCTATATGAGACAGGTTTTGAAATGGCTTCAATATTGTCATGTAAATCAAGTGCTTCACTATGATATTAAATGTATTTCAAAACAAGCAATCAGCTTTAGTTTTTAAATCATTTTTTGAGGTTAATATTGAGGTGTACTTTATTTTTGCTTGTAGGTTTAATAGACAACAATGAAGGAAACTTGAAGCTTGCGGATTTTGATCTTTCCAGGTCATTCTCAAGTGATCACAATTCTAATCTTACAAACCATGCAATAACTTTATGGTATAAGTAAGCTTCACAGGAGATCTATTGTCTGACATCATTAGTTTCTAAGCTAATTGGGTCTCTCTTTGAATGGTTTAAGATCCTGTATTTAATTAGGATTCGAATGATCACGACTTAAATTTTGTAGGCCACCAGATTTCTCCTTGGTGCCACAAAGTATGGTCCATCTTCTGACGCAGTCAATTGGTTGTATCTTTGCTGAACTTCTTCATGGGAAACCAATCTTTCCAGAGAAAATTGAGATACCTATATTTACTGTTTGTTAGGACTTTAATTTTTATAATAAAGGTCAGGAATGTCTAATTCCATTGATTAACGATAAAGAGGTTATATTTTTCTTGGATACCCTAAATCTAATAGTGGGATGATCCAAGATTTCTAGCTAACATTAATTAAAGAACTCAGGTACTCATTATAAGTTCTTGTTATGACAAAAAATGGGGATGGAGGGGCAAAGTGAGATGGAAAGAATTGGAGAAGACTATGAATGGCTGAATTATCTTAGACCAAACGATAAACATGAAGAATTCTTTGATGATGCAGATGGAATAATTTGGGTCCTCTTTACCAGCACTGGTAGCAGGTATAATCACCTTCCTTACCTTAACTCACTATTTATTTATTTTTCCAATTGTTTCTTCTTTTTTATTTCTATCTGAATTTGTCCTGTTTTGTCTACTTCGATTGATATCCATGCCCAATGTAACCTTCCTGATATAAATTTGTCTTATATAGTTCTAATGAGAAATCTCATATCAATTTTGGCCACCTTAAGTTAATCGATCTAGAAATTTCATCTTTAAGAGCTCGTTGTACTCAAAGCTCATAGTTCTTATTCATTAGAAGGTGTTTTACCCAATATAATTGTTGTATCTCCTTGTGAAGGTGTTGGGATGCTGGATGCACCAAATTTTCTCAAAATTTGAGTATGTTTTATCAAATGGCAGTTCTAAATTTTAGCTTCAACGGAGTTGAAATTCTGATGATTTAACTGACTTTGAATTTTAATGGTTAGCTCAACATGCCGTGATTTAAATGCATCAATGTCCTCAATAGGATTGTGTGCCTTTGTTACATTGCAAAAATATGGACTTCCATGAATTTAAAAATCTTAACATCAATATTTTTTCTGCGGATACTTGCCTCCAGAGATCAGTTGTCTTAACAAGTTGAAGTTCTAAGATCTTTCATTTAATAAGATGAGGAGTTTACCAGATGAGATAGCTTCTTTGAGTTCACTGATATAGCTAATAATAAGCTGGTTGAGGTGCCTCCAGAATTGTGGCCCTTACAAAGATTAGAGAACTTGAAATTTGTCATTCAATCGATTGACATCCTTAGGATTTCTCGAACTTGGAGCTATGCGGAATCTTTAAAGTCTATATCTTCTGGTAAGTGCCTAACGAACATAACAATAGACCTGCTAATTAGTTAGTTTCATTCAAAATATCTTGATGAATATGGGTCATGTTCACTACTTTCTACTTTTGATTGTTTCTTTAAAGTCGTCCTTTACTTGTTCACTTTAATGTATCATAATCTAACACGTAATTGCAACATTATCCTCCACCATTTTCTTGCTCATTAAAGCACAATGATCTACGTAGTTGTTGTCAAATACCATCATGGATATGCATCAATTTAGGGGGAAACAACAAGTACGTATTAAATGAAGAATCTGTAGAAATGGATGTCTATCAAGGTTTTGTGCAGGAGAATGGTAAAAGTCCTGGAAATAGCAAGGCCCTCTCTCTTTTTGATTAACATATAGGAGTTATTTACTATTTCATTTTCGATTTTACTACAATATTACGGTATTTAATATAGTAAAAAAATGTTAACGTGTAATTTTTTGAAGATTTATTACATAATAGTTACATGATGTAATTTCTACATCCCTAAATATGTCGTTCCTTTAAACAGGTCTCGGACTCTCAACAGTTTTGAATGGGGGAAAGCTCCATTATATTTCAAATTCGAGTGTCGGCTGATCAACAAAAAGCTCGAAATCTCCTTCTTTGTTCAATTTAATTTAGGAGGGCCTAATATATTGGCGACATCAGCTAGGTCTACACTATATTTATATTCAGCTTAGGTTAATTATTCATGTTTCTATGTTTAAAAATTAGTCATGCATTTGTTTGATTCAGAGTATAGATCTACCTTATGATTCATATGTTGCTATTGCACCATTTAGTATCTCATAAACTCACTAATATTGTATCTGTTATCTATTCGCAAAATGATAAAAAACTGGAAACATGTTAGATTTTTGCTATATCACTAATTTGTTTGTACCTTAAATAGTCATTTTTTCGGCTTTGAAGGATTTGAAAGACAGCTAATGATTACGGTAGACTTTATAAATACTCTCGACGGAAAAACGTAGGAAGATTTTGGAATTTCTCTCCTAAGATTGTGAAAGAGGTTACAAAGGCTAATGATTCTTAGGTAGTCAACAGAAGTGTTGAACAGTTTGCAGTGAAGCTTCTGTTTGAAGGTTTTGGTCACAATAATATGGACGTGCTTTCTCAAGGTTTTGGTCATGAATATTAGTGTGTTTCTATCAATCTAATTATCTAATATTAATAGTCAATTCTATATTTAAATGACATTTTCCCATCTGCTCTTAAATCCACGTATGAATATGAAGTCTCAAATGGTCATGTAATTAAAATTGCATGAATAGGTAAAATTACTTACTCTTAACATTAATCGTTTTTGTTCATATAACATTTTTTTTCCCAGTTGTAATGCCACGCTAATCATCACAAATATAAATCGTCACGTGCAACGCACATGTTAGTCTACTAGTATATATAAGTATGCATGATTTTAAAAATTGAATGAAAGTTAATTCGTAAAAGGAAAATCGAAAAATAAACTATTAAGGATCGGTAATCACAATATTTTTTTTAAAAAAGTGAGTTGTCTATTTTGGATACACGTTCATCTTATTTTGACAGTTTTTATATGATTTTGAAAATGCAAGTTTGTAATTTTTTTTTATGAGCTTTTCGGAGTAGTACATTAAAAACATAGTTTTATCTATGATGCATATGTCGAAAATGAGATGAAAATTGTTTTTATCTATAATGCATATGTCAAAAATGAGATGAAAGTTGACATATAAAAAAAGAAATTGTTAAGGGATCATTTGAAACAACTAAAACTTTTGCTACAATTGACGGTTTTGTAATTGAAAATAAGACGATAAAATAATGTGTGAGAACTGAGAACTTTAGATTGATATCAAGATCTTGTTATTGCGACTTCATTTGAGGCTTGAGCCCACAATGTTGACCAAATGAAGAAAAGAAAAGTAAAAAAAATATATAATAAAGGACGATTATATTATGAATAGTGGTCGCCCCAACTCACATTATACATATATAAGGGATTATATAGTGTTCACTGGGGACACATATCTCCGCCTTAATTGGGGGGCCCCGCCAACACCCGCTTGGCAGGTAGACATTTTTTATGATGTCTGCAAAGGGCACCATAAATGCTCTGATACATATATGGATAGATTTTTTATTTTTATTTTTCCATTTTGCAAATGGAGCTCTTTGTACTAGGGATGACAAAAAAACTCGAAGGACCTGAAACGACCCGTCCCATTCGGTCCGCGAGGCGGGTATTCTGCCCTGTGGAGCATTTCGGGGTGGACCCCCCGCCCCGTGACCCGAAATTTTTTTTTTTAATATTTTAATGAGAAATTAAAAATAAATTTAATGAAGTCTAAAAGAATTAAACCTTGATGAGATTTAAGGGTATGAGAATACACAATCACTATACCATTATATTGTTTATTATTTTTTCTTCATTCAAATATATACATATTATCTTTAAAGATCAAACTTACAAATTCTAACTAGTTTAACGCCTAAGTTTTTCACCTAAAATTTCATTACCAATTTTGAAGGGATTTTTTTTTTTTTTAATTTCGAGTCATTGGCGAGGCGGGTAGTCGCGGGGCGGGGTACAACAGTTTCTGGTTCGGGGCAGGGCAACCCCGACTCGCCCCGAACCCGACCCATTGTCATCCTTACTCTACTAGTAACAAATATTTTCGAGATCTGTAAATTGGAAACTGTTTGTAAAATTATTTTTGTTTAAAAACATGTTTTTTAATATTTTTTAGGTAAAATGTATAATTAAAAAATGGAGATAGAAAATATATGTGTTTAAAAAGTAATTTAGGAAATTATGTAGAAAAAAATATGTTTTGACAAACGGAGGCTAAAGCAATTGTGTTGGATGACTCATGGCTCATGCAATGGCTTTCAAAGTTTATTAATTAAGCAATGAGCAAATTGTATAATTGTTCACGTGCTAAAATCATTCTAAGTTGATCCTTCGAAAATAAAGCGGATGAGATGTGTAGGTCTTTAAAGTAACGAACAAGTTTTCCACGTGACAATGTCATTCTAAGTTAATTTCTTCAAAATCTATTTTTGTGTGATTTATAAACGTTAAAGATAACAAATGATTTCCAGATAATTGCTCTTAACAATTCAAGGTCGAGCCTGCCCTGCCCCCAGACTCACGAAGACCAACCCCCACCCTCGCCCCACAAAGTCATGGGTCGACTTAGAACATAGCAACCCTCTACCTTGGTGTTGCCACGTCTATGATTTTTTTTTTATTTTTTTGGGTACTTTTTTTTCTTTTTAAAACCAACTGGCAGGTTGCATACGAAAAACAGTCCCTAACCCTCCCTATAGACCCTATTATTTTTGACGGGACGACCTAAATGGAATTGGGTACCCACAAATTCCGGATGCACTAAATTTTTTTGCCATCCCTACGAACCTCTCATGCCAAAAGCAAAAAATAAAAAATTTTCATATTTTTACCCTTTTCGCACTCATAGTGCTACATAACGAACATGAAAACAAAATACATGAAATTCTATGAACTTAGAACCTGTTTAGTCTATCTAAATTTTTTATAACTTTTCAAACACAATCTCAACCATCCATCCTTAGTCAAGTCCACAAATTTTAACTTTCCAAACCAATCATGAAAAAAAATATAAAATAAAATAAAACTCACAAAAATCAAAACTTTTTCATAGGCCAAAAAGGCTCTTAGTCTCACTTGAGCATCAATCTACAGAATGACATGATACCATTTCCAACAAGAGAAAATAAAAACATAACACAAGATTTTAACTTCTTTCTTCCCTCTCTATAATAGGCTAGATTTCAAGACACCATTTTAACTAAAGGTGCAATACATTTAAAACATTGTGCTCCTTTGATACCTCAAATTTATCGACAGGAGACAATAATACAACAAATTTGGGCCACTGGGGAATTATTCAGTCACTAGGAATTAGTCAGACAAAGCCAAAAAAAAGGGTAAAACCCAATGACAGCATTATTATTCCAAAATCCAAATGCAATAAATGCATTTTATTGGCAAACGGGATTGATCGATTTAATTTACAATTCAACCTAGTCCCAAGACGAAGTAAGCTAAAACTTTGATATAGCCTCTACTTCGCAAAACAGTGAAGTGATTTGGTTATAATGCCACCCTAAAGTGATCCTATCATGCTAATTCAGTATGCCAGTACAAATATGTGAGAGTGCAGATGCAAACACCACAATATGGCAAATTGGTAGACTCGGTTGAAAGAAATCAGAAGAAACCAAAAAAATTTCATCAACTTGAATCTGTAATGACTTCTATAAAGAAAACAAGGAAAATGAATGAAGAATAAGAAGGAAACAAATAACTGGAAAAATCAACAAATCGATTGCAACAAACATAACACTCCCATAAAAATCAACATCTGAGGCTTCCCAACAACTAAATAGATGGTGTGGAAAGAGAAAATACTTCTATTCTACCATTCACATGGCATACATCTCTGATTAACAGATAAAAGGTTCCAAACAGGTCCCTCCTTACACAACAAAAGTTGATACTAAAATTATATTATAATACCAGTTCGTATTCCACAAGCAGCATCAACTTCCCTCAGATTTTTCTAAAGCTGCAAAAGAAGGTCAATGGCAAAAAGTCAGCAAAATAGATAGCCACCTGTTTGCAAAAGCACGCGCAGAGAGAGAGAGAGAGAGAGAGAGAGAGAGAGAGAGAGAGAGAGAGGGAGGGAGGGAGGGAGCAAGTACTATTGTAGTTCAGAAGCTTCTCAATAAGATCAACATGAGTCATCAGCATTCTCCGGCAGCAATATCGAACCAACCCCAATGCATCAAGGGCATCACTGCAAGCAAAACCATTTAACATTATAACGAGAATTCCAAGCTAAGTTTCCTGCTTTAATTTTTAAAAAATACAGCTATGACGATGAAATTGTTGATTTTAGGGGCTTTATGCACAATCTACATTGGTTTACAGTAATGGATTGTATAATGTTGCTAAAAGTTGGTTAAAGCAAGAAGGTCCTATGAAATGTGTGATTAAAAATAATGTTCGACTAGATCACAAGCTTTTTAGCAAACAAAACATTTACCAAACATGCACTAAGCTACATTACTGGAAAAATGTGAATTGTGAAAAACAACTATGTTCCTTTCAGATGATAAATAGAAACAAGAGAGATTATTTCATGTTACGTCCAAAAATCGACTTACTAGAAACCACATCTTTCTAGATCATATATATATATATATATATATATATATATATATATTTCCTTTGGTGCAAATATGCAGTAAAAGCTTAGGTCATCTGCAGTGATGGTGTATTTTACATCCAATTGGTGATTTAGCACTCCAAATTCACCGGAACCATCTCCAACGGCGAGTTGTAAACTAAATGTATTTTACATTTCTGGCCAAAAATGTATATTTGGATACATATTTGCATCAGTTTTACATCTGCCATCGCCCACTATTAAGTGCATTCTGTGCCTGAATTTTTAGAAAATTTATAAGGATTTATGTGGTTTTATCCGCATATATATGCTTAAATCCCCATATATGGGGATAAGGTTAACATTGTGTGCACAAGCTCTTTTAAAGCTTTGTTAATAGTTTTTTTCAAATTAAATTTAATTTTTTAACTCCTTAACCAAATTTCAAAATTTTTTGATCGATTTTTTCGTAATTTACTTATAAATAGATAGGGGTGGGCATTAACCTACCCAAACTGCCCAACCCGATCGGTTTGGGTCGGTTTTTGATGAAAATCGAGTTGGGTTCGGGTTCTAAAATTTTTTTTTGATCGGATTGAGTTGTGAATTGGGTGAAAAACTCAACCCAACCTAATAAAAATTTTAAAAATATAGGACCATTTAAATTTTAAGAATCTCAAGCCCATTTTTAATTTGGATGAAAATCAAATACGGTTTGAACATATTTTAGTTTTCTTAACAAGTATTCAATTTATTATATTTGAGCTTATTGTATTGTACATAATTGATTTGAGTTAATAGTTGATTTATGGGCTTAATTTTTTAATTTTCAAGATTTTTTGCTAATTGGATCAAAGCCCAAACCACCTAACCAGACCGAAACATGATTGGGTTGGATTTGAACTCATGCTCGGGTTGGGTTGGAGTTGGGCAAAAAATCGAACCGGCCCAACCCAACCCCACCCCATCCCTATAAATAGATACACCCTAAAATAAGTTAATAAATTTACGAGCAAAAATATTTGTACAAAATAAAAAATAATGAAATTTGTAAGCTTTAATTTACATCTAAGATTGGATGACAACAAGAATTTGAGCTATTTCAAAACCCAAGGGTGGCGATGGACAAGTCAAGCTGCACCAGCCCACAAGCCTTCTACTTAATATAGAAAGAATTTAAAGAAAATACAGAAAAATTAAACATAGTACTCTCTCCGTCTCAATTATTTATATTGGTTTAACTTTTCACACAGACTAAGAAAACATATTTAATGTTACTGAAAAGGTAATTTTTGTAAAGAAAATTCTCAACTTAACCTTATTTTTAAGTATCACAACTATTATTATTGAAAGTAATGAATTGGGGTACATTAGTAAATAAACAAAATAAATACTTCCCAATAAAGAAATAAGTCTATATAATTGGGATAAGAGAAAAAGGAAATGAAGCATATATAATTAGGATGGAGGGAGTAACATAAGAAAAGGCTTTACTTGCCAAGCTTGTCCCAGCTCGCCTGGCTGAAATTCGAGCTCAACTCGGCCCATGGGCTAGTGATGGACCAAGCCGAGCCAATCCGCCAAGCAAGTGGGGTGCCCAAGCTAATTGTCATTTGTCACCTCTAACCTTACTTCTGGATAAAAGTCACTTATTACTTTACTTCCATCAATAACATATTTGCCCAAAATCTTGCAGGTAAAATCAAACTAAGGTACATGCGGAAAGAAAATTAAAGCATGAACAGGAAAAACAAAACAATAAATTAGCCAGAACAAACAGCGTTTGCACTTGAAGTTATGCATAATTGTAGGTAAACCTAACTTTTAATTAAATCGCATTCCTCAAACCGAGTATCTTAATCAGTACATTTAATACTGAATATAATGACCTCGACCAACAAAAACAAAAGATTTAGCCACAGAAACAACAATGAACTCACCCTTCGGTGTAATCGGCCTGGAGTAAATCAAGATACGTATCCCATTTATTACCAATCACCTAATTATATAAACAAAAAATCCAATATTATCGAATAATACAATGAACTCGAGAAAAAAAAAAATGCAAGAAAAGCTTCAATAAGATTTATCACCTTCCCACAAGTGAAGCAACGGACGGGAATTATCATCTTTGTTCTTTAGTTTTTCCTTTTTTTTCTTCTCTGGTAAACTCCCTTCTCATCTTACTCCAGCCCTAGAAGAAAACAGGTTTATATATTACAGGCACATGTCCGGATTGGGCCGAACAGCCGGATTTGGACCTTTTGTCTTACTACGCAGGCTGGATAAATTTTGGGCTAATTAGGTCGATTCATACCTTCAGTTTTTAGTTTTTTATAATCATGTTATTATAAATTATTTTATTAAGTCAGGTAATTATAAATCCAACCCTAAACAATTCCCAATGTCTTTTTGTTCCATATGACACCTGCTTTTTCCTCAACCTCCATCACGCTTCAAGCCGCCGCCAAAATTCATGTGCATGACAAAGTTTTGATTAACAAAGTATTCCACATATAAACATAAAGGAAAGAAGCTGCAAGGAAATTATTTATAAAGCAATTGTTATTACTGACTTGAACAGAATTATGGGTATGCTTTTGCCTTAGGCTTGATAATTATAATTTATATTTGATGTTTGTTTTCGTCCTTTAGCGCCTTTTATATGATGTGAATTGTTGTGTAAATTTTGAGGCTTGATATTAAATGTGGTGATGATTGATTTTCTCATATTTGTAGAAGTTTTGTTGGTGGCTGATTAGTAGTGGTTGCAGTCGTAGGTGAAGGCGAAGAAGATAGACCAGTAACTGTTTTCTCAAATATCAACGACAAATCAGATTTCATCTCAACAAATGAAACTCAGATATGTTTTTGCGACATCGAATAGAACAAAATAGTGTACCATATGAATTTTTCAACGGTGGTCCGATGGTGGTGAATGTTGTGGTTGTGGCTGATTACAAATATTCTAATGTAATTTATTACAAATTAAGCTAATGTGTTAGTAATTCACTAGCTACAATTGTAATTAATTGTAAACTATAATTAATTGTATGATGTAATTAAGTTACAATTGCAGTTGTAACTAAGATGAATTTAATTAATCCAATTAATTTTAGCAAAAAAACTTTCATGTTTTACAAATTTATTAGTTACAATTGTTATTAATTACAAAATTGAAATAAAGTTGCAATTGTAATTAATTACAAACTGTAATTCATTACAATTTGTAACTAATTCAATTAATTTTAAAAGAAAAAATGAAATTTCGATTAACTTGTAATATACAACTAAACTACAAACTAATTACTTAGTTATAATTGTAATTAATTTCAAAATTAAAATTAAGTTACAATTGATTACAATTCGTAACTGGTTACACTTGTAATTGATTACAAAATTGAAATAAGTTACAATTGTAATTAAGTTGCAATTGTAGTTATAATTAAGACGCATGCAGCTAATTTAACTAATGTAATTAATTACAAATTATAAATTACACTAATATTTTAGGAATTCATTAGTTACAATTGTAATTAATTACACGACTGAAATAATAAAGTTACAATTGTAACTAATTGTAAATTGTTATTCATCATAGAATGTAAATAAATTGCAATTGCAATTTTAATTAAGGTGAATGTAACTAATTTAATTCATTTTAGCAAAAAAAATTGTACAAATCCATTCTATAATCAATTGCAAAATTGAAATAAATTTACAATTTGTAACATTTTCAATTAATTTTGAAAGAAAAAGTGACTTGAAATAGACAATTAAGTTGCAATAGTAATTACTTAGTTACAATTTGTAATTAATTGTAAATTATAATTGATTATAAAATGTAATTAAGTTACACTTGCTTGTAATTAAAGTTAACGTAACTAATTCAAAATTGTTATGTTTTACAAATTCATTAGTTGCAATTGCATTTAATTGAAAAACTGGAATAAAATTACAATTGTAATTAATCGTAAATTGTAACTGATTACAAAATGTAATTAAGTTGTAAATGCAGTTGTAATTAAGGTGAATGTAACTAATTCAATTAATTTTAGCAAAAAAATATGTCATGTTTAATGAATTGCAACTTAATTGTAATCAATTAATTAGATACATTTATAATTGATTACAAAATTGAAATTAAATTACAATTGTAATTAATTACAAACAGTTAATTTGTTTTACATTGCCTGAATACCTGATTTTTGTAATTTGCTTTATATTCTTAAAATATCTTTTAAAATGTCTGAAACTAAAAAAATAAGCTCCTTAAAATTTTGTATTTGCGTACTTAACCCATAAATTTTTGGGTCAAGTACACAATTACAAACATTAAAGCTTGAAAATTTTTATAGTCAGACATTTTGTAACTGATTACACAAGTATCAAAATAATTTTCAAAATTAGATATTTTTTTTTAAATTCAAAATTAGATTATGTAATTAATTACAATTGTAACTTTATTTTAATTTCTAATTAATTGCAATTGTAAAATTAATTACAATTGTAAATTTAACTACAATTGCAATTAATTACCACCACCACCACTTAATTTGTAATCAGCCACCTCCACAACCACTATCAAAAATACAAATGTAACTTATTTCAATTTCGTAATTAATTGCAATTGTAACTTATGAATTAATTAATAATTAGTATAATTCGTAATTTGTAATTAATTACATTAGTGTAATTGTAATCAGTCACCGCCACAATCGTCGTTGTCGGAGTATTTTCGGAAATACAGTTGTAAATTTATTTCGATTTTGTAATCAATTACAAATTGTAATTAGTTACAATTGTAATTTATCATCACCCGAACCTAATTACTTACCACCACCGATCACCACCTAAAACCATCTCCTAAAAATCATCACCACCAATAACCACCTAAAAACCATAACCACATACCCAAGCACTCTTCAAAACGCCACCAACCTGCCACTCTTCAATTTGACCAGCCTTCCAGAAGCCATAACCAACCAGCAAAAGCCTCTTGAAATTCGGTGGAAAATTCTTTTGCCTTTGAATATTTATAAAATCAGATATTTGGAAAATATTTACACAAAATTTATGCCCAATCGTGCTTCCAAACTTGGAATATTTCTTGTTTACTTCGTCCAGGCTCGGCTTGGCAGTATCTTGAGGGTTTCCATTCTCCCAGCCTGTTTGCAATTTCTGAACCATTTTCATATTAGGGTAATTTTGAGTCATTCATCTTATGCTTGCTGTGGAACTGGTCCAATTGATTGGAGGCGTCAACAGTGCACTGTAGATACAATGGGACGGCGCCTAAAGAGCTGTTGTTGAGGCGGCAAATCGGCCAAGGAGCTTAGTAGCTCTCGAAAGAGATACCGTCTTTGCCGACATGAACTGCACAGACATCTTCATCTGCTTGTTATTAATATCTATATAATAATATCAATTACCTCCAAACTAATTTAGGGCTTTAGGGTTTATGCGAAGGCAAAGCCGTCCTATATCCTGACTTCTTCATCTAAGTTTCGTTGAATAGCTGGACAAGTGGGATCCACGCCGTCCTATATCCCGCAACACAATCGCAATCGCCATTGTCATCTCCATCCCCTTACTCCTAGCTTTCTTAAAATCCAGCATCGTCAAATTTCACAAGTCGCCTCTGCTTGTTGCTTGTTCTAGTGGGTGCCTGATTTTTATAATTGTTTTTTAAAAACCTGCTTTTAAAACTTTCAAATACAAAGACATGAGTGGTCGTGATTTTCCCTAAATTTTTTCGATATTTTTGAAGTAAAATATAGTGAAAATTATACCAACTCCTACTTTTAATATCCAAATTCAAATATAAGATTAAACATGTATAACTTCAAATCTCAAGTTATAATTAAAATCTCAAAATTAATTAATTCAAATAATGGTTTTTGAAATTATATTAATTACCCAAATCTTATCACAATACCATACCATACCACTCTACATCAAACCCTAATTATTCCTTCTCTCTTCCATGCGTTCACTCTCAAAGAGAGTTGCACGCCGCACTTTATGACTGCCACACAACGCCCCTTCATCCTGGTCACACGCCATGACTCCCAAACTACAGCCAATGCCTTAAACGAGGCTTAAACAAAGACTGTTGTTGAGAGAAGAAGCACAGAGTGTAAAGAAAGAAAGAAGCACTGGAGAGAAGAAGCAACAGTGGAGAGAAGAAAGAAGAAGCACCGAGAGGAGAAGCACAAAAAAGAAGAACACCAGAGAGAAGAAATACAAACACGATTGAGGAAAAACACTATGTCTTGTTTAAGATTCTCCACAACCTGCACCACAAGAACCACCACAACAATGACCCTGCCGCCCAACACCATCTGCAACACTACCACCACAAAGAAATAAACCACACACCACCAACATCTACGCGCAAGGAAGCCAAAGAAGGCGACATAAGCTCACACAAATCGTCGAATTCGTCGTGCTTGCGATTGCGGCATCGTCATCGCGCAAATATGTGATGGTGGCGTCGTCATCGTCGAGCAGATCTACAGTGATTGTTCCCGCTCCTGTAGGGGGTGCCATCATCTCCGTCGCCTTCGCCGAGGAGAGTGGATATTGCTGGTCGGTGGTGGTTGTGTAGATGGTGACAGATCCATCAATTTGTGTTCTGTGCAACAGTTATGGTGACTTAAAAATTAAAAAAATATGTGACCTAATAAGTTGTGACCTAGAAATCAAATAATTGTAACATAATAATTTGATAATTGGCACTTAAAAGATTTGTGACATAATAATTTATAAGTTGTGACATAAAATAAATTAAAGTTGTGACTTAAAAGTAAATCCCTGGCTTAAAAATTTACTTGTGACTTGAAATAAATTTGTGACCTAAAAGATTTGACTTCTGTAACCTGAAATTATATAATACTGTGACCTTAATATGTATATATTTATTAAAATATTTTATTTTATGTAATTTTAATTCTTATTACAATCTGATTTTTGAAAGTATACAAATTTGACCTCATTTTTTAAATTTTTATTTTAAAACACCTTATATATGTATTTTTCCCTAAAATATATGTTGAAAATGGGGTAATTAGACCCACTCATATATTTAGTTTTTAAAATCTTTGAAATCAGGTGTTTTTATAATATTTTATTAAATCAGTCCTAGACTTTATCTCTGTAGAAGAGAGACCGACTCATCTCCTACACTTTCTCCCTCCGACTTCAACCAGCGCAGCCAATCAAACCTTTGGATTTTCTTTGCTAGACAAATGTTGGTTATTGATTTATGGATGGGTGATGATGTGAATCGGTCTTGTGTTGATCTGGTAGAGGCAGTGGATGGGGGTGTTGAGATTGGTGATTTTACAAGCTGTAGGTAGCGGCAGTGGTGTTGGTGTCGATCAGAGTAGCGGGTGACTGGTGGCTTCACTACATCTATTTTGTTCATCTCCCTTAGGTTGTTGGTGCAAGAGGCTATTGTGGCGGTGAATATGTGTTGTGGTGGCGGTGATGCGTTGAACACGGGTGCGGTTGTCCTTGTCAATCTTGGCGTTCATCAAAATAGATGCTTTGACCAGAGTACAAATGTTGCTCTCAGCAATAATCAGTCTAGTGAGGGTATAAAATATGGATAGTGTGGACTCTTCTTCAGTTTTTGATAAATATGAGAGTAGTGATCAACGAGTCTCTCAGAAGGAAGCTTCCAAAGTGGGGTTTGGCTTCCAACCATTGGGAAATCTCAATGCCAGAGGCTTGAAGTATATCTTGACATCACGTATACTTTCAGAAGTTTTCTTGCCTTTCCAGCATAAGGGAAGAGTACGATCATTAGTTGCTTCTCTCAGCTTCCCATTTATTCCTTTCTTTGTCTACAAAATCGTGCCATATGCTTACAAAACTATTGCAGAGCTCAAAATGGATTGTGATTTTGTTAATCAGAAGTGAAACTTTAGGAGTAATAACAAAGAAAACTTCAACTCACCAAAGAAATTAGAGAATGGTAAATCTGAAAATTAAAGTATGTATAAGAGCTCCCACTGTCAAAGATCACATTAAGATCCTAAAGCCTAGTACTTTTCCCATTGAAAACAAATTATGCTTTTCCAGCTGCATAGTGCTTGCTTTCACCAATTATCGATTGAGATACTTATATTAGAATTAGAAAATTATTACCGAACTATGCAAAACTAGAACAAAATATTGCGAGCATATCTGTGTACGTAGGTACGGGATGGGGAACAGGGGATGAAGAGGGAAAGAAGATTATGTGTGATGACGTGAACATTGGTGAAGAATTGTAAACATTTTCTCCAAGGAAAATGTACCCTTCTTGGCCACTTAAACATTGGTCGACGACATTTTGACAACTCCCTGATCACGATTTTAAAAGAAAAATAAAACTTCGAGTGACTTGTAATATATAATTAAGTTACAACATTAATTAATTGCAAAATTTGAAATAAAGTTACAATTTTAATTAATTACAAATTTGAAATAAAGTTACAATTTTAATTAGTTACAAACTGTAATTCATTAAAAAAAGTAATGAAGTTGCAGTTGTAATTAATTATAATTTGTAACATATCCAATTAACTTTAAAAGAAAAATGAAGTTTTGAGTGACTTGTACTATATACAATTAAGTTACAATAGTAATTAATTAGTTACAATTGTAATTAATTACAGAATCGAACTTAAGTTATAATTGTAATTAATTACAAACTCTAATTCATTAAAGAATGTAATTAAATTGCAATTGTGACTAATTAATTATAATTTTTAACAAATTAAATTAATTTTACAAGAATTTTTTTT
Organism: Ligustrum vulgare; assembly: GCA_963555705.1. Classification (NCBI taxonomy): domain Eukaryota; kingdom Viridiplantae; phylum Streptophyta; class Magnoliopsida; order Lamiales; family Oleaceae; genus Ligustrum; species Ligustrum vulgare. Next base: position 4,261,739 of record OY743180.1, read on the forward strand.
GAGTGACTTGTAATATACAATTAAATTAGAATTGTAATTAATTACAAAATTGAAATAAAGTTACGATTCTAATTAATTGTAAATTGTAACTCATTACAGAATGTAATTATGTAGTTGCAATTACAGCTGTAATTATAGTGAATGTAACTAATTCAATTAATTTTAACAAGAAAATTTGTAATAGTTTACAAATTCATTAGTCAAAGTTGTAGTTAATTGGAAAATTAAATTAAATTACAAATCTTAAAAAACCTTCAAAAACTAGTTCAGAAACTGGTGAAAATACTTTTCAAATTGATTTCCATTGGTATTGACTGAGATTTGGCAACCCATTAATTATTGATGTATCCACATGACTCCCTATTAATGGCAGGGGGTTAAAAACCTGTGGTGCCGATGTGCCACCAGTGATGAACATAGAACTTGGAAGTATCTTCACGTTTGATAAATTTTTGCTGATAATCAATCAATCAAGGTTGCTGGTATTCTAATGGCATCCAGGGCAGTGGCGGCTGATTATATTCAAATGAGTCCATAGACGATATGGGAAAAGAAGGCAGCGTTGGGAGGAAATTAGCATTGTGGAGATCAGTTTCTTCTGTCTTTTTGGTTTCAATCGGACGAACGTCTTCCTTACCTTGATGTTCTTCATCAGATTGAACTCTACAATGACCTGATTTTGAAAATATATTTTATATTGTTAAAATATATTTTAAAATGTTGGTTATCTAAAAATCGATGTTTAAAGTTTTGTATTTGTGTACTTAATCCTTTGAAAATTGATTTAAAAATGTTTATAGTTAAAAAGTTACCTAAGAAAATGTGTTATTTATTAAATTATTTATAAATAGTTTACCAAACAGGGAGAAAAAGACATCCCTAAAAGAAAATTAATTTATATATTACTAGTAGTAAGCACGTGCGTTGCACGTCTTACGTATAGGATGAATGTGATTCGCAATGTCTTCGTAGAACTAATACTATTTTTTTGAAATTTGTTGAGGTAAAAGATATCATTGAAAGAAAAAAACGAAATTGTAGATATGATTTATTCATTTATTTATTTTTATTTTTTGAATTTATGTATATAATGTGAAAATGTTGAATAAATCGAAATGTTTTGTTTTGACTACAATATTTTTTTTTTTTGTACATTACACATCTCATGTAAAGAAAGAATAATTTGTGTAATTCTTTGTAGTAATAAGCAGTTTTTGAATAATATTTGCAATCTTTCAATGAACTAAAATGTAACAATACGGTTACAATAATTTTTTTTTTTTTTTTTTTGTACACAATAGTTTTGTTAATTTCCCACAATTTTTATTATTTTTGTTTTCGACTTTTTCAAAGACCTTTGTTGTTTTGCATTAAAATTTTATGTGAAAGTGTGACATATAGTTGAACATTTTATTCATCTCCACAAGAATTTATCGATGTGGAGTAATCAGTCAAAATTGAAAATAAAAAAACTATGTAGACTTGAACAAAGAAATAGTAAGTAGTGTGTTCGACAAGTAATCTAGAAAAAATATTTTGCATGTTTTGTATAGTAAATGATGGAATTCCTCCAATGAGTTTGTAAAGGATGTAAGAATTTAGATATTATTGAATAGGATAATTTGTATTGAACAGTAGAAAGTTACAAAATCATTCATATTCCAATCATATTTTTCTTTATCATTTAATTTACTAAAAATTTGTAAGGAAAATTAAATTATGTAGATTTTTTAATAAATTTCACAAAATATTATTGATTTTGATGTCAAATTTCATGATTCGAATTGAGAAAAGATAACATAAGAAAAAGTTTACCACGACTCACGCTTTGTACGGTCTGGATGTTTAAAAAATTGTGAAAAACTTCTTTACTATACATTTTGGCCAAATTTCCCTTTCAATAACTACAAACACTCATCTCTAGACCTTGTAAAGGAAATGATTACAGAATATTTAATTTAAAAAATTTCAGAGACAAATTAAAAATTATTTATTTAGTCTATTACGGTATTATTGTTTTCATTCTAGAACAATTGATAACCCAAACAATAATAATTTGAAGAATTTCTACAATGTCAATAAAGAGAAATATTTTACAATGAAGAAATAAGGTTTGAGAAATGACCTAGAAATCTTTTGATTGTGTATTGTATGTGCATATTTTAGCTTAGACCTTTTGTGTTATTATTATGTGTTTATAGGATCATACTAATTGGTTCTTGTTAATTAATTAGTTAATGGGAATATTAAAGGAGGGCATAGTTGGTTTAGAGCAAAAAATATGAGGGCAAAATGGTGATGTGAAAGATTCTCCATCATCCATACTTTTAAGATATTGTAGATGTAGATTGTAGATGTAAATAGATGTAAATAGATTGTAGATGTAGATAGGCAGAGCAGAGGTAGGAATGGCAATGGGGCGGGGAATCCCCAAAAAAGTATCCAGGACCGGGGATGGGGATTACTATCAAATCTCCATCCCCGTCCTGAAATTATCCTCGATTAATAAGTTCAATTAAAAAAAAAATCCAAACAAATTAAAAGTGTTATAAACCACCCGACACTCAAATATATAATTTCAAAATCAAGCCCTACATTTCAACTTTATACTACTCTTCATCTCTCAAGTCTTATTCTCTCCAAACATACTTCTTAATTAAACTTATACTATTCTATAAAAGTTATTATGAGTTTTTTTTTATTTATTAAAGTTAATCATTATTTAGAGCTATTATATGGGAATTTTGTAAATAATCATACTTTAAGAAAAGAATTTTTATAACTAAGAGCTTGTTTGGTAAAAATAAAAGTTTTACCACAACTTTTCAAACTCAATCTCAACCATTCATTTTTAATCAAGTCCAAAAATTTTGATTTTTCAAATATTTTTAAACCACGCATCTATCAAAAAATTCACAAAAACCAAAATTTTTCACATTGTCAGGTTCTAAGAAATTATATAACCATTATAAAAAGAAATTAATGGGCAAATATATATGTATATAATAATAATAATAATAATAATAATAATAATAATATTAATAATTATTATTATTATTAATAAATAGGAATGTAAACAGGGATTATGAGCATCCCCGTGACGGGATGGGGAAGGGGATGATAATTCTCCAAGTCATTCCTAGGCAAAGGTTACGTGTCCGGGTTGGGCCGCACATTCGGAATTGGACCTTTTTCACTTGGTATAGAATCTATGGATTAAAGTCAGATTTTTATGGGTTGTTCTTTTTGTGTTCCATATTTAAGATTTTTTATTTTATTTTGAGTTTTCTTTTGGGAAAAATACATAATTAAGGGATTTACAAGTATAGATTTCAAAAATAAGATCAAACCTATATATATTCAGAAATCAGGTTTTAGTTAATATTAATTAATTATGTTAAATAATTAAAAGTATTTTATTAATTATATATATTAAGGTCACAACATTGCATAATTTCATGTCACAAATACAAATCTTTTAGGTCACACGTTTCAAAACTTATTTCAAGGTCACAAATTATTAAATCATTAGGTCACACAAATGTCAAATTAGGCAATCCAGACTTGTTTCTAGGTCACAACGTATTAAATTATTAGGTCACAAGTTTCACAACTGATTTCAAAACTTATTTCAAGGTCATAAATTATTAAATCATTAGGTCACACAAATGTCAAATTAGGCAATCCGGACTTGTTTCTAGGTCACAACATATTAAATTATTAGGTCACAAGTTTCACAACTGATTTCAATGTCACAAATTACTAAATCATTAGGTCACATAAATGTTAAATTAGTCAATCTCAATGTTTTTCTAGATCACAAGTCACAATCTATTAAATTTATTAGGTCACAAGTTTCACAACTGATTTCAAGATCACAAATTACTAAATCATTAGGTCACACAAATGTCAAATTAATTAATCATGACTTTTTCCTAGGTCACAACGTACTAAATTACTAGATCATAACGTATTAAATTATGAGGTCACCGTCTCAACACCACCACCACCACGGTACCACTTGAATATCATCGTTCCTTCCACCACATCAACCTCAACATCACCACCGTAAAAAAAAAAAAAAAAAAAAAAAAAAAAACAAACAAACAAACAGGCATTCACCCATCACCACCCACCGCAACACAAAAACTTCACCGCCACCAACCACCATCACCGCACACCACCACCACCGCATCCACCACAGCCCCATCTACCACCACCACATTTATGGAATTACATACTCTTCATCCCTAACAGTCTCCCGTCTCGAACAACACCACTGTCTTGGTGCCACCACCGACCACCGCCTCCACCACCACCAGACCACCAGTAGCAAAACTCAACCACATTTAAAAATTATAATACAAAAACTCCACTCCATCCCTCACCATCACCAACATCGCCTCCACTCACCACTTAAACGTAAAAAAAAGGGGATCGAAGTAGCTACACCACTCAATCAAAAACAGCGGCCCGATCTAGAAGCGGTGGCGCCGCTCCTAGATCGGTGCAGCGGCGCTACTGTTTGTTGGTAGCAGTGACGCTACTACCTGATGGATGCATTGGTGTCGCCGCTGCTCGATCTCATAGAGGCGTCGCCGCCGCCTCTAGCTTTAGGTTTACGTTGAAATCGCTACTGCCAACGATGGTATTGTCGTTGACGCTCGAATCAGGGGCGGAGTCCGGCTGGCATGGGGTATGGCCGTGAGAGGAAGGTGGGATCTCCATTGAACCATGATGGTGATGGTGAGAGGCAGAGAGATGAAGTGTTATTACGTTGAGAGAGAAGTGTAATCAGATCTATGGTCGTGGGGAGTATAATTAGGGTTTGAAATAGTGTAGAGTGGTGTAAATTGAAATAGGGTTAAATAATTTATTTTATTTTATTATTTTAATTTATTAATTAATTATTTTTAATTATCACCTGAATATTGAAGTAATATAGGTTTGATCTTATTTATGAATTTGAATCTTTAAAAGTAGGGTTTGGTGTAATTTCCACTTTTCTTTTTTCTATATTTGTTTTGAAATTCCTGAACACATTTTATTTTTGTGATTTTGGAAAACTGTTTTCCAAAACAAAAAATTGAAAAATGCGTTTACTTTGAAATTTTGATAATCATAATTTTGTGATATTTTGTATGTAAAAAAAAATGGTTGATTTGTTTAATTAGCCCAATTGTAATAACATCTAACCATGTTCTTTAAAATTTTCCAAATTTCGGCAATAGCAATATGTTAGTTCATATTAGAGAACATAAATAACTTCAGGTTCTCGCAATGAAATTAGCACATGGGATTAGATCCTGCAGTTGAAGATATAAGGATTAACACTTGCTCAATTTATACACCTCGAGCGATTAAGTTAAATATCCTGGCAATTGATTCATACTTGTTAACATTCGTCATTGCATGAGATTATAGGCAGACTTCTAAACTAAACTGTTGGGAAAATATTTAGAGAATCAAAAAAATATAATCAAACCGAAGGCCCATGTTTACACGGTTTCCTTAAATCGAATTCGCCGCCTCACCGGGGTGCACGAGGTTTTGATCGGTGTTCGATTTCCAGGATACAATCGGTTGTCGATTAGCGTTGCACTACGTTAACCGCCTATCGAACTAGTGTGTCTTTCTCTTGAAGAACTTTGGCAAGGAAGGAAGAAGAGAGAAAAATTGTAGGCTGCTGAAAATGGAGGAAGCTGAAATTTTTCTTGTGTTTTCTGTTTCTGGTTTTTTTATCAGCCGAGAGGAAGAGGTAATTTATAGGCCAGCACCATTAAGTTCCATTTAATTAGAATTTGAACATAAGAAACTGATGAATTGATGAAAAGGATGAAACTGATGCAGATTTGTGAAACTGTAGAAACTTTAATTTTCATTCAAACAAATTTTTAACTGCTGAAACATGAAACTGAAGCCGATAAATTTCCAAAATTTAATTGCTGAAACTGATAATAAATTTCCAACAATCCCCCACATGAATGAAAATTTGTGGAAATCAGAGTCTCAAAAGAGAAAGAGAGAGAGAGAGTAAGACGAATCAATCCTGCATAGGATAGGTAGCGTTTAGCTTTGAACCTTCCCTTATGAAACCTATCGGGTATTACTAGCAAACCAGTGGATCTGATGCCTTGAACTGTTTCACCATTTGTGTAAACCAAGACAATAGACCTCACACAGGATCATTCTAGACACAACGTAGTTCTCAAAGTTGTGTTCGTTTTGGCCATGAACACGTCGCTTGGTTCTGTAAGTGTTTGTTCAAGGATGTAGCCTTTCCAATCCTTATAGAAGCGGCCCCACTTCATACTCACATAGGTGATCTCTTAAATTAGTGCTTCACAACAACGCTTAAGAGTCATTAAAAGCATAGCTTAACCTACATCTTTTAATCACTGTGAGCACCATAGGAATGAGCAGAAGGAGAACCTTCTCAGTGATTTACACAGATATACATGGTTTAGTTTTCCCTTTGAACCTAGATCCTGGGATCTCCATTTAGCTAGGTTGGGTTTCCACCATGACACCTTTCAACGTCATAGGTTGCAAGCCCATTCCCCTCGATGCTTTGACAACTAGTTCTCGAGTTAACCCTTTGGTTAGTGGATCCGCAATATTATCCTTAGACTTCATATAGTCCAGAGTGATAATACCTTGTGAGAGTAGTTGTCGAATGGTATTATGTCGTCTTCGAATATGTCGAGACTTACCATTATACATATTACTTTGTGCCCTACCAATTGCTGATTGATTATCGCAATAAACGCAAATTACAGGCACAGACTTTGACCATCTTGGAATATCCTCAACAAACTGTCGAAGCCACTCTGCTTCCTCAGCTGCTTTATCCAACGCGATAAATTCTGATTCCATTGTAGATCTTGCGAAGCAGGTTTGTTTGGACGATTTCCAAGATATAGCTGCACTACCAAGAGTGAAGACATATCCACTTGTAGACTTTGAGTCTGACATATATGATATCCAGTTTGCATCAACATACCCTTCGATTACAGTAGGGTACCTAGAATAATGCAGTCCAAAATCATGAGTGTACCTCAAATAATGTAACACCCTGAAAATGGCTTTCTAGTGGATAGCACCTTGGTTACTCGAGTAGCGACTCAGTCTGCTAACTGAGTATGCTATCCTGGCCACAGTGGTATCTGATTTGTTGAACTTGTCTAGTATCTTATCAATATATTGAGATTGAGATAACACAAGTCCATTCGGAGTTCGAGTAGTTTTTACTCCCAAAATGACATCCACGAGACCCATATCTTTCATGTCAAACTTCGAGTTTAACATATTCTTAGTGACTTTGATAATCTTATTAGAACTGCCGACAATGAGCATGTCATCGACATACAGACACAATATGACATATCCATCATTAGTGTCCTTAACGTATACACACTTGTCGCACTCGTTGATTCTAAAGCCACTAGAAATCATAGCATTATCAAACTTTTCATGCCTTTGCTTCGACGCTTGCTTTAACCCATAAAGTGATTTAACAGTCTACAGACTTTCCTTTCTTGACCTGGACCCGAAAATCCCTCTGGTTGCTCCATGTAGATTTCTTCATTCAAATCTCCATTCAGGAAAGCTGTTTTTACATCCATCTGATGTATTTCCAGATTTCGCAAGGCCGCAATAGCAATTATCATCCGGATAGATGTTATTCTCAACACAGGAGAATAAGTATCCAAGTAATCTAATCCTTCTTTTTGCTTATAACCTTTGATTACTAGCCGAGTTTTATATTTATCAACGGATCCATCCACTTTCATCTTCTTCTTGAAGATCCACTTGTAGCCCAAAGACTTACAGCCCGGTGGAAGATCTACTAATTCCCAGGTATGATTCTGTAGGATAGAATCAATTTCACTCTTGATAGCTTCTTTCCACAAATGACCATTGGGAGAAGATATAGCTTCTTTATAGCTTTGCGGATCATTCTCCATCAAATATGTGAGAAAATCAGGGCCAAACGTCTTAGAAGTTTTGGTCCTTTTACTTCGTGTGGGCTCATCCTCACTTTTTTCAATTGGATCTTTACTGCTGCCAGAAGCAGAAGATTCCACAGTCCGTTTAATAGGAGTTAAATATTTAGGATATTTACAAGGAAATATATTCTCAAAGAATTGTGCATTCCTAGACTCCATCATCGTGTTCGGATCAATATCAGGTACATTCAAATAATGCACAAGAAACCTATATGCACTACTATTTTGTGCATAGCCAATGAACACACAGTCAACTGTCTTAGGTCCAATCTTGACCTTCTTAGGAGGAGGTACCGCGACCTTTGCAAGACACCCCCACATTCGTAAGTATATATACGAAGGTTTTCGACCAGTCCAAAGTTCATAAGGAGTTTTATCCAAATTCTTTCTTAACACTTTATTCAAAATGTAATTCGCAGAAAAAATAGCTTCTCCCCACATGTTCTGTGATAATCCAGAACTAATCAACATATCATTCATCATTTCTTTTAACGTTCGATTCTTACGATCAGCAATTCCGTTTTGCTGAGGTGAATAAGGTGTAGTGGTTTGGTGAATTATTCCATGTTTAGCACAAAATTCACCAAAGGGTGATTCATATTCATCACCACGATCACTTCGCAGCACCTTTATTTTCTTGCTAAGTTGATTTTTAACTTCATTCTTATAGAGAATGAATTTTTCGATAGCTTCGTCTTTGCTTTTAAGCAAATACACATAACAATATCTCGTGTTATCGTCGACAAAAGTAATAAAATACTTATTGCCGCCTCTTGTTTGGACAAATTTCAAGTCACACACATCACTGTGGACTAGTCCCAAAGGCTCGATACTTCTTTCAATACTATGAAACGAAGACTTTTTAAGCATTGCCTCAACACAGGTTTCACATTTATGATTCGAATCAATTTGAAACCTAGGCAAGTAGTTTAGTTTGCTTAGTCTACGTATTGCATTGTAGTTTACGTGACCTAATCTACCATGCCACAGATTAGGAGATTCAAGCAAGTAAACAGAAGGAGTTTTATCATTATTCATAACAGTTGGGGTTACAGCAATTACATTTAATTTAAATAGGCCATCAGTCATATAGCCTTTCCCAACATAAACTCCTATCTTGGTAATCACCAGCTTGTCCGCCTCAATGACCATGCGGAAACCATTCTTGTTCAGAATAGACCCAGAAACCAGATTCTTGCGAATCTCTGGCACGTACAGCACATTGGTCAGAGTAAGCTCTCTACCAGAGGTCATCTTTAGGATCACCTTGCCTTTACCCAGCACTTCAGATGTTGCGGAGTTTCCCATGAACAATTTTTCACCATTTGTAACTGGTGCAAAAGTAGTGAACATGCTCCTGTTGGAGCAGACATGGCAAGTGACCCAGTGTCCAGCCGCTACTCCTTTGGGTTAGATCCCACCAAGTTAACCTCACTAATCACAGCTGTAAGGTTTAGGTCAAACATGTCATCCGAGAGATGATCTCTCTCATTTCCAACCATATTAGCTTGAGGACGCTGCTTGTTATCCCTCCGAGGCTGGCGGCAATCTGCTGATCGGTGCCCAACTTTATCACAATTGAAGCACTTTCTATTGAACTAGAACTTGGCCTTCTTTCCTACCCCACCGGTAGGCTTCAACTGAGACCCTTTTGTGGACTGCTTTTTATCATTTCGATTCGCATTACCCTGCTTGGCTTTAAAGGATTGACCTTTCTTAGTACCAGAACTTTGTCTGTGCTCTAATATATTAGCATTCTCAAAGTAAGAATTCTCCGATTTACGTTCAGCCAGTTTGTTATCCTCCTCAATCCGCAGCTTGATAATTAAATCTTCGAAAGACATCTCTTTCCGCTTATGCTGCAAATAGCTTTTGAAAGCCTTCCACTGAGGAGGTAGCTTGTGAATAGCAGTAGCCACTTGTAGGGATTCTGACATAGTCAAACCCTCAGCATGCATTTCCTGCAAAAGCACTTGATACTCTTGCACTTGGGTCACCACTGAAGCGAAAATCCACCATTTTGAAGTCCATACACCGACTGGCTAAGAATTTCTTAGACCCAGCATCCTCGGTCTTGTATTTCTTTTCTAAGGACTCCCAGAACTCCTTAGCAGACTTCTTTACCACATATACGTGATACAAAGAATTCTGTAGGCCATCCAGGACATAGTTGCGGTACAGTAAATCAGCACTTTTCCATGCATCCCAAGCCGCACGCCTATGCAAATCAGTGTCGTTTTCAGCCACGACAGGGGCATCCTCGGTGAGGAAACGTGCAAGGCCAAAAGTTGTAAGATAAAAAATCATCTTGTTCTGCTATGTCTTAAAATCAGTCCCCGCAAACTTGTCCGGTCGAATCGCATGATTCACAGGAAATGATGGCAAAGGTACCGAGGCCGCAGCCCTAGGTACTGGCAAAGGTATTGTGCCAAATTGGATTGTCGATGCCGCAGCCATAGGCAAAGTGAGGTTCATTCCAACATTAGGAATACCGCCACCAAGTGTCCCATCAACGGGAGGAACGGCAGTTGAGATCTCAACAAGGTTTACCGCAGTCATTGTAGGATTTGGTACACCGGTACCAACAGTGTTGCTTCCGTTGTTCACATCGTCATTTCCGTGTGACGTCATTTAACCTTAAAATCAGCAACAAATATTTAGAATAATTATAAATTGTAAAATGTAAATAGATTCGAGATCTATTTTATCCACGAGATTAAAATATAGGAATAATTTATTCGGTCAAATTTTAAACAACTTAACAATCATTTTACCATGAATTAAAACATTATCCAAATAATAGACAATAATTATGAAAGAAAAAGCTAGCAATCATTAACCGATGATTAAAATCAATCACTAAATAATAATTGAAGTAATCATAACCATGCAAAACCATCTAAAACCATGCAACTGGAAAAAAAAATCATGCAGAGAACTTCTTATTCATTTTTTTCCCTCAAAACTTGCCTAAATTAACGAGTATCAACCTTACTATAGTAAACATGCAATAGATGTTACATAAACCCATGTAGACCGAAACCAAAAAAAAAAAAAAAACTTCCTGACAGACCCAAATATTTTTGACAAAAACAGATGAAGGAAAAAAAGTGATGGAAAAAAAATTGATTCTCCAAAACCGAAAATTAACAGAACCTGGTATAAAATAATTTTGATTATTATAAAATGATTTGACTAATCATTACCAAATGATGATGAATTTCAAAACTCATGCAAGAGATTTCATCCAGTGACACAAGCAACTTTATGCAGTAGACACAACCAATATATATGTCTATATCTATACCAGACAACGGAATCTTTAAGAAAAAAAAACAATCCGAAGGCCCGTGTTTACACGATTTCCTTAAATCGAATTCGTCGCCTCACCGGGGTGCATGAGGTTTTGATCGGTGTTCGATTCCCATGATACAATCGGTTGTCGGTTAGCGTTGCACTACGTTAACCGCCTATCGAACTAGTGTGTCTTTCTCTCGAAGAACTTTGGCAAGGAAGGAAGAAGAGAGAAAAATTGTAGGCTGCTGAAAATGGAGGAAGCTGAAATTTTTCTTGTGTTTTCTGTTTTTTGGTTTTTTTATCGGCCGAGAGGAAGAGGTAATTTATAGGCCAGCAACATTAAGTTCCATTTAATCAGAATTTGAACATAAGAAACTGATGAATTGATGAAAAGGATGAAATTGATGCAGATTTGTGAAACTGCCGAAACTTTAATTTTCATTCAAACAATTTTTTAACTGCTGAAACATGAAACTGAAGCTGATAAATTTCCAAAATTTAACTGTTGAAACTGATAATAAATTTCCAACATAAACAAGAAACAAACACTCCGGATACTGCTCGACCTCTTCCCAATCCCCACGACCACCAACAAAGGTATATATATCTAGTTACTATCAGGGACGAATCTAGGATATTAGTTCAGCTAGTGCGAATTTTGACCTTTGACCGTTGACCAACCAACGATCATGAACGGAGAACAGTCCCACTAAAAAAATATTAGGCTACGTTTGATAGCGATGATGTAATTTGGATGGAAAAAAAATGAATTCCAGGAAATTGAATTATTAGGAATTAGAAGTTTAATGTGTTTGATTAGTTTAATTTTCTATGTGAAAAAAGTGATAAATTTTCTAACTTTTGTTATTTGATTAGTATTATTTTTCATAAAAATAAAGCAAAATTTAGCTATATTAGTAAAAAAAAAAAATTAGGGTGTGTTTGATTGCATGAGAAAAGATGGGAAAGAAAATATTTTCTAGTTAAATTTCATTTTTAAGTGTTTGATTGGCAAATTTTCCATGGAAATCATTTTCCATCCAAGGCCAAAAAGTGAGAATTTTTTTTGAAATCCTTGAAAATATTTTTCTTTGGGTGGAGGTGGAAAAATGTTTTCCATGGAAAATGATTTTCATTTTCCTTTTCCACCCTCCGATCAAACATACCCTTATTTTTTCATACATTTGTACTTGACAATAATAATATTAATTTTTTGAAAAAAATAAATCAATTAACAACAATAAAAATGATCAAACGTGACTAAAATAGTTAAAGTTTTTCCCTAAAAAAAAAAAATAAAAAAAAAAAATATATATATATATATATATATATATATATATATATATATATATATATATATATATATATACTACCTAGCTAGGAAAACCAATTCCTTGATTTGGTAGAAAATAAGCGCGTGAAAAGAAAAAATGGAAAACGAATTGCCAGGAAAAATTGTGCAATCAAACATGACAAGAGGGAAAAAATTGGTGGAAAATCACATTTTCCATGGAATTTGGAGTGTATCAAACACAGCCTTAAAATTTTTTCGAACAACATATAAATACTATAAAATGTAATTGTTATTTAATACAAAAATATAGACCAAAACTAACAAAAATAGTAAGAAAAATACATAATATAATCCTACTTTGTTGTAGTAAGCTCGGACAACTACATTCTCCGAGGCCTCATACTTTAAAAGCGCTGCAAAATTGCCTCATTTTCAACTTGTTTAAAAATCTTGCGCTCCTTGTAAATTACCAAACTGGCATTCAACCAATCACAATTAATGATATATAATTCACAAATTTGCAATTTCTAAGCTAAATAATTGAAAATTCCCAAATACATAATCTGAAAATTGGAAATAAACAAAAAAAACTACTTGTGAACAACTAGAACATTTGTACTACACCAAATACTCACAAATATAAAGGGAAAATATTGGAGCTCACAAGTAACTAGTAGAAATTAAAGTAAAATCAAGTTTTCACAAAAAAAAATTAAAAAAAAAATAAAATCTGAAAATTCGACCGGATCACGAGCGGCCGAACAGGCTGGCCGCTAGCTGGATCCGTCCATGGTTACTATCATCAATAACAAAAAAAAAAAAAAAACCGACTATGGTTTGCACAAAGAACGCAAACTACTTTTGAGCAAGACAAAGAAAATGATATTCATTTACATTTACATTGACAAAAGTTTTTAAGTATTATTCGATATACACATCAATCAGGGGTGAGATGTGAATGGAAACATAAAATTCTTTACAATACTTTTCTAGTAATTAAGGAAAGTTTTCATAACAGCAGCAAAAGGCATTGCCGAATCACTTCATGAAAGGGGTATCCCCTGAATTACTGAAAACAGGGACTGGCGGTGATTGCAAGCAGCAACTAGGCGTAGAAGATGGTATTCTCGTGTTTTTAAGCTGCGCCATATGATGTTCGGGAAATTGCGCAATGGCTATGAGTTCCATCATATTTAATATTTAAAATGGGACTGTGAAATAATTTGATGATAAATCCCAGCTGATGCCCTAAGTTTAACTATATTTTCTTCTATTTTCCCTTTACCATATTAGATCTTTTTCTTTCCTTTTATCTTGAGCTCTAAATTTATGTAATGCTAATGTTTTTTCATGTGTCCTGTTTATGCCATGCATACATCGTCATCTTAGCTCTCAACTTACACTGAAGATTACATGTTCCAGTGAATTTTGGTTGTGTTATACGATGTTCTGTTTTTTTTGCAGTTGAAATGTCATTGCTAAATAGTTTTTTTGACAATTCATTCTCCAAAAAAATTACTGTCACAAACTACATTTTTTGAAATAATAAGTCTCAAATAGGGACTTAAGTACACATTTTCTAAAAAAAATCACTATTATAAAACTCAATTTGTAGATAATGAGGGCTCAAACAATTACTAAATATGTTCACAACAGAATAAAGACAAAGCACTTCCCAAAAAAGATATTTTTCTCGTCTAAAACACATTTCATAAAATGTAAGTGATATTAATTGCCTATTTAATATTCATTTTGGACAAGATTCAGATTTAAAATAATCAAATTGAATGCAAATTTTAAATAGCCGTGTTTTCCAAGTCCTGAAGTTTCTTGGTCTACCTTCCGCTCTTGAAAATCAATTAAAAAAATTTTATATTCGTAAAAAAAAAAAAAAAAAAAAAAAGGAAATGAAATAGGAGCGTTGTTCGTCGATATTTTTCTTTTCCTTTTCCTTTTAATAAAAATCCGAGTGTATGTCACATATATATCTATATTTTACTTATTATAAATTTTATTTATATGTAATTTTATTTTTCCATTTTAAGCTTTAAATAAATTTAAATTACAATATTTAAAGATATTTTCTGGAACGGTAAATATACGAACCGTAAAAAAAATGAAGATACGTGTAATTGTACCTTTTTTGTAATTAATTTTCTTCTTTCGTTTCTCATTTTTAATTAACTATTCATCTCATATGTTAACATATAAAATCAATATATGTAAATAACAAATTACCGTGCATCGCACGAGTGTAACAATAGTAATTTTCTAAACTCATAATAGTCGTGGAAGCTAGAATAGTATAATGACAAAAATAAATAATAAAAATTACTTTTCAATAATAATTATAGTGATGTCTCATTTGTCATTAATTCTTATTATAATTTATTTTCGTTTGTATTTATTTATTCATTCATAAATACGATTATGTTTTAACTAATAAAAAAACATTTCAATTTTGTCTAATTTAAGAATTCAAGTCTATTACATGTTTACCAAGTAAAATATAACAATTCTGCCTTTTTTTTTTTTTTTTTAAATAAGTGGTGTGTTACAAAATTGATCTCAAAATTTTCAGTTTTGAATTATGATGCATTATATAAAATTAATATGAATTTTTTCAAGCACAATATTTACTTTGTCGATAATAAAAATGATTTTGTCTGTTGCAACTTCTAACTATACATGTTTAAAATAAATTTGATATGAATGTATATATGTCTTTTGCTTATTTTCACAGTTAGCTTTTCTGCATGTTTTCTTAAAATTTGGTTTTCAAACCGATTTCTAACATAATCCACTCCAAAGTCCAAATCCTACTAGAAAAGGCTTGATTTTAAGATTATAATGAAAACCATCAAGCCGTAAGTGGGATTCTGTTAGGAAGGATTAAGAGCTCGTTTGGTGTAAAAGATTTTGGAGAAAATTTGAATTTTTGTGCTTCAAAACCAAAATGTGTTATGAAGTACAATCTCTTCTATGCTAATTTAAATTGTACTTAATTGTTAAATCTAAAAACAGCATTAACTTAATTTTGATTTGTTGCGTGTACTTAATTGTTAAATCTAAAAACAACAATAACTCGATTTAGATTTGTTGCTTGAATTTGAGAATTAATAGATGACCATATAATTGTGTTGTTAAATCTAAAAGAAATTCTGCTGTGAACTTCTCAATGTACCAAAACAGGATATTTTGATAATCATATAACTAGAACGATATGTAACAAGATAAATCCCAAATACCTATTAGATACACGAAAGTCTTACGCTGAATAATAAAATAACATAAAGACTCTAATTGCAAAAGTACTTTTCTTCTCTAATTATGATATAATATAATGCCATGTCATTCTCTATGTCGATACCCTTTCTTGGTGGCTAGTGTTCAATGTCTTCGGGGCGTTAATACCATACTGAAAATTCACAACAAAAAATTACTTCAAACATCTACGTAAAATTAAAACTCTGTTTGGTGTAGGAGTTTTTGGATGAATTTTTAGTCTTTGGAAGAATGTATGGTTGAAGTGATTGAAAAGTGTGAAAAGTAATGATGTGTGGTTGAAAAAGAATTTGAGAAAAATTTTGAAAATTTTACGTTTACCAAACAGGCTCTAAATACGAGAATTGAACATATCTTTATCTAAAAAAAACTCATTTCAAGTGAAGAAATGAGCAATGACATGAAAAAAAAAAAAAAAAAAAACTCATTTCAATTTTTATAATTCTTCCTTTGAGATTTACCATAAAGAACGACTTTGATGATCCATCAAAATCAAGCCTCCTGAGAGCAACTTCACAGCTTTGTGAGACCACAGGCTCAGGATCGTTAGAAAATTCATTAAGCAGCATGGTACAATCACGGTCTACAAATGGATAACAAGCATTAAATAAAAATCGTGAAAAATAAAAATAAAAATTATATGATTGCAAATAAAGTAAAATATATATAGATGAAATCAGTTTATTTTTCTACAAGTATTCTACATCCATAAAAACATGTGCTGAACATCATGGTAATTGGTAGATTATCAAATATATTTGCATAAAATAAAATGTAAAATTCATCGGGACATAATTAGTATCAAGTGTAATTCATATTATTAAATAGAAACGTAAAATACCAACTACAAAAATTTTCGAGAGATTTCCCGTCAAACAACAGGTTTAAGTTCCTTGGAGCTTCTATTACTCAGAAGTCAGAACTGAAATGAACTTATGAACCCTTTAATGTAGGTAATATTTTTATGTCAATTTGATGCAATTTTTCACCAACTCATAAAATTAATTTGAATGGAAACACAAATCGATTTAGAGATTTGCGTCTAGGTTATACTGCAGTCCCTAGAACAAGAAAAATTACTTCTAGCCCGGAAATTAGACTTTCTGAGAGAATAGTTTTCATTCTAATGTTATTGCCATGGTCAATTTACCATAATACGACGAATATATATTTCAAATGGCATAAGAAGAATATGTCAAAACTACAAGTGGAGGACGTACATGTTGTAGAACCAAGATCTTCATTGGCTGCAATATTACGAAGAGCATCGGCAACTTTAAATCTAACCAGAGGATGTTCAGAGGCATTCCGAAGAACCTTGGATAAAGCATGAAAAGCTTTTTTGTTCCCCAATTGGGACAAGCAAAATACAACCTGGGGAACGGATCAATAAAACATTATATGTTCAAGTATGGAGTGAAACCTCCAGTTACAAGAAGAATCAACTTACCAAAAAAAAAACAGGAATCAACTTACCAAAATTTTAAAAAAATAAAATAAGATAAAATAAGTATTCAGGTCACCTCTCAAACCACTTAGACCATGTGTGTATGCATGTGATCTCTAATTTAGTGCATAGGTCAACGACTCATTAGAAAAACTCGACATATCCCCAAAAAAGAACAAAATGAAAACATACATGGTGCCGTAGAATAGCGCTTTCTGCATCTAGGGATTCAATAATAGCTGAGAAGGGTTCCTCCCTATTAATGTTTAGAGCCGAACAAAGGAGTCGAAGTGCAAAAAGTGCAGAGCAACGCTCATACAGGCTATTGTCATTATTCAGTAGAACTTCCCTGAACAATACACAGAGAACAAAACAATTAATTTTATATAGACTGGTAAGACCAGAGTATGAATACCAATCTGTATCAAGAATTTCAAACCTCAATTGCCCAATAGGGCCAAAGACAGATGGAGCTGGTTCCAACCCTCCAAAACTTAATAATTCTTTGGGCGTCGTCGCTTTGTGTAGCTCTCTGATTCGAGTAAATGCAAGTTCACATGTTTCTCGAACTTCTCTAGACGGATCCGATTTGAAACTAGTCTCCAAATCTGGAACACTAGTCTCTAAACCAAATGCACCAAGAGCTTCTGCAGCCTGTTAAATAAACAAGAGTCTCTGTATGAAAACAGAAGAATATACATTATCCAAATTAATCCAAAAGCATGATACCTTTAGGCGAACAATAAAATGCAAGGAAAGATCCCCTAGAACAACTTTTAATGCAGGGATAGCATCAGGTTTTTGCATCTGCCCTAATTCATATGCGGCCACAGATCCCAGCAAGCTTGAATCATCCCTCATTGCTAAAACAGAAAATAAAATAAAATAAAAGTTTTGTCAGTGTAAAAAAAATAATTAACAAATCTAACACGGAAATGATATATGGTGCCAGTTAGGCTTTGTAAACTAGGCTTGAGGTGGCTCAGTCTTGTGATATTTCTAGTTTACGGCTCCTGACATTGGTGCTTAGTATGGATTGGATTCTGTCATCTGTTAGCCTCCACTCCCCTCCCTCAAAAAAAAGAGAGAGAGAGAGAGAGGGAGAGAGACAAAAAATAATTAGGATATAGTGAGCTATTGCACGGTCTATAAATAAGTCAAATCTGATTCTGTAATCTGACATTGCTGTTTAGGATGGATTGGTTTTGACTCCTAATAATTGAGATCACATTTAGTTAATTTGCTTTTCAAAGATCAGGGGCAAAGGGCGATGCCGTATTAGGGGAATTTCATAATATAATCGAGAACAGTATCAGAATAAATCTAATGCCGATTAAGAAATAAATAATTCGAAAAGCTGCATCTCGTTTACATACGGTACCTTTGATGAGGGCATCGACAGCAGCTGGATTTTCAAGGTTATCGCGCAGAGAGAGTGCTCTAAATCGCTCCGAAATTGGGAGTTTTTCATCCAACAATATGTCACACAAGGATTCCACAGAAGCAACATCAAGAGATTCCCGATCAAAGGAATTCAATTTTTGAACGAACATAGTGCTTGAATGAATCCCTGAAAAGAAGGAATACACATAAGATTCTGTTATATGTATTTTATTGATTATTCAAAACGATGCATATATATACAATGAGTTTCTTTGGCTCCAACACATGAATACATATGGCAACAAGATTAGGTATGACAATAATACCCACGAACCCAAAATTCCCAAAATTCGTTGGGTACCCGATACAAATGAGCTGAAATTATCCAATAGAATCATGATTTTATTGACATGTTTTTATTGGGTAAAAATACTTATTTATCTCTCATACTTTTAAATAATCAATATAAATAATTAATACAAAAGTTTAAAAAAATATTTGCACATCTTTTCAATTGCAAATTAGAAGAATATTTGAATAGAAATCGTTATTAGAAATAAAATATGTTAATTAATTGAATGTTATGAATACTAATGCGATGAAAAAAATTAAGGACATAAGAGCAAAAGTAAACAAATTTTCCTCGCGCAACGAATCAGTTGGTGACATTTTTTAATGTGCTATGTAGTGCTCAAATCTGCACAAATTTTTTAGAACCTTGAAATGTCAAAACACTAATTATAATATGCCGAAACATCTATGTAGAAACTAACTACCAACACTTCTATCTAAGATAAAGCCTCAGCTTTGTATTAACTATGCGATTACAACTTGGATTAAAACGTTTTCATTCAACAAACTACATCTTATAATCCTAAATTTCAATTTTTTCAAATAAAAAAATTATAAACGAGATCAGGAAAGGGGGGAGAGAGAGAGAGTTGCATGATTCCCAATAAAAATCATCCACAAAATACAATAACAATAACAACAACAACAACAACAATAATAATAATAATAATAATAAGCCAAGAATTTTATCTAAATATGTTCCCATCAGATTCCATTACCTCTTTCAATTATGTGATTTGAGGTAAATTCATTGCAGGCAACTCACACGGATTCAAATATTCCTTCCCATAGTAGGGGTGAACAAACTCTAAGAAGTTCGATTGAATCATAAAAGCGTAATAAGAAACACAAGTCTAAATGCCAGATTTCACACACTCTATTTTTATCTTCCGTTTCATTCCAATACACGACATTTCAATAACCCAAAAACTCAGCAGACAGCAGATCTCTCTCAGACAGTAAATCAAACGAAACATGTTGTAATTGGAACCTCAGACCTGTGATTTAAATTTTCGGAAATACAAAATCCACTTAGAAAAAAACCAAATATACATTTAATCCTCAGAGTTACATTAATATATATATTATATAGCTAAGGAAAATTGAAATTGAATCAACATATACCTTTTGGGCATCGTTGAATCGGAAAATTTTGTGCAGCTAATGCCCTATGAGAAACGGGAATTGAAAGACTAGTGAAGAGATTTAAACTAGCATACCGCTTACCAAGAAGGCACGGAAACGAGAAAAGAAATTTGTTCTTGCGCTGATGGCCTGACCGTCGATGGATTTTCAGATTGAATGATTTTGGAAAACGCCAATTTTCTTCTCCAGCCTCTTTCTCTCTTCCGCTTCTGTTTGGATGGTAAAGACCACGGTCTTTTTATTGACGATAAGAAAAATTACCAATTATTTACCAAATTAAATTTGAAAATTTCAAATATCCTAAAATTTAGTCCTACGTTTCCTTTCTTGACAAATTACCACCTTCTATATTTATGTACTGATTAATCTCGCCACTTTTATGTAATATTATATTATTGCTACTAATATTACATATCATGTATCATACATGTTATCATTACAATATATACAACGTCACAAAACGACGGTGTTTTAATTAGATTACAGAACTTATAATAGTAGATAAAGTGAAATTAAACTCAATGAAAGGTTATTGTGCATGTAATTTTGCCTCATTGAGTGTTATGTAATATCACTTAATGTAATATTATAACGGATGTAATATATAGTACAAGTGCTGGGTTGCTCGTAATATTACATTCCATACAATTACTTAATATTTGTAAAACATTATATTGAATGTAATTCAGAAGCTTGTATATGATTTTATCGATTAAATTTCATGCAACACCAGTTCAAGGTATGGTAAATTGCATGTGGTTTTAATTAAATTACATAACTCGTAATATCATGTCTGATCTAAAAAATGATTTATCATATTATTAAACTAATTTAATAATTGTAATTTTCATATTATTAGTTGATTTTAAATGTAATTATACCCCTAATTTAATCTCCTAAATAAATGGTAACTATATCTCTAAATAAGAGGTTCCATAATTAATAAGGTCAATCAAATAATACACAATCTCTCATAGAATTCAATATTTTTCTAAATAGTTTTTAAATAATGTATTTATCTAAGAAGGATTGAAGGAATTAGTGTAGACTCTAATTAATCCTAGAAAAAAACGAGTAGTGGATCTCGACGAACTTCGCTAGGTTAGGAATTGGATGGCGACATGCTGGCAACTATAGTCAAAGCAAATTTAAAAACAATACATTTTCTTAAACTACTTTTAATAACATATATTTTTCAAATCAAATTTTCAATCATATATTTTAGGGTAATAAGCACAAATGGTCCCCAATCTTTAGGTTTCTTGCTAAAATGGTTCTCAACGTTTAGATTTTTGCATTTATACCCTCAGAATCACCAAACGTTGCGAAAATGGTCCCTACAGTTAGATTCCGTTAGTTTTTTTTGTTAAAAACGTGTAAATAACACAAATTGTCCCTAACCTTTGAGTTTTTTACGATAATAGTCCGTAACATATTAAGGTCATGTTTGGCATTTTTAGTTTGTAACCTCCAAACGTTTGGCGTATTTAGTCCATAACATATTAAGCCCTATACGTTTGACATATTAAGTCCCTAACATATTAAGCCCCTATTTGAAATCAATTATTTCAAATAATATAGTTTGTAATTGTAATTGTAATTGTAATTTTTTTGAAGAATTTGTTGTTAAAAAAAATTGAATTTATTTGTAAATTATTTTATTGATAGAATGTGTGATTAAAAATGAGTTTTAAAAATAAAGTTTATTCTGAATTTCTAAAATGCACAATAAAATATTTAACAAAAATTCACCTCTTCAACATATTGGAAAAAAGATAATGAATCCATGGAACATAAACAAACAAACACATTGGACATTATTTTAGAAATTGAATAAAAAATATATTTTTATCAATTCTATTTTCAATTTTGAGAATTGATCAATATCAAATTTCGAAATTTCATTTTTTTTTTCAAAACTCATTTTCTTCCATACGTTCTATTAAATTTTTTTTAAAATTTATGCATAAATTTTAAAAAAAATTGCATAAATTAAAAAAAAAAAAATTACGTTTTAACCAAAATTCTCCAAACTTACTTTTCAAATTGATCGATTCTCAAAATCGAAAATCAAGATCGTAAGTAGAATTGATAAAAACATATTTGTTATTCAATTCCTAAAATAATGTCCAATATATTTGTTTGTTTATATTCCATAAATTTATTATTTTTTTATCAATAAGTTGAAATGTTAATGCGTTGAATTTTTTAAAATATTTTACTGTGCACTTTAAAAATCTAGAATAGACTTTATTTTTAAATTTTGTTTTCAACACACATCCTATCAATAAAATAATTTACAAATGAATTCAATTTTTTTCTTTTACTTTTTAACCACAAATTCTTTAAAAAATTACAATTACAAACCACACTATTTAAAACGTAATTTTTTTTAATTTATGCATAAATTAAAAAAATATTAATAAAACGTGTGGAAGAAAATGAGTTTTGAAAAAAAAAAATGAAATTTCGAAAATCGATACCAGTTCTCAAAATCGAAAATAGAATTGATAAAAACATATTTTTTATTCAATTTCTAAAAAAATGTCCAATGTATTTGTTTGTTTATGTTCCCTGAATTCATTATTTATTTTAATAGGTTGAAGCGGTGAATTTTTTTTAAATATTTTATTGTGCATTTTAGAAATTCAGAATAAATTTTATTTTTTAAAGCTCGTTTTTAACCACACATTCTATCAATAAAATAATTTACAAATAAATTCAAATTTTTTTCCACACATTCTATTAATAAAATAATTTACAAATAAATTCAATTTTTTTTAACAACAAATTCTTCAAAAAATTACGATTACAAACCATATTATTTGAAATAATTGGTTTCAAATAGGGGCTTAATATATTAGAGACTAAATATACAAAACGTATAGGGGTTTAATATGTTATGGACTAAATACGCTAAACGTTTGGAGGTTACAAACCTAAAATACCAAACGTGACCTTAATATGTTAGGGACTATCGTAAAAAAACTCAAAGGTTAGGTATCATTTGTGCTATTTTCACGTTTTTAACGGAAAAAACTAACGAAATCTAACGGTATGGATAATTTTCGCAACGTTTGGTGATTATGAGGGTATCAATGCAAAAATCTAAACGTTGTGGACCATTTTCGCAAGAAACCTAAAGGTTGGAGATCATTTGTGCTTATTACCCTATCTTTTACGTCAAAAAATTCAAAAGTTTATAATAAAAATAAACAGAGGCTTAAATAATTAAAAAACAACAGAAATAATGAATAAAGAAATAATTGTAATTAGAATTTTATTTTTAAAAAATATAAACGAGTCTCACTTAAAATAGTATAATATAAAATGATATGCAAAAGTTGTATCACTCGTATTTTGTGGATATATGTATAGCTAATATCATTGCTTTCAAATCAAATCATCGCTAAACATACACACATCAATTGCGGGACCACACCAAACCAGAGAATAAAGACAATACAGTGTACGTGTGTATATAGATGGACAATTTTGATCTATTGTCCATATTGGACAACATAAAAATTGTTCACAATTAGTGAAAAATTGTTCGTGTCTAATGTCTAAAATGTTAGACACTTGAGAATTTTTTACTGGTTGTAGGCACATTTTATGTTGTCCGTGATGGACAACAGATCAAACCTCTATAGATGGACCCCTCGGGTCCAGCGTCCAGCCATTCTTTGGTCGATCAGAAGAAGAGACTTCTAAATTTTCGTTATGGTAGGGCAATGTTTTTTTACCTTCCGCAAAGGTACTGGTGAATTTTGTATCATGAATGCATCAGGATTTGGAATGTTGAAATGCAATATCTAAAAAAATAATAATAAAAATAAATTGGTGGTGCCTGCATCGAGTTCAATTTTGTTCACCGAGGGTGAATATAACCCCAAGTAAAATCAAAGGGGGAAAGAGATTGGGCCCACCATTTGGAAAAAAAAAAAAGATTATCATGAATTTCTCTATATAATTTTTTTTTCTTTTTCTTTTTCTTTTTTATTTTATGATAGTTTTTTTTTTTTGGGCCCATTTTTTAATTTTAAAACGTAGAGGGTCATATCATTGATTATTGCAAAATTATTTAGACTCTACACTAGTTCTTTCAATCATTCTTAGATAAATATTCACTCTATTCCACAAAAATAGACTTATTTTCCTTTTTTGTTTGTCTCACAAAGATATGTCACTTCCCTTGTTGAAAATATATTAATGTCTTCATTGTCTAATATATCTCTATTTAATATACATTGTTAATCAATAAATATGAACAACTCATTATTTAAAGTAAGGGTATATTAGGTAGAATGTAGGTAAATTTATTGTCTCAACATATATTAATTATATTTTCTTAATTTGTGTGAAAATAGAAGTAAGACTATCTCTGTGGGACGATGAGAGTACATTATTTAGAAACTATTTAGAAAAATACCGAATTTTATGAGAGAATGTATTATTTGATTGACCTCATTAATTATAGAACCTATTATTTAGGGATGTAGTTACCAGTTATATAGAAGATTAAATTAATGGTGTAATTACATTTAAAATCAACTAATAATCTAAAAATTACAATTATTAAATTAGTTTAATAATATAAGAAATCATCTTCTAGATCGGACGTGGTATTACGAGCTATGTAATTTAATTAAAACCACATGAAATTTAACATACCTTAAATTGACGTTACATGAAATTTAATCGATAAAATCATATACCAGCTTCTGAATTACCTCCAATGTAATATTTTACAAATATTAAGTAATTGCACGAAATACAATATTACGAGCAACACCTGTACTTCTACTATTTATTATATCCGTTGTAATATTACATCCAATGATACTACATAACACTCTATGGATTCATGATGCAAAATTACCTGCACAGTAGCCTTTCAATGAGTTTAATTTCACTTTAGCTACTATTACAAGCTCTATAATGTAATTAAAACACCGTCATTTTGTGATGTTAGATACACTGTAATGATAACATGTATTATAGAACATTAAATGGCATGTAATATTAGTTACAACAATGTAATATTACATATAAATGGCAGGGATTAATCAGTACACAAATATAGAATGTGATAGTCTGCCAAGAAAGGAAACGTGTGGCTAAATTTAGAGATATTTGAAACTTCCTAATTTAATTAACTAAATAATTGGTAACAATTTTCCTAAATAAAAAGATTTTCGGTTAATCTTGTCAATCAAATATTACATTCTCTCTCTTCAAAATCCAGTATTTTCTAAAGTTATGACAAGAAATTCAGTAATATTACGAATAATTTGAAAATCGGGTATTTTTCAATTACAATACATTACATCTAAGTAGTTACGTAACGAGTAAAATTATAATAGGTATTTTCAATTTTTCCCAAATAACTTTTTGTACGACGGGAAATTTCCTAAACAAAATTCTTAGAGCAAATGAAAGTTCTAGAAGATGTTGAAACTATATTCAATCATAAAAATAAATTCTTTTTTGGATAGATTTGAACCACCCAGATGTTCTTTTTTTTCATTTAATTACTTTCATCGTATAAGTGAAAATTGAATATGTATTTATCTATAAATATATTTAAATAACTTACCTCTTATTGTGCTTGAGTAAAAAAATATTTTTCTTTAAAATGGCACTTATATTAGCGTCCAAATAAATAACTCACTTTATTTATTTATTAATTTGATTATTAAAAAAGATAGTGATTTTAAAACGTATTCATTTTAATTCAACTCATAGTCTATCACATCAATTATTAATTATGCTGATTATTTTAATCCAGTATGTACTATTTCTGTTGTCGAGTTTCTTAATTCAATTATAATATTTTCAAAATCTCGTATTAATAAAGATGATACGTCTATAGATGGTTTGTTTTTAATTATTAAATACAATTAATTGTACAAATTTTAGTTGATTTAAGGTTGTAATGATTCAATTTTAAGAATTTTCAAAATATAAGTATTGAATTAGAATGTGGTAAAATATTGAAAAAAATTATCAATAAACATGTTTTGTTGTTATGATAATATTTATTAAATGATGACATAATAAGAATAATTATATAAAAATAGAATAAAAATATAAACTACTAGATAATAAATTAATTTAAAGCTAGATAATTGAAAAACTATAATAATATATATGAAATTATATTATAGCATTGTAAATTTTAAAAAAAATAAATTCATATTTAATGTTACTAAATAAGGGGGTAAGGGTATGTTAGGTATATAATTAAGCCTCTATTTGACAACTTATTATAATGAGCAATTAATACAATTTATAATTTACACAATTTCTCAAATCACTTTTTAACTACACATATTTTCTATCTCCAATTTTTAACCACAAAATTTACCTCGAAATTCAAAAAAAAAAAAAATGACGGATGAGCAACTGAACAGTCACTAAATTTATAAGGGTAAAATAGAAAATCAAAAGATTCTCATACATCTACACTTTTAATATACTAGTAGTAAGCACGTGCTTCGCACGTCTTATGTATATGATGAATGTTATAGTAACGTTTTTTAAATACTAGTATTGTTTTTTGAAAATAATTTATGTAATTGATATTGATGGAGGAAAATTGTAATGAACTTCAATTCTTAATATATTAATATTTTATTGAAAAATTTTGTCCAGATCTTTGAAATATATATCAAACAATTATTTAAAATGTCTACTTAATAAACAAATTGCGTGTGATATATTAAGAAGTAATATGATGTCATAAAATATTAGACAAATCAATAATTTCTTTATAAAATATTAATTAATGGTAAGTAGCGAAAAAATGTGAAAAAACTGTGTAGGATAAACTGAATTAATTTGTGAACATATTTTATATAAAAAAAGTTTAATATTATGCCCTCATTTGAGAGAAATTAAAATAAGATTTTAATCTAAGTCAAATTCAACAATTAATTTTAACCATACATTTCATCGGACATAAAACTTTTCAACCACATTTTATTAATTTCTATCAAAATCTATTAAAAATCTTATTTTATTCATCACCAAATAGAGACTATATAAATTAGATTTCAGTTTTAATCTTTTTTCCCAAAGAGTTTGAAATTATTTATTTTATATTCTTAATTAGAAAATAATTAAATATATATATATATATATATATATATATATATATATATATATATATATTTATAGAAATTAATCGATGATTTTGATAAGAATTTAAGTAAGGTTAAAAATAAAAAATTTCACACTCACCTTACTTTGAAAAAAATTATAAAAAAATCTATTTTTATCGATAGCTAAAATATAATTGTTTGAATTAATAATAGAAAAAAATTAGTAAATGTATAAGCGCACTCTTTGAAATATTCAATGGAGTTATCATGGGAAATGAAACTTGATGGAACAATATTTTAAAAGTAAATTAAGAAATAACTACACTAAATTAATATTAATCGAATAACCAATTTCGATTTAGTCAACGTGGATAAATTAATGAAATTTCAATTTAGTCAACGTGGATAAATTAATATTTTTGAAATAAAACTAAAAATAAATATAAATAAGTTTCAACAAATTAACTAAGGATATTATTGGAAAAAAAAAGAACGTTAGGATAAAATGGGAAATCAAAAGATTTTCACTCATCCACACTTTTAAGATAGTGTAGATGTAGATAGATGTAGATGATGAATGATGATGATGATGATGATGATTGTTGATGTTGATTGTTGATATTTTACATATCATGCATTTCTAAACAGTACAATGGTAACTTATATATTGAAACTATAAGGCTGCGTTCTCTTTCACGTTTTTTAGTCATTTTTCGTTTACTATTTTCGAAAACGCGGAAAATGCATTCTCTTTTGAAAAAATTTCGAAAATGTTTCCAAATCTTGTAAAGGAAATGAAATCCGAGTTTTCCACCCATTATAACTATAATATGAAAATGCGACGTTTTTTTCCGCGTTTTCATATTTTAAAAAAATTAAAATTAAAATAAAAAAAAAAAATTGAAATTTGTCAAAATTTGTCATTTTTAATTACATTATTGGTCTCTAATTTTCAAAATTTCTCATTTTAATTCTCAAATTTTGAAATTTCTTTCGAAAATATCCTTATTTATTTGCAACTTAAGTCCTTCAATTTCAGATTTTCTTGCACATTAGCCCGTAAATTTTACTTTTCTTTCAATTTAGTCATTCCTGTATTTGCTTTATAGGTCATTATCTTCAAACATGTATGACTTTTGATGTACAACTCCGAATTACACTCCTTTTTTTGCGTCGAACTCCAAATTCAACCATCTTTCTGATGATGTATCATGTGCTTAATTATTAAACGTTTCTTTTTTACTTTTGTATTGTAGACATTTATTTTGTAAGGACATCATTGATTAACATAAATTGATTTCTGCAAATTTTATTGAAACATAAATTTTAAACGTTATGAGTTCTTACTGGAAGGATGTATATATATGAAGTATTAAATGGAACGATTACTCTAGAAGGGCAAATTGTTACCCAAATGTGGAACGATTACTTTAGAAGGACAATATGAATTTTTGAACTTTTTGGTATAACCAAATTGTGTGATTGTGACTATTTCATTTATTTTTGTTTTGCAACTCAAATATGACATCTTTATTTCATTTATATTCACAAGCAATATAATTACAAGTATACAAAAATAATTTTCTGCAAAATTTTAAACAGAACGTATTTTCTATCTTTTCATTTTCGAAGACAGTTTTCAAAAATAACAAACCAAACACATTTTCAGCAATTTCGAAAAAGTCACAGAAAATGAAAAACAAAAAATATTTTCGAAAATGAAAACAGGAAACTGAAATACAAAGAGAACGCAACCTAAGATTTGCAACTAAAGTTTGCTTAAACCACAACTGTTCTCCTTCGCATGAAGCACAATAGAAGGGTGTGCGCTTTCCTTTGAGGCAAAGCGCACAGAGCCACAGACAATGTTGGCTGACAACATTATTTCATTTTTAATACATTTTTTACCTTTTTTATTATTTATTTTTCCCCTTGTTTGATATCAATTAGAAAATTAAAATACTTTTTTTTCTCTTCTTTTCAACTACACACTTATCAATAAAATAATATTACAAATAAATCCATAAAAGATTTCATACTTTTTAACAACACATTCTCAAAACAATTACTATTACAAACCACATTTACGAATAACAAATAAAATTTTACGGTGTTATTACTTATTATAAATAAATATCAAAAGAAATTTAATATGTGTACGTATATTAGAATTTATTACGACAGAATAAAAGATAAAAATAATACTTACAAAAAACCAAATTATAAGAACTCTGTTTGATATTCATTATTCAAAACCTCATTTTCTTTTAAAACTTGTTTTTGACTTATTGACCCAATAAAATATTCCACACATAAACTCAAATACATTACTCACTATTTAACCACACATTCTCCAATTCGATAACTAGTAGTTTGAATGAAGATGAAATTATACTTGTTATTAATTTATTTCAATTCGATAACTAGTAGTTTAATAATTTCTTGTATTGTCTTGATTGAACTTGCATACTTTATTATTATTATTTGATTGATTAACCATCAATTAAATAAATTACTACTTGTTGTAGTCTTGAAATAATTACAATAGGTTTAAACATTGCATGATCAACACAGGAACATTAGATGTTAGCAATACAAGATTTTTTCTTTCCCTATAAATAATGCGCATACAAAATGAGATTTGTATGTAAAGATTGTCTTTCCCCACAAAATTATATTTTGTACATAAAATTTGAAAATTTTCTTTTTCTACAAATAATGCGTATACAAAATAAGACTTCTAGGTAAATATTGGTTTTTCCCGTAAAATAAAATTTTATAGGTGTAAAAATTTGGCTCCAAAAATATGTATACTCAGCCTACAAAATTTCGCCTATAAAATGAGATTTGTAAGCGAGACTAAATTCTTCTCACAAAAATAATTTTTTTGGAATATAATTTCGCCTACAAAACTTTAGAAAACAATTTTTAATTCGCAACGTGAATTTATTTTCCCATACAAATTTGATATTTTGTAGAAGTATTTTTTGTTAGATATTTTCAATATTTATTCATTGATTTATTGTTATTTTGTATTTCAAAGCAAGGATCGACATTCCCGATCAGGTTGTAGATCTTAGTGAATTCATTTTGCCCTGTAAAACAAGGATTCGTAGGGCTAACATTTAGCTCCAAAAATTTTAAAATTAGAGGACTTTGTGCCTACAAACATGTATATTTTTCCAGACAAAAAGCTCGTGGCGTAAGATATATTTTTTACCGACAAAAAATACCCATTTATGAGCTAATAATTAAAGAAAAATCTACATTTTTTTAATTCCCTACAAAATTTATCTTGATAGTAAAAAATTATTAAAAAAAAATCATAATTAAATCTAACTTCTAGGGAAAAATAAAAAATAAATAAATCTCCGATATCATCACTATCATATCACTATCACTATCATACATAAGATTCACTTAGATTTTCACTATTCTTGCTATCTATCACCGCGTTTACACTCCCATCTCTTTGTCTAGAGTAGCCTAGAATCTTCCTCCATTTTCTCTCTCATGTTATCGTCCTCTGTTCAAGTCTTCGTCCCCGTCTTCTTGTCGACGACGGCGTTTTTTTCTCACCTATTTCTGAACCCCAAAATCAAGTCAGGGTGATGCTTCCTCTCCTCGTCGGGTTTTGACGCTGTGTTTAAATCTCACAAATTTATTGATTCATCAATGGAAAGTCCCGGCTTGTAGTGGCAAAGAGACAGGCAGTTGTCTACTCTTTCTATGCCCCTATGGTGAAGAGCATCATGGAAAACAACCACCCGTGAATCATTAATTTCACCATTTTAAAGTGGGGTCAGGTTTCTTTTCTTTCGTTAATATTTAACTGCCTTGGACTGTCGACTGGATTTGTACGATAGGGAAATATCTGGGTTCTCTAGATTTGAGTATGAATAATAGGGAGCTATCGAGTTTATTGCAGGCTTCAAGAATGAATTGTGTGCAATTTATGTTTTTGAATTCATTACTTTGAAACTTATGCTCAATGTATTTTTGAATTTGGTGTAAAATTCGTGATAAAATGGGTTTGGGTTATTTGTAAATGTTCTACTTTTTCCTTTATTCTTTACTTGTTTGTATTGGCAATCTTAATGTTGTTCCCTTACCCTTTGTGATTGATCGAAATGCTTTTTGGAAGTACATATGATAGATGCACTTTGCCGACTAGAATGAAAGGGAGAGGGCCTAATGTTGGGGATTCATCCAAAAATTGATAGTGCAATTGGGAAGAAAGATAGGTTTGGTCGAAAAGCATTGATGTTTCACAAGTTTGGTTGGTTAAGTTCTATAAATCAACCATAAATGTTAAAAATTTGTGCTATTACCTTTATGAAGTGTGACTGCCTGAAAATTAGAGTGACTATGTTGTTATAACTTATAACAATTATTTATTTTAGTGGAGTTATTACAGTATTGCATGAACTGCAGAAATTGCTAACGAAGAGTTGGAGAAAGAAAAAAATGTACTTACTATTAAGTAACATTTTATTCCAAACATATTTGAATTATGTACTCTTGATCTTATTTCATCCATGAAATCGCGTATTTATCTCTCTTGCTGTTGTCAAATATAGATCACTCTATTCAATAAAACAGAGTTTCTTAATTTTTTTCATGGTTGTATTTTACTTTGCATTTTGTAGTTTGGATACAAAAAAATTATTGTCGGCTATTGATCATTAGGCCAGTCAAATAAAAGAATTGATCATTACCAATTAAATAATCCCAGCATCTATTTAAGTACTATATATCATCTCACCCCAAGAAATGCACTATCTTTTAGCTTTTATTTCTATGTGGCATCTCAAGTGTATGTAAAAATTGTATAGTACACTATAGGGAGACTTAATTTATACTCATCTTTTAGATATGATTAATCGTTGTTTCAAAATCAAGGTTGCCCTTTTCTTGTAACTACAACTCATTCCAATGCTTGAATATGCTTTCAAATCGCCTTCATCGTTCACGTATGATTTTCTCACCTGCCTCAAAATTATGCTATGTCCAGTTTGAAACATTTGAAAAAATATTGGTCATTATTATCATTCTTGGCCTCAATAACCAAGTATTGCCTTGGTTTCTTTAATGAGCTCTAGGAACCATCAATTTTCGTAGAAAGGAATTGGAAATAGTCTAGAGAAAGACCCAAGTAATCCTCAGATTCATCAAATATATATGCAGCAAGCATGTGATACATTGCTAATCTGCTATCAAATATTTCTCCTGTGACTTCATTTAGGCATGCTGTCAACATTGACTCCTGCTTGCAATTTCTTTATTTTTTGAAAGAATCAGTTTTGTTCAACAAATCAGGTAATCGGGTATATTTCAATTACAATACATTACATCTAGGCAGTTACGTAATTTTTCCACTTGTGAGTAAATTCATAATAGGTATTTTCAATTTTTCCCAAATAACTTTTTGTATGACGAGAAATTTCGAAAACAAAATGCTTAGAGCAAAATAAAGTTCTAGAAGATGTTGAAACTATTTGCAATCATTTTGGACGTATTTGAACCACCCAAATGTTTTTTTTTTTCATTTAATTACTTAATTTCATCGTATAAGTGAAAATTGAATATATATTTATCTATAAGTATATTTTAATAACTTACCTCTTATTGTGTTTGAGTAAAAAAATATTTTTCTTTAAAATGACACTCATATTAGCGTTCAAATGAATAACTCACTTTATTTATTTATTTATTACTTTGATTATTGAAAAAGATAGTGGTTTTAAAACGTATTCATTTCAATTCAACTCATAATCTATCAAATATCAATTATTGATCATGCTGATTATTTTAATCCAGTCTATACTATTTTCGTTGTCGAGTTTCTTAATTCAACTATAATATTTTCAAAATCTTGTATTAATAAAGATGATACGTCTATGTTTAAATGAGTTATTGAAGCATGAATAAAAACATAAACTCCTAGGACCAATTTATCATTAGAAAATTTATAGATAGTTTGTTTTTAATTATTAAATACAATTAATTAAACAAATTTTAGTTGATTTAAGGTTGTAATGATTCAATTTTAAGAATTTTCAAAATATAAGTATTGAATTAGAATGTGGTAAAATATTAAAAAAAAGTTATCAATAAAAATGTTTTGTTGTTATGATAATATTTATTAAATGACGACATAATTTTCTTATTTCCTTAATACTAAATAAATATAACAACAATAAGAATAATTATATAAAAATAGAATAAAAATATAAACTACTAGATAATAAATAAATTTAATGCTAGGTAATTGAAAAACTATAATAATATAAAATTATATTATAGCATTGTAAATTTTAAAAAATAAATTCATATTTAATATTACTAAATAAGGGAGTAAGGGTATGTTAGGTATATAATTAAGCCTCTGTTTGACAACTTATTATAGTGAGCAATTAATACAATTTATAATTTACAAAATTTCACAAATCACTTTTTAACTACACACATTTTCTATCTCCAATTTTTAACTACAAAATTTACCTCGAAATTCATAAAAAAAAATGACGGATGAGCAACCGAACAGTCACTAAATATATAAGGGTAAAATAGAAAATTCAAAATTTCTCACATATCCACACTTTTAATATATGATATATGATGATGATGATTGTTGATATTTTCCATATCATGCATTTCTAAACAGTGCAATGGAAGTATATATTGGAAGTATAAGATTTGCATCTAAAGTTTGCTTGAACTAGAATCGTTCTCCTATACATGAAGCACAGTAGAAGGTTGTACGCTTTCCTTTGAGGCAAAGTGCACAAAGCCACAAACAATGTTGTCAGCTACTGAAAAGTGGCTGACAACATTATTTCTTTTTTAATATTTTTTTACCTATTTTTTTTTTTGTTTGATTGTTTATTTTGCCCCTTGTTTGATACCAATTAGAAAATTAAAATACATTTTTTTCTTATCTTTTCAACTACACACTTATCAATAAAATAATATTATAAATAAATTCATAAAAGATTTCATACTTTTTAACAACACATTCTCAAAAAAATTACTATTACAAACTACATTTACGAATAACAAATAAAATTTACGGTGTTATTATTTATTATAAATAAATATCAAATGAAATTTAATATATATACGTATATTAGAATTTATTACGACAAAATAAAAGATAAAAATAATACTTACAAAAAAACCAAATTATAAGAACTCCGTTTGATATTCATTATTCAAAACCTCATTTTTTTAAAAACTTGTTTTTAACACATTGACCCAATAAAATATTCTACACATAAACTCAAATATATTACTCACTATTTAACCACACATTCTCCAATTCGATAATTAGTAGTTTATTGAATGAAGATGAAATTATACTTGTTATTAATTTATTTCAATTTGATAACTAGTAGTTTAATAATTTGTTGTGTTGTCTTGATTGATCTTGCATACTTTATTGTAATTATTTGATTGATTGACCACCAATTAAATATATTACTGCTTGTTGTAGTCTTGAAAAAATCACAATATGTTTGAACATTGCATTATCAACATATGAACACTAGATGTTAGGAATAACACGTGCAATCTAATGGATAATGGTGTGATTTAATGCGTTCTAAACATTCGTATTTGGGATAGGAATAGATTCGTTTCATGTTTTTGATATATTTAATTTGTCTTGAAAAAAAAAATTAATTGCATGCGAAATTATCGATTATCAAGTAACGCATGAATGTTTTAACAAAGATTATAGCGGGAAATACTCTGTTCCCCACAATCGGGGTGCCCGATTGTGAAGGGTGGGGGTGGGCCCCACCATACAGGTGGGGCCCACCCCACTCACAATCGGGAACCCCGATTCGGGGAACAGAAATTTCCCAAGATTATAACAAGTGGATTCAAATTTCAATACAAGCTTCCCATTCATATTTACTCCCCAACACAATTATTTATTTATTTATTCATTGCGAATTTTAGAATAGATCAAACATAATCACCTTTTTAATTGTTTCTATTAATTGAATCAAAAGTAGACTAATAATTAAGGCTAAAATTATTCCTCGGGAGAACGATAACTCTCAACTCATCATAATTATTACTTTTCAACGATTTCGTGCACTTGCGGGATTTAGTCAAATAACGTACACGAATTAAATTTTGTTTGATATTTATTTATAATAACACCGTAAATTTTATTTGTTATTCATAAATGTAGTTTGTAATAGTAAATTTTTAGAGAACGTGTTGTTAAAAAGTGTGAAATCTTTTATGAATTTATTTGTAATATTATTTTATTGATAAATGTATAGTTGAATAGAAAAAAGAAGTTATATTTTTTTAATTGACATCAAACAGGGAAAAAATAAATAAACAAATAAAAATATGTAAAATAAAAAAATATATATAAAAAAGGTTGTGTCAGCCACAACATGGGTCTTGTGAGGCAAAGAGCACAACCTTCTCCTGCGCTTGAGAACGGTTCTGTTTCGTGAACATAATAAAAGTTGTTTGCTATGCATTACTAAACAATACAGATGAAAATATTTTAATTTATTTTCCTTCTTCAATATCATGTGGTACTGTCTATTTTAATTTACTTTCCTTCTTCAATACCATGTGGTACTATCTAATCTATCTTTCCAAACACGACATGTGTTTTGTATTAACTGAATAAATGATTAACTGTATAATACTGTAAAATTATAAATTAAAAACTTAGCTATTTTGTAAATTTACTAGTGAATCACCCGTGCTATGTATGGGAAGAAACGTCTGAATAGAGATAATTCAATGTAAAATTAGATGAATCATTTAGATAAAATAAATAAATTTCGCAAATAAAAGATAAGATCATCATTTATTGGTTTCATATGAATACAAATTCTGGAATACTTCTTTGTACACAACAGTATTTGTTGATTTTGTTGATCTTCCATTCTTATCACAAATCAACATCTTTAATCCGAAACGATTTGTCAACCAAGAAATCGCAACATAAAGTTGTCCAAGTGTAAACACCAGCCATTTAAGAAGTCTCACGTGCGAGAATGATTGTCCCTGACTCTTATTGGTAGTCATGACATAGTATCATCAATGGAAATTGTCTTCTTTGAAATCTAATAGGTATCCTAGAATCCGAAGGGTTCAACGATATCATTGGAATAAAGAACTTGTGTCCTGCATTGATGCCAAAAAGAATTTGACCTTCTAGAACATGGTCGTCAAGTTTTATAACTATCAAACTTGTTCCATTGCATAATCCCTGTGTATGATCAATATTTCTCAAAAAGAATTTGTGTCATTCACTTATCCGCTGCAACAGTCCACCACGTTGCTCAATAATGATATCTCTGTATCCAGGTCGTGTATCGAAATCCACCGACAATAGGAAAATCATATTGGCTATCATCGGTCGCCCACCAACTAATGAGTATAAGTCTTACATTTGAAGTGTTTTCCTCAATCATCTTTTCTCAAACCGACTTAAACTGCCTTAACAATTTATTGTATTTGTCTCGCATATCCTTCAAATCAAAAACTATACAATCATGCAATATTGAATCGCATGATTCACTCCTACCGTGCGACATTAAAAAATATAAATTAAATTTTAGACTATCACAACAAAATTATCCATAAACAGTATAAATATAAAAGCAATAAATACATAATACGTATCCCACGACCCTTTTTATGTTTTCAACCTCATTTACATTGTCAACAAAGTAAAGCGACCAAATTGCAGAGTTAAACCGTCATCAGACAACAAACTCTCAATCCTATGGTAATTTCGACTGTGTAATATGAAGATGGAAGACCCCCTACCATTATTTAACCCATTATCTATTCCCCCCAGAGAAGTGAACGAAAACATCATATTATATGTACGAATGTTCTCAACGAAATTCTTAATTATGTCGTCCCTGCCATATAACAAATCTTTCAAAATAAGATGGTGATCTTCCATAAGAAGAATCTTCACTTTTTCTTGCATACAACAAAGTAGGGGTGAACAAATAAACTGTGAAATCGAACTAAACCTCAACAAATGGTCTGGTTTGGTTTGATTTGAAAAAAATTCAAACTACCTTAAACGATTTGGTTTAAATTTCAATTGTCAAAACAGCAATTTCAACAGCCAACCCGCCAAATTTTTAAAAAATAAAACTAAAGGCAAACATTCAATTTTAAAAAAAAATGCAAAACACTTTTTATTATCAACAAATCAAAATTAAGGAGTCATAGATTAATTTGTTCAAATATACAACCATTTGAAAATAATTCTTGCTCCTACAATTCATAATCATCATCCAAGATATTTTCTTAAAATAAATTTTTTAATATAAGAGCTAACTAGAGTTTGCTTCTATATAATTAGTTTGTTTATCAATATGATGAATTGATTCACAATAAAGCACTCAACTAGAACAATGAATTGATTCACAATAAAGCACTCAACTAGAAACTTAATACTATTATTGAGCTAGTTTCAACTCAAAATTCTAGATGAATATGTGTTTTTGAGCTCACTTTGAAATATACTATTTCATTCGTTGGCAATCCGTGGTTTCAAACCGTACCAAATAGCAAAAAATAGTTTGTTTTGGTTTTGTTTAGAAAATGAAATGGTTTTATTTGGTTTGGAAAAGTTCTAAACTGTTTTAAATGGTTTGGTTTGAAATATTACTACTAATCGCTCAAATCAAACCGTGTTCACCCCACAACAAAGTGAAAACTTCGGATTACGACATGTTTTATAGCACTTATCCACTATCTCCTCGCACCAAAAAGTTAATAATATAGACTTAACAGCTAGGACAAAAAATCATTAATAACTATATAATTTCAAAAAAATATAAATAAATTTGTTAATCGTTAATGTTAGAAAATGTGATATGAGACTTTTGGAATAAGAAATTAAATAATAATTAAATGTAATTGTAAAAAATTATTTTGATAAATAATCTGATATAGAAAAGAAGGTTATTATGTATATGTAACAAAGAACTTAAAAGTACGATTATTTATAACAAAATTTAATATAATTTGATTAAATATTTGATATAAATGTAAATGAAAATTCGACATTATATTTGTATGACCGAGTGAAATTATTCATCCATAAGATTGAGACCAATAAAATATCACAATTATTGTAAAAAATTATTTACGTATTAAATGTAACTTTCTATAAAAATACTAATTCAATTAATAGAACGCAATACAAAGAAGCTCAAATTTTTAGATGTAATAAATATCTAAAAAAAATAAGATTATTTATAAAAGTCTTATACGATAAATGATGTGATCCGGACCAGGCATCGAAGGGTGAAGTCGAGCCATCTGCAATATGACAATGATCTACGTGCAAACGGAGCAAGTTCCGTGTTGGGATCGAGCCGAGAAGAGGGACGGATCAATCCGAGCCGAGAAAACGAAGTAATTTGGGCAGAAAAGCTATTACGGCCGTAAAAGAGGACCTTCACGGCCGTAACCAATATATTCACGGCCGTAAATATTACCATCACGGCCGTAACCAGCTATCGGGAAAAAAAAGGAAGAAATTAAGCAGAACAAGACTTACGGCCGTAAAAGGGGCCTTTCACGGCCGTAACCAATAAGACAGATTTTGTTCAGAAGGCCCATTACGGCCGTAAGAAAGTTCCTCACGGCCGTAAATGGGGAGCGGACCAGATTTTCCGAATTTTTCAATTATTTTATTTCTTTTTTTCTTTTTAGGTTATTTTCCTAATTTAGTATTCTAGTTTAATTAGAATTCTATTTTGAGTAAATTAGAGGCTAGTTTATTTTGCTTATTTATATTCTTTTCACTCATTGTAAAAACACAAGTTTGATTTTGAGATTAATAATATTTGAGAGAGGATTCTCTAAAATTGAAAGGGCGAGTTATTCTCTTTATTTTCGAACTTATCAAAGATCTGTTCTTTGTGGCGTTCACCCAACGAACTTATCAAGGAATTGACATCCCTTGTGGCGTTCACCAATCTTTGTTCTTCAATCCGCATCGTCATTAATTGCGTCGTGATTGTCGGGTCAAGATTTTACCGTCAAATCTATCTTTTAATTTTCGTTTATTTATTCGTGTTCTTATTATTTTCGTGTCAGATCCGATTTAGATATTTCCTAGGGTTTTAGATTTCGTTATTCCGCGTTTTCGACGAAATTCCCCGACCGGGATCTCATCATCTGGTATCAGAGCTTGGATCTATTTCAGATTCTTGCGTTTCTTTATTTTCTTGATTTTTTTCGTGTTCTTCGTGTCAGTCATAATTTTCTTCAGTTTGATCCATAAGAGTCAGTCCCAAAAATTCAAAAGTGTTTTTCTTCTTCGTTTTTCGTCCAAATCCAGTTCCGTTTTTTCTGCCATACTCGTAGTCAAATTCTCTGGCAGATTAAAAAAAATCGAAAATTCCCAAATATTCCCCAAATATTCCGAATTTCATTGTTCCTGTCTTAAAAATGTCTGATAGAGAGGTTTCTACATCTTCATCTTCTATTGGAGACAGAAAACAGCTCGGGGGTGTGAATAGAAGGAATGAACAAGGTAACAATGATATAGCAGTAATGAGGGCACAATTTGAGAGGTTTATGGCACAGATGGAGAATAGAAGTTCAGAGCGTGAACAAAGACCTTGGGATCAATCTCATGATGGTTCTCGGGTTAGGAGAGGTAATAGGCGTGAGGATCGTATGGGTGATGAGGATATGGGGAGTGAAAGTGGGAGTATATCTTTGGGAAGTGTGCGAAGGAGGGATAGAGGAGATAGGTATGAGAGGAGGCAGGATAGGGAGCGTCGTGATGCTAGGAGGCATCGTGGAGGTAGAGATGTTGTTGATGACGACCTTGGGAAAATTAAAGTGAAATTACCATCGTTCCAGGGTAGGAGTGATCGGAGGCGTACTTGGATTGGGAGACCAAGGTTGAACGACTATTTGATTGTCACAATTATTCGGAAAAGAAGAAGGTAAAATTAGCTGTGATTGAATTCACAGATTATGCCAATATTTGGTGGGATCAACTAGTGACGGGTAGGAGGAGGAACCTTGAGGAGCCGGTGGAAACTTGGGGTGAATTAAAAACCATAATGAGGAAGCGGTTTGTGCCGAATCATTATTATAGGGATATTTATCAGAGACTGCAGGGTATGACTCAGGGGTCGAGGAGTGTAGAAGATTATCATAAAGATATGGAGGTGGCGATGATTCGGGCTAATGTGGTGGATGATCGGGAAGCTACGATGGCTAGGTTTTTGAGTGGGCTGAACAGAGACATTGCCAATGTCATTGAGCTGCAATATTATGTGGAGCTAGAGGATATGGTGCATATGGCCATGAAGGTGGAAAGGCAGCTAAGGCGAAAGGGGGCAGCAAGACACTCACCATCTTATCCTACATCACAACCGAAGCAGGAATCCAACGTTGAACATAACCCGAAAGGGAAGGAGGAGCCTACAACGAAAGGTAAAAATATTTCTAATTCTCAAACTACTCGGGATAGAAATATTAAGTGTTTTAAGTGCTTGAGTACGAGTCATATAGCATCCCAGTGTCCAAATAGGAAGCTAATGATCTTACGTGATAATGGTGAAATTAGTTCCGAGGATGAATTTAAGGGAATGCCTAAGTTAGTGGATGTTGGGGCTAGTAGTAGTAGTGATGAGGAAGGGCTGACCTATGTTGTTAAAGATTCACTTGTTAATGGCGTGTCCTTACTACTAGGGTCAGGGTGGATGAAATTGGTGAGCAAAGGGAAAATCTCTTCCATACTAGAGTCTTAGTGGTTAAAAAGGTTTGTGGTATGGTGATTGACGAGGGAAGTTGTACTAATGTGGTTAGTACAATGTTGGTTGAGAAATTGGGTTTGAGTTTGATAAAACATCCGAACCCTTATAAATTGCAATGGCTGACCGAGTCGGGAGAAATTAAGGTAAATAAGCAGGCTATGGTCAATTTTGCCATCGGGGGTTATAAGGATGTGGTGGTTTGTGACGTAGAACCTATGCATGTTGGCCATATTTTGTTGGGGAGACCCTGACAACATGATAGGAGGGTAGTGCACAATGGGTTTAAAAATCGATATTCTTTCGTGAAAGGTGGAAAAAAGATCACTCTTGCTCCGCTATCTCCTAAAGAGGTCCAAGAGGACCAATTGAAAATAAAGAGCGAATTTGAGAGGAAAAATAAGAGCGTTGAGGCCACGACCTCATAAAAAGGAAAGGATGTGAAAATTGAAAACAAGAGAGTTGAGGCCACGACCTCAGAAAAAGGTGAGCTTGAGAGTGAAAAGAAAAAGAAACGAGAGTCCACCACAAAAATGAGTTTATTTGCTAACACATCCCTTCCCAGTTCTACGAAATCTGTTTTGCAGGGACATAAATCAAGCCATGGATTTAAGACGGGGTAGAAATTTATTGGCCAAAATAAGCAGCCCAAGAGTCTAAAGGATTGCACGAAGCTTAAAAATGATCATCGAGCCCAGGGAAGTAGGAGAAATTTGAAAAACCGACCAAAAATGGATTCGAGGTCGAATCCTTTTCAAGAGAGGGAGTATTGTAGCGACCAAGAATTTTCTGTGACTTATTTAAATATTATTTAAAAACGTATCGCTACGACTTTACCTATTTATTTTAAACACAATTTCGTCTAACCAATTTAAGTTAAAATTTAAATTATTTAAATTTATCGTAGTTCAATTTCAATTTTTATGAAAGTATCTTATTTTCATTATTTCATTATTTATGTATATTAATTTAAATTTTAATGATTTTAAAGTCCCAATTCATGTATTCCCACATTTCCAATAATTCCACCTCCCATTTCCATTTTTCACACTCCCTTTTACACACTCCCTGATCCTCACCCTCTTTCCCCTAAATCTCCCATGTTCCTATTTCAAATTCACACACGTTTTGATCACATCCACCAGCCTGCACTTCCAATTATCAAATCTCTCCCTCAATTCTGCATTCAGTGATTTCA
Source organism: Ligustrum vulgare (assembly GCA_963555705.1). Lineage (NCBI taxonomy): Eukaryota > Viridiplantae > Streptophyta > Magnoliopsida > Lamiales > Oleaceae > Ligustrum > Ligustrum vulgare. The sequence continues at coordinate 4,304,045 of OY743180.1, forward strand.
GTTCCTGCAATCCATCCTCAATCAGCATGTTACCAACTTCAACAAAGCAATCTTCCATCTTCATAATTCAAACTCCCTGATTCTCTCCCTCTTTTCCCTAATAGAAATGGCAAATGCCTGCAATCCATCCTCAATCCTGCATTTCTATCCTAATCTCCCTTTTTGCAGCCCCCTCAATCCTGCATTTCAACTAATCAGCATTTCCTACACTTCACCCTCAATCAACATGACTCCCTCAACCTACCAAAATTAATCAGACAACCTAAGTTTATTTTCTTTCAATCCTCACACAACCGAGAAACCACACCAAGCTCCAACCTCTTGGTAAGCTCTCGACCCTGTCAACTGCTGCACACAAACTTCCACAATCTCAAAATCCAATCACCACGTTGCCTCAGCATCACCACCAGCCACTGCACTAAACCGACCACACCTCCACTGCACACCCATTTTCGTCATCAAGCCAATACCAATCAACGCTACCACCTGCAGCACTACCACCAAACCGGTCACTGCCTTCTATCATCATCATCATCATCATCATCATCACCTCGACCAACCAGACCTCCAAACCATTTTCATCCCCACCTCAATCACCACAATCAGCCATTTCCCTGCAACCAAGAAATCAAACCAGTCGCCACCACCATCACCGCAGACCACAAACCTGCAACCACTGCCATCTCCCTACCACCATAGCCACCTCCATCACAACCCAAACACCACCACCCAAAAACCTGCACAAATCACCACTGCACCCAAATCCGAAACTCGCACACCACACAGTCCACACTCCTCAGTCCCAACTCGAAATACCCTCAAAATCAAACTCAAAACCAAGAAGAGAAGAACCCAAAACCCAAGAATACCCAAATACTTACCTCGACCATTAATTTCCTCGCCGGAAAACTCAGCTCCAAGCCGCGATTTTGCCTCGGTATCTCGCACCAAATCCTCTCAAAACCTTAACCCTACCTTGCCGTCACTCGCCGCAACCAGCGGCGACGTTTCGCCGGCGACCCGCCGGCTATAGCACCGTTTTTCCCTAAACTTCCGCCCGTCGAGCCCTTCGTTTCTCTTCGGTCCGATTTAGAGAGAGAGAGAGAGATATTAGAGATAGATATTATTATGTATATGTATAAGTATAAATGATATGATTTTTAAGAGTTTCATTTTAGTCCCCAAAGTTCCAAATGATTCATTTCAACCCACGAGTTCAAATATTTTAAAAAACTCTATCCCTTAATTTAAAAATCTGATTATTTCAGCCTGAATATTTTAATGGCATTCTAATTGATTCCTTAAAGTTTTGAAAATTTACATTTTAGTCCCTCAACTTTCAAAAGTATTCATTTTAGTCTCTCAACTTTCAAAAGTATTCATTTTAGTCTCTCAACTTTCAAAAAGTATTCACTTTAGTCCCCAACTTTCAAATCATCAATTTCAGTCCCAAAATTGTAAATTATCATTTTTAAACTATGAATTTCAAAAGACTAATGTAACTTATGGGCTAGACGAAGCGTACGGAGATTTAAAGGAAATTGATGTTATTTCCCGCTCAACTTTGCACTCGTCGGATTTAAGGTAGACTCGCCCCCACTAATTGATTTATATTATAATTGCATGTGTTATGTGGATTTGTGTGATTTTATGCTTAATTGCATGAGAAAAGAATATCTCTTTTGAGATAAAGAATTATGTTATGCTGGGCATAACTTATCTGCTAGCCAAGAAAAGAAAAGAATGTGTTCATTTGCGTTCACTATGTGATGCCTATGAATAAGAAAAGAATGTCACTACATTATTTGCATAATTACTTGTTCAATTATCTTGTAGATTAATTATTGGCGATGAGTCTACTGAGTATTTCATTTTGAAATGCTTAACCCGTTATTTTAACAATTTTTGCAGATTTCGGAGACGGTGGCGAGTGATGGGCAATGACGGTAAATTACAAATTGATATTTTTCTAAAAGTCGTGAACTTTGAAATGATTGTTTCATTTTATCAAGAATTATCATTTTTACAAATTTGTACGAAAATACTTATTCCATTTGAATTATCGCTAATTTTTTTATTCGATAAATGCGATATTTAATATTTAATCATTTTTCCGCAACAAAGTTTATTCAAGAATTTAGAAAAGTGACGTTCCCGCGCTCCTCGGAATTCGGGGCGTTACAAGTATGATGTGATCCGGACCAGGTATCGAAGGGTGAAGTCGAGCTATCGGCAATATTACAATGATCTACGTGCAAAACGGAGCAAGTTCCGTGTTGGGATCGAGCCGAGAAGAGGGACGGATCAAGCCGAGCCGAGAAAATGAAGTAATTTGGGCAGAAAAGCTATTACGGCCGTAAAAGAGGACCTTCACGGCCGTAAATATTACCATCACGGCCGTAACCAGCTATCGGGAAAAAAAGGAAGAAATTAAGCAGAACAAGACTTACGGCCGTAAGCCTGGAAGTTACTGCCGTAAAAGGGGCATTTCACGGCCATAAGAGATTCGTCACGGCCGTAAATGGGGAGCGGACTAGATTTTCCGAATTTTCCAATTATTTTATTTCCTTTTTTGGTTTTTAGGTTATTTTCCTAATTTAGTATTTTAGTTTAATTAGAATTCTATTTTGAGTAAATTAGAGGCTAGGTTATTTTGCTTATTTATATTCTTTCCACTCATTGTAAAAACACAAGTTTGATTTTGAGATTAATAATATTTGAGAAAGGATTCTCCAAAATTGAAAGGTTGAGTTATTCTCTTTATTTTCGAACTTATCAAAGATCTGTTCTTTGTGGCGTTCACCCAACGAACTTATCATGGAATTGACATCCCTTGTGGCGTTCACCAATCTTTGTTCTTCAATCCGCATCGTCATTAATTGCGTCGTGATTGTCGGGCAAGGTTTTACCGTCAAATCTATCTTTTAATTTTCGTTTATTTATTCGTGTTCTTATTATTTTCGTGTCAGATCTGATTTAGATCTTTCCTAGGGTTTTAGATTTCGTTATTCCGCGTTTTCGACGAGATTCCCCGACCGGGATCTCATCAATAAAGTTTATTTAGTATTAGATGCGTAATACAACTTCGATATAATTTTGAACTGAAAATTTTACATTGAATTTGTATGACTGAACACATATACTTATTTGTAAGATTCAAAATATTAAAAAGATCAGAATAATTTTCTGAAAAGAGAAGTTTAAGCACAAATAACAAAATATAAATAAGTAAAAAAAAAAAATCTCCATTAAAATACTTAAGTGGAAGTAGTAGTGCGAACACAATAAAAGCTGAGTTTTCCCGCCAAAACTCAGCTGGTTTTATATATTATATAGACGTAAATATAGATTTGTATAATTGAACACAAATACTTATTTGTAAGATAAAAAACATTAAAATATCAGAATAATTTTCTGAAAAGAGAGGTTTAAACACAAATAACCAAATATAAAAATGTAAAAAAATTCTCCATAAAAATATATGTGGAAGTAGCAGTGTAAACACAATAAAAGCTGAGTTTTCCCGCCAAAACTCAGCTACTATTATATAGATTAATTAATTATTATATAGATATAGATGAGATAATTTTTGATGTCTATTTACTGTTATCAGATTCTTAGACAAGTCTTATGATACGATTCGGGACGCGCGGAATTAAAACGTCGGAAAGTTCTGAACCCAGGTTGTACGGATGGTGGAATCTTGACCCAATATTCACGACTCGAGGATCGACGATGCGGAATAAAGAACCAAGATTTGCGAAACGTCACAAAGGATTTGTCCAATCTCCCTGATAAGTTTCTGGTTTTGAACGCCACAAATACTCTCGCGAATATTTGATAAGTTCTGGATGAACGCCACAAGATAATCAATCTTGATAAGTTCGGGTTTGTAATGTGAATCCACACATTAAACAATTGAAAAACATTCAATCTCTTTTATTCAATTCAAAGTCTAATATTACATTGAATGGAAATAGAATATAAATAGGCAAAACTAAAACCTATCAACCCTAACTGACTCAAAATAGATTTCTAATTAAAGTAAAATACTAAAATAACTAAATAAAAGAAAATGAATTAATAATCTGCAAAATATGGAAAATCCCGAAAATCTGATCCGCTAGCTATTTACGGCTGTGAAGAATCCAGTTACGGCCGTAAATGATTCTCTGACCCAAAATTGATATTGCATGTTACGGCCGTGATTGAAATTATTACGGCCGTAAGATTTCCTTTCTGTGAATGTTACTGCCGTGACAGTTTATTTACGGCCGTAAGTGTAAAATTGAAATCTCGCATCTTAACCAATAACTTGATTACGGTCGTGACCTTCTGGGCGTTACGGCCGTAAGGATCAAACTGGTCCTTTTTGCTCCAATTTGTAATTAACTCCGTTTTGGCTTGAATTGCTTGTATTTTTTCGTCAAGCCTGCTATGACTCCAATTGTCGAGGGTCTGGAACACACAGGGGCGAAACTGAGCTTGGGCTTCAGTCCGCTGAAGCCCACTAAGGATTTTGGAAGAATTTGCAGTTCATTTGGACGCCCAATTGCTTAGCCCACCAGAAAATTTTGCTGTCTTCCTTCCTCCAAACCAGCTCGGCAGCTCCACTGCTCCAGCTCCAGGGTCCAGGCGTCAATCCAACATAGAAAGCCCACAACAATACTACAAATCAATCACAAAATCTTGACCCAATCCATAGCAAACAGCAAACCCGATCTTGACACAAAATCTTGGCGATTGCTGCTGCTGCTGTTTGCTGAGCCTGAGATATCGCTGCCGTCGACACAAGCTCTCACTTTCCGGCGTTCCGCCCCCGGCCCCTCCTTGCGCGGCGCTGACTGGTCAGTTTCTTTCTTCCTCCCTCCTTGTGCGGCGCCGACTGGTCACTGCCTCACTGGTGGTCCGGTTTGGTCTGGTAAGTGAAAGTGAAACTGAAAGTGTGAAACTGTGAAATTTGAAAAGTGACTAAATGAATGGGAAATGCCGAAATGGGTCTGGACCAATGTTTGGTCCTTAATATAATGTTATACTTTTTTTTGTTTTTGTTATTTATTAATTTTGTAGTTTATTTATTAGTTATTAATTGTTTTAATTGTTGAATTTTTTGATTAATTCATTTTATTTATTTAGGGCTTATTTAGAATTGGGGATTTTGTGGTAATTAATTTATTTATTATAGAAAGGGTTTGTCCAGAATTTTTTGTGGTAAATTGGTAGACTAGTAGATAATTTTTTTTATTAATTAATGGCTTACTTAGTTTTTTTGTGAGTTGTGATAGTTTAAATTTATTGATTTATTTATTTTACCACTTGATTATTGTGATGAGAATTTTTTGATTGAATTTAGACAATACATATTTTTGCAGATTGATTAGAATGCTAAAAAGAAATATCTTTCATTACTTTAATAAGAAAGATGATGTTGGATCATCAAACACTCCAAATGTTCCCCAAGAAACTCCTATTTCAAATAAAAGATCAATGTCTGAGAATGAATGTCCTGTTGAGAGATTGCAAAGTGACACTCCATATTATGAACGAGATCCTGGAAAACGCGTCCCAATATCTCAGTATCCAGTTCATAGACAAGATGAGATTCAAAGAGCATATGTAGAAATGGGACCATTTCAACCTATATATGATTATCCTTACGTTAGATTTGGGAATCAAAATCGTCGATTTCAGTCATCTTGGTTCAAAAAATGTCCTTGGGTTGAGTTTTCCGTAGAGAAGGAAAGTGCATTCTGTTTCCCGTGTTATGTGTTTGAAAGTGCTACCACTCAACGTGATACATTTACAGTATTAGGGTTCAGGGATTGGAAGAGGGTCAACTCTAACACTTGTGCATTCAAAAGGCATGAAGGGGATGGTAATTCAGTACATGCGTTTGCTATGCAAAAGTTGGATAACTTGAAAAACCTACCTCAACATATTGACATAATGCTAGAACAACGGAGTTCAAAAGAAGCTAAGGATCATCGCCTGTGTGTACAAACTGCTGTTGAAACTGTGAAGTTGCTAGCATTGCAACAGTTAGCTTTTAGAGGTCATGATGAATCGGTTGACTCTTTAAATCGTGGAAATTACATTGAAATAATAAAGTTGCAAGGAAGAGCAAATAGAGAAATTGATGCAGTTGTTCTAGAAAATGCAGCTAAGAATGCCAACTACACATCACCAAAAATTCAGAAGGAAATATTACAAATTATTGCTGATTGTGTGCGACTCAAGATCCGTGATGAAATTAGTGATGCCAAATTTTGTATTCTCGTTGATGAAGCAGTGGATGAATCACACAAAGAACAAATGACTATTATTTTGAGATATGTTGATAGTTATGGATTTGTTAGAGAAAGGTTTTTTGAAGTTGTGAATGTTGTGGACACAAATGCACTGACCTTGAAAAAAGAGATATGTAATGTATTAAACCAATACAATCTCTTATTAAAAGATCTACGCGGCCAAGGATATGATGGTGCTAGCAACATGAGAGGTGAGTGGAATGGATTACAAGCTTTATTTCTTAAAGAATGTCAATCTGCTTATTATGTTCATTGCTTTGCGCACCGACTACAACTTGCTTTAGTTGCTGTGGCAAAAGAGGTACAAGATGTGTATCTATTTTTTCAAACTTTAAGTTCCATTGTTAACTTTGTTAGTGCTTCTTCTAAGCGTCATTCCCAATTGAAATCAATTCGATTGGATGAAATTGATGACTTGATAGCATCAGGGGAAGTAGCGACTGGTACTGGGGTTAATCAAGTTTGTACTTTGCAACGAGCTGGAGCTACTCGTTGGAGTTCACATTTTTTCTCTGTGAAGAGATTGATTGAGATGTTTGGTTCAACTTATACACTTCTTGAAGATCTTATTGTCAGTGGATCAACCAGCAATATACGAGGAGAGGCTAAAGGTTTACGCAACGCTATGAGAAGGTTTGACTTTACATTTATTTTGTTGTTGATGCATGATGTTTTGGGAAGGACTGATTTATTATGTCAAGCATTGCAAATGAAAGATCAAGATGTTTTGAATGCAATACATTTAGTTTCATCGACAAAGATACTTCTTAACAATATGCGAAATGAGCATTGGGTGGATTTTCTTCAGAGGGTGGTGGATTTTTGTACAAGTAATGATATTGATGTGCCTCAATTAGATGATCGTTATATGGAAGGTACAAGACGTTCTTGTCAACAACAAAATAATATCACAGTTGAAGACTATTATCACTTTCAAATATTCAATGCCGTGATAGATTTTCAGTTGACAGAATTGAATTGTAGATTTGCAGAGACAACCATGAAACTTCTTCAGTTGTGCGAGGCTTTGAATCCTATCGATGGGTTTAAATATTTTTCTATAGATGATATTTGTTCTTTAGCTGAGAGATTTTACCCTCTGGATTTTACTATAGCGGAGAGGGATGATTTGAGGAGGCAATTAGATCATTACAAGTATGACGTACTTCTTCATCCACAATTCCAGAATATTGATTCTCTTCCTAAGTTATGTCAGATGTTGGTTGAAACAAAGAAGTCTCGTCATTATTTTTTGATTGATAGGTTGATTCGTTTGGTGTTGACTCTTCCAGTTTCTACAGCAACAACAGAACGAGCTTTTTCAGCAATGAAACTTATCAAGACCTCGCTTCGCAATAAAATGGAGAATGAATTTCTATCAAATTCTATGGTCATCTATATTGAGAGGGAAATTGCTCTTGGAATTGATACGGATGTCATCGTTGATAAATTTTATCGTGTGGGGAGTAGGAGAATGCGTCACTAGTAACAGCTCAAGTTATTTTGTATTTACACATTTGCGGTGCTTTTTTAGCTCTTAGATATTGACATTGAAGTATAATTATTTTGTTATATTTACGAATTTGAAATCTAAATTATTCTTATCTTTGGCTTGAAAAAAAAATTTTCACCCTCCATTTTTTATCTAGTCTACTATAATTTTAAATCCTAGTTCCGCCCCTGGGAACACATCATCTTATCTACTGTAGAACCAGTTTCTTATTTAGCGGGGGATGGGGGGGATTTGATAGAAATGAGTTGTATCTTTCCCCCTTGATTGTGGGGGGTGTGGCAGCTTGGGAAGGACTGATATGGAAAAAAAATGGGCGGAAAAGATGCTGTAAATAAAGAATGGACTGGAATAGGCACAAATTTGCCTAATGATCTGTATCATCCGATGGTTTGAATCTTTAATTGCTAAAGGGTTTCTTGTTTTTTAACATGTTCATCATTTGAAACGAAGTAGATAAGCAATTAAGGCACCGTTCGGAATTTTTTTTGCAAAATAAATGGAATGTTTGTTGTCAAATCAAAGAATTTAAAGTATTTGTTGATTTATTTGTGTTTTCGAGGTAAGATGTGGGGTTAAAAATTGAAGAGAGAAAATATGAATGGTTAAAAAGTGGTATGGAAAATTGTGTAAATTAAATCAAAATAATCATTACAAATTAATACATTGCCGAACACACCCTAAAGAATATGAAAACTGTTGTTCTCGCGATATATAGTTCTGAAAATATAGGTAAAGGGTAAAAGTGTCACTGAGTTGATTGATTTGCTTCTTACCATCTTAGCCTTTGTTTTGTCAAATTTTATTTGTCAATGTTCGAACATATATAAGCATATAACTTTTAGATTATTGATATGTTGTCCATGATGGGCAACATAAGAACTTTCCATCGCCAATAGTGGGCTGACAAGTGTTCACATTGGACACCTGGTAGCCCACCATTGGCGATGGACAATTCTGGGCAACAGATCAAGATTCATAGTTTTTAAACTCCAGATAATATTATAGTCGGGGGAACAATTCGGCAATGTCGGGCATCACAAACGTGTGAGAAGATACCTCGCGTCCGAGGAATCGGGATCATCCCATTCCCGAAGCCAAGGGAAAGCACGTTGTTGAGGAAGTACCCGGAGCATTTTGTTGTCCAAGGAACGGGTTACCCTAGTCGTGTCACTACTAATGAAATTTGGAATCTGGAATCCTGTTTCGAAGTTCAAATTCCAGTTTCCAAGTTCAAAATACAATATGATTTTATGTTTTTTATTCTTGATTATTCTTTTCTCCTACTACCTAGTTACAATAGACACGCAAATTTATAATCTATCTTCAAATAATATCCAATGATAGGGCATGCCACATTGAATTAAAATTAAAAATGCACCCCTTTTGTCCATGTTACATAAATAAATAGCAGAAAATCTAGTTCTAACTGCACCTCTTGGAGGTTCTAAATAACTAGCATTTGTACAACAAATTAAACATCGTTCTTCGTCTCTACAAGAGATAAATTTGCAATACTGCTAGTCCCCTTTTCTTCATCACTCAATATTTCTGCCAATTGATTGTGCCCGTTTCTCTAAGAAGAGCCTTACAGTTGAGTAAATGAGAGAAGGCTCAGCCATTGCACCATTTCCATAGTCTCCACAGGCTAGCCTCTTCGTCACTGGCGGGATAAGGGAATTCCAAGATCATCAATTGTCATAAGATGGCGTTCTGTAAAAGGGTTGTTCCACATTAAAGTGTTCATCGCCGGCGCCACAAAAAATGGTTTACTATAGTCCCATGCCCGTACAATGCAAGTCAGCAAGTTATCACACAATCCCCCGGCAATCTATAACAAGACAGCACAGAACATAGTCAGAGACTCAGAATCATCATTGAATCAACCTGTTACAGCTATGTAAGAAGAAAACTCGTTATAAAATCATTCAAAACAATACTCGAAGCCTAAGATGATATCTTGTTATTAACATGACTTCAAAAGCTTGTGCATGGAGTATTCATGTAAATTGCAGGAGTCTATAATCAGAGGTCCACTTGTAAGCATTCGAGATGGAACCCTCTAGAGAAGTATCTCAGTAAGGAATTTTAAGGCAGACCAGACTCTAGAGAAAGAGCTCTACGTCCCAAGTATCTAGAAAACCATGCGAATTTACTTAGAGGAGGCTTTAAAACAAATATTTGCTTATTGTATACAAGTTACTTAAGGTAAGAGTTACTTTTAGAATTACCTTAAAAGTAAGTCATCCAAGACTCCAAACAGATTTGAAAACATATTTTACTTAGGTTCCGTTTGATAGACCCATTTTCCATAAAATGATTTCCACGGGAAGCGTTTGATTGCGTTTTTATTAGGTAGAATTCATTTTCTGTCTTGTCTCGATCTCCATGATTTTCCTTGAAAAGAAAGAAAAAATATATATTTTTTCTTTCTTTAGTTGAGAATTCATTTTCCACATTTACTGCACATTCAAATATCAATTTCACTTTCAATCAAAAACACACAAATACCTTCAGTTTATTTTTCATTTTTTTTCACCCATTTTCCATGCTTGCAATCAAACGGATCCTTATATTTAACTTAGCCAAATAAGCAAAATGATCCAAGTTTGCTTCTCTATGCAGCTAATTCTAATGTAATCAACTTGACATTGACAAGTTAATTTGATAACAAAGATTATACTAGATATTCTATACCTTGCCAAGTGTGTTTGCTGACAAAGGGGCAATGACCATAATATCAGCCCATCTGCGAAGTTCAATGTGCAGGACGCTATCACCTATTTTCTTCCAAGTCGACCATTCATTCTGGTCGGTGTAAAGAGTAACATCCTTGGGAAGTGATGCAGTGTCTATAAAATGCATAGACACCCTAGTTGCAACCGCTTTTACTTCTGCCCATTCAGAAAAGCAGTGACACAGTAGCAAATTTTATAGCAGCTACACTTCCGCTAGCAGCAAGTAGTATTCGAGGTCTCCTTGCACCACTGTAAACTTGACATAGTTCCCTGTCTGCACTTGCAGGTTCCGATTGTGCCATAAGTAACCTATTCAATGTATAACAACAGCAGTTAGAAAAAGATAAAAGAAACAAAACACGCATGTTACGATTCGTGTGTTACTAGGTACGTCACAAGGGTGTCAAAAAATTGTAACATAATGTAGAAATATGAAATGAAGCTAACAACAACATTAGGTTGGAAAATCTTTCTTTACTAGTCAACTTGAAATAGATCATATTGAGTAATTTTATCGAACAACTCATAATGTCGGGATTTCACCTATCTATCAACATAACTTCTATCAAGTAATCAAGAAGTTGTGAAGATTCGTACCTCTCCTCATTGATGTTCATTATTTATTTATTTATTTATTTTTGTAATTTAAGTTCATATATTATATCAGCTTCTAAATTTTCTTTTGTACAAAAATATCTCGAAAATATACAAATTAATCCACTTGATTTAGCTTATTGGAACCCCAATCAACAAAGTCTTACTGATTCCTATTCACAATGTGGTACTCTACATGAATCCTCATTTTCCATTTCACTCCACTACAAGGTTCAAAACCTCTCCATTCAATTATCGGAAAACTAAACTCTAATGAACATAATTAATAATAATAAATAAATAAATAAATAAATAAAGATCTCAAACCTAAATGTTTAGGTTAATTAACATCTTATACAACTGGAATATCATTAATCAACATCACAACTCATATTTGTGCAAAAATAACAAACTAAGCGCGTTCAATAAATTTGAGGTCAGCTAATTGAATCCTTTTTTGCCCTACTTTTTGTTCACATATTAAGCTAAACTGAAATAGAAAAATAAATCGAAACACAATTGGGAATGAAAGCACATACAATAGACATAAAAATCACAAAAGGTGTGTGTATAAACAGTGGAAACTAATGTATATGTACCTTAAACTGTTCTTGTAGGTGTTTGAAAGAAACCCCCAAAAAGATTAGGGATTGAAAAGCTTTTCAGTTGCTGAAATCAGGTCAAGCGAGAAACAACAGAGATTTACTGTTTTTTCTCGATTGGAATTGCCATTTTTATGGACTATTTGATGCGAACCCGGGAGGGGGTCCGCGTCGTAGCTCGCGGAATAACGCTTGAAAAGTTCCGAATTCAGGTTGGAACGGACGAGAACACTACAACCCGAGCCTCACAACGTAAGAACCATGGGTATATTAAACCTGAAACCCGTTACGATGCGGAAACAAGAACCGTAATGGTTTGAACGCCACAAAGGATGCCCACGCCTTTGATAAGTTCGATTTGTTGAACGCCACAAATATCCCACAATATTTGATAAGTTCGAATTTTGTTCAATATCAGAACAATGTTGAGAAAACACTCAATATATTTTTCATTCATCAAAATCTTCTTAACTATTACATTGAATGGAAAAACATATAAATAGGCAAAATAAACCCTAGTCGCTAACTGATTCTGAATAGAATTCTAATTAGGCTAAAATAGCTAAAATAACCAAAATTACCAAAAAGAATTAAAAACCAATAAAGGAAATACAAATCAACTGAAATACTAAAAATCCCGAAAATCTAATTCGCGCCGCTTACGGCCGTAAAAGTCGGACTTACGGGCGTAAGTTCTTCTCGGATCAAAATGTTTCAATATTAGTTACGGCCGTGAAGATTGATGTTACGGCCGTGAAATTCCATGGATTAGTTACTGCCGTGAGAACCCAAGTTACGGCCGTAAACGCTGTTCTGTCCAAATTGTGCGCTGATAATGTTACGGCCATAATTATGGAAGTTACGGCCGTAAAAGCCATTCTGCCTTGATTTCTGATCCTTTGACGTGAATTGAATCTTGACTCGAGCCCAATATTAAACTTGTTCATTTTTTCATGTAGAATATTGTTGAATTGCCCGTATCTTGATTTCTCATTTTTTATGCCTTTTCCGGATTACATCATCCCCTCTCCCTTTAAGATGATTCGTCCCGAATCATAACATTGGTCTTAGCTTCTTTTCGGATCACATCACTATTGGTAGGTAGTTTTGTCATCTAATATATATATATATATAAACTTATAAGCACAGTTGGTCAAATTTTTCGTTAGACCCCTTGAACTTTTGTTTTTCAGCATAACACACACTAATAAGGTGGAAAACCCAGTGTAGCAAATTAAGGACAGGACAGAAAAGGAAAGGATAAGTAGTACAACGGGACAGATTCGGAGTGGATCATTCTGATCCGTATTCGTCTCACTATCTATCAATCTTCGGGGCAGATCGGTCATCTGATTTGTTTATTGTCTCGAAACATTAATTTGTTTCCCCTTTTTATGTTGATAATACTTCTATAGCTATCGCATTTTAACCAATGAAGGTTGATCGAGTATTGAGGCTTTTTTTCCCCCCGCTTACCCTTTTAAAATGATATAGGTATGATTTTTTCAATGGATATTATTCATCATTCCATTTCTTCATCACAAGCTGAATATACGAACCTAATTAAGCTTCATGAGTTTAAACTTTACAAGGTGAACGAAAATTGATTTATGTTAGCCAATTATATTTATGTTTTTTATTTGAGTTTATTGTTTTTCTTTATTATTAAACGAGACAGAAAGATCAAAGAAGGTTAGTCTTGATCCATATCCGTCCATAATCCATGGATCGTGAATTTTTCTTTCCTGGCCATTCTTCCCAACTTGCTGATAGGGAATGTTTCGCTCCATTCGAAGCAGGTATTCGTCGGTGTCGGCTTGAATCGAATATTTTTGTCATACCTAAGAATAAGGCTTCATTCATGTAGTATATCACAAATTATAATAACAACTAAAATGAAAGAGGTAAAAAGGGTAACACAAGACTTCATGATTTTTCTTTGTTAAAATTATGGAGATTTTAGTAAATTTCTTCTTCTCGAGCGCGTTTTGTTGCAACAACTTCATCATCGAGTACATGAATAGGTGACCCTTCCAGCAACTTGAACCAAATATCATTTTCTTTTATAAATCTACTTACAACAAACTTTAGTGTAAGAGTAGCATAGTAGTTGACTATTTTTCAAACGGTGGCAAAAAGTATTGAATAGCGAATTGCCCCAATTTGACCACCTAATACAACACTAAAGAAGGAAGGTTTAAATCAATAAAAAACAATCTCTAGTATATAGGCCCTGTTCAACAGCCATTAATTTGGAATTGAAATTATTTGGCTGATTTATTTGTGTTTTTTAGGTAAGATGTGAGGTTAAAAATTGGAGAGATAATGTGTGATTAAAAAGTGTTGCATGGGGAAAAGGCACATCCAGCAAGGTACATAAGCTGGCTTGTGGAATTTAATATCAGTGAGTTCAAAGCTACGAATAGACTTGATAAATTTAAAAGGAAGTCTGACGTCAATGGGCAGGCACGATGGGAAGGTTCTAATAAGAGGATGGACAGACTCATTCTGGCAACGGATGCGGCAGTTAGAATGGAGGAGGGTATTTTGGGTATTGGGGGTTGGTTCAAAGATGATGAAGGTGCGGTCTTTGCCCATCGTGTTCAGTGTTTTGGCAACGCTGAATTGGCAGAAGCACTCGCTATTAAAGAAGGCATCAAATTTGCTATTAATAGACAGATCCCAATCAAAGCCATAGAAAGTGATGCATTATAAGTGGTGCAAAGCTTGATTCAGCATGATAAATGTCACCCGAATGCCGGCATCCTGGGAGATATCCAAGATCTTTTGATCATAGTAGTTGTGGATCGTGTTACTATATCCCTCGTGAAAGGAATTCGGTAGCCCACAAAATTGCACAATTCACTGCATTTACTACTTGTAATCATGTATTGGACGATTGTATTCCACGTTTCATTTTCCCAAGCCTACCGGCTAAGGAATGAACACGTTTTCTATTGAATGCATTTCCCATTTAAAAAAAAAAAGATAAAAACTTGAAAGTATAGATACACAAAGGCCAAAGCACATCTCATGCTATACATACAAATGCCAATTCTTCAAAAATATGAACAGACAATTAAAAATTAGTATCACGGAATATATTTCTTTAACATCTTAAACTATGAGCTAGAGTAAAATGTCATTTGAACAAGTGAAGACTATATAAAACCAAAAATTCAGTTAAACACGTAGAAATTACCGCAATAGCAACCAGTTATAATAGCAAAATTAGCTGCATAAGTAGATGAAATATTTGAAAGGCCGTGAACTTTTCGATGCTTGATATCAATCCAACTCCGGCACCAGCAACCCCTAATTTGAAACCAAAAAGAAACGGGAAATCAATCAGACTCTCCTAAAAGAACCCAAAAAGTGAAAAAACCAGACCAAAAGTCGTAGGTTTTCCGTATAAGTCAAAAACACCTACAAGTAAAGTAGGAACGAGAATGCGCTCTTTCCAATGACCAGATGACGATGAAGTTGAAGAAGCAGAGATCATTAGATCTGGTTTTTGTCACTTGAAGCCATTTCTTGAAACTGTTCATAGACGGCGGAAATGACATCGGTGGGCGGTGGTGCACTGCAGGGCGGTGATATTTGAGTAGTTTTCGGAGCTGGCTTCTACAAGAATTTGCAATTGGGTTCATGGGCTGTAACAGGCCCAATTTATTCAGTCCATCGCGAACGTTTATTCAGGCCCAGTGAATCACTTGTGCTGGGCTTTCTTTTGGTATATTATGGAGGAAATTAGCTCTGTTATGTAGCATTCAAGGAGAGACAAACAACAAGGTAATGATTGGGTTGCAGGGCCCATAGCTAAGCATAAGGAACCGGCCGATGTGCAAACCATATGCTCAGCGCCAGCAACTCAATTTGTACACCCCAACCAAAGTGTCCCTGCCAAAAAACACAGGCCTAGACATTGCATGCATACGAAGGTGTTCACAGAGTTATATATAAATATTTATTTTCATTGCATTTTTTATTAAGGAATTTTTTTTCCATATAATCATTACATTCCAACGCAGATATCACCTATACCTATTAATTTTGAAGATGCAAAAACCATGGTAGATAGTGATCTACTAATACAGAGATCAGGGGAAAAAGTGGCAAGTATGGAAAAGGTCCGTTCATCATCCAGTGTGAACATCTTCGTTTATAAAACCTGCATGAACTCGCCATCAACAATGGACATCATTAAATTCAACATATTCTACCGTGATGGAACAAAGATTCAAAAAAGGTATTTAGGATCTTCATTTGCACATTTTTTTCCACTGAATATTATTTGAATACATAACTTTTACTTGTTTCTTCCCTACATAGCATTACAGCTGGTACACTTGGTCCCATCACAATTGAATCAAACGCATGGTGGCATGATATCCGGGAGGTTGCTAAGCCACTAAATGATTCAGTGAGTCCCGTATGGCAGGTGTCACATTAATATATTAAAAGTTATAACCAAAATCATGTGTCATTTAGCACACCTCCTTTGTGGATTTTGCAGCACATCGATGTCTCATTCTACTTTATGCGGATGCTTTTAAAGATGAGATCTGGACACAAAATACGAGCCACATCAGCAGATTGTAACTTTGATGTCAAAGTCAGGGGAATTTCAAATGAGATTGTTGCTTATACTAAAGCAATACACAAACATGAATCACTATTTTCATATGCAAATGGAAGGAAAATACAATTCAATGTTCCGTGGGATCAAGTAGATCATGTTCTCATTCCAATGTGGATAGGAAATCCCGAACATTGGATACTTGGTCACTTTGATATACTTAATTGGAGGTTTGATGTGTACAACTCATGCGCAAGGTTCGTAAAGAATGTGACTATCTATGCAGTCGTACGTTCAATGGTGCTCACTCTCCCGATCTTAGCAAGATCCGTGAAATCTAATTATCGCATTTTGCCAGACATTCCTCTGGAGTGCAGACTTATCGACCAGTGTCCACAACAAATGAATGGGTGAGTAAATTGATTATTAAAAAACATATTTATTTTTCAGGAATTCGGTTACTTTTCATATACTTAGTTAAATGGAATTCTTTACAGGGACGATTGCGGCATATTTATTATTAAGTATGCGGAATACCTTATCGAAGGATGTATAGAAAAAATGCCATGCTCTTTTGATACCGACACTGCTCGATTAAACATCGCCGCACAACTTTATAAATATTCCCTTGAGGAGCCTGATATAATATGGTGCAATCATCCAGGCGCATTGAAGCTTGGCAACTAGCATTAAAACACCCCACACCATTTTAGGAGGGACCCATGAAGGCATGAACGATGTCACGCGTGTGATTTATTTTTTCCCAATTAACTTATATTCAATTATTTTAAGTATTAAGGGATTGGTCAGTTTGTAGTCATACATATTTCGGGAGTCCCTGGAATGTAAGATTGGTTCTATTGTTATGGGTTGAATTGCCTTCCTTATTCTAATTGTTACATTTTTTACGCCTGTGTTGATTCAAATATTTCAATGTTTATTTTTTATTTATTTTTACTAATTGACAGCTTGTGTTTCTGAGAATCAGAAACTGTTTTAACATTTTCATAGCTGAATATCAAATTCATATTAATATGTGCCATGACAGAATATAGGACTTGTATATTGTTTCTTCATGGACATTTTGCTGGTTATTTGCAGAGAGGTATCATCATGTTTACATTTATAGCAAACTGTGTAATATATATATTTTTCACCACATGTCATAACTTCAGTTTGGGGTACTGCTGGGATGAACATTTTGAGTTCACAGAGAGTGATGACATGCCTGTTGGAGGGACCACTAAAAATACCAAGTTGCTAGTAATTCACATAATCAGTTTCATTTCACATTTACACAACATAAGATATGATCTGTCACTTCGTTTTTAGCCTTGATACCTTGGTTCAGATTAGTACATCTCTACCCCCTTCCGAGATATGTAAAAAATTATATTCATAACCTAATCGATATTGATCTGATTGTCACCCTAATTAGAGGTACATAATTTTATAACTTAAACTTACTAGTTTTTGAACTTTGGCATTGGCTCAATAAGGGAATTTGGACAGTTAAAAAGCTTTCTATTATGTCCTTTGTAATTGACTGGATAGATTCATGCTGTCAGGATTAAAATTACTGTGGGGACTAGTGTCCAGTTCAAGTTTTCATCCAGTCGCCACACACTACTTTTTAGCAACTTTTAGTAGTTAATCATCGCCTACACATTTTCAACTGTAATGATACTGATTAAAAACTCGGTTCTTCATTCTGTAATGAAAGAATAAACTGTTTTGTCGAATAAATTTGATATAAAACTTAATTTCAATCCAAGACTCCAAGTCAGTTTGGTATTAAAATGTAACATCTGTACATTTTTTCATTTTCTTATTTTAATTTCTTATTTTATTTTCCATTTTTTCATAAACGAGGATGAATCGAAAATTAGTTATATATAGCAATGGTCAGTCTTCAAAAAAAATTTCATTGATGCTGAATGTCACCTAGTGAAATATTCAAAATAGATCTGCAATTTCAAAATTTTTCATCATTGGGTACATCACATTTTTCACCCTTCACTTGATTATTTCCAGTATTTGAATGGATGATTTTATAAGTCCTTTATCCTGGTAACATCGAATGAATCAGAAGAATCATTACGCTTGAATTTCAATTTTTGGTTGTCCACTTTGGCATAATTCAGTTTACATTTACTATACGCCATCACACAACAAACCTGGTCACATCTACGCATGCATCACGTGCTTGTTACTTATTTTATACTTTCAGTTAATGCAAATATGACGTTTGGTAGGGATTGACACAATCATTATACTTGTTTGGCGAGTTTATCCTGCATACTAACCGATATCTCTTTACCACAGAGTACCAACCTATCTCATATTAGTTGATCTGATGCATAAATATTCGTCGAGATAACATTTCCATATGATGAGAACTTTTCAATAATTCAAGAATGGAGTTCTTTAGTCTTTTACAACAGTTTCGTTCTTAAAAGTTAAAGTTAATCATTGACATAACATCAGTATCAAAAATAAACAAAATAGTTATTGACAAAATGCATCTTATAAAATTAAAAATACAACACTATGATATGAACAGCATTAATAGCATTAAAAACCAGTAGCACATCCTTCATTTGCATTTAACAAGATTTCCAATCTTTAATGCATAGAAAAAAATAACATTAAAAAAAATCATCTTCCACTAGATATTTTCCTACATACCATCTAATAAAAATCAAGGTCACATTTTATCTACAGATGGAAATGAAATACTAAATCTCAATATGCACCAAGTTCTGTCAATTAACCAATTTGTCTAACCCCTTATTACGAGTATTCATTATCACGTACAACACCCACCTGTCAATAACAAAATATTAATAAGATAAATATGTAATTTTAAATTTTTCGTATTGATTCTTAGGTAAAAAGCATATTTCACAACCTCGCTTGCAGTTGGACATCATTTCTTTCGCTTTTTCTTAGACCCTTCTTTCATTGGTTCTGCATTCCGACATATCCTACTATTGTGACCGTAACTATCACATCTTCCACAATGAGAGGTCTTCTTGTACTCCAGTGAAGACTTGTATCTGGTCTCTTTGGGTCTACCTAGGCTTCGCTTCGTTTCCGGTGGAAGTACTAACCTTTGCTTAACTGCTTCTGGAACATACCATTCCTCTTTGTTTCCTAATGGATATACAGTACCTTGGTAAGCCTCAATGTATTTATCCTTGGTGAAGTAAGCCAAACAGTAATCCGTCAATGAGTAGTTTCGATTTGATATCACAAAAATTGCATGTGGACATGGTAAATGGTCTAATTGAAATTTCCTACAAGAATAAGTCTTCTCATCCATGTTAACCACATACAGAGTTATCCCATCATTGACCTGGTATATAACGTCACTCTAAGGATGTACCTAATAATCAGTATGATGAGATTATCATTTTTCTATACAATAAACATATAATTAAATCTTTCGTTATACAAGGAGTGGAATGGCTAACCCGCATATGCACTGACAGTTTCACCTTCTCATTCAACATAGCATTATACCGAGTTGCTAGGTGCGTGAACGTTGACATTGCTTTGTTGAGATTTTGGGAATACCACTTCTGAATGGTGCTCCCGAGGCACTCAAATAATGCTTCAATTGGGTACTTCTTTGCATGTTTGATTGCTGAGTTAACTTACTCTACAATATTAGACGTCATTGTTGAGTACCTGTCTTTTGTCATGTGTGAACGTGACCATCTCTCGTAACCAACACCTTCCTGCGTTCAAGAAAAAAATAATATTATTTCCTACAAAATTTAAGACATCCATAACATAATATCATGCTATTGATACTTACCAAGTATCCCCTAACGTCCCCGTTGATTGCATCTATCCTCCTCTTGTGCGTCTCAAATTCATTTTTAGTATAAGCCCTTGCTGCAGCGTTAAAAGGTATTCTGATACCCTTCGCTTTCTTACCATATTCTTTCTTTATATTCTGTAGCAAATGATATGTACACGCTCCACGCAAGGCATCTGGGAACACCTTCTCAACTGCATTCGCTATGCTTTTATGACGGTCGGACACAATACACAACTCATCTCGATCACCAAATGCTTCACGAACTCTCAACAAGAACCATTCCCACGCATTATTATTCTCTCCATCACCAACACCAAATGCCAGGATGAATATGTTATTATTAGCATCTTGTGTGCATGCCGTGAAAAAGTACCACCATGCCTATTTGTTAGAAAAGTACCGTCAACTACGATCACTGGTTTGCAATATCTCCATCCTGCTATTGATGCACCTAAAGCCACAAAACTGAACAAAAACTTGTTATCATCATCAGTTTCTATCCTTGTATAAGACCCCGGATTTGATACTTCCATCATATGCATATTGGAAGGTAGGTTTTTGTATGAATCCTTTGGATTCCCTCTAATCATCTCTATTGCACGCTCTTGAGATCTCCATACTTTGTCATAACTTATTGTCACCCCATATGTTTCTTGCATGTCTTGCATGATGTCTCCGGGCGTATATATTCTCTTAGATGATAGGAACCTATACTTTATGCAACTGACAATCACTAATGTACTGGCCTGACGATGCCCCCCCAAAACTGTGCCAACAGAACATCCGTGTATCTGGTCCATCTTTCTTATCTTGAAGTTCCCTAAAACGCCCGTCGCTGATGCTCGAAGTGTCCAGTTGCAACATCTTTCCACACATTTTATAGTGTATGTTTTCGTGTCAGATTCCTTCACATTGAACTGAAATCTATTTTTTATTGTAAATAAACTAATGGTTGTGATTAGAAGTTCCTTGTTCCCAAAAACACTACCGACCGCAACCTTGTCTGTTTTTGGGCGTGTTACCACCATGCTCGAATCTCCAACCTCATTGTCAACAGGGAATGTTACGTATTGTGCAAGCTCATTACCCATTTCTTCCATGGTCGGATTGGTATTCATTAAGTCCAGACTAAAATGTTCACCTGAAATAGAGGCCTGCTGACCCAAGGAAAGTGATTGTACAGCATCAATATCTGACTCAGTTCTTCCAGCAATATGGGTAACAGCTGCCACTGGTTCCAAAATAATGAGTTCAACACATAGCAGATAGATATCTTTATCAGTTTCGCCCCTTTTCAACTCCAAGTAAAATCTCAGCGAATAATCATCTGATATACGTACCCTACTTCCATGCAACTTTGTTTGATAATGAATAGTGTATCGGTGTTTCTCTGGTTCTCTGTCTATCCTGTGAGCTATCATTCTGATAAGACTTTCATATGAGTAGTCAAGAGGTACTATTAACCCAAAGACAGAATAACCATAAAAATTTGAGCATTCATCCCATTCTCCATCGAAGTGAACAAACATTATAAGTGATTCCATGATCTGCTCAATGATCAGGTAATAGTTGGTAAATCAGTTACAGGATATCACAATGAAATTCATGTCGACGAAAGAATACAGACTTTGTAGCATTTAATTTTTTATATAACTAGTATTTACCCCGTGCGATGCACGGGAAGAAACGTTTGAATAAATATATTTTATATGAAATTATATGAATCTTTAGACGAAATAAATAACAATCGCAAATAACAGATAAGAACATCATTTATTGGTTTCATATTACTACAAGTTTTGGAATACTTCTTTGTACACTACATTATTTGTTAAATTTGTTGGTCTTTCATTCTTATCATAAATCAACATCTTTAATCCGGAACGATTTGTCACCTTATAAATGGCAACATAAAGTTGTCCATATGTAAATACTGACCTTCTAAGAAGAAGTCACGCATGCGAGAATGATTTTCATTGATTCTTATTGGTCTATAATATTAATAAGTTTTACCACTGCACCAGAAATCTTGAATGATTAAATGTGATTAAATTAAATAATTGCTAGAAATCTTTGTGGATCAAAGATGCATCGTTGAACTTGTCAAAAAGATAAGATCTAGTATTCTTAGTCCTAAATTATTTTTGCATTTTTATATTGTTTTAGAAGGTTTTTCTACATTTTTATTGTTATATTTTTTTTTTATTTTTTGGTCAGAAACCAAGATCTATATTCTTCGACTCAAGTCTTAGCTGATCTTGTTTTGAAGAAAAGAGCAGTCCCTTTTTATTTTTTATTAAAATAATTTAGGATTCTTTTGGTCTATAATATTAATATGGCTTTAAATTGTTTTTTTTTTTTAATTTAACTTAGTGTGAAAGTAAATATCAGTCAACTTCCAAAGATTAGAAAAAGAGCTTCTAGTAACTGTATTTACCAAAGCCATGCGATGACCAAACGGAACGTCAAGTCGTCAACGCAGAATGGAGCTGCAAGCATATCACACCGGAAAAAGGTAATCCATTCCCCAAAATTCAGATATGTTTCGTACATAAACCCGCTAGTTCAATTAAAATGTTTTGTTGACCACATAACTAAGTATAATATTTGATAAAAAATTGCACGAATAATTGAAAGTAGTATTTATTTGGATTTTTTTTAAACTGCTTAAAATTTAGTAGCCTATCATTCTTGTAAATGTATTATCCAAAACCGTGTGATGATCAGTGGAACGTCAACGCAGAACAGAGAGCCGATCACATCAAACCGAGAGAGCTAATCCCCCCCCCCCCCCTCAAAACTCAATTTTTTGTATATAAAACTGCCTATTAAGCCTCTGTTTGTTAAAACTTTTTGGTTTAAAAACATGTTTTTTTATGTTTTCTAGGTAAAATATGTGGTTGAAAAATGGAGAGAGAAAATGTATGTAGTTAAAAAGTGATTTGGAGAATTGTGTAGGAAAAAACATGTTTTGCCAAACGGAGGCTAAAATATTTTGTGCCCAAATAACTAAGTTTAATATTCGAGGAAAAATCGCATGATGTAATTGGAAGTAGTATTTCTTTGGATTTATTTATTTATTTATTTTTATTTTTTATTTTTTATTTTTAAATATGAATTGCATAATTCCACTTAGAAATAGGATTACGGTTATATCAACTATAACCTTAATTATAAGAACATATATAATGAAGTTCCAAAACACAAATAGTAAAACTTATAGAACATTTATCATAATTAATTATATTATTATACATAAAATCTATATAATAATAGCACAAGAAGGTATAAATGAAGTTTTCATATCCTATCTTCATACATAAAATAATTTTTAATTAAAATACTAAACTCGCGTAAATTAAAACAATGGTTTGAACACTATTGTTCTGAAACAGTTAGTATTATATGTTTGTATAAATGAGTGAACTTTAAATAGGGTTTAGAGTTAAATTTCGAAAATGCCAAAACCATTAGAAAAATGAAAATCGAAAATCAATAATTACTATTTAATTAGGATATAAACAAAAAGATTTCATTATAAAAATTTAATTATGATAGAAACAAACAGATTTTGAAAATAACAGCAAGAAAAAAATTAAAGAAAATCGGATCTTGAGGCAAATTATTGGGTAGGATTAGAATATTAGTGTGAACGCATTAACTACAGCAGACCAATAAAAAAAACTTTGGAAAAGCCCATCAACATAAAAATAAAAAAATATATATCAATATATGTAGAGTACTTGAGTTTTGGAGGGAAAATGTATAGTTGATCAAAGTTGACTCAGCTACTTTTATATATTATATAGATATCTAATAACAATTTAACGATTTTATGGGAGAGTTGTGATCACACACATAAGACTATAGTAGGTAAACATTTCCTTGCATATAATATAGATAACAAGACAATGTTTTATTTGGTGAAATACTTGGTAACAAAAGACAGTGGCAAAAATCTAGCTAAACTGATCATTAAACAACTGGTATCAGCACTGAATTCCAGTTACAGTATTCATACACTTCGCTGGAGAATGGAATGATTCACATTACTGTCCATAACTTTGAAGGGATCAGCACTGAATTCCAAAATCCTAAGATTTACAAGACATAACCACCACATGTCTGAAATAGGTGTCTACCTCATCGTCTAATTAGAAAAAATTTTGAAAACTAAAAACTGTCGAGATCACCTGGGTTGGAATTGGCTAGGCAGGTAAATGCTAACGATACTTCTTGTTTTTCTCTCTTTCCGAAAAAAGTACTGCCTACTGATATCAGGTAATAGTTGGCAAATGAGTTACACGATATCACAATGAAATTCATGTCGAGGAAGGAATACAGACTTTGTAGCGTTTTATATGGTGAAATACTTGGTAACAAAAGACAGTGGCAAAAATCTAGCTAAACTGATCATTAAACAACTGGTATCAGTTTGTAGTATTTTATTTTCATGGCTGATGTCAATCAGTTTAATGTGTTTGAAATGTAGATGTTAATATATTCTCGTAATTGCAAACTAGCGGATGAAGTAATACTGATAGGTTCTTATTAATAATCACAGATAGACTGAATAATGATAGTAATATACATCACATAATCAGGATTAGTAACTCAGAAGGATTACTTGTAAAATGCATCAGTAAATCATATTTTGGGATAACGCAAGATTAGATTATTGGGAGACAATAATGTTTTAAATTTCTCAGTTACCGGAATCCTCAAAAAGATTTAGCAAGTTCTCAGTTTCCTGAAGTTTACCAGAAAAATATATATAAAATAACCAGTAACCAAGTAACCAACTGGTATCAGTTTGCAAAAGTTTACCTTCACAACCAATGTCGAGTACTTAATGTCGTCTGTATGAAGATGATAATTGCCAATTAGCGAACGAAATAAATCCCTGCTACCTTCAGATTATGGTTACCTTCTTTGTTTCTTAATGATATTCATAGACAGAGAATCAAAGATTAGGAACATATCTTGATTTTTCGTAATGTGCATTGATACTTCTCAGTTTGTGATAACGCAGGTACGTGTATTTTGAATTTGGATGACAATCATGTATTGGATTTTCAGTTACGATTTAGATTACATTAACTGGCATTGCTAAATTTCAGTTAAGTTTCCTATTTTCTCTCCATTTACGTTACTGAGGCAGATTTCCAATTTTTGTAATTTTTTTTTTCTATTTCCCATTTATCTAGAAATCAACTTACATATATCCAACTTAGGTTACAATGTGAGGTATCAACCCAAATTCCCCTATATTATGCCGAGGAATTTAGGCCAAAACCCAACTAATATGCACACAATTTGAAATTTGACACCCTCATATATCAAACTAGAGATCTACCACCTACCATTAAAAAAAGGGATAAATACACAAGTAAGGAAGTTAAAAGATGAAATTTAAAATTTAAGAAACTTGTGATTTTAATACAAAAATCAGGTTTTTAATTAAAAAATATATAATTGAATAGGTCGAGGTCACAATTATACAATTTTTGGTCACATACACAAATCACAAATTTTATAGGTCACAAATTATGAAATTTATAAGTCACAACTAATTTCTCGATCACAAATATTTTGTAACAACTTATTTTTCGGTCACGAATTAAAAATTTATAGGTCACAACTTATTTTTTGGTCATTAATCTCGAATTTTGTAAGTCACAATTTTCCCGGTCACAAATCTCGAGTTAATTGATCATAATTTAACAAATTATGAGTCATAGTTTTTTTATTGGTCACAAATCACAAATATCATAGATCACAATTTTTTCGAGTACAAATCACGAACTTTTTAGGTCACAATTTTCATAAATTATAAATTTTATAGGTCACGGGTCACGACCACAAATTTCTTAAGTCATAACTTATTTCTCATTCACAAATCTTGAATTTTATGAGTCACAAAGTTTTTTCGATGACAAATCTTGAGTTCATTGGTCACAATTTAACAAATTATAAATCACAATTTCTTTATTGGTCACAAATTTTACATGTCACAATTTATTTCCCAGGTCACAAATCACGAATTTTATAATCACGACTTATTTTTAGGTCACATTTTTTGTCATAAATCTTAAATTTTACAAGTCGCAAATTATTTAATGGTCACAAACTTCAAATTAATTGGTCACAACCAAAAAAATTCTGAGTCGCAATTACAAATTTTGGAACAATCCTATATTTTTGAGTCACATGATTTTTTCTAGTCACACGTTACAAATGTACTGGTCACAATTAATCTTAACTCAACCTACCACCAGCACAGCCGCCCCTCCCCAATCGGAATCACCACCCCCTGTCGAGAGTCGTCTGCTAACACCAACTACATCCAACCGCCACCACAATGTCCACTACACACCTGCACCCATCCATAATCCAACACCACCAGCCCATCACTGTCGTCGACGGTGGCACTCCAATCACCACCACACCTTACAATCACTGCCATACCGTATTAACCGTAACACACTCCACTGCGCTACCCCACCCTCAAAACACACATCACCACCAACCCACCACTGCCACCTAACCACCATCACTAGCACCTATGCCACCATTATCTACACCACCACCACCACCTTGCCCCGTCGCCATCTTCGCCGCGTTCGCCATCGCGTACGCCACCAAAACTTACTTGCACCACCACATCACACAACACACAAGCACCAGCACCAGACTGCATAACACCGCCATAAATCGTCGACACAGCAGCAACCAGTGAACGTCGCTAGCAGCTGTTGCCAGGTGCAATAGCAGCGGCACAAACCGCTGTTTAAGCTGCTAGCGGCGATCGCCGCTGGATCTCACATTTGATGCAGAGGCCTCACCTTTGCTGTAGCAGCTCCCGGCATCGAGATTGCCGCTGGATCTCTAAGGTCTCACCCCTGCTGTAGCGGCGAGATCTCTACTGGTCAAGGGTTGGAAAAGGGGTAGATAGGAGATGGGAGAGGATGGTAGATGGAGAAAGAGATGAATGTGATTTATAGTTAGAATAAGGTGGGTAGGATAGTGTGGGGTTCGGTTCGGTTGATTTAGTTTAATATAACTATTAATTTTAAAAATTTCAATTACAATCTGATTTTTGTATATATAAGTTGTAAATTTTATTTTTGAATTGTGAAGTTAAAAAACACGGGATCATGTAATTCCCTCTTAAAAAAAATAGTAGAAATATCACCCAATATATATATATATAATTTTAAATTGCAAATTTAAAGGAATTGTAACAAATCCACCACGTAACCGTTCCTACTTTTTCTCAAAGTCGTTAATGACTAAGAACATCTCCAATGTGAGAATGTCTAACATGCCATATCATCAAATTAGACAATGTCAACATAGTTTCTTCTCCAATGCATCTCATGTAAGGCTGACGTGGCAAAAAATAAAAAATAAAAAAATAGACATTGTTTAACATCATGTCTAACTTTGGAAGACAAGTCTAACATGCTGACTTGGCAAATTATGGAGGGAAAAAAATATTTTTCTTTTACATCCAAGTAACTATTAAATCGGATTCCAATAATCAATTTAAATAAATAGATTTGGTGATTCCAATCATCTGATTTTATACTAAAATCGATAATATGGTGATTATTTGTAATTTTCATTGATTACGTGATTACTTAAACAAATAAAACTACAAATAATACACTCCATTAGTTTCTATATGAATACAGAAAAAAACGAAGGGAAATTAATAGGAGAAAGAAATTAAACCTGAAGTAGACTGCGGAACAGGAGGAAAAGAATAACGGGAAGTTTTTTCTTTTGGTTACAAAATAACAAAAAGTGATCGTTCAAAAAATAATAATAATAACAGAAACTGAATTTTACAAGTTTAATAGTTTTATTTTAAATAAATAAATGCCACATGATCATTAATTTTTGATCATAGACATAATACATTAAAGATCACTTTTTTAACTTAATGTCTAATTTATTAAATATTTATTAGAAGCACAATTAATTGATACCAATTGACACCTATTTTTCAACTTAGGTGGAACATGGTTGGAGATGCTCTTAGCTATTCTTCCCCATCTTATCTATTCTTCCACGTCTCATTCAAGCAAACAAAATTCCATTGGAATGATTATACCATTTACTCAAATTCCCTGTACCATATCATCAATCAATTCCAATCTTCAAACAGAAAAGAATTATGCCAGCAATAACAAGCTTCAAAATTATCGACGATGCTGATTTTATGATTTTGCATCATAAAAATTGTCGATTTAATCGAGATTTATCATTCAAGCTGGAATCAGTATCACATTTGAGATTCCAGTAGTAGTGGTATCCGACAATAATTGCAGCCTTCAACATCTGCAATTTTGGCGTCTGATTAGTGAAATTAATGTACGTGAATTGAAAAATCAGAGATCAAAACAAAGGTTAGTGTACGTTTTCTTGAAGGTGCGTGGACGAATTCCTCATGTGTTGAAGAAACATAATTGATTATGACCACCATATTTTTTTCCCATTTTTTTTTTTTTTTGGTTCATTAGATGCCAAAAATTTGGAATTCTTATTCAGAGTTGCAAGTTTACATATTACTTGTTACGAACTAATTACCAAAATCTAATTTGCCCCTCCCTAAGTTTACTGTATTGCCTTTTTTTTTTTTTTTAAGGACCCGGGCTAATGGGTAAGAATAAGTCGAGGAAAAAAGCAAGTTCTGGCATCAAATTCAAGACGAAAGCATCGGGCTCAGGACTGCTGAGGAAACACCGCAAGGGTGTTCGCACACCTCATCGGATGAAGATATCCAAAGAAGTATCATTACGATGCCAGGTATGGTAATTTGACATGTTAATTCAAATATGGTAATTTGACATATTAATTAAAATGTTGTAATTTCAACAAAAAATGTGGGATGGTAGGCCTATGTCTAGATTATTATACACAGTAGGTAATTGGTACCATTACTTACAATTTTTTTTAGGATTTGATACTAGTCACTAGTGCCAAGCTTACCTTGATCAGGTGTGATTGCATTAGGACCAGGCTCATTTTATGTACAAATCAATCGACATTTGAACAAGGAAGTTATGGAATTTGGATACTAAGTTAAGCATGTTACATATTTCTTTGGAGGCAGAGTAAAAAACAGAAAATCAAACATTTTGCCTAGAATCTGATGTTGTGTTAAGGTAGAACAAGACATTCCATTGCATAGCATAAATATTTTGTGTATAGGTTGATATCCAAATCTTTTGCTGGCAACATCCTCATCCAAAATTTGACCACTTTTACTCTCTGAAAACATAGATCAGGTTTCTTTTGTAATATTGGATTGCATATACTTGCACGTTAAATAACCATATTTTTGCAAATTTGATCTTATTTACTTCTGCCAGTGGACTAGCCTATTTTTATTAGATACATCATGAGTATGTACGCCATTTTGAATGGATTGATGTTGTACTAAGGTCTCAGAAGATATTCCATTGCATAAGGGAAAGATTTGGTCATAAGTTTTATTTTGTCCATTGTCCAGCTTTTGCAGTAGAATCCTCATCCAAAATTCAATTTGTTTTTACCCCCTTAACACATAGAGCAGGTGTTTTTTGAACTTGGAGTGCAAAAAAACTTGGGTTAATTAAATATATTTCAAAATATGTGACCACAGTGGCTACTGATATGGGACTGGCCAAATCTTAACAGATGCTTCATCCTGATTTGTTTCAGAATAAATGTAGCGCCCTGCATTTATGGAAAAGTTAGTTAAGACTTTGGGAGCAAGTTGTCAAAAATACCCTAGGATGTTCCTGAGATATGGGCAGGAGTGTCAAAACACATCTTGATACCCCATCTGCCTTATACATGCTAATCACATCAACGGGATCATAAGGGCATGGATAACTGTTATGGATGCACAGGGAACGGGCAATGTTAGTGCATAATTTAACTATGAATTTTTTCGAGATAACATGTTTGATTCATTATTATGCCGCGAGTCATACACCTGAAGCATCAAGTGGGGAAGGCAGTTCAAATGGTTCATCAAATGTAGCAGACAAAATCACCCCGATGACGGATAACTCCCCATCATGTAACAATGATTGCTCCATATTTTATTTTTCTTGTTTTACCTTTTTCTATACTAATTTAGTTTTTTTTGTTTTTTTTTAGTTGAACAGAAGATCGTGTAGAATTTGTTCGGATGTGGAATCTGAACAGTTGTATGCAGTGTTGGAATAGATTGTAAAGGTGACAAATGAAGTGGTTCTTACAGTAAAGGATTTCAGTAAAGGCCGAAAACTGTGATGCTTTGAACACACATGATTATACCAATCACTTGTTGTCACCGAATCAATCACCTGTTGTCACCAGAGATATCAGCCGATAATTTTAAGTTGCAGAATAAATCGCTTGAAACCTAACTTAATTTACTCGAGGAAGCTTGAGAACAAAGGAGATGGAAGTTCTTGTAGCAGAAAGGGCCCTCACCATTATAGACGAGGAGCTAAAGATGCTTCTTGGAAAATTGGAAACCAGAAAGCAGGAACTAACATAACTGAAGGAAGAAAAGATCAGAGATTGTGATGAATTGAAACAGCTTAATGCTTTGGCAAAAGAAAAAAAGGGTGAAAAGACTGTTTGAGACCAAGTAATTAAGGAACTCCAATTGGAAGTAGCACAACTGGAGATGAATCGGAGATCTGATGATATTTCCATCAGAAGTGCTCCCACTAGTATTTGGTACTGTCTTTGATCATGTTCTTGTGTCATGGATTCATCAAGATATTAGCATCATTCTATTCATTCTTAGTTTTGTAGTTGATTTATTTGAATCTTCTTTAAGGTTGTGTACTAGAGATTACCGGGAATAAGTTAATGGATTGTGTATTATTGTGTAAAAGTGAACCAGTGAAATCGAAAAGAGGAAGAACAATAAGAGCGACACACAGGAATTTAAATGGTATGGTAATGTTCCTACATCCATTGTATGGTGTGAATAAAATCAACAAATATTAAAATTTAATGCATATTTATTTTTGTCGAATCACCTCATCTAAAAACCAAAGTCGTTAAAGAGGAGTTGCATTTGTTTAACTAAATCTAGTCTTTAACATGGCCTTTTTCGCACTACTATATGGAATGCATTCATTTTATTTACTTAAATTTTATCTAAAAAGATCTTTATGTATGCTTAAATTCCTAATTTGGGTGTTTCAAAGGATAATTCAGAAACAATGTGTTTTCAAAAATGGAATTTGGGCTTATTTTAAATTAGTACCTTTAAAATACTTTGTTAATGTATTTGTGATTGATATTATATAGCTTGAGGAACAAAAGGAAGGGTGGATGTAGAAGGACTCTTAGCCGGTTCATAAGTACCATCAGCAAGGAAGCTGATCCGTGAAGGTGAAGGTGAAATGGCTGGTCCATTAGCTGTCACTGACTCACTTTAAAGTAAAACATTTTATAATTAAGCTCGTTGGCGAGTTTTAAAAATTGCAACAGAAAAATCAGTTTAAAGATTTAAAATCAAATCTATATATATATATCTATATAAAAACAAAGTCTTTATAAAAAATAAACACACATACTTTCCCGTCAAAATATACTTACTAAATTTGGAAAGGTTTTGCCAAAAACACAAGAATTGAAAAATAAATAAAAAATGATTGCATTTTGGAAAGTGTAATGATTGCAAATTTGAATTACACTTTTGAGTACTACATGTATTTGTTCCAAAAAAAAAAAAAACATTTTGAGCACTTTTAAATTATATAAAAAATAATGGTAGTTTAAATTTTTTGTTTAAAAACAGAGAATGTAATGTTTTCAAGGTAAAAAATAATAATTGAAAAGTTGAGAGAAAAAATATGTGTGATTAAAAAGTAGTTTAAAAGCGTGTTTTGTTAAATGACTAATTCATAAATTTTCTTTTAAATCGAATAATTTCATACTCGATTGAATATAATTTTTCGTCATATGTAATGACAATTAATAAGAGTTAGAAGTAATTACTATCGCATAACAAAATGTATTTGAAAAATTCTATGAGTAACTATCAATATTAAAATTATATTTAAGCATGTGTTCGATAAACTTGCAAAAATGATTTATAAACAATTTTATAAATCACACAATTTCTCAAAGAACTTATTAACTATAGAATTATTGTATTATTTTGAAAACGAAAAATATGTAATATAGACGTCAAATCGAATATCTCAACAAGAAGTTTAATACAATATAACAAGTTAGAGCAAATTGTAAAAATATTGTCCATAAAATTGTTCAAAAGATCAAACGTCAAAGTTTACATCATATTTTTTTACTTCATTTTAAATTATATTATTTAAGTTATATAATACTCTGTATTCATAAAACCTAAAATGGTTCAACCTGATAGAGGCAATTGGTGAAGGGTCAGAAAATTGAATCGGGTTGAACCGGGGTCAAATCGATTTTAATTAAAAAATAAATAATTATTTTAAAGATTAGAAAATTTTCTAAAAAAATTATCTTACAAATAAAACGAAATTTACTCATTTGGAGTAAAATTAAATAAACAAAAAATATAATAAAAATATTCTTTACCAATTCAAATCAAATATAGATTTATGGTTTTTAATTTTATTTCAAAATAATTTAATATATAAAAAAAGATAAAAATAACTTATTTCTTATTTTTTATTAATTTTGTAAATGCTGTATTTCCTATTTTGATTAATTTTTTTTTTAAAGTTTTGAATTCGATAATATTTTTTTGTATTAATATGTTATTGTACTATATTTTTATTTGATATGATTGTATAATTAATATATATTCATAAATTTTGATTCAAATCACTATCACAACTATATTCCTATGCATCGCACGGGCGAAAATACTAGTTATTTGAAAAAATGTGTTCTGAATTAGTGATTTTTAAAAGAATGTGTGATTTAAAATAAGAGAAAGAAAAGTATAATATTATTTTATTGGAGAATGTGCAATTAGAAGTAAGAGAGAAAAATGTGGTAACATTTAATGGGTCAAATGACATCAAGAGCAGGAAGATGACGGTTTTGTAACAATTTTTTATTTTTTTGACAAATATATTCTATTTTTCTATTATACATTTTTATTTCTATAAAGTCAATCAGTGATCGAGCTCTTAGGAGAAAAATATTTTTTGAGACTTTTTGTGTAAACTTCCATTTAAAGTAATAGTTCTTAAAGAAGAAACCGTTTCAAAGCCGCATAACTAATGACCGAATACTCATTGTTTGCCCTTCATTTTCTTGTTTCCGTCATTAGAGTAGATTAAAGAAGTGAGGTGACCAAGTAATCTTTCTACTTGATCGATTGCGTAAACATAAAGACGAGTAACATGTAATATCCAAACGATAAACTAAGAATAATCCATCAATTCCCATTTGATTTAGGCTCGTTTTATATTACTTCTATTTTTCTTATGCTTCTTGTGTAAGAGCTTCGTGATGAAACTACTCTATGTTAATTTCCTCTAGAAGCTCTTATAATCAAATAAAATATTTTCAAAAAATTATTCAAATATGTTCAAAATCAGCTTCTTAATCTTAGAAGCAATTTTTGACTTCCAAAAGTCGTGCCAAACAAACCCTCAACACAAGTAAAACAGATATATTAAGATGATTGTATCAATGCATACGATTCATTCATTTGTTTAACCAAATGCATTAACCGCATCAACTGCCTTAATAGGGACTCTTATATACCAAGAATTGAATAGAATTTAAAAAGGCTAGATAAAAAACATGATTTCAAAAATTACTTAGTCTGTCTAAGAGAGAGGAAAATCAAGGGATTAAAGGGTTGGCTACTGAAGCCGAGAAACTATTTGGCCCTTGCTCACTTTCCCAATCATTGGTCTCGAGCTTTCTTTGAGCTCGAGGTACCGGCCCAGTTCTTCTCTGGTTTTCTGTAGATTCAAATACTACAACCATCAATGATCAAACGTAAAAGCATATTGAAATTTTATTGAGGGCTTACTCTTGCTAGTTATTGCAAACCGCGAGATAGCTAAAAATTCGTCCCAATCAAATTTCCTAAGTTCCTGCTTTTCGTTCTCCGAGAGTTCAAAGTTGGGCTCCCTTCCACACATGAATGCAGCCCTGCAAATGAACCTCATTTCCACTTATGAACTTGTGCACCAAGATTTATTGGGTTCGACCATGACAGTCGAACAAAGTCAATAAAATGTACTACTTGCATACAAAAACAAGGGATGGACGGATATTTTTAGGATGCTGGATTTATTAACAATAATCTCCAAGAGCAAAGATAATATTAAAACATAAATCTGCTCAAAGTCAAATGTATTATCCATGGTTTTGAAGCATGTAGAAAATAATATACATTACCTCCAAGAGATGGTGCAACTTGGTTAGAAACCATGGAGACCAAATGAAGTTCCTGTATGAGAAGCTTAAATGCAAAACAAGCTAGGGTTCTATGAATCCAATTCTACAACCTTTTTTTTTTCTTTTTAATACCAAAAAGAACGGCACCCTCCTTAAAACAATAGAAATATATGTGTGTGTAAAACAATAGAAATATATGTGTGTGTATATATGACAAACAAAAAGGGTTATGTTCTTGTGGGCCACAAGCCCAATGGGTAGGCTTGGGGCAAGATTGTAGAATGGACCCAAGGGCCCCAAAGCTTGGTTAATATTATAATGTTGTCCATCCCATAAATGGCCCAAATGTTATATGAACATCACTAAATGTTAATTGTCATTAGATTACGTTAAGTCCACAAATTAATTCAACATTATATACTGCAAGAGAGGAAAATGTTTCTATGGGAATCAATGGCATCTTCTAATAATACCTGTCATATAGCCTAGCCGCCTCTTCTTGAGAACCAACGGTTCCCAAGTG
The DNA here is from genome assembly GCA_963555705.1 of Ligustrum vulgare. NCBI lineage: Eukaryota > Viridiplantae > Streptophyta > Magnoliopsida > Lamiales > Oleaceae > Ligustrum > Ligustrum vulgare. Next base: position 4,339,092 of record OY743180.1, read on the forward strand.
GATCTGTTTCTTGTCAACTTTGATTGCAGCTTGCCATTTCATATTCTTGAAATAGACACCTCTCATAATACAATGTTCTTGGTTTTCAAAGTGCTTTCTCCTGTGCCGCTTTCTGCGTTTAACCTCTGGAATAAAAGAGGATGGATCAGAGCGAAGCACGAAAGCAAGAGGGGAATAAAACATAAACGTTGTATACCTACAAATGTTCACAACACTTGACATACAAGTATCTTAGAAAAAATCAAATTAAGTAAATCAACATAAGAATTAAATAAGCATAGACTCGACAACCAGACTAATCATCTGATAAAATTGACATTTATAATCTGGTTGTACTAATCTACATATCTTGATACCTTTAATTTTTGAATTTTATTAATTGTCAAAACGGGAAGAATAGTGCGTTAATAACATCGCACATCCTTCTCCAACTCTTACTCGTGACTTTGTTAAAGAAACTGAACCATTAAAATCATTTTCATAAGTCTGATAGGGCACTTGATGGATAATAAATGAAAAGAAATGTCAAGATGCTTAGTTAAAAGGTACTATCATAGTATCATCAAAAGGAGGAAGTATAGATCGTATAGTAGAACGTGTGTGCACACACGTGTATTCAATTGACATTTTGATCCATCATGCATCCAATAGACCATCGCTCAGTAAGAACATAAAAAATGTGAAAACATGAATAAGAACAGACCTGGGAATAGTTGAATAGGATGCTCTTCTGGTGGAATGGAAGCAGGCAGATTTGATGAACCAGGCCCAATTTCCACGCAAGTTTTCTACCCGAAAGTAATGATTAAAAAGGAAGCCTAATTTAATATATTATGTGTGGAAAACATGTAGATAGTGAACCTAGACTTAAAATAAATCATGAAGACAATAAAGAAATAACATGGTGAATAATGTACCAGAGAAAAAACACTGTACATAAGCATGCACAATTTTAGGGGTTGGAGAACAGACACTAACACATACCCACAATGATGGAAAAATGATATCCTATCTTCAAATTTCAAGCTCCTTGTCATATTATAAATGGGTTTTTATTAATTGACTATCAAGAAAATGGAAGGAAATAAAAATTATGAAAAATAATTGCATATTAGTAAGGCTACTGCAATCTCTAATCTTGATTGAACCATCCTAAACAAACCCACACAGAGAAATTCCCTGAAATTGTACATGCAGGTAAGGATAACTTATTCGCTAAAATTTATGTTATCAAGAAAACTATAATTTCGACATCTTTTTCATTGATATGCTGCTTGATAATAAAAATGAAGCATAATAGTGTAGTACTCTAAAAGTTAGAGATGAAACGGATAAATTTTTTTTTTTTTTTTTAAATAAAGTCTCCTCGAAAAGACATCAGGTACATGTTACTCTTTACATATCCCCATACAGACTAACATATTCATAAGCAACTAAGTACTCAAATTCAAGAATTAGAATATTCAAAGGATCTTTCCATTAAAAATGGTAATAATAGCAAAAAATGTATTCATAACCATGGTTATGAAATGACTTGCATACATAAGAAACCAAATCTGTGACAGTACAAATTTAAAAGATTTTATGCCTATTATGCCTATGACGAAACAATACTCTAGTGTCCATGAGTACCTCCTTTGGTGGGTCAATATCATCTAAAACCATGGGACGAACACTGACTGGTTTTGTGTTATCTACACGATTTTCCGTAAGCTGTCCACACTCATTCTTGGAAATTGGAGCCACCGAAGAATTTATCCCTGTGTAATAATGCTAAGTATCAATTGTTTCATTCATAGTGAGACTCATAATTGGCCAATTAAATACAGAAGGAGACGACCATTATTAATAACATATAGTGCTCCATGAAGGCTAATCAACGATTCATCATCGACCATATAATGTTTAAACTATTCATACCTGAACAGAGTCCTAAGAGCTTGCGCCTTCGAATGCTGACCATGGCCGTTCAGTATTCCTAATTGGTGGAATAATAAGACATCTGACTTCGTACATTCACCAATGAAAGATCTATAACGATACTTATCTAACTCAAAAAAAATACAAATAAAGCACCAAAAAGAGAGTGTGTGATGAAGGGTTACAGGTTTACAGCACGTGAGACATCATACAACTTAAATAAAAAGCATTATGTGCGACATATTTAGTGTCATACTCGATTCTCGAATGGCAAGAGGATAGAACCTAATGGCATTTTTGTTTTCAAATCAGATAGATCATTATTTATCTGTAATTCGTTGGAACAAAAAAGGGGCCCAGGCCCCAGCTAGGTGCTGATCAGGCCAGGCCATTGGAATATGAGCCTTTCGAACAAAATCAACACAAAGATTTCTTCTTTATTTTTATTTATAGGCTCATTCTAGTCCTTATCTAATCTAAAAGAGTTCCAGATTTGTGTGTCTCCATAAAATAGACCAAAGAATGCTGACGTTTGACAGCTAGAAACAGCAAGAGATGATTAAAAAGAATAATAATTATAAGTTCCCCTTAAAAATTTCAGCAGATAGCAAAATTGGGTTTACATTGTTAATTTTTTTTTTTTCCTTTTTAGTAAAGAACATATGTGTTCTGTCTCAAAGTTCATTACAAAATATAACCATTGTCAGAACTGCTAAATCATCACAATAACGATCACAAACTACGCAGCGTTCACAATAAATTTGGTATCGGCTACATGAATCCCTTTTCGCCACTGCGTTAGGAACACGTTTCTTTGTGAAAGTTTGCAATCTCCCACTCAGTTAACAAAGTGTAAGATAATATGGCAATGGCATATTCCTTAAATACAAATTCTACATATATAGAAGCCAAAAGACTAGTCGAACTTCGACAAATTAAGAGTTAACCATCCTTTCCCACTGGCATACTTCATTCAAGTAAAAAAGCTTGATCCCTACTGGCATTACCCCCACGAAACTATATGGTGAAAGAATGATAATCTATAGATATTGCTTGCTATAAAGTTAACCAAAACACACAGTAACATAGCCACCAATAGAATTTCAAGAAATCAACACAAACGCCCAAATAATATGTTTTTGAAGAATTGGCAGTTTATCTCTTCAGAATTTTAAGTCAACCCCACCAACCTACCACCTTTCACAGAGTCAAGAATGTGAAAAGCCAAACAAGAAATTAACAAAATTGAATAACACACTTGTCCAACAACCCACAAAGGAAAATCAAGACAAACCCCACACGTAATACGAAGATTTGCCATCATCAACCACAAATGCCCAAAGCCCATTAAATTATTTTGTAAATTGTAATTACTACTAGTATACAAGTCAACACATAAATTCATAATGTTACAAGATATGAAGACTGGGAGTTGATACCTGAAATAAACAGGACAAAAACAACTAGTTTGTGGCCTGTGGGTTGTCAAAACCGAGGAGAAAAAATCAACTTAGGCGGTACGGTGCGGTGTGGTGTGGGCGGGGTGGAGGATTACATAGGGGAAGGTGGTGAGAATATGGAGAGAGAGAGAGAGAGTAGTGGTTGGTGTTTAACTCATGCATCTACCATCTTTTATTTTATTTCTACTAATATGTTATGTATTTGGGCGAGGGTGGTGTGGCCAGGTGGTCTTGGGCCGTGACAATGGTTGAAGAGAGAGAGAGAGAGGTATTTACGTACAGATACATACAGAGGGGGTGAGGCCGTGAGGGTTGATAAGGAAAAAGGGTACCGCTTCTATTCTGTGTATTTTAGCTAATTTTAAATGACGAAGATGCCCTCGGGCTTTTCTAACCATTTAGTACAGTTGGAATTGGGGTTCTTTACAAAAATACCCTACTTTTAGGGATTAAATTGAAATTTACTTACATTTTATAAAATTTGAAAATTATTTATAATAAAATTTTAAAAATTGAAAAATACTTAAGATACTTTTTAAATATATTAGTATCACAGTATGATACTTATGATTATATTGGTATCACATTATGATATTTTTCAATTTTTTTTAATATCACAATATGATACTTTTTCAATTTTTTCTAAGTATCTCAATGTGATACTTATGATACATTTTCAATTTTTTCTAGTATCACAATGTGATACTTATGATACTTTTCAATTTTTTCTAATATTATAGGTTGATACTTTACAAATTTTTATGATACTTTGTCTCTAATATAAAATTCAAACACTTTTCATACATTTTTTAGTATCACGGCTTGATACTTTTACAAATTTTTATTATACTTTATCTCAGACATAAAATCAAACATTTTTCATACATTAATTCACTACAATTTTTCACAGCCACGACATCTCAAAACCTCACCATTTCAGTATTGTTATCACAAAATAGGGGTTGGATATCCTCACCATCAAGAGCAAAATTGGAGATTAATTCAAAGCCAAACTCCAATTAGAGAAATGGCAGGCTCAATTTCACCATGAACTTGCTGTCGATCTCCAAACCCCTCGAACTTGTGCCTCCGAGGAATAAAGAATTGGTGGAGCCTGGAGGCTGCACCACCGCCGGAAACAAGTATGAATCGACTTGGAGCTGTGTCACAGTCGGCGATTATCTAATAATCTTCGCCATTTCTGCTGCTTATTGCAAGATGCAGCGCCGATGAGAGGCGGCGATGTAGATGTATTTACATCATCTTCCATGATCATAGCGATCGTCCTGAGTCCTGACCATAGCAACCTCACGACAAGCTCCTTATCTTCCTCTTCTTCATTAACAGATTCTTCTCTCTCCTTTTCTTCTAAACCGCGGGACTCCAATTTATTACATGCTCCTCCTCCTCATCTTAGAAGAAGACAATAGCTTCATGTCTCTTCAATCCTATTCCCTAGAGCAAGTATCCGTGAAGGAACAGCAGATGCGGCAAAGCAGAAACCACAACATGATGTTTCTATCTTTGCAAGCAGGGACGAAGCCAGGATTCCGAATGAGTGGGGGCCAAAATTTTCAAATGGTGGGAGGCGGAGGCCTCCTCCCGGGGGTTCGGGGGCGGAGCCCCAGAAATTTTTTTGAACAAAAATGATTAAAACGACGAAGCAATAAACCAAAAACTAAACTAAATTAACTAATAAGTAACAACTAACCAGTGTAAAGTAGTAATTTACAAAAGAAAAGACCTATAACTGAAAAGTAAATGTAAACTTTCAAGGTAGGTGATACTAGTAATGAGTATTGTATCTACTTCTTGTATAAATATAATGATTGCAGAGAGAGAATTAAGATCAAATGAAATAAATTTAAGTTATCAATTCTTCTTCTTCTTCTTCTTCTTTTTTTTTTTTTTTGGAATCAAAATTTTTTTTTTCAGTGGGAGGCCTTGGCCCCCACTGGGACAATACTGGCTCCGTGCCTGACTGCAAGCACCATCGACAGTATGTGATGCTCGTTACTCAGCTCAATGACCCAGATGAAGTATTTTTCAAACATTGTTTTTTGTGTAGTAACAATGAGTTTTGGTATGTTAATTAAGAATTTTACGCAATTAACCCTTGGAATTGACTAACGCACCTTTCTTATACATCATCATTACAATTAGAATTTATATAAACAACACAATTTCTCAAATCATTTTTTAATAACACACATTTTTCTCTCCAATTTTTAATCACACATTTTGCCTTAAAAAGTCAAAAACCAAAAAAAAAAAAAAATGCAGCCGAACAATCCGTAATGAAGTTTTTACTTTACATTTTTGAAAAAATTGATATTTAGAGCTTCTTCGGTAACAAAAGAAAAAGGGTTTTGAGGAAATATATGGCTGAGCAGTGATGCCCCCCCCCCTCCCTCCCTCCCTCCAAAAAACCTTTTACTTCCAAACAAGCTCTTACTTTACTAATTTTCTAAGATGATGTAAATTTAGAGATGGCAAAAACTCGATTTGTGGATCGATTGATCGGATTTGAATCGAGGAGATTCGATTCGCGATCTAATTTTTTTTTTAAATTAAAAAAACTTGTAAAAAACTATTTACTAGATCTAAAATATATAATTTTTTATTGAATTTGATACAAATCTCTAATTCTCTCTCTCTCTCTCTCTATATATATAATTTTGTTGTATGTGATGCTGTAAAAAATCCTAATCTTGACGTGGCAGAATCTGATGATACTTGATTGCTGGAAAAGATCAATGAATTTGCCTTGGATGACCTGCAAAAAAAGGCGAGGAGGAATCTTCTTGTCGTCCCTCCGGTGTGAGAATTAGTTTTCTGAGAGAGAATATATAACTGGAATGTATGTAAAGAATTATGAATAAATATATGTGATCAAAGGAGCTATATTTATAGGGCTGAAAAAGCCCATAACTTCCTTTATTTGAGTAAGGAGTCCTTTTGCCATAAACTTACCTTTTAAGAAGAATTCTAAACTTATAGGGATTCAGTTTCCTTTTTGTAAAGTGTTTTTTTATGGATCGCGTATTTCCTTGAGGCTCAAGAATATGGCCCATTAACGAGGCACATTGTCGAAAGAGATTATGAAGCCTGCCTGCATGGCCCATAGGTCGGGAAAAGTCGACCTCACGCTTAAGCGTCAACCTGAACCAATAGATCGGGATACACCCGATCTATGTGAGACCGAGCGTGATGTTAAACCTCAGCCCGTCATTGTTGAGTAGCAGTAAGGTCGGTACAGTGCCGACCATACTATAGTGGAGGCAGCGCGGGCAAAGGAAGAAAAAGGAAGTAGGAAAATAATACCGATCAGTATGTAATAAATATTATATTATATATTTTATGAATACGTATTGATTTGTTTGCCGTTAATGAAAACCCCGCTGGCGAATTTGAATTGCCATAACTTATTAATGTTCAACCCTTTGGTCATGATGCAACGATACGACATTTGTGTCCACGTACTATCATCTATGATGTACTGATACCAAAATTCAACTTATGCCCCTATTTGAGACTCATTATTTAAAATAATGTGATTTGTAATAATGAAAATTTTGGAGAATGCGTGATTAAAAAGTAGGGAATCTTGTTTGAGTTTATATATAAATTATTTTATTGGTTGAAAATGAGTTTTGAAAAAAAAAATGTGTTTTTGAATAATAAGTACCAAACAAGGGCCAAGTCTCTCATGAGATAGGTTTTGAGTTTGAGTATGAGGACGCGATAGAAATTTGTTATGAATAAGACAGACTTAGTCGCTTAGACCCTTTCTGAGCGAAATTGTAACGCCCCGAATTCCACGGAGCCCGGGACGCCACTTCGTCCTTTAAATCTGATTTTATTGCGGAAATAATTAAAAATCTCAAACATCATATTTATTATTTGAAACCTTTGAAACAACATTTTTGCGGAATAAATGAATTTATAAAACATCACATCCATTGTTTAAAAGTTAAAGCAGAAACTAAATTTTAATCAATTTAATTAAAACAATTCATAAAAATTAGTTTTAAAGTAAAGTAACGATAAATAATTAAATTGACGACATTTATGAAACAATTCAAATATTGAAATGATTTGAAAAATTATTCTTGGAACAAAACATGAATAAATAAGTTTCACTTTCAAATAAAATATTTCTAAAATCTCAATAATTGCCACCATCGCACGCCTCGCCGCCGACTCCGTCATCTGCAAAATTTGTTTTTTGGAAAACGTGAGTATTTCATAGAAATACTCAGTAGACTCGCGCATAATAATCATTTAACATTATAAATTAAAACACATAATCATGATATTCAAGTTCTCAGGTGCCTAACGATCACCAGTATTCTCATGAACATAAAAGTTCAAGTTCTCATGCATTTAAGCAAGTAATTCTCATGAACATAAAAGTTCAAGTTCTCATGCATTTAAGCAAGTAATTCTCATGAACATAAAAGTTCAAGTTCTCATGCATTTAAGCAAGTAATTCTCATGAACACAATCATACATGCTAAACTTATAATTCAAATAATTATTGATGCGCACTTTTGAAAAACGTAAATTTGTGAATAAGAGTCTACCTTAATTTTCTCGAGTATTGAGCAAGAAAGTTCTCGTTGTTCTTCTAAATGTCCAAGTGCCTCGTCTAGCATAGCTTAAAATGATAAGTCCAATTTAATACTTTAAAACTGATTTAAATGACTTTGAACTTTAGGGACTGAAATGATTATTTTTGAAAATTGAGGTAAGATTTAAAATATTTAAATTAAAGAGGACTCAAATAACTTTATTTAAAAATATAGTGGCTGAAATAAGAAATTTTAAAACTGAAGGGACTATTTTAAACTATTTTAAAACTTGAGGGACTGATCTTTAAAACATAATAAGACTAGTGACTGAATTAAATCATTTCCCAAACTTAGGGACCAAAATGCAATTTTCGAAAATTAAAATATTAAAATCAGAGTTTTTACTCCTCTCTCTCTCATTTGCGATCTGAACTCGACCGAAAGAGAGAAAAGCGAGAGAGCGGAGGAGGAGTTCTCCTCTCCTGCTGCCGGCGCCTTCTCCGGCGCAAACGTCGGCGCAACGCTGGCACGGTGAGCAGCAAGTGACGGGAGTGAAAAAGGCGGAGTTTTGGGGTTGATTGGTGCGAAGAACCGAAACAAAATCGCGATTTAAGGTGGGCGATTTCCGGCGAAAAACCGGTGAATATGGGTCAGGAGGTCAAGGTAAAGTTTTAGACTTCTTCTATTTCTGGGTTTGGGTTTGATTTTGGTTGATTTTCGTGGGTTGGGCAGCCGTGATTTGGAGGTGACGGTGCGTTGGATGTGTGTGCGTAAATTCGGTGTTGCAGGTTGTGGTTGCGGTTGGTGGGTTGTGTGGTGGCGACTTTGGTGGTTCGATGTGGGTGGTTGTGAAATTGGGTTCGGCTAGTGGCGGTAGAGGTCTTGGCAGTGAGGGTGGTTAGTGGTTCGGTGGTGGTGATGATGATGATGATGATGATGATGATTATGATGGTTGATTGCAAATTGGCTAAGGCAGAATTTTGGTGCGTGGGTGTTGTTGAATTCGGCGCGACTCTTGGCCGATTGGTGTGGTTGAATTGTGGAGTTCGGTTGATGGAGGCTCGATGGTGTTTGCTTCGAGTGTTCTTCGATTTTGTATTTCAAATCGTTGTGGGTTCTGGAAATGTTTGTAATTGGTGATGATGGATTCGGCCTCGGATTGGTGGTGGCTGAAACTTGATACTCTGGTGGTGTTGTGGCTTGGGTTCGTATGTAAATTGGAAATTGAGCAGTGGCGGATTGGTCATGGTGGTGATGGTGTTTCCGGCGGTTAGGTCTGGGCAGTAGGTGGTGATGGTAGTGGTTGCGGGTGATGATGAAACCGTGTGGTGATGTTGGGTTCGAAAATGGTGGCTGCAGTGTGAGTTCGTGAGGGAGGGGAATAGGAAGGTATATGTATTGATTGTCTTCAAAATGGTAAGCTAGAGTGGGGGAAGAATTGAGGGGAATTTACATGGGGCAATGGCAAATTGAGGGGAAAGAATTTTGGGAATTAATTTGATAAAATCTTGCTGTGTTTAGCTTTCAATTGTTTTGGTAACTTGGCAGGTTATGAGGTTTTGGTTTAGGCAAGCTGAGGGAATTTGCAAAAGGATTAAGGTTAATTGTGAAGTTGGAGTGGATTGTGGATAGTGTAATGTGAGAATGAAGATGGAAAAGACTACATTATGTTGAATGTCTGTGGCTCGTTGGAGGGTAATATGTATTGCTTGTTTGTTGTCAGATGGATGAGTAAGGAAAATGGTTATTGATGGAAATTGGGAAAGGATTTTGGGATAAAATGAATGTGAATTGGGGATAAAATATTTTGGATTAAAATACATAAATAAATAAATAATGAAAATAAGATACTTTTATAAAAATTGAAATTGAACTACGATAAATTTAAATAAATTAGATTTTCACTTAAAATGGTTAGGCGAAAATTTGTTTAAAATAATTGGGTCAAAGTTGTAGCAACATATTTTTAAATAATATTTAAATAAGTCACGGAAAATTCTCGATCGCTACAGAAATAGTCTTTATACGTGAAATCAATAAATAGGGTACGATAAAACCAAAAAAGATAAATGAAAAAAATAAAATAATACAATGAAGTAGTCTTCTATCTCAGTTTTCAATTCACCGTAAAAATAAAGTTTAATTCTAAGTAAACAATTTATAATTTTACAGTACTAAAGAAATTAGTTTTACATAACATGAATCTGTTAAAAAAAAAAAAATTTATTGTAAGCCCATAATTACTTTATATTCTTTTTCTTTCCACATATTACTACATCGAAATCCGTTTATGCCTATGTTATTTAATGCAGTAATTATAATTTATAAATTTATTTATAAATAAATCAAATTTTCAAATAACTTTTTAATTACATATATTTTCTCTCTTTCTATTTTTTTAACTACATATTTTACTCTCAAAATAAAAATAACTCAATTTATATAATTTAAAATTTAAAAAATAGTATATTTTTTAAGGGTAACAATGCAAGTAGCGGAACAATGCTGGAATGAAGAAGTGACTAGTCAAAGGTTAGAGAAGACAGGGGCAATATAGGAAATTCGGCGAAAATAATAATGTAGGGTAAAGCAAAGGGTTAATCCAATAATTATTTTGGTGCGGTGGCAAAGAAAAAAGCACTGACGAAAATACGATTGGATAACGTTCCGCCAGCTGCCAGCATCCTCAATCCTCTCAGTAAAAACCCGTATGGAATAGGGAAAAAAAAAAAAAAAAAAAAGAAAAAAAAAAGAAAAAAAGAAAGAGGAATCCTCTTATTAAAAACCCGTATGGAATGGACAAAATAAATAAATAAATAGAAATGTGGGGTTAAAAAGTGTGAAAAAAAAGAAGATGAATTCTATAAAAATGTGTGATTTAAACTTTAAAATGAAATTGAGAAAAAAATGAAAAAAACTTATAGCCGAAAGCAAAACTTATAATTTGAAACGAGACACCAATGATGCATGGGTATTGTTTTGAGACTTTTGATAGAACTTTACGCGATATAATAAGGTTAGACAATCTTGATACCTGTAATCAACTTTTTGGAGGCAAGACTGTTGTACTCGACGGGTATTCCGTCAGACTCTGCCTGTTATTTACAAAGAAAGTAAGCAAGACATTATCCTAGCAACGTCAATTCGTTATACTTATGAACACATTGAAAGGTTTTGAAATTGACGAAGAATATGAACTCCAAAATCTTGGCAACAATGATCTGAACTTGAGTTGAATGCCTTCTCCAAGTGGATATTGAGTATAGGAGACGGGATGTTTGGATGTGATAATGATGGTCTTGCAATAATTGAGGTGCCAAATGACTTACTGATAGATGTGTTGAATCCATAGTCGAAAGCACATATCCATAATTTTCAGAAAACTTTGATGATGTGTCATGTCTACAGGGGAGAGTTATACTCGCACCAACGCTTGATCTTGTGCAAACCATAAACGATTACATGGTTTCCATAAATCAGGTTGAGGGAAAGACTTATTTGAGTTTATCATTACAAGGCTTGGTCATATGTTCCTGAAGCTAGAATGATGCCTAGAAGCAGTCCTGGAGACAAAAATTTTATCCAAAGGATGTCATTGACTATATCATATGCGAGATTACCTTTCAAGTTCAAAAGAAGACAGTTTCCACTGGTTTGTCATATTCTATGACCATCAATAAGAATCAAAGTCAATCACTTCTCATGTGAGACTATTCCTAAAAATGTTAGTGTTCAGTCATGAGCACTAACATTTCATATATTTATTTGTATATCTAAAATAGAATAATCCATTGTCATTCTTGAATAAATTCTACTTGATTTCTTTCTATTTGTCTATATTTCAGAAATTATCCCAAAATCACGTGAATGAATCAATGGATAGAAATAATGTACAATTGGAAGACATTTGTAGCTAAATTGGACAAAGTGAATGTTGATGTTGTCAACCGGGACTTTCTCAAGAAGCTAAGTGTGAGAAATCAAAGTTTGAGGGCTTAATTGAAGATGAACTGGAGTTGGGAAGAATAATTGAAGTGATTCGAAAGTTCAAGGACTAAATTATTGCAATTAGAAGATGAAGGACTAATGTGCAAATAAAGTTCAGGAACCTACTTAAACGCACTGGAAAGATGGAAATTGCGCTGAAATAGTTGAACTACGCGGCCATGACTTCTTAATCAGGTGGCCACACGATAATATATTAGTTGGGCAGATCCCCTTTTTGGTTTTCTGTGCGGCCACCGACATTCCTTCTACACGGCCGCACAGTTATCCGGCCCAGTGCAATGATAGACCCATGCGCGATTTAAAGTCTTGTTTTACCTAAGTTTCTTGACAACCTATATATACTACTTCTCATGCACGATTTAGAGACATTTGACGCACATATTCGAGGCAAAATTCATCATCCTATCAAAAAGATTGTTGAAGCTAATTGGAGGCAAAGGCGTAAGAGTTGAATATCAACACTTGGAAGCTACTTCTTAGTGTAAAAGTTCTTTTACTTGTTACTTTAATAAACTTGTGATGTTTTTATTTAATATTATTTGTGTTTTCAATTTCAATATGATGAAAAACTAAACTTCTTGTTGAGATTAACGATGTAGCATAGTTTTTATCTTTTAATTGCATTGTTTAAGTTTTACATATATATATATATTGCATGTGATTGTTTTATTTTTTGATTAATGCGTGAATTAACTGGCCACTAATTCATTGATTTAATGAGTTGTTTTCATAATTCGAGATGTAAGCTAACAATCTAGATTTAGGAATAAAATCTGGTAATTGAATGAATGATAGAGATATACGTTTGTTGTTATTACGAACTTTAATTGAGTTTTTGTATTTCGTGCACCTAATCATTATGGCATGTTGTTTAAAAATAGGATTGACTAATTAGGCTGAAAATTAGAAAACTCAATTAATTAAATGAGAGAAGAGTTCACAAAAAAATATTGACCATTACAATGGATCTGATTAAAAATATAAACATTTACCACTTGTCCGATTCATTTAAAAAATTTATTAAAATACAAATCAAATTCAATAATTAATTTGAACCATACATTTAATGAAACTCGCGACTTTTCAAATACAAGTTCTATGAACTTACTCAGAAATAGTTCACTTCAATGTACAATGCTAAGATTGAGACATTTTCTGTCAATAGAAAATTACACCCTACCATACATTCCAACATTTAAATTCAAAAATCAAGTGATAATTTAAATTATGAATATTAATAATTATATTATAAATTAATTTAATACACAATCAATAAGTCATCGATGTTGACGACGGCACGATAGCTCGACAGCACGGTCGCTAGCATGTGGTTGTAGGTTCACTACGCTGCAGCATAAGCCTTTTGTGTCACACCAATTCGCATCTGAATGTGGCACGTATACCTAGTGGCAATGTGCGCATTACAACTATGGCTGCGATATGCAGGTCGTCTAGAGATGCCGCCTTTGTCGACTTTTTATGCAGTGGCAGCTGCGTGAGAGGCATTGTGCCATATTTTTCTTTTCTGGTTGCTCAGTGAAGTGTGGATTTTGTGCAAATCTATGTGTTTGTCGACGCTTATGTATGTATGTTGAGTTTGTATTGAGGTGGTGGATGTGAAATGACTCTAGTTGTGGTTATGATGCAGGTAGTGGATGTGGTGATTCGTCGAATATGGTGGTAATGGTCGTCGTGGATATGAGGTGGGGATGATGTTTTCGTTGTTGTCGACAGTGATGGAGTGAGGTTGGTGAGGTAGAGGATATGAAAAGGTAATTCGTGACCAATGAATTAGCCTATGTTTAGTAAAATTTGTTTATAAACGGTAATGTGGCAACATTTCATTGAATTTTTATTTTTTTTGAAAAATCAGAATTTCGACTAGTCGAATATTTCCATCCATCATTTTTGAGTTTTTAAAAAATAAAATAAAAAATGAATCAACGAAATATTGACATTTGCTATTTATAAATAATATTTAAAAACAACCGCTTATAAGCGGTTTACCGACTCTTAAATTTGAAATGAATCTTTTAAGTACATTGCTTATGTACTATTCCCTTACGTCAACCAATACCATTTAAATTATTCATTGGGCATATATCCAATTATTAGTGAGCTTCTTCTCATGGTCCAATATACATTATATCTATATTAAAAGAGGTTATGGAGAGATAATATCCATAAGAAATCATCGATGACATTAATCAAAATTTTTCTCCAACGTTTCCTATTTTATTTTGCTATTGTCCTTTTACTGTTACAAGATAAAATTTGGTTATTGTCATTCCAAATTCAGAGCTTTTTGATCATCTATAAGATCCTAAGATTTGCAATTTAGTTCACGAATTTTTCAATTATCAAATATGCCTTGCTCAACACTTTTCTAAATAATTGATTGCAATCTCGGATGACCTTCAAGTGTCCGAATCAATCTCTAAGCCACCACGTGTCAACATCTCCTTTTGTCGCTGTCAATTTTTGTCAAGCTATGGTGTGACCAGCTTCCAGATTTTCTTACAATAATTTTGCACTTGAATCACATATAAATACTTGAGAAAGATTTTTTCACTGAATTAAATCTCTCTTTTCAATACACATCCTGAGTTTCCTTTCCCCAATTGCAAGTATGTGAAATTTGAAGTATATTCATTTCTCTAAATAGCCAAATGGCTGTATCTTTATTGTTTTTAATATTTTTTTGTCAGAGATTTTATTCTCTATTTCGAATTTCGAAAAAAAAGAGGGTGTATCCCACACCCTGAAAGCCGGAATCGACCACGTCTAAGGTCATTGGTTAGAGATTGTAAATCCAGGTTATGTCCTTCTATTTCGAATTTTGAAGATTGATAGAATTGAACCTTCAGACTTAAACATCAGTGAAGACCATATGGTGTAACCTCTCAAGAACTCAAGACTCTTGAGCTGGTGCAGAGGGCATCGAGCTACCCGATGACTCAATTTTGTTGTCTCCAAGTATACAGTATTGTCGGCAAGTGTTGAATTGAAGAATTATTGCAATTTTAAAATTTATTTTAGTGCTTTATTATATTAGAAAATGGTGCTTTGTTTGGAGTCTTTTCTTATCTTTTACTTACTTTTTGTTGTGGTTTATAGGTTATCAAATTCTTAAAGTTATATTATTTGATACGTGTCATAAAGCGTCGACAAATTGGATATATATGTGGTCATGCAATATACTGTATAGATGAGAGCCAAATAATTACAATTCTGCATGCCTCAGTTCAAACTAATGTTGCTCGTTCCAAAACTGGGCTACAACATCTTTGTCATATGCTTATTTACATTATATAGGAGTGATATTCTGTATCGGGCAACATAGTTTGTCCGATTCGGACAACAAATCATTTCTATTACATTATAACTCATTTTTCCCCTTTTGAATTTGCATTATCCTTCACTGGTTGGCAAATTAATGATTGTCTCTGATACATTTTGTTTACATAAAACAAAATTACGAATAACATTAAACCATCATATTAAGAAAATTGGATAAAAAATCTATCTTTGACGATATTAAAATCAAAATGCAAAACTAAATGGTGGTAAGATCCTGATAGTACATAAGATAAGCATCCATTTGGTAAACCTATTTATAAACAAAACGTCATAAAACAAAATTACGAATAACGTTGAACCATCATATTAAGAAAAATGGATCCAAAATTTATCTTTGACGATATTACAATCAGCGAAAAACTAAACAATCGTAAGATCCCCACCAGTATTATATAAGTTAAGCCTCCATTTGTTAAACTTGTTTATAAACAAAATATTTTTCAAAACCACTTTTCAATAATATATTTTACCTTGAAAAATTACATTATTTGTTTATTAAAAAAAAAAAAAAACAAAGACAAAAGACAAAACTTTTACCAATCAGCCTAGAAGTCTCCACTGGAAAACAAGCAAACTAGGATTCCAAAAAAATGAGTTAATTGTCTCAATAATTACTGAACTTATGTTTATATTTTTAAATAATCACCAAAGTATAAATTGTCGAGTTTTGATCACTAAACTTATGAGTTAATTGTCCCAATAATCAATGAACTTATTTATTATCTTTGACTGATTATCGAAATTTAAAGTGTCGAGTTTTAGTCATTAAACTTATTAGTACATAAGATAAGCATCCATTTGGTAAACCTATTTATAAACAAAACATCATAAAACAAAATTACGAATTACGTTGAACCATCATATTAAGAAAAATGGATCCAAAATCTATCTTTGACGATATTACAATCAGCGCAAAACTAAACAATCGTAAGATCCCCACCAGTATTATATAAGTTAACCCTCCATTTGTTAAACTTGTTTATAAACAAAATATTTTTCAAAACCACTTTTCAATAATATATTTTACCTTGAAAAATTACATTATTTGTTTATTAAAAAAAACAAAGACAAAAGACAAAACTTTTACCAATTAGCCTAGAAGTCTCCACCGAAAAACAAGCAAACTAGGATTTCAAAAAAAAAATGAGTTAATTATCTCAATAATTACTGAACTTATTTTTATATTTTTAACTGATCACTAAAGTATAAAGTGTCGAGTTTTAATCACTAAACTTATGAGTTAATTGTCCCAATAATCAATGAACTTATTTATTATCTTTGACTGATTATCGAAATTTAAAGTGTCGAGTTTTGATCATTAAACTTATTAGTACATAAGATAAGCATCCATTTGGTAAACCTATTTATAAACAAAACATCATAAAACAAAATTGCGAATTACGTTGAACCATCATATTAAGAAAAATGGATCCAAAATATATCTTTGACAATATTACAATCAACGCAAAACTAAACAATCGTAAGATCCCCACCAGTATATAAGATAAGCCTCCATTTGTTAAACTTGTTTATAAACAAAATATTTTTCAAAATCACTTTTCAATAATATATTTTACCTTGGAAAAATTACATTATTTGTTTATTAAAAAAAAAAAAGAGACAAAAGACAAAACTTTTACCAATTATCCTAGAAGTCTCCACCTAAAAACAAGCAAACTAGGGTTCCAAAAAAATGAGTTAATTGTCTCAATAATTACTAAACTTATGTTTATATTTTCGACTGATGACAAAAGTTTAAAGTGTCGAGTTTTAGTCACTAAACTTATGAGTTAATTGTCTCAATAATCAATGAACTTATGTATTATTTTTGAATGATCATTAAAATTTAAAGTATCGAGTTTTGGTCATTAAACTTATGAGTTACTTATTTCAATAATAGTAAACTTATGTTCGATTCATCACTGAAGTTTAAAGTGATGAATTTTGATCATTAAACCTGATTATTTACTTCATTTTAAACTTTAGTGACCAAACGGATTAAGTGCTCATGTAATTGCATCATGTCTCCATAGTCCCACGCACACTTGCACTCCCACCCTTCTTGAATTACGAACAAAAGGATCATAAATCTTATGTTAAGGAAAGCAGCACCATTGATTGTTTGGCAATCCTCCTTTTGCAAGGAAACAATTTGGGCTGTGCATTTTCCTACCTACCCTAATTAGTTTAGGGACTTTTGTGGGTCGGGTAGGGTAGATCTTGTCGTTGTCTCCCACTTTAGTCCAAGGATAGTCTCATCAGAGTACTCTCTTTGTTTTCAAAAATTCTAAATGAACAATTACATAACAAGTTTGTGAACAATCCACTCACATGACAATCATGTTACTTGAACAACTATAATAAACAACTAGTTGAATAACCCACTCACATGAATATTGGAGCCTCCACACACACATGTGTGGAGGCTCCACCACCCATGTGAGTGATTATCTAATTAGTTGTTCATTTAGTATTTTCCCTCACCTGAATGGTCGGGCCCACACATCATGTGAGTGAATTGTCCACAAAATTATTCAATCTAATTGTTCATGTAGCATAATTTCTTTCTTTTACTGCGTTACAATGTTCAAATACATACTATTTAAAAAATCAAACGAATCATTTTTTTGGAGCTATTCCAATTTTTCTTGTCGAATCAATCATCCTTACTAATGCAGAAAAATGGTCACTCAAGGAAAACATCCACTGAATTTACGATATTCGATTTTCAAAATATTGCAAAAAAGCACTTAGCCCCCTATCGGTATAGATTAAAATCAAAATTTTGATATATTTTAATAAATATTGATGAGATGTGTGTTTAAAAAGTTGTGAATCTCATAAAATGTGCATCTAAAATTAATTGTTAATTTTGACTTGGATTAAAATCAAATTATAATCAGGACAAAAAAGAGGCTTAATAAGATACTTTTTTAACTAAGCAAACATAGAAATGTTGTTTAACGTTTGTCTAGGTGGTGGAAGTTTTATGTAATTTATTATTATTTTTTATCGAAATGTAAATATGTCCTAACTTATTTAAAAGAGGGGAAGCCTGGTTACTGTTCCTAAGGCTTACGTCATGGTTCTTACGTTTTTTTTTTTTAAAAAAACTTCATTTCCTTGTTATCATTCATTCACCAAAGACTCCAGCGCCGCTCCGCAAAATGTAATCACACTCAACCATCAAACCTTAAGCGGCTCCCTCTAACCGCACGCAAGAACCTCAGCGCAGGCATCAAACTCAATCATCAAGTTGGTCTTCATCCTTTTGTTGCTCGATTGTCGTCATCTCCAATCTTGTTTCGACCGACAGACAAATCGAAGACCCGCGCATCAAACTCTCTTCAAAGAAGCTGAAAGGAATGACTTTAGGATAAGGACCGTAAGGCGAAGTAATTCAAACATAGAAATGGTAATTTTTACTTATTTCGTAGGCCACTATTTAATCCTTCATTATTTTAGAGATCTTTGACGTTTGAATATCATCTCCCAGGTTCTTATGTGCTCTTTTACAATTGGAGCCACGATTTCTTCCACGGTTCTTACTGTCGCAGTTAATTTTTTTTTTTTTTTGTATTGGATTTGGGTGTTTGCATTTGTGAATCCTCCTAGGTTTTGATGTATATTATGATATATAATGGATGCATTGGTGCCTTTTGTTTATTTTCTTGATTCTTTTGAGTTTTGCAGAGTATTCTGTTGGGTTTTAGTTTGAGACTTGATTCCAACGCTTTACACATATATTTAATTATAATCTGTTAAGGGGAATTGAGTATGCTTATCAGGGTTTTGTTATTTGCTCACTACAGATCATTTTGAGGCATAATTCATATAAAATCTTATAGTGGGATTTTTTCCTGCTTATATTCTTTTAGAGATAGTAATATCATTACCTTCACCTCTTTAAAATTCTTGAGTCCCAATTATGTAAGACCGAAGCATGAAATTCCAGTTCATTGTTTATTTTCCGATTTGCAGCTTTATTTTTTAAGTTAAGTTATTCATGCAGTTGTACACAGTGTGTACATCGAACATGAATTTGAGTCCACCAGTAGGAATGGAAGCAAAATAAATGTAGGTGCCCCTTATGAAGGACTTTAGAATGATAGATTAATTGACGTTAAATTAATTTAATAATAGTTGAAAATGTTCGTTGCTATTTTGATGGATTTATGCTTATGAAAATTCTGAAAACCTGCTGGTGCATGTTTTTGTCTTTTGTCAACTCATACTATCTGGCTAAGCTTAAAAGAAACTAAACGGTTACTTTATCAAAACATGTTTGGGCATATTTGGATATATTACTTATCTTACATTTATGTAAATAGATGATACTTGATTGAAAGTAAAACTTACCTCACTAACAAAATGTGTTACTTATTCCTACTGCAACACAAAATACTTATTTTTCCTAAACTGAATTATTTACTATTTTACTTATAAGTAAACTCCTTAATCTTAGCGCAACTTGTGTTTTTTTGCTTATCTTAGACATAAACATTAATGTGATTTCTTTTCTTCTTTGAGGTATCTTGATGAGTGAGATGCAAGGAGATTGTAGTAATTTTGTGAAGAATTATGGAATTTAATTGCTCCTCCTTATAAGTTCATTGCTAACCTTTGAATTCAGATTGAATTAATTACAGGGACGCGCAAGGGAAACAATCTGAGACCTTGTTGCACGTTGGTATTGAGTTAAATGTTAAAAATCTTAGGAACTCTCTAAATAGGAAGAAGGTAAAATTTTCTTGGTATTACTTAATTGGCTTGTTTCTCATTATTGAATGTTATCTCTTGAATTGATTATAAATTAAATTTGCAGAACTTCTTTCTCAGACACATAAGCTTCAGATTCAACATTTTAAGTAGGAAACTGAAAATATGCACACTAAAGGAATTGCAATACTTGTTAGTAGACTTCCGTGGCTTTTGTGATGTAGACTTTTGGAGAAGTCATTTTATGAGAAGTGATTTTTTTGAAGGAATTTGGTTAAAATGAGGAAAATAGTTACGAGTCCACGTGCAAATTTATTTTATTGGGAGAATGTTTGTTTAAAAATAAGTTTGGGAGAAATTGAGTTTATAGGATCTTACTAAACAAGGGCTTAATTATGGAAGAGTGATATGTAAGTGGTTGAGATGAAACTTTTTTCTATTTTTTTTCTTTTTGAAGTACCCAGTATTAACTTCATTTCATTTGAAATAGAGAGCCTCTGTTTGATTTACATTATTTGTAGAAAAAAATGTTTTGAATGGTTATCGATGTGATATTGTATGGTTGGAAATGAAAGAAAAGTTTTGGGCTTATGTGTAGAATGTTATTAAAATTGAGTATTGTAGAAAAAAAGAAATTTTTAATGGGGATCCAGCGGAGGCTTATTTTAACTACTATTTTTTTTTTTTTTTTTTTTAAAGAAATGGCAAATCATAGAAAGTAACAGAATGCATGGAGGAATATGCTCTCTTGCAACAAAAAAATCCAATGATGTTAAATGTGCTTGATTATCGAGGCTTTAATGATAAGTACTTGAAATGAAAGTGGATGCTTCTTACTACTGCTACTCAGAACTTTGAGGGAGTACTGTGCATAGTTTAGAATGTTAAAAATAAAATATAATATATAGTTCTAAATCCTTGGTAGAACAATTAAATATATAAACGAATAATAATGCAAATATCTGACTTTATCCAAAATTGAATCGCCTTGGTTAAGAGAAAGTGCAATACAGTTAGTCTGTAGTTTGAGTTGTGATAATAGAACAAATTCACCTTTGTGTATTTATTTACTGGAAAACAAAGTTCTATCAGATATTAAGAGTGATTCATGAGTGCAATTTGCAGTGAAGAATAATGGTGTCTTTGATTCAAAATGCGATAACGATGGTGCAAAATTTTCGTGTCACATTCACATCTTCTTTTGGCTTCAATATCCCATTATCTTGTATAATCTGTTACCATATTCCCTAGAGGATAGTTGCTTTATGTTCTTAAATGCATTGGATGTCCATACATGTAGAGAGCACTTTTGGATTTTGCATTTAACCAAGTCGTTTATAAGTTATGAAATTTTTTGAATTCTGAATTCTCCTAGGCGACGGTCTCTTTTCCAGGCTCAATTGGATTATGTTTCATCTTCAGAAGGCCAACACCCAATTGCAGGAAATGGCTTACGTTAGGGTGAAGCTGCAAGCATGGGGTCTCATTTTTGTTCCAGCTCTACTCCTGTGGCTGTGGGGTATTATGCATTACAGAGAGATGAGTTCCTTGAGAGACCCTGCCGGCCAAAATGTCAATTCTATATGTAAACTGAGGACTACAAATTTGGTGCAGTGTGTAAATCATCATCCCCGAGATAGATATATCCTTATTCCAAACTGTCTTAAGTCCATTTGGACTTCCTTTGAGGCTGATAAGTAATCTTGGCTATTTTCTTAACCAACTTTACACAATTTACCAAAAGCCAACAATCATTCAATCTTACCAGCATATTTGGCAGTTCAGGAAATTCTTATTGAAAGGGAAGCTTCTTTTTGCTGTGATGATTCGAAACAGCAGATATCACATTATAAATATTGAGCATCTGATTACAGTTTATATTTCACACTGAAGAAAAATTTCTGCTATGTTATACTAAGATCCCTTATCAATCATGAAGAATATATTTTTATTCTATATAAAGTTCAATACATAGTTTCTATTCAAACTTCTAAATGTTTTGTATCTTCTTTTCAATGTTTTCTTGAAGATAAATGTTATTTTCACATTATAGACTTGTTTTCATGAACCCTCAACATCTTCTGCCATAATTGTTTTACCTGCTTTTTGTTTCCAATTTTCATTTGATCTCTTGCAGTTCATAATGCCCCTTGAACAGAGTCCACATGATAATGAGCCACATAGAGAATTCTTTTTTTTTTTGGCTCTAGCTCAAAGTTCAAATGATGAAATGGCTTACTCAAGAATTTCTCCATATTACATGTACAGGCAGGTATTAATAGCTCAACATCGCACCACATGATGTCTGGGATCGTGCAACGCACGACGTCCCACTAGTATAGATAAAAAAAGATGATACAAAAAACTGGACATACCCGGATGAAAGGGAACAAATGTCCCTACAAAACTAGCCATTCTAGCACAATCTGAGAAAGATGTTCCATACGTAGCCGAGAAAACACAAAATACGCAAAACTATGGACGAACCAAGCAAACTCAATAAATGTGCCATGGCCATATTCATGCGAGCTAGAAGAAATAAAGTCCAAAGATTACAATTGGTCATAAAAAAATCCAGACTGTACAAAGGTCTCTCTGTTACCCAAACACTGACTAAACAAAAGGAGCTGGTGACCTTAAATATGCAAAAGAACAGGCTACTTCAGCAATATCTAAGATTCCAAGGTTGCAATTTTATTCAACTGTATGCATGAAAATAATTGGAAAATACTAAAGAAAATGTATTTTCGAAAACGACAAAGACGGTAGAACCAGCCCAATTCTATTTCATGCATGAAATTTAAGTATCATCAAGTAACAAAACGTAATTATAGTCTGAATTTGAGTTGGTTTAACTCGGAGTTCTTAGGCCGGCGAAGGCAGGCTGACTAGAAGTTGACCACTTGTGACGCTGCAAAATCACATAATAAGCAAGCAAATCAGCTTATCATACACTACCTTAAACTAAATTTGAATCCTAGTCTCACCTTTTGATGTAATAGTACTAACAAAAATCGGCCAAGATGAATGTCTGAACAATTTCTGCGAGTAGGATCATTGGAAGCCAAATGCAGCCAGTTCCAACCAAAAATAGGTATCGTCCAGCGGAATCGTAAACCTACAATGAATAGAGATGTAAAGGTAAACTTCCCTTAATACTTCATTAATCATCTTAATGGAAATTGTTAACCTCTAGGAAGTTTTAAATCATGGGATGAAAAATTATATCCCCGCCTATACGAGAACACTTTAAAATTTTAAAATTTGATTAAGAAGATCAATGGTCATCATGGATAAATATGATGAATAGTAGTATCAGTTTGAATGGATGCTGACCATGGAAACGAAAAAGTTGTGTATTTAGTACTACTACTCGTCCGTTTGGTAAACTCTTTGTAAACCACTTTTTAACCATAATTTTTTTTTTCTCAAATAACTTTTTAATCACATACTTTACCTTGAAAACATCACGTTCTTGTTTATAAACAAAAAGAATTTACTAAACAGAGGCAGCACACTAAATGCATAGCAGCGTGCTCAAGTTCAATTGGAAGATGTAGCTGTAGCATGATACTTCAATACTAACCTGAATGATCCAATAAGCGCATCCTGTTGGTTTGATTATTGTAAGTGCACGATATCTTTAACAAGTAGTAAAAGTGGACTGTTGAATTCAAGTTGTCGATCTCCTGAGGACTAGTTAATTCGTTATAAATTTACTTTGATTCTAAAATTCCTAAACTAAACCAAAAACTAACTAAAAAAATAAAATTGCAACAGAATTCGAAAAACGACAAAATTGAGATTTAATAAAATAAATAATGCAATTAAAATAAAAATAAAAATATAAAACAAAAAACAACTAATAAAACAAAAAATAAAGTGGTGGGTTTTCTAACAATTAAATGAATATCGATACTAACGATTTTGAAGTAATGTTCTAACTTAATTTCTCATCTTAAGTTGTTTTCTAAAATTGTATTTGATCGAATTCACGCATATATCTAATTTACCTCTCTCGAGTTCAAATTAGGTCTATTTAACTAAGTCAACCATGTATTTTTACAACGGGTCAGAGTTATCCGTAACTAAATGCATTAAATTACCTAGGAATTCATAAGTGACCACAACAACCACAAATTCATATCTCTATCTTTTTGTTGAAATTGTCGAATTTTACCATGTGATCTAATTGTTAACTCACCTCTCGGATTATGAAAATAATCATAAAATCATGAATTGTGATCAAACAACTCAAGTATTAAACGCAATAATAAAATCAATACATGAAAATAAAGTACCAACTTGAGAATTAAAATTAAACTAAAAATATTAAATCTACATCGTCAATTCCGATTAATAATTTAGTTACTCATGTTTTTGGAAGAAAAAACAATAAATAATGAAAATAAAATTCGGAATTTCAAGAATTTAAGTTCAAGCATCGCTCCTTCTTCCCAATTCAGCTTCCAGCCGTGTGTTCTTATTCTGATTCCTAGCCGCCGACTTGATTCCAACCTCCCAGCTGACCACTTCAATTGCGATTTTATTCCCAGCAATGACCTTTTTTGAACAGCCGCACTCCTTCTTTCTCTATCCTCACAATAAATTCCAGTCGGCTCTCCTTGTTTAATCCCACAGGTGCTGCCAACCGTATATATATTCTCCAAAATTCCACCAAGTGTAACATCTTTTTCCTCCAATCAAAACTCCTCCTCAGCCAACCTACTTTCAAGACAAATTCTCTCCCCAATTATCTGTCCACGGCTGACTTTTTTTTTTAATTCACTCGGCTCTACCCACGGATGCTCCCCTCCTCTTTTTTTTTTTTCCCAGCAATGTGTGTGTATATATATACACACGCAAATCAGCCCTAAGATCCAAATCACATAAATTTTCATTTAAGCCTCTCAATTCTTCCAAATATGATAAGTTGGTCATTGGGTTTTCAATTGTGCAATTAAGCTAAGTCCTTGAGTTTCAAAACGTCTTCAATTAACTCCACTTTTCATCCAATTATTATGTATTTGCTTCAATTTCTCATTTTTCTTGATTTTGGAATAAAACCTGAAATAATGACAAATAAACACAAACTAAGTAGAGTTTATTCATGAAAAATATTATAATATCCTAATTTTGACAGATGCATAAGTGTATAAAATACACTTTTCACATCTCAAGAATCTCGCAACCCCGAGTGCAAACACGTAATGGGCCGTAAATGGTTCGATCATCTGGAACACAGCCGAGAAAAATGGAATCATACAAGCATCATGTAGCGACCAAGAATTTTTACGCGATTAATAATTATTTTAATAGAAAATCGTGTCGCTACTATTTCACCCATTTTTATTAAGTTAACGCCACGATGTATTCGTATAGCCAAGTCAAGAAATAATCGAGATCGTTCGATTTTAAATTAAATTCCGAATTTCTAAAAATATCTCCATTCTCTTGATTTAAAGTATATTAAGTCTAAGTACTTAATTCAATGTTATCCCAATATTTATTTGTACAAAAATTACTTTTATTATTTAAATTAAGAAAATATATGCAAGCATGAGAGGTTCCATTATATATAATAATTATGAGAATCTTAATTTAATAAATATGGAAAAGTATATAAATGGTTGATAGATTCCATTATATGTAATCATGAAGAGCATAATATTTGTATAAATATGGAAAAGTATATGAATGAATTATATACTCCATTATATATAATCATGAAGAGCATAATATTTGTATAAATATGGAAAAGTATATGAATGATTGATAAGACTCCATTATATGTAATCATGAAGAGCATAATATTTGTATAAATATGGAAAAGTATATGAATGAATTATATACTCCATTATATATAATCATGAAGAGCATAATATTTGTATAAATATGGAAAAGTATATGAATGATTGATAAGACTCCATTATATGTAATCATGAAGAGCATAATATTTGTATAAATATAGAAAAGTATATGAATGATTTATATACTCCATTATATATAATCATGAAGAGCATATTATTTGTATAAATATGGAAAAGTATATGAATGGTGCTTTACTTTAAGAAAATGATGTGTTAAAATTAATAGAATTGAATGATTATGTTTACAATATGCCAACTTTATACATCTATTTAAACCCATCTCTTTTACACACAACTCTACACATATACACTTATTTCCAATCTCTTGACAAAATCCACAAGTAAGAGAAATTCAAGGTGGTCAAGAAAGTTTTGGTCCATTTACTACTACACTTCATTTTAATCTTTTAAAAGGTAAGTATATCTTATGTTTTTATGAAAAGTAAGTATGTTTTTATGAAAGGTAAATACACCTTATGTTTTTATGAAAAGTAAGTATGTTTTTATGACAAGTAAGTATATCTTATGTTTTTATGAAAAGTAAGTATGTTTTTATGAAAGGTAAATACACCTTATGTTTTTATGAAAAGTAAGTATGTTTTTATGACAAGTATACCTTATGTTTTTATGAAAAGTAAGTATGTTTTTATGACAAGTAAGTATATCTTATGTTTTTATGAAAAGTAAGTATGTTTTTATGAAAGGTAAATACACCTTATGTTTTTATGAAAAGTAAGTATGTTTTTATGACAAGTAAGTATATCTTATGTTTTTATGAAAAGTAAGTATGTTTTTATGAAAGGTAAATACACCTTATGTTTTTATGAAAAGTAAGTATGTTTTTATGACAAGTAAGTATATCTTATGTTTTTATGAAAAGTAAGTATGTTTTTATGAAAGGTAAATACACCTTATGTTTTTATGAAAAGTAAGTATGTTTTTATGACAAGTAAGTATATCTTATGTTTTTATGAAAATGTTTGGATCATTGCTATGAAATCAATCTCACAAGATTGTTATGGGTTCCATATGATATGTTTATGATTATGCTAAGGGGACCGGAGTTTAGTAGCGCTACACATAAGAATTCTTGCCATTTAAGTTCGGTAAAATTCTTGTGTCTCCCTATGTTTATGAATATTTCAATCCTATCCTATGTTATGATGAAAATGATCCATATGCATTCAAAAGAAAATTTATGCTTGGTATACTTACTGGGATTTTATAAATCTCACTCCACGATATTTACCATTTTCAGATAATTGAAGGTTCGAGGCGGTTAACATGGAAGTGGCAAAAGTGGTTAAGATTGATGAGATAATTATGTTGAACTTTATGTAAGAAAATTATGTTCTATTTTTATTCACAAATTAAATTATGGGATTCTAATTATTCTTTTGAATAATTTTACATTACTATTTAAGTCTAGATAATATGATATGAGTCACTTTTTGTGGCACTCGAATGGTCGAGAATTCGGGTCGTCACACATCATTTGCCAATCAGGTACAGGTCTAAAACCTGATGAAACCGAATGAAATATAAACCTCCGTGTTCAGTATCATCCGCAGTTGTGGCAACACTAAAATGGATTCTAAGTATACAACAAACGCCCAAAGGATTCGGCCAAAATGTGCATGGTTTGTATATGGATGTACAAGCACAGCTGCAATAGCAGAAGGCACCGCCGGAAGAGAGATTAAGGAAGATTAAGGAAACACAGAAGTCGTGTCAAATTATTTTCCTCTTCTCAAAATCTTTTTCTCCTTGGTCTTCAAACATGAAGCCACCTTTCAATTTCACAAATCTATAATGATGTATAACAAATGGCTACATGGATTGTGGAACAATTGGACCAAAAAGGGCAAAATCGTAAAATATAAGTTTGAGGCTCGAGCTCCGATTTGGGTCCATAATACCTTTTCGGAAAGGAAACGAATAACATAAGAAGCTAAAATGTAGCATAGAAATTGTTATACACCGATCTGAGTTGGAAAGTAGTTTAAGCAGTCAAACAGTCAACGGCCAAATAGTTACCCGGAAATTGATGAAACGGTCCATGATGTTTTGAATCACGAACTCAATGTCCTGCATCACGACCGTTGTGGTATATCATGACCGAGGTGGTGTCATTTCCGAGGTGATTTGTGTATACGAGGTGAATTATCGTTACCGAGGTTAATTGTTCAAACCGAGATGGTTTTTATGAACCGAGGTGATTTATGCTTGCAAGGTGAATTCATGAGACCGAGGTGAAGTGTGCGAGCCGACCTCAATAGCGGAAGATGAAGACGATGTAGGAGTAGGTAGTATTGTCAAATCAGCCGTATTATGTGTCAGTAATTATCATTATTTGTAATATGTCAGAGTAATCATTTGATGTGTGTCTGTCAAAAGGATCAATCATCATTTTCAGTCATTCCCTGCAGAAGTGATGTGTTGTAATGATTATGTTTGAACTCCTCAACTATTATAAATAGAAGGAGTAAATTCTCATTGAAGGGTATGTAATATGAAAAAACCTCTCCAAACTCTTGCTATTTAATTTCGTTAATTCGACCTGGCTATCAGATCGGTATCGAACTGGACGTGAATTTGTGTAACTTTGATCTCAGTTCGCTTTCGATCTGTTACCTTTCCGATATCTCATAATATCCCGAATTTTATTACAACGACGATCCTTTAATTAAAGAGCTGCATACTTAGACAAATTAATAAATAACATACAATCCAACTACCAATTTGAGAGATCATACCACTTTTATTTGTTGACAAAAATAGACGTCAACAAATTGGCGCTAGAAGGAGGGTCCGTATCCTTGTATTCAGAAATCACATACTTGCTCCTGCATCATAATGAGTAATAGGCAAAATTCAGGGAGTCACCGGGCACATCGTGGTGAAGATTCCAAAGGAAATTCCCGTATGTCCGGGAGGTCCGCCATTTTGCGACCCCCAGCGGAGGACAACATGAGAATGGTCCTAGACCGACTTGATAGGATGCAAAGAGAAATGGAAGAGATGAGGAGAAATCAAGATCGAGGTCGTTACGAAGAGGAGCATGAGGTGCAATAACAACTATAAAGATCCGATGGACGATCACATTTCGAAGAACAACAAACTGAACGCTCTGACAACACAAGGAGTGCGGTAGGCGAAAGCACACCTTATGTACGGAGTCAAAAATCCCTGAGTTGGATGGGACCGAATCAAGCGAGAAGGGGTGAAAAAGGAGAGGAGAGTAAGGCTAGACGGACTAAGGGACATGGGGAAAGATCTCCGATGAAGAAAGTGAACCCAGAAAACCAGCCGGCTGGCAGCTCGACTCTTCACTTGGGTCAGCCACCGACTCTTCCATCAAGCAAACCAGATCAAACTGAAGTTGAGCAATTGAAGAAAAGACTGTCTGACCTGGAGGCGAAACAAGAAGGTTTGGGATCAACAGAACCATCTACCAAGAGGGCATCACCTTTCACGGAGATTATATTGTCACAACCTCTGCCTGGCAAAATGAAGATGCCTCATCTTGCCGGGTACAATGGAGAGACTGATCCGGTTTCGCATCTGGATCGATACATGTCATGGATGGAGCTTCAAGGGGCAAGCGACGCAATAATATGCAGGGCTTTTCCTTTAACTCTTGGGGACCGGGCCTAACGGTGGTTCCGCAATATATCTCATGACTCCATATCAAGTTGGTCTCAGCTAAGTGGCCAATTCTTGAAGCAATTCATGGGGTCAAAAATTCTGACCACACCGAAGGAGAGATTGGTGACCATCAGACAGGAGAAGGATGAATCGCTAAAGAATTACTTGAGCTGCTTTAATAGACAGATCATGGGAATGGAAAGAATATCGGATGACGCGCTTCTCATGGCTGTTCTGTCAGGCCTACAAACGCAGACTCGTTTCTGGTGGTCAGTACATGAGGATGGACCTCGCACGTACCAGGAGTTTCTTAACAGGGCGGAGAAGTTTATTAACGCCGAGGAGGCGTCAGGTCCCAAAGAAAGTCATCACAATACAACTGCGATGTCAGACAAGAAGGAAAGCAAGGATGATAAGAAAGAATTCAAAAGAAATACTTTTGGGAAAAAGAGAGATTACAAACCAGAGGATAGGTTCCATCCGTACAATCCTGAACAGATAGGTGAGCTCACCCCATTAAATGCGTCAACCGAGGTCATTTTCATGAATGAGAAAGACAAGGGGATTATTCCGCCGGCCATGCCGATAAAGCAGAGCCCGAGTAACTTGGTCTCATCCCGGTATTGCAAATACCACAGGTCAGTGGGACACACCACGGACGAATGCCGAAATTTGAGATTCGAAATTGACAGATTAATAAAGAGGGGGAGCTTACAAGAATATGCTGCTGACCCACGGGATTTAGGAAGGCAATTCAAACAGCAGGAGAAGTACGCAATCCACCATGGAACGGAGCCCCGCGGCAAAGACCGGCCTGATCAAATCCGTACAATTGTGAGCGGAAATCAAGTCCAGATCGGGTCAAAGAGGAAGAGACGAGAATTCGCCCGAGAGGCTCGAAATGCTATCAGATATGTAGTCATGCAATCACGCCAGACGATTCAGAGTCCTTCAGTTTCTCTTAGGAAGACGCCGGGGGGGGGGGTGCTCCAACCACATTCAGATGCTTTGATGATCACGATGCCGGTGAGCGGAATAAAGATCCATAGGACACTGGTGGATGACGGTAGCGCTGTGAATGTGTTATACTAGAAGACCTTTGAAAAAATGGGAATTGACCCGCGTAGCTTACGGCCTAGGAGGACAAGGATTCAAAGTTTCACGGGTGACTACATTTGCCCAAAAGGAGAAATATCGTTACTCGTGGAACTGGGGACAGGGTCTTGTCAGAGACGCGTAATTTCCGATTTTGTGGTAGTGGACGTCATGACGAACTACAATGCCATACTGGGAAGGCCGATCCTCCACGAGCTCAAGGCAGCAGCTTCAATTTATCACTATTGTCTGAAATTCCCTACACCACATGGAGTGGCTACCGTAAGGGGGGATCAAAGAGCTGCGCGGGAGTGCAATTTAGGCTTTGCTTCCAACAACGTCCAAATGGCGAAAGAAAGGAGCCACATTGTGAAATCGAATGTGAATACTTTTTGATGTCAACCGAGATATGTAATCAAATGAATGAAAAGTTTAATGTTTCAAAGTGTGCAAATCTGAATTGATAATTTCGAAACAAAGACCTTCGTTGATGATCCGTAAGTACCTATAAGGCAGGATATCGTCGACATTACAAGGCAATCCGTCTCAAAGGCGAGAAATACCTCCTAGAGAGGCGAAACAAAGACCTTCGTTGATGATCCGTAAGTATCTATAAGGCAGGATATCATCAACATTACAAGGCAATCCGTCTCAAAGGCGAGAAAGACCTCCTAGAGAGGCGAAACAAAGACCTTCGTTGATGATCCGTAAGTACCTATAAGGCAGGATATCATCAACATTACAAGGCAATCCGTCTCAAAGGCGAGAAAGACCTCCCAGGGAGGCGAAACAAAGACCTTTGTTGATGATCCGTAAGTACCTATAAGGCAAGATATCATCAACATTACAAGACAATCCGTCTCAAAGGCGAGAAAGACCTCCTTGAGAGGCGAAACAAAGACCTTCGTTGATGATCCATAAGTACCTATAAGGCAGGATATCATCAACATGACAAGGCAATCCGTCTCAAAGGCGAGAAAGACCTCCTTGAGAGGCGAAACAAAGACCTTCGTCGATGATCCGTAAGTACCTATAAGGCAGGACATCATCGACATCACAAGGCAATCTATGAAGACGAAGTAGGTCCCCACGAGAAACCGAGGTGAAAAATGACCGACCTCCATTCTACAAACGAGGTGTTTTGGTGAAAAATATTGAGGTGACAAATAACCGACCTCCATTCTACAAACGATGTGTTTTGGTGAAAAATACCGAGGTGACAAATGACCGACCTCCATTCTACAAACGAGGTGTTTTGGTGAAAAATACCGAGGTGACAAATGACCGACCTCCATTTTACAAACGAGGTGTTTTGGTGAAAAATACCGAGGTGACAAATGACCGACCTCCATTCTACAAACGAGGTGTTTTGGTGAAAAATACCGAGGTGAAAAATGACCGACCTCTATTATACAGATGAAGTGTTTTGGTGAGAATGTGCCGAGCTTAAGTGTTCACTTCGTTTTTAAGTCACCTTTGCATTTTATTTGGAGTGAATTAACGTTTGAAAATTGCTTAAGTGTTCACTTCGTTTCAAATTCACCTCCGCATTTTACTCGGAGTGAATTGACGTTTGAAAATTGTATAAGTGTTTGCTTCGTTTATAATTCACCTCTGCATTTTATTCAAAGTGAATTGACGTTTGAAAATTGCATAAGTGTTCACAATAATAATCTTCTTCATTAAAAATCAGAAAACTACAAAGGCCGAAATAAAATAAAAAAAGAAAAGCTGTAAACAAATAAAGGCTTCAATCTAATCTACCACGTTGACGACCTCGTCAACTTCCGCAGGTCGGAGCTCTGGCGCAGGTGAAAAGAGATCTACTTCTTCGTCATCAACATCGGTTGGCATAAGCTCAAGATATTTTTTGTAAACCAGATCGAGCTTTTCCTTCAGGAACGTGATGTCAACTTCAGGTCGTTTCAGTTCCAGTTCTTCCACTATCTCCTTAAAGGTGAGATAGTAGGTCTCATCAACATCATGCTCGTACTCGGTGGAGTCTTTGAACTTTTTCACGGCCTCCTTATAAGCGAGCTGAGCTGCGGCCTCCAATTCAGATTTTTATTTTTTAAGGTTCGCCTCGATGCAGTTAGCAATCTCTAACTCCTTCAAGAGCCCCTGCTTCGATCTTTTCAGTTCGGACACCTCTTCCTTCAAGTTGCTTAACTCCTCCTTCAGTGGGATCACCTCCTCCTTAAATAGTTGAAGTTCTTTGTTAGTTTCCTTCAACTTTTCCACCTCTGCCAAGGTATTCTTCAGTTTCTCCTCGGCATCATTCCTGGCCTTCACCTCGTTTTCAAACATCCCCTTGGCCTCACTGGCTAGTTTCTTGAACCTATTTGTGTCACTGGCCACCTCGGGCAGCCTTGATTGAGTTCGGGTGAGGTAATTCATAGCTTGGCCGAGGTGCGCCATGCTGGTAGCCACCAGGTCGTCAACCGACATATCCTCTCAATATTTTTCATGTCGAGGTGTCCAAGTTTTGGCCGGAATGTCCATCGCCACCTTGGTCCGATCTGGGAGCCTCATCAACCCAATTGAGGTCAGGTTGGCAGCAGAAACGAAGTCCCAGTAAATTTTTGGACGACTTCCCTTCAGCGAGCTCACCAAATCAGCTTGAACTCTATCGGAGCCCAAGTAGGACCCTTCAGCTGCATGAATCCCTCGTGAAGATTCCGCCTCGTTGAAAGGAGGAGGAGGAGGAGGAGGAGGAGCAGGAGCAGCGGTGTCAGATCTGCCCTTCGGGATTTCAGCCCATTTATGTTTCTTCTGAGGAGATGGAGGAGGAATCTGACCCTCCTTTTGAGGCGGTGAACTTCTGGACGATCTCTTCAGGGTAGCCCGTTTGCGTGCCTCAGCTTTGGCATTGGCCTCTTTCCTTGCCTTCATAGACTCCATCCCTTTTTTGCCTTTTCGAGCTGAAAATCAAATGCAAAGAATTACACAAGTATCCAGTTCGTAAATAACGTAGAATATAAATCTGCAGGGTGGATGCTTACATTTTCGAAGTGGAGGGTAATAGTCTGACGGATCAATGTGAGTGAGTCCCGCTTCAAATAAATGCTCTTCAGTCAATAACTCTTTTAACGACCTGTCTGGTTCCGGTATGTCTTTTAAATTCACTATCCTTTCAATTGTTCCCTCGTCCAACTCCGGTTCCTTCACCTCTGCAAAAAACAGAGTGATTAATATTAGACCTTTTAAGTTCGAAGTTATCTCAAAATATAACTTACTGATCTTTTCCCTATAATGAATGGGTACGATGTGGCTTATACCCTCGCTTCGGTAGGGACTCATCCAATTCCCCCCAACAAAGAACCATTTCTCCTTCCACCAACGAACTTAATCAGGCAGGTCTACCAGAAGTTTTTTCCCTTCAAAGATCGACCTCTGCATCACATAGAACCACCCCGTCCGTTTCCCATCAGCCCGAAATTGGTAGGCGTAATGGAATTCGTCGATGGTGGGGTCGCCATATCCCATTAGATGGAAAAGGGATATGAGGCCCAAGATATGTCTCCACCCGTTAGGATGGATCTGAGTTGGCGCGACCCCCCAAACGCGGAGGAAGTCGGTAATTATGAAGGGAAGGGGAAAGCGTAGATCGGCCTCTAGGATCTGATAGTTTGCGGCCACACAGCCGCGAGGTGGCTGGTCGGCTCGTTCAAAACTCTCAGGGAGGAAGAAATGCACATAGCCCGGTATTCGATATTTATTTTTCCATATGGCTAGTTCGTTTTCGGTGGCACTAGAACGAAAGTGTTTACAGGCGAAGTCCGAACTGTAGCTGGTACAAGGATCAGGTCGGGTGAAAGAGGCGCAAGAAGGGTGTCGGAAAGAACTGGGTGAAATAGTTCGAGAAGCGGAGACTATTGTTAACGGAAGAGGCTGAGCAGTTTCTCCTTCCTCCACATCGTCTCTAAATAAGCACTGAGTTTCCAAGCTTTTGTTCCACGACATGGAAGGTTCCCCAGTACTACCTACACCAGCCGACCTCACGCCACTTTCGCCAGAGCTCAAATCTCCACTCATTTTCTTCTTCTTCTTCTTCTTCTTCTTCTTCTTCTTCTTCTTCTTCTTCTTCTTATATATATATAAAAAATAGCGAAGAAATGTTAATGACAGATGAATGGACCTCACCTCGGATTTAAAAACGAACAGAAGCGGAGAACGGAATACAAAGCGACCTTGCAGGAATTTGGAGAAAATCAAGGAGAAATCGTGGAAAAGGTTGGCAAATGAACCCTTATATAGGAAAGGAGGAGAGAGAATTGGGCGGCTGTAATTATGACAAGACGCGTTGTCATAATGATGGCGGCTGCGCGTGATCCGAGACCTGACACACCAATCAGATAATGACGCGTGGCAGGAGTTACACCATTAAGGGAACGAACGCCGATATTAGAATTTTTGATAAGGGATTGAATTTCTAGATCCGCCCTCATAATTTCGAACTGATCTAGAGGGGACATTTGTTATACACCGATCTGAGTTGGAAAGTAGTTTAAGCAGTCAAACAGTCAACGGCCAAATAGTTACCCGGAAATTGATGAAACGTTCCATGATGTTTTGAATCACGAACTCAATGTCCTGCATCACGACCGATGTGGTATATCATGACCGAGGTGGTGTCATTTTCGAGGTGATTTGTGTATATGAGGTGAATTATCGTTACCAAGGTTAATTGTTCGAACCGAGATGGTTTTTATGAACCGAGGTGATTTATGCCTGCGAGGTGAATTCATGAGACCGAGGTGATTTGTTCGAATGAGGTGAAGTGTGCGAGCCGACCTCAATAGCGGAAGATGAAGACGATGTGGGAGTAGGTAGTATTGTCAAATCAGCCGTATTATGTGTCAGTAATCATCATTATTTGTAATATGTCAGAGTAATCATTTGATGTGTGTCTGTCAGAAGGGTCAATCATCCTTTTCAGTCATTCCCTGCAGAAGTGATGTGTTGTAATGATTATGTTTGAACTCATCAACTATTATAAATAGAAGGAGTAAATGCTCATTGAAGGGTATGTAATATGAAAAAACCTCTCCAAACTCTTGCTATTTAATTTCGTTAATTCGACCGGCTATCAGATCGGTATCGAACTGGACGTGAATTTGTGTAACTTTGATCTCAGTTTGCTTTCGATCTGTTACCTTTCCGATATCTCATAATATCCCGAATTTTATTACAACGACGATCCTTTAATTAAAGAGCTGCATACTTAGACAAATTAATAAATAACATACAATCCAACTACCAATTTGAGAGATCATACCACTTTTATTTGTTGACAAAAATAGACGTCAACAGAAATTAAAGCTACTCCTACCACCAAAGCAAAGAAGAGCAACGGAAAATCGTCTTTACCACATATATAAGGGCATATTATCGAGCTCCACAATGTAGGTTGACTTCCACTTGAACCTTATCATGTAATTGTGTAAATGACCCACAAAGTCGATACCAGTGTTGAACAATCAAGCACATTGTGAATGTCTCCCTCCATGACTAAACTACAGCATAATCTTGCTGACAGAGATAGAAGTAAGTTCTTGAGACTTCAGAGAAAGACTTGAAAATGTAGGAGAAACAAGTTTATCAGAGCAACATGCCTGAAGTAAGTACATAATAAAGCGAATAAATTGGTTTTTTTTTAAAGAAAAAAAAAAGTGTAAATCTCAAGAACAATCCAGTCTAAAACTATGGCCTTTTTTATGAAGTTTAGCCCAACATTTAGCCACATTTATTTAACGCAATTATTACAGTTTATAAATCAATTTATAAATAACATAATTTCTAAAATCACTTTTTAATTAAACACATTTAACCATACATTTTATCACAAAAATATAAATAAACCAATTTAAAAATGCTTCAGTATTGTCAAACAAAGAGTTGAGATTATGAACAACTGAAGCAAAAAAATTCTTCTGGACTTTAGCATAGATAGTGCAGACGAGTAAATTATTGTAATAATGACATCTACAATACAGTCGCTCTGTTCTGCATACTTTTGGGAATTTATTTATTTTTTTAATATAAAATATGTAGTTGGTTTAAAAAATGTTTACACTCAAAAAGTATTTTAAGAAATTGTGTTGTTTATTAATTTATTTATAAATGAGTAATTGTGTTACAGCAGAGAATTAATTACAAGGAAACCATCCTAGGATGCATACCAGAATTTGCCAACAGAGAAATATAGGACAGTTAGAATTTCACAAAAGTCAATGGTCAACAAGATTAAAAAGTTACTCCCTCCCTCCCTCCGTCCGAATTATATAAATTTTTTTGGCTTTTCCCACAAATTAAGAAAATATATTTAATGTCATTGAAAAAATAATTTTTATAAAGAAAATTTCAAACTTACATTTATTTAATATCAAAACTATTATATTAAAAATAATAAATAGGGGTACATTAATAAATAAACAAAATAAATACTTTACAATAAAAAAAAAAGTCTATATAATTGGGACAAAAGAAAAAAGAAAGACAACCTATATAATTGAGACAGATTGAGTATTATGTTTACACTAGGAACAATCAAGAGGGAAAATAACTCTTTTAGCATTATTAATTAATTAATTAATTAATTAATAATTAATGGCATTAAAAACATAATTACTTTTAAGAATTTATTTAGAAATTATAAACCAAAATTACGAATCACTAAGGGGCCGTTCTCTTTGTGTTTCGATTTTGGATTTTGAGTTTTGAATTTTGGATTTTGGTTGTTTGTTTTGGGATTGCTGAAAACATGTTCTCTTTGTGATTTTGGAAAACTGTTTTCAAAAATAGAAAATTGAAAAATGCGTTTACTTTGTAATTTTTTGATATATTTATTTTGTAATATTTTATATGTAAAAAATGATTGATTTGTTGAATATCATTAATTTTAATGTTAATAAATCAGTTAGTTCCCTATGTCAATAAATTCATCATTAATATTGTTTCAGC
Organism: Ligustrum vulgare; assembly: GCA_963555705.1. Lineage (NCBI taxonomy): Eukaryota > Viridiplantae > Streptophyta > Magnoliopsida > Lamiales > Oleaceae > Ligustrum > Ligustrum vulgare. The sequence goes on from OY743180.1 coordinate 4,376,709, forward strand.
TAAACAAAAATTTAACTACATACCAACAAAATCTTAACATGAATCTATATATAATGACAAAATAATATAAAAATTTTAAGTGAATGAAGTGTCTCACATTTACAAATAATAATAATAATAAAAATAAAAAATAAAGAATTTTTTTTTAAACATGGATCTATATAATGACAAAATAACATAAGAACTTCAGGTGAAGGAAGTGTCTCACTTTTACAAAAAAAATAAAATAAAAATCTTAAAATGGATCTATATATAATGACAAAATAATATAAGAACTTCAAGTGAATGAAGTGTCTCACTTTTACCCAAAAAAAAAAAAAAAAAAATCTTAACATGATCTATATATAATGACAAAATAACATAAGAATTTCAAGTGAATGAAGTATCTCTCACTTTTACAAAATAATAATAATAATAATAATTTACAAAAAAAAAAAAAATAAATAATAACATGGATCTATATATAATGACAAAATAATATAAGAACTTCAAGTAAAAGAAGTGTCTCACATTTAAAAAAATAATAATAATAATAAATAAAAAATTACAAAAAAATATATATATTAACATGGATCTATATTTAATGGCAAAATAATATAAGAATTTCAAGTGAAATAAATGTCTCACATTTACAAAAAAAAATATTCAAAACGCGCGTTTTGATTAGGGATGGCAAAAAAATCCGAAACCCGGAGGACCCGAATTGACCCGCCCCGAAAATTAATCCGCCCCGCCCCGTGACCCGGTAATTTTTTTTTTAAATAATGAAATGAGAAACTAAAATAAATTTGATGAAGTCCAGAAAAATTGAACATTGGTGGAATTTAGGGATATGAGAATATACAACCACTATATCATTATATTGTTTATTGATTTTTTTTCTTCAAGTATATACATATTATTTTTAAAGTTCAAACTTAAAAACTCTAACTAGTTTAACGCTTAAATTTTTCACGTAAAATTTCATTACCAATTTATTTAAAAAAAAAAAAAACCGGGTCCTTAGCGGGGCGGGAGGTCGCCCCACCCCGCGACTTCGCGGGTCTCGGCGTTTTCGTGCCCGGGGCGAGGCGGGGCGGCCCCGACCCCGCCCCATTGCCATCCATAGTTTTGGTCGTTTTGGACTTTTTAACACAAAATATCCAAAACGTAATAAACTCGTTTTGAGTTTCCTTTGTAATTTTTTTGATGTTTTGGAAAACTCATTTCTGAAAATAGGCAAAGTGAACGCGTTTTTGATATTTCCAAAAATCGAAAACTCAAAACGGGCTCAAAACAGTAAAGAGAACGGGGCCTAAAATTTAGATGTAGAAAATAACAGATATTGTTTGTGAGGGAAAAGGGATTCAACGCCAACTGATAAATCAAGAGTAATAATCCAAAAATATTCATAGCAACAATTATTTTTTTTAATCGAAGACCCATAATTAAAAACAAAAATGGATTAAAAAACAAAATTGAAGTAATTAATTTAAACAGAATAAAACCAGAGCAAGTCTTCTGGGTGGTGAGCTTATAAATCAAGACCAAAATCCCAGCAAAATGGATAGCCTCAGAGGCAATAAAGAAATGGTTGTGATCAGGGATGGAGCCAGGATTTCGAGTGAATGGGGGCCCAAATTTTCAAATGGTGGGAGGGCGGAGACGAAGGCCCCCTCCCCGGGGGTTCCCAAAATTTTTTTGAAACAAAATAATTGAAATGACGAAGTAATAAATCAAAAATTAAATTAAGTTAACTAACAAGTAACAATTAACAAGGTAATAATTCACAAAAGAAAAGACCTATAACTGAAAAATAAATGTAAATTTTCAAGGTGAGAGATATTAGTAAAGAGTATTGTATCTACTTCTTGTATAAACATAATGATTGTAGAGAGAGAATTAAGATAAAAGGAAATAAATTCAAGATGTCGATTTTTTTTTTGGACTCAATTTTATTTTATTTTTTTCAGTGGGAGTCAACACTCCCACTGGGCCTTAATAGGCTCCGTGGCTGGCTGTGATCTTTCACACAGAGTTTGAGAGCTACCAGCGCCGTCGCTACAGCCGTCACGACCAAGAAAGTCTTCACTTTCAAGGACTGTCGCCGCACCCATGCAAAAAGCTTGTTTCGCGGCGCACTCCTTTGGCGGCCCATCTTAGAAGGACAAATTTTTTTTTTTTTTCCGGTGAAAAATATCAGTTAAAGAGAATGAAAATTAGTGAGGTGGGGTGGGTGAGAAAGATTGACACGAAGAGCGCATGCAGTTGTTCATATTTCGTGAATAGAAAAGCAATTGCATTTGGACAAGAATGCGTAATTTGGCGTTGATTCAGACATTATTTCGAATTTGACTATTGCAACATCGTGTCGAATATTAACTAATAATCAATTTTATGTCTATATTCAATATATTAACTTGTTTATTAAAGGAATATTTTTAACAACATACTAATTTTCTTGTTAAATTTTGTTAATATTTTTACATTTGATTGGTCACTTTTGTCTTAAAATTATCCAATAACGTAACTACATCTCACCCCACCCCTAATCCCTATCTACTCACACACCACCTATTTTTTCATTTTCATTTTCTTCTTCCTTCTTATTTTTTTAATATCGACAACAAAAATTATTGATTTCATTTTATATAATTTAATGAGCTTCAAAATGAGTACCATATTCATATATAAATTTTGGTATTTTAAAAATAAGTACTTATCATATTTTTGGATTTAACTAGAAACTAACGCATTCTTTATAACAATAATAAGTAATTAACTTTAACATGTATACGTGTCATTTAAAATTTAGTTTTTTAACTATATGACTAGTCAAATTTAACACAAAAAATGCAAATGCTCTAACTCGAAGGCAATGAGAGTCTTTCCGCACACTAAAAACTTTTACTATTAATTTTTTTATAACATTTATAAATTATTTTTTTATATTTTTAAGATAAAATGTGTAATTAAAAAATTTTTTTTTAGATATCTTTAAAATTATTTTTTTTTACATAAGTAGTTTTTTTTTTTGACTCAAAATTTTTTTTTTTTTTTCCGTGGGGGTCAACACTCCCACTGGGTCTTAATAGGCTCCGTTGCTGGCTGTGATCTTTCACACAGAGTTTGAGAGCCACCAGCGCTGCCGTCACGGCCAAGAAAGTCTTCACTTTCAAGGACTGTCGCCACACCCATGCAAAAAGCTTGTTCCGCGGCGCACTCCTTCGGCGGCCCATCTTAGAAGGACAGTTTTTTTTCCCGGTGAAAAATATCAGTTAAAGAGAATGAAAATTAGTGAGGTGGGGTGGGTGAGAAAGATTGACACGGAGAGCGCATGCAGTTGTTCATATTTCGTGAATAGAAAAGCAATTGCATTTGGACAAGAATGCGTAATTTGGCGTTGATTCAGACATTATTTCGAATTTGACTGTTGCAACATCGTGTCCAATAATAACTAATAATCAATTTTATGATTATATTCAATATATTAACTTGTTTATTAAAGGAATATTTTTAACAACATACTAATTTTCTTGTTAAATTTTGTTAATATTTTAACATTTGATTGGTCACTTTTGTCTTAAAATCATCCAATAACATAAATACATCTCAGCCCACCCCTAATCCCTACCTACTCACACACCACCTATTTTTTCATTTTCATTTTCTTCTTCCTTCTTATTTTTTTAATATCGACAACAAAAATTGTTGATTTCATTTTATATGATTTAATGAGCTTCAAAATGAGTACCATATTCATATATAAATTTTGGTATTTTAAATATAAGAACTTATCATGATGAGAATCCAGGGAGTCAATCGAGTCAAAGTCAAACAGGTCAACCCTCTATCAGAATACCGGTGGGGCCCATGACAAGATCAAAGGCTAAAGAAGTCCAAGAGTTGATGGTAGGACTCATTTTCAAGCTCCGAAATCAAGTCCACACGGAAGAGATCAAGATCGAGGTCAATTGCATATGTTTGGAAGATCAGGACAGTTCGGTCGACCGAAACTCTGCAGTGTTTTCTAGACATAGCTTCAGGCAGGATCGGCTGACCGTTGTACGATCGAAACTGCCCATTCGGTCGACCAGATGTTCGACCGAAATATTTTCGATCGACCGAAAGTCCCCAGAACAGAATAGCGGGGTTTTTTGTGCAATTATGCAAACTTTCTTTTCTTTCACTTTGTATATCTTCTTGTAAAGCCTCAAACCCTAGATAGTTTTTAGAAGATTTGAAGATCACTCCTTGAGAGTTTGAGAGGTAAAATCCTTTCTTTATCTTGTAACATTTTCTTGGAATTTATTTCAACTTATAAATTGAGGGTTTGTTCTTGTGTATTTGTTGATATTTATTCCACAAGTCTTGGTATTTGTCTTAATCTCTCCATTGGGTTAGGGTTAACTTTCCTTAAAATTTTGGTTTTGATTAAACTTGGGTCAAGATTTCTCATTTATTACCTATTTTAGCTTTCTTGGGTTGATACATTATTGTTGTGGGAATTTTTTGTCTAATCACCAAGGGGGTTCGCATCATTTGGTATCAGAGCTTGGCTCTAAAATTGGTATTCCTATCTTTACATTTATTGTGTTGTTCTTGATAGTCAAAAAAAAAAAAAACGAAAATTACAAAAAAAAAAAAATTGGGGAAAATTAGGCTGCGTTCTCTTTGGCGTTTTCCAGCCGTTTTCCGTTTTCCATTTCCGAACGCGTTCTCTTGAGCCGTTTTCGAAAACGTTTTCAAAATTTGTAAAGGAAATGGAAAACGTGAAAATCACGTTTTCCGCGTTTTCCAAAATTTTTGCCTTGTAAGTGGAAAACGCGCGTTTTCCACTTTAAAAAAAAAAAATAATAATTAAAATAATCAAAAAAATTTGAAATTTGTCAAAATTTATCATTTTTAATTACATTATTGGTCCCTGATTTTCAAAACTTGTCATTTTAATCCTCAAATTTTGAAATTTCTTTCGAAAATATCCTAATTTATTTGCAACTTAGGTCCCTCAACTTCAGATTTTGTTGTACATTAGTTCACAAATTTTACTTTTCTTTTAATTTAGTCCTTTTCGTATTTGCTTTATAGGTCATTGTCTTCAAACATGTATAACTTTTGATGTACAACTCCAAATTGCATCTGTTTTTTGCGTAGAACTCCAAATTCAACCATCTTTCTGATGATGTATCATGTGCTTAATTATTAAACCTTTATTTTTTACTTTTGTATTGTAGACACTTATTTTGTAAGGGCATAATTAATTAACGTAAATTGATTTTTGTAAATTTTATTGAAACTTAAATTTTAAACGTTATGAGTGCTTACTAGAAGGATGTATCTATATAAAGTATTAAATGGAACGATTACTTTAGAAGGGAAAATTACTACTCAAATGTGGAAAGATTACTTTAGAAGGGCAACATGAATTTTTGAACTTTTTTTGTATAACCAAATTGTGTGATAGGGGTTATTTCATTTATTTTTGTTGTGTAACTCAAAATATGATATCTTTATTTCATTTATATTCACAAATAATATGAAATAATTTTCTTCAAAATTTTAAACAGAACGCGTTTTCCAGCTTTTCATTTTCGAAAACAGTTTTCAGAAATAACAAACCAAACGCGTTTTCGAAAAAAGTCACAGAAAATGGAAAACAGAAAACATTTTTGAAAATGAAAACAGGAAACTGAAACACAAAGAGAACGCAGCCTTAGTGTCCATGAAAATTTCATGATTCCTACATATTGGGCATTGTTGTTATCATCAATTTGAAAGTTATTGGGAATACATTTGAACAAACACTTGAAAATTCCAAACTATTCAAAGCTTGCATCCTAAGTGTTTGATAAAATGTTTCAAAGAGTGTCTTCATATTGAAACCTACCATTCAACTACCAAACACATTCCTAATTGAATTCCTTGTGTCTTACATCAAGTTATTGTGACTATACCCTTGAAAATCTTATTGGTCTAGTTCAATTCCTTATTTCCTTGTATAATAGCAAGCAACTAAATTCTACTTGCTATTGTGTCAATCCTTCCTTTGCTTCCTTTGTTGTTTGTGGAATTTGTGCTGCACAAGAATTAAATTCTCAATTTAGTTGAATTACATTCCTTGAAAAGTTTGAGCAAGAAAGTGAAGAGTGGTAAAAGGCAAGAGTGGTGAGCTCATTAGAGGGGAAAAGCCTAATTGAGTGAAACACGAGCGAACATCATTTGTGAGGACATTTGCACACTTACACTTCATGGCTCATGCACATACTTCGAGTGGACAAGATTCTAATGCACAAACTCAAGAGTTGAGGGATATGATACAAGATCTCACAGTTACTATGGTGGATATGGGAGGAAGGTTGGAAGGTAGATTAGCAAGGTTGGAGACTAGGAGGGAAGTTCCGCCTCCAATGGATGATAATGTTAGGAGGGGTGATAGGAGAAGGCCTAGAGATGAGTATGAATATGATGATGTTGATGATGATGAATTGGAGAGTGAAGGGGGTAGTGACCAAAATTGGAACATGGGTAGGAATAGAGGAGGTAGGAATGTGAGGGGAGTAGGACGAGGTCATGGGAGGAACCCTAGGGGTAGGGATGGAATGGATGGTAATCTTGGTAGTATTAAGATGAAAATCCCTTCTTTCCATGGGAAGAGTGATCCGGATGCCTATTTAGAATGGGAGAGGAAGATGGAATTGATTTTTGAATGTCATAGGTACTCCGAGGATAAAAAGGTTAAGTTAGCGGTAGTGGAGTTTACCGACTATGCCTTAGCTTGGTGGGATAATTTATTACTCACTAGGAGAAGGAATTTCGAGGGTAGTGTGGATACTTGGGATGAGTTGAAGAGCCTTATGAGAAAAAGATTTGTACCAAGTCACTACTATAGGGGACTCTATCAAAGACTACAAACCCTTACTCAAGGAACAAAGGGTGTTGAAGATTATTATAAGGAGTTGGAAAAAGCTTTGATGAGGGCCGACATAGAGGAGGATAGAGAAGCAACTATGGCTCGATTTATGAGTGGGTTGAATAGGGAGATCGCCAATGTGGTTGAATTACACCATTATGTTGAGATGGAGGAGTTGGTACACATGGCTATTAAAGTGGAGGCTCAATTGAAGAAGAAGGAGCAATTTAAAAGAAAGGGGCAAGAAAAATTCTTGGTAGGTCATAGTTCCAATTGGAAGTCTAAGTGGGGGAGTGAAAAGGTTGATAAGGTACCACTTAAGGACAATATTGAAACCTCCAAGGGAAAGGAAGTTAGCTTCGTCAAGGATAAATCAAAGGTTGTTCCTACCACTTCTAGGAGTCGGGATATAGAATGCTTCAAGTGTAGAGGACGGGGGCATTATGCTCGAGAGTGCCCTAACAATAGGGTGATGATTATCAAAAATGGGGAGTGGTACTCGAAAGATGAAGAGGACGAAGAGGGGGTGCCATGTAGGGGAGATAGTGATGACGAGGAAGAAGAGGTGGAGGGAATTGTTAGTCCACCCAAGTCTTTAGTCACCATTAGGTCTCTCAACACCCAAGCCAAGGTGGATGATGCGGCTAAGCAAAGGGAGAATATCTTCCATACTAGGTGTCTTATGAAGGACAAAGCGTGTAGTCTCATCATTGATGGGGGGAGTTGCACCAATGTAGTTAGCACTAGTATGGTTGAAAGGTTGGGATTACCTTTAATGCCACATCCTAGTCCTTATAAGTTACAATGGTTGAGTGATTATGGTGAATTGAAAGTAAGCAAGCAAGTATTACTTATTTTCAACATAGGGACCTATGAGGATCAAGTACTTTGTGATGTGGTGCCCATGCAAGCTACACATATATTATTGGGGAGGCCATGGCAATATGACAGGAGGGTATTGCATGATGGTAGGAAAAATCGGTATAGTTTCCAAATAAATGGAAAACCCGTGACACTCCTACCTTTGAGTCCGGAAGAAGTTTACAAGGACCAATTGAAACTCAAGAAGGAGGAGGAGGAGGAAAAAGAAAGAAAAAAAAAAGATGGAGTTGAGTGAGGGGCAAAACGAAAGTGAAAAAAAAAGGGGGGAAAAAAGTAGTGAAAAAAGAAAAGAGGGGATGCAAGAAAAAAGAAAGAGAGCAAAAGATATTGAGAAAAAAATGAATTTTTATGCGAGTAGAGGTGATGTAGAAAGAGCTTTAAAAGAAAATCATTCAATTCTTTTGTTGGTCTATAAGGAGTCCCTCCTTACACTTGATGACCCTCACACTTCCCTCCCCACTTTAGCTACTTCTTTGTTGCAGGAGTTCGAGGATGTCTTTCCGAAGGAGATGCCTAGTGGGCTTCCACCCATTAGATGCATCGAGCATCAAATTGATTTCATCCCCGGAGCCGTCATTCCGAATAGACCGGCATACCGAAGCAATCGGAGGAGACCAAGGAACTCCAAAAACAAGTTGAGGAGTTGATGAGTAAAGGATATGTTCGTGAGAGCATGAGTCCTTGTGCCGTTCCCGTGCTACTAGTGCCCAAGAAGGATGGAACATTTAGAATGTGCGTCGATTTCCGAGCCATTAACAACATAACGGTAAAGTATCGACACCCCATTCCTAGGTTAGATGATATGCTAGATGAGTTGCATGGTTCGTGCATTTTTAGTAAAATTGACTTGAGAAGTGGATACCATCAAATTAGGATGAGGGAAGGAGATGAATGGAAAACCGCTTTTAAAACTAAATATGGTTTATATGATTGGTTGGTTATGCCCTTCGGTCTCACTAATGCACCGAGCACTTTTATGAGATTAATGAACCATATTTTGCATGCATTCATTGGGAAATTTGTGGTAGTTTACTTCGATGATATTTTGATTTATAGCAAAAATTTGAATGAGCATATTGAACACTTGAGGAGTGTACTTGTGGGTTTGAAAGGAGAACAATTGTATGCTAACCTCAACAAGTGTAATTTTTGCATGGAGAGTGTGATCTTCCTTGGATTTGTAGTTAGTACTAAGGGAATAGAGGTCGATGAGGAGAAGATCAAAGCCATTAAGGAATGGCCCACTCCCACAAGTGTCACCGAGGTAAGAAGCTTCCACGGGTTAGCTAGTTTTTACCGTCGTTTTGTCAAGGACTTTAGCACCCTAGCTTCACCACTTACCGAGGTTGTCAAAAAGCATGTTGGGTTTAAATGGGGGGAGGCGCAAGAAAAGGCCTTTAATGAAATAAAGAACAAATTGTGCACCGCCCCGGTTTTGTCCTTGCCTAATTTTAATAAAACTTTTGAGATTGAATGTGATGCTTCATGCACAGGTATTGGGGCAGTTTTGATGCAGGAGAAAAGGTCGATTGCCTACTTTAGCGAGAAGCTCAGTGGAGCCGCCCTGAACTACCCCACCTATGACAAGGAGCTCTATGCGTTGGTGAGATCGTTAGAGACATGGCACCACTATTTGTGGCCTAGAGAGTTCGTCATTCACACCGACCATGAGTCATTGAAGCACTTGAAGGGGCAAGGGAAGTTGAGCAAGAGGCATGCCAAATGGGTGGAGTACGTGGAAACTTTTCCCTATGTTATCAAATACAAACAAGGTAAGGAGAATGTGGTAGCCGACGCCCTTTCTCGAAGGTATGCTCTTATTACTACCTTGAGTGCTAAATTGTTGGGTTTTGAGAGCATTAAGGACTTGTATGCGCATGATGCGGATTTTGCTAGTATATTTATATCATGTGAGAGGGTTGGATTTGGTAAGTATTATAGGCATGAGGGGTTTTTGTTTCGAGAAGGTAAACTTTGTGTGCCAAATTGCTCATTGAGGGAGTTGATGGTAAGGGAGGCCCATAGCGGGGGATTAATGGATCACTTTGGGGTAAGGAGAACCTTGGAAATCTTACAAGAACATTTCTTTTGGCCTAAAATGAGTAGAGATGTTGGGAGAATTTGTTCAAGGTGCATAACCTGTAGGAAAGCCAAGTCCAAGGTAGAACCGCATGGATTATATACACCTCTACCCGTCCCTAGTGAACCTTGGACGGAAATTTCTATGGACTTCATTTTAGGATTGCCTAGGTCAAAGAAAGGTAGTGATTCCATCTTCGTGGTTGTAGATAGGTTTAGTAAAATGGCGCATTTCCTTGCTTGTCATAAAACCGATGATGCCATTCATATGGCCGACCTATTCTTTAGGGAGATAGTGCGACTCCATGGGGTTCCTAGGAGCATTGTGTCGGATAGGGACGTTAAATTCCTTAGCCACTTTTGGAAGGGCTTGTGGGGGAAATTGGGAACTAAACTTTTGTTTTCAACAACTTGTCATCCCCAAACCGATGGCCAAACTGAGGTGGTTAATAGAACTTTAACACAACTTCTTCGCACCGTCCTTAAGGGCAACCTAAAGAATTGGGAAGAGTGTTTACCTTTTGTTGAATTTGCATATAATCGAAGTGTTCATTCTACTACTTATTTTTCTCCATTCGAGATTGTTTATGGTTTTAACCCTCTAACTCATTTGGATTTGATTCCGTTACCTATTGATGAACGAGGTAGTTTAGATGGGAAAAGAAAGGCGGAGTTGGTAAAATCTCTCCACGAGAAAGTCAAGCTCCAAATCGAGAAGAAGAATGAACAATATGCCTCCAGTGCTAACAAAGGTAGAAAACGAATGACATTTGAGGTCGGTGATTGGGTATGGTTGCATTTGAGGAAGGAGCGGTTCCCGACTCAAAGAAAATCAAAATTACAGTCACGTGGTGATGGCCCCTTCCAAATCCTCGAGAAAATCAATGACAATGCCTACAAGCTTGACCTTCCTGGTGAGTATAATGTATCGGCTTCTTTTAACGTCTCTGACTTATCCCCTTTTGATGCAGGTGAAGATTCGAGGTCGAATCCTTTTCAAGTGGGAGGAGATGATGAGAATCCAGGGAGTCAATCGAGTCAAAGTCAAACAGGTCAACCCTCTATCAGAATACCGGTGGGGCCCATGACAAGATCAAAGGCTAAAGAAGTCCAAGAGTTGATGGCGGGACTCATTTTCAAGCTCCGAAATCAAGTCCACATGGAAGAGATCAAGATCGAGGTCAATTGCATATGTTTGGAAGATCAGGACAGTTCGGTCGACCGAAAGTCCATCCGGTCGACCGAAACTCTGCAGTGTTTTCTAGACATAGCTTCAGGCAGGATCGGTTGACCGTTGTATGACCGAAACTGCCCATTCGGTCGACCAGATGTTCGATCGAAATATTTTCGGTCGACCGAAAGTCCCCAGAACAGAATAGCGGGGTTTTTTTGTGCAATTATGCAAACTTTCTTTTCTTTCACTTTGTATATCTTCTTGTAAAGCCTCAAACCCTAGATAGTTTTTAGAAGATTTGAAGATCACTCCTTGAGAGTTTGAGAGGTAAAATCCTTTCTTTATCTTGTAACATTTTCTTGGAATTTATTTCAACTTATATATTGAGGGTTTGTTCTTGTGTATTTGTTGATATTTATTCCACAAGTCTTGGTATTTGTCTTAATCTCTCCATTGGGTTAGGGTTAACCTTCCTTAGAATTTTGGTTTTGATTAAACTTGGGTCAAGATTTCTCATTTATTACCTATTTTAGCTTTCTTGGGTTGATACATTATTGTTGTGGGAATTTTTGGTCTAATCACCAAAGGGGTTCGCATCATATCATATTTTTGGATTTAACTAGAAATTAACGCATCCTTTATATCAATAATAAGTAATTAACTTTAACATGTACACGTGTCATTTAAAATTTAGTTTTTAAACTATATGACTAGCCAAATTTAAAACAAAAAATGCAAATGCTCTAACTCGAAGGCAATGAGAGTCTTTCCACACACTAAAAACTTTTACTATTAATTTTTTTATAACATTTATAAATTATTTTTTTATATTTTTAAGATAAAATGTGTAATTAAAAAATGAAGACAGCAAATGCTTGTGGTTAAAAAAAATTGAAAATTTGTGGTTTTCATAAATTATAATTATGGCGTTGAAAAACAGTATTAAATTGATTTGATGATAATTTTATTCAAATCATTAAATAAAGATAATTTACGGCAATGGTCTCCAACCTTTATTTTATAATATCTCTATCCTCAACTGTTTGGATAAAACTTTTGGATTATAAACCAATTTATATGATTTTTCGAGGTAAGATATTTAGTTAAAAATTGGAGAGAGAAAATATGTATTGTTAAAAAGTGGTCTGAGAAATTGTATAGATTATAAATTGATTTATAATCACTTTATCAAACGGAGAGTTTTACCTCTAAACTGTTCATATAAAGACAATTTTGTCCCTGTCTTCATAGAAACAAGAAAAAAAAATACAAAAATTGAAGCAAGAAGCACATGTTTGAGCCTATTATTTTAGAAAAATAGATTTTGTAACAGTGATTTTAAGAGATCATGTGGTTAAAAAGAAGGGAAAATTTAATTTACATTTAAAATTATTTTATTGAAGAATGTGTTGTTGAAAGTATTTTTTTTTTATAAAAATGAGTTATGAAATACGTCTTCTACCTAGGAATGACAATGAGTCGGGTTCGGGGCGAGTAGGGGCCAACCCGCCCCGAACCTGATATGGCATGACCCCGCCCCAACTTGCACCGCGACTGTTCGCGGGGCGGGTCGGGTCGTGGTCCCGCCCCGTCAAATGACCCAATTTTTTTTTTTTTTTTTTGTAATAAAATTTTAGATGAAAAACTTAGGAGTCGAACTAGTTAGAGTTTTTAAGTTTGAACTTTAAACATAATATGTATATTTGAAGGGGAAAAAAAATCAATAAACATAATGGTATAGTAGTTATATATTCTCATACCCTTAAATTCCACCAAGGTTCAATTCTTCTAGACCTCATTAAATTTATTTTTAGTTTCTCATTCCCAAAAAAAAAAAAATTCTCGGGTTACGGGTCGGGGCGGGTAATTTTCGGAGCGGGTCGTTTCGGGTCTTCCGGATTTCGGATCGTTCGATTTTTTGCCATTCCTACTTCTACCTAATCTCAAATAATTGCAACAATTACAATAGAATATCGCCGTTGTCGCTAATGTAACCAACTTTCATTTTCAATAATAGAAATTTTCATGTGGCATACTTTATTGAACCTGCTTCGACAAGACAAATCTAGCAGTGCAACTATTTTTTCATTTGACAACCGATAGTGATAGAATCATTTCGAGTGTATGTAAGACGTGACAAAATTACTCTTTTTATTAACACAATTTAGCTTCTTGTTTAAACTTTAAAGAGAAAGATAAAATTATCCTTTATGACGAATCACGTTATTCGTTCAAAGGTTGAGGATGTTCATGTAAGTATCATACTAATGTTGTGGACATTAATGCAATGCAAGAAAAGTTAGACACCATTTACATAATTCACCCATAAATAAGGTGCTTTTTAAAGGGGAAAAATAATATTATCTCCTTTACTTTCTTTTCATTTCCTTTATTTTTATTTTTATTTTTATTTTTTGTTTATATAATTACTTTGGTCTTAAATTTATTGATATTTATTTCCAAAAATAATATTATCTCCTTTACTTTCTTTTCCTTTTTTTTTTTTTTAAATTTTTTGTTTATATAATTACTTTGATCTTAAATTTATTGATATTTATTTCCATTTAGGCACATAACAAACAATACCGGAAAAATATTTTATTTCGTGCTTGTTGTAAATATTATATTGTATTAGTGAATGACAATTGTACCCCTAAAACCCTATGTATTATTACCTTATGCATCCCTTATTCTCCCTATATATATGGTGGTTTTGGTTCATAGTAATATACAAGTTTATTGGTGTCTCTACTTTTCTCTCTTTTTCTCTCTAGTTTATAACACGTTATCAGCACGAGTTTCTAGCAAATTGAGTTAGAATTTTCTTTTTCAAAATCTCATATATCAAAATATTAGTTAGATGGTAAAATCATATGCACCGAAATTAATTTGGTGACATATGAATTTTTTTTTAATATGGGTGTTTAATTTATATATTATTGTTGAATTTTTTTCATTACGTTGTTGCTCCTGAAGTAGCGCAACTGTATAATTAATATTCCAGAAGAATATTAATATGACTATCATAAATAATTTGTTGTTGCTCCTGAAGTAGCGCAACTGTATATAATTAATATTCCAGAAGAATATTAATATGACTATCATGAATAGTTTGTTATTACTCCTGAAGTAGCACAACTTTATAATGTTCAAGAAAGATTATTATTTGCTCCAGAAGAGCATAAATTATAGTTGTCAATATTCCAGAAGAATATTTGACCTATTATTGAAGAAATAATAGAAAAATACAACATGCTCCCGAAGTAGCATATATATCGAAGAATATTGACATTTTATTCTTGAATAATAGCAATTTTAGATTTATAATTATTCCAAAAGAATAATTCGTTATTGCTCTTAAAGTAACGCAATAAAAATATTCCAAACAAATGAAAAATATTAATTGTAAATTTGTCTATTAAACATAATTTGTTGTTACTCCTGAAGTAGTACAACATTATAATTAATATCCTGGAATGATGTTATTTGCTCCCGAAGAGCATGAATTATAATTTTCAATATTCTGGAAGAATATTGATTTATTATTTCTTTTGGAAGAATCGAAATAAATTCGTTAAAGTATACCTTATTCCAGCAAATTATTATTGTTATTATTTTTTTGCTTTTTCAATTTTGTCATTGGAAATCACTACGTTATTTTGAATTCTCAAATACATTATTAGATTTGATTCTACCATATATTAGTTATATATCTAATTTTTATATATGGAATTCACGTGCATGTTTAGTATCTTTTGTATATTGGTAAAAGATTTAACCAATAAAAGATTTAGTCAATTTTGTTAACTTCTATATATGGAGATTCTTTTTCCTGATATATGTTTGGTAATTCATTTTTATATATAAATTCATATTATGTTTATATGGTAATTAATATTCTTTAAGATGATTAAATATTTGTAGATGTTCATTCATAAATTCTGATTTAATAATGTATCATGTTGTTGCTCACGAAGTAGGACAACAATAGTAGTATTCTAGAAGAATATTACTTGTTTGTCATGAGCAGTATATTACAATTTCAATATTTCAGAAGAATATTGATCCAATGCTCTTGAAGAAGCATAATTTAAACGAATATGGTGTTGGTATTCTCAAATAAACACAACCCACGTTAGATAAATATTCCAGAAGAATATTTTAACGTCACTCGTGTAGAGCACAAATATTGTTGGCTTGAAAGGAAGAATGAATAATTAATATCAATATTCCAGAAGAATATTGACTTATTATTCTTGAAGAATTGCAATTTTAGCAATATAATTATTCCAGAAGAATAATTCTTTATTTTGCTCCTAAATAGCAAAATAGATATTAATTATTGTTATAATTGAATGAGATTCGAATCAATATTCCAGAAGAATATTGCGTTATTGCTACGTTTCAATATTCTAGAAGAATATTATTTTATTACTCATGTGATAAATATTGCATTCTTTTTCTCAAAGAAATTCGAATTTATTAATAATCCAGAAGATTATTATGATGTAGAATAACATATTGTTGTGATGATTCCTGAAGAATCATAATTTTATCTCATATGAAATATAATAATGGAATATAATTTGCTCTCGGAGAGCCCAATATTATGAGATATGTTATTAATTTAATATTACAATATTCCGGAAGAATATTGACATATTGATTTTGAATGAGTAATAGAAACGTGCTTTTCGAAGTAGTATATGTTTCGAAAAATATCTTATTTGAGTTCATGTTTATCCCTGAAGGAAAACATATAACTTATGTCATAAGGACATTGATTAGTTTGACTACTTGAATAATATATGATTTAATCATTGAATTATATCTTATAAAGTTCAATTTGATTTTATTATTTGGTATGACCAGTTGGACCATCACTGGATCAATAATGATGCGAAATTAAAATTGATACTCAATAAAGAACCAGAAGATTCTTCAATTCAATCATATATGATGTTTGTTCTCATTCATGAAATTTTTCATTATCACTAGCTAAAATAGGGATTAAATTCCTTATATTTCTGAAAATTAATTAGGGTGATAAATGGGGGCCCATCATCCTCCATGTTGATCATCTAAATATTATTTGTATCTAATAGATTTGATACATGTACTAGATGATTGCATGGTGTTCGCAACATGAAGTTTGTGAAATTATTGCTCAAATTATGAATTATGAGCATAATTTTCAGATTATTTAATCAAGAATGTGTCTTGAAAATGTTAGTGGACACGAATCTCAACATTTTAATAAGTGTTAGTTGGGATGTCGATAAATAGTTTAA
This sequence comes from Ligustrum vulgare, assembly GCA_963555705.1. Classification (NCBI taxonomy): domain Eukaryota; kingdom Viridiplantae; phylum Streptophyta; class Magnoliopsida; order Lamiales; family Oleaceae; genus Ligustrum; species Ligustrum vulgare. Next base: position 4,393,024 of record OY743180.1, read on the forward strand.
CATTTTTGTTTGTTAAACGCCTCCAATTAATTTAATTGAGAACAAAATACTTCCCTTTTTGTTTAGAGAATTCTATTACGCATCATGTCAATATCATAGTTCTCCCTATTATAATTGGCTTATGGTTATTGCATAATTTTCCCATATAATTTTTTAATAGTGCAATTGATCCACCACAATGCACTAATATGGGAAATAAAGAATGTTGAGAAAAATGCGTTGTTTGAACATATATCCCAAATGGGTGATATTTTACAACGTCGAAAAAAAAAGTTATTGTCAATTTGATTGGACAATTTTTTCAACATTAGGGGGGGGGGGGATAGCTTAAAATCAAACAAATGCATCTTATTATGTTATATATATCCTCGTGATTGATAATACGAACCAGAAGTTCGATTGAAAATATGAACGAAACGTTCAAAGATAACATAATTACAAGATGCATAAGAGATTAATAAAATCTCATGCTCTATCTTATATTGATATGTAGCACGCCTGAAGCGTAGCGATATTTGATTCGAATAAAGATCCCCAAATAAATAAAAATAGAGCAAATGATTATAATGGTCTTATTAAGGAGGCATATACTCGTGAGAGAGTATTTATTGACATAATTAATTGTAAATCTCCAGAAGAGGTTCAAGTATTTGAAATATTGAAAATTGAGATCTCTATAGTTATGTCTTGTGGGGAAAGAAATCAAATTGAGATGATAATTATGTCGACACACTTTTTAAAGCACTTATGCAAAAGCAAATTGCGAAGCTAGCCGCATCATAATTTGAATGATAGCGAGGATAATAAAAGAAAATATGTCGAAAAAAAATCGACATAAAAATAGTTGGCAAAAGTATGCATTCAGGCTAAATTAAACTTATTACAAAACCTGAAGTTTTGGGACCTGAAGTCCAAACGCATAAAAGTGTAAAGCCAGTAAAATACATATAGGTATAGTCGTAATACACGACTTGTTGTGCAACGAATGTTTCAAAGATCTAGCATAGATACAATATTTTATTTGCCTGAAAATGCATAATAAGTGCCTATAAATATATGATTATTAGAAATGTATATAATGAAAAATGATTTACTCTGATTACTAGCTTGCGCTGTTTGATGTACCAATGAGTGATATCAAAATGTATGATCATCAACTCGGTACGTTGGGAGTATTCTTTGAAGTACCAATGAGTGAGATTAAAAAGGGTAATCAATACCTCGATACTTTGGGATTGCGGTGAAATAATTAGAGAAAATCTATTTGAAATATAGGAATCGTTACCTATCTAAAGTTTCACGACTTAAATTTGGTGGTAGCAATTTGATAATTGCAATGTGAAACATATACAATGCTTGAAGCATACAGTATAATCCTTAAAGGATTAAATATATTTGAAATATATAATTCAAGTTTTTAAGAAACTTGTTTGATCAAAGTATAAAGATAATTTGTTATCTAAATATATCATATACATTTAATAGATTCATTTTCCAATGGAATGTAATAGATAGTATGAAATTAGATTACATGAAGAATGGTACAAATGACTCTATATGACAAAGTGTTGAAATTGAGATGTACCATTATTGTGAATAATATTTGAAAATCGTGGCAATAGATTTTAAAATTCAAATTCATGGTTAATTATTCACCTGAAGTGAATAAGTTAATTGTTCAGTAAAGTGAATAAGTCACCTCTAGATTTGAGAACTGCATTAAATGCATTGATGAATATTGATTATAGAACATGATTCGATGTAGCATGTTCAAATAATTGGAAATATTTTATAGTTCTTCAAGTTCAAATGAATAATTGAATTTATATTCGAAGAACAAATAATACAAGATATGTACCATTTATATATGTTTTGTAAACATATTCGATATTGCACCGATTTACAGTTGAAATAATTAAATGTAGTATCAATATAATTGTAATATTCCAATGAGGGGGAGCTAATATACGCTACACTCTTTTTTCCTTAGCCGAGATTTTATCTCACGAGGTTTTCCTGGCAAGGTTTTTAATGAGGTAGCTGTCATCAATATCTATTGATATACTCTCCTATACGAAACTCTTGAAGAGATCAAGATATGAATGATTCAATAGAGATTGAATCATGGGGAGTAACTATATGGATGATTCAGTACATATTGAATCAGGGAGAGTAGCTGTACTCTTTTTCCTTCGTTCAGGTTTTTTCCCACTGGGTTTTTCTGACAAGGTTTTAACGAGGTAGCATCAAAATACTCCAGAATTTCAACAAATCTACTCAAGTGATAATGAAGCTGATTTATCTACAAAAGCACCATCAACATCTAAATTCAAGAAACCAGTTCACGAGATTGGGATACATCAACTCGATGATTTACAACGATCAACACTGGGGGAGTAGATGCACTCTTTTTCCTTAACCAAGGTTTTGTCCCATTGGGTTTTCCTGGTGAGGTTTTAACGAGGCAACATTCATCTTAATACTCCAAGAATAACTGTACTCTTTTTCCTTCGTTTGATATTTTTGTCCTATTGGGTTTTTTTCAAAAAAGGTTTTAACGAGACAGATATTTTGTAATATCATATGTCATTTAAGGGGGAGTGTTGTAAATATTATATTGTATTAGTGAATGACAATTGTACCCCTAAAACCCTATGTATTATTACCTTATGCATCCCTTATTCTCCCTATATATATGGTGGTTTTGGTTCATAGTAATATATAAGTTTATTGGTGTCTCTACTTTTCTCTCTTTTTCTCTCTAGTTTATAACAATGCTCAATTATTCTTTGAACAAGTTTGTCATATATTTATGGTATTTGTGGCATTAGGGTAGTTGAACTTATTCCGTTTGATAAACGATTTATAAATCGGTTTATAAATCACATAGTTTTTCAAATAACTTTTTAACCACATACATTTTCTCTCTTCATTTTTCAAACACACATTTTACTTAAAAATCACAAATAAACCAGTTTATAAATCACTACAGTTTTACCAAACGGATACAACTAGTTTAGGTTTTGGATCAATCTCAAATTTCAAAATAAGTTATAAGTTAGATAAATAACTTAATTTACTACCATAGTTCATGTAAATACGTACAAGTCTATGTTTATTCGATAAGAGCTCTATCAATATGTATATACACAAAAAGTTCAAACTCATTTTAAATGAAAATATAAATGTTTGTTTGATTTTCTAACTTTTTGGAGAAAAAAAGTTTTGAAAAATCGTGTATTTAAAAAGTGATTTGAAAAGTAAGAAATTGTGGACTTGACTTTTTTGAATGATTTAGATTTATTACTGTAAAAAAACGTAATAGATTTTTTGAGATTGTTAGAAAATCAAACAAGAGCTAAATTAAAACATCCTCGTATGCAGTACTTTTTGTCAATCAAGGAGTGTCAGTTTAACTAAAATCTTCATCGTTTAATCGAAAATCATCCTGGTAGTACAATGTTGGTAAAAAAATGTGGAATAATCAAATTCAATAGAACATGGATTATTTCGATAAATTTGATAATTGATATTTAAAACAATATCACATTTTTTTTTTTCAATTTTATATTTGACACGTGTATAAATAATAAATACCCTTACCCATGACTCGTCTTTACCTTCTTCCTTTTAATTTTTACGTGTTAAAGGCGTTAGTTGGAATCTCCTTACGCAATGCGAGTTTAGTTCGAAAGTGGTGCCATTTCCATTTACCGAGTACACCCGTAACAATTTGCCGTTCTCAAGATTCGGTAATAAACTTGTAAGCTGATAAGCTCAATATTCCAGTTGATTTCATCTGTGCTGCTGCCATGGCTGCCAATTTCTGGACTTCTTCTCACTAGTAAGTTTCACCTAAGAATCCCTGTAACCCTGTTTTCTTTTTCTTCTTGAATTTGTATGCTTTATATAGCTACGGATTTTCCCTTTTGTTTCACTGGTGAATTCGCTCAGTTACAGGTCTATAAATTTAATCGGACTAAATTCTTTTCTCCTGTGAAATCGGATAGGATCCGAGAAAGTTGCAACCTTTCTTCGTTCATACGAATGATTTTATTTTATTTTATTTATTTATTTATTTTTTGTGTTTTTATGACAATTTAGCAAACAGCTTCTGGACCCAGAAGAGGTGGACGTGGTGCATCCACTAGACAAGGAGAGGGGCATCACTCTTGAAGATTTCAAACTCATCAAGCTACATATGTCCAATTGTAACTTTACTATTACATCCCTTTTATGAGTATATTTACGGGTCGATTCTGAATTATATTGAATCTTTAAAGAATTTAACGTTATTTGTGGGATCTTGGATGCCCTTTCTAGAAAATTTCATCTTCTATATTTGATCTTGCGTGATTTCTATCATTCTAGAATTCAATCATATTCTAGAGTAATAAAATTTGTATGATTATCTTTATCTTGCATTTTATTGCATCAGAATACTTCATCGTTTGTCTCGTAATTACCTTATTTAAAAGTCACATGTTTGTGGATTTCAATTTTCAAGTGATCTATTTAAAGATGATGTTGGTTGATGTGTCAACACTATTGATACATAAATATGGTATAGGACTGGAATATATAGACACACTCCCCCCTGTTTGAGACCCATTATTTCAAATAATGTGGTTTGTAATATTAAAGTTTTAGAGAATGTGTGGTTAAAAAGTAGGAATTCTTTTTTTGGGTTAATGTGTAGATTATTTTATTGGTAGGAAAATGATTTTGGACAAATAATGAAGTTTTGCATAATGGGTGCCAATTACACCTCCGATTTTATGCTTGTTTGGTTTTGCTCTTCTTTCTACCCATCCATCCATTGCATGCATTAACTATTGCATTTTCTATTCTTTGTCAGATATTGCTAAATTGGCTCAAAGTGTAAAAGTGAGACAAAGGTTTGATTTTGTTTCGTGTTTACAACATTTTTTTGTCGAAATATTTTCTCTTAATCACTCTCCTTTCTTAATCCTGGTATCCAATGTATTGTCTATAAAAATGCTTGATCACCATTAGCTCTATTGTCATCTTTATCCCCTGAAATTGGAAGCCATCGTAATTCGTAAATAATTAAATACTAGAGATCTCAAAAATATCAGATAAGTAGGATGGAGACATTGAGAGCTTGATTTGGTCATGCTTCCACTTGATCAGAGGTGAAAGAGCTGCACATTTAAGTTATGGATTCAGTTTATAACTGATGGACGATGTGCTTCGAATAATTCTCTCAAAATCTATCTTGTTATGCATGCATGACATCCTGGAATGCATTTATACGCAAAATGGTAGTAAAAACTGCAGTTTACCTGGGTTTGTAACTAATTGGTTTTTCTACAATGTTTGGAAATACATGCAAAGTTTTTCCAGATTTGTTGACATCAATCAGTAGGACGATTTGTTGCATAATAAACATTTCTTTTACAAGCTGCGTAATCTTTTTGACTATCCCTTTATGCTGATTAATTCCAGGGTTGTTGCTACTGCCATTTTCTACATGAGACGTGTTTATGTCAGGTGTGTTATCACTGTTCTTTAGTGACAATAAGAACTGTATTATTAGCGATCTATATTGTTGCTTGAAATTCCCTTGCATCTTATGTTTTAAGCAAACATTATGTCAATGAAGGAATTTTTTTCCTTTTTTTGTATGTTGAACTGAATATATACTCAAGTTGAATTTCACTATAATCACATTTTCAGGAAGCATCAGCATCCTTTTTCGAGGGTCAAAAAGTGATTTCATATTTTGTTAATGCACCAGCGGATAAATTCCTTTGAAAATTTTGAAACTGCTGAATTATCCTTTTCATTTTTGTATTGTCAATTCTAATATATAAAATTTAATCTTCCATATTTAGTTTTGTTGTCAGTGACAAACTTTGAGAATGTTCTTGTTTTGTACATGGCTTTGTGTCAGTACCTATCTTCTAAAGTCTGCAGCTTTGAGCATTATCCATTATCTTGTTTACAGAAAAAGTATGACTGAATATGATCCTCGTCTGGTTGCTCCGTCTTGCTTGTACTTGGCATCAAAAGCAGAAGAAAGCACAGTGCAGGCCCGACTTCTTGTATTTTACATCAAGAAACTATGTAATTGCTCGTATCTTTTTTATCCTATATAAACCATCTGCTGTGTATTTCTTTCTTTTTCTTCTTTTATGATATGTTATCTGGGCTCCATGACAAGTGGCTAGAGCTGCCATTTTACTTTTGCAGATTCCGATGAGAAGTATAGGTTTGAAATAAAGGAGATACTCGAAATGGAAATGAAAATTTTGGAAGCCCTCAACTATTATTTAGTTGTTTTCCATCCTTACCGTGCACTGTCCCAGTAAGTATATCTTCAACTGTGAATTTTATACTATAAAATGCTATTGAGGAAATGGGACTTCATTCTTTCAGAGTAAACATCTTACTGTTCATTCATAATATGCCTTGACAATTCTCCTATAGCTAAAACAACATATATATGTAAATATGAGAATCCGATTTCAAACAATCTTTGACAATTCAATTTTGTAAATGCTTTGCACAAGAATATGGGCATTCACTTAGACTGTATCAAATAACAATGATGTATGTTATCTGTAATTTGATTTATGCTAATGACTCGACACTAACAGCTGATCTATATTTAGATGGTCTTTATGAGATGCATCTCATTTAATTTCCCTTCAATTATTTTTATTTTTTGCTGCTCATTTTTTCTAACAGCAACTTCCAATTATTAGGTTGCTTCAGGATGCTGGGATGAACGACGCAACACAGTTGACTTGGTAACAAACTCATCCCAAGTCTGCTTCCCAACTTAGACATGGATAACTAGCTGACGAGTCTATTATGTTCCCTTGATATGCAAAAGTAGACGTATAAATAATCCTAGTAGTTTTCGCTCCATTTTAGTACTTATTGCTGGAAAGCTAAGTGATTTGTGGATTAGCCTTTAGAGCATGTATGTCTAAACTTAAAAACTTCACCAAGTAAAATAAGTATATAAGCTTTAAAATAAATGATTTTCAATTAATTAAGTTACTTAATTTGAAGAAAAGAGAGACTTGTTTCAAAATAACATTTTTAATTGAAACTAAAAAGCAAAGCGGGTTTGAAATGTATGAAAGCAACTTTTACTAGCTTATTCAAACACGCTTCTAACTCCTAACATGATCTCATAATCATCTGTTAGACCCTTGAATAATTTCCATTTGGATTTTCTACCTTCTAATAACAGATTTTCTTTTAGTATTCGGGCTTTCTTCCTAGTCGTTTTTCAGTTACACATATTTTATTCAATCTGATTGTCATACTCTGGTATTTTGAGCCTTATAGGGGACTTGTCAATGACACGTACAAAATGGATTTGATTCTTATACATCCTCCTCACTTGATCACATTGGCTTGCATATACATTGCTAGCGTGCAAAAGGATAAAGAAAATACAGCCTGGTTTGAAGAGCTTCGAGTGGATATGAATGCGGTAAGTCATCTAAGCTAAGTTTCTAAGGTCCTTTTTTTACTTTTTTGATGAACCATAATTTCTTGGAATACATATCATCCATTTATGGATTCTATTTATGAAACAAAGAATTACTGGAAAAACTAATTATCATTTCTTCCATAGCCTTTTTATTCCCTATGTTGAAGAACACACTCTGGTTGCAAGTGAATTTAATCAGAAAATTCCAATTCGGCTTTGAAATTAATTTTTCCGTCTAAGGAAAATATCCCCAGAACAACATCATTGACCATAGTATCTTGCACACGCCCTCATTTTTATGCTTGGGTTATAATGCATTTTAAGGACCAACTTAGATGCAGTATTTTGGTGTATCTGTAACATAGCCTATGTTTGGTGATACGATCCGTAAGTGCACGAGTCGCGCAAGTAATAAAGTGGACGTGAGTCCAAATATCGATCCCACAGAGATTGTATTAAATTGTATTTTAGACTATTTCCTTAACCGGAACAAGGAATTTGTTTGAGTTTGAAAATTTAGAATTTGAAAATTAAAATTAAGATTAAAATAAAAATAAGAAAATTTGATTTGTTAAAACTTATAAAAGCAAACGCATTAGAATTATGAATCAATTTTAACCAAATCATCAATGTATTTAACCAAATCATTTAAAGACAACTTATGGGGTTTTGAATATCCATGTTCTTAAAATGTTTTAAGTCCTCTTTCGAGAGATACATAAAAACCTATCTCTAAATGCCAATTGACTATATTTCTATAACAATTAACCAATTAGAAAAACATTAAAGGTCAATGAACACTATATAGGATAACAAAAAGTATAGGGGTATATTTCTATCTCTTATCAGACTTTGTGGTAATTAAATAGCTTCTAATGAAATCCTACTCTTTCGAACATAGAAAATCATGAAGACAATCACACAAAAGCTGGCCACACAAATGCATGATAATAAAAGCACTTATTTAATTGCATCAAACCCATAAATTGCATATATTAAATAATTGGTAAAAACATGAAATCAAATGGTTAAAATTTCATCACAATTCTAACACAAGATTTCTAGCCTAAAAACATGATAAAAGATAAATTACAACTATGATAATTGGAGTTCATCACCCTTTTCACCATGTTGTAGAAGGATCTTCAAACATGCGCTAGTTGGTTCCTTGAGAGTTCGACAGCCCTTCGGGATCACCTTTGACAAGTTTGGAACTCCTAATTTCGTGCCCCAAGTCTCTTATTTATAGATGTTCACGAAGTCTAGGTCAAAAATATGAGAATTTGGCTAAAATCAGCGCAAAAAGCCCAGCTGCGGCCCAGTCGGGACTACCATGCGACCGCATGGTAGGAATTTTTGCGGTCGCAGCCTCGAAAAGCCAACCTTCAGTCGTCATTATTTCGATTCGTGCGACCGCACGCTTTTTCAATCGTGCGGCCGCACGGTTATACCGGCAGCAACAATTTTCTTCTTTAAATTTCAGCAATTTGGTCCTCATCCTTTTATTGCACAGCATTTAGTATTTTGATCATATCTTTCTATTCCCTTATCCGATTGAGGTGATTCAAAGTCCGTTAGAAAGATAACTTAAAGGACTACAATTTTTCCTGAAATAGGATTTTCCCAATTCAAACGTTTACTGCCCCGAAATTAGCTTTCAAATCTGACTAAAAATCTGCCCGAAAATCTTGTGTGATTGAAATGAATTTATGGTAATATTCTTATCATATTTCATTCCATTTTGACTTTTAATTGCATCCAATTGACTCCTAGAAATCTTCATCAACTCTTGGTTTTCACACTTTAGCTCCTTTATCATTCAAATGACTTGTTTTTGCTTCATTTCCTTTTTTTCTTGACTTTGGGGTTTTTCCTGAAATCCAAACAATACTAACTAAATAAATAACAAATATTCTTAAACAAACACATAAAATCCTACTTTTAGGATAAAAATACGTGTATGAAATATACTTATCATTTGGTAGAGATTAAAAATTGTGAGTCTCACAAAATATATGGTTGAAATCAATTGTTGACTTTGATTAAAATTAAAATCTGGATTATAATCCTTACAAAACTTGAGCATAGTAAGAAAGCTCCATGCGATGTACCAAATGTTTCTGGAGTTGTGGAGTGTGCTGTATTTTGTCTATCGATTTCACACATTATCATTTTACAGGTAAAAAACATTGCAATGGAGATATTGGATTTCTATGACAACCACGAACTGATTACAGATGACAGAGTTAATGCAGCCATGAGCAAGCTTGCAAAATAATGGATTGATATATATGATTTCTATGGCATGTTTGATAGACCAAAATAGACAATGCTAGATTATATTGGAAAAACAAAGGTAAAATCATGAATTTTATCCCATGACAAGATTGACTTAGAAAATAGATTTCATTTCAACCCATCTATCTATTACTTAAATTATGCTAGTCTATCAAATCTCCATTCGATCCAATGGAAGTTATTTTGTTGTGGTTTCTTTCGAGTTCATGTGGTAATGGGAGTTCTTTTTGCTACGTATTCGGCCCCTCCAAATGCAGATAATGTTCCAGTCATTGAGATGGAGGGGCTAAGAAAGAGGTTTTAGTGAAAACTCCGTTCGCTTGTACTTCTTGCTAATGTTATGATAGTTAAAAGGCCGAGATACTGTTAGTCAAGCAATTAACATGACTTGTGAGGTACTTAGGAAATGATCGAGTTAAAGCTCTAAGTATGAGTGTCGTAGATAGTCTGATGTGAGAGATGAAAGTAATTGACACGGGAGCTTCTTTGTTCCTTAGGACTAGTTTCATCCTATCTTCAATTTAAAATGAAAGTTGTGTAAAATAGTCTATTATTATATATTTATTTGAATATGTCTACTTGAAGTAGAAGCTAACGATCAAACTTTGATCTTTCTACTTGTGACTTTCACGATTTGAATTATATAAAATTGCTTTAGGTCAATTACTATTGTAACAGTATCAACAATTGACAATACGAACACTTTCGTTGATGTTTAGTGAAGGGTTTCATGCGAGTAATTTGTCAATAACTATACATGGATTAGGAGCCATGTAACATGTGGTAATACAAGATTAAAGAGCCCAACATGGCCAGATTAAGGTTAATCTTTTCACTTTTGAGCTAGAACTTCGACTAAAAATGCAAAAAGTACACTGCGTTCTTATGTGAAGGGCTTGAATATGGTTATTATCAATTTAAAATTAATAACTAAAAAAGTTGTATTTGATGTCTTCTACGTCACATTACATTTTTCGAAGCAACTTTTAAAACCACACTTTTACCCCCCCAAAAACCTCAGATTCTTTGTTTATTGAAATACATACGCCACATAGAGATGATTTTTATATAAAAAAATGTCATTAAACTCAGTTGATAGTGTTTAGCGTATGTGTTGTTTCTAAACTGTCGCCTTAGCCTCGTAACCGATTTAAAGTAACTGTTATTCACTTCCTTGCATAACCTACAGCACTATACTAGCTGCATATATTCTTAACTACTGTCCACATTATAACAACTGCCCACAATGGCTCCAATGGATTACCTTAGATCGTGGGTTGAATCGGAGAACTGTCTCTCTACTTGCATTTCTTTCAATGCTTCAATTGTCTTGATACTTGTAACTTGGGTCTGCAGTTTTAGATTTTTATATTGGACTTTTGAATTAAGTATTTTTATACATTAACAGATGGTATGCACTAGGGTTGACTTGCCTGCACCATAATGGATTTTAACTTCACGAGGCGATACGTAAAACTTGTGACGTTCTGATGCGTAACCCTTAGGTAGAGCAATAAAAGAATCCAAAAATATAAAATTTTAAAAATATGTTCATCATAAACTAATAAAAATCCAGATGTCAAAATTCAATTGTAGTCAACGTCCAATCTTTACAATTCTTGTTCCCTCTTACTGATAGGAACTCTAAAATCCCAATTATACACTTCAGAATCGGATGAAATTTGAAGATCGTGAAACAACTTCGATGAGCTCAAGACTGGAACAGGGAGATTAATCATTCAGCTTGATTGCTATCGATCGTATCGTTTTTAGCTATATAAACTATATTTTTTTATTAAGCAAAAATCATAAGAAGTTGCCTTTTCACTTTTAAGCAAAGCCAAACATGAAGGAGCTCTTTATTTTCTCCGTCTTCCCCCAAAAAAAATGGAAAGAAAAAAAGAAAACTACACAAACATGAGAATCAAAACTGCAAAAGTGTATCGTGGTAACAATTAATAGTCAATCTACGCTATAAAACTGACTTTTCTGTTCCCACTATGCATATATTTTATGCGGGTAACAATTCCTATATATTACACATCAAAATTGTAATGTAATATATACCACCACCACAAATTCTCTGCTCTGCTTCAATCCCCATAATTGCTCAAATGATTTAGATGTTGAAATGACATCTCTTGCTCTTGATGACTGCCTTTGAAATGGAACAAAATCGACACATCAAGAAACAGCAACTCTTTTACGAACAACTCGCGAAAACATACCGAAAGATCATGCAGAGTTGAAATTTCTCACTTCATTCCAGAGGAGGATCTTTATCATCTTGGAGAAAAGTTTTTGTCCGACTTCTGTCTCACACGAGAATCTGTTCTTGACTGCAGCAACAATCGAAACTCAAATCTCTCGAGCTGACCAGGATTGACAGTAACGCCAAACTTAAGTTTATGAATCCATGACCCAAAGACCAGTCTAGAAAACACTGCTGATTCCAACTAGTAAGGAATGACATACGGCAGAGCAATAACATCAGCAGACTCGACCGGTATTGCTTCTGCCCATACCTTTGTGCTCTCAATCTGATTGGAAGCATTTTTTAGACTCGAATTCTTGCTACCAAAAAGCCACTCCTGATCATCAAATTCGGGCCATTCTACATTAGGTACAGTGAGTATCTGGCTCAAATATTTGGAATCAGGATGGGGAGGTTTCATGGTATTCTCCTTAACTTTCAAAGAAGCAGATGGAGTGCTTGAAGAAGCATATTGTTTGGGGTCTATTACGCCATTAACCTGGGAATCTTTGCTATTCAGTATCTGGCTCAAGGTTTGGGAATAGGGATGGGCAGATTTCGGACTACTCTCCTCAACTTTCAAAGCAGCAGATGGAGTGCTAGAAGAAGAGCATTGTTTAGGGTCTATTATGCCATTCAATCGGGAATCTTTGTTATCCATCTTATGCTTGATAATTACCCCCCGAGACTCTTTTGCTCTGTGGATGTTCGGTTGGTTCAATTCCATTCTCCTTCCACTTTCTGCATTTAGAAGAGAGATGTCATCGGCCTTGTGGTTATTGACCAGCCCCGTTAGCAACTTTTCGACCGTACTTGCAGTTTGACAAGGTTCAGTCTTTTTGCTAATTCTCGAAATAGGGCGTGAGGAGATGAGGCTGTTATTAATAGCATAATTACTAGTGGCCGCTCGCCGCTCGGCAGAGAGATGACTTGCATTTTGGACATGTTCGAGCTTCACTCCATTTTCAACTGATTTTGAGGGTAAGTTCTTAATATTGACTGCATGATTCTGGAATCCACCTGCTTTCTCCAAAGCCAAGTTAAGAGTATTTTGTGAAGAATTTATGCCGATTCCATTTTGTATGACTTGATGAGAGGAAGAGACAGGCCTGGGCAGTTTACTAAGCGGGATTCGGTTGTCTGTAGTAAAAACAATGTCACATAATATTAGCTGATTAGAATATAATCATCTACAACCAAAAACTCCATCCATAGAAAAATAACCAAGATGAAAGACCGAATTAAGAATATGTCAATTCAAGAAATTGTTCACTAGGACTAAGTCATCAATCATCAGTAATCGTACCCACAGAAATCGCTGGGTAGCCAAATGTGGAGCGGCTAATTGCTAAAAGCATCTAAGCAGTAAGTCCACCTCAAGATCAGTGAGGGGGATAAATTTGGTCAGTAAAATTTTTCATGTTAGTCATTAAGCTTTTGTTCCAAATTTGGCCAATGTTGGTCACTACGTTCATATCCATTAAATTGACTAAACGGACAATGTGACATGAAAATCTAGACTGCCACTTCAGATTTTCTATTAGTCAAACTAATGAACATGGAAGGAATGACCAAAATGTAACTGAGTTTTAATGACTAATTTGAAACATAGTTTACCAACCGATTTGAAAAAAAATGAAGTTCAGTTACCAACATGAAATTTTCTTAAAGTTAGTTACGCCAGTGTTTTTAACCTGTTATTACATTGAAAATACAAATCAAAGTGATACAATTGGAAAGAACTCACCGCAAGAAAATCCATTCAGTTCAGGTTCCTTCCGTTTTCCAAGAATTCCCTGGCTGCCATGTCTCTCCCTCAAAAGGTTTGATGGCTTGTTATGAACATCTAGTAGATTACAATTGCTTTCTCTTTGTTTACTCAAGTCTTTACTTCTCTCCTTCACCTTCACCTTCACCTTCTCCTTCTCCTTTTCCTTTTCCCCAACTTTGTCCTTAGATTTACTTCTTTTGTCTCGTTCTCCATTCTTGTGCCCATCACTTTTACCATCGCCGGTCTTGTGCTTTTTCTTTTCTTTTCCTTCCTTTCGCTTCTCAACCTGGGGAACACCTTCCTCAACCTTTTTTCGATTTTCTCCAGAAATATTCGAAAGAATACCATTTCCCAAACCCATAGCATTAATTTCTGGACTTTCTCCATTAACCACCCTCGCATACTCTCTCTTATCACTCTCTTCCATCCTCCCTGGTAACTTGGCACTTTCCTGGTCTGAGTGAATGATTTCCTCAACCACCATTTGACTGTCTGTCGCTCCACGGTCATTTTCAACTCGTCTTTGCAATTCAACAAAAGCTTTTGAATTCGGAATTGTATTACCCAGTTCACTAATTGGACCAAGCTTCACTCCATTTCGATTCTCTTCTGAAGTCCTATATCTATCTTTATGTTTCTCCTTATCCTTCCTATCTCCGTGCTTCTTTTGCTTTCGTTCTTTCTTTTCTCGGCGTTTATCTTCACTCTCTTTTTCCTTCCTCTCACTTCTTTCTTTCTTGTCTTTATCCTTCTTATGCTTTTTCTCTTTATGCTTCTCCTGAAATAGTTTCAGTGGCGTTATACGTCAAAATGACCAAAAAGGAACTCCAGAATATATTATATTGGCAGCTGCTGAACAATAATGGTTCAAAATTAGAAGACAGGATAGAGTGCCCAAATAAAAACCTTCCGAATATTGCCAAAAAATATAGAATCTTGAGACACGAATAGATGAAGCTAGCTGTCCAATTATTCCTTCTCCGTTTGATAAGGTGGATTAGATAGATAGTGGCCGGGAATATTAAATAAGTAAAAATAAAGTTAAAATGTTGTTTATTGTACTGTCTAGTATGATTACTACTGCTTTACTGCTTACGAAACAAGCACTCAGAACTTAAGTAGAGAAAATTTGGAAGCACACAACAAAAATGAAATAAGCACTGCTAGTAACTTGGAGAAGTAAGGAAACAGCAATAAAGTAGCTCACGTGTCTTTCTTTACTCTACAGCAGTTACTAGTAGCTAAAACAATACTGCAAATTGAAAACATTCCCCAAAATCAGAGGCAAGCCCACTGTTATGCACCAAAGAATCCTCTACTAATTAGGTGCTCAAATTTCAAACAGCATTAGTTCATAATGATTACAAGAAATAACTCCATTTTATTCTGTCCTGATGGAAAAAAAAAATTCTAGATTCATATAGATAATATATTCATGCAACTATAGCTTTACTTGATGAGGGCATATCTTTCATCTACATTAAACATTTTTGGAAAAGAAGGTGTAATCCTTTTCATCTAATGGAAATCATCCCGCAATATTTCATTTACATCCATCAAAATTATCGAACTTCTCATGTCAATGTCAACCAGTATAGACATAAATAACCATCATGCACTTATAGCTTACATTGACCGCCTTTGGTCCCCAACTACGTCCATGCACAATCTCATTAAAGTTAGAAATTATGTACAATCAATGTTTATGTCATAAAAATATGGCAACCGTTATAAGTTTCATTAATTCTAAACTATCTACAATAACTGCATACATATATCCTCCTTTTGACCCATTATTACAGTCAGATTGTGAAAAGAAAACTAGTCAAACCATCAATTTCTGAGAAGATATATTAATTCGTTTGACATAATGAAACTTTAAACTGGTTGTCTTGCTAATGATGTTCAATATTTATACAAGCATTCTAAGGAAGTTGTAGTGTTACTTACTGCTTTAGTTGTCATTATTGCATCTCTTATGGGAAAATGAGTATATAGTTTCTATTTAAATTCGAGCTGAGGATTGCTTATACTGAAGGATTCAATTTCTAGGATTATTTGGCATGTATCTTAATTTCACTCTACTGGGACATTTTGCTGATGATAAGATGTCATATACATAATGTACACCTCCCCGCTAAACTAATGATGGTTGAACCACAGTGACTTTGTCCAAAAACTGATTATTACAAACAGCTGTGTGGGAACCAGTTTAGCTGCCAAATACTTGTATACCTGTACTTGCATTCGACAGATCACTTTTACCGTTATAACCATCTCCTACAGGGTTGGTGTCTTTGATTTTAAGAAATCCTAAATCTCAATATATAAGGAAATTATATACAGTTATTTCCACCAAAAAACTGCTACATGGCTTCACTACTCTGAGATAACTGCCCATCAGCAATGGCATCTGAAGCACTAAGTTCTCATTTGAGACCCATTATAAAGAGAAAAATGAATTTTGTAATAATGATTTTTGGGAGAATATATGGTTAAAAAGCAGGGAAAAAATTCGATTTACGTGTAAAATTATTTTATGGAAGAATGTGTGGTTGAAAATGAGTTGCAAATAATGGGTCTCAAACAAGGGCTAAATAACCCGACACATATCTCATCAAAAGGTTGTTTAAAAACGTAGGGCATACCAATTATCAAAACTAGCTATAAAAATATCGGTTATGAATTTATAATGGCAACCAAGAGTACATTATATAATAACACATGTTTGTGCTAATCAAGATTCGTATTGGCAGCCAATAATATAATATCTTTTATGGTTTCAACAATAGAATGTCCAAGTTTACGAGAAGAAACGAGTAACAATGAAAGAAACTATTATCTAGGAAGCTAAGAAGTCAGCAGATCATCACATAAGAAGTGCAATGAAGATAGTTGATTCAAGAATAGAAACAGTAGAAACCGAGGGAACAATATGTAGCGAAAGGTACATCACTGACGTAGAGCAAATGGCAGCTGATGTTTTGAGGTTTTCGTTATTTTCTTTTGAAAGTGACATCTAAAATATCCACACACTAAAAAAAAAAAAAAAACAAGCGTATATTAAATAAATGTGTAGTTTGTCATAATGTTAGTGAATCCCATTACAACTTGTGCAACAATTCTTTAAAAATGAATCATTAAAGTTGATCGACAAAGTTCCCTAATTTTCCCAGAGGAGGAGAGGAAATTTACAGAGTTCTCTCTTTCTAGCATGAGCATGAAAGATCATCATAATACCTGCATTTACTATTTACTATTTCCTAATACATATATTAGTTTTCCATATCATTCGAGAAAATGCACATTCCACTCATAGTAAAAGGAAAATACGATTCATGGAAATTTTATTTGCAAAATTTCATAGAGAGTGTAATCGGTGGTTGGATACTCTATATTATCACAAAACAAAGTCCATCACACATTCAGTGGGATGTGATTACCTAGTAATCAAAGCGTCCTTGCAAATTATGCAACATAATAACTTAAATGCAATCTACTTTTAAACTGTGCCCAAAAATTTCAGCACCCTAACCCCCAACTAATATACAAATTTCCTATCTCGTCATTATAGGTTTACCGAATTAATTGCAAAACCAAGGCAGAACTTCCCAAGATTTAAAAAAAAAAAAAAAAAAAAAAAATACTTAATCATGAAGCAACTCTGAGTAGAATTGATAAGACTATGAATAGAGTTTCAACCTTTATTATCAAGTTGACATCATCAGGTCTAGCCTTTTTCTCATATCCAGGCGGTGGAAATGGAAAGCAGCGAGACATTGCACGTAATCAAATTATTCAAATCAAGGTCAATTCGAGAACTTTCCACCGAATATAAAGCTTCCCCTAGGTTCTGGCCGGAATGTCCCAATTCAGGAACCGACCAGAAAAAGTTCACCGGCCCATGCACCATATTTTTGCACTCATTTCTAGCCCCAGCATTAAGCCATCAGTTCCAAACCATTGAAGTTCCGAAAATCAGCAAATATCTTCTGTCAGCTCGACTGGAAATAAAAAACAATAATATAATATATATTGATATAGATTCTAAGTTACTGCTGAGTTAAACTGCATCAACTCCGGCGGCAATAATTAATTCACCTCAAGCCGAAAGTAATTGACTAATGAAGATGGCCCCTGGTTATATGATCCTCTATCAATAAAAGTATCACAGACCTGCCCATCATCCAAAAGCAAAATCAGGGCTTTCGCTAACTAGTTTTTAGTATCAAAACCTGAAAACTGAGAGGTATAACAAACGCCATAATCCTCAAAAGTAAATGCATAGTGACCCATAATGCTTCCAGTACAAATCTTAGACACAATCTTTAAGCAAAACAAAATTTAAACCCGAACTGCCAAACTAGACTTTATCTTTCCCGTATTCAGTAATCAAATTTAATCTGTTTATCACTCTGTCCATAACATTGAGATTTTAAAAATGACAGTAAGGCTTCGTTCCAGCAGATCAAAGCCCAGAAAATCATGTAAAAATACTGCGTCAAAAAACAGTCCAGCAACAGAAAAAGCAAAACACACTTGATTCAATCCATAAAATCCAAGAAACGTAATATCTGAACACTTCGCGAAAACTAAATTCAATAATTAGAGAGAGAGAGAGAGCAAAAAAGGGCCAAAAAAAAAAAAACCGCACTTCTTGATGGAGATACACAGACCAAGTAGATTACTAAATCCAAAAACTTCAAGAAACCAAATTTCCAGAATTCATTAAGACTTGCTTTGCAAAATAAACAGATACATTGCAAAGTAAACCGAGGAGATCATCAAGAAAGAACAGAAAACAAGGGAAATTCAAAAGAAATCTCTGTTTCTGTACCTCTGTTAATTGTTTTATATACAAATAGCATCTACTTGCAAGTGGTTTTCCGAGTGGAAGTGTTTTTAGTTTTTCTCCTCAGATCCTAAAATATGAGGCCGCCTCTCAAGAAAATCCCTTAATCCCCCCAAAAGGGAAGAGAAAAATGTTTGCAACGGAGACGGGTCTATTTATAAATGAGGAGGGGAGGACAGAATAGAGAGAGGAGAGAGAAACAAGTTAACAAAATAAGCCCTTGTCTGATTTGCCACTGTTTGTTAAAAAAATTTTATTTAAAAATATGTGATTGAAAAATGGAGAGAAAATATGTGTGTGATTAAAAAGTAATTTGAGGAATTGTGTATTAAAAACATGTTAGCCAAACTGATTCTAAAATTTTTAATTTTTTATACAATACTCAATCTTTTCAATCATTCATTAAAAGTTAAGTATACAGCATTTGACTTTTCAACCAAATTTCAATCATTTATTCTCCTAAAAATTACTATTCATTTAAAAAAAATATATTTTTAAACAATACCAAACACGCTTCAAGTATAATTCATTAGGTTAATTTTACAAAACACCGTTAGAGTTTCAACAAAATTTTAAATATATCACTAAAGTTTAATTGTTACACAATTTGTCACTCAAGTAACCAAGTTTCAATTGGTTACTCAAAATCTCACTTTGTTGAATTTCATATTAAAAAATTGACACAAAAAGTTCCTAATGTTTGTCTAAATTAACTTTCAAATGATCCTTAACTTTCTCTTTCGTAAAAGTTTTATATATATAAGTTTGTTCAGCAGCTGTCATTTATTTTGATTTATTTGTGCTTTCTATATAAAATGTATATTTAAAAATCGAAGAGAAAAAATGTGTGTGATTAAAAAATTATTTGAAATTTGTATAATTTATAAATTAATTTATTGTAATTTTCGAACAGAGGTTAAATAATAATAATAATATTTTCGAGATAAAATATTTAATTAATATGATTAAAAGTGATTTAAACAAATGTACTCCTATTATTTATAAACAAAGCATAAAAGATTGAGATTTGGGGTCACCATCTTTATTCCTCCCCCAACCCAATCCAACCCAAAATAAATAAATAAATAAATCTTATTACTCTTCCAAGTAAACATGCCTCAAAGTCCCTAATTGATGTTGTTAAGAAATAATTTATTTGAAATGAATAGTAATTTTTAGAAAAATATTATGATTATGGATTTATTGTAATATTATTTTATTGATAAACGCGTTATTGAAAAAAAAAGAAAAAAAAAATTTGTTTAAAGTTTAAATAGGGTCAAACAAGGGCAAAGAGTATAATCGATTGTCATAACCTTCTATCTAAAAGATATTCGATTTCTTTGCATCTAAATCCTCCCAATATGGACTTATAAAAGCAAATTGCAACACATTAGACCATATGTGTAATTTGTATCAGTAGTATTCACGACATGACATATTTAATAGATCATTATAATTATAATTAGTATCACACTCGTGCGATACACGAGATTTCTATCCATAATTATGATTAGAATTCATTAAAATATGTTGATTATACAATCATATCAAATAAAAAATATAGTACAACAAATATTTTATTACAATATATTATTGAATTTGAAATTTTAAAAAAGATAACACTAATCAAAATAGAAAAAAAAAACAAGCGTCTTAAAATTTGGTGCTTAATTAAATTTTTTGTATTAAATTTGTTTTAATTTTATTAGTATTCATCACCAATTTTCATTTTAACGACACACACACACACATTAAAGAAATGATAATATCTTGCATGGTGCTCAAGACTTTTTTTTTGGAAATCATGAAAATTTGTTGATTATACAATCATATCAAATAAAAAATATAATACAAATAATATTTTATTCATCACCAATTTTCATTTTAACGTGTTTTAATTTTTTATTAAGTTTTGTAACGCCCCGAATTTCGCGGAGCCCGGGACGCCACTCGTCCTTTAAAATTGACTTTAATGCGGAAAATAAATTTAATTCAAAACGTCACATTTATCGTTTGAAAACTTTAGCGGAAACTTAATTAATTGGAATATAGAACAATTTATAAAATTTAATCTCAATTATTCAGATGGAAGTAACGATAAGAAATTTAAACTAGTAACATTCGTAAAATTTACTAAAATCTTTCATCATTTATTAAATTTGCCACCGTTGTCATTTCATTCGCCGCCTTCTCCGAGATCTGCAAAAACTGTTAAAATAATGGAATGAGTATTTCGAAAAATACTCAGTAGACTCATCGCCAATAATTAATTTACAGAATAATTGAACACGTAATTATGCAATCATACAATGACATCATCATCATATTCTTAGGCTACTTTACTTTCAAAATCAAGGCTCTTTAAAAATCATAGGGTGTGGGTAGTCTCGTCTCGTGCACTTAAGGTACATAAGTTATGCATAACATCATCATTTCTCATTTATCTCATAAGAGATATTCTTTTCTCGTCTCATGCATCAAAGCATGTAAATCACGTAATTTCACATAAGACATGCAATTATAATTTAAACTAATTAGTGGGTGCGAGTCTACCTCAAATCACGAGTTGAAAGTTGAGCAAGAAAGTTCACACTGTTCTTCTAAATGTCCAAGCGCCTCGTCCAGTATAACTTAAAATGATAAGTCCAATTTAATACTTTAAAATTGATTTAAAAGACTTTGAACTTTAGGGACTGAAATGATTATTTTAAAACTTGGGAGACTAAAATGAATACTTTTGAAAGTTGAGGACTAAAATGTAAATCTTTTAAAACTTGGGACTGAAATTAAATGATTTTGAAAATATGAGGGCTAATTAATAAAAACTCTTTTAAAATAAAGGCTGAAACAAATACTTTGAAACTAAGGGGCTTACTTAAAAATAATTTAAAACCTTATGGCTTGAAATAAAACATTTTAAACAAACAGGGACAGAAACTTATTACTTTCAAAATTGGGTACTAAAATGTAATTTCTCAAAAATATAACAATACATATACACATATATTTCTCATTTCTCTCTCTCTCTAAAACCGAGAGAGGGAGGAAGGGAACGGAGAGGAGGCCCCGTCTCCCGGCCGTTTCTGTCGTTTGACCGGCGAAAAGCCGCCAACAAGTGGCGACGGTGAATACCGATGATGGGATAGGTCAAGGAGGATGGTTGTGGTTTTGATTTGGGGTTCGATCGAAAGCAAATTCGAGGCTGATAGTTCGAGTTTGGGACTGCGGTTTTCACCAAAACAGGCGATCGTCGAGGTAAGTTATTGGGTAAGGCTTATTCTTGGATTTTGGGTTTTAAATTTGGGTTTAGGTTGGGGCTTTTTTGGAGGAAAGGTGAGGCGGCAGTGGCGGTTGAGGGGTCGAGGCGGCGGTGTGGTGGAGATGTGGGTGGTTGTGAAATTGGGTTCGGTTGGTGATGAATTGGTGGTGTTCCGGTGGTTGGGTATGGACAGTAGGTGGTGGTTCTTGGAGTTGCGGGTGGTGGTGTTGTTCGATTCGGTTAGGTGATAACTGGTGGAGTTTTTTGGAAAATTTTGGTTGTGGTAATGCAGTGGATGGAGGTTCGACGGCGTAGTGTGACGGTGAAGGTGATGACGGTGGCTGGCAGTTTGGGATTGGTATAGGTTGAGTGATTTCTTGAGTTGGGCAGTGGCAGTCGTGGTGGTCCAGGCGGCGGTTGTGGAGGTTCGGTTGATTGCAATTTGGGGGATTCGAGGTTGGGCAGTGGACTGGTTCGTGTGGTGGTTGATTTTGGTGTTTGGTTCGGCTATTGAGGTGGTGAATGACAGTCGGTGATGATGATAATGATACCAGTGGTGGACAGTGGCGGAGCCAGCCGAGAAGTCCAGGTAGAGCGTTCACCGTTGACCGTTGACCTCGTCTGCCGTTGACCTACTAACGTGAACGATGGCAGTAACGAGATTGTGAATATTATTTAATAAAATAATATTAAAAAATGAATAAATAGATATAAGAATAAAAAGTCGTAATTAAATATATGAACAGATAGTCCAATACAAATCAAAATAGATGCAAAATACATAATAATGACATTAGTTGGTATTCGTTGGCTCGGACAACTGCATTCTTCGGGGTCTGATATTTTGGAAACGTTGCAATATTGCTTCATTCTCAATATTTTTAAAAATGTCTCGCTCCGTGTACACAGCCAAATTGTCATTCAACCATTTACCTCCCATTTTGTTGCATAAATCACTCTTGATTAAATTCATTGCAGAGAATACTCTTTCAACAGATGCAGTGGCCACAGGTAATATCAAAGCCAATGTAATGAGCCTATAAACCAATGGAAAATAACAAGAATTCCCTGTTTCAACCAACTTCTTTGCTACGCATGATATACTGTTGAGATTAAAGAAAGCATTCTCCATTGTGACAAGTATAAAAACTTGTCAAGTTCGGGTCTAAGTAATAACAACTCTTCAGCGTTGAAGTCTGAAGGATAGAACTCAGCAAGACGTAGCAATTTAGCAGTATCAAAGGCTGCAAATGAATCTTTTGGACTCAAACATGAAATGCAGATAAGGAGCTCAGTAGTTGTCTCTGGAAAACGATCGTTCAACTCTTGCAAAATTGAGTCTATAACATGACAGTACAAATCAACATAAAAACGATGATAATACGTCACCTGCTGAGCAACTCCACGTCTTGTTGATTGACCTTCCAAAACCATAATATCCTCCATGATAGGCACTCTGATATTTTTACCAACACAAAACTCGATCACCCTATCCAACAATTTATTCCAACCATTGTCCCTCATGTTCTGCAATGAACGCTTGACCACATTTAACAATCCCATAGCATTTTGAATATCCTGCTCCTTTTTTTGTAACGCTTGTGAAAGATTATCTGTAATGACAAGAATGTCAAACATAAAATGGAGACAGAAGACATGCTGAAAGTTTTGCATAGTGGTCATCTGATGGTCGGCCAATGCTCTTTGATCTGCAATTGGCCCATCTTGTGATACAATATCAAGAACGTCTAAGACATTATTGAACATATTAATAAAACGAGTGACTGTGAGTAAATGCGAGCCCCATCTAGTGTCACCAGGTCGTGCCAAATTTATTTCTTGAAACTTTCCACTGCCACTACAAAGTTCCCCAAGATTGAGCCTCTTCACAATCTCGTCATGATAACTTGCTCGAAGTGCATCTACACGCTTACAAGACACACCCACTAGATTTACAACGATAGAAAGCGTATTAAAGAAATCACCAACCACTATAGTTCTACGTGCCACCGAAACAATTGATAATTGAAGTTGGTGAGCAAAACAATGAACATAAAAAGCATAGGGATTCTCCCTTAAAATCAAAGCTTTTAATCCGTTGAACTCACCAAACATATTGCTTGCCCCATCGTAACCCTGACCTCTCAAATTAGATATGCTCAAATCATGATTAGCAAATGATAAGTGTATTTTATACACTTATTTGTACGTCTAAATTAGAATAAATTATTATCGTTTTGGAATATATTCTATTTAATTTGTCTTTATTTGTTTACTTTGCAGAAAATATCCCAAAAGATGAAGAATGAAGTAATTGATGAGAAAAATGCATGATTGAATGCTAATTGGAGCTAAAATGAGCAATTGATAAGTTTGTGACGTCAACCGAAAAGATGCAATGTGGCGAAGTAAATGAATAAGAAGCTGGAGGATCCAGTTGAAGGAATTGAGAGTTAAAACGAGCGAATTGAGAAGATTCCAAAGTATGAGGACTATATTGTTGCAATTGGAAGTTGAAGGACTGAAGAGCAAATTAAACATGAGGGACCAACTTGCAAATATCCAATGATTGATTTGGATAATAAGAAGATACTTTGAGGATTTTTAGGAGTCAATTGGATGCAAGTAGAAGTCAAAAAGGAATGGAATATGATAAGAATATTACCATAAAATTGATTCCAATCCTAGAAGATTCTGGATAGAATTCTAGTCGGACTTTTAGACCAAATTTTGGGGCAGTAAACGTTCGAATTAGGAAAATCTTATTTCAAGAATAATTGTAGCCCTTTAAGTTATCTTTCTAAAGAAATTTGAATCGTCTTAATCGGATAAGGAAAGAGAAAGATATGGTCGAAATACTGAACGCTGTGCAGATACCAAAAAAGACTCGTGCGCGGATTTGATGAATTTCTTTCCTTCTTCAATTTGATCTCTTCACCAACTATAAATACAACCTCTTTGCACGAAAATCAGACCTTTTCCTCTCCATAGAACGAGCCACAACAGATATTTCAATTCAAATTCTTGGGGAATTAAGCATCGCAAAGGGGCGTGAATTGAAGATAATTGAAGAATTGAGACTTGGTGCATGCTTTCCTTTCTTCTTATTGTTTTCAATGAACGTTTTATTTTATTGTTTATGCTTTTTAATCATGATGTGTAACTAAATTTAATGTTGGGATGAACGATGTAGCCTAGTTAATTATTTTAATGTCATATTCCTTGTTTTAACGCTTTAATGCATGTGTTGATTTATTATTGCGTTTAATGCGTGAATGAACTGGACACTTATTCATGATTTCATGTGTTATTTCCATAATCCGAGAGGTGAGTTAATAACATAGATCTAGGTAATAAATCCGGTAATTGAACGAGAGATAGAGATATACTCTTGTAATTATTGCGGTCGTATGTGAATTCTTGTGTGTAATGCATCTAGTTAAGGAATATTCGGACCCGCTGTACAGATACAAGGTTGACTTATTTAGGTAGGATTGATTTAAACTCGAGAGAGGAATCTCAATTTAAATTAGTGAATTCGACCGAACATACAAATAGGAAATAAAACTGGAATTGGAGTTAATTTAATTAGCTAGGTGAATTCGTGAATCCCAACTACTTTACAATCGTATTTAAAAACAAAACAATTTAACAATTTTATTATTTAATTCATCTTCTTAGTTTTAATTTAAAACATCAAATTCATTTGTCTGTTCAAATAAAGTTTAGAACTAAAATATTTCGGTAATTAATAGCAGTCCTCGTGGGAACGATAATCCTGACTCTAAGGTCCACTTTATTACTTGATTACGATATCGTACACTTGCGATTTCAATTTGCACAACAGCAAACATTGCATCGATCGCATTCTTAAGTGACTGTGCACAAGTGTCTTTAACATGTGTTATGCCTAAAAAACGCTCCTTGATTTGTCCAGATTTGTCTACAAATCGCAAAACAACTGCCATTTGTTCTTTCACGGAATTATCACGGGACTCATCAACTAAGATTGAAAATAAAGAATCATTCATCTCATTCATTATCGCCTTGGTCGTCTCAACTGCACAACAGTTCACCAAATCCTTTTGGATAGGGGGTGAGGTCATTTGGTCATTTGCTGGTGCATTACCAAATACCGAAGTCCTGACTTCCTCACAACGAGCTGCATGCCATTCTAGTAACTCAAGTAGATTACCTTTATTAAGTGAATCTTCTGATTCGTCATGACCACGAAAAGGCAACCCTTCCATCAAAAGGTATCTAGTACAATCTAGT
This sequence comes from Ligustrum vulgare, assembly GCA_963555705.1. Taxonomy (NCBI): domain Eukaryota; kingdom Viridiplantae; phylum Streptophyta; class Magnoliopsida; order Lamiales; family Oleaceae; genus Ligustrum; species Ligustrum vulgare. Next base: position 4,419,210 of record OY743180.1, read on the forward strand.
ACCGCAGTCAACCTTGTCCTATAACTTTTCTGTTGTGTACTACTTTGGCTACGCAAAACATAAGACATATTTTGTCTTTGATTCTTCAAGTTGTTGCATTTCTCAAAAGCTATATTATGAGCACTATCCACAAGACCGACATGATCTCTTAAAATCTTTTTGTGACTCCAATCTCTAAACCCGGTCTTAGTGAATGTATACCCACCCCCTTGATTTCCCTATCAGGTTTGAACAAATAACAATACAAACAATATGCAGCATCCTTTTCTACACTGTACTCCAACCAATAAAATTCATTAAACCATTCTTTCCTAAAAATCTATTATCCTTTCCCATCAGTCTTCTTGGAAAGTCATGTCCATGTGGTTGACAAGGACCTTTCTCTAAGTATGCCATCCTAACATCATCTCTAATGTTAGGATCATATGACTCAATTGGAGGCCGTATTCCTGGATCCGACACAAGTTCATCCATATTGAATTCAGTGCGAAATTTCTTTGTATTATCAAAATCTACTAACTCATTTTCTCTACTAGAAGCAGTTGCAGGACTACTAGAACTAGAACCACTAAGTTCAGATTTTCGTTTCAGTTGGAAAAAACGTTCCATAATCTGTAAATCAATGATCACAAATCAAATCAAATATTCACCAAATCTCAATTCACAACCTATAAATCAATAATAACAATTCACAAATCAAATCATATTTTCATCATAATAGTCACAATTTACAAATCTAATCCACTTTGCAAAAACTTAAATGTAACATTTATGTATAATTCTCAAATCAATTATAACGAATTAAAGTTTAACCTTAGTGAGGAATCATAAATTGATAAAAAAAATTGGGAAATGACATCTAACTTAACCAAAAAAATTAATAAATCAAATATCAATAATATTTATTAAAATGTTTAAAACTTGGAGTCTTGGACATTAACCTAATTACTTTATAAAATCTGAAAATTATACAATAAAAAAAAATATATATTCATAACTTTAACTAATTATAAATTGACAACAAACCATTAAAAAGTAAACATTAGTACATTACATATTTACATTTACATTTTACAACAATTACTATTTATAATTTACTTACCTTTACCGAGTCAGAGAGCTAGAGAGAAGAGAGGCGCAGTCGCGCAGACAGAGTCACAGAGCTGGACCTGGACGGCGGACGCAGGAGCTGGAGCCTAGATGGACGTGGACCGATCGGCGACCGTCACCGACGTTGGCTGGGAGGAGCGCCAGAGCCGCGAGCAACGCCTGCGCCGCGCTTGACAGAGAGAATCGGAGTGAGCTGAGAGCTTCAGATAGAGGTAGCTGGGTTAGGGATTTTTTGCTGATTTTGCTTATTGGACCAAATGAAGATCAATTTGTATGTTGTATTTGTGGTTTGGGCTTGGGCTTGGGTACTAATTTGGGCCAAAAAAAAAAAAAATTCAGCAGACAGCAGGCGCCGCCTGCGCAGTGCGCGCCAGTGGCAGTGGCTGTGGCTGGCGGACCACCGGCGGCGAGGTAGCGCGGCCGCGCCACCTCGCCTATAGGTGGCTCCGCCCTTGGTGGTGGAAGTTTGCTGCAGTGGTGGGGGTAGTCTTGAGCTGATGTTGGGGTGTGTGGCTGTGTTGGTGTGTTGATATTTCAGATCGGATTGGGAGTGATGGATGTGGTTGCCGTGAAGGAGGTATATATACTGTGTATTGATTGTCTTCAAAATGGTAAGCTAGAGTGGGGGAAGAATTGAGGGAGCTGGGGAAGGAATTAAGGAATTGAAGAGTGATCATAGGGGAAGAAAAAGGAAGCTGTAATTTCTCTTGAGAATATTGGGGAAGAAGCTAAAATTTCTCAAGGTATAAATGTGTATTGAAGGGTGAGGGAATAAACATTATGATTGATTTGGATTCAACTTTGGAAAGGAAAGAATGGATCGTAAATTGAGGGGACGGGAGTGATGATGGGAGAAAAAAAAATGTGTTGAATATGAAAATGGGAGTTCGGGAGAAATTTAGGCTGATTGTGGTGCCGGATGTGGGATGGAAATAGAGTGAGTTGGGGAGTGAAATTCTTGATTGATTGAGAGGAGATGAATGAGGAAGGTTGCAAATGGGAATCTGCAAAAGAAACTGAGGAGACGTGTGGGAAAAGAATTGGGAAAATGATGCTAATTGAATTGAATGGAAATTAAAATGGGATAAGGTAATAAAGTTGAGAATTTGAAAAAAATGAATTGGATTCAAAATAAATAAAATTTAGCTTAAAGTAATTTGAATCTAAATAATTGAAAATTTGACTTTAAAATAAATAATGATCTTGGACATAAAATCAAATAATTTGGATAATCTATTGAAAGTTGAAATCTGGACTTGAGAAAAAATGAAAATGATTCATTTTAATGGAACTGGAATTTGACTAAGATAAATTTAAATTTTCACTTAAAATGGCTAGGCGAAAATTTGTTTAAAATAATTGGGTCAAAGTTGTAGCAACATATTTTTAAATAATATTTAAATAAGTCACGGAAAATTCTCGGCCGCTACAAGTTTAATTTTTAATGTATTGATTACATATATTTTATAAATACCTCAATACACACACACACACACACATATTAAAGAAATGATAATGTCTTGCATGGTGCTCAAGACTTTTTTTTTGGAAATCATGAAAATTTGTTGATTATACAATCATATCAAATAAAAAATATAATACAAATAATATTTTATTACAAAATATTATCGAATTTGAATTTTTTTTTTTTAAAAAAAAGACAACACTAATCAACGTAGGAAAAAAATAAACACGCGTCTTAAAATTTGGTGCTTAATTAAATTTTTTGTGTTAAATTTGTTTTAATTTTATTTATATTTATCACCAATTTTCTTTTTAATGTATTTTGATTTTTGATTAAGTTTAATTTTTAATGTATTGATCACATATATTTTATAAAAACTTCAACATATATACACATTTATTTGTAACTTTCATTTAATACCAACTTTTATCTATATATATATAATATATAAAAGTAGTTGAGTCAACCCCAGTCAACTTCACTGTTTCCCTCCAAAACTCTTGTGTTATGTGCAGATTTTATTTATTTATTTTTTCAATTTTTGGGGACTTCAATATTTATCATGTTCACACTACTCATATCTCTCATCCAATAATCAACTTCAATACCCACTTCAAAAATAGTTGGGCCTTCAATATTTATTTATTATTTTCAAAATCGCTGACGTCTACTTACATTTTTCAATATTTGTTGTGTTTATATGACTTCTTTTTCCCGCCGCCTAATTACACTGGAAAGCCAGTTATTATTTTTTTTTTCCTTTTTCGCTTTTTCAGAATTTGTTTCATTTTTTTTCCGTTTTTCAAAATCTGTTTATTCATTTTTGTTTTCTATATCCTTTTTTTTTCATTTCCCGATATACAACCTCTTTCATTTCTGTTATATATAATTATTATGAAGATATACACAATAATAAAAGATTCAATTAAAAGGTTATTTCTTTGAAAAAATGTGTACTGTTTAACATGACCACTCCACTCCACCTTCTATTTATCACGTGTTATGATTCAAAATTTCTTGTGGGTGGTAATGCTTATTAGTTATTAATATTACAAACCAGTTGAAAATAAAAAATCGTAAATTATTTTTTGAAAAAGTAAAAATGATTGGCAATAATATTTTCTTCAAGACCTATGATATTTTGAGTCGTTGAACATAGATTTGGGTTTCTGACAAAAAAAGAAAAAATATTAAAACAATAATATTGTAGAGAAAGCTTCGAAAATAATATAGAATGCAAAATTATTTTGGACTAATAAGAGGACTTGTTAATAGTCTATTTATATTATGTTCTAGATTTCTCTGTTGGGGTTGCAATGTGTTAACTAATGTTGGGCTATTTAGAATAGCTTTGGGTTGGATAGATATGTTAATGGTTTCGGCCGTTGAGTGAAGAAAAAACATATTATTCATGGGTCAGTATATATATTTGATGAAATTGTATATCACATTGTATAAAAAATAATAAAACACAAGAAACTAGAATTATTATTTTTTTTAAATTTGCTTTTACCGAGAAGTTGTTTTTTATTTTTTATGATATAAGAACGATAATTTGTTTGATTTTACTTATTTATATTTAGTTTTTTTGTGTCAAAATCTCTCTTTTCATAAAAAAAGTGTTCTTCTAACATTTTCAATCTTACAAATAAATATTTGTGTTCAGTTATACAAATTCAAAGTAAAATTTTCAGTTAAAAATTATATCGAAATTTTATTACTAGATAATACTCTCTCCGTCCTACAAAGATAGTCCACTATTTCTTTTTTGTCCGTCTAAAAAAGATAGTCTACTTTATTTTTTAAGAGTGAAATTAATATTTTATATTTTTTTTTGTCCTTAATCTGAGTGAAAATGAGTAGAGGATTATCTTTATGGGATGGAGAGAGTACTAATTTATAAATCACATCATACGTATAGTTTTTTTTTTATAAATAATCTTATTTTTAGTTATTTAGTATAACTAAAAATTGGATCTCTTTTTTATAGCGTATTATTAAATTATTAAATATTTTTATAGATAATTACATTTAATACGTAATTAATTTCTTATAATAATTGTGATATTTTATTGGTCTTAATTTTATGGATAAATATTTGGTTCAGTCATACAGATTCAATGTCAAATTCTCAATTAAAATTATATTTAAAATTTATACAAATTCGTATTTTTATAAATCACATTGTATTGAAATTTTTATAACTAAATCCTATTTTTAAGTTATTTATTACATATACATATTAAAGTTCTTTCCTATATTGCATTATTTATCAAAATTATTTCAATGACAATTACATTTAATTCTTAATTAATTTTTATTCCAAAAAGTCTCATATTACATTTTTTAACATTAACGGTTAACAAATTTATCTATATTGTTTGAAATGATATAGTTATTAATGATTTTTGTCCTAACTGTTAATTTTAAAATTTCAAAAAGTAATTAACCATACCAAGATATTCTTTGCTATATTTTAATTCAAAATTTATGATATTTTTTCACAATAATATATAAATTGTCTCCCAATTTACTAAACTAAAAATTGAGATGATCAGTACTAAATTATAATTTCAATCAGAAAATAATTATGTTGTATAAATATTGAAAACCTAAAATATCATAAATTTGATGCAATATCTTTGTCAACCTAGCAATTTTATTTTTTTTTAATTATTATTATTGTACATGTTGTTCTTCATTGTCAATGGTCAAATTATTGAATTTTATCGTTTATATGCATGATCTCTATTATTAACTTTTTCATCTATTATTTGAATGTTCAGAGTATATGAATACTGGAGATCCTACATTTAAATGTTCATTTTGCAAGGCGAATTTTTTGTTCGAGGAGATAATGAATAATCGTTACAAAACTTGACGATCATATTCTATAAGGTCAAATTCTATCTAACAGTAATGTAGGATACAAGTTCTTTATTCCAATGATATCATTGAGCAATTCGAATTTTAGGATACTTATTAGATTTTAAAAAAAAAACAATTTTCATTGATGGTGTCATATGCCATGACTTTCAATAAGAGTCAGGCACAATCATTTTCGCATATATGACTTCTCCCTAAAAGGTTGATGTTTAGACATGAAACTAATAAATGATGAACTTATATCTTATTTGTGAATGTTATTTATTTTGTTTAAGGATTCATTTAATTTCGAATAGGATTATTTTTATTTAGACGTTTCTTCCCGTGCATCGCGCGGGATGATTCACTAGTTTAATACCAACATTTAATACTAAATTTTATAAATTATTACATGAAATACTTTTTTTTTTCTTTTTTTGGAAAAAAATTCCTTATTTAGAAAGAATTTTGGGCGGGAAAGTGTGTGCGTAAAAATGGTGACGGTTATCCTATTATTATATATAGATATATAGATAGATTTGTATTCATCACCAATTTTCTTTTTAATGTATTTTAATTTTTGATTAAGTTTAATTTTTAATGTATTGATTATAGATACGAACGCGCGCGAACACAGTCACATACATATGTATATTAAAGAAATGATAATGTCTTGCACAGTGCTCAAAACATTTTCTTTTTTTTGGAACACATGAAAATTTGTTGATTATACGATCATATCAAATAAAAAATATAGTACAAAAAATATTTTACTACAAAATATTATCGAATTTGAAATTAAAAAAAAAAAAAAAAGACAACACTAATCAATGTAGGAAAAAAAATAAACACGCACCTTAAAATTTGGCGCTTAATTAAATTTTTGTATTAAATTTGTTTTAATTTTATTTGTATTTATCACCAATTTTTTTTTAATGTATTTTAATTTTTAATGTATTGATTACATATATTTTTTAAAAATTTCAACATGCATACATACATATATATATACGACCCACATTTATTATTAACTTTCATTTAATACCAAATTTTATTTAATATCAACATTTAATACTAATTTTTATAAATTATTACATTTAATTCCTTTTCTTTTCTTTTTTTTGAAAAAAATTTCCTTATTGAGAAAGAATTTTGGACGGAAAAGTGCGTGCGTAAAAATGATGACGGTTATCTTAATATTATATATAGAAGATAGATATATCATGACCATATATTATATCTACATCCACACTATGAACTTGTTTGGTAATGGTTAAATTTTTACCACAACTTTTTAAACTCAATCTCAACCATCCATTCTTAATCAAGCCCACAATTTTTGACTTTTCAAACATTTTTAAACCACACATCCATCAAAAAACCAAAAAAACTACAAAAATCAAAACTTTTCACATTACCAAGCAGACACTATCATAAGAGTGAAGGAGCATTTACTGTGGATTTTTTCTACTTCTACATCTACATCTACACTATATTATAAGATTGAAGGAGCATTTACTGTGGATTTTTTCAACCAACACGACGTCGTTTTGGCCTTTTTTTTTTTTTTTTTTGAAATAAAACCTTCAAACAAACACAATCACAGATGCAGTTGGGAGGGGACACATGTATGTGTCTACCACTGGCACTGTAACGGTGCCAGCGGTTGGCACTAGAGTTTTTTTTAACACAGATGTTTCTCCATTCCTATGTTGACCCAAGAGTAAACTAACCAAGAGGGGGGTGAATTGGTTTATAAAACTTTTTCGATAATAATCTCAAACTTAAAAACCAATGAGTACAAATATGAGTACTTAGTGTTACAAGTAACTAAACTATCAATGTAGTGTGCTATATATGTGTAAACTTAATTGATAAGGCAAGTATAGCACTAAGATAAAGTGTTGCACAATACAAATTGATAGAATAGAGTAAGTGCGATGTAAGTAAGTAAAAGGGATGAGAGAGTGCAAACGCGATTTATGGAGGTTCAATCAACCAACGTGATCTACGTCCCCCGTTACCGAGCTCTCCGTCACGAGCAAGGCCAAATCCACTATTTTGGTAACTTACAACAAGGAGTACCAAATCCTTAGGCGACTTACAACAAGGAGCGCCTATCCTTTACAATCGAGTTTTCACACGGCTCTCGAAACCAACAATCGAGTTTTGACAAGGCTCTCGAAAACCAACAATCGAGTTTTGACAAGGCTCTCGAAACCAACAATCGAGTTTTCACAAGGCTCTCGAAACCACAAGATATAATGAATTGAATGTACAATTGAAATAACTCTCTTGACAAATGATATACTCAAATTAAGTACCGAGAGAGTTAGGCTAACAGTTCAATAGATAGCAATGAATTAAGCTCGAGTGTTAGAGAAAAACTTTGATGCAAATGATAATGAAAAGTTCAATGCAATCAAACAAAGTTTTTCAAATAATCTCTTGTTAAAAATATTGAATCAAATTACGTACCAAGAGATGCCACACTTGAATAATTAACAATAAGTTAGGCTCAAAGTGTTTAGGCAATGGAACTTTGATGAATCAAATGATAATGAAAAATGTAGTACAAATAATCAAAGTTCCTTAATTGGAATTTCTCTCTTTTAAAAGATTAAAACAAGTTTAGAACAAAGAGAGACTTACACTTCAATTCCAATATAGTGTGAAGATGTTGAAGAAGTTTAAACAATGTAAAACCAAGAATCTTCACAAAACTTTCTTCCAAAAACTTTGATGAAATTGATAAAACAAAGTTTAGATCAATCAAAGTTTTATGAAAATAAAAGATGAATAAAAACTAAGTAAGAACACTGAATTTTCACAAGAAAGTTTGTATAAAATCTTATCTAAGTTGTTGTTAATGAATACAAGAGAGAAGGCTATTTATAGATCAAATTTCGCACATTCTGTCTTTTGCGGTCGACCTGTTCAACCATGCGGTCGACCTCAGTATAGCCGTTGTAAGAAAATAGCCGTTGAGTTCAAAATCACTCAGTGCGGTCGACCGGTCTTGTCTTGCGGTCGACCGGTTAATATTGCGGTCGACCGGTTCATACAGATTTTTGAGATTTGATTTTGCAAGGCTTTTTGATCAAGATTGATTTTGAAAATGATATTTTAATGGTTTTAAAAAATGTTTCTTGATGCATAAAAATCATTTTCGAGCTCGTTGAATTTCATCGCTAAAGATTGAGAGTGTTATACCTTTACATATGTTAAATCAACTCTAATCTTGTATGCTCGAATTCTTGATCTTCATCCTATGCTCTTCAATTTTGATCTTTGAATATCTTCGATTCTTTCTTGATCTTCTTTGCGTCTCATGTGCTCGATCACATACTTTTGATTTATATCTTTGAGAGACGATTTGAACATAGAGTGCTTTGAATATTTATCATTACATGAAACACTTGAAGCACACTTGTTAGCAACACAATAAGTTCTTGTTTGTTATGATCAAAACACTAAGGTCAAATTGACCATAGGTCAACATCCTACACTCAATAGCCTACGCCTCTTTTCCATCATCACTCTCCATAGCCATACCTTCCCTTACATACTTCCAGAATCCAGGTCCCTTTTTCTCTTTCTGTGATGTCTTATTCTATCAAGCGACATGGTGCAAGCGAGTGGCTCCACCAACCAATCCGTCTCAGATGGAAGCACTCTTCTTCTCTATAACGCTATGAAGATTAAATGCATGAAGCATTTTGTAGTTTTGGTTATGCATCCACTATAAGAAAAAGGTAATGGTTTTCATTCTTTGGTGATCAAATGCCAACCATGACTGCTGCATTTTCTATTATTTTATCTCTAGGCCTTGTGCTTGCGTCTGTTCCCACTCACACTTGTGGCGAAGGGGAAGACTCAACAAAAAGGAAAAATACTTGTCTACTTGAGATTAAAGGTGTTCATATCATATCCTCAGTTCAGTTCTCATAAATACATGCACGAAAGGAGAAAGACGTTTTACCAATTCATTAAGAGGAAATTGCATTCCATAACACATTTTCCCTTTGCATCAACAAAAATGACACTTTTTGATGATTATGTCAAATATAACAATTTTTCACATATTTGCCCTTTGAATAATTTTTAATACCATATAAATCCTACTTACACAGATTTGACATACATTTTAAAGAAGTACAAAAAGTGTAACGCCCCTGAAATTTCGGTATTTTACTTTGATATATATGAAATAATAATACGTCTTTATTGGGTGAAATATTATCGTAAATTTTGAAAAGGATACCCAATTAGTTATTTTATATTATGTTAATAAAGTTTGAGGAATATAGTTCCATGAATGAAAGTTAGGTGAAACAAGGAAGCTTTGAAAGCCCCAATATGGTAAATTAGGGGCTAGTGGAGAAATTTTGGAAAAACTAGTTAATTACGATTTTACCACTTCATCATGCAATCTTTGTCGTAGTCGTACGAGTTTATTATTGATTTAAAGTCATTGCATGCTATACCATCGCGTAGTTTGTAGTGTGACGTTTAAATCGATGTTTGGTATGTGTGATTCCGAGTCCGGATGTGCTGGGAATATCGAGCCAAAGAAGGGTAGTTGCAATATGAAGGATTGTCAAAACCCTACAAAATTTTCTAAGTATAATAGGATGGTCGAGCAGCCATGTTTACAAGGATCGTACGAGCTACATATTAGGCAGATGCTTTTGCATGCGTGATCTTTAGAAATTTTGTAATGCGATCTTTCCGATGATATAAAGTTTGTTGAATTCGGAGGTCATCTCGACCCTCAAATTTTAAGTCAAAAAGTGCTCGATGAAGTACAAAAATTAAGGATATATTATTATTTTAATCATAGTGGAGACACTTGGCAAACTCCACTAGTGGGTCTTAAGGGATTATTTGGCATGACTTATTATTCCTGTTTAAATCAGTAGAATTATCAGAATGCATTTTAAACATATTCAACTGATTTATAACTGTAAATTATTCGAAAAACACTTATAAGTTAAAAACTTGGAAACTTAAAGAAACCAAACATGTCCTTAACTTCAATTCTATAAATAGGGACACTTAGTTGCATTTTTACACCGATTTTCTGCTGAAAAGCTTAAGGTAAGGAGAAAAATTTCATACTTTCATCCCTATTTCATGATTTAACAAGTAAGAATGATGATTTCTTGTTTCTAATTAAAATTCATCACTCTCACTTGTTAAACATAAGAAGAAAAGCAAGTTTTAAACCAGAAAACAATGGCAGATTTCGGAATTTCACTGTTTCTGGTAAAACAAATGCTATCAGTAGCGTTCGTTCTTCACTGGCGGATGCTACTGACAGCCTCCTGAATAGAGCAATCTCCTGTTCTTAAAGAAAAGCTGAGATCTGTCATATTCTGAGCAACAATCTGATGAAAAACCTGTTTATGCAACAATATAATTCATATATATTCATTCTTATGAGTTCCTAACTACCAAATAACATGTAAATGCAGGATCAATTTCTAAATATTCATCCAAAAAGCAGTGAGTAAAGCAATATGTGTTTTCTTTGTGATTCTTGTTGTTCTAAATCATTTATATCTGTTTTTAGTATTTAGATCAAGTTTCTTTTATATATTATCAAAGATGTTTGATGATTATGATGAGAATATGTGAAAATGTAAAGCTTTGGGCTTAAAAATCTTAGAAATGGTGAAATAAGATCTACCTACATTCTATGTTCTTGGTTTTGTATATCTAAGTGCTATAAATGACTTTTTATGTTGAATCCATTAGAAATAAGAAACTGAATTTTTCCTTAAGGCTGAAATCTAAGTTTAATTGAGATTTGATCAACCTAAATTCAAGATCCTAACTTGATCATACATGCATGCCTCAAAAGTTGATTTCTAATAATCAGGATAACTATGAAGACATATAAATTTAAAGTACAATAAGTTTATGACTTAAGAAGTAACTTAGACTCTATAAATTTACCAGAATTTCAGATTTTGGGTTAGTTAAAAATGTCTCTGTATAGTGCTATTGATAGCCGCCTGCAGCTAGTTGTTTAGTATAGAATCAGGTTATTGACAGCCTCCTGCAGTTATCAGTTTTACTTGGATTGAGTATAACATTAGATAGTGTATCTAAATGTTGTTTCAGATTCTTGAATAATGTTCCTTTAATAGTAAAGTATTTTCAGATTCTAAAAATGCTCATTCAAGGATGCTTTGATGCATTTCAAACTTTCTATAATGATTTATAAGCTTCTTAGTTCAACTGCCTGCCCATGTACATGACTTAAAGTTGATTTCAGATTTTAATCACTGCAGTCTATGAGTTACTACAGTTTTATGAAGCTAAAGATCAAGTTATTCTTGAGCATATGAGAATTTATTTGGCACACATAGTTGCTACTACTTATATTATGTTAAATTGAAGGAACTTTACTTGCATGTATTATATTGAATAAGATTATACGTCTATGAGAAAGAAGTGAAACATGCAGTTCCTTTTTATACATCTTGGATGTATTGCATTCATTTGTGATGCAACATTTATGCACTTAAGTCTACAAAGAATATTTAAACATGTGCATAATTAAGAAAGCAGAACCCTAAGTAGTTAAGTATTCACCAATTGGGATTCTAGATGCCCAAGGGATCTTTGTTCGCTCAAAATAGTGTACCGCAAGCGCACGGGTCGCGTACAAGTAATAAAGTGGACTTTTTGAGTCCGGATTGTCGATCCCACGAGGAATGTATACTCTAGATTATACTCTGATTAATTTAATTCTAACAACAAAGAGAAACACACAATTAAAAAGATGGATTTTGGAAAATTCTAAATTAAAGAAACTAATGTTAAACCAAATTAAAATAAGGAAAATGAAAGATAAAATAGTTGGGATTCATGATTTCACTTAACTCTCGCTTAAGTAAATTATCAACACATGCAACTTAATAAATTACTCATTTACAATGTTAGATCCGATTTTCCAAGCTTAGCTAATTACCTCTCTCGAGTGAAATCAACCCTAATCAATTGGTCTAACCTACTATATCTCTATGTCGATTAAGGCCCAATCAATTGCATTAACTCTTTGTGAAAATAGCTCAATTGATCATCTAGGGTTTAAGGTATATCTCTATCCTTATCAAGAACCTAGAACATTTGTTATTTGGTCTAAAATGCATAATATCTCTCGATTATCATACACTTCACAAAACATATATTTGGTGATCAATCAAACACATGGAATAATCTCAATAACAAACACACATGAAATAAGCTCAAAATTAATAAACAAACATTAAAATTACTTAAACTAAGTTAAGCTACATCAATCATCCCAACATAACATAACTAGCCCATTATATAAATATTGCACAAAAGTTGAGGTTTACAAAAATACATCACAAAATATAGAAATCAAAGATTAAAAATACAAGATAATGAAATAAATCACTTCCTTTGAGTTTTTGCCCCAAAATTCCTTGAACTTTGTTTTGAATCTTCACCCCACTTCTTGCTTCCTTGATCCAAATGGTGCTAATAACTTAGAAACAAAACTAAACTACAACTAATTTACAAACAAAACAAAAACAAAGAAAAAAAATGAAAAAGAAAAAGAAAGAAGAAGAAAAAGAGAGAAAAAGAGGAAGGGGGCTAGGGTTTGGTGGTTGAATAATGGATAAATTCCTCTCAAACCCCACTAAAAAACGCCCAAACCGGGTCGCACCGGGTCGGCCCGCGAAAAACAGCATATGGGCCGAATCGGGTCGCACCGGGTCGGCCCAAATTATTGCTCCAAATTTTGACCACGCGATCGCGTGGCTGAATGCCTCGCGATCGCGTGGTTGACTTGGAAACTCTCGGGGTTGAAATATATGCTTGATTCGCGATCGCGACCTGTGCTTAACCAGGCGATCGCGTGGTTCAGCTGACTGAGTGTTTGTGGTATGATCCTTCAATTAATTGCCATCCAGGTCTTCCAACTTCTGGTCTTCTTCAATTTAGTCCTCGAATTTTGACTTTTATTACAAATATGCCCTGAAATATTTGCAAGGTAGGTCCTCCATCTTTCTGAGATGTTGCAATTAAGTCCCCAAACTTTTGATTTCTTTCAATTAGGTCCTTGGACATCAAATTTGCTCTTCTTTTAGCCTGATTGCACTCCAATCTTGTCCATTTGCTTTCCAATTGAGGTTGTACCTAATTGTATAAGATAAACACAATATATAAGTAGATATTTGCTCAATTTGTCAATTAAATTGTCTATTTAAAAGCACAATAAGTGTGTAAAATGCACACTTATCAATCTTCCCATAGTTAAGGTCACAGAAGTGAATCAAGTTTAGATTCTAATACTTCCAACAAGTTTTACAGTTTACAGTAAGCTTTATGCTTAACAAACTATCACGATATGAGATGTTTACATCTTTCCAGTTTTATGTCATGACAAGTTACGTAATAGGTGACCTTGTACCTTAATGGTACCCGAAATTATATTGAGCTCTCTGTGAATACTTACTCTTAGGGTAGGGGCCCAAATAATCAAGAATTTGCATTTAGAAAATAAGTGCATCCTAGAAGTGCATGTTAAATGTGTTCATCATGTCATTTGAGGTTATGAGATAAAATGTGGATAAATATGCTTATGATAAGTCCTCACTATGTGTTGTGGACTTCATGTTGAAAAGGTATTTGGAATGATTGCGAACAACTTTGTGAACTATCTCATTGTTCTCTCAAAGTTAAGGTAAAGTGCATTAAATTACATTAAACCATGTTGATATGAATGATGTTCATATGCTTATGTGCTTGTTTGTAGCTTTACTCACTAAGCCTCATAGCTTACAGTCGTATTATAACTATCTTGTAGATCATAGACGCTCGGTATGTAGAGACAGTGCGCACTTGGGGAAGGGCCTCAATTGATGGGAATGAGTATCATATCATAACCAAGAGGACAATATGGGCTGAACTCCCCACAAATTCAATAGTGTACGTAAGGGATAGAAGCTACAAGACTATCCATGTTTACGGTGCTCGGAGCCTCCTGCCCTTGAGAACCATTATGTTTCTCTCTTAAGAGATTAGTGGTTTTGGGGCACTTACTTTTGGGAAGAATTCCATTACCCTACTAGTTTATATCTACATGTAAGGGTAAGGGTTGTGGTGTTTTGATAAGAATTAAGGTAACTTAGCCTTGAGCCACACACACTCATCAAGAAGCCAGATTTTGGATTGAATAGAAACTTGATGATTAGGGAATAGAATTCATCATGTTGGGGAAAAGAAAGTAATGTAAACTTTTGAAATCTTTTAAGGCAGGGCATGTAAACTTCTAAACTCTTTTGGAGAAGTGCAGTGTAATCTCTTATGTTGTGTTAATGAAGTTTCAGTTGTTATGGATATTTAAGCTGTGTTCCCTTTATGTTTCAGTTTTCTATTTTCATTTTCAAAAACGTTTTCTGATTTTCATTTTCTCTGAATGTTTTCAAAATTGTTGAAAATGCGTTTGGTTTATTATTTCTGAAAATTATTCTTGAAAATGAAATGCTAGAAAACACGTTCTGTTTGGATTTTTTTTCCACAAAACTATTTTGCCCTTGTTTGATTCTCATTAAAAGTGAGGTCCACAATATTTGACTTTTCAACTAAATCTCAATCATCCATTCCCCTAAATATTACTATTCACTTGAAAAAATTTCTTTTTAAATAATACAAAACACACACTTTGTGTACTTGTAATTATATTACATGTGATTATATATATATATATATATAATTATGGCATCTCTATTTCATTTATATTGTTTATATCATTTATATATATTTGGTTATGCCAAAAAAGTTCAAAAATTCAAACGTTCATCAATGATGCCCTAATTTTCTACAATACAAAAGTAAAAAAGAAATGTTTAATAATTGAGCACATGATACATCATAAGAAAGATTGTTGAATTTGGAGTTCGACGCAAAAAAGGGAGTGCGATTTGAAGTTGTAGATCAAAAGTTATATATGTTTGAAGACAACGACCTATAAAGCAAATACGGAAGGACTAAATTGAAAAAAAAAAGTAAAATTTGCGGACTAATGTGCAAGAAAATCTAAAGTCTAAGGACCTAAGTTGCAAATAAATTAGGGTATTTTCGAAAGAAATTTCAAAATTTGAGGATTAAAATGACAAATTTTGAAAATCGGCGACCAATAATGTAATTAAAATGACAAATTTTGACAAATTTCAAATTTTTTAGGATTTTTTTAAAAGGAAAAAGCGGAAAAGGGAAAACGCGCGTTTTCCTTTTTTTAGTTCAATTGAATGGAAAACGTGAATCACGCGTTTTCTATTTCTTTTACAAATTTGAAAAACGTTTTCGAATTTTTTTCTCGAAAACGGCGCAAGAGAACACGTTTTTGGAAAAGGAAAACGGAAAACGATTGGAAAACGTCAAAGAGAACGCAGCCTTATGTTTCCCTTTACCTCTGCTACGTATGGAAGTTGAGTATATGATGGTATGGAGTTATTAGAGAGTACCGTGCAGAATGCTATCAGTAGCGGTCTGCTGCTTGTTTCTCAGTGCAGTGTTATGCTACCAATAGCCTCCTGCAATCTACTTGTTCAAATTTATGGGAGTAAAAATGTTTTGGTACATGCATGTGACTTAGCACATTATTTTCTTAGCATATATATATAAAATTTGGTAAATTTTAGTAAATATAGATAATTCGAGTTTTATATTTGAGGTGTCCACAAAATGTAACCAAAATCTATATCTATATGATAACTTAACCAAATTCTTAGCTCTTTTTCTCGTTCGTCTTCTCCTTCTCTCAACTCCCAGCGGCGCTCTCCCTCTCGGTCTCTCTATCTGGCTTCCTCCGGCCGCCGTTCCCTCCACCATATCCCTCCGGTAACCCTCTCATTTCTCTCGTTTCACACACACAATACACAGCACGAACGCAAGTACTGGGCTTTGAATCAGTGTTGTTATTTTGTAAATGGTGGGTTTTTTGTGAATTTTTTCTGCTCGAACTGGGTAGTGGCAGCAAATTCTTGGAGCCCTTTTGAGGTTTTCCTTTATAACCTTCTGAATTTCTAAGGTACAAATGTGTTTAAAGGAAGCTTATTGTTGGTGATCATGAATATGTTTGGTTCCCATAAATTTATTTTCTATTGCTGGTAAAGTTTATCCATAAGAACGAAATTTTCTTTAATGAACTGGGTTTTTCTCATATTGCGGTTTTGTTGGTACAATTTTGTGAAAAAGGCTACTGGGCAAATATTAAAGTTCATACATTGGTTCTTGTTATTACAAAGGTGAAGAAATTGTAGGTTGAGTTCGCGGTTTTGTTGGGTTTTCTACTCTTTTCATTCTCACCTTCTGAGTGCAGAATAATTAGATTGCAATTTAAAATACACAGTACATGAGAGTCTCGAATTTCGCATTTGCAGGATGGTATTCAACAAAACATAATCTCATAAAATAAGATTTAATTTTACCAAGCCACGTGGGCTGCAAATTGTAATTTTAGTTAGCATTTAAAGGTTTGGTATTTATTTGGAAGTGCTAATGGAATTTGACTCTGTAAAGGGTGGTTGATCAATTATACGAACATACTATTGCTGGTTGTCACCAATGTTGCTTTTAACTTCTCTTTTTGTTTTCATTAGCAGACTTACAAGTGAATTTTTGCAGTTCTCCTGTAGTACTTTCTTCCTCTCCTGGTTAATAATGTTGGCAATGGTCAATTTTGATTATCATTTCCTCATATCTATTTGATAAGCTCGTCAGGAGAGAAAAATGATTGTCTGAGAAAAATTCCAATGGTGAAAATTTTGGGCTTTCTTTGGTAGGCCTGGTGCTGATAGATTGACCTGGGGGCCTCAAAAAAATGGATCAAAGCGTTGATTGGTTTCAAGAAATTAGAGAAATCACAATGTTCGGAAAAGGATGAAAATGTAGGTGGTATTTTCTGATTGCAGTTATTTATAAGGGAAAATAATGTTATGAAAAGGCAACGTAAAATGCGCAAATATTGCATCGAACTCTATTGAATGTCCTGTCTTTGCAAAGCAGATTTTCTTCTATCTGTATAGTCTGCCTTGATTTGTAGGCCTGAATTTCCCTTCCCCGCTGGCATAACATGTGCTGAAGGGATAGTCTTGAATTTCGCGCGCAATACCATTGCATTTCCAGAGTCCTGGTGCAAGGCTAATCGAACTGCTTGGAGCTGCTCAATATTGATAATATATTTTCCTGGTAGACATGTATTGTATGTTTGTTTATGAACTAATTGGGCATAGAAGAAACTTGAGATGCCAAGCTGTTTCTTCTGCATGGAAAACTGTAGCAGTAGTACATTTCCTAGTGTCACACATGAATATTTGGAAATTTTTTTAAAAGGCCTCTTGACAATTACACCACTCCTAACATGACTATCTTGCTCTGGATGTTGTGAAACTTCATTAAATAGGCATGGATCACCGAACATATTTTCTTGGTTTATAAATTTAGCTTTCATGGGGGTAGAGGAAGGGTTTTTATCTTGGTTTAGACTTGCTATATGGCTCTTGATTGATCACATTTTCAAACTAATATTATTTTTCATACTTCTGAATTAAATGTAGGATTTCTAATGAGCAACAAAGACCAAAATATCTGGAGGGAGGCCCTACAATTGAATTGGCGGAAGTATTTGGATTAAAGAAAAAGTTTAATTGGGCAAAATTAAGCTGGAAATGAGCAAGAGGAATGTGCAGTATTTTTAGAGGCATTTTATGGCAGAAGAGACTATAATACAGTTTACCATGTGCCTGTAGATTTCATTCCAAGTGTTCAGTGCCATGGCTTGACAGTAATTCACACAGTCCTTGTTTTAAATGGAAATTCAAAATTGACAAAAAAAAAAATGATGTCATGGATTTCGATAATAAACCTATGGAATTATATGTTCGGAATTTATAGTTTAATTTCGTTGTTTAATTTATTTCTCTTTTTTATTTTTTAATACGAGTGGACCTGTGCAATAATTGGTGAAAAAAAACTTTTGGTGTCGGTTGTTGAACTTTAGGTGTCTTGTTCAACCAACGCAAATGAGTTTATCTGTACTAGTGAAGACTCCTCACTGACTAAATCATGATCCACATTTTCTGACCTACAGAGAGGACTGTCTACATTCTACTGGAATATTCGACAGTTAAATTGTCTGGTTCGACATTTCAAAATTGTCGAGATCGACAGATGATGATGCGTGTCGTAATGCACCAAAATAATAATTAAATTCCTTGTTCACTATTACTAAGAATATAGCAGTGGAAGCAAGGGTCGATCCCACGAGGAACGGGAACTAACTTAGTGTTATGTCAATTAGAATCGTAAAGGGGGATTTTGAGTTGAAAATTGCAATTAATCTAAATAATCAAATAAAGATGTAAAATAGCTGGAATAAAAATCAAATAATAAAGAATCCTAGTTCTCAGGTTCGGTTGTGTCCTATCATAATATTGTCATTCCCCAAGCAACGCATGTACTATTTCCTTTGTTTTATTTATCATCAGGAATAATCAAAAAGCTCTAATTAATCTAATTCTTCCTTAATAATAATCAATTAAAATTAGTTCTCCAATCAATTTAGAGTGAATGAACAACCTAGAATAAGTTCTCTAGATTTAATTCATTAACTATGTGGAAACAAGAAGAATTAGGTGAACTAAATTATCAATTACATATGCTCGAATTGATTAATCTAGATTGGATTTTCATATGGAAATATAAAATTATCAATTGCTACTATGATTTGGATAACAAGACAAATACGAATCCAATTACCCAAATTAGCAAACATCAACACAATAATTAAAAGACAAGGCCTTAATCAATTAATAAATTGTCTTGACGAAATTAATGTTCATGAGAAATCCAATAAATAAAATATAAAAAAAAAGAACTACGTTACGAGTTTGAGGAATGAATAATAGAATAATATGAACACAACGTCCCCCTTGAACTAGGTTGAGAAGATTAGCCACGCATTGCCATGAAGAATTCCCCAAAAATATTGTCTTGATTAACCTTGATTTTGCCTGAAATTTCTTCTCTTCAAACCTTGATATTGGAGGCTCTCAAAATATTTTTTCCTTTTCTTGTCATGAACTTCCCTATTTATAACTTTAATTTTCGTGCCCTAACTTTGGGAGTAAGAAATCCCAAATTTATGGAAAGAATTAAAATATGGAAATTTTGACTGGAATAGTTACGGCCGTGATTTCTGATTTACGGCCGTAACACGGCTTCTGAATATTTTCCAAAGTTGACGTTACGGCCGTGACTTTCTGATTTACGGCCGTAACACGGTTTCTGAACATTTTTCTTCTTTTGAAGGTTACGGCCGTAACATTTCTTTTACGGCAGTAACTATGTTTCTGCTTATTTTCTTTTTGATTCAACATTCTTTCACGGCCGTGACATGGTTTTCTTACGGCCGTAACTCTATTTGCGCCTAAGTCCCCAAACTTCAGTTTTAAGCGCATTTTGGTCATTTTTCCTTCTTTTCTCCTCTTTTAGGATCCTATTCAACATGAAACATAAAATGCATTAAGTAATACTTCATTAGGATCAAACTAACAGTAATTCGAGGCAACAAGTAAAGAAATAAAGTGCTAGTAAAGCACTTATCAAATCCCCCCACACTTGAACCATTGTTCGTCCTCGAATAATGATAGAAAAGAACTAAAGCACGACTCGAATGAACATGTTAGACTTTTAAATCTGGAAAGTCAAGGTCACAACCCACTTCTTTTTAGCACGAAAATCAAATTGCATAATAGGAGTGTGTTAGTGTGTGTAAGAGATGCATCACCCAATATTCTCCGAACAAAAATGAAAATTGATACCCCAATGTGGATTATATCCTTTCACCTCTCGTGAGTTCTCTCTGAATTTATCAATTCCCCATAAAAATGTAAGTTTTGACTAATTCAAGTAAATGCCAACAGATTAGTGCGATTTATCTCATGGTAAAAATTTAGTCAATACACAGTTTCAGATCAAAAGGGCACAAAATATAGACCAAGCAATTCAAACCACTCATAAGTACATGTAATGGGAGCCGACACTCTCACCGGATATCTCTCTTCGCACAAAGTGTATATAAAGGTGAGAATTTTACGCTCAACTCACTGCATGAAAAACTTGTTACCACAGATTGCTCAAATGTCAAAACCGGAGCCAACAATAACACAAGTGCAAAGCAAATGTCTTTGTTGGGTTGTAGCGGGGCTTCGGGTCAGGTGGGATAAAAGGGAAACATTTAGGCTGAATCGAGAAGGAGTTTCACAAGCCGAATCGGTTCAATTATAACATTCCTTCTTTCTTCTTCAACATGAAAATAATCTTCCTGCTATCCAACTGATTTAACACTAGACTTCTATTTGTGCAGCTTGAGTGTTTATTTTCAATACTAGCAATTGTTCATGACCTCGTAATTTGAGAACTGGCCTGAACTTCTCTTTTTCTTCTGTTTCTCTCTCTCTTTTATTTTTTTTTTCAAACATATACTGCAATTTTTTTTTTTTATTTCTTTTGGTCAAATCACCCCACAATCCCCAATGACACAAGATTGGATTTCCACTTTGAAACTTAATCCACCTCAAACTTCTCAACCAACACAAGCTTGTGAATCCGTTCTCTATAGGTTCAAGAAAAAGGATAACATGAAAGAATGGGTGTTCGTGGCTTGTAGTGTGGTATTAATATTCCAAAGAAAGGCTAAGGCTCAAAGGGTCTTCTATTGGTAAACGTACAATGGTAGGCTTATTTAGAAGGCCAAATTTGGTTCATCCTATTGCCTTTACTATATTTTGCACTCGAGCCAAGAAGCTACTACGGCATGTACACAAAAGCACATCCAAGAACAAATCAACCATGCAGGACACACATTAAAAAAATAAGAGCTTTATAATAAGAGTAAAAGTAGATCATAGGCTCAAAAGCTCACAAATTATGGTTCATATGTGTGTCTCCCATCCAATTATGAGTTTTGGTCATTGCTCAGTCTTAGGGTCGAATTGAAAAATGCAAAAAATCTAGTGGCCAAAGGGGTGAATCTCTTTACTCGGGGTAATTATTAGTTATATCAAATTTGGGTTTGAATCTACTATGTTGCAGAGATATGGCATTTTGTCCCCATTTTCAAACCTATTCGGAAAGTATTGGAAAATTCATCTCTACGTGCTCAATTCATGTCCAATTATGCAATTATATTTCAAAAAAATGAACCAAAAGTGGGGTCGCTTCCTATCAGAGATTAAAATGGATGCTGACTCAAACTGAATTTTAACGTTTCGACTACAGAAAGTAGATAAAGACATTAAGCTCACAATCAATTCAATTCCCCCCACACTTAGACAAAACAATGTCCTTATTGAAAAGCAAAACAATAAAAGGGAAGTTATGCTCGAGGGGACCGTTTTAAAATTTTGCAAAAGGGTAGACTTACGGCCGTGAAGGTATGACTTACGGCCGTAAGTCACAGTCTAAAAAATTGCCAAGAAACAATTACGGCCGTAAAAATGTAATTACGGCCGTAATAAGGCCTCTGTATAAAAACTGGAATTGAGTTACGGCCGTAAAAATGTTAACTTACGGCCGTAACAAGGCTACTGAATTTTTTTTTTTTTTCAAATGAAATGACTAAATAAACTAAAATTAACCAAAAAGGAAAATACGAAAATAAAAAGTTGAGGAGATAAAGAAACTCCCCTCTCGGGTTGCCTCCCGAGCAGCGCCTTTGTTTACTGTCGTTGGCTCGACTTGTTGTTTCCTTCTTCAACCGGGATTAGGTGGATTCCCAAAACTCAATTTTTTCTTCATGCTCTTCATTAAGATCTGCAAAATATGGGGTAGAGGTTTTTCATCAGAAATTGGTAATGAGATGGATGAGATTTTACCTGATTTCGGAGACCTTGGACAGTCCTTTCCACCAATATCGAGAACTTCATGTACTAAAGAGTCATTAACGTTAACAGAATAAACAGGATCATCACCAAAATTCTTCACGGAATCATAAATATTGAATTGAACAATTTTATTATCAAATTCCATGGAAAGTGTGCCACTACTAACATCTATCTTAGTTTTAGATGTTTTCAAAAATGGTCTACCTAGCAAAATAGGAGTGGAGTTGGGGGAGTGGTCATCATTCATGTCCAATACATAAAAATCTGCAGGAAATACTAACCCGCCTACTTGCACTAGAATGTCTTCAACTACCCCGTCAGGATAAGCATTAGAACGATCGGCTAGTTGAATTATCACATTTGTGTCAGTCATATTAGCAAGTTTTAATGCATTGTATGTAGACCTAGGCATTACATTTATAGATGCACCTAAATCTATTAATGCACGATCCAGTTTAGTGTTACCTATTTGGCATGGTATAGTGAACATACCTGGATCCTTGCATTTTGGGGGCAGTTTCCTTTGGAAGAGTGCTGACACATTTTCCCCCATTCTTACCATTTCATTTCCCATCAACTTCCGTTTGTTGGTGCACAGCTCCTTTAAGAACTTCGCGTATCGGGGCACTTGCTTGATTGCATCCAACAGTGGAATGTTGATTTCCACTTTCCTGAACATTTCCAGAATTTCCTTCTCCTTGCTTTCCTTAGTCGCCTTCGCTAACCTGCTCGGAAAAGGTGGTGGAGTTAGTTTCGCGTTCACACTAGGTTTGGTTTTTACCTGAGAGTTTTGTGGAATGCTGTTTTTCTTTTCGACTTCTTTTTCTTCAACCTCCTCCTCTTCACTCGCGATTGGCTTTGATTGTGGCGCCTCAATTTCTTTTCCACTCCGAAGAGTAATTGCACTTACATTCTTCGGATTCACCTCGGGTTGAGATGGCAACTTTCCTCCTATTTGTGCTTCCAGTCTGTTGATAGCCGTGGCCATTTGACTCATTTGATTTTCCAGGTTTTTAATGCTGGATTTGGTATCCTGTTGAAATTGTAGAGTGTTAGTGGCCAAAGTTTTCATCATTTCTTCGAGAGACATACCTGATGATTGTGGCTTTTGCTGATATTGTCCCTGTGGATGGAAATTTCCTTGTTGTTGAAAATTCCCTTGAGGCTTGTTGGAGACGAAACCCGGAGGTTTGTTATTCCCATAGCTCAAGTTCGGGTGGTCCCTCCAGCCAGGATTGTAGGTATTGGAGTACGGGTTGTATTGCTGTTTTTGAAATGGAAACCCTTCTGCAGCCCTTACCTGTTCGCCATTCTCCTCTTGCAATACCGGGCAAGCATCAGTTTGATGTCCGAAGTTCGCACATATCCCGCATGCCTTGACTTGTTGTGCACTTCCTACAGCAAGTTGTTTAACGAGATTTGTTAGTTCAAACAGTTGACTTTCTATATTGGAACTACTTACCTCGTTCACGCGGCGAACTTGCATGTCTCGGGTTGGGTTAAATTGCTGAGTGTTTTCAGCCATGTTGGAAATCAAAGCCCGAGCTTGTTCCGGTGTTTTGTCCATTAAGGCACCTCCACTTGCGGCATCTATCATACTTCTGTCCATTGGAAGCAGTCCTTCGTAGAAATATTGCACCAGTAGTTGTTCGCTGATTTGATGATGGGGGCAGCTCGAGATGAGCTTCTTGAAGCGCTCCCAATATTCATACAGCGATTCACCATTGTTTTGACGAACCCCGCAAATTTCCTTCCGGATTGTTCCAGCCCGAGATGCAGGAAAATATTTTTCCAAAAATAGCCTCTTCATGTCATTCCAGGTGGTGACTGATCCGGATGGTAAACAGTATAGCCAATCAGTAGCGGCATCCTTTAACGAGAATGGAAAAGCCCTCATCTTGATTTGCTCCTCGGTAATACCCGTGGGTCTCATGCTATCACATACCACGTGGAACTCCTTGAGATGTCTATATGGATCTTCACCGGCATGTCCCCGAAAAGTAGGCAGAAGGTGGATCAACCCGGATTTTAGCTCAAAGGTTCGTCCTTCCTCCACCGCCGGAAATGTGACGCACAATGGTTGTTGAACGACATCCGGAGTGGCTAGCTGCTTAAGAGTCAAATTGTTGTTGTTAGCTGCCATTGTTTGTTGTGCTGCTTTCCTTTGCTGTCGAAAGGTCCTCTCAATTTCTGGGTCAAGATCAAAAAGCTCACAGTTAGTTGACCGAGTTTTAAGCATATAAGCAAAGGAGCAAATTTTTTTTTTTTTTTGAAAAAATTATAGAAATGAAGTGAAAATAAAATTAATAAAATAAAATGCAGAAAAAATTAAAATTCTAATTAACTAAACAACTAAATTGGTTGACCGTTCCCCGGCAACGGCGCCAAAAATTTGATGCGTGTCGTAATGCACCAAAATAATAATTAAATTCCTTGTTCACTATTACTAAGAATATAGCAGTGGAAGCAAGGGTCGATCCCACGAGGAACGGGAACTAACTTAGTGTTATGTCAATTAGAATCGTAAAGGGGGATTTTGAGTTGAAAATTGCAATTAATCTAAATAATCAAATAAAGATGTAAAATAGCTGGAATAAAAATCAAATAATAAAGAATCCTAGTTCTCAGGTTCGGTTGTGTCCTATCATAATATTGTCATTCCCCAAGCAACGCATGTACTATTTCCTTTGTTTTATTTATCATCAGGAATAATCAAAAAGCTCTAATTAATCCAATTCTTCCTTAATAATAATCAATTAGAATTAGTTCTCCAATCAATTTAGAGTGAATGAACAACCTAGAATAAGTTCTCTAGATTTAATTCATTAACTATGTGGAAACAAGAAGAATTAGGTGAACTAAATTATCAATTACATATGCTCGAATTGATTAATCTAGATTGGATTTTCATATGGAAATATAAAATTACCAATTGCTACTATGATTTGGATAACAAGACAAATACGAATCCAATTACCCAAATTAGCAAACATCAACACAATAATTAAAAGACAAGGCCTTAATCAATTAATAAATTGTCTTGACGAAATTAATGTTCATGAGAAATCCAATAAATAAAATATAAAAAAACAAGAACTACGTTACGAGTTTGAGGAATGAATAATAGAATAATATGAACACAACGTCCCCCTTGAACTAGGTTGAGAAGATTAGCCACGCATTGCCATGAAGAATTCCCCAAAAATATTGTCTTGATTAACCTTGATTTTGCCTGGAATTTCTTCTCTTCAAACCTTGATATTGGAGGCTCTCAAAATATTTTTTCCTTTTCTTGTCATGAACTTCCCTATTTATAACTTTAATTTTCGTGCCCTAGCTTTGAGAGCAAGAAATCCCAAATTTATGGAAATAATTAAAATATGGAAATTTTGACTGGAATAGTTACGGCCGTGATTTCTGATTTACGGCCGTAACACGGCTTCTGAATATTTTCCAAAGTTGACGTTACGGCCGTGACTTTCTGATTTACGGCTGTAACACGATTTCTGAACATTTTTCTTCTTTTGAAGGTTACGGCCGTAATATTTCTTTTACGGCCGTAACTATGTTTCTGCTTATTTTCTTTTTGATTCAACATTCTTTCACGGCCGTGACATGGTTTTCTTACGGCCGTAACTCTATTTACGCCTAAGTCCCCAAACTTCAGTTTTAAGCGCATTTTGGTCCTTTTTCCTTCTTTTCTCCTCTTTTAGGATCCTATTCAACATGAAACATAAAATGCATTAAGCAATACTTCATTATGATCAAACTAACAGTAATTCGAGGCAACAAGTAAAGAAATAAAGTGCTAGTAAAGCACTTATCAGATGACTTGTCGAAAACGACAGTTAGTATCGGACGACTCGATTACAAAAACTAGGGTTTTCTCAACTTTTTCATTAGCAATTACTGGCTTTCATCAATGGTCAACTACTACAATATTTTATGCACATCTCCAATACTCAGTGGATATACCTACTTGAGTTAGATTCTCGCTCAACTCATGGGCCCGCAATCTAGTACCGGATTCAAATGATATGCGTAACTCTTCCTCCATTCTCGTAGTTAGTTGTGTAGTGCATTGCGAAGGGTAGAACGCCGATCATAAAACTATCTTTGCATGATACTTCGAATGTGTTCCACTAGACAAGTGAGGGTAAGCCACGTGCATGCCTCAAAATTGCGTTCAAACTGTCCGCATTGTCGTTTGTCATATTGTTGTATCAATTTCAAGTGAAATGTGCTCTAGACCAAAATGTAAAATCTGCTCTCTCTAGGTAGGAAGTCACACGTAGACTTACAACTCATAATTGTCAGGTTCGTGAACTGGGATATTCGACAGTTCAAATGTCGGGTTCGACGTTTCAAAACTGTCGGGAACAACAGATGAGTCGTTGAAAACGACAGTTAGTACTGTGCGACTCGGTTTCAAAAACTAAAGTTTTTCTCAAAATTTAATGCTCAAATTCGTATGTTATAACAAAATTAAATTGCTTTACCTTTCAAAATGGAATTTCAAGCTTCAAATTGTATCTTCTTCAAGTGTTAATAGAGATGGAGTAAAATGTCTTTGGTGCAAGAGAGATAGCATTCAAATGAAATGGGCAAAAAAAAAAATTGCGTTTTTCCTATTTATTTTTTTTTAAAAAAAAATTTATTAAATCTTTTATCCATTGGCTAATTCCTTTATCCGTTGAATAGTTGTGGAATTTTATGTACATCAAATCAATCAATTCATGAGTCCACTTGCTTAATACAAATTTTGTCTTGTAGTGGTATGAGGGGCATAGTGGACAATTCATGTGCAAAATTAATCATTTTTTAGTACCTTTTGAAAAGTTGTCATTTTTTTGATATTATGCATTTTCTTGTCATCCATGCAAATGTCTCATTCATTAATTGTCAGTTTTCATGGACTGGTGATATGACTATGAGATGGACAACAATGACTTAAATATTGTCCCCACTTCCTTTTTTACATGCTTTATGAAGAAGGGAACTTGCCATAAATCTTGTCGAAGAGAAGATTAATTCTCCAATAAAAGTTCTGTGCTGATGCTTCTTCCTCTTCTTCATCAGTTCACTGATGTACTAAATTGCAGCACAACCTTGTTCAGGAAACAAATTTGTGAGTACTGAGGTAGTGACTTTTGTGATAATTATTGTTGCATAAGAATTAGTAGGTTATCTAAGAAACATTATTCTACTTGAACGTGCTTAAAAATAAAACTTGGCCACGTTCTCTTTGCTATTTTGAGATCGTTTTCTGTTTTTATTTTCGAAAATGCTAAAAACGCGTTCTCTTTACCATTTTTGAAAACGTATTTTGGAAAACAAAAAAAAAAAATTGTACACAAAACGCAAAACGTCCAAAACCTCGTTTTGGGCGTTTTTTGTGTATTTCGACAAAAAATGTCCAAAACGCGGAAAACGCGTTTTGAGATTTTTTTTTTAAATAAAGAATTATCCTAATTTGGAACTAAACTTAATATAAAGTTTTTTATTTATTTATTATTATTTTTAGAATTACCTAACTTGAAACTATGCCTAAATAAAGATTTTTTTTTTTTTTTTTTTTGAGAATTATCCTAACTTGGAATTAAGCTTAAATAAAGTTTTATTGAATTCAATATCAACATCAAAAAAAAAAAAAAAAAAAAAAAAAAAAAAAATTAAGTGAGAATTCTTGTTGTTATATTTCAAAAAATGTCTTGATAAATGGACTCTGGTGGTTTTGAAAGAACTTGCATTTTCTGAATTTTAATAGAACTAGAGCTTTCTCAAATCCCGAACCTGACCAAGATGTGTAAATATAGACTCTTAATGCTCACATTAGTGTGTTGCATGTAACCATGTTTTCAGTGTATTGTGAAAGAATTTGAGTTTGAGTCAATAGTATTCTGCAAGCAAATTAATTAAAAATAGTTTAAGTAGTATTCTGCAAAATTTCAAATAGAATGTGTTTTCCAGTTTTTCATTTTTAAAAATAGTTTTCAGAAATGACAAACTAAACGCATTTTCAGCAAATTTGAAAACAAAAATGAAAACAAGAAACACAAAACATTTTCGAAAATGAAAATATAAAATAAAATACAAACAAAACGCCACCTTAGATTCCAATCATGTTATTTCTTACACAAGTATATTTTTCCTTTCTCTGAAGCCTAATAAACATGCTCTCATTGTTAGCATGAACATGTGGTCAACAATAAAATGATGTAATTATGCATGGTTTATTTCAAAGTTTTTCAACAATTTTTAAATAATTTTTTTGTCCTAAAATGGTAATTAAAATTTTAAATTTTATATTCAATTTTATTTTATTTTAGAGTGTGTTTGGATTTAGTTAAAATGAGTTTTTTTTAAATGAATAGCGATTTTTAAAAGAATGGATGGTTGTAATTTGGTTGAAAAGTCAAATATTGTAGGCTTGACTTTAAGCTTATTCATTCATAGCATCGAAAAGGAGTACATTGGAAATAAAGGGGGGGGGGATTAAACCAATCCATCGAATTAGAAAAAGGACCTATCGCCCTAGCCAAGGAATGAGCAACACGGTTTGCTGATCTACTAGTCCAATTAAAACTTAAATTTGGAAAATCTCGCGCTAATTTACGACAGTCTTCAATAATTAAGCCAAAATAAAAATAGTCTGGCTCATCATGGTGGAGGGCATTAGATACAAGCATGACATCCATCTCGCGAACACCCAACGCTTCGGCTATAGAGGGGTATGAGACTCCCCAAAAAGGAATAGCTTTTGCTGCTATAAATAACCCGAACTCGTCCCTTTTGATCATGCCAACTCCTGCCTTCGTTTGGCTTTTGAATGTTGCAGCATCAACATTTAGTTTCAAAGTAACATCCGCGGGAGTAGTCCATCTTTCCAAAGTCTATGATTGCCATGGAGCTAGAGCATGGAGTCCTTTCTGGGCTTCACGCCATTGATGAAAGAGAGACTTAGCCATGTCAACGACCTTGGAAATCGAGTGTGTGCGTGCATTCCAAACAACTTCGTTTCGGTTCCACCAAATGGCCCAACAGATCATGCCTATCATCTCTTCTGTATCTCTATTATCAGTAGTGGAACATTCCACCCAGCTCAAGAAATCTAGAGCTGGGTCTTGAGGAAGGGTACATCCAGCCATTCCCCACACCTTTTTGTTACAACCCAGTTTTTTTATTATTCAAAGTCAAGGTCATTTTTCAAATTCAAAGTTTGACTAGTCAAAGTCATAGTCCAACAAGGACCTAAATGAAGTAATTATTTTGGGTATATTTTACAATTACATATACTTAAGGGGTTTAAATGGATTTGATAGAAGTTTGAGAATTTATTTTATTATTATAACAAGTCATGGACCAAAATGTTATGTAAAAAGAAATGGAGGGACTTACCTTGCAAAAATTAGAGTCAGTGCTCCACTAACTAAGCATTACAACCCATTTTCTCTCATTTTTGGAAGGAAGAAAGCTGGGCACCGAGCAGAGGCTAGAAATCGGTGGAAAAAAATAGGAGAAAAAGAAGAAGAAAAGGAAGAAGTGGTCTTGGATGCCA
Source organism: Ligustrum vulgare (assembly GCA_963555705.1). NCBI lineage: Eukaryota > Viridiplantae > Streptophyta > Magnoliopsida > Lamiales > Oleaceae > Ligustrum > Ligustrum vulgare. The sequence continues at coordinate 4,449,142 of OY743180.1, forward strand.
ACTCGAAATTAGGGTTCAATTTTTGTTATTTAAGAGGTAAGAAAGCATAGAATTATAAGATATTTGTTGTAATTGACTAAGGATTTAACTTATTAATTAATTTTTTTTTTTTCAGTTTGAGAAAAGAAGCACAATTTCAAGCTAAGCACCTTGATTTCTCATCTCTACTTTCAGCAAGGTAAGGAATTCAAATTATTGCAAACCCTAGAATTCTATTTGGGCTCTTAAATGTATGAAATTATGGGGAATCAATGTTTTTAGTGAGATGAATATTGGAAGAAATTGTTGTATGGGTTAAGCTAAGAATTTAATTGGAGCTTTATTATTCATGGTTTTTGTTAAAATGGAAAAATGGAATATTACCACTATCTTTAGTTTGAAGGAAAATTTGATGATTATAGATTATAAAAGGCACAAGAAAATAGAGTAATCTTATATTGATTAAAGGAATTTATGAATTTTGTTAAGTATGGAGATTCTAAGTCTTAATGATTTTATTTATATATGAGGGTTGTAGTAGTTGTTAATGTGATTATTGATATTATATTTCAGGCGGTGAAGAGGGGATTGGGAAAGCATATTGACCCTCCTAGTTGTAGCTTATACCTTGTGAGTGGAATAATTATTTTAAGAAAATAAGCACTTATTTAAATTATTTCAATTTCAAGCCTTTTATGAAATGTTTATGTTACATAGTGCATGTTGAAATTCATATCTATTGTAGAAGTTGAATATTTCTAATTTTCACTAATAGTTTATGATTTTCAGAATGAAGCGCATTTTTATAAATAAGCATTTATTCTTAAGAGTTTTATTCAGTTCAGTTTAAGCATTTTAATTGACAATATATCAATATTATATATTTCAGAATATTTAGAGATTTCTTTTTTAAAACCATCAAAAGTACCCAGGTAATTTTACCCCAGTCTACACTGATGTGAATTCGTTTCCACAATGTTTGACCTGATATGGTTATTTTACCCACTGTGCACTATTGTGAATTTGTTTCCATAGTGTATGACCAGTTTATAGCCTTCGGGCAAGCTCTGCGCGCGTATGACCAGAATTACAGAATTTCAGAATTATCAGATTATGGGTACCTTTAGTGTGATTTCTCAGTATTATTATAGTTTACCAGAATCCAAGAATTTCAGAATTCAGTTATTTAATTTACAGAATAAAGATTTCAGCTTATAGTATCTTGAAATAATATTTTACTGCTGTTTTCATTGATGAAACTTTTGGATGCAGGAATCATTTATCCCATATCAGACAGTGGTTGGGTCAGTCCAGTTCAGGTTGTACCAAAGAAAGGGGGAATCACAGTAGTGCAAAATGAAAAAAGCGAGCTAATCCCAACAAGAACAGTTACTGGGTGGAGAGTTTGCATAGATTATCGCAAACTCAACAATGCAACAAGGAAGGATCACTTTTCCCTTCCTTTTATTGATCAGATGTTGGAAAGATTAGCAGGTCATTCACATTATTGTTTTCTAGATGGATACTCAAGGTATAATCAGATTGCCATCGCACCAGAAGATCAGGAGAAGACAACATTTACCTGCCCCTATGGTACTTTTGCCTATCGCCGGATGCCATTTGGGTTATGTAATGCTCCATCCACGTTTCAGTGATGCATGATGGCTATCTTCTCTGATATGGTAGAAAAATTCATTGAAGTGTTCATGGATGACTTTTCAGTTTTTGGGTCTTCATTTGACGAGTGCTTGGAACACTTGAAACTGGTTCTACAAAGATGTGAAGAAATGAATTTGGTGCTCAACTGGGAGAAATGCCACTTTACGGTGAAGGAAGGAATCGTTCTAGGGCACGGGATTTCAGAACAGGGCATTGAGGTAGACAAAGCAAAAATTCAAATAATTGAGAAGCTACCACCTCCAACTTCAGTGAAAGTTGTTCGAAGTTTTCTTGGTCATGCAAGATTCTACAAGCGCTTCATTAAAGACTTCTCGAAAATCACAAAGCCGTTGTGTAACTTGTTGATGAAAGATGTGCCATTTATATTCTCTGAAGAATGTTTGGTAGCTTTCAATACTTTGAAGGAGAGATTGATATCTGCGTCGGTGATCATCGCACCTGATTGGGAGCTACCATTTGAATTGATGTGCGATGCAAGTGATTATGCAGTAGGAGTAGTTCTGAGGCAACGAAGAGGTAAAATATTTCACGTGATTTATTATGCTAGCCGGACTCTCAATGATGCACAACTTAATTACGCCGCTACTCAGAAGGAGCTGCTTGCTGTTGTATATGCATTTGATAAATTTCGTTCTTATCTGGTGGGGTCAAAGGTAACAGTTTACACAGACCATGCTGCATTGAAACATCTGTTGAGCAAAAAGGATGCTAAACCCAGGTTGATCAGATGGATACTGCTGTTGCAAGAATTTGATTTGGAAATCAAGGATAAAAATGGGTACGAGAATGTAGTAGCAGATCATCTATCTCGCCTTGAACAGGAAAAGGAGCCAGTTTTGGCTGATATTAGTGAAGTATTCCCAGATGAGCAGCTGTTTGGTGTAGAAGAGGCTCCGTGGTACGCAGACATTGTGAATTACCTGGAAAAAACTATCATTCCACCTGGATACTCGAGTCATCAGAAGAAGAAATTCTTTTCTAACTTGAAATATTATTTTTGGGAAGATCCTATTCTTTATAAAAGATGCCCAGACCAGAAGATGAAGCAGTCAGAATATTGGAGCAATGACATTCTTTTGCGTATGGTGGTCACTTTGGGGCTTCTAAAACGGTTGCAAAAGTTCTACAGTCAGGATTCTATTGGCCTACCATATTCAAGGACGCCTATGTATTGGTGAAAAATTGTGATAGGTGTCAAAGGACCGGGAACATATCCAAGAGAAACGAAATGCCTCTTAACAGTGTTCTAGAAGTGGAAATTTTTGATGTTTGCGGAATAGATTTCATGAGTCCATTCATCCCTTCTGACTCAAATCAATACATTCTTGTAGCAGTGGATTATATATCTAAGTGGGTTGAAGCTGTTGCGTTACCTACAATTGATGACTGCGTGGTGATGGATTTTCTAAAGAAACTCATTTTTGCAAGGTATGGTACTCCACGAGCTATAATCAGTGATGAAGATAAACATTTTTGTAACAAGCAGTTTGAACAGCTACTGGTAAAATATGGAGTAAAACACAGGGTTGCCACTCCATATCACCCCTAAACTAGTGGACAGGTGGAAGTCTCCAACAAGGGGCTTAAAAGGATCCTTGAGATGACAGTGAATTCAACAAGGAAGGATTGGTCCAAGAAGCTCGACGATACATTGTGGGCTTACAGGACATCTTTCAAAACACCCATTGGAATGTCTCCATATCGCCTCGTATTTGGGAAGGCATGCCACTTACCCGTTGAGTTAGAACACAAGGCTTCTTGGGCTGTGAAGAAGTTGAATTTTGATTTACAAGCAGCGGGAGAGAAAAGGTTGTTGTAACTAAATGAAATGGATGAATTCAGGTTGAAAGCATATAAGAGTTCAAAATTGTATAAGGAACGCACCAAAAAGTGGCACGACAAGCATAATCAAAGAAAGGACTTTGAGGTTGGTCAACAGGTTCTACTGTATAATTCTCGCCTCAAATTGTTTCCGGGCAAACTTAGATCAAGGTGGTCTGGTCCCTACTCGGTAACCAAGGTTTATCCATTCGGGGCAGTTGAAATCTGCAGCAACCAAGAATTTTCCATGAATTATTATTATTTAAAACGTGTCGCTACGATTTTACCTATTTATTTTAAACACATTTTCGTCTAATCATTTAAGTTAAAATTTAAATTATTTAAATTTATCGTAGTTCAATTTCAATTTTTATGAAAGTAACTTATTTTCATTATTTATTTATTTATGTATTTTAATCCAAATTATTTGATTTTATGTCCAAGACCTTTATTTATTTTAAAGTCAAATTTTCAATTATTTAGATTCAAACTACTTTAAGCCAAATTTTATTTATTTTGAATCCAATTCATTTTTTTCAAATTCTCAACTTTATTACCTTGTCCCATTTTAATTTCCATTCAATTCAATTAGCATCATTTCCCCAATTCTTTTCCCACACGTCTCCTCAGTTTCTTTTGCAGATTCCCATTTGCCACCTTCCTCATTCATCTCCTCTCAATCAATCAAGAATTTCACTCCCCAACTCACGCTATTTCCATCCCACATCCGGCACCACAATCAGCCTAAATTTCTCCCCAACTTCCATTTTCATATTCAGCACATTTTTTTTCTCCCATCATCACTCCCGTCCCCTCAATTTACGATCCATTCTCTCCTTTCCAAATTTGAATCCAAATCAATCGTAATGTATATTCCCTCACCCTTCAATACACATTTATACCTTGAGAAATTCTAGCTTCTTCCCCAATATTCTCAAGAGAAATTACAGCTTCCTTTTTCTTTCCCCATAATCACTTTTCAATTTCTTAATTCCTTCCCCAGCTCCCTCAATTCTTCCCCCACTCTAGCTTACCATTTTGAAGACAATCAATACACAGTATATACACCTCCTTCACGGCAACCACAAAATCACCATCAAGCCTGGCCAGCCTCACACTGCAGCCACCATTTTCGAACCCAACATCACCACACGGTTTCATTCATCCACCCAGTCACTGCCATGAATCCGCAGAGACACGCCCGCACTCGTCACCTCCATCTCCACCATCGAACCTCCAATTTTAGTCCACTGCTCAACCCAAATTCGTATATCGAGCCACCAACCGAACCAAATTTTCACAGGCAACCACATCCATCACTGCCTTCTGCACCAACCAAGAACCGCCACAATACCACCACACAGTCGAAAATGGAACCACCCAAATCTCACACCAAGCATCATCTGCACACCCACCGTCTGCATTCATCATCACCGCAGCCAGAACCGAGCAGCCATCATCGCCACCACACGAAAACCACCCCTGCCCAACTCCAAATTTCCCATCAATCATCCAAAATCAATTACCAAATCGCCACCTCCAAGAAAAATCGCCACTGCCCAATCAACCTCAAACACCAATCATCACCGTCACCACCACGGCCAGTACCTAGTGTCACCGGTCGACCGCAGCCAGTCACCATCACCTCGACCAAACATCAGAATCACCACTTCAAACCGTCACCATATCCACCTCCAACTCACCTCCGTCTCCATCGCCAAACCACCACGCAGCCAACTCCAAAGTCAGCCCAAAACTCAAAATCAAAACCCAAATTAAAAACCCAAAACTGAGAAGAATCGAAGCCCAGAACCTTACCCAATCTCGAACCCTCTCTGGTCTGATTTCAGCCGGTTGTATCGCCGGTTCTTCGCAGCCTAATCGCCACTTCCAGCCTCGGTTTCGAACCAAAACCCAAGAAATAACCCAAAAATCTTCACTACCCATCATTTATTAGCTACCACGGCCCTTCCCCATGCCCCGTCGGCGTCACCGCCGGCCTTGAATCAGAGAGGGCCGGTTCCCCTCTCTTCTCTCCTCTCTCAATCGGTTTTAGAGAGAGAGATATAGATATGTTATGTGTATATATGATATATATTATATGTATATATTATGACTTTATTAATTGCCTATTATAGCCTAAGTTTTAAAGATATTTCAAATCAGTCCTTTTAATTTAAATGTTTTAAAGATTCAGTTCCTATGTTTTAAAAATGTTTTATTTCAGTTCTTTCAGCTTTAAAACTTATAATTTCAGTCCTTAAGTTTTAAATGATTTTAATCAGCCACTCCATTTTTAAAATCTATTATTTCAACCCAATAGTTTAATATTCGTTTTGAGTTTCAACTCAACTTTCAAAAGTATTCATTTTAGTCCCCCAAGTTCTAAAATAATCATTTCAGTCCCTAAAGTTTTAAGTCATTTAAATCAATTTTAAAGTATTAAATCGGACTTATTATTTTAAGTTATGCTGGACGAGGCGCTTGGACATTTAGAAGAACAACGTGATTTTCTTGCTCAACTTTCAGACTCGTGATTTGAGGTAGACTCTAAATTTCGAATCTTTCTATTTTCAAAAGTGCGCATTAATAATTGTTTGGATTATAAGTTTAACATGTATGATTGTGTTCATGAGAATTACTTGCTTTCCAAGCATGAGACTATGTTATGAGAATTTACTTGCTTAAATGCATGAGAACTTGAACTTTTATGTTCATGAGAATTACTTGCTTAAATGCATGAGACTTGAACTTGTATGTTCATGAGAATACTGGTGATCGTTAGACACCTGAGAACTTGAATATCATGATTATGTGTTTTAATTTATAATGTTAAATGATTATTATGCGCGAGTTTACTGAGTATTTCTTTGAAATACTCACTGTTCGCTAAAATCGTATACCGCAAGTGCACGGTTCGCGTTCAAGTAGTAAAGTGGACTAGAAAAGTCCGGGTTATCGTACCCACGAGGATTGATTTATTTGTAATTAAAGTTATTGAATTTATTTTTAAATGAAAAGTCAAGTAACATAAAAATGTGGTTTGGTGGTGAATTTTCAAATTCTGTAAATAAAACTAACTACTCAAAATAAATGCATGACATTAACTTAAAATTAAAAGTGCACAATTAAATGACGTAAATTAAAGTGCTTGAAATTAAATGACAATAATGAAAATGCATGAAATTAAATAGCCCAAACTACGGAAATAACTTTAAAAATAACTAAGGGCAATTTAAATTAAGTCAATCATCCCAACTAGCAAAACTTAGCTACTAATGCGTTTGAAAATGAAAATAACAATAAACATTAAAGATAAAACCCGGAGTTTGAACGAGAGTTGAAATTGCAACGCAGCATGAATTGCGTCTAGCCGCAGTCACCCCTATTGCAACGCCGTCCTCAGCTCCCTACAATCGTCGCAGCATCCCTTGTTGCATCCAGCCGCAGGCATGATCATTGCAGTCCCTACAGCAGTATTCCAGCAGTGTTAAGCAGTTCCAGTTGCACCAGCATCAGCAGCGTCCAGTAACTCAGTTCCTCCGGCAGTAGAAAGCTTCTGTCACCAGCCTCTAACCATCCCAGTTTTCACTTCTTTTCTGCAGGCTGCTATCTATCTCCTTGTCTGTACTCAGCTGGCTAAAGCAACCAACCCTCAACCAGTAGCAGCTCCTTGCAACTTCAGCATTGAATCAGCAGCACTTTCAGTCATCAGCAGCATCCAGTTTCAGGTATCACCAGTTCTTCCAGCAACTGCAATCAGCTGCAGTCTTTCTCTAGCAGCAGCAGCAATGTAGCCAGCAATATTTCCTCAGCACCTTCAGTAACAGCTTCCAGCATCAACTTCTAGAATAAAATGGCAGCAACCTCCAGCTTCAGCACTGAATCAGCAGCAGCAACTCAGGTGCAGTCCAGCGGCAGCAGCAATTAATAGTATTAAAGGCAGCAGCAAAACATCAGTCCCTTTACAGCAGCAGAACCAGCATCAGCAGCTGCTCTCCTTCCAGCAGCTTCAATTTCAGCACCAGCAACACAGCAAATCAGCAATTCCAGTAATTCCCGCCAGCATCAATCCAGCACAGCAACAGGCTCAGCAAATTATCAGCAACAGCAACCTCCTTTTATTCCAGCAATGCACCAGCAACAATGGCACTTCAGCAACAACCTTCCAGCAGCTTTAAGAACCAGCAGTCCACCCACAACAGCAGGCCAGAAGTCCAGTTCAACACCAGCAAACCAGTCCGTTTTCACCTGTTCTATCTTCTTCCTCTAGTTAGCAGTAGTAGCAGCCTCAGGCAATGATAGTTATTGCTCCTGTCACCAGCAATATTGGGCTTCTGTCACCAGCCCTCTAGCACCCCCGGTTTTCTCTTTGCAATCAGCTCAAATCTGCAGTACTTGAACAATGGAAGCAAAGTAGTAGACCAGTTGCAACCTCCTGTCACCAAGTTACAATCTCAGTCCCCCCTCGTTCCTCTCTCCAATCCTATCAGCTATGTGTATATATGTAAAAATGTATCCTCCTCTGCCCATGCTTCCAGCAGTCAGCAGCATGTTCCAGCGTTTTTCCCATACTCCCTTGTCCTCCTCCAGCAGTAGTGCATGTTCCCAGGTCCCAGCTTTTGTGTCTTCTCCCATGCTTTGATTCTCCTTGGTTTCTTTCCCATACTTTCCTGTTTTGTGTGTACATATATATATATATATATATATATATATATATATATATCACACATTTTATCGAGTAGTTAAAATTTTATTTCAAAATGCATTTTTACTTAATTTCACATGATAGACGAAATAAATAAATAGATATTTGCTCGATTTTTCAATTAAAGTACTAATTTAGGGATAAATAAGTGTGTAAAACGCACACTTATCACACCCCCAAACTTGAGCTTTTGCTCGTCTCGAGCAGGAATATCCACTAACACAAAAACTGATGAATGAATGATCAACAACGCTAGATGACTTGCAAATTCTTTCTTGAGTGTAACATTGCATGATTAATTCACAATTATGTTTTCAAAAATAATACTACAAAAAGAAGTTGAGCTTATCTCATGTTTGATCGGTGTGTGTGTGAATAGTCACTTCCAATTATTACTAAGGTTCAAAGAAACATTGTAGGAAGGAAAAATTTCAAAATAATACTATCCACCCTTAGTGGTCAATTTCATTCCTTACTCTCTCGTGACATTCATCCCCCTATATTATTTCTTTTCTCTCCCAAAACGCAATCCTAGGGGTGACTCTCAATTCACACATTTCTTTTTCCACTAAAGTTTGGTTATGACTTACCAGCAATCTCAACAATCTAGATATGCAGTGACTCTCCACTAGATGAGTGTTTCAACATTAAAGTTTATACCAAGCAATTCAAACCCACTATTAATCTAAGCCCTTATGCAAATACAAATGCATGATTTCTACAAACTAATGTAATGATTGCTCGTGACTTCCTCACTCCCTTAAGCTTTTTAATTGACCCATGTAGCGAGCTTTAGGCCGGAAACTCCCCGATTGTTTTAAGATCAAAGGGTACCAGGTTTCGAAATACCCCTACGGACTTACTAACTCGAGTCAAAAAGGCTACGAAGTGAGATAGACTTATTAAGCAAATGCAATGATGATGATGTGCATTTTTTTATTTTTTTTATTTTTTTTTATTTTACAAGTGTGTGTGTGTACCCTACTCATTAAGCTTTCTAATTGACCCATGTAGCGAGCTTTAGGCCGATGACTCCCAAGTTTCAAACTTAAGGCACCAAGTTTCAAGATACTCCTACGGGCTTAATTACTCGAGTCAAAAAGGCTACGAGATAGGGCAATGCAAAAATTGAAATGGGCTTAGATCTCTAGCATTTGGTCATCACTTAGCTTATACTAACATCAACAACACTCCACACAAATTTAGATCAAGCATGCATGGAATCACTACACATCTAGACCGTCTCCTTTACCGGTTCGACCACCCCCAAACTTGTCTCACAAATGATCAAGAGATTAATAGCATTGAGAAGGAATTAGATAGGTTGATAAAAATTGAAAATACAAGCTCACAACCTAATGAAGTCTACTTCACGATTTTTTTTTTTTTTTTTTTTTCAACCTTCAATAGATTCCAAACCTCAACAACAATTAGTTATGACTATTGTGCTCAAGAGAACTCAGGATCACCCATAGATAAGCAAGTTAAAAATAAGCACAAGTAGTATATTCGATCATAATTCGTGAATTAATCAGCAATTCCAAACATCAAATCATTTTGAGCCGACAAGGCTATCTAGCATGTCAATATCCACAACAAAATGAACAAAATCAAACATCACAATGTCTTAAGCCGTCAAGGCTATCTAACATGATAAAATGCAAAATGAAGTCAACACCCCCAAACTTGAATTACACATGTCCTCAATGTGAACATAGAAACATGTAAAGAAGAAAAGAGGTAGTGGAACTTCCCTGATTCGATGCTTGTTTGTGATGTTTGAACTTGACCTAAGCTTTCGTCGCATGTAGTTCACCCCCAAACTTGTTGAGTACAATGTCGCTTAGGATTTTTAAAAATATTTGTTACCTACAAAAGTTTGACAAATAATTAAAAAGAAAGTAAAGAAATACAGTAAATAAAATACAAGTAAATCAAAAGAGAAGAAATTTGGGTTGCCTCCCAAAAAGCGCTTGGTTAAAGTCATAAGCTCGACTTTTGGATTTTTTTATTCGGGAGCATTGAGGAGAAATGATGACTTTTCCTCCGGGGGTTCTCCTTCCAAGAATGGTTTCAACCTTTGCCCGTTGACCTTGAAATGTCCCTTGTCGGGATGATATAGCTCTATAGCTCCATGGGGAAAGATTTGAGAAATTGTGAACGGCCCCCACCAACGGGATCGAAGCTTTCCAGGGAATAGTCGAAGTCGGGAGTTGAATAGAAGAACTTGTTGCCCAACTTTGAAGTCTCTCTTCACAATGTGGTTATCATGCCATTTCTTGGTTCTCTCCTTATAGATGCGAGCATTTTCATATGAGTTGAGGCGAAATTCATCAAGTTCATTAAGTTGAAGCAACCTCCTCTCACCAATTAATTTTGCATCAAAGTTTAATGCCCGTGTAGCCCAAAATGCTCGATGCTCAAGTTCAACGGGGAGATGACATGATTTTCCAAAAACAAGACAAAATGGAGACATACCAATAGGAGTTTTGAATGCGGTGCGGTAAGCCCATAATGCATCATCTAGCTTCTTCGACCAATCTTTCCTTGATGTATTCACCGTCATCTCAAGAATTCTTTTCAACTCTCGATTTGAGATCTCCACTTGCCCACTTGTTTGGGGATGGTACGGTGTGGCTACTCGGTGCTTCACTCCATATTTTGACAAAAGTGAGTCAAGAAGGCGATTGCAAAAGTGTTTACCTCCATCACTAATGATGAGTCGGGGGGTTCCAAAGCGTGTAAAAATGTTCTTCTTGAGAAAATTGACCACCACCCGAGCATCATTAGTGGGCAATGCCATCGCCTCTACCCATTTAGAAACATAATCCACCGCCACCAAAATATATTGATTTGAGAACGAGGATGGAAATGGCCCCATGAAATCAATTCCCCAAACATCAAAGATTTCCACTTCCAAGATTGAAGTCAATGGCATTTCATTACGCCGAGAGATATTCCCACTCCTTTGGCATCTATCACATTTGGATACTAAGGTATAAGCATCCTTGAACAAAGTTGGCCAATAGAATCCCGATTGAAGAACTTTTGAGGCGGTTTTGGAAGCTCCAAAATGACCCCCATAAGGTGATGAATGACACCTATCAAGAATAGCTTCCATTTCATCCTCGGGAACACATCTTCTAATAATTTGGTCCGACCCCCTTTTGAATAAATATGGCTCATCCCAAAAATGATGTTTCACATCGGCAAAGAATTTCTTCTTTTGCTGATAAGAGAAATCCGGGGGAAGAATACCACTTACAAGAAAATTCACGAAGTCCGCATACCATGGTGCTTCGAACACTTGGAGAAGATGTTTGACATGCAATAGTTGTTCATCCGGAAAAACTTCATTGATTTCCTCTACTCCCACTTCTTCAGGTTGATCCATCCTAGATAGATGATCGGCCACAAGATTATCCGCACCCTTTTTATCACGGATTTCCAAATCAAATTCTTGCAAGAGAAGGACCCATCTAATCAATCTTGGCTTCGCATCCTTCTTAGCAAGCAAGTATTTTAGAGCGGAGTGATCGGTATAGACAATTACCTTTGAACCGATGAGATAAGATCGAAATTTGTCAAAGGCAAAGACCACGGCAAGCATCTCTTTCTCGGTTGTGGCATAATTCAATTGAGCATCACTTAATGTTCGGCTTGCATAGTAGATCACATGCAACAATTTACCTCTCTTTTGCCCCAAAACCGCTCCCACGGCATAATCACTAGCATCGCACATGAGCTCAAATGGTAAGCTCCAATCCGGGGCCACAATAATAGGAGCCGAGATAAGCCTCTCCTTAAGAGTGTTGAAAGCCAATAGACACTCTTGAGAGAAATGAAAAGAGTTGTTCTTCTCAAGTAGAGAACAAAGAGGCTTAGTGATTTTAGAGAAATCCTTGATGAATCTCCTATAGAAGCCCGCATGCCCCAAGAAACTCCTTATGCCTTTCACCGAAGTAGGAGGGGGCAATTTCTCAATAACTTGTATTTTGGCTTTATCAACCTCAATCCCCCCTTGTGAAATCCGGTGGCCAAGTACAATGCCCTCTCTCACCATAAAATGACATTTCTCCCAATTAAGTACTAAATTGGTTTCTTCACATCTTTTCAACACTAAATCAAGATTATCCAAGCATTCATTGAAAGAAGAACCAAAAACTGAAAAATCATCCATAAATATCTCGATGAATTTTTCCACCATGTCGGAGAAAATGGCCATCATACAACGTTGAAAAGTAGCCGGTGCATTGCAAAGGCCAAACGGCATTCTCCTATAAGCAAAAGTCCCATATGGACATGTGAAGGTGGTTTTCTCTTGATCTTCGGGGGCTATTAAAATTTGATTATAGCCCGAGTATCCATCCAAGAAGCAATAATGAGAATGCCCCGCCAACCTCTCAAGCATTTGGTCAATAAAGGGAAGAGGAAAGTGATCTTTTCGAGTGGCATTGTTCAATTTCCGGTAGTCAATGCACACTCTCCATCCCGTCACGGGCCTTGTAGGTATAAGCTCGTTGTTCTCATTTTCAACCACCGTAACACCTCCTTTCTTTGGTACACATTGGACGGGACTCACCCATGCACTATCCGAGATTGGATAGATAATTCCCGCATCCAACCACTTCAATACCTCGGCTTTCACTACTTCTTTCATGTTTGGATTTAGACGGCATTGGTGCTCCACTGTTGGTTTGAAGTCATCCTCCATGAGGATTTTATGCATACATAAGGTAGGGCTAATACCCTTGATATCCGCCATAGTCCACCCAATAGCCATTTTATGCATTTTTAACACCTCAAGTAGTTTTTCTTCCTCCACTTCATCCAACAAATTCGAGATAATAACGGGAAGAGTAGAAGAATCATCCAAGTATGCATACCTCAAATGTGATGGCAGAGGTTTGAGCTCAAGAGTTGGGGCTTGTTGAATGGAGGGTAGTGAAGGAGAAGAGCTCTCTCCCAACTCTTCAAAATATGACCTCTTCTTGAAGGGATAATATTTTGGAGCATCCAAGTGTTGTGACATCCTTCCGATGTCCAAATCATCCTCTCCCTCGGTGGTTATGGAGTGAGCAATGCAAGTCTCAAGGGGATCCTTAGATGACCCGTAGATGGATGATGTAGCCACCTCTTGATCAATGGTGTCTACTCGGGAGCATAAATTTACCTCGACGGGGTACTTAATGGATTTCATGATGTCGAATGTGATTTGCTCATCTTGGACCCTTAATATCAATTTGCCTCCTTGCACATCTATTAAAGCTCGACCGGTTGCTAGGAAGGGTCTTCCCAAGATGATTGGGATATCAAGGTCTTCCTCCATATCAAGAACGATAAAATCGGCAGGGAAGATGAATTTGTCCACCTTGATTAGCACATCCTCAACAATACCACGCGGATGCTTAATAGAGCGATCGGCCAATTGCAATGAAACCGTGGTTGGATTTACCTCTCCCATGCCCAATCTCCTGAAAATAGACAAAGGCATTAAATTAATACTAGCACCAAGATCACATAATGCTTTACCAAAAGTTAAATCACCAATAGTACAAGGAATCGTAAAACTCCCTGGATCTTTGATTTTTGGAGGCAATTTGTTTTGTAGTATGGCACTACATCCTTCCGTGAGCATCACTGTTTCATGATCTTCTAGCCTCCTTTTGTTTGAAAGGATGTCTTTCATAAACTTTGCATAGCTAGGCATTTGTGCTAATGCATCGGCAAATGGTATGTTGATGTGAAGTTTCTTGAAAACTTCAAGAAATTTATCAAATTGCGCATCCACCTTGTGCTTTTGGAGTCTTTGAGGAAAAGGAATGGGAGGCACATAAGCTTTCACTGGAGTAGGAACCTTTGTTGAGGTCTCCCCACTTTCCTTCAATGTTGCATCATTTTCATTCGCCTCCTCATATTGCTCATTACCTTTTTCTTTCACCTCGGGTTGTGCCACATGTTGCTTTACTGTGATTTCTGGTAATTGAATTCCACTTCTTGTAGTGATGGCTTGCACATTTTCCCTTGGATTGATCTCGGTATTGCTTTGCAATGCTCCTTGTTGTCTCTCCGTCATTATTTTCGCTAATTGCCCAACTTGAGTCTCAAGATTTTTGATAGAAGCCGCTTGATTTTGGAGAATAGTATTGGTCTTGTTCATGAATTGCATGAGTATCTCCTCAATGGAAGGCTTCTTCTCTTGGGGTGGTGGAGGTTGAACAAAACCGGGAGGCTTTACTTGATTTTGATTGTTGGACCAAGAAAAATTCGGATGATTCCTCCAACCCGGATTGTATGTGTTGGAGTAAGGATTGCCTTGTGGTCGGTTGAAATTTTGAGCATAATTCACTTGCTCATTTGAAGTAGAAGCCATTTTGAGCATGGGACATTCCTCAACCTTGTGTGTTGCTCCACATACATCACAAATAGACATAGGAGGATAGATTGCTTTTACTGTATGTTGAGAAGAAAAATCATCACACTTCTTAAATAGAAGGTCCATCTTTGCCGACAAAGCCGCATATGCATCCACTTCATGAATTCCCGCGGCTTTCTTTGGTACCATGCGGTCGGTTGGCCAAGTAGAATTGTGGTTAGCCATCCTCTCAAAGAGCTCAATTGCCTCATTAGGTGATTTTGTAGTGATAGCTCCATTGGATGCCGAATCAACCGTCACTCGACTAGATGGATTCATCCCAAGATAAAAATATTGAACTTGCATTTTCTTGGTGAACCCATGATTTGGACATTTCCTCAACATCTCCTTGAATCTTTCCCATGCCTCATAGAAACATTCGGTGTCAATTTGTCGAAATGTGGAGATATCACTCTTCAATTTAGCCACTTTTGATGGAGGAAAGTATTTTGTAGTGAACTTTTGAGCAAGATCATCCCATGTCGTAATACTTCCAACCGGGTTGGCATCTAACCATTCACGAGCTCCATCTCTAAGGGTATGTGGAAATAACCGCATGCTGATAGCCTCCTTACTAATTCCCGGATAATCAAAATTACTACACATCTCCAAAAACCGCGAGATGTGAGTAACTGGATTCTCCTCGGTCATTCCATAGAATTGTAGATGCCCCTTGAAGAGATTTATCACATCCGGCTTTAGATGGAAGTCCGGACGTCCAAATGGGGGATATGTGATGCTTCCTCGATTTTGAGTGATGAGAGGGACCATGAATTGCCCCATTGGTCTATCATCTTCATCAATAACGGGATCGGCACCACCTTGGTTGTTGTTCCCCATATTGCCTTGTATTCTTTGTTGTTCAACTTGTTCTCTTCTTTCCCTAATCCTCCTCCTAAAAGTTCGTTCGGGTTCGGGATCAATTGGAAGAATATCCCAAGTCGTACGTTGTTGCATCAACAAGACAAGAGTACCTAGAAAATGACAATAAAAATAAGAAAGAGATGAGAATGAAAAGACAATTCAATTAACAAAATTCAATGCATTTAGTACAAATAAAATCAATCCCCGGAAACGGCGCCAAAAACTTGTTCGCTAAAATCGTATACCGCAAGTGCACGGTTCGCGTTCAAGTAGTAAAGTGGACTAGAAAAGTCCGGGTTATCGTACCCACGAGGATTGATTTATTTGTAATTAAAGTTATTGAATTTATTTTTAAATGAAAAGTCAAGTAACATAAAAATGTGGTTTGGTGGTGAATTTTCAAATTCTGTAAATAAAACTAACTACTCAAAATAAATGCATGACATTAACTTAAAATTAAAAGTGCACAATTAAATGACGTAAATTAAAGTGCTTGAAATTAAATGACAATAATGAAAATGCATGAAATTAAATAGCCCAAACTACGGAAATAACTTTAAAAATAACTAAGGGCAATTTAAATTAAGTCAATCATCCCAACTAGCAAAACTTAGCTACTAATGCGTTTGAAAATGAAAATAACAATAAACATTAAAGATAAAACCCGGAGTTTGAACGAGAGTTGAAATTGCAACGCAGCATGAATTGCGTCTAGCCGCAGTCACCCCTATTGCAACGCCGTCCTCAGCTCCCTACAATCGTCGCAGCATCCCTTGTTGCATCCAGCCGCAGGCATGATCATTGCAGTCCCTACAGCAGTATTCCAGCAGTGTTAAGCAGTTCCAGTTGCACCAGCATCAGCAGCGTCCAGTAACTCAGTTCCTCCGGCAGTAGAAAGCTTCTGTCACCAGCCTCTAACCATCCCAGTTTTCACTTCTTTTCTGCAGGCTGCTATCTATCTCCTTGTCTGTACTCAGCTGGCTAAAGCAACCAACCCTCAACCAGTAGCAGCTCCTTGCAACTTCAGCATTGAATCAGCAGCACTTTCAGTCATCAGCAGCATCCAGTTTCAGGTATCACCAGTTCTTCCAGCAACTGCAATCAGCTGCAGTCTTTCTCTAGCAGCAGCAGCAATGTAGCCAGCAATATTTCCTCAGCACCTTCAGTAACAGCTTCCAGCATCAACTTCTAGAATAAAATGGCAGCAACCTCCAGCTTCAGCACTGAATCAGCAGCAGCAACTCAGGTGCAGTCCAGCGGCAGCAGCAATTAATAGTATTAAAGGCAGCAGCAAAACATCAGTCCCTTTACAGCAGCAGAACCAGCATCAGCAGCTGCTCTCCTTCCAGCAGCTTCAATTTCAGCACCAGCAACACAGCAAATCAGCAATTCCAGTAATTCCCGCCAGCATCAATCCAGCACAGCAACAGGCTCAGCAAATTATCAGCAACAGCAACCTCCTTTTATTCCAGCAATGCACCAGCAACAATGGCACTTCAGCAACAACCTTCCAGCAGCTTTAAGAACCAGCAGTCCACCCACAACAGCAGGCCAGAAGTCCAGTTCAACACCAGCAAACCAGTCCGTTTTCACCTGTTCTATCTTCTTCCTCTAGTTAGCAGTAGTAGCAGCCTCAGGCAATGATAGTTATTGCTCCTGTCACCAGCAATGTTGGGCTTCTGTCACCAGCCCTCTAGCACCCCCGGTTTTCTCTTTGCAATCAGCTCAAATCTGCAGTACTTGAACAATGGAAGCAAAGTAGTAGACCAGTTGCAACCTCCTGTCACCAAGTTACAATCTCAGTCCCCCCTCGTTCCTCTCTCCAATCCTATCAGCTGTGTGTATATATGTAAAAATGTATCCTCCTCTGCCCATGCTTCCAGCAGTCAGCAGCATGTTCCAGCGTTTTTCCCATACTCCCTTGTCCTCCTCCAGCAGTAGTGCATGTTCCCAGGTCCCAGCTTTTGTGTCTTCTCCCATGCTTTGATTCTCCTTGGTTTCTTTCCCATACTTTCCTGTTTTGTGTGTACACATATATATATATATATATATATATATCACACATTTTATCGAGTAGTTAAAATTTTATTTCAAAATGCATTTTTACTTAATTTCACATGATAGACGAAATAAATAAATAGATATTTGCTCGATTTTTCAATTAAAGTACTAATTTAGGGATAAATAAGTGTGTAAAACGCACACTTATCACTCACGTTTTGCAAAAACAAATTTTGCAGATGACGGAGTCGGCGACGAGGCGTGCGATGGTGGCAATTATTGAGATTTTAGAAATTTTTTATTTGAAATTGAAACTTATCTATTTCATGTTTGTTCCAACTTTATTTTCAAATTATTTCAATGTCCGAATTGTTGACCTTTTGGGTCAAACTTTATAAAAGTTAGTTTCCGCTTTAGCTTTTAAATAATGATTGTGATGTTTACAAAAATTCAATTATTTTTCTCAAAAATGTTGTTTCAAAGGTTTCAAATAATAAATATGATGTTTGAGGTTTTTAATTATTTCCGCAATAAAATCAGATTTAAAGGACGAAGTGGCGTCCCGAGCTCCGCGAAATTCGGGGTGTTACAAAATCACTCATGAGGAGAATGACACATTTAAAGAGAATGGACAACGCTTGAAGCCTTATTGGGGTGGTGATTTCTCTAAAGAAAAGACCACCACTACTCTTACCTTATTGGAGTAAATCCCGAGAAAGTCAAGCTTAAGACTATAAATGAAGCGCTTTATGGGAGGCAACCCATATTTCTTACTTTTTATTTACTTTGCTTTCCTTTGTTATTTTATTTTATTATTTTAGGGTGCATGAATTTATTTTTGCATTTTGATACTTTTGCATTTAAAGTTGACACTTCATATTCTCATATTTTGCATGTATAGAAAGTTAGGTAGATTATTAGCCAAAGAATGCTCTTACCAATCATTCACACAATCACCCACCTAAAACATTGTGTCCATTCTCATAATTCACGTTCATGCATCACAAATTATGTTGGAGTCGAGCAGGAGTCAAAAACAAAACTGGAAAAAAAATTCTGGAAAACCGTGCGACCGCACGGATTTACAACCGTGCGGCCGCACGCTTTTAAACTGGGCGCTGACCCAGCTTCTTAAAATGACCGGACTGGTCATTTTTCATACACAACCCACGATTCTCTCTCTCTCAAATGCACCCACACTCGATTTCATCTTGAAAAATCTGCTTCGTTGCACTACATTGGGTGTAATCCTACATCTCCAACACATTCAAATCAAGAATTCAAGGTAAGTTTCACTAAAATTTTGAAGTGTGCCCTAAATTTCGAAATTTTTCCCTATGTTGTAAATTCGATTTTGAGCTTGATGGAGGATGGGAATAGGTAGAAAATGGTGTGATTATTGATGGGCATTGATGTTAGGAAATCTTGGGAGTGATATATGCATAATTTGTTATGATTTTCACTAAATTTCAACAATGCACTCAAAGTGCTCGACAAAATACCAACTTGAGATTCGTGCCCCATTTTCAAATTTCGTCTGAACCATTATCTTCACTGCATGATTGGGATTAATTTCTTGTAATGAATTCATGTTTTGATCCATTGGAATGCATAAAAAGCTTAGAAATCATAATTGCAAGCATTGCACCTTCATTGCACCTCCATTGCACCACTGCAGCCTCACTGCACACTTTCGTCCCTCTGGTTCTTGACTCAAACGACCTCCGTTTGACTTGAAATTTTAGTATGTTGTAGATGAGGTCATGTACTTTTATATGCCAGAAGATGTCCCAGGAAAATTTTAACTTTTTGAGGTGAATCCGAGGTCAAAAAGCACCACTCACCCATATTTTCTTCTTTCCATTTGTGCATTTTCATTAGTTTGGGTGTGTTTCTCATTGTTTTTGCATTTCATACCTACTCTATTGAATCTAATATTGCCTAATCATCATTTGTAGGTACAATGTCGCCTCGAAAAGCTCAAGTTCAATGGCAAAGGAAAAGCAGGGTCATCAAAAAGGCCAAGGAGACATCCGTCTAGCTCGAACTCCGATTCTGAGGAGTTCGACACAGGATCAATCCATAGATTCATGGGGCCCGAAGAGCAGAAATCGTTTGATGACAATCTCAAGAAAAAAGGTTTTTGGGGGAAAGGGAGGTGATACTAACTGACTTCCCACATTCTGAGTTGGTCCACCTCATAGAGAATGCAGGATGGAACAGGCTCACATCCACACCACATCGAGTCTACCCACTGCTGGTAAAGGAATTTTTTGCAAACTTTAACCCATCCGTTAATACCGAAGGAGCAGAGTATAGGGGCCGGACTTGGGTGCGTGGTAAGTGGATCCCCTTTTCTCCTGCTGTGATAGAGAGAGTTCTTGAGTTGACTAGGGACGGGATATAGCCAGTACCAGAGGATATTGAAATTGACCTGATTACTCGATTCCTATACGGTCGAGAGGATGCTGTGCTAGAGAGGCCAAGGCGATTTGTGCACAGAGAGCTTACAGACTCCTTAAAAATCTTGCATATCTTTGTGTGTCATAACATCGACCCCACCTCGCACCGCACTACTTTCAATGTGGAGAGGGCCCGACTGCTACACCACTTGGCAAGGAGACGCAAGATAGACTTGGGGCAGCACATATTTGACTTCATCATTTCTCTTGCATCCCAGCTGGACACCACGCGAGGTATTTTGTTCCCTAGTCTCATCACTACCATTTTTCTGGCTGAGGGAGTGGAGTTACTCCCTCATGAGGAGCCCGGTCCCTTAAAAGCCACTATTATTCGGAAGACTATGGAAAATGTACGGGGACCCAGGGCACCTCCAGCTCCTGCAGATATGCCGGGGCCAGTTATGGGAGATCCAGCACAGCCAGCCCCACTTGCACCTCCGGCAGATGATATGCTCTTGTGACAGATCATGATTGAGCTTACACTGATGGAGCAGAGGCAGGATGCTAGGCACACAGCTGTCATGGGGATACTAGATCGCCAGGATGGGAGGATGGACATGCTGGAGACTCAGATGCAGGGTTTGATCCGAGCCGATATTCCTACTGAGCGGAGGCTGGCTCGATGCACCCGGGAGGAGGTTTGCCGACAGCAGACACGTATCATGGCTCGCCTGACCTCCATGGAGCACAGACTCGAGACCTTTGAGCACAGATAGGCACGCGATCCACGTGACACATCAGATCCATCTACAGGCCCTCATATCAGTAGAAACCTGTATACACCAGGGAAGCGTTTGATCTTTTTTGGTTGTACTTTGCCTTATTTTTCTTCATTTTTTTGTTTACATTGAGGGCAATGTACTATTTTTGTTTGGGGGTGGTGTATTCGGCTAACCTCATAATGTTAGTGTTGATTTGTATAACTGCTATACTATCTATTGGAACTTTATTTTGCTGAATTTAATAGAATTTGCTCAGATTTTCTCTCGATTTAGGATGTTTATCGTATTCTATAAAAAAAAATGTTTTTGTTGATTTGTTTGTTGTCTGTGATGTAGTTCGATTTATTTATATATTTTAGTTGGAACTTAGGACAACATGAAAACCTACATTTTAAAATTTACTTATTTCATGCTAGACTTTGTTAAACTTGAGCACATAGCCGAAGTCAAATAATTACTTGTGTAGGGGAATGCTTGATACATGTGGGGTAAACTTGTGCACTCGGAACATAGAATTGACTGAAAAATACCAAACTTTAAGAAAATTAGATCCCGACCTGAAATGTAGAACCAAACTGTTCAAGCAGCAGTTTGGGGGTGAAAATGTTAGTATGAGTAGGCATTGATGGATTGAGAATATGAAGTTTTAATTTTGCATCTGTAGTGTATGGGGTTTTGATCAACAGGTATAAACCATAATAACCAGCATAAAAACGAAAAAATTCTAAAATTCTTATTCTACTCTTCAAATGCCTTTTTTACTCGAGCAAGTACGTCTGAGGGGTTCTCTGAACCTAGTACCCTAAGCTCAACTGAGTTGGGTGCTGTCGACCTAAAGATCGCTACAAGGGTCAACTAGAAATCAAGTACGGAGAGTGGACTTACACATAAGACGCTAAAAACATCTTTAACTTTTCTATTTAAGCCTTTATGACTCGGGTAATTAAGTTTGAAGGGTTCTCTGAACCTAGTACCCTAAGCTCAACTGAGTTGGGAGCTGCCGACCTAAAGCTCGCTACAAGGGTCATATAGAAAGCAAGTATGAAAAGTATTGCACAAAGATGGTAAAAGACAAGGACATTAAAAGAAAAAGTCGTCTAAATATTTCAGAATATTTAGAGATTTCTTTTTTAAAACCATCAAAAGTACCCAGGTAATTTTACCCCAGTCTACACTGATATGAATTCGTTTCCACAATGTTTGACCTGATATGGTTATTTTACCCACTCTGCACTATTGTGAATTTGTTTCCATAGTGTATGACCAGTTTATAGCTTTCGGGCAGCTTTGCGCGCTTATGACCAGAATTACAGAATTTCAGAATTATCAGATTATGGGTACCTTTGGTGTGATTTCTCAGTATTATTATAGTTTACCAGAATCCAAGAATTTCAGAATTCAATTATTTAATTTACAGAATAAAGATTTCAACTTATAGTATCTTGAAATAATATTTTACTCCTGTTTTCATTAATATAAGGTTACTTATTGATAAGTGCATTCTATGCACTTATTTATGTACTTCAATTAGGATTTTATATAGTCGTTTGAGAGTAAATGCTACTAATTTATCTATCGTTTTTATATAATTCAGTTTTATCTCGAAATCGAGAGAATGAAGCAATTGGAGTAAATAATGAGCAAAAAGGAAGGAAATTGGACCAAAAGTGAGCAAAGCAAGAGTACTGGATGCAGAACAGGGATAAAGAAGGAGATCAATGGAAGAAATTCAAAAAACAAATGAGGAAGTAAAGAATCAAAAGAAGAAAAGATGAAATCAAAGAGTTTTAGAAGTATAAGGATCAAAATGTGTCAATCAGAAGATGGGGACTTGAGGTGAAATAAAGTATGAGGACCAAGTTACAGAAATTAAAAGATGAAAATTGCTGCCGACATTACAACCGTGTGGCCACAAGGTTGAATACAGCGTGCGGTTGCACGAACAGAAAAAATGGCGACTGAAAGGCAAGTTTTTTGAGTCTGCGGCCGCAACAAATTCTACCCTGCGGTCGCACGATATTCCTGATTGGGCCACTGGTGGGATTTTTACGCGAATTCTGATAAAATTCATCCCTTTTCACCTAGGTCAGAGGGAGGCATATAAAATAGAACAGGTTGCACGAATTTTGACACTCTCTCTTGACCTAATACATCAAACAGCATATACAAGTTTTGGAGAGAGAATTTGTGCAAGAATCATCATCAAACTCTCGAATTTTTCATATTCTAGGTGATGGAGTTTCTTTATATTTGTGATTTGATATTAACAATGTGTCTAGGCTAAATTTCTATAGTGCTGGGATTATGATGAAGTCTTAGGATCTTATTTTCTGCTTTGGTTTATTTAATTTTATGGCAATTGGTATTTTGAGTAATTGATTCGTACTTAGTTTCATCTATAATTTTGATGCATGAATTATATGATGTTTGTGGTGACTTTCTATGATCGAAAGAGTGGAATGTTGCTAGACTTGAATCAATTTCCATAGGGTTCGATAGGGATAGAAATATACCACTATGCCCTAT
The DNA here is from genome assembly GCA_963555705.1 of Ligustrum vulgare. Classification (NCBI taxonomy): domain Eukaryota; kingdom Viridiplantae; phylum Streptophyta; class Magnoliopsida; order Lamiales; family Oleaceae; genus Ligustrum; species Ligustrum vulgare. The sequence continues at coordinate 4,472,320 of OY743180.1, forward strand.
GTGATATTTTCATGTTCATGTTTGTTTAATGCTTTTCTAAATATTTGCATTCATCATAGAAATATAGGTGGATCGTAATTAGAAAAAGGCTTAAATCTTGTTCGAAAGAGAGTTTTAGGCATTATAGGAACCTTGATCTTCAATCATATACCTTGTCATGGACTATTTAAACCATAGTGTGAAATATCGATATTAAGATGGATTCTAAATCCTAGCACTTCATTCACATATATTTGTTAAACAAATTTGGCATTCCCATTTAGTTGTTTTTTTTTGTTCAATAGTTTTAGATTTATTTGGTAATTTAGTCCAATCATTTAGGATATTCTATAAACCACTTTACATTTACTTGTTTCAGTTAACTTTGATAATCTAAGAAAATAGGTCTACTCAATCCTTGTGGGAACGACATTCGGACTCAATTCCATTTTATTACTTGTTCGATACCATACACTTGCGGTAAGTAAAAAGGAGTCAACACTTATACTTACTTGCCTTACAATTACTCATCTAGAATAAATAGCAAAGTGATTTATGTTTCAGTTATGTTTCAATCCAAGGTATGTATAAGAATTAAAGAATAAATAAAACTTCTCCAGTATATATGCATAAACGGGTAAAGCATATTTATTTTCAAACTATCCACTCATTGAGTTACAAACTCACAAAATACTTCTCCATTTCTCTTATCAGATAGTAGCTGAGTTGAGCAGCATTGGAGCATGTTGATCCACCGAGTCGAGCTGCATATTGTCATTAGTTGTAGACTCAATTTGTCATTTTGTATAATTTATCTCTTTGGAGTATGCTTATTGTATTAGATAAGCCATTTTTAGTTTTGTATATAAATGTTGGGTTCGCTGCATTTTGCATAATCAGTGTATTTTGGGGCTTTTATTTGTAAAACACAGAAAGGTCTATTTGTGTGTACTCATTTCGACCAGTTAGTTATTATAGGGACATGTGTACCCATTTTAAATCATATTTTTACGTTTGAGAAAAATTGTTGCTTTTCAGGTTATTTTAGTCCATTTTCTATAGGAAACTCTGTCAAATATATTTTAAAATATTTATCATAGTCAATAAGTCAATGTGGCCTTGGTGGTAGATCCAGTATCTAGCTGGTGTCTACCACTGGCACACGGCACGTCTCGAGTCCATTAGGATGATTTGGGACGGGTCGTGACACTTTTGGCAAATTCACAATGGATCAGACTGTGGCAAATAGATTCCGGCGTAGATTGGCAGACACGGAAAATACCATACACGTTAACTCTTTTAACATGCAGGAGGTCCAAGGTAGGGATGATATTCATACTTACTCTCCAAAGAAAATTCTTGACCTTATCAGGGATTTGAAGTTGCCAAATTTTCTTCCAAATAGGATTTGTTGTCTGGTGGTCATTCAAACTGAAACTGTTCAAGGACATCAGTCTCTTGTAGCCAATTTTAATTGAATAATTTCCTTTCGTTTCGTGGATCTAGAAAAGACGATCTTTGCTAAGTGGTAGGTTCAAAATAGCTCGCTGGTCGTCAACATTGAAAAGATCGTTTATAACATCAGTGTCCCATAAGAAATTGCCTTTGATCATGAGTTGGTTAACTGTGATATTATCATAATCAGAAGGATGGTTTGATGTAATGTAGCCGCCTGAGGTGTTAAGTGATAGCCCAAGATAAACTAACCAAGAGGGGGTGAATTGGTTTTATAATTTTTTTTTTCGATAAATACTCTTAAGTTGATACAATTAACCAATTACGAACAATAAATGATATTGCACAATATGAAATAAGAAATAAATACAAGTGCAATGGAAGTAAGTAAAATGGATAAGAGAGTGCAAACGATGATTTAAGGAGGTTCAATCAACCAACGTGATCTACGTCCTCCGTTACCGAGCTCTCCGTTACGAGCAAGGTCAAATCCACTGTATTGATAACTTACAACAAGGAGTATCGAATCCTTAAGTGACTTACAACAAGAAACACTTATCCTTAGGTGACTTTACAACAAGGAGCACCTATCCTTTACAATCGAGTTTTCACAAGGATCTCAAAACCATGAACAAAATACAAATGAGAATTTTACAATTGAATAAACTTTCTTAACAAATGATATGATCAAGTCAAGTATATTTGAGAGTTTTAGGATAACACTTCAATAGATAGCAAATATTTAAAGCTCAAGTGTTTATGAAAACTTTGATAAATGATATGAAATAGTTTTGCTTGAATCAAAGTTTTTCAACCAATGATCTCTCTTTTCAAATAATACTTAGTTAAGTATGAAGAGAGATATACACTTGAATAAGTGTTTGGTGATGAAGAACTCAATCAATGATCAATAATAAAGTAAGAGTAATGAGTTTTCTTCAAAATAGAATTTTTGATAAAGATATGAGAAGTTTTTGATCAATCAAGAAATTCTTTCCAATAAATGAAATAGAATGTAAAACAAAGCAAGTTCAATGATTTTCAAGTAAATATGCTCTCTTAATTGCTCTTGTAGTTGTTGGAATTGAATGCAAGAGAAATGACTATTTATAAATCAAGAAAATGAGCTGCAGGAACTTTCGGTCGATCAATTCAACACTTTCGGTCGACCGAAAGTTCAAAACTAGCCCTTATACTATTTGAGCTGTTAGACTTTCGGTTGAGCAAACAATTTCGGTCGATCATACTTTCGGTCGATCAATGGACTTTCGGTCGACCGATATAGCTGAATTTGGAATTTTTATTTTTATATCAAAAGTTCATTTTTTCAAAAACTATTTCATGTTGTGATTTGAAAAATCATTTTTATGCAAGTAATGATTTTAAAAATATTTTTGAACTTTATGAACTTGCTAAAAATTGATGAGTCGATATCTTTATAAATGAGTTAAAACTATTCAACATAAATCTTCTAAAACTTTAATATTCGACGAACTTGTTCACTTCAAATCTCTTTTTTGATTGCTTTGTACTTCAATGGATGACGATTTTGCTCTCGGAGTATTCAAATGACACATATATGATAAAACTCAAGAATCAAAACTGTTGATTACAAAATCTGGTGGGACTCTGGATCAACATGTCTCAGCTCCTCCCTCTTGAACACGTGGATCTCCTGCGCACTAGGACAAATAATCAGCCTGCAAAAGGGGCCGAGGTGCCTCCCGTTTGCACTCCGATACTTAAGTCAGTACTCATTTCTGGTAAATAATATTTTGGGTGCGGGAAATATAAATGTGTAAAGGATAGAAAAGGGAGTGAGATTTTTATGTATTGAGTTTCTAACCTCTTGTTTGGAGACCAACGTGTTCTATTTATAGTTGAATACACTTACTAGTAACATGACACTTGTTAGCCTTTACACGTGACTTCTCCCCAGCTGTTGGCCAAGTTTACCATTTAATTGGTCATAATCATTACAGCCTACTATAGACTTACAGCTGCCATCACATCAACGGTAAGGGCTTTGTCGCATCAAGTTGCAGTTCGCTTACAGGTCCTGTTCCAATGACATCATTGTCTAACCTCGCTTTCGGTCCTTGAGTTTGCCTCGGATGGTATTATTTGGAAAAGTAGTTCGGCTATAGACGGATCAAGCCCCGGACTGCCTCGGCCCACGTAATAACCACGTGGTCGTGGGGCTACTTAAATGATCAATGGGTCCCATGAGTGACGTGTTCAACGCAATTTTAACATGGTCGTAACACTAGTTCCTCAAATATGGTTGGTTCATTCATGTGCGATCCATATTTGTTGTACATTTATAGGTTTGGGAGGTTGCCTCTTGAGTTTCCCGCAATTATGGCACATGAGATGTACCCACTAAGACAAACTGTTCTCTTTCTTTCAAACTATTTCTGTTTGGCTTTTCATTTAGCTTACCAATAAAAGTCTTTTACTCAACGCTAACACGTGGAGGGCTAGGATTAATCTAAACTTCGCCGGCTAACGGTCTGTATCTGCAGAGTGTTCTTATAAACCCTTTATCTTCTTTCGTTCTTTTTTTTTTCCTTTTTTTTCCTTTTCTAATAACTCTTAGAGGTTTCCTTCGTAGCCTTCCTTGTTTCCTTATTGTAAGGTCTTTGATATTTCGTCAGAAATTACCATCTTCTGTCTCTCCCCCTGTCGCAGTGATCACCATCAACTCTTCCTTGCCTCTTGTTGAGCAGGTAATTCCTCATTTTGTTTGTATTTTCTACCGCCCTCATTTTATTTTGCTTATATTATATATGTTTATATATATATATATATATACGTATTTATATATATTTTTATTTTTTATTTTTCCGGAGTGCGTGGAGTGTACTTCTTTTTGCGTGTTGCTTCTGGGGGTAAGTTTGGTTTTGGGGAACATGAAAGGGTCTAGGGAAGTGGATCTGAAGGAATTGATGGTGATAGCGGACCCTATAATGGGTTTTTGTCCTGTGTCCTGCTTAGTATTTAGCTCCCGTCTTTTTAGGTAGCGTAGGAAGAAAAGAGAATGGCAATTCTGTAGCGTAATATCTTTAAGTGATTCTAACTGCAAAGGAGACTCATCTCAACCATACATGGCCAAGTTATCAACTGAAGAAGAGGCGTCATTACAAGAGATTCGACGCGATAAAGAGCAGTATTTTAAGGGAAGGAGACAGCGGGTACTTCATCTGGGGTACCAGAATCTCATTTGGGGGTAAGGACCCCATTTAGGGCCCATAGGGAGGAATTAGGCCTGATCGCAGAGGAAATTTCCCAAGCAAAGGACTGGGTGGATTATGTTAATAAGGTTTCGGGCTACCACGTTGACCCCCTGCCTTGGCCGGAACAGTGGGAATCGAATGAAGTTAAGACAGAGGTTAGGGGAAACGGTATTTCCGATGTGTTGTTGGTGTATAGGATGCCTCGAGAGATATGGGTTATTCATCCGAGTCCACCATTCGAATTCGGGACTGGGTATGGGCAAAAGAAATTCTAAAGATAATAGAAATGAGATTTGTAATTTTATGCATTGAGAAATCATTAATATATAGTACAACTCAATAAGCTAAATATGTAAAAATGAATAACAATTCCTAAAATTAAGCACATCATCATCATCATTAATCATCTAGATCAATTTGTCTAAATGATTTCTTGATTTCCTCCATCGTATATTCTTGTGCAAATATTCATAATACAAGTTATCCAAGATCATCCCTTGATTTATTTTCTTATCACTATCCTTCCTTATTTTCTCGACTGATATTGAATGTCCAAATTTTTTGCTCCTAATATGAGTATGTAACCAACAAAACAACCCTCGAATCTTAAAATATGAATATATCTTAATATCACGAGTCATTAGAAAGAAAATGGACGTGACAACCATGATCACCAATATACATTTTAAAATGTTCTAAAAACTTTTTTTTAACAAACTATACAGGGACTTTATTGGAAGATTACATGGCTGAAAATCACTTTACGAAAAATTAAGGGCCCGTTCTCTTTGTATTTCGATTTTGGATTTTGAGTTTTGAATTATGTTTTGAATTTTGGATTTTGGTTGTTTATTTTGGGATTGCTGAAAACATGTTCTCTTTGTAATTTTGGAAAACTGTTTTCAAAAATAGAAAACTAAAAAATGCGTTTACTTTGTAATTTTTTGATATATTTATTTTGTGATATTTTATATATATAAAATGGTTGATTTGTTGAATTACATTAACTTTAATGTTAATAAATCAGTTAGTTTTCTATGTCAATAAATTCATCATTAATATTGTTTCAGCTAAACAAAAATTTAATCTTATACCAACAAAATCTTAACATGGATCTATATATAATGGCAAAATAACATAAGAACTTCAAGTGAAGAAAGTGTCTCACATTTACCCAAAAAATAATAATAATAATAATAATAATAATAATAATAATAATAATAATAATAATAATAATAATATTTAAAAAATTACAAAAAATAAAATAAAATCTTAACATGGATCTATATAATGACAAAATAATATAAGAATTTCAAGTGAAGGAAGTGTCTCACTTTTACCAAAAAAATAATAATACTAAAAATTCACAAAAAAAAAATAATAATCTTAAAATGAATTTATATATAATGGCAAAATAACATTAGAACTTCAAGTGAATGAAGTGTCTCACTTTTATAAAAAAAAAAAAAAAAAATTACAAAAAAAAAAAAAAAAAAAAAAATCTTAACATGGATCTATATATAATGACAAAATAATATAAGAACTTCAAGTGAAGGAACTGTCTCACTTTTATAAAAAAAAAAATAATAAATAAATCTTAACATGGATCTTTATATAATGTCAAAATAATATAAGAACTTCAAGTGAAGGAAGTGTCTTACATTTAAAAAATAATAATAATAATAATAAATAAAAAATTACGAAAAAAAAATCTTAACATAGATCTATATATAATGGCAAAATAATATAAGAACTTCAAGTGAAGAAAGTGTCTCACATTTACTAAAAAAAAAATCCAAAACGCTCGTATTGGTCGTTTTGGACTTTTTAACACAAAATATTCAAAACGCAATAAACTCGTTTTGAGTTTCCTTTGTATTTTTTTTTTTTTTTTTTTTTTTTGTGTTTTGGAAAATGCGTTTCTGAAAATGGACAAAGTGAACGCGTTTTCAATATTTTCAAAAATTGAAAACTCAAAACGGGCTGAAAATATCAAAGAGAATGGGGCCTAAATTTTAAAAAATGAGGGCTAAAAAGTGATATTGTTTAGAGATTAGGCATGGCATACGTGTTTTTTAAACATATTTTTAATCAAAACATTTACGTAAACTATTTTTTAATCAAGCATTTTCCAAAATAATTTTTCAATCAAATATTTTATCTCGAAAACATCACATTCTTTGTTTTTTTTAACAAACAGAGTTATAATTTGGAAATTGCTACTTGTACAAACAAAATGTACAAATAAATGTACAAACAGTGATGTGACTATATCGAAGTTGTTGAATATATAAGTGATGTGATGTATAAGTCACTAGATTATTGTCACAAACTCTGTTTGTAAATTTGTTTGTTCATGTTGCAAAATTCTTATAATTTTCCTTCACAGGTAATGGACTATCTTCAAGATAACCACATGATATTTTACGCTATTTTCAGTTCTGCAAACCGTTGTGAATCGCAGACAAAATAACGTAAGGTGCACAAAATAATGAACGTGTTTCACGAGTTATAATGTTCATAGGTTAACAAGTGTTCATTTCATTTTCAATTCAAATATCAAACTTGTTGACAATATAACATTATTAAATACTTCCAATTTAGTGGGCCAAATGCAGGTTGTGAACCACGTATTGATTATCACTCACGTTTAAACGTTCTTCACTCAAAAACTACTGATATACTTGAACAGGCATAATTGCACTCAAAATGTATAAAAAAGGATATACTAAGAGAAAATTTGTAATTGGATCCCAAACCTTTTCAAAAGCTGCAATTGGTTCCCACACATTTTATTCTGGCTTTATAAGCCCTTGTTTGAGCCCCATTATTTAGAGTTTTTTTTTACAAATTTTTTCTACACTAATCAATCTCAACCATCCAAAAAAGTCAAGCCCACAATTTTTTACTTTTCAAACCACTTTTTAACCATTAGATTTTCAAAACTCAAATTTTAAATTAAATTAATGGGGCTCAAACAAGGGCTAAATTAGCCCCAAAAAAATTACAGAAGAAAGATAAAAGCTTTTCTGAATTGTATTACCAAAAAATAAAAGGATTGGGATCAATTGCACCTTTTGTAAAAACTTGGGGACCTTGATACTTTTGTAAATGCAAATTTTTCCTTGCGAACCATATCAACAAAAAATTTCGAAATCTTTTAAAATAGTTTGGACCACTGTTTTCAAACTCGAGGTCGATATGAAAACTTGCTACTCGGACCAAAAATCAGGTCGGGTGCCCCTAAAACTCCATCTGGTCAAACTCAATAGCGAGTTTGACCCAGGTTTTTTATTTTTAATTTTATTTTTAAATTTTAATATTTTTAATATTATTTTAATGTCTAGATCGACCCTAAGTCATCCCCGAGACCATGGTCCATGTGACCCTTGACCTATTACCTCTTTGTTCTCAGGTAGTGTTTGATTGACAAAATTTGCTTAGGAAAATGGAATTAATTTGCTTCCATAATTTTTTTTTTTCTTTTTTTGTTTTTGTTTGATTGCATACTTTTGCTTAGGAATTTATTTGTCCCATTTGATTGGGAATTGTGCAATTCTTGGTTTTTAAAAGCAAACTAATTCCCTACATTTTGGTAAAAATTTAGTTTGCCACATCGGGTGACATATAATTTTCGTCACGTTTGATCTTTTTGTATGTTGTTAATTAACTTATTTTTTCCTTAAAAATTAACATTATTATTATTAAGTACAAATGTGTGAAAAAATTAAAAAATATTTTTTTTTTTTATTAAAATAGATAAATTTTGCTTTATTTGTCATAGAATACCCCGTTTGATTCTTTTTTCTCATTTTTCTACAGTACTCAATCTACGCCACACATTCTCCCAAAAACTCCATTTTTTTCAAAAAGAATGGGAATCAAACAAGCACATAATGTCAATCAAATAATAAAACTTGAAATTTTTTCCACTTTTTTCACCTAATAAATTAAACCAATCAAACATATTAAACTTTCAATTCCTAAAAAATTGAATTCCCAATAATTCATTTATGTGAAATTCATTTCCTTTCCAACTTCGTTATCAAACTAACATGGGCAAAAGTCTAAAGAGAATAAAGGTTGGAAATAAAACGTTTATGTTGTGAAACTATCAAAATTCTAAACACAAGAATTAGAGAGAGATTGAGAACTAGAGAGAAGGAGGAGAATTTCTTGATTCTCAAGAATGGTGCAAGTTACAAATGAATATATGGTGCCCTATTTATAGGGGGCGGATAATGGTATAATCGTAATATGTAAATTTTACAGGGGGCATAAGAGTAATATTTCATTCAAACCTAATACCTAATTTTCTTACCTCACACCCATTAATTCATAACAATCCCCCTTGAATGACATATTACTCGCTTGCTCAATTGTCTGCCTCGTTAAAACCTTGCTAAGAAAACCCAGTGGGATAAAACTTGAGTAAAGGAAAAAGAGTACAGTTGCTCCCCCTGATGTTGGCCATAGTGAATCATTGAGTCTGACATTCCAACAAATCATGTACTAAATCTTGAAGTTCTGAAGTGCTGCCTCATTAAAACCTTGTCAGTAAAACCCAGTGGGATAAAATCTGAATCAAGGAAAAAGAGTACAGCCGCTGCCTCGTTAAAACCTTGTCAGGAAAACCTAGTAGGACAAAACCTGGACGAAGGAAAAAGAGTACAGCATGATTCTCCCCCTGAAGTGTGCAATTGAGGATTCATGAACTTCTCGAACATTGATATCATCTTTCGTCTGGAATATATATGAAAATCTTCTTGTGTGTAGCCGATATCATAACATTCTTCATAAGATGTGTATGATTTTCTTCATTTGTTGATATCATTCCAGTATAACAATGTGTTGTTAATTATAGCTTGTTGATAGTTATGATGATGCCTCAAAAACCTTTGCTAGGAAAACCCCGTGGGACAAAACCTCAGCGAAGGGAAAAAGAGTACATTATTCTCATTAGTTTTCATCAATACGCCTCAACTGTTGTCTCATTAAAAACCTCGCTAGGAAAACCCTGTGGGAAAAACCTCAGCTAAGGGAAAAAGAGTGCAACGCGTATTTATTCCTTTTCATGGAATATCACAAGTATATTGATGCAATCTCATATCTTTTCATCAAAACATATCATTCATGATGAGCTTTATATAAATCGTTCATAACTCATTTATGATGTCATAGTTTATTTATGATTACTGAACATGCTATACCAAGCAATGTTTATTTAGTTGACTGATTGGATTACTCAAATCTAGAATTGATTCACTTCTATCAAAATCTAGAATTCACTTCTGATGAATAATTAAATATTCATTTTCATATTCACTTCTGGTGAATAATCAATTTCCGGTGGATAATATAATTTTGCATATTGAAAATCAATTGCATGCCCAAATATTCAAATATAATAATAGTACACTCCAATTTCAATTTCAACATATTATATTATGGGGTCATTTGTATCATCCTATAGTGATACTAATCTGGGCATATTGAATCTTTCAATGATTTATACATGTATGTTCTTGCACTTTATAAACTGCAATTTCTAATTTGCAGGAGCATAATCAATCATTAAAATAGATATCAATTTTGACATATAATCTACAATCATTTTACTTGAAATTCCAACGTACCGCGATCAACTGGTACATCAAAGAATACCCTCAAAATACCGAGATGAGAATCACACTTTTTGATCTCACTCATTGGTATATCAAAGAGCTCAAGCTAGTGATTTAGATTATAGTCACATCCACCATATGTCATGCCAGTTCAATGAAAAATCTTGCGCGCAACAAGTCGTCATCTACGACTGTGAAATGTTTTTCATTTGTACATATAATTACTGGCTTTACACATTTAAGCATTTGGACTTCTGGTCCTTGAATAATAATCCCTACATTGGGGTTATATACTTGGCCAAAGTATTATAATTTCATCAACCTCATTTTCATAAGAGGGTTGTATGTAGTCGACTTATTTATCGATTCCATTTCAACTCAATATAACATAGAGAGATCTCTGTATATGTTCTATCATCAGGTACCTGAATCTCTTTTAACTATGTCCCTTATATTCACTATGAGTATTCAGCCTCAAAGGGATCATCTCAATCATTCAAGAGATTTTTATTTTTGGAATCGATTCTCATTATGCTTCAGGCATAATTACGCTTTAAGCGTGTTTTCCCCATAATATTCACAAATCTTATATTATATCAATCGGCTAAAATGCCGCAACACATGTCATACAATCATATATCAAGTGCGTATTGTTGGAGTGTATATAGATATCGCACTTCATAAAGTTTCACAAGAAAATCATTATTTCATCGTATTGACATGTTTATATGTAGAATATTGCTGCATAATCAAATTGTTCTCATAGCAAATAACTTGAGGCTTTTAATCTGCTAAACCATTAGCAATATAATATTCTATTATCTCAACTAATTCGTAAAATCATTAATGAGTTTAAGATATATTCATGCTAGCATTTATCACTTTGCTCGTAATACCATTACTTGAGCAAATAATCAGTCATTCATATTCTTAATGAGATAATTAATTTGCTTTTTAGAACAAGCAGCAATGATAACAATCTTCTGGTTCTTTAATGAATGCCATTATTGAATTGGAATCTAACCAATTATTATAGAACTTCTGGTTCAACAAGATATTTCACGTGTACATATGTATGAACTTCTGGTTCAATACAGTATTCATTTCATCAGTACGTATTTCTGTACAGTTCAAATCAGCATACCTTTATTACTTTTATACCGGAAAAATCAGGTACAATATCCAAGGAAATATCTCATGATCTCAATATTGTCGCCAAATATTCCCTTATATCGAAAAAGGTAATGACGCATTATCTCATTGTTCTCACCTTTTCAATAATTTATTCCATTATCTCTTAATGGAATCGATATCACTGACACGCGGAGCCATCGCTCTTTCACGCGTTGAATAATGTATTTAAATAGATGATTTGGGAAGAGGCTAGATCTATCAAAAATGGATATCATACTTTCAAATATTCGCAAATATTATTCCAATCTTCCAGTAAATGATTTGAGAAAAATTTATCGAATTAGGCTCGAAAGATTGAGGTTGCTGATGGATCATGGCATCCCAGAAGATGTTCGCTGGTTGATCGAAGCGAAAGTTCGATTAGCTGGTGAATTACCAGATTCATTTTCTAAGCACAAGCCTGGCTTAGGTAAGAGTACTTTTGCAAAGAAGCGAAGAGCAAAAAGATTAAATAGTTGCTACAAATGTGCTCGATGGACATGTGATACCCGTTGTAAGTCAATAGGGTATTCATCTATAAATCGAGATGATAAGATAGATTTCATTAAGGGTGGGCTGAGTAAGGAGTCATTGGATGATATCCGATTGACTCTTGAGACGCACCCTAGTGGGTATGTACAGCGTGAGCTACTATCTTTATGGGCTAAATTCATCAGCGATAAAGAGCGTTATAGTCTCAAAAATATAATAGCAAAAGATCCTGTTTGCCAGGCTGTTATAAACAATGATGTTTTGGCTATGCAGCATTAATACAAGGTAAATCATTTAATATATATATATATATATAAAATATTTTTCTGTTTTCTTTCACGAGTTTTGATAAAGGCTGGTTAAATATTAAATCACCGAAAGGTGAGTATGGTGATTTTGTCAAAAGTAAATCTTCACTTTTTCGAAATATGAGTAGTAAATAGTGAAGTTTTTCAAGTTTAAAAAGCCAATGATTTTTACAGTTTATGCATCCCAAAATAACATTTTCTTGTTAGTTTTTTTCTTCCTTATTCTTTCAAAGATGGAAGGATCAAAACTTCGACAGATCAAAACTATCTGTGTATTTTGTGGATCAAAAGTAGGAAAAGGTTTTGGGTATCTAGAAGCAGCCGTGGATTTAGGAAAGAAATTGGGAGAGAAAGGTATCACTCTCGTGTATGGAGGAGGTAGCAGTGGATTGATGGGTTGTGTTTCACAATCCTCTCTAGCAGAGAAAGTAAGAGTGATAGGTGTTATACCTACTCCTGTAGCTGATATCGCAGGCAAAACACGAGGGCATGAAGTACAAACCTTATCTATCCATGAACGCATAACTTGCATGCTATATGGTTCTGATGCCTTCATAGCTCTGCCTGGAGGTTTTGGTACTTTAGAAGAAATCTTTAATATTACCTCATGGGCTCAACTAGATCTCCATACTAAGCCTATTGGGCTTTTAAATGTAAACAATTTCTTTTATGGTTTGCTAACATTTCTTGATTATGCTGTGGAATAGGGATTCATCTCTCCATTTTCTAGGAGAATCCTTATTTCTGCTCCTACTATCGAGGAACTGCTGGATAAGTTGCAATCATATATTCCAATACAAGATCCAGCAGGAGTAAAGATAGATTGGTCGCAAGGAAGGGGAATCAAGCGAAAATGGAGTCCGGTTAATATAAATTTATTTTTGTGAACCCTAGAATAGGTGGTGGTACAGTACGGAGTATTCTCACTCTTGAAACACACATTTTTCTTTATTTCCTCAAAAGGTCAGAGGTGGTAGGATACGGCTACTCCCGAAACACATCTCTCATTTTGAGGATCATAAATGTTTCCCCCTTTTGCGTTTTGCATGTATGTCTCGTTTATGCTTCTTCAGGAGCAATAATAATATCATTTCAGTATGTTTAGATGATAATTTTTACTTCTTCTGGAGTAAATATACACTTCTTCTGGAATACATAAGTGCTCGTGCAAGAACATTTCCAGACACTTTATCATCTAATATTCATCTCATAATACTGATGAGATTATTTTCACATTAGCCATATCCGAGCTATCATGTGATATTATCTTATCATATATCAACATTCTCTTGTTGAATAATTTTCATCCACCCATTCAAATTCAGATATTGGTAACTTCTGGTACCATTGGATGAAATATTTTTATCAACATTTACCAAATTTTTGGTAATGATAACTTCTGGTATCATTTGATGAAGTATCAAATAACAATAATATCACCATATATATAGGTTAAACAATAATAATATCACCACGTATATATGTTGACAACATCCTCTAATATGTTAGAATTAACCAACAATTGAGGTGTTTTTGAAATAATATAGAATATGAATATATGTAAAGTATTCCGTAAACCGACCATATAGGCGGTGTCAACATAATGAAATAATTACCTTTCATGAGTGAGCGAGTCATATCCTCCAGTCAAGGTATTCATAATAGTGATCAAGTCATATTGTCAAAATCCAGTCAAGGTACTCATAATAGTCCAATCCGTTGTGGTATAAATTCAGTCCATAATAACTTAATCCGTCACGGTATGACAATGATTATTTTTAATTATACTTTTTTTAAAATCTTTAATTTATCTTGTTGATCACATATTAATCATTAATTATCGATTAATTTACTTTTATGTATTACCAAGGGTGAAATTGTCCATATTTTAATATGTTGCTCATATGGATAAATCAAAACCGTCAATAGGTTTGAAATTTAATTTAGAACAAACTTACTTTTGGTCCGAAGTTCAAAATCCCGTCGGAAGTGCTTCAAAAACGGTTTTTAAGAAAATCGCCACGTTCGATCGCCGGAAAATCTCAGAACTGCACAAAACAGAAAAGTAAGATCATAGAAAAATCAAGATCGTCGATATGAACAAACTGCCTGTTGACATCGTCGCCTGATTCAGCCGGACTCGCCGGCACGCGCCCCCTCGACGTCTGCGCGTGGGCTTCACGCGCGTCACGCGCCGCCGCGCCGGTTCGGAAGAATCGTCCGGTCGCCGTGGTCATGGATCCGGTCTCCGATCATCATTTGGATATACGGTTTGTCGTGAATTTGGTTTGAAAGTTTCGGATTACACAATTCTTCAATTTTTCTACGTATTTGGAATTGATCTTCTAATCTATGATGTATAAATGATGATTAATAATAATCTGGTTTCTGATACAGAGGTTCATCATTTAGATGCAACTATAGAGCATACTCCCGTCATATTACTCAATAGGGTAGAGACTCGTGCTGATAACGTGTTGTGAAACTATCAAAATTCTAAACACAAGAATTAGAGAGAGATTGAGAACTAGAGAGAAGGAGGAGAATTTCTTGATTCTCAAGAATGGTGCAAGTTACAAATGAATATATGGTGTCCTATTTATAGGGGGCGGATAATGGTATAACCGTAATATGTAAATTTTACAGGAGCATAAGAGTAATATTTCATTCAAACCTAATACCTAATTTTCTTACCTCACACCCATTAATTCATAACAGTGTAATAATACTTGATAATTTTTTTTCTCGAATTCATCCTTTTTCTCCACTATAAATAGGCTCCAGTCCCATTAGTAACCACAACACTTATCTCCTACAAGCATGGATTTGCTTTCTATTTCCCTAGTCTTTTTATTCTCTCTAGCTGCTGTTATCCCTTATTATTTAATCATTAGAGTTAATAACAAAACATGTTACAAAACAAGAGCACCAGAACCAGTCGGAGCATGGCCCTTCATAGGTCATCTCCACCGTCTAGGGGGGAAGACACCGGTGGCACGAATATTAGGAACAATGGCTGATAAACTCGGTCCCATCTTCTCAATCCGGCTCGGCAGCCACCCCGCGCTGGTGGTGAGCAGTTGGGAGATGATAAAGGACTGCTTGTCCACCAATGATCAAACTTTCGCATCCCGGCCGACCATGGCGGTAACCAAGTACATGGGATACAATGGTGCAGCATTTGCACTAGCACCTTACGGAACTTATTGGCGTTATCTTCGAAAAATGGTCACTACAGAACTTTTTAGTGGCGATCGACTTCAGAAGTTTAGTCATGTCCGAGTGTCTGAATTAAACCAGTCTATAAATGATTTGTATCTACACTGTGAAAAAAATGGCGAGATTTCCAAGAAAAATCTAAGCAAATGGTTCGAGGATTTAATGTTTAACATAACCTTGAGGATGCTAGTTGGAAAGCGGTTTTCGAATAACAAGAATGGCGGTGAAGAAGCGCGTTTCAAAGAAACTACACAGAAAGCATTGTACCTTAGTGGCCTTTTTACTGTGTCTGATGCAATCCCATCGCTCGAATGGATGGACATAGGAGGGTATGTGAAAGCTATGAAAACTACGTCCGAAGACATCGACAAAGTTCTCAAGAATTGGCTGAAAGAACACGTCGAAAACACAGAGAAATGCAAGAAAGAAGGCGAATCCGATTTCATGGATGTAATGCTATCCACTTTCCTCGAGACTGATATGGAATCGGGTTGCAACCGTGACACCATCATCAAGGCAACGATACTGGTAAGCACATCATTCAATATTTATTATCGAGTTGTATCATTACTCTTAGCCCCTCTTTGAGTCCCATTGTTTGGGAAATAAGGAGGTTTTGAAAAGTATTTATGAAAGAATGTGGGGGTTAAAAATTGTTTGAAAAGTCAAATATTGTGGACTTGACTAAAATGAATGATTGAGATTGAATATTTTAAAAACTTAATTTTCAACTAATAAAATCAAACAAGGGCTAAGATTTATCTACTTGTACGCTTCAATATAGTTCCCCTCACATGGGCCTGGGGACTATGTGAGGGGACTACACTAAACTAAGAAGTATTTAAAAATATGTTTTTTTATGTTTTCAAGGTAAGATATGTGATTGAAAATTGAAGAGAGAAAATATGTGTGGTTAAAAAGTGATTTGATAAATTGTGTAAAAAAAAATAAACTTGTTTAAAAACTTGTTTCTTTTGATTTGCCAAACAGACATAGTAAATACTCGAGTGTACATATGGGTATGGCAAAGTCTTTATTAATGAATGTTTTGAAATTTGTCCAGATTCTCATTTTGGCTGGCACGGAAAGTACAGCAGATACGCTAATATGGGCACTCTCTTTGTTACTAAATAACCCACAAGCTTTAGAAATTGCCCAGAAGGAATTGGATGTCCATGTAGGAAGACACAGACTAGTTGAAGAAACAGATATCAAGAACCTAAGTTATTTACAAGCCATTGTGAAGGAAACCCTGCGTCTGTACCCAACAGGTCCGTTGGCAATGCCTCACCAGGCCATGGAAGACTGCTACGTCGGCAAGTATTATGTCCCTAAGGGCACTCGATTGATCGTTAACGTGTGGAAGCTACATAGGGATCCGAAGGTGTGGTCTAATCACAATGAGTTTCGACCCGAAAGATTTCTCGAGGAACATAGCAACGTGAGTTTTCAGGGGAAGAATTTTGAGTACATACCGTTTAGTTCTGGTCGAAGAATGTGCCCGGCCGTGAACTACGGCATGCAAGTAGTTCATTTCGCACTTGCTCGTCTGCTTCAAGGATTTTGGGTATCGACACCAATGGATATGCCTGTTGACATGAGTGAAGGTCCCGGCTTAGCTTTGCCCAAGGTGAAACCCCTCGAGGTTCTCCTCGCCCCTCGACTTCCTGTCAAGCTCTATGAAGTTATCTAGATCAAGTATTTTACCTTCATTGTAACTACGTATCTTTAATTTCTTGTCTTACTATTATGATTATCAGTAATATATCACAATTAAATAATTTATAGTAGATTCAACTATAACATTGGCTGAGTATAACAGTTCTTGAAATGCAAATAACTTCCCTCTTTTCAGTAAATCGTTAATAAATAAACGATTATTTATAAATAGCAACATCTTTTGTCCTTTTTCTTTTTTTTTTTGAAAAATTAATAATGATGAGTGAAAATCTTTGACGAATTGATATTACCAATGAGATATTATCGCGTGACCATTTACGGACAAAATTTATAAACCTTTTTTTGTTACCAAACAGAGGCCTCTATACATCATTCTAATGTCCATGATGGAAGAAAAGTAAACTGTACTGCTGTACATATATACAAACGAGCTCCATGAGCCAGCAAGCATTGAACCTCGGCAATGTCCTACTCAGTTTTCCTCGAGTTTATATACGGAATTCACACATTCTTCCGTGTCCCATAAGAACGAACCAAAAGCGACAGCCTCGAGAACAAATCTTTTAAGACTTGCGTAAGACGTGGAAATTAAATCATTGGCTTCGTGCAAACCTGTATTCTCATCTCCAAATAGAGCCACGGTATGTCTCTCAATCAGATTCACAGCCTCCTTAGACTTTGGTTTCGCGCACATCTGCAGAGTTTCTGGGTCGAATCCCATCAAGTAACACCTCAATTTCTCGTGTTGCTTGCCAAGATTACATGACGCTTGACCAATAGACATAGAACTTGGCCTGCTAATGCGACCAAATGCAATGTATTTCAATCCTAAAGACATCTCCAAAAGTGGAAGCTGGCTATATGCATCGGTATCAAAATCCGGGTTTGTCGGATCTAGACCCCATTCTAGATGATGCCTCAATGAGGCGGACTTCAAAAAGTATGCGTACAAGATGGAAGCAGCATACAGTCTGCAGAGACGAAGCCTCGGGATCTCAGTCATGGCCCAACTGTCTGTGACATTTGAGATTGCTTTCCTGCCAACAGCAGCAGCAATATGTTCCTTAACCATCTCCAAAACATCAAAGTTGTGAATTGACTCGAGTTCCCAGTCCTTTGATGGATAGATTTCGAGTCTGCCATTTTAGATACATTTGGAAAGCCTCGGGACCAAGTGAACTCCGATATCCATAAACTTGTAAACTAGAAACATATACATCACATCTTCTACTGCAAACTGGCATTCATGCTTTTTCATTTCAGCAATCCTCCTGCCATTCATTCTCTCAGTTAGTTAAAATACAAGAAACTCAGATTTTGTATTATTTACTGGCATTACCACAGCAATTCAGGTATTGCATTTGTTTGGACTACATTTCAATTATTTCAATAATCTACGAAATGCCTAAGTTTCTACTTCCTCAAACTTGCCTCCTCGAAAATGTAGTAATGCCAAAACCATCAATGACGTCCCCTGCAGTGGTTATGTATTTCACGATCAGCAGAGTACGTCCCACCTTGGAGCAACGAATGACAACTGCTCGTCGGATCTCATGTAAAATCAAAAAGTCGAATCCAGCCTAATTTGCGAACACCAATGGAGATCAAGCGTCAATAGAACCAAGTTGAGTCATGTGTCGATTCGACCCATTGTCACATTAAGATGGCGCTATATATTGCTTGTGCTTTCGTATCTCGTTTGTATGCATTTATAATTCGTTTGGCCAAAAAGGTCTCCCGTCATCAAATGCAAATTACAAATTAATATTACAATTTTATATCGTGCGTTTTATTTTGTACTTCAATAGACATATCACTATTATATATAAGATTTACTTAGAATGTCACTATTCCTAAGGACCAAACACGCCTTTCTCGCTATCAAAATAACGATTTCAGAGAGAATTAGCACTAGCGGTTTCATCTTTTCCATTACCGCATTTACCCCTCCATTTGTTATCTAGAATCTTCGTCCATTTTCTCTCGCGATTTCGTCTTTGGTCCAGCAAGCACTTCGTCCAAATCGTCCCCGTTCATTTCTCGTCGAGACCACCTTTCTTCCTACCCGTTTTCCGACCCAGGAAATCAACTGAAGGTGATGCTTCCTCTCATCTACACACTATATTGCTGCGTTCGTATCTCGGTTATCGGTTAGGGTTTGGCCAAGTTTTTTTTTCCCCCCCGATTTATTGATTGATTATTCTTTCAGTATTTTGTGCTATAATTTTTCCCTTTTGCTTATGTTAGTATTTAGTTTGAGTGTTGACAGGGGTTTTCTGTAGAAATCGAAGTTTTTTTTTGGGATTTTTGCTGCCATATTTGTGTTTTACTACGTACCTGAAATCCTACTAAATTGATACTTCTTCTATATCATACAGTATCTTTGACAATACGTTTTTTAGTGAATCTTTCACTCCTTTGGTTATTTGGATTGGATGGATTGGGCATTGGATGGATTGGGCATGTCCAAAAGCACGAGAATTTGTTCAGTTGATTTTTGCCAAGACCATAGAAAAAGAAGGCTGATAGGGCTGCTCCATTGCTGAGGCTTGTGATGGGAAATAAAGGTAAGACTACGAAGATGTTTTAGATAGAATTTTTACTTCCATTTTGATTTCTATCTTTGTCTAGATTGATTAGAATTATTTAAATATCTCGTCAAACTTTTCATTTGATTTTCACTTCTTTTTCCTATAGATAGGACACATGATTTCATTTGATTTGTATGCCCCATTTCTTTTTAACAGAGCTTTCGATTTTACATCACCATTTGAAGAACTTCACAGCCACTAAATGTCGTATGATCCCTATGGAAGGTGTTGCATTTACCATTGAAGAATCTCATTGTGCTCTTGAGAAGTATAACTTTGATAAGTGTGCGTTTTACACACTTATTTAGTTCCTAAATTAGTACTTTAATTGAAAAATCGAGCAAATATCTATTTATTTATTTCGTCTATCGTGTGAAATTAGGTAAAAATGCATTTTGAAATAAAATTGTAACTACTTGATAAAATGTGTGATATATATATATATATATATATATATATATATATATATATATATATGTGTGTGTACACACACAAAACAGGAAAGTATGGGAAAGAAACCAAGGAGAATCAAAGCATGGCAAAAAGATAGAATAAACACATGATGCCGGCTGGAAAGGGAGAAAAGCTGGAAACCAAGACAGAAAATAAGCATGGGCAAGAAAAAGACAGGAGAAGATGGGCTGGAACATCATGGGAGGATAGCTGGAAGACAGAGAGAAGGTTGGCTGTTGCTGAATGCGGGCTGGGGGATTGATACATAAATAGATACGCAGAGCTGAAAGAAGAGGGGAGTCTTGGACTGCAGGTGACAGCTGCAGTTGGGGCTGCCATTTTTATCAAGAGAGATAGATAGATAGGCAGGGGAGGTGAGACCGGTGGATGCTTACTGCTGGTGACAGCGGCAGTGAAGAACCTGGAAGGAGACCAGACGGGGTTGGTTGCAGCTGGTGACAGCAGCTGCTCTTGCTGCTAGCCTGCGAGGTAGACTAGGAAACCGGGAGGAGTTGCTGATAACTGAAGGAATTTGCTGCTGCTAACTGGAAGCAACCAACTGAAACAGAACGTGCAGAGGAGTTACTGGTTCAAGGCTGAAGAGTTGCTGTCAATAAGGTGTTGCTGGAGCAGGGCAGCCGTAGAGGAGCAGCTGACTGCTGCTGCAAACCAGACTGCCTGAGAATGCTGCTGAATTCAAGAAACTTGCTGGAAAGCTGGTGCTGTTGCTGAAGAGGAGTAGCCTGCTGGTTGCCTGTTCTGGACTGCTGAAAAGGAGGTGATCAATTTGCTGTGACGCTGCTACTGGACAGTGGACATTGCTGGTGCAGCTGGAAGAAGACTGTTGCTGCTGTTACCAGAGGAAGGAGCTGACTGCTGGACAGGCTGCCTGTTGCTGGTTCTATTAATTGGCTGCGGGTTTTGCTGATTTCAGATAACAAAGAAGGTAGCAGCTGAAACTGAATTAGGTAGCTGGATGTTGCAATAAGCTGGAGATGCAGGGAAGAAGGCAGGGACTGAAATGCACTTGTCATGAAAGTTGGAGGACCTTGATGCAATTTCCATAGTTTTCTAATTCCGGGTTTTATTTTACTGCCTTATGTTATTATTAATTTCCGAACGCATGTTTAGCTAACTTTTGCACGTTGGGATGATTGATGGAATTTAACCTAGTTTGGATTAATTTTAATATTTGCTATTTGATTAAATGCTTATTTCATGTGTGTTTGTTATTGAGATTATTACATGTGTTTGCTTGATCACCAAATATGTGTTTTGTGAAGTATATGATAATCGAGAGATATTATGCATTTTAGATCAAATAACAAATGCTCTAGGTTCTTGTTAAGGATAGAGATATACCTTAAACCCTAGATGATCCATTGAGCTATTTTCACAAAGAATTAATGCAATTGATTGGGCCTTAATCGACATAGAGATATAGTAGGTTAGACCAATTGATTAGGGTTGATTTCACTCGAGAGAGGTAATTGGCTAAGCTTGGAAAATCGGGTCTAACATTGTAAATGAGTAATTTGTTAATTTGCATGTTGAGAAATTAATTAGACGACGGTTAAATGAAATCATGAATCCCAACTATTTTATCTTTCATTTTCCTTATTTTAATTTGGTTTCAAATTAGTTTCTTTAATTTAGTATTTTCCAAAACAAACTTTTAATTGTGTGTTTCTTTTATTGTTAGAATTAAACTAATTAAAGTTGTATAATCTAAAGTAAACATTCCTCGTGGGATCGAAAATCCGGACTCAAAAAGTCCACTTTATTACTTGTACGCGACCCGTGCGCTTGCGGTACACTATTTTGAGCGAACAAACTTCAACTCTGAAATTGAAACTCGGGTGAGAATTATATATTTTTTAAAATTCGTATACGTACATGTATATGAATGAATTATGCATATTACTACATAAATACTGAGAGAAAATTATATGGATTGAATTTTTTACAGTGATAATTAGTGAGCTGTGTACATAATTACATATATTTGGGGGTGTATGGTTTGTTTTTGTATATGAATTATGAGGATGTAGATAATCAAGTTTGTCTTTGATGCGATTAGCTAGAATAAGAATTTGTCTGAACATCACTTGTACTTTAAATGGGTTATGATTGCGTCTTCTCTTGCACATTTTTCTATTTGTGGAATTCGCATATAATATTGATTTTTATAGAATATACTAAAATAGCATGCCTGGGTAAGCTTAAAAGCACTTCTTTTCAAGTTTACCCTAAACATGCTCAAAACAGTAGAAAACTAATTTCACCTTAAATCATCAGAAATGTGTGCCTTTCATTTACCTGCCACGTGATTTTTTATTTTATTTTTTTGTGGTTTCTAGCCAATTGGTTTAGATGGAGTTATGTATCATTGGAACCAAGGATAAATTTTAATTATTTACATTTAGCGATCAAAAGATGTATGAATGTTGAAGGTTTCATACAAATGAGTTGCTAAGAAGAAATATGTCAATCCTAGGGGATGCCATGCCACTAGATGTTCTTGTTATGCTCTTTTCATTTCATTGATCAATTTTCTTCTCTATGCTTGTAAGGATGGAGTGCTTAAGTTGACAAGCTGAGTTGAATTGCAAGTTTCATGAGTAAATATTGAGCCCGAAAGTATGAAACATGCTAATATTGATCCTTTTCTGGCTGAGATTTTGGCCAGAAAAAAGTTTACCCCTTAAAGAGGAATTTGTGAAAATCTCAAAAAGATGGTGATTTGATAAAGGATTTTCGTGTAATTTGGATTAATATTTTGGATGTTTGAATTGAGTCTCTGTTTACTATGTATATGTTTTGTGTTGGCTAAAATTAATTTTTTTTAAAGACATGTTCTTTTGATACTATCAATATCTATTTGATTTGCCTATGAAATTATTAGATGATCAGATTGTTTGGCATATTAGTTGAAGTCGAGAGCTGAAATTAAGTGAAATGTGCCCTATTGTTCTTTAAAAATGCACAAGGCTGGGTACTTATAACCTGCTGTGACTATAGTTTTTATGAGTGAAACAACAAATCCAATTTCTCGTGATCAAATCTTCAGCAAATTTGGCTACAATAGCATTACCTTATGTGGTGTGTGCTTATTCATATAAGTTTCTTATCCATGGACGCTACTAACAGATTTTTATATTGTATTCAGGATACAAAGGAAGACAAGTTTAGACACAAGTCTACAAGAAAGTAAGGGTTCTGCTCTGTCTAGCTTCTTTTGTAGTGCTCATAAATTACTTCTTGTTACTGTCAATCCGAACATGCTTTGATATCCACATTTGATAATCGAGTATGTGCTTCAAATTTTTTGGATTAACTTAGGGTGATAGATATTCTCTTCTTAGACTATCTTAGTAGATTCAACTGAGCTTATGTGTGAAAAATGATGGATTATTTTGGTAAAAGCATTAGTCCTCCTACTTTGAACTCAATCTATTTCTTTGTGTGTGTGTGTGTGTGTGAGAGAGAGAGAGAGAGAGAGAGAGAGAGAGAGAGTGAGTGAGAGAGAGAGAGAGTGTGTGTGTGTGTGTGTGTCATCTCATTTCATAAAATGATTTTATCTACATTTACACAATTTGTTTTGACGAAGGTTAAGGGTATTTTAAACATGCTTTGACAGAATTTTCATTCTCTTTATAGGTCAAAGGAACAGTTATTAACACAGATGCAAATCGAGCATTAGTTGACATAATTGCAAATCATGAGATTACTTGCATGTGCGAGAGTCATCCATACGTAATATTAAACATGTGGAAGAGGATGGAATTTTTCCTGGTTTGCACGAGGAATTTGTAGTTATTGGTGAAAATGAGGCGGATGATAGTTTAATCTTGAGCCCATGTTTAATCCATTATGATCTTGCTTGGGAATGTCGTAGACACCAAAAGAGTGGTCACGTCTAATGCTGCACAGTCATTCCCTTCATAGAGAGAGTCTCCATTTTCATGTGCAGTTTTGCGAGGATGGTTTCATCCTCTCAATATGCTCCAATCAATGTTTTCTCTGTCTATCTTCCACCACCAAATATGGAATTTAATTATGATAAACAGGAGTGGATACATAAAGAAGCTAATGAGGTTCATTGATTCAAGATTGTGCTTAAGAACCCTATATTTTTTGTAGTTTACATTCTCATAAAATGATTGGTTATTGAATCACTATAGGTCAGCAACAGAACCAACCTCCTCTTTTCTTAGGTATTGCCAGTTCTTCACCATATTTCAAAAAAAAAAAAACATCAACTAATTTTGGCGTGAAATCATTTGTATCCTTCAGCATATTGCTGAATTGCAATTGATGCTCCAAAAGGAAAAAATGATCTTGAGATTATTTTTCTGCAAATATCTAGATCCTAATTCTTGTCCAATATATTAGACAATCGTAGGAGGACAACTTTTTAATTAGACCGGTTTGCCTAATCTTTTCTGGGTGGAAAGAGACTGTTGAAAGGCAATATGTGTTTCAGCTGCAAGAACACCACATTGTCTACTTGATGCTTTTACATAGCTTTGAATCTGATTCTCTAATTTATTTATTTTTCGATTTTAGGAGTTAATTAAGTAAAGTGCTTATATGTTATATGTTGAAACAAGATTTTTTCATTGAAAATCGTATCCAGCGTGCTATTTTTCTTTTTCTATTTCTATGGGTCTTACATTTGGAATATTATATTTTAGAAGAAGTAAAAAACTTCAAAATTTGTAAAAGTTCTGAATGCTTTCTTCTATAATATGCTCAGGCGCTATGTCAACCGAAGTGGTATAATGTCCCTCCAACCTAAATTTCCAAATCCTCTGATAGTTTGAATGACACAGTCCCAATCCCTTCTCCAATCTTTGATCTTCATTTGTCATTTAAGTTGAAATTTTAGATTTAATAGTTGTTATTTATGTGATTTGTGTATCGAGTTTTAATTAGTATCTTCTCCTCCTTCTGGTTTGATTCCTATAAGAATTCTATTTCTTCAATATTTGGAGAAAATAAGTTAATACTTTCATTCTTTCCTTTTCTATAATTCCAGAAACGTTGTGTTTAGATAGAAGAAAATTCTACATAAAATATGGTTCTTATTCAGTTGAGGTGTGCAGATGGCCACTGCAAACATAACTTGTGAAAATCTCTATTTGGTGCTATTTTTCTCATCTTCAGTTTCTGGTCTGTTGATTAAATTAATGGAGAAATACTTTGAATATATACAAGGGAAAAATTTTGTAAGAAGAAATCATACCATAGAATATGAAATCCTGGCATTTTTATGTTGTGAAAAATGATGTTGCTCATTTACTTGGTGCCTTGACTGCAAACTACTAGAACTCTAGATTATTCATTGCAGATTTTGCTTCCTTCCTTGGAGTGGGACTCTGATGTTGTCTGTAACTTCTGCCCTGTATGTGCATATGCCCTTAATTTAATGATTATGAAGCTCCATTAATTGATAAAGCCATGTATTAAACATTTTTTCCTGGGTTTGTCTACTCAAGTCCAATGCGAGCCCTTTGATTTAGAAAATAAACTTTCTTTCTTTCTGTAACAGGTTTTTGTTTCTTTTTACTTTTTTAGCACTGCTGACATTATTTTCATCATAAAAACCTTCAGGTTTTAATGCTTTCTATAAATTGATGCATGGAAGTTGTGTATTTGATTGGGCCACCTTGTTCGAGGAGCTGAAAGATGAAAGATTATGCTGTAAAATGTGTGGATACTCACGAAGCATGACTTGAAATCTATGTCATCTGATTTTTCTATACTTAGTTAATTTACTTATTGCCTATGAGCATTTTTTTTTACATACAAATTGGTCCCTAAATATGTGTCTCTTGCTTGCCCGCACTTCCCAATTTGTATTAGCAAAATCAAGGATAATTTAAATCCCAGCAGCTTACCCATAATTGTTTGTGGTGATAAACAGTCATACATGTGTATATGAGTATTTGACATGTATACTATGAATCACTAGGTGTATAGTATATCACCTACATACAGAATTTTTGTTATAATGTCTGAGTAATAATCCTTTTCCCCATTTATTGCAGATGACAGTGAAGCTTTTAAATTGGGCTCTTGAAGAAATTTTCGTTGATCCCAAAGTCTTTTTAATGGGTCAAGAGGTAATCTGGAAGTTGTAGTTTAGTTTTTGAAAATCCAATTGTTTACTTCATTGATTTAGACTTTTGAGTTAGACGAGATTGCTTATTTCTCACTATTGTGCAAGTTCTTGAGTATCAGAGTGCATATAAGGTGGGTTATTTGGCCATTGCTACCTCAATTTGATGCCACATATTGATATTGGTCCTTTTAACCCTAAACAACTAAGTTACAATCACCACAAAAATAAAATTAAATGGTTACAAGAATCTTTAGTTGAAAATTAAATTATCATCCATTTCTTATTTTCTCAATAAGTCTTCGATACTTCTTAATATTGTAATGGGAGTGGTAAGACAATGATTTGGAGGTTAGATATACAGTCATCAAATATCTTCTCTTTTATGACGTTGCAAGCAGCTTTAATGGAATTTGGAATATCACTTTGTTGAAGTAAAAAAAGAACTGTGTTATTGTTAAACAGTTGACTAATTAAGCTTGAATGAACTCAAAACATTAGTCAAAAGAATAAAGAGAACATTCTTTGTACTCAGTTATTATACTTGAATTATTGAGTTTCATGTGCTCATCATCTCAGTTATTGAAAATGGTCAATTAGGGAACTAAATATTGGTTGAATCTTATAATGTCTATATATTAGTTTTCATCCTGTTTTGAATCTTATATTGCCTATATAAGTTTTCATCCTCTTTTGGAGCTAAAAAGAATGTTAGTTTTCATCCTTATATTGTCTATATTAGTTTTCATACTCTTTTGAATCTTACATTGTGTATATTAGTTTTCATCCTCTTTTATTTAGAGCTAAAAAGAATGTTGATGACTAAATGATACAGTTGCACCTATACTCCGACAATGGAAGTTCAACTTTTATTATGACTATTTTTTGTAGTCATAATGTACCTTTTAGCTTGCAGTAATACTTATATTTGCTCCGATTACTGTTTCTTTTTTACATTTACTCTTTATTCTATGGATTTTGATTGTATATTTTGAAGTTGCTATCATGTCATTTTTCTTTTATAAATAGGATGGGGTCATTTTGCGCAGTTCACTATTGCTTTGGTGAATAAAGATGCTAAAAAATTCAAGTATTTTGGTAAATTATTCAATTTTCGCTATTACTTTTGTGTTTAAGTTTTCATTTTAGATCAAGAGTAGCTTGAATTGTATTTATCTATACTGATAAACTACATTGGTTTTGGAAAAAGGAGCATGATTGGGTATCAAAAATATTTATGTAGCTATCAAAATTGTTACATAGTTTATTCACGCTGATAATATGATCAAAGCTCAAGTCCAAGTCATCAAGTTTCTTTAGATAACATACTCGTGTATATGACTGTCATATAGTGATTGAACTTGAATTCTCTCATATATTGATCAACATCGCATCAAGTGAAGATGTTGATGCACGTAAGGCTGAGCTTCGAGGCCTAATGCATAAGTTTGATTTTCATTACAACTTTTCAAATATCAATAACAATCAAAAACATTGTTGAGGGTATTTAGCGAGTAATAAATGAATTTGTTACTGAATCTAATCTTAACTAATTTTTCATGTCTAAATAACAACTACTGAGCTTTCTACCCACGCGAATTAATACAAATATGAAACATCACGTGCTTTGCACGTGTTTTTCTACTAGTGTTATTATAAAGGGGAATACAGGGGAGGGGAGATTCGAATTCGGGACTGGGTATGGGCAAAAGAAATTCTAAAGATAATAGAAATGAGATTTGTAATTTTATGCATTGAGAAATCATTAATATATAGTACAACTCAATAAGCTAAATATGTAAAAATGAATAACAATTCCTAAAATTAAGCACATCATCATCATCATTAATCATCTAGATCAATTTATCTAAATGAATCATTGATTTCCTCCATCATATATTCTTGTGCAAATATTCATAATGCAAGTTATCCAAGATCATCCCTTGATTTATTCTCTTATCACTCTCCTTCCTTATTTTCTCGACTGATATTGAATGTCCAATTTTTTTGCTGCTAATATGAGCGCACTCAAGTATGTAACCAACAAAACAACCCTCGAATCTTAAAATATGAATATATCTTAATATCACAAGTCGTTAGAAAGAAAATGGACGTGACAATCATGATCACCAATATACATTTTAAAATGTTCTAAAAACTTTTTTTTTAACAAACTATACTGGGACTTTATTGGAAGATTACATGGCTGAAAATCACTTTACGAAAAATTAAGAGATCGTTCACTTTGTGTTTCGATTTTGGATTTTGGATTTTGAGTTTTGGATTATATTTTGAATTTTGGATTTTGGTTGTTTGTTTTGGGATTGTTGAAAATATGTTCTCTTTGTGATTTTGGAAAACTGTTTTCAAAAATAGAAAACTGAAAAATGCGTTTACTTTGTCATTTTTTGATATATTTATTTTGTGATATTTTATATGTAAAAAATGGTTGATTTGTTGAATTACATTAATTTTAATGTTAATAAATCAGTTAGTTCTCTATGTCAATAAATTCATCATTAATATTGTTTCACCTAAAAAAAATTTAATCATATACCAACAAAATCTTAACATGGATCTATATATAATGGCAAAATAATATAAGTATTTCAAGTGAAAGAAGTGTCTCACATTTACCCAAATAATAATAATAAAAATAAAAATAAAAATCTTAACATGGATCTATATAATGGCAAAATAACATAAGAATTTCAAGTGAAAGAAGTGTCCCACTTTTACCAAAAAAATAATAAAAATAAAAAATAAAAAAATTTTCAAAAAAAAAAAAATAATAATAATCTTAAAATGAATTTATATATAATGGCAAAATAATATAAGAATTTCAAGTGAATGAAGTGTCTCAAAAAAAAATTAACATGGATCTATATATAATAACAAAATAATATAAGAACTTCAAGTGATGGAAATGTCTCACTTTTACAAAAAATAAAAATAAAAATAATTTACAAAAAAAATCTTCACATGGATCTATATATAATGACAAAATAATATAAGAACTTCAAGTGAAGGAAGTGTCACACATTTACTAAAAAAAAAAGTCCAAAATGCGCGTTTTGGTTGTTTTGGAATTTTTAACACAAAATATCCAAAACGCAATAAACTCGTTTTGAGTTTTTTTTGTATTTTTTTTTTGGTGTTTTGAAAAACGCGTTTCTGAAAATGGACAAAGTGAACGCGTTTTCGATATTTTCAAAAATCGAAAACTCAAAACGGGCTAAAAACAGCAAAGAGAACGGGGCCTAAATTTTAAAAAATGAGGGCTAAAAAGTGATATTGTTTAGAGATTAGGCATGGCAAACATGTTTTTTAAACATATTTTTAATCAAAACATTTACGTAAACTATTTTTTAATCACACATTTTCTAAAATAATTTTTCAAACAAATATTTTACCTCGAAAATATCACATTCTTTGTTTCTAAACAATTTTTTTTAACAAACAGAGTTATAATTTGGAAATTGCTACTTGTATAAACAAAATGTACAAATAAATGTACAAACAGTGATGTGACTATATCATAGTTGTTGAATATCTAAGGGTGTGTTCTTTTAAATTTAATATGGAATGTTTTGTGTCAAATCAAGAAATTGAAATTATATGTTGATTTATTTGTGTTTTTTAGGTAAGATGAAGGGTTAAAAATTGGAAAGAGAAATGTGGATGGTTAAAAAGTGGTATGAAAAATTATGTAAATTAAATTTTTGTAATGATTTCAAATTAATCTACAGCCGTACAGGCCCTAAGTGATGTGATGTATAAGTCATGATTATTGTTACAAACTCTGTTTGTAACTTTGTGTGTACATATTGCAAAATTCTTATGATTTTCCTTCACAGGTAATGGACTATCTTCAAGATAACCACATGATATTTTACGCTATTTTCAGTTCTGCAAACCGCTGTGAATCGCAGACAAAATAACGTAAGGTGCACAAAATAATGAACGTGTTTCACGAGTTATAATGTTCATATGTTCGCAAATCTAGACTTTAATGTTGCCGTCGTTTTTTTAATTATTTTTTTAGGTAAAACATATGATTAAAAATTAGTCCCAAAAAAATGTGTGACTAAAAAATAGTTTAAAAAATTATATTGTTTATAAATTGATTTAAAAATTGTAATCATTGCGTTAAGGAACGAATATTTTAGCCTCTATTTGACAACTTAAGTGATGGTTTATAAATAATGATACTGTTACGACCATGGTTAATTGGACATGACTCGTCATCTATATGGGTAGAGGTGTCAATTCGGGTGGTCCGGGTCGGATCGGCCCGCCAATAAAAAGCCCGATAACGGCCCACTTGAAAAAAGCCCGTCCGCTACGGGTTACGGGTCAGCCCGCAAATTTTGAACTACAACTCAGGCCCGCCCGCTGGCCCATCCGGGTCGAGCCCATGCGGGTCGCAGTTTGTTCTGATTTGGCTCGTATGAATAAAAATATAGATTTTTTCATATTTATAGTAAATTTTTTGTCAAGTTTCTAAATACAAAATGATTAAAATGATAAATTCATATTTATACCATAAAATATTTACATAGAATTTAAAATTATAGTTTATGTTATATGAATTACTTCTAAATTTGCAAATTTAAATAAAACATAAACAAATAACAATTAAATGATAAATGTATTTCTAATTACTATTATCAAAAAACATTACTTTTTTAGCTATTAGGGAGAAAAAAATAAGATTTTACTTTAAAAGTTGTGTTAGAGTTTCTAGAAGAAGAGAGATTTTCAATGTTACCATATTTAATAAAACAATTTATTTTTATTTTTATTTTTATTTTTTTACGGGTCAGCGGGTTAACCGGTGCCCGTGAAGGTTTGACCCGCAAAACCCGCGGTTCACAACTTCTTGACCCGTTAACTGCCCGCACGGATCACGGGTCGGCCAGCGGTCCCGGGTCAATCCAGGTCGATTTTCACGGGTCTGGTCGGTCCGTCCGTCTTAACACCTCTATATATGGGCCCACCAGGGGAGCCACAAAACATCCAGTCACCTAATCATGACCTACAGGCCAAAACTGTGGATACCAAATTTGCTGGATTCTTTTATGCCGAGGTGACCCTATACCGAGGTGATGCTATGCCGAGGTAACCTATGCCGGGGTGATACTGTGCCGAGATAACCTATGCCAGGGTGATGCTGTGCCGAGGTACCCTTATGCCGAGGTACTCCTAAGCCGAGGGGAGTACCCTGAAAAGGTGACAAGACAGCTTGATGTGACAACATCTTTAAAGGGATTTGATGGTTGCTTTAACCCTATGCCATGTAGTAATGATTATAACCAAAGAAATGGTTTACCTCATGAAGGGTTATGATCTTACCATATGTAAAGCATAACACATGTCACAATCTAAGATAATTACACCTTCTATAAATAGAGCACACTTGCCTCCAAGGAAATGGTTAGCAATTTGATAATCTTAGCAATATATTTCTCTCACTCCCTTTTATCTCTTTTACACATTTATATTTCCCGCACCCAATATATATATTTGCCTAAAATGAGCACTGACTTAGGCATCGGAGTGCAAATGGGAGCCACCTCGGCCCCCTTTGCAAGCTCATTGTTTGTCTTAGTGCGCAGGAGATCCACGTGTTCAAGAGGGAGGAGCTGAGAAGTGTTGGTTCAAGGTCCAGCTGAATTTTGTGGTCAACAGATACAATAATATTTCATTGATTCATTTTTCAAAAGTTAAAATGATGGATGGAAATACTTAACAAGTCGAAATTGTTGACTTATTTTTTTTTAAAAAAAATAATCCAATAAAATGTTACAAACTACAAAGTGAGCGTTTATAAACAAATTTTAAAAGCCACATCTTGTCAAATGCATTATTAGATAAAAAATTTTGACAAATCGAAATTGTTGACATTTTTTTTAAAAAAATAATCCAATAAAATGTTACAAACTACCATGTGAGAGTTTATAAACAAATTTTATAAGCCACATCTTCTCAAACGCATTATTAGAAAGTGTGGTCCAAAATTTTCGAAATTTTTTTATAAATCTAATTGGAGATACAAAATTTTATTTTTAAAAAAAAACACGTTCTGTACTAGGTTAACAAGTCAATTCAAATATCAAACTTGTTGACAATATAACATTATTAAATACTTCCAATTTAGTGGTCCAAATGCAGGTTGTGAACCACATATTGATTCTCACTCACGTTTAAACGTTTTTCACTCAAAAACTTCTGCTATACTTGAACAGGCATAATTGCACTCAAAATGTATAAAAAAGGATATACTAAGAGAAAATTTGTAATTGGATCCCAAACCTTTTCAAAAGCTGCAATTGGTTCCCAGACATTTTATTCTGGCTTTATAAATTAGCCCCAAAAAAATTACAAAAGAAAGATAAAGGCTTTTCTGAATTATATTACCAAAAAATAAAAGAATTGGGATCAATTGCACCTTTTGTAAAAACTTGGGGACCTTGATACTTTTGTAAATTCAAATTTTTCCTTGTGAAGCATATCAACAAAAATTTTCGAAATCTTTTAAAATAGTTTGGACCACTGTTTTCAAACTCGAGGTCGATATGAAAACTTGCTACTCGGACCAAAAATCAGGTCGGGTGCCCCTAAAATTCCAACTGGTCAAACTCGATCGCGAGTTTGACCCAAGTTTTT
This sequence comes from Ligustrum vulgare, assembly GCA_963555705.1. Taxonomy (NCBI): domain Eukaryota; kingdom Viridiplantae; phylum Streptophyta; class Magnoliopsida; order Lamiales; family Oleaceae; genus Ligustrum; species Ligustrum vulgare. Next base: position 4,505,323 of record OY743180.1, read on the forward strand.
TATTTTTAAATTTTAATATTTTTTAATATTATTTTAATGTCTAGATCGACCCTAAGTCATCCCAGAGAAAATGGTCCATGTGACCCTTGACTTATTACCTCTTTGTTCTCAGGTAGTGTTTGATTGACAAAATTTGCTTAGGAAGATGGAATTCATTTGCTTCCATTTTTTATTTTATTTTGTTTGATTGCATACTTTTGCTTAGGAATTTATTTGTCTCATTTGATTGGAAATTGTGCAATTCTTGGTTTTTAAAGCAAACTAATTTCCTACATTTTGGTAAAAATTTAGTTTGTCACCTCGGGTGACAAATAATTTTCGTCACATTTGATCTTTTTGTATGTTGTTAATTGACTTTTTTTTTTCACAAAAATTAACATTATTATTATTAAGTACAAATGTGAAAAAATTAAAAAATATATATATTTTTTATTAAAATAGCTAAATTTTGTTTTATTTGTCATAGAATACCCTGTTTGATTCTTTTTTCTCATTTTTCTACAGTACTCAATCTATGCCACACATTCTCCCAAAAACTCCATTTTTCCAAAAAGAATGGGAATCGAACAAGCACATAATGTCAATTAAACAATAAAAATTAAAAAATTTTCCACTTTTTCCATCTAAAAAATTAAACTAATCAAACATATTAAACTTTCAATTCCTAAAAATTTGAATTCCCAAGAATTCATTTACGTGAAATTCATTTCCTTTCCAACATAGTTATCAAACTAACATGGGCAAAAGTCTAAAGAGATAAAGGTTGGAAATAAAAAGTGTAATAATACTTTATAATTTTTTTGAGCCGTGCTTGGTGTACAGGGGGCCTGGGGGCCTGTACAGGCCCCCTCACTGTATCTGGGGGAGCCTGTATACACATGTACAAGGAGCATTCTCCAATTTTTTTTCTCGAATTCATCCTTTTTCTTCACTATAAATAGGCTCCAGTCCCATTAGTAACCACAACACTTATCTCCTACAAGCATGGATTTGCTTTCTATTTCCCTAGTCTTTTTATTCTCTCTAGCTGCTGTTATCCCTTATTATTTAATCATTAGAGTTAATAACAAAACATGTTACAAAACAAGAGCACCAGAACCAGCCGGAGCATGGCCCTTCATAGGTCATCTCCACCGTCTAGGGGGGAAGGCACCGGTGGCACGAATATTAGGAGCAATGGCTGATAAACTCGGTCCCATCTTCTCAATCCGGCTCGGCAGCCACCCCGCGCTGGTGGTGAGCAGTTGGGAGATGATAAAGGACTGCTTGTCCACCAATGATCAAACTTTCGCATCCCGGCCGACCATGGCGGCAACCAAGTACGTGGGGTACAATGGTGCAGCATTTGCACTAGCACCTTACGGAACTTATTGGCGTTATCTTCGAAAAATGGTCACTACAGAACTTTTTAGTGGCGATCGACTTCAGAAGTTTAGTCATGTCCGAGTGTCTGAATTAAACCAGTCTATAAATGATTTGTATCTACACTGTGAAAAAAATGGCGAGATTTCCAAGAAAAATCTAAGCAAATGGTTCGAGGATTTAATATTTAACATAACCTTGAGGATGCTAGTTGGAAAGCGGTTTTCGAATAACAAGAATGGCGGTGAAGAAGCGCGTTTCAAAGAAACTACACAGAAAGCATTGTACCTTAGTGGCCTTTTTACTGTGTCTGATGCAATCCCATCGCTCGAATGGATGGACATAGGAGGGTATGTGAAAGCTATGAAAACTACGTTCGAAGACATCGACAAAGTTCTCGAGAATTGGCTGAAAGAACACGTCGAAAACACAGAGAAATGCAAGAACGAAGGCGAATCCGATTTCATGGATGTAATGCTATCCACTTTCCTCGAGACTGATATGGAATCGGGTTGCAACCGTGACACCATCATCAAGGCAACGATACTGGTAAGCACATCATTCAATATTTATTATCGAGTTTTATCATTACTCTTAGCCCCTCTTTGAGTCCCATTGTTTGGGAAATAAGGAGGTTTTGAAAAGTATTTTTGAGAAAATGTGAGGGTTAAAAATTGTTTGAAAAGTTAAATATTGTGGACTTGACTAAAATGAATTATTGAGATTGAGCGTTTTAAAAACTTAATTTTCAACTAATAAGATCAAACAAGGGCTAAGATTTATCTACTTGTACGCTCCAATATAGTCCCCCTCACATGGGCATGGGGACCATGTGAGGGGGACTAAACTGGATTAAGAAGTATTTAAAAATATGTTTTTTTATGTTTTTAAGGTAAGAAATGTGATTGAAAATTGGAGAGAGAAAATATTCGTGGTTAAAAAGTGATTCGAGAAATTGTGTAAAAAAATTGTTTAAAAACTTGTTTCTTTTGATTTGCCAAACAGACATAGTAAATACTCGAGTGTACATATGGGTATGGCCAAGTCTTTATTAATGAATGTTTTGAAATTTGTCCAGATTCTCATTTTGACTGGCACGGAAAGTACAGCAGAGACGCTAATATGGGCACTCTCTTTGTTACTAAATAACCCACAAGCTTTAGAAATTGCCCAGAAGGAATTGGATGTCCATGTAGGAAGACACAGACTAGTTGAAGAAACAGATATCAAGAACCTAAGTTATTTACAAGCCATTGTGAAGGAAACCCTGCGTCTGTACCCACCAGGTCCGTTGGCAGGGCCTCACCAGGCCATGGAAGACTGCTACGTCGGCAAGTATTATGTCCCTAAGGGCACTCGATTGATCGTTAACGTGTGGAAGCTACATAGGGATCCGAAGGTGTGGTCTAATCACAATGAGTTTCGACCCGAAAGATTTCTCGAGGAACATAGCAACGTGAGTTTTCAGGGGAAGAATTTTGAGTACATACCATTTAGTTCTGGTCGAAGAATGTGCCCGGCCGTGAACTACGGCATGCAAGTAGTTCATTTCGCACTTGCTCGTCTGCTTCAAGGATTTTGGGTATCGACACCAATGGATATGCCTGTTGACATGAGTGAAGGTCCCGGCATAGCTTTGCCCAAGGTGAAACCCCTCGAGGTTCTCCTCGCCCCTCGACTTCCTGTTCAGCTCTATGAAGTTATCTAGATCAAGTATTTTACCTTCATTGTAACTACGTATCTTTAATTTCTTGTCTTACTATTATGATTATCAGTAATAAATCACAATTATATAATTTATAGTAGATTCAACTATAACTTTGGCTGAGTATAACAGTTCTTGAAATGCAAATAACTTCCCTCTGTTCAGTAAACCGTTAATAAATAAACGATTGTTTATAAATAGCAACATCTTTGGTCCTTTTTTTTTTTGAAAAATCAATAATGATGAGTGAAAATCTTTGACCAACTAATATTACCAATGAGATATTATCGCATGACCATTTACGGACAAAATTTATAAACGTTTTTTTGTTACCAAACAGAGGCCTCTATACATCATTCTAATGTCCATGTTGGAAGAAAAGTAAACTGTACTGCTGTACATATATACAAACGAGCTCCATGAGCCAGCAAGCACTGAACCTCGGCAATGTCCTACTCAGTTTTCCTCGAGTTTATATACGGAATTCACACATTCTTCCGTGTCCCATAAGAACGAACCAAAAGCGACAGCCTCAAGAACAAATCTTTTAAGACTTGCGTAAGAAGTGGAAATTAAATCATTGGCTTCGTGCAAACCTATATTCTCATCTCCAAATAGAGCCACGGTATGTCTCTCAATCAGATTCACAGCCTCCTTAGACTTTGGTTTCGCGCACATCTGCAGAGTTTCTGGGTCGAATCCCATCAAGTAACACCTCAATTTCTCGTGTTGCTTGCCAAGATTACGTGACGCTTGACCAATAGACATAGAACTTGGCCTGCTAATGCGACCAAATGCAATGTATTTCAATCCTAAAGACATCTCCAAAAGTGGAAGCTGGCTATATGCATCGGTATCAAAATCCGGGTTTGTCGGATCTAGACCCCATTCTAGATGATGCCTCAATGAGGCGGACTTCAAAAAGTATCCGTACAAGATGGAAGCAGCATACAGTCTGCAGAGACGAAGCCTCGGGATCTCAGTCATGGCCCAACTGTCTCTGACATTTGAGATTGCTTTCCTGCCAACAGCAGCAGCAATATGTTCCTTAACCATCTCCAAAACATCAAAGTTGTGAATTGACTCGAGTTCCCAGTCCTTTGATGGATAGATTTCGAGTCTGCCATTGTAGATACATTTGGAAAGCCTCGGGACCAAGTGAACTCCGATATCCATAAACTTGTAAACTAGTAACATATACATCACATCTTCTACTGCAATCTGGCATTCATGCTTTTTCATTTCAGCAATCCTCCTGCCATTCATTTTCTCAGTTAGTTAAAATACAAGAAACTCAGATTTTGTATTATTTACTGGCATTACCACAGCAATTCAGGTATTGCATTTGTTTGGACTACATTTCAATTATTTCAATAATCTACGAAATGCCTAAGTTTCTACTTCCTCAAACTTGCCTCCTCGAAAATGTAGTAATGCCAAAACCATCAATGACTTCCCCTGCAGTGGTTATGTTTTTCACGATCAGCAGAGTACGTCCCACCTTGGAGCAACGAATGACAACTGCTCCTCGGATCTCATGTAAAATCAAGCATGTATTAGAGGGACAAGTTTCTTCATGAAGGCCAAAAATGTCCGGTGGCAGTACTAGTACACCATCCTCCATGCCATTACATTCTCAAGGAACTCGATGCACTAGTACACCTTCTCCGGTCCATGCCATTATCAAGTAGTTCTGCGCTTTTCCAAAAAGGTACCATGGAGTTTGTAAAAATATACAAGCTAATCACTAAAATCTTCACAATGGCGCAAAATGATATCAAGAAAACATTCAAAATCTCAGATACAAGCAAGTAATGACGGAATTACACAACTGCTTATTTAACATAACTATCAGTCTATCACCATTATTCGTACAAAGCTTATTTCTTCAACTGTCTCCTGGTTTTGACATTCATATATTATTTAACCCATTATTAAAGTATATAAGAGAGTATTATTAGCAAGAAAGTAGGCAAGATGTTAGCGTGCTTTGCTGATTGTCTTCACATATACAATCAAATTGAAGTAAAATGACATTCTTTCTGCACAAGCCTAGAAGCAACAGAGAATGTAAATTCGAACAAGGCCTCTCATAATTGAAACCGGAATGAAAAAAAAAAAAAAAAAACTGAGAACCAGCAGTAAATCGGTTGAGATATATGCCAAAACTATCAAGATAACACCAGTATAAAAATTTTGTAATCGGGAAGTGGTTAACCTTGCAGGCTGCAGCGGGTTTATTGGTTGGCTATTTTTTTTTAAAAATATATATATATATATATATATATATAGAAAAACTTGCATTATCTTTCTCTCTCTTTCCTTTTTTTCCACAAACCTGTACATTTGTTGTTTTAATTACTGATGAAAAGCAAAAAAGTTTACATTGTGTACATATAATATAATATTTGATTATTATTATTTTTATTTTTATTATTATTTTTTTATTACCTTGATTCAGTTTCCTGTTCAACCCAATTTAACCAAGGATTCCCTATTTTTCCATATTAATGTAAGAGCTTAGTTCTAAAATACCCTGAAAATCTTTTTAAAAATGCAATAAATTACCTAAGCAAAAACGAAAAGAAAAAGGAAATTAATTGAACACCAACCTATGGAGGGAAGCTACATCAGAGCCCAAGCTGACCTCGGCACGAGCCACGGCTTCATCCCTGTCAGCCACAAGCTGTTCCAACTGACCCCTAACAGAAACATGAAAGTACTCCCGATCATTAAGCAATACGCCACTCAAGAACCTCCCAGCCGCTGTCTTCGGCTCAAGCGGCGTGTTCAAGCCTCCAAACTCACACTTACTGCTACTACTATTGAATCCACAAGCCACCGCAACCAACGGCCTCCGATCAGTTTCCAAATTGATCGGATGACTACGAATCGACGGCAGGGCCGAAAAGGAGAATCTGGGTTTGCTGTAAGAAAGGCAACAATCCATTCAACAATGCGAAATCTTCCTTGTAGCTTAGTTCTGAAGGGTTTATGGGTTTTTCTGGGTTCTGAAAAAGGCTTGGAATTTCAGGAATTTAGATACAGATATGGCAGTGTGTATGTTCGGAGGGCAAAGCCAAAGAGGATAAGATGATGATTTGGAATTCTACAGGAAAGTGTACTTGCGGAAACGGCGGGGCATTGGCTATCATGGTGGCGAAATGTGGGGACAAAATAGTGAGTGTGGTTCCATCCAACTAAACCACGTTTGGCTAAAAAATCCATAAGTAGATTTACTTAAAAGTAATTAGAAATAAATAAGTACTTATACTATTTTTTATTTTATTTTTTTTGAAAACAAGTACTTATACTAATTGTAACATAATTTAGTTTTAAATATTAAGTTTTTATTTTAAAAGTGAGCACAATAAGTTATTCGAATATCATCGAAGATTAAGCTCGTTGACAAGTAACTTTAATTTTTTATGCTTAGCCAAACATGGTCTCCAGACTCCATCCGTCTCTACTTTTTTTCTTTTGGATTTTTATCATATTATTACATTGTATTTTTTATTTTACTAGTAGTAAGCACGTGCGTTGCACGTCTTACGTATATGATGAATGTAATCCATAATATCTTCACATAAGTAATATCATTTTTAGAAAGTTGTTGAGGTAATAAATTTCAATGTGAGAAGTAATCAGCCGAAAATGAAAAAAAAAAAAAATTATGTAAATTTGAACAAAAAAATAATAAGTAGTGTGTTCGAAAATTAATTTGGAAAAAATACCGATGACATTTTGTAGGTTTTGTTTAGTAATAAAGGATATTATTTCTTTAATGAATTTGCAAACATATGTAAGAATTTAGATATTATTGAATATGAAAATAGGTATTGAATAATAGAAAGTTACAAAACCATTCAAATTTCAATCATATTTTTCTTTTTTTATCATTTGATTAATAATTGGAAATTTGTAAGGAAAATTCAATAATGCAGATTTTTCAATAAATTTCACAAACTATTGATTGTTAAATTCCATGTTTTGAATTGAGAAAAGATAATGTGAGAAAAAAGTTTATCATGACACACACTTTATGCGATTTGAATGATCACAAAAATTACGAAAAAGCTTATTTACTACTCATTTTAGTCATTTTCCCCTTTAATTTCAATAACTTCAAACACACATCTCCAACCCTTATAAAGAAAATTATTATAAAATATTTAAATGTATTGTATATTAATATTACGAACTAATAAAAGAAAAAAATTGAGGATAATATTGACAAAAAGTCTAACAATTTTAGAGCGTTATTGACAAAAGAGAATAATGCTATAATTAACAAAAAAATAAAAATAATCTATGATTTGACTTTTATAGATATTTTTTTTTTTCACAAATCCATAAATAATTTACTATAGGTCACATATAAATTGATTTTGCATTAATTAAACTCCCCTAATCCAATTATTAAAATAAGTTGACAAAATTCGAAATGACCTAAAATAAAAATAGACAGAAAACTATGTGCGGATTTATGTGAATTCTATTTTGTTATTATATATGATGATGATGATGATGATGATGATGATGATGATGATGATGATGATTATTATTATTATTATTATTATTATTATTATTATTATTATTATTATTATTATGTGTATTGAACAACTTATGTATATTATGAATGATATTGTTAATGTTAAAATTATTAAATAGAATACACATGAAATGAAGCCATTGTGAATGAGAATGTTGAATAAATTATTATTAAAGGACATTGTAAAAATTTTAAGATATTTTTTCTTATAAATCAGAAATACGAACTCTAACAACAAATAATTTTTTAATACTTAATAATTGTGAGAGTATAATAATATGAGAAAGTATAATAACGTAAAATTTTATAACATTGTAAATTTTTAGATAGTATAATATTTTAATAATAAATAAATGAGAGATTATAATGAAATAAAATATTTAATAGTATGAATAAAAAATTTGTAATCAAAAGTTTCTCCTAAACCCTAATTTTTTATATATTGTAATAAAATATGAGGGATGTATAAAATCACTCCCTTCAACTCTAACAATAAATCATTAAAAATTCTAAAAATTATTGAGAAGATGACTCAAAAAACAAAAGGATAAAAAGGAGGTAAATTTGAATTAAATTTGTACAATTTTTTTTTTCTTGTGTAACATAGGACATTAAATTCACGGATTAATGAAATTGTAGACTTTTGAATTGAATATCATAAGATTATACATTTATAATATATATAGTGTAAACTATGGAATTTGAGTAGACAATTCAATTTTTGAAATTAGATATAATCAAAAATTAAAACATAATTTTTTTAATACTAAATAAATGTGATAGTATAATATGATGAGAAAGTATAATAATGTAAAATTATATTATAACATTGTGAATTGTTAGACAATAAAAATATTTTAATAAAAAATAATTGAAAGATTATAATGAAATAAAATATTTAATGACATGAATAAAAAATTGGTAATTAAAAGTTTCTCGTAAATCTCAATTTTTATATATTGTAAAAAATAGAATATAGGGGGTGCACAAAATAAGTCTCTTCATTTTTTCTACTTAATTAATTAATTAATATAAGAAGGCATAATTGGTTTAAAGCAAAATATGTGAGGGCAAAATCGTGAAATCAAAGATTCTCCCTTATCTATACTTTTAAGGTAGTGTAGATTTTTTTATTTTTTTGGTGAAGAAAGTTGGAAGTTTTTTTGAAAGGAAAAGAAAGAGCACTTGGATATTTTTTTCTCTCATTTGAATTTGATATATTTTTATTTTTTTTAGTACGATAGTTGTTTTGAATTTGTTTAGTCCATGTAATTTTTTCATAATTTTTTTTTTTAATCTCAAACTCATTTTTCAGTTACACATTCACGTAATAAAATATTTTACACATAAATTCAAAAGGTTTTCGCACATTTTAACCATTATTCCAAAACTCATTTCCAATAATTTAAAAAAAAAAAAAACTCCTTTTAATTTTTAGTCGAGCAATTGTCCCCGGAGGAGAAAAGTGTTGTTTCTAGTTATTCTATTATTTCATAAATTAGCTCCGACACAAGTTGAATGAAAAAAATAATAATAATAAAATTATACTCAGAGCCTGTTTGGTCTAGAAAGATTTTTCAATTTTTTCGTCAAACTCATTTTAACCCCACATTTTTATGAGACACGTCACTTTTAACACTTTTCAACCACGAATTCTTTAGAAACATTCCTCAAAACATCACCATTATCAAAGAGGCTCTCATATCTCATTATGCTATCTAACACGATTTAATGTTGCTACTAAAAATTCTTACATGGGAGTTAATTTTCTCAATTGTTAAAAATAGGTCAGAATTTTTTAGATTATATCAAAAGAGATTTGAAATTTGTTTATAAATAAGATGTTTATTATTTTCGAGATAATATATGTGATTAAAAAATGATTTTAAAAAATGTGATTAAAAAGTAATTTTGAAAATTTTAATGTTTTATGAACATTGTTTATAATAATGTTATCAAACGGAGACTTAAAATTCGTAGGTGGAAGTTTATCTCTTAATATGCAATCGGAGATTTACCATCCTCATCTTCGCCTCGTCCTCGTCTAAAAGGGGTCGGGGCAGGGCGGGGACGTCCATAATTCCCGTTTACGTCCTCGTTTATTATTATATATATACTTTTATTAATGAATGTCTTTTTATAATGATTATCTAATGTCTTAGTTATACAAATTCTTTTCTTAAAATATGATTATTTTACAAAATTCTCATTAAATAGCGCTAAAGAATAATTAACATTAATAAAAAAAACTCATAATAACTTTTATAGAGTAATACAAATTTAATTATGTTAAGAAGTATGTTTGGAGAGAATGAGATGAGACTTGTGAGAGTGAGATGAAGAGTAATGTAGAATTGAAATGTACGGTTTGATTTTGATATTATATATTTGGACGTCGATTGGTTCATGATATTTTTAATTTGTTTGAATTTTTTTTTTAATTGAACTTTTTAATTGAGTATGGTTTTGGGGCAGGTCTAGGGCGGGAATTTGATAGCAATCTCCATCCCCATCCAATCCCCGATCGTGTATACTTTTTCATCCTTGTTCTTGACCTATTATTGTTGAGGATTCCCCGTATCATTATCATCCATGTGCAATTTGATTAGGTGGTGGTGATCCTTTAAACTTGCAATTATTTAAATTTCTCAAAATAAAAGTAAATACATCAACCTAAGCAATTAGGATAAAATCATTTTATATTCAATCCACAAACCTAATAATCAATAATTGTGTTAATCAAAATTTACCACCTGCGAAAAAGACAAAGTAAGGGTTTAATATATACAATTATTGAGCATCATAGTAGAATTTAATATTAAAGTATAATGGTTAAAAAATAATTTATGGTAACATGATTGTGACTAACCAAACATGGTCCAAACAAGTGGAGATAAAAGAAGTCTAAAGATCAATCATTTTAATATGTGGCCATATCCTATTAATTTATATTACTTTTCTAGATAAGATTTGAATAAGAATTCAAGAATGGATAAAGTTTTTGCTAGTTTTGTTTAGCTATTGTTTGGTGGAGATTAAGTCTTTGTTTGGTAACGATACTTTTTTTTATTATTTATAAATCAGATTATAAATCACACAATTTTTCAAATCACTTTTTAACCACACACGTTTTTTTCTCCAATTTTCAATCACTAATTTTTAACTCAAAATCATAAATAAACCAATTTAAAAACCAAACAGTGTTACCAATAAATTTTTGTTAGTTATGTTCAACTCTTGTTTGGTGGAAATTAAAATCAAATTTTTAGTAGATTTTATTATAAATTGATAAAATATGCTATTAAAAGTTGTGATCCATAAAATATGAGGTTTAGATTAATTGTTAATTTATATTAAAATCTAAATTATAATTTATACCCAAAAACAAGGCTTAGCTTATATTCAATGGTAATAGTATAGCATGGAACGAGGACGCTTGAATATGTAGTTGTTGAAGTAAGTTTGATAAATCCCTTGTTTGATATAGATTTTAATTGAGATTCTTATCAAAATGAACACTTAATTATAATCATATGCTTTATTGGTCCCATAACTTTTTAATCACACGTATCATTAATTTTTATCAAAATTTATTAAAAGTACCATGAAGTCAATGGTTCAAATATTTGGAGGCACGTGCCAAGTCAGTTAGGACAAAATTTTCCTTCAAATTGGAACAAATCGAATTTTAAATAATACGTTACAGACTATCACAAATATCACAAATATCGTAACAATTATTAAAGTATAATGATCTAAAAAGACATAAATGGTAATATGAAATATCGTAACAATTATTAAAGTATAATGATCTAAAAAGACATAAATGGTAATATGATTCTGAGTCATGACCATGGTCCAAACAAGTGGAGATAAATGGAGTCTAAAGATCATGCATTTGAATAAGAGGCCATATCTTATGAGTTTATTTTAATTTTATATGATAAGATTTGAATATTAACATGATTTTGATACCTTGTTTTTTACAAAGGTAATTAAGTGTGTTTGGTAGGGCTTTTGAAATGTTTAAAAGTACTTTTAGAATGTCTAAAGTACTTTTAGTAAAATATATAGGTGTTTGGGTGTGATTGAAAGAGTGTTTTTTGACTTAATAAACAGTTTTTTAATTTATTTTAGAGAAGCTCAAATTTATAATTTTTCCCAAAAGGTACTTTTACAAAAGGCTGAAATATATTGAAAATGCCTTATTTTCCATAATATGTATTAAATATAATATTTTATTGATTAATATGAAATTATATTTTATTAATTAATAAAATTTGAAGTATTTTGAAAATATATTATTTTTCATATCGTATTGAAATATTATATTTTATTGATTAATATAAAATTATATTTTATTAATTAATAAAATATGAAATATTTTGAAAATATATTATTTTTCATAACTCGTATTGAAGTATTATATTTTATTGATTAATATGAAATTATATTTTATTAATTAATAAAATATGAAATATGTTGAAAATATATTATTTTTCATTACTCGTATTGAAATATTATATTTTATTGATTAATATGAAATTATATTTTACTAATTAATAAAATAAAATTTATTGACAAAATATTTTTCTATAACGCTTATGAAAAATATATTGAAATATTATAATTCATTAATTAATAAAATATAAATTTCATGAAAATAAATTGAAAATAATTTTTTTATAATTAATTATTAAAAATATGGAATATATTGAAAATAGTAAAATATTATATTTTATGAATTAAATTTTTTTTTTCCAATATAGATTTCAACATTGAGGTATAAAAATTATTAATTTTTTATTTAATTATGAGATATAATTACAAGTGTTAGTTTATACAAAAGCACATTTATAGTTATGTTGTCAAACAATTAATTTAATCTTAACAGTACTTTTTGGAGTGACAATCAAGCAGTCAACTGTTTTTGTTAACAATGCTTTTTGAAAAATCTCTACTAATAAAAGTTTTACCGCAAAAAGTTCTATTCACAACAGTTATGCCAAACGACCCTTAATTCTTTAATTTCATTTTCAAAACGAATACCTCCCCAGCTTCCTTTGCGTGTTCAAGAATAATGGTTTCAAGTCATTTTGCTTTAAATTTGTGTACACCTTTTGACATAATTTGAAATTTGAAGTATAGATCTATCGTGAAAAAAAAAAAAAAAAAATCTGAATGAGTTGTGCCTGATCATGTTATATAAAAAATGTAGATGTACATAATTATAAGGTCTACAATGCAAGCTAATGAATCGTGCATGTAAGAAAAAAGCATTCTTAGGAAGATCAAATAAATTCTTGTGTATAAATTCTACATACATAGCCCTTGTTTGAGCTCCATTATTTCAATTTAAAATTTGGGTTTTGAAAATTTAATGGTTAAAAAGTGGTTTGAAAAGTAAAAAATTGTGGGCTTGACTTTTTTGGATGGTTGAGATTGATTACTGTAGAAAAAATTTGTAAAAAAAAGGAGAAATAATGAGGCTCAAACAAGGGCATAATTTTCTATCCATATTCACACGTAATTATTTGACATTTGTACAAGCTGACATGAGACGAATGCCCGAAAGCTAGAAATATATATAGCACGAAAGAGTGAAGGAAACAAGAATTTCATACATTACAACAGTAGATCCGAAATAAAAGAAGTGGGAATCTAAAATTAGAAGATATGTATGTAAAGATTTTTAGATTTAATTGGACTAAGAGCTCATGAAATAAAATAATGCAAAAAGGTAATGGTAGCATTTTAATTCGGGGTAGATGCAGTGATTCCCAACCATGTAACCATGATTTGAAAACTGCTACCACAAATATACGCTATTAGGGTGTGTTTGATACATAAATGATGGAAAATGAAAATGACAAATATTTTCATGGAAAATCTTTTCTCACCTCTTCCATTGGAAAATTTTCGAGGCAAATAATGGAAAACAATGCATAAAAGAGTTGTACCATGAAAAATCTTGTGAATCAAACATGCAAAGGTGGAAAATATTTTGATTGATGAGACATTTTCCATGGAAAATCTGTTAGGAAGTTATTTTGATCAGATTACAGTTTCGAAGAAAAGACATGCTTTAAAGTGAAAACAGACTTATAAATTTGGAATAACGTAAAACAGATGAAATCAGAAGGGAAGATCTGAGCAGAAAATAAATATGGATGATCGAGGCGAGAACTTGACTCTCTGTCCTTAAGACGTTTTTACCCCGTCACACCGTGCTTACGGTTTGTGGTAAAGCGCCTCCCAAGATAAAACGATCAAAACACTTGCAGAAGCAGCACCTCGACTGCAAGACAACGAACCAGAACCGAACACTCTCTGAAGACTTATGCAGAAAAGAAAGACGGGAAGAAGACTGTGTACGCTATGCAGAATGCAAAATGAATTCATGATGAATGAAAGCAACAAAATAGAGGAGAATGTGACAGTTTTGAGCAGTTTTCAAACCGCTCACTTCATGAAAAAATGATACCACTATTCACGAAAATTGTGACAGTTAATAAACAGTCAAAGAGATGGAGGGAATTATTTAAATAAATTCGGAACAAAAATTTAAATAATTTCACAGGGCCCGACCCGGCCCAAGCCCACGACCACAACCCGATCCCGAGTCGGCCGGCCGAACGGACGGCGACGGCGCGCGCGCGCAGCCTTTGGGCTAGTCTAGACGTTGTCTAAGAGTCCCCAATTTCAAAGACTATTGGTACCCCTTGGACCCAACCCATTTCTCAACTTGAAACTTATTAAGTGATTCAAGGTTGTATTTGCAATCTATGTGGATTGGCACATTTTTTCAATTGTTTCTCATTTATTCCTCATATTTATTGTCCAACTTTCAACCATAATTTCTCATTCATATGGAAATAGTATTATACAATTAAATATTCCACGCTCATCTACTCGGAACGTAGAATTTAATTGAACGCTAATTTCGACAAATCGAACATCGGGTCCCACTCAAAATTAAGGTCAAAGTTGACCCATTAACCCACAATTTCCAACAATCCCCCACATGAATGGAAATTATCATGACTATGCAATGAGATGCACACACGATCAGAGAGTACAGGCAAAAAACTTATTGCATCAGGAGATGTAGCTTTTGGCTTTGAACCTGCCTTAGTGAATACTATCGAGTTTACTTGGCTAATCAGTGAACATGATGTCTTGAACTATTCAGCCGTTGATGTAAACCAAGGCAACAGTATCCATACAATAACTTTTATATCAATTCTTTGGTTCTCATAATTGTGTTCATTTTGGCCCTGAACAATTCTTGGGATTCATAAGTGCTCTAGAGAATTTAAGCCCCAAATTCTCATAGAAGCGGCCCCACTTCACACTTATATAGGTGATCTCCTATTAAGAGTATTCTGCTATACCCCACTTGGTTTATCCAAGTTATAGGAATCATTCAAAGTTACAACTTAACCTTTATACATTCTGCAAACAGTACTTTTATAAAAGAATGGATAAGTGCTTTACTGAATCTTAATAACTTAGTTGTCACATTGAACCACGATCTTGGGATCTCCAATCAACAATGTTGGGTTACCATCATTAAGATTCATGCATATTCGGTTTTAATCCCATTCCCTTTGTCAGATAATATACTTGATCTCTTGGTAGACCTTTTGTAAGCGGATCCGCAAGATTCTCCTTTGATTTCACATAATCAATGGAGATTATACCATTTGAGATCAACCGTTTTATGGTATTGTGTCTACGACGTATATGTTTAGACTTACCATTATACATACAATTTTGTGCCCTTGCAATTGCCGATTGATTGTCACAGTGAATACTAATTGCAGGCACCGGCTTAGGCCAACACGGAATATCCTCTAAGAAGTTACGAAGCCATTCTGCTTCTTCTCCAGCTTTATCTAAAGCTATAAACTCTGATTCCATTGTTGATCGAGCTATGCAAGTTTGTTTTGAGGATTTCCAGGACACAGCCGCACCACCAAGTGTAAATATATAACCACTTGTGGATTTAGAATCTTTCATATCTGATATCCAATTTGCATCACAATATCCTTCTAATACTGCTGGATATCTCAAATAATGTAATCCAAATCTCAAAGTATGTTTCAAGTATCGAAGTAGTCGATTCAATGCCTTCCAGTGATCATTGCTTGGATTACATGTGAACCTACTCAATTTATTAACTGCGAAAGCAATATCAGGACGTGTGCAGTTCATGAGATACATCAGACTTTCAATAATCTGAGAGTATCTTAATTGAAGTACTGGTTCACCTCTATTTTTGGCTAAGTGTAGACTTGTGTCTACTGGAGTTTTGACCAGATTTTCATCATAGACTCCAAATATTTTTAGCACGGACTCAACATAATGAGATTGTGAAAGAACGAGGCCATCTGGTGTTTTAGAAATTTTAATTCCAATAATTACATCTGCTACACCCATGTCCTTCATGTCAAAGTGTTTGGTTAACATTTTCTTAGTAGACATGATGATATCATGATTGCTACCTAGAATTAGTATATCATCCACATATAGACATACTAAGACATATGCTGTTGGTGTACTCTTATTATACACACATTTATCACACTCGTTAATCTTAAAACCAATTGACAACATTGTTTTGTCAAAATTTTGGTGCCACTGCTTTGGTGCCTGTTTTAATCCATATAAAGACTTAATTAGTCTGCAAACCTTTTTCTCTTGTCCATAAGCGACAAATCCTTCAGGTTGCTCCATGTATATTTCTTCTTCCAACTCACCATTTAGAAAGGCTGTTTTAACATTCATTTGATGAATTTTGAGATTATGTATCACAACAATTGCAACAAGGATTCTTATCGAAGTAATCCTCGTTACTGGTGAGTAAGTATCAAAGAAATCTAGACCTTCCTTTTGTCTATATCCTTTTGCTACCAAACGAGTCTTGTATTTATCAATAGATCCATCCGATTTTAATTTTTTCTTGAAAATCCACTTGCAACCTAGAGGTTTATTTCCAGGTGGGAGATCAACCAACTCCCAAGTGTGATTTTGCATTATCGATTCAATTTCACTATTGATAGCTTCTTTCCAAAAAGGAACTTCTAGTGTTGACATCGCTTCACTGAATGTCTTAGGTTCATCTTCGATCATGTATGTTAAAAACTTTGAACCAAATGACGTAGACTTTCTAACCCTTTTACTGCGTCTGAGTCCTTCTTCATTTTCATCATCATTTGTAGCATCGTAAGTTCGTTGAACCTACGTCACTTTTGTCTTTACGAGGAAAGACATCTTCAAATAAACTTGCATTTCTTGATTCAATTATTGTATCTTCATGTATATCCGGAATTTCGAATTCATATACAAGAAAGCGATATGCACTGTTGTTATGAGCATATCCAATAAATATGCAATCTACAGTTTTCGGTCCTATTTTTATTTGTTTAGGTTTTGGCACTTCTACCTTTGACAAACACCCCCACACTTTCAAGTATTTATATGAATGTTTGTGACCTTTCCATAACTCATAAGGTGTTTCATCCCTTACTTTGTGTGGTATTTTGTTAAGAACGTGATTTGCCGAGAGGATAGCTTCCCCCCCCACAAATTCTGGGTTAGACCAGAACTGATCAACATAACGTTCATCATTTCTTTAAGCGTGCAATTCTTTCATTCCGCAATGCCATTAGATTGAGTTGAGTAAGGAGCTGTTGTTTAGTGAATAATACCTAGAGATGGCAAAAAAATCCGATCCGTCCCGTCGATCCGTCGACCCGATCCGATCCGATCCGAAAAAATCCCGATCCGTGGATCAACGGATCGAAATTTATGTGATCCGCTCCGATCCGAAAATTCACGGAGCGGATTTGGATCGGGGCTGATCCGATTCGCGATCCGACATTTTTTTTAATATAATTTTTTTATCATGTATAAAAATCTAATATGTAAATTTTGTAGCAAACTTAATTTTTGGGAATAACTTGCAATCTTTGTATTTAAAAAAAAAACACATTTTCATGTTCTTCATTTGAAGAAAGAATTTCAATAAGTGATGACAAAAAAAATCGATCCGTTGAATCGGCGAATCGGCCTCCATACGTCTCGATTCAATAAAAAAAATAAAATTTAATAAAAAAAATAATTTTTCTAATTTTTTTTAAAAGGATTTAATTTAAAATATATTTAAAAAATTTTAAAAAATTAAAAAAAAATAATTTGGCTAATCGGTCCACGGATCGGTGGACCGATCCGCCCCGACCCGACCCGAAATTTGACGGATCGCGGGGCGGATCCGGATCGGATCAAAAAAATTCGGGGCGGGGCGGATCGAGGTCCGATCCGCCCCGTTGCCAACACTAATAATACCTTGTTCAGAACAAAATTCCTCAAATGGTGCTCCATATTATCCACCTCTGTCACTTCGAACAATTTTTATTGTTTTGCTAAGTTGATTTTCGACTTCATGCTTAAATGCTTAAATATTTCCAAAGCCTCATCTTTGCTTCTTAACAAATAGACATAACAGTACCGAGTGCAATCGCCAATAAAAGTAATGAAGTACTTTTTCCCGCCTTCAGTTTGCACAAATTTTAAGTCACAAATATCGCTGTGAATTAATTCTAAAGGTGAAGTGTTTCTTTCAACTAAAGGAAACGGTCTTCTGGCTAACTTAGCCTCAACACAAGTTTCACATTTGTGATTATGATCGAAACTTAACGAAGGAAGCAAATTTAAATTCATTAATTTACGCACATATTTAAAGTTTGTGTGTCCTAATATTTTATACCATAAACAAGAAGAATCAACAATATACGCAGAAGTAGAAGCTTCATTAGTCTTGTTCAATTTGGGTACAATCGTAAGGACATTCATCTTGAACATCCAATCGGTCATATAACCCTTTCCCACATACATACAATTTTTAGTTAGTACAAGTTTGTCAGATACAAATACTAACTTAAACCTATTTTTGCTAAGAAGAGAACCAGAAACAAGATTTTTCCGAGTGTCAGGCACATGCAGCACATTGTTGAGGATGAGTTCCTTGTCGGATGTCATCTTCAATGTCACCTTTCCTTGTCCTTCAACCTTTGAGCTTGAGGAATTTTCCATTAACAATTGTTCACCATCAATAGTTTTGTATTCAGAAAACACATTCTTTTCAGCACAAGTGTGGCGAGTGGCACCAGTGTCCACCCACCATTCCCGGGGATTTCCAACACTGTTACATTCAGATATTATAGCAGATAGGTGCATTTCTTGAACACCTTCAGTCACATTTTCAGTTTCAACAACATGTGCACGGTCATTTTACTTTTTAGGCTTGCGATAGTCAATTGCACGATGTCCAGGTTTGCCACAGTTGAATCAATCCCCTTTGAGCTTCTTGTTCTTCTGATTGTTTTCATTTTTCTTGGGAGAAAAGTTTGAGTGCTTCCTCTTCATGTTCTTCTTTGAACTTGATTCGGCCATGTTTGCCTTAGCCTCCATGCTTGGTCCTCCATTTCTCCTTTCAGACTTTTTAGTGTCTTCTTCAATCCTCAAACACACAATCAACTCCTCCAAGTTCATTTCCTTGCGTTTGTGTTTGAGGTAATTTTTGAAATCTCTCCAAGAAGGCGGGAGTTTCTCAATTACATCTGCTACTTGGAACGACTCACTTACAGTCATCCTTTCAGCATGAAAATCATGGAGGAGTACCTGGAAGTCTTGAACTTGGGAAATAACAGATTTAGAGTCAATCATTTTATATTCCAAAAATTTACCGAAAAGAAATTTTTTAGAACCAGCATCTTCAGTTTTATATTTTTTTCTCCAATGATTCCCATAGCTCTTTTGCAGATTTCATTATTCTATATACACCATATAGCGAGTCATTCAATCCATTCAATACATAATTTTTGCACAGAAAATCAAAATGTTTCCATGCGTCCAAGGCAATAACCGAAGCTCGATTATTTTCTCTTTGTTGAATAAAAGGAGGATCCTCCATGAGAAATCTTGCCAAGTTTAGAGTGGTGAGATAGAACAACATTTTCTGTTGCCATCTCTTAAAATCAACTCCGTTAAATTTTTCAGGTTTCTCTCCATGAGAAATATGAGTTGAGGCAGACGGACCAACCATAGTCGGCATCACAGTAGAGGTCACAGCCAAAGTAGGAGGAATTGCATTCGTCCCAATAATATTAACCATTTTTGTTTTGAAACAGAAGTTCAACAAGTCAGAATTTAGAAGTTAAAATTCTTCAGAAAAGTAAAATCAAATCAGAAACTGCAAGGTTAAAATTTATACAGAAGCAGTTTGAAACGGAGTAGCATGTACAATTTCGAAACCAGTAATCTTATAATAAGAAGAAAAAAACGTCTTAAGATTGTTAGGAAGTTATTTTGATCAGATTACAGTTTCGAAGAAAAGACATGCTTCAAAGTGAAAACAGACTTATAAATTTGAAATAACGTAAAACAGATGAAATCAGAAGCGAAGATCCGAGCAGAAAATAAATATGGATGATCGAGGCGAGAACTTGGCTCTCTGTCCTTAAGACGTTTTTATCCTGTCACACCGTGCTTTCGGTTTGTGGTAAAGCATCTCCCAAGATACAACGATCAGAACACTTGCAGAAGCAGCATCTCGACTGCAAGACAACGAACCAGAACCGAACACTCTCTGAAGCTTATGCAGAAAAGAAAGACGGGAAGAAGACTGTGTATGCTATGCAGAATGAATTTGTGATGAATGAAAGCAACAAAATAGAGGATAATGTGGCGGTTTTGAGCAGTTTCCAAACCGCCCACTTCATGCAAAAATGGTACCACTATTCATGAAAATTGTGACAGTTAGTAAACTGTCAAAGAGAGTGAGGGAATTATTTAAATAAATTCGGAACAAAAATTTAAATAATTTCACACGGGCCCGACCCCTCCTAAGCCCACGACCCTATCCCGAGCCGAGCCAAGCCGGCCGGCGACGGCGGCGCGCGAGCGTGTGTGGCCTTTGGGCTAGTCTAGACATTATCTAAGACTCCCCTCTTTCAAAGACTATTGGTACCCCTTGGGGCCCAAACCCATTTCTCAACTTGAAGCTTATTAAGTGGTTCAAGGTTGTGTTTGCAACATATGTGGGATTGGAACATTTTTCCAATTGTTTTCAATTTATTCCTCATATTTATTGTACAACTTTCAACCATAATTTCTCATTCATATGGAAATAGTTTTATACAATTAAATATTCCGCGCTCATCTACTCAGAACGTAGAATTTAATTAAACATTAATTTCGACAAATCGAACATCGGGTCCCACTCAAAATTAAGGTCAAAGTCTACTCATTAACCCACCATTTCCAACAAAATCCCTTGAATCAAACACACCCTTAGTGAATGGATCATTCAAAAGAAAATTTTGTGGATATAGCACCACCCCTGCAACCAAGATAAATTAGGAAAATATAAATACAGAAGCTGAAACAAAAGTTATAGAAACTTAAAATCGTAATTTAGGTAGATACATGCAAATAATGATGTCCTCGAAAATGCGGTGAATAGATTTAAGAGCAACGCTACTTATACAACTATAGTTGACAACTATTATTGACAATTCAAATGTGGTATGATCCTGTTAACTTGCACGTTACATCGCCTTTTAAATCAACACATCACAATTTGTCAGTTGTCACATCTGGATTGTCAACCATAGTTGTCATCAAAAGTTGTATAAGTGTCTAGATTTAATATGTATTCAAGGTTGATTCTATCTCGAATTTGAGTAGAGATTGTAGCTGGAAAATTGGTACTCGGAATTGAACTCTCCCTTTAGAACTGAATGATACTCTTCTGATGACACACTGATTCAGGCTTCCAAACTGGAAAACAATCATCTATTGTGTGAGTTTTAGTCCACAAATTCTCCATGGCCTAATCACCTTTGATTGAACCCGGAAAGATGATTAATGATTGAATCTCACATTATTTGGTCTGATACGAGTTTGAGTAACAAAATGTCTACTTTGTTTGTTTATCTTGTTGGTTGGGCAATGTAGGCGAGCGATTGAGAAGATCTTTGTATTCAAATTTGTTGTTATTATCCATTAATTGAAAGAGAAAAATCGTTTGGAAAAATGTGAATGAGAAATTGAAGTTCAATATGAACTTCGCGTGGTCTATATTTTTGTCAATTTTGAACTAGAATCTCCTCAAATTATTGTTGTTAATTAAGGAGCAATTAACCACATAAAATCTCATGAAATTCCTTGTTTATGACATTTAATCAAGGATTAATGTGCCCTTTAATAGTGGAGTTATTTTGTAACTCCATTATCTTAAGTGCATGCTAGTTAACCTCATTCCCACCAACATTTTGTAAACACGCAGTTATCACACTTGCTTTGGTCTAAGCATTGGTACGTCCATATTTTAACTTCTTCCATTTTGTATCATGTTTTTGGTGATTGTTCATACATAAGTTTGGTTCGCCGGAGTAGTAATTTTGTGCTACGTTAACTATTCAACATCCATTATATCATAGGAGATAGACGCTCGAAAAAACCTCAAGTACATATTGGTGAGGGGGCGAATCTGTTTTAAAAAACTGTGCTCACACAGAGCTCGGTTCTAGATTCTGCTCAAATTTACAGTTTTTGATTTTCATCAATATTTATATTGTTACGTTTCATTTTGTTGTTTGTTCTTTTGTCAATAAAATTCGATAATTATTTTCCTACAATATTTTGGAGGGATTCTCCGGTTTCTATCACAGTTCATTTTTTTTTTCTTTTTTAAAATTTTGATTTCGTTTGTAATTTTTCAAATTTTTTTTTTAATTGAATAGTGTTTAAATCACTTTAATATGTAAGGTAGATATATTCCAAATTTGTTTTTATTGGGTGATGGAACCAATTATCTCTTATTATTATGGGAATAGTACAAAACTCCTTGACGTTCGCTTAACTCTTTAAAACTAATAAACTTAAGTTTTTATTTTTTATTTTAACATTCAGGTGTTAATAGTAATTAATAAATATTATATAAAATAATTATCACTTATATATTAAATTAAAATTAATATAATATTAAATAAAAAACTCAAAAAATACCTAATCACACCATATATGTCCCACCATCGTCTCTACCTGCCCACCCACCAGGACCGCAAAGTCACGATTGATCACAAAATGTCACATTTCAACCACAATTAAAAATTTGATCGCAAATTTCACCCCACCCCACCTAATCTAATCCCACACACAAAGTGACAATTACGCATAGAAAACCACATTTTAATCACAATTACAAAATTAATCGTAAATTTTACCCCAACCCCAACCCACCCACCCCAACAGGAAAGTCACTCTTGATCACATAGTTACAGTTTGGTCACAATTACAAATTTAATTGTAAAATTCACTCCACACCTCCCAACCCCACTAGCAAAATCACAATTCGATCATATTAAATCATAGTTCGATCACACAATATCACAGTTCACTCACACAAGTCACATCTCGATCACACATAGTCATATTTGACAGAACCGTGGGTCACATCATGTCCTTGTCAAATGGTCAAACAATGTCACGTTTGGTTATAATCTCTAATAAATTTTATCACAATCATCTATAATTGGTCACTATTAATTATTTATTGGTTACAACTTACGCGTTTCTTTATCACGGTTTGTCAATATTTTTTATCACAATTATCTAATAATTTGTCACAATGATCGTTAGTTGGTCACATATTATTTATTTATTAATCACACGTTCTTGTATTCTTGATCACATTCCACACTTATCAAAAGTTGCACAAAGTCACAATTAATCAATATTTTGATCACATTTACCAATAATTGGTCACATCACGTACTTGTCACAAGTTGCGCAAAGTCACAATTAATCAATATTTTAGTCACAATTAGCTAATAATGGATCACATATTATTTATTTATTGATCACAACTTCCTCGTTTTCTTGATCACGGTTAGTCAATTTTTTTGTCACGATTACTTAGTAATAATTAATTGCTCACATTTCGTACTTTTCATGAGTCACACAATCACATTTAGTAGATATTTTGATCACAATTACCTATAATTGGTTAAAATAATTATTCAAGTAACTCAACCCCACCCAAACTAATTAATCTCCTCCACTACCAACGTCCTTCTACTGCCCGGCCACAACCATCACCACTACCAGCCCCTTTCACAACCACGTCACCATCACCTCCCTGCCACAACTGTAACCACCACACAACATACGGACATCACCACCCCGACTCACCATCACAACCACCACCACCACCACCACACTGCCACCACCACAAAATTCAACCACCACTATCACACATCATTAAGTCAAGACATCATATCGTTAAGTCCAGACACCACTAGAAGATGCCGTGACTTGTGAGTTGTGAGCACACTTCCCATCGCAGTATCACTCCCCGTACAACACAATAATCAGCTCACGCGCACCACTTCCAGAGCTGCAAGCAACACCACCACAACTATCGTGATCCGCCTACATCAACTTGACCACTGCCCATCGCACCTCAACCGCCGCCGGCATTGGCACCACCACAACCCCAACTTCACCAGAAATTACAACGAACACAACATAAATAGCAAGAAATTACAATGAACACAACCCAACTTTCACTAACTTCATTAGAAATTACAACTCCACCGCCGACTCATCAAACTCCATAGGTCATTCTAGCCCAAAAATGCTCATTCTTAACCACCAGGATAGCCAAATCACACTGACAGCGTAGCTGCGAGGCTCGTCGTTGCCAGTGGTAATATGTATGCTGGAGACGAGATCAAAGCTACAATGACGATCTCTTTACTAGAGATTGCCAGAGTCGAGATCGCTGCTGCTATACCTCGAAGGCGAATACCTCACCGCTATTCTGCACTGCTACCGATAGTCTGGGTGGGGATGATGGTAGAGAGAGGGATCGTCGTCGATTCTAGATGAGAGATGGAGAATGATGTTTGATTTCGAGATTTTCTGAGAGAGAGGATTGTTTTAATTACTTAATAAAATATTTAATTATGTTTAATTAGTTAAATACACTAATGAGCACCTGAAAATTAGAAAAAAAATTGTACCATGTCAAAATTCTGAATTGCATCTTTAAAATACAATTGTCCATGTAATTTTCTCTATTATTATCCCGATCCAGTTCAATATGTTATGCCAATACAATTGGGCCAAGTTATAGCCCAAATTTAAAGAACACAAACTGAGGAGTACAAAAAAAAGTGGAAATTACGCCCATCGTTGCTTTATAAGAGCCAAATTCATAAATTAGATCAAACTTATATATTACTTCAAATTTCAAGTGGTAATTATAAATTTTAGTATTAATAATAAACATATTAATTATTAAATTCAGTTATCATTAAACCCTAATTTTGAGAATCTGATTCAAAGTATTCCCCTCCTTCCATTTATCACACGTCCCCCAAAACGGCAGACACTATTAACGCTCCTCTTTCATTTCCCTTCAAGCCCCAGACCACCCCATTTCTCTTCCATTGTAGATCATTGAGCTCGACGCAGCTTCCACCAGATCGTCGGTCCTTTTTCCATTCGTCTGCACAGCAATGCAGACGATATAGACGTGAAGATGGTGGTGAGGTAAGGTTTTTGGTTTTGGAGAGTGGGGAGTCGGTGGAGATCTATCAAAAGGACTACACGTACGTTGTTTGAAGGGAAATCATTGAGATTTCAATTGTGTGTATATGTGGTTTCATTAACCCACCAGACACAATAGTTATTTTTAGGCACATCTTTATCTCTACTAATTTGTGGATATAAAAAATGTATAATATTATGAAACCAGCTCTATCAGAATGTCTTTAAATGTAGATGTGTTACATTAACCCAGCAGAAGCATTCGGAGGCGGAGGCGATGGGGATTTGTACAGATTTGGGGGAAGTGCAGGTCTTGTGAGGGGGTGGAATGCAGGCTGGTTGCTGGCTGCGGTGCACTTTGGTTGTGGTGGTGTGGAAGTGGGTGCTGTGGATGGTGCATCGACAACGACGATAAATGTGATTGTAAATAAATTGTGTCCTAAATATTTTATATTGGTAACCTTAATAAATTTTGATTTAAATATTTTATATTTGTGACCATAAAATAGTCGTGACCTAAATATTTTATACTTGTGATCTTAAACTAATTTGTAATTGAATTAGTTGTAGTTTGTGACTCTAAAAATGGTGGTTGTGACCATAAAAAGCGGTGATTATAACTTTTGACCATAAATAATCGTGACTTGTAACCTTAAATATTTGTGACTTGTAATCCTAAAGATTTGTATTTTGTGATTTGAGATTTCACAAATTGTGTGACATTTATAATAATAATCTTAATTACAGTTTGATTTTTGAAATTATGTATTAAGTTTTATCTCAATTTTAATATTTTCATTTATAATTCCTTTATTTATGTATTTTTTTCAAAAAATAAAAAGAAAAATAAAACCTCGGACGAAAACTGAACCCAAACCGCCGAACCTCGCCACCAGCTATGACTCTGTTTCTTCTACATCGTATTCTCCGACCTTCCATCATCCCACTCTCCACCCGTCCCCTCTCCACCATTACTACTACTTTAGATCACTCCACGTGGCCGCCGCCATCGCAATCGGGAACCCACGCAAGCCCAGCCCCAAAATACCCAATCCCCAAACCGCGAACTCGAACCCCACTGGAAAAACAATTCGAGACATGGCTCCAAAATCTCAAACCCGGATTCACTCCATCCGACGTTGACCAAGCCCTCCGGGCCCAGTCCGATCCGGACCTCGCTTTGGACATTTTCCGTTGGACAGCCCAGCAACGTCATTACAAGCACACCCACCTCACTTATCTTACAATGATCGAAATTTCCATATCCGGTAAGAGATACCGCGTCGCCGAGACTTTAATGGAAGAAGTTCTCGCCGGCGCGTGCCCGCCAAGCCTTCCCTTGTTTAACACCATGATTAAATTCTGTTGTGGTCGTCGTAAATTATTGTTTAATCGGGCTTTTGATATTTATAAGAAAATGCAGAAATCTGATGATGCTAAGCCGAACCTAGAGACTTATACTTTGTTATTCAATACCCTTTTGGGAAAATTCAATAGGCTGAATGTGAGTTATGTGTATTTACACGCGGTTAGGTTGTTATCCAGGCAAATGAAGGCATCTGGGGTGATTCCAGACACATTCGTCTTGAATATGATTATTAAGGCCTATTCAACCTGTCTTGAAGTGGATGAGGCAATTCGGGTCTTTCGAGAAATGGGTTTGTACGGATGCGAGCCGAATGCTTTTACATATTGTTATATGGCAAAAGGGTTGTGTGAGAAGGGGAGAGTGAATCAGGGTTTAGGGTTCTATAAGGAGATGAGGATGAAAGGGCTGGTGCCGAAGGGTAGTACTTGTATGATTTTAATCTGTAGTCTGGCGATGGAGCGTAGGTTTGAGGATGCAATTGAGGTTGCATTTGATGCATTGGGAAACTCCATGTCACCTGATCTGTTGACGTATAAGACTCTCTTGGAAGAGATGTGCAAGGATGGGAGGGGGGATGATGCGTTCGAGTTACTTGAAGGATTCAGAAAGAGAGATAGTTTAATGAATGAGAAGACTTACAATACTTTGTTGAATGGACTACATTTTCTAAGTAGAGAGTAGAAGTACTTAGATTTCTCAATTAGTTCCAAGTGTCTTGTGAAGATTTTTGGTTCAGCCGATTAGGATTTGCTTGGCAGAAGACCGTGAGTGTAACTCAATGCTCCTACTAGTGACAATGGGCAAATATTTGCGGCTAGAATGCAAAGTGTTTGTCTTATTTGGAATAGCTCAAGTGGCATACGGGAAGAAAGAAAGAAGAATGGAATCAACAGGTTATCTATGAAGCTATGCGAATGAGGGCAAAAGCTATGACACTTATAGCCGTGTCTAAGATGCTGGATGCGGAGTAGGATAGCTTTCACTAGAGAAATAGTTTATGTATGTTCTGGCAGGGATTGTAAGTTTTTGTGTACTTACTAACAGTATTCTTGATTTATACACAAAAAAAATAAAAATAAAAATTGCTTTATTACTGCAGGGAGTTCTGAGTCTCTTTTAAAGTTAGAAATCTAGTTCTTTTTGTTGTGAACATCTGTTAAACTTTTTTCCAGATTCATAATCCTTACTATTCTATAAGAACCAGTTGAAAGTATTGTCCATTGTTTCGTCCAAAACGAAGCCATCTTGGTGACGTCGTTATGACTTTTTTCCTAAAGAAAATGTTCTTTATGGCCTTCAAAGTTGTTTAAGACATCATTTGGACGTCTTTTTTAACTAAATGGGGGCGTCTTCCATTTTTTCTTTTGGTTGTACAAAGGACATGCCTCGTAATTTCCTCCAATACGGTTTGCTGTGTTCATGTAAAGCGTGGTCTTCTACGCTTAAATCTGTACGCATTTCTTCCTTCTCCGACCCATTGCCTAGTTTGCTGTGTTCTACTCATAAATCTTGTTGTCTTTTTAATGCACCCCCAGAGGAATATGGTTCATGTGATACCAGGTATACTGGTGGACAAATGAATAATGATTTCGGATATTCTTACACAGGTACTGATGTTTAGAACCTGGAAATCTCAGTCTCTCTCTCATGTTTCGCTAAGTCCCTCTTTTCAAAAGATGTTACATTAAATAATGTGTTCAAAGAAGTTGTTCCTTTTGGAATATTATTATCGTTTGGGTGAGCAAGAAAATGTTATATTATAAGCAGAAGAAAACAATAGTCCCTTTTTGAGTTTGACAGAAGAAAAATGGATTCAATGGTTTTACTCAATGGTGATCTCAATTTTGATCCATAAAAGGTTGTTTTCTTCTCAGAAATGCAGTTCTACTTCAATTAAGTTTTTAGGAAAACTTGCAAAGTTGAACATGCCTCTACAAAAAATTTATGCAGATAAAAAGTGAAATCAGGCATTAATTACACGCGTTTACAAGAATATCTGGTGGGTGAAAGAATGGAAAGAAAAGGGCCATCGGTAACATCTTTTCAGAGACAGCCAAATGTATATCTAATTGCTGCTATTATAGAAATCACTGGTGAACATGGAAGAACAAGAAGTGTCTTCATTAGCTTTCCATCTCTGCACTACTTGGGGGAGGCTCATGTGGAAATCAATGCCGAAATTTTCCTCCTCTTCCAGGGTCGGTCTCCAGTCGTCCACCAATGGAGACAAGGCATTCACGACATGGCTCATGTGCGGCCTTTGTTGTGCTTCCCGGCCTGTGCAGTATCCGGCTAGTTCTGCTACTTTCCAAATACTTGAGAAGGTTTCTTCGTCTCGCTGTAGGGTTGGGTCAAGGGACGCTCTTACGCTGTCTTTGTTTTGGATTAGCTTGCGGAACCAGGTCACTAGATGGATTTGGTCATCCGGTAATGAGTCCTCTAATGCTCTACGGCCAGTGATTATTTCCATCAAAATCACCCCAAAGGCAAAGACATCAACTTTTGTTGTCACCCTTCCTGTGGCTGTTTGGCATTGAAGATGATGGTTTTGTTAGTTAATACTAGAAACCCGCCTAAACTTTCTTTAAGAATGAAGAGCATATTGATGTCTGAAACTATGTTGCTCGAATTTGGGTACAAGTACATATCTAAGTATCTGACTTTTTTTTTTTTTTTTTTTTAAATGTAGACCATGGGGATATGGTTAAAAATGACACAAATTTTTGACATATGTGCATGTATAAGTCTTATAAACTTTAAATTAATTTAGAAATTTACGTGTTTGTAATTATATATACATTTCTTGGAGATAGAAATGAATCTCTTTTTTTATTTAAATTGAAGATATAAATCACTCTTTTAATTTAAGTTATATAAAGTATCATCTTTTGGTTTAAAAAATTTGAGAAATATCTCATATTCGCATGTTCGACACGGTTATTTCTTAAAAGGATGGAGAGTCTGAGCAAAATAGATCAGATAGTTAATGATATTCAATAAACTAAACTTATACATACCAGCATACTCTGGTGCAAGATATCCAAAGGTACCGGCTAATCGAGTCTCGACCGAGTACTTTCCGTCTGGAGCACACCTCACCAACCCGAAATCAGAAACCTTAGCCCTCATGTCGTCTCCCAGTAGAACGTTTGAGGGTTTCAAATCTCGATGAATGAAACTCTGTTGCGCTAAGCTGTGTAGATATTCGACTCCTCTGGCAACATCTAATGCTATTATCATTCTTTGGCTCCAAGTTAGTGGCGTAAGGCCCAACTCCTCCCAATGGAACAAATGCTCCCCTAATGAACCTTGTGGCATGTGCTCGTACACCAAAAGTCTTTCGTTCCCGTTGTCACAAAATCCATGAAGCGCGACTAGATTTCTGTGTCTTACCTTCGTGAGCACTTCGATTTCAGCTTTGAATTCATTCATCCCCTTGTCGCTTACAATACTCGATTCCATCCTTTTAACTGCTATTTGTGTCCCGTCGTGGAGTTGTCCTCGATAAACTATTCCGAATCCGCCCCTACCCAAAATGTTGTTCTCACTGAAGTTATTTGTAACTTCTCGAAGAACTTCGATTGGTATAATAACATTCCCGCCATCATGCACATGATAATCGCTCTTTTCACCGCTACTTCGGATGGGAGTCTCGCTTGTACTCGTGCTTTTAACATTTTCCCTCGTCTCATTCTCCTTTTCGCTATTTCCAAGTTCACTCCCATTAACCCATTTGTATTTAGCATTGTGCTTTTTAGCGTAGCACTTATAAATCGCTAAGCAGAAGGCCAGAATCACTAAAACTGCAGCAACAACAGAAACAACAATCACCCATGATGAGACAGAAGAACTAGTCCCATTATCCGAGTCAGATGGGTCATTAGGAGAGGAGTTTGAGGGCAAATCTATCCCAATGTACGTATTTCCATTTGTTTTTAATGTAACACCAGAAGAAAATTGTGGGATTTTACCCGAAAGATTGTTGTTAGAGACATCAAGAAGCTGGAGCAGCTTCAAACCGGTCAAGCTATCTGGTATTGTACTGGTAAGGTGGTTGTCGTTCAAAAGTACAGTTTTTAATTCAGTGAGATTGGCAATGGCTGGCGATATGGTCCCGACCCAATTCTGCTTAGCAAAATTGATAACAGTCACACTTCCCTTCACATCACAGGAAATATGTATCCAATTCTGGCAAGGATTATTCCCTTTCCAAGATTGTGCCAATGCCATTGGATAATCCAAAGCACCAACAACCTCGAGCAAAGTAGTCACCCGCGGATCACATGGACCGGGACTATGATTACAGAAATTGTTAGAAGTTCCAAGATTCACCTGGACACCGTTAGAAAAACCAGGTTGTGGACCCTGGAATACATTGTTCTGCAACGCGACAGTTTTGAGCTTTGGAAGCTTTGTAAAAGAATCGGGAATCACACCGGTGAGGAAATTATCCCGAAGCTGAATATCGTACAATTCTGTACACGAAGAAAGATCGGGAATTGGGCCAGAAAACTTGTTGACATGAAGCCAAACCTCTGTCAGCTGTGACATTTTTCCGAGGACATATATAGTTCCTGAAAGTCCCGTCTCCTGATTGTTGAGCCATAGATTCTGAATCCCGGATTTGGAAAATGAAGGAGGCAATGAACCTGTCAGGTTATTATATGAAAGCTTCAGGTTCTGCAAACTTGGAAAGGATTCAAAAATGTCTGGAATTTCACCTACAATATTAGCCTTTCCTGCATTAAAACTAACAAGGGATGTTGAATCCTTGAGGGTATTAGGGATTTTCCAGGGAGAGAGATTTGAGTTATTATTAATGCTGAATGTCTGTAAACTTGTTAAACCTGAGAGAAAATTAGGAGGGACAGAACTGAAATCATTGCCATCAAGATTGACGTCTTCGAGAGAAGCTAGGTTGGACAATGACGGTAAAGGGCCCGAAAGGTGGTTGTTTTGAAGATGAAGAGATTTGAGATTGGAAAGTTGGTTCAAATTTGAGGGAATTTGTCCTGTGAGAGACTTGGAAGGGAGGCTAATGGAGCTGATTTTGCCTGAGGAATCACAATCGACGCCTTGCCATTTGCAGGGGTTGGAGCCGGACCAACCGGGAGGAGACGGAGAGAGAGATTTAGCTAACGCGGCCATAATAGTGTCATCGTCGGCCAAGACATGGTAGAGGAAGGTGGTGATTAGGAGGATTATGGAGGATATGTATCTCTTTTTGTTCATTGGAGCGGTGGCTTTTTTTTTTTTTTTCCCGGCAGTGGAGAGGATGATGGTGGTGGTTAGTTCTCTCTCTAGGACGCGAGACAGAGAGAGAAGAAAAATTTGCATGGTGGCCTCTGGGTGTGTTGTGGATGCTTGAATTGAGGAGGAAGGGGAGGAGCGAGCGGGGAGCCCGTTATTGTTATAAATTATAAATAATTCCCGTAACCAAACAGGTCCAAAAGAGGAAACGGCGCCGTCTTGGTTTATTCAATGGTGACCTGTCAATCTCTCCACGTGGCAAACTATGATTGGCAGTCTTAGCATTTTATTACGTTGAACTCAGTTGAAGCCCTTAGCCGCTATTTATACACGAAAACATTAGCAATCACAGCGAGAAAAATAATCAAATCGAGAGACGAAATACTTCATGATGAAACTCGTTTGTTTCCTTTTGGTATTTATTACATTAGGTAATTCAAATTGAAGCTCAATTTGGATGTAATTTAGCTTTGTAATTTATTAATTTCTCTTGTTGATTGCTTATTTTCTATCGATTTTTGAGATCTGAGATTGTTGTTTAAGCTGAATCGGCTAATTTGCCTAATGTTTAACATGGAGTTATGATGTGCTTTTTCAATTTTCGTTTTGTTTATTAGTTGCGGCGAAGAAATCCGGGGATGTAACGGAGCTGCAGATCGGCGTGAAGGTAAAATATTATTGTTGAAGTACGATCTTTTTTTTGGTTTTTCTATACTGCGTTATACGAAAATTCTGAGATAGTTAGTGCGGAAGAAATAGTTTATTGGTAATTTCACGAGTCCTAATTACTCAGTGTGGTAGAACTGCTGAATCTGATGGCTGCTATTTTATGAGGGACTAAAACGCATAATTACATTTATTAGGGTTTCTGTAAGAAATTGATTTTCAATTAGTTTGAGTTAGAAAGGTCCATTCATAATTAAGTGAGATGTATAAATAATGGGCTTAAAAATTAAAATCAATGCCTTGCACAATCAGGTTTGGTTACAAAAATGTTTTGATTTTTTTCTTTTGTAATATTTGTTTAGTTAGCTCTTTATTTTGTAATATCTTTAATTATGTAATCATTGACACGGTTGAGTGTATATCTAGAGGCTAGAGCTGAAAACATCTAAGCCATAAATCTTTATTTGTTGATTTCAAATTTTGAACACCGGCAAAGGGATTCCAAGATTAGATACTGAGATAATCTAGACTTGTAGAGAGGTTCATGTTGAGCTGAACTAGTACACAATATTACTTTTGAAGAAGTTCCTGAAGGTAAAAAAGAAGTGTTTTTGCTTCCTGGGAAAAGTGTATGTGTATGATTACTTGTATCGTTTCATGAGTGTCCATGCCCCTGTAACTTGCATATCAGTACTATGAATAGCAACTGTTTATGAGAACAAAATAATGAATTTCGATTATCTTTACTATTACTTTCTTGAAAATGAAAAAAAGGGTTATAGGGTTGTTACTTAAGGCACTACAGGGACTAGAAGACTGGAATCACTAAACAAATTGTAGCTGGAAAGGTTATCGAGGTATCTAACTTGTGCCAACGGCCCAACACTGCCTTCCTCAATGCTAATGATATAAAAAATTAGGGACAGTAAGTACAGCTTTGGCGATTCCAAAGTCACATAGATAGATAGTGGCTGGATAGGTTGCCTAAGCTCCTAATATGTGGATATGGGCAGCTAGGATTAATGATTGTGCTGCTATGACATAAAACAAAAATAATTTTTTATAGCATGCAACACTTACCAAAATTAGAATAGCTGTAACATTGACATGATTGAAAGGTACAACTGCCTGGAACTTGATTGAAAGTGAATAGCATTGCCCAGAACCTAGTCATAGTACAATGCTAAAAAGCATCCTTACATAGAGAATTATCATTCAGTGGAATGGCCAAACTGGCTCACATAGTAGTTCAGGAGGTTAGAGTATCCCAGAGGAAATAAGCTCCAATAATGTGAAAGATACGGCAATGTCTCAATGTCTTATTCAAAGATGTTATACCATTTGAGCAGATGATTTCTTATTGCTTCAATTTATTATTCTTTTTAATGTTACACATGTGCTTTTCTTTACATAATTTTGATATTATCTCACTATGAAAGATCAATTATTCAATATTTTTTGAACATGTTACTCGAATATAACAATCTTCTTTTTGTCCTGTAGTATAAGCCTGCAACTTGTGAGGTTCAGGCTCACAAGGGCGATAAAGTGAAAGTACACTATAGGGTGAGTAGAACTACGCTTCTTTTGTACTGCTCCTTTTCCTAAAATTAATAATTAGAAATATCAATTCCAAGCTGTTATGTATTACCTTCATATTCTAGCTTATAGTTTTTTTTTTGGGGAAACGTGAGTGATTGAACACTCATTCCCTTGTTTACTTAACTAACAGTCAATGCTAGTGCATATACTTGGCTAAGAAAAGACTTGAAATTAATTTTGTAATGGCTGATTGTAAATAGATTATCATCTCTAGCTGTTACTTTTAAAATATATCAGTTATTTATTTATCTGGGTTCTTAAACTGTCTTTAATTCCCTCTTATGAGCTTGATGTATTGTATTGCAGAAAACTTTCAATATGATATCTTATTTTCCTTCACTGACGTGGGTGCAATCTGCAGGGGAAGCTAACAGATGGAACTGTTTTTGATTCCAGCTTTGAAAGGGGTGATCCTATTGAATTTGAGCTTGGTAGTGGTCAAGTGATTAAAGGTATTAAACCCATGCGTCATTCTTATTGTTGTAGCTGTGCATTCTTTTATGCTATCCAGTGAATAAATAAAACTTGAAGAGAGCACAATTGATTGGAATGTTTTTGTTGGGACTGCTGTCCTTAGGTTAAAAGCACATCTTTTGGAACAAATTAGTAGCCTTATTTCATTGTTCATATTTAGCCATTTTTTTTGGTTCAAACTTATATCGTTAGTTATGCCTGTATAGTGTATAGTACTCATATGTGGTTCCCTTTTCACCAAATATATATATATATATATATGAGATATTCACGTGTGAGGATAGTAGCAGACCAAACACTGATAGCACTTTAATATCAACCCTTTAGTTTTATAAAAGAAAATCTACGGAAAGCTATATGAAAGCAATAGTGGATGTTGTCAAACATCTCATCTAAAAGCTTAAGTCATTAGAGAGTGCCCTCTTGTATTCATTTGAAATCTTGTATCCAACACACCTCATATTTGATCAAAGGCCTGACATGCACAAATTTTAAAAATATTAGTCTGCAAAACTAGCTTTTTTCTTGGCTTTGATTCTATGTCAACTATCTCATCTAAAAGCTTAAGCTATTAGAAGGGTCCCATCACGTGTTCATTTAAATCTTGTCCAATTTCAAATCAAGTTGGTCTCTGGAATTGCTTCGACTAATAAGTATGGACCAAACAGCACATATGCAAACACTTAGTAGTTTGTACTGCCATTGGATAGTACTGTCCCAGCTCAATTTGAAGTTGGCATGACTGGGCCTGGCTGCTCAACATTCCCCAGGGCCCAAACTTTGATCACAAGGTTGATTCTTAGCCTCAGTTTGGTAAAAAAAAAAAAAAAAAAAATTAAAAAAAATTGTTTATATATAAACAAAAAATTTGATGTTTTCGAGGTAGAATATGTGCTTGAAAAGAGATTTGGAGAAATGCGTATGGTTAAAAAGTAGTTTGGGGAAATGTTTTTTTATAAATTTGTTTATAAACAATTTACGAAACAGAGGCTTAGTTATTACGATATTTTAATACTTAAGTAACACTTTGAAATTTGAATATCTAAAACAATATGTCCACTATGGAACATTCTTTTACTAAATCAAATTGCTTGTTGCAGGATGGGACCAAGGGCTCCTAGGAATGTGCTTAGGAGAGAAGAGGAAGTTAAAAATTCCTTCTAAACTTGGTTATGGAGATCAGGGGTCCCCGCCTACCATCCCAGGTAATCAACTCAGTTTTTTCTTGATACTTCACACTTGTTGCTAGAGTATGCATATTGAGTAGACTACAAGGATGTCATGCTATAATATTAGAATTTGCAACCTGTAAGTGAGATGGCGTTTATCAAAATGAGAAAAAATAAAGAATACCAAAACTTAGAGCCTATTTGGTGTAGGAGAAATTGGAGAAATTTTTTAATGTGGTTGAAAAGTGTGTAAAGTGATGGGTCATATAGAAATGTGTGTTTGAAAATGAATTTGAGAAGAAAGTTAAAAAATTTCTCTATGGCCAAACATGCCGAGCTATCATTTTTACTTTTGCTAAACTGTTTAAAAACAAATGCCCAAAATTTACCATCTAGATTGTTAAAAGTTCAGTCACCTTCCTCTTTTGCTTCTCCGAGGTTTCTTATTTGGCTGAATGTACATTCTCTTCACTATTTCAGGGGGTGCTACACTAATCTTCGACACAGAGCTGGTAGGAGTTAATGGGAAAACATCCAGTGGGAAATCAGATGACAGTGAACTGTAACTTAGGAGCCCTTCCTATATTTCCTGATGGTTTCTCAGGAGTTCTCGTCTTAGTTTACCTAGTAACAGTAGACCGGTATTTTGTTCGGTTATTTTGCATTTCACGCTGAGACGAGCTTACATAGAATTTTGTGTTCATTTAAGGAGTTTCTGTGTCTGATTTTGAAAATCTTCAAGCACTGCTTATGTTGCCGTATGTTGCGGTGAATAACTAATTGAAAAAAATGCTTGTAAGTACTAAAGTAGTCATAAAATTGTGCTTATTTGAATAGTTATTGTTGGTTGTAATAACCAAACATTATGCTATTCTTTTCTCTCAAATAAAATTATACAGTTTAAAATAATTTTCCTATTATTATATTAAAAATATAATTCACTTATAAAACAACAAGACTAATTTTATTAGCATTGTAAAAAAATAACACGCTACAAAATACATACAGTTCCTGTTTGGTGGTGATTAAAATCAGATTTTTTGTAGATTTTTATTGAAGTTAATGAAATGTGTGGTTAAAAAGTTGTGAAATATATTAATTGTGTATTTAAAATTAATTGTTATATTTTCATTGATACCAACAGGGGCATAATATCACACAAATTAAAGTAAATATAAAATCTTTATAATTGAGACTAAAGTTTTATAATTAAATATAAAATCCAACCATTTTTCGAACTAAAATTGTTTGGTAAAACTTCTCTGTTTATAAAGCACTTGTTTGGTTTTCATTAAAATTCTCTCATTTTTGTACAGTATTCAATCTCAATAATTCATTTAAATTTAAGTCCACAAATTTGACTTTTCAATCAAATTTCAACAATTCATTCTCCAGGTAAATCACTATTTCATTTAAAAAAAAAAAAATCTTTTTAAACGATACAAAACACAAGTATTTACCTTTTCAAAAATGAAATATGTAACTAAAATGTAGTCTCAAAAAATGTGTGAATGTTAAAAGTGATTTGAAGAACGTGTCGTTTATAAACTTATTACCAAACAGAGGCTTACATTTCGAGTAATTTATAAGTATTATTCATTAATCCTCTCACCATTTCTATTTATTTATAATTGAATGAAATCGTTTATAATTACTTTCTAAACTTGAGTTCAAATAGAGTAAATCGTCAAGTAGTATAATTTGAAGGGCTTCTGGGTTAAAAAAATTATGTCATGCATAAAATTTAGAGATGAAAAAAAAATTCGATTCGATTCATTGATCTAATCCAATCGTAAAAAACCAAGATTTGTGAATCGATGGATTGGATTTGGATTTGGGGTGATCCGATCAGACCCGATCTGCAATCCGATTTATTTTTTAAAAAATTAAAAAAAATATGTAACAACATTTAATTATTAAATCTAAAATATATAATCTTTTATTGAATTCGGTAAAAAACCTCTAATTCTCTATATATGTAAAGTTTTATTGTATGAATTATATATTGTATTAGTTATTTTATGAATTATGTATTGGTTTTTTGGTCGATAATATATAATGAAAATTTCCGAAATTATTATTTGTTCCGATCAGCGTCCCGGTCCAAAATTCTTATTGTTGGATCCGATCCGGCCCAAGGCCCAATTTGCCCGTTCGAAACCCCCATTCACACTCGACGCGCGTACACACTGAATAAACCCTCGTAGAACTCTCTGGATCTTCCATCTTCTCTCACTTTTTAATTTCCATAAGAAGCGAATCTAAGCGCCACCCCTGTTCATTATTGGAAGTTTTGTTGTCTTGTTGATCACGTTTTAGAGGAAAAATGGATGAAGATTTTGAGATGCCGCCACCGGAGGGGATGGATGACATGGATCTGCCGGAAGACAGTTCCTACATGAAGGTTGGGGAGGAAAAGGATATCGGAAATGAAGGATTAAAGAAGAAGCTTGTCAAGGAAGGGGAAGGCTGGGACACTCCCGAAAATGGCGACGAAGTTGAAGGTAAATCAGCATTTTGCTCACACTTCGCTAATTATTTAGTTCTGTTATGTAAATGATAAAGTTTGTGGGAATTTTTTCAGTTCATTATACTGGAACCCTGCTGGATGGTTCTAAGTTTGACTCCAGTCGTGATAGAGGGACGCCATTCCAGTTCTCTCTCGGTCAAGGTATCTGGATTTTACGTGATGATATATTTTATTTGCTGGAAAAAAAAAATTGAAACCCGTGGTGTAATTTTAGATTAGCATTTCGTGTTACAAATGCTTGTTTTTTATTAATTATGATACATCTACTTCAGGTTGTAATATTAGAAGTAGACGTGGCAAATGGGCCGTGCGTCTCGTTGGCTCTGCCTCTTCGCTGGTTGAGGCTCTGTTCAAGCTAGGGCCGAGCTCAGGGTTCAAAACCGCCGATCACCCCGAGTGGCTCGGCCCTTTGCCATCCCTAACATAGAAATTACTAGTAAATAAGATGAACATGCAAAATGCAAAAGATATTTTTTAAATAGAACTATTTATGTCACTTATGGGATCTGTGAATTGAATAACAATTTGGGGCTTTTTAAGGTAATTCAGAATAAGATGTTATCCATTTTTGTTACTTTATGGAAATGGTGGAAATCTAGTATCAATAGTAAATGGCTGGACCCTGATGCTAGAATGACTGACGAGGTGGACTAAGAGAAAACAATGACTTAACTGTGTCCCACTATCTTTATTATGTTTTGTCAGAATGGTAAACTGTGTTTGGTTGTATTGAGTGTTTGTGTTCTTGTTTTCTTTATTTTTTTGGTTCTTGAACTCATGTCCAGCAATTTGATTTAATTTTATCTTTCTGATTCCAATTATGATAGAAAGGGCAAGTATTTATTTTGAACACTTTCACATCCTATGAAGGAAGAGAGATGAAATAAACCATTAGTTGCAACCTAACACTTTATATCACCACACTTATCACCAGATTGTGATTTTTTGGTGGATTTGTTGAAAGTTAAATTCGTTTTATCTTTAATGTTTCATTTTCCTGAAATAGTTAGCGGAGACGCATTGTTTTAAACTTGTAGAGGGCAATTACTTAAACTATAGATGTTGGTTTTGGAAGGAAAGAGATTATTTACGAGCGCATGCTTGCAACTGCAAAGTTCAACCTATGTTAAATAGGTCGATGTCTGTAGCCTTTGCTTCTATTATTGTGCCTTACGTGTATGCCTTAATAAGTAATATAAAGTTTATGTTGTAGTTGGTATTCAATGGACTGATTCTTCCCTTTAAAAGCTTGGATGAGTAAGCATATAACATTTTGTTGTGGCAGGGCAAGTAATCAAGGGATGGGACCAAGGTATTAAAACTATGAAGAAGGGTGAAACTGCCATTTTCACCATACCTCCTGAATTGGCATATGGTGAATCTGGTTCTCCTCCTACTATTCCTCCAAATGCCACACTACAGTTTGATGTTGAATTGCTGTCCTGGGTTAGTGTAAAAGACATATGTAAGGATGGTGGATTATTCAAAAAAATTCTCACCCAGGGAGAGAAATGGGAGAATCCCAAGGATCTTGATGAAGTGCTTGGTACATGAAACAACCTCTTAAAAGTTGGTTAGATTATTCATTAAATTATTATTATTAACTATTATTTTATTTTGCAATCCAGTCAAATACGAGGCTCAATTGGAAGATGGTACGTTAATTGCGAAATCAGACGGAACTGAATTCACTGTTGGAGAAGGTAAACTTTGAATTGATTTGGCCATGTTACAGTTCTGCTTATCTCTCTCTTTCTAAAAGTAACCATTTATTCAGGTCACTTTTGTCCTGCTCTTGCCAAGGCCGTGAAGACGATGAAGAAGGGTGAAAAGGCCCTTCTCACAGTCAAGCCACAATGTAAGAACCAATTTTTGTGATTTGTTAATAATCTAAATTGGAAATCAAATAACTCAGGCCCAATCCTATATGTTCTTTTTCTATTGCAGATGGATTTGGCGAGAAGGGCAAACCAGCCTCTGATGGTGCTGGAGCTGTCCCACCAAATTCGACAATGAACATCACTGTAGAGCTGGTATCGTGGAAGACAGTTTCCAATGTCACGGATGACAAGAAAGTTGTTAAGAAGATATTGAAAGAAGGGGAGGGATATGAGCGCCCAAATGAAGGAGCTGTTGTAAAATGTAGCCATCTTATTATATCTTAGTGAGTTATGTTCCTTTTATCTTGTAAACCATGGCTGTCTAATCATATCTTTTTATTTGGACTGTTAGTGAAATTGGTTGGAAAGCTAGAAGATGGTACTGTCTTCATTAAGAAAGGTCACGGGGAAAATGAAAATGATCTTTTTGAATTCAAGACAGATGAAGGTATGCATATTGGAGCTTCTGCCTGTAATCTTCATGTAATAATACTTGGTTTAAATATTTGTGCATTTTTTTAACAGAGCAAGTCATAGAAGGATTGGACAAGACTGTAATGACAATGAAGAAGGGAGAGGTAGCACTATTGACAATTGCACCTGAGTATGCTTTTGGTTCATCTGAGTCGCAACAAGAGTTGGCTGTAGTTCCTCCAAACTCAACTTTGTATTATGATATCGAGCTCAACTCTTTTGAAAAGGTTAGATGAATATATTGGAGTGCGGCTCATTTCCAATTTTTTATCCTCAGCCCTGGGATTGTTTGCCCAACTATTGTTGTTATTTCTTAGGAGAAGGAATCTTGGAATATGAGCACCCAAGAGAAGATTGAGGCTGCTGGTAAGAAAAAGGAAGAAGGCAATGTGCTGTTCAAGTCTGGAAAATATGTGAGAGCCTCCAAGAGATACGAGAAGGTAATAATTCCCAAAGATTCTTATATCGTTTGATTTGATAGTGAAAGTAGTATATACTGTGTATCTACTAGTTGTCCGCCTCACATGGGGGATTTTGAACTCAGGCTGTCAAGTACATTGAGTATGACACCTCTTTTAGCGAGGAAGAAAAGAAACAGTCCAAAGCGCTGAAGATCACTTGCAATCTGAACGACGCAGCTTGCAAATTGAAACTGAAAGATTATAAGCAGGGAGAGAAGCTGTGTACTAAGGTTTGCTCTGCTGGATAATCATTTCCTTTTAATTCCCCTTCCAAATAATGGATTTATTTTGTTTAACGAGGAAATTGTGTGTGTGAAGGTTTTGGAACTTGAGAGCACAAATGTGAAGGCACTTTATAGAAGAGCTCAAGCTTACATGAACATGTGTGATCTGGATTTGGCTGAATTTGATATTAAAAAAGCTCTTGAAACCGACCCTGACAACAGGTGACGTTAGAACACACACTCCTTTTCTCGACTGTTGAA
The DNA here is from genome assembly GCA_963555705.1 of Ligustrum vulgare. Classification (NCBI taxonomy): domain Eukaryota; kingdom Viridiplantae; phylum Streptophyta; class Magnoliopsida; order Lamiales; family Oleaceae; genus Ligustrum; species Ligustrum vulgare. The sequence continues at coordinate 4,546,924 of OY743180.1, forward strand.
TCTCTAGTTATATGGCTTTTTGGATAAAATATACAACATTCTAACGTCTCCATCCTGTAATGGAAATAGGGACTTGAAGCAGGAGTACAAAGCTCTCAAGCAGAAGGAAAAGGAGTTCAATAAGAAGGATGCCCAATTTTACGGGAACATATTTGCTAAGATGAACAAGATGCAACCATTTGAAGCTAATGTAAGCTCGTGTGGCATTTCCATTTTTCAAATTTAAGGTCTGGAATATGTATAGTTTCTTACGCACGTTCCGTTAATGGTGCAGAAAACAGAAAATGACGCATAAAGCAGAACCAGTGGGCTGTGGGTGTCGATAGAATGGCGTTTAAGTGATGTTCTGCTTTTATATTTTGCTTGCTTGTTAGTCTTTTTTCTATTTTGGAAACTAATTGTTTTAGTCATGCGGGAAACAACTGTATTGAGTTTGCCATGAAATTAATTGCTGGCCTAAATTCTAGTATTCTTGCACCCTTGGACGTTGTCTGATTTAAGGTTTACGTATCATGGTTGTGGTCGTTGCAAGTTTGTGTTGGTGTGTGTTTTTCCGTGCAAATTGTGTTCTTGAACATAAAAATGTTGGTTCTCTTTCAACCTTTTGAGGTATAAAAGGATTGTTCAAAACAAGATATTCTTACATCCTGCGTATTTTATGTTACAACTTTAATGGTGGGATGCTGGGTAGTGAATTTAAACTTGCTATGTAGGCCAATAGTTTGGCGGTCCAGAATTGTTTATAAACTAATAATGTCTTTTAGATAAAATGTGTGGTTGAAAAATTGTTTTGAGAAATACGTGAAGTTAAAAAATAATTAGGAGGGATATAATGTTTATAAATTTGTTTATTAAACTTGATTGATGCCCAATAAAGTATTAGAACAACACATTAAGGTGGTTAAAATTTCAAACTTAAGAAAAATAATAAAGTTTTAATTAGATTTTATTAATTAAAATAAATAATTTAAACTATTTTATTAATTAGATTTATTAATATAATATACAAATAATGGTTATAGTTATAATCAAATCTTAATAACATTTTATCAAATTAATTGATTGATTTATTTTTCTGTTCAAAATTATAAATTATAGGTCACAATTTATTTTTCGGTCATAATTTATCAAATTAATTTATCATAATTTATTACTTGATCACAAATCTTATATCACAAATCACAAATATGATGTCACAACTTCTTTCTTAATAAAAAATTATGATAGTAATTGATTATGACTTATTTTTCGATCATAATTAAAATTTAGTTGCAATCTCAAATTTTTAGGTCATATATTATTTACTAGTTACAAATAACGAATTTAATCAGAATTATAATACTATGATTGTTTGTTTGTTTTCATATAAGAATCGATTGAAAGGAAGAGAATGTATACAATCGTCAAATAAATTAAGTCGCAATCTCAATTTTTTTAGATCATATATTATTTATTAGTCGCAAATAACGAATTTATTCAGAATTATAATACTATGATCGTTTGTTTGTTTTCATATAGAATCGATTGAAAGGAAGAGAATGTAATAAAATCGTCAAATAAATTAAGCAGTTAGTATTTTTTGACGTGCTAATGGAAATCGCTAGATAAAATCCCTATATTTGAATATATGATAAGAGTCATAACTATAAGACTTGAACCTAACTGAAATGCATTCTGAATGTGTAAATTGATCGTCTCCTTTTTTTTCAACTCCTACTGTTCATGCCAATTTAAATGAGACATTATACCAAGAGAATCCAATATTTAGAAGGGATTCAACTCCTCCGTGTGGTAATCGTACTTTTTTTTTGTTTATAAATCAATTTATAAACTACATAATTTCTCAAAATATTTTTTAACCACACATATTCTCTTTTTTCAATTTTCAACGACTACCTTTTATCTTCAAAATATAAATAAATTAGTTTATAAACAAAACAGTATTACCAAACAGAGACTAATTATTCAAACTTTGTTCAGGATGGGGTGGTTAGCCCCCACCCACCCAATTAGTCCACAAATTTAGATAGGAGTGACTAAAATTTTACAAGGATAATGCCCCCAAAAGTGACGAGGATAAACCCTTTTTCTAAAGAAAATATATGTTTATTAAAAGCCAAACATATGAAAAGTGGCAACCTTAGAACAGTGACAACTTTCTTAATTGGGCACCAACCCTAGTTATGTCTATGAACTAATGTCCTTTGGTTTTAGTTAAACATCATGTCTTTGGACTAGGAGGAGGAATTCATATACTTGTCATTTTCACCCACAAGTTTAGTTTCATTTTTTCTCCATCCAGCGAAGAGTTTTAAAATTTCGATCATGATAATCTACTGTAAGGTCATTTTGACCCTTACTTTTTGTTTTCAAACGTGAGATGCGTAAATATGATGATAAGAGTTATGAATCATGATAGATGTCTTCGTTTTTGTGACCTAAAAAGATGAATACAATATTAGATCAACACTCCTCAAATATCCAAAGTCAATGATAGAAATTTGAATATCATTGATTGAATATTCCATGGGTAAAAAAAATATTTATTGATAAGAAAAACTATGTATCATCTGCGGATGCTCCGATCGATCCATACGACTAGAATTTTATACTAGTAAAAAAAATAAAAAAATCTTTGGTAATTGATTATGGTTACTCCTAGAAGTAAATTGGCTGTAGAATTTTGGTTTATTTGGAGAAAAGTGAGTGTTCCTTTTTTTTTTTTTTTTTTTAAGATTTTCCATGTTTTTCCAGTTTTAATCATTTGTATTTTTTTTCATTAGTCACTTCATATAAAAAAGAATCCTATAATATAACATACATATGGTGCAGCTATGCTTTATTCTAGCTGCTTTTCTTTGTCAATGGCATAATAAACACCTTGCGAATCTCTCAAAGGAAAAAATCTAAGTAGAAAATTTTAACTTTCCATTTGGTACAACACATTTCTTCAAATTACTTTTCAATTACAACATTTCATTAAATTACTTTTCAATCGCACATTTTACCTCAAAAACATTACGTTCTTTGTTTACAAACATAAATTTTTTACCAAACAGATTTTAAAATATGTTCGAATTGAGATATTAGGGTTCTTTTGACATGATACTTGAAAAGTCTAATGTTGCTTTTGAATTTGTTTGAATAATTTTCTGTTTGAATAATTTTCAAAAGTACTTCGTCTGATTAGAATTTTTTTAAAGAAAGCTAGTATAAGGTAGATTTTCTAGCAAATTCTAAGCTCTTCTATAAGAAGTAAAAGCTAAAATAAATAATCTGACCAAAGGACGAGTTGATTAAATTTAAGATTTTTGATGAGAAGGTTCAATATAATCTAGGTTATTAATTAACAATCAAGATTTGATTTGATGGTATTTATCTTCTTCTCAACAACTCACTTTATTTTCTTAAAATAAAAAATAAAGAAACCAATTATTCACCTGTTTTGTTTGACTAGCAGAAATCATTTTCAAGAATCTAAAATCTATTCAAGAGATCTTTAAGTTGAATTTTTATAAATTTCTACAGTCTTTTAGGTTCCACAAAGAATTAACTAGAAAACACAAATGAATATAAATGAGAAAATGAAGAAAAGGAATTATTACAGGAAAAAAAAAAAATTAGCTTGTTTTCTTAAAAGCATTTTATGGGACCAATAATTTCGATATTTCATTATAATATTAACCATATCTTTGCAATGTAATATTAAACTCAGTACTCGATAACACATAAAATTTAAACTATTTAATTCCGCTCACTGCGAAAATTTGAAATCGCGGAACTCCAGTGGCTAAACAGCCATTTAGCTCTAAAAACAGGCAAAAAATGACAAGAAATTTTATTTACAAACTGCCATTTACATTTCATTGCACGATTGACATTCTTTAGTATTTATTCAAATATTTCTATTATCACCTCTACATGGTCAAATATATAATAATATGTTGTTTAACTCTTTGATGCAAAGATCATTTTCTAAGAATCTTTCAGATAATCAAGTCACTGTGATCAGAAAGATCAATAATAGAACCCTGATTAAAATAATCAAAGGCTGCAAATGCACAAATCTTTTGTTAAACTAACCACTCTCATCAAATGATTCATTAACCTTTTAGGGGCATCTTTTCATGCTCTCCTAATCCACTAAACTTTTTCCTGTTCATATTGTGTTTACCAATGACAACCTGGGATTCTTTTTTTATTTCATGTATAAACATAAAATATACATGTGTTTTGGCTGTAAATGTCTGGTTCCAAGTTCCAGCCTTTTGATTATTGTGTGCAGGGTGAGAGAGAGCAGAAGGTTCAGTTTCTGGTTTATCTGTGAAAATAACAGGTGCCCACAAAATGTGCCTGAAATTATGTTAGACTAGAACAAAAGTTTAATCAAAATTATGATTTGTATTAAGGACTTTTGAAAGAAAAAGAGCCCCACTTATACAGCTGGTTACAACATAAGTAGTAACAATCACAGGTCATAACCACCAGAAAACGCGATTTAACACTTTTAATTGACACAGCCGTGTAAAGATCTTGAGAAAGATTGCGATGCATCGTCAAGATTTGACATATGGGACGTGATCGGTATGATAGATCAAAATTGTTAAACGAGGTTTGATCCGTTGCCCACCATTGGTAACATAAGATTTGCCCACAATCAGTAAAAAAATGCCGAGTGTCAAACATTTTAAACATTAGACGCTTAACAATTTTTCACTGAACGTGGACAGTTCTTATGTTGTCCAGGTGCGCAATAGATCAAAATTGTTAAACAGTATTGTACAGAGTGAGATAAAGACTTCAATTACTTTTCGTTCTTTAATCCTGTTTAGTTTACCATCAAACAAGACACTAAGTTCGACGACGAATGCTAAACAAAAAATGGCCATGGAAAGATTAGTTCTCTTTTCCACTAAGAATAACGTATTCTTACATTATATATACAAAAAATGGCCATGCAAAGATTAGTTCTCTTTTCCTCTAAGAATAATGTATTCTTACATTATATATGAGTACATATACGGTGCAGTTAAGACTTTGCACCCAGAAATAGGCATCTGCCTCTAGGATTAAAAATGGAAACAGGAATTCATCAATTACAATATCGAAATAAAATGCAAAGGGCTAAATTAAGACGGAAAATAGAAAATTTCCTCGAAATAGCATTTTATCGACCATCTTGTACTAAATTCTATTAGTATTTACAGCAGCCTGTTTCTCCTTTCGGGCATCCAGCAGAACATAAACAAATGGTGATCACAGCTCAACTTTCATGTGGGAAGTTTGATCTGGAACTGCATAAAACAAGTACCTATAAGTGACAAGTTTTAAAACAAAATTTAATTCTCTCCAATTTTTCTGATGATTCTTTTCTTGTCTTCACCATGAAAATTATCTGAATGAAATGCAGTCTCTTTAACAGGATCCTTGCCGAAACCCATCTGAACAATGCTTTGCAAATCATGGCCACTGAATGCCGGGAACTGGAAATACGAAGCCGATACAAATATCAAATTATGTAAAATTTGTATTTCTTCATACATTTTAGTGTATGTTCGACGTGAGTACTCAACAGCATAATGAACAAGATTATTGAGGTTGTTGGAAGTACAGTAGATTACCTGAGGAAGACTTTCACCAAATCCATCAATTGGAGATAGTTGAATTCCTGGGTTGTGGGCATCTAAAGGGCCCATTGAACATTGATTCAATGGTCCGCTGGAAATATGGGCATCATGTAGTTTTACATTCTGCTGGGGTAGATGATTGTAAAATGCTGGTGATGAGGAATCCAAAGGGTACATTTGTTGGGACAGGTTTCCATTTTCTTGAAATATCTGAATGGACAACCCAACAAATCATATTTTTCAGAAACTCCAAATCTTCTAACAATAAATTTTGATTCGGCTAAATGAATCTTTTTTCTCGACTCCATTCAGTTCCCTACTAGATCTACTTGAACATAAACAATAATAAATTCACCAAGGTAAAATTTACTCACATCCTTGGAGTGAAGATTTTCCATTTCAAAATCCAGTCCTGGATTTACTGAGGCTAATTTCATGGACAGGAACTGCAGAAATTTTAGTCCAAAACATCATTAGCCCAACAAAAATTGAAATTTAAAACAAACATCATCTTATACTACCAGCTTTAAATGTATTTTAATTTATACCTCAACTTGGCGTTGCAGCAACTGAACATAGTTAATGATTTCATCAAGCATTAGAGTCTTTCCAGTCACCTAAAACAAGGAAAAATTTACTGATGGGCTTGATATGGTAATTCAACAAATTGAATATTTCAAATAAGCAAGCAATGCTGCAAACCTTATTGCAGCCTGGTACGAGATCCTGGAGAAGCTTCATTCTTTCGCTGATTTTCTCTCGTCGAACCTAATCAAACGACAACAAAGAATATCACAACATAGTGATAAACAAAAAACTAAGCATTGTTCTCAATAATTTTAGGGTCAGCTACATGATTTCAGTATTACGTCTACCTGCCATTACGATATGGCCATCGCATTATATGATTCAATGTATTATTGAAGAAATTGTCTAAAATACGTACTCTTTCTGCTAAACTGTGGCTGTCAGTGGCTTGACCCCTTCTTGCTCTGACATGAATGTAATCCTTTGGTGGCTCAGGGTGTTTTTGATTAGCCTTTTGTTTCTCACTTTCATCCTCAGAACCATTAGGATTCCCCTTAACTTCTTCCTCCTCTGTTTTAACATCATAATTTTCGTTTTTGCTAATTTCTTGATGCTTTGATCGCTTCATTTTTGGATTGTAGTAATCTTCAAATCCCTGAAATGAAAAACTTGTTCTTTAAATACCACGTTTAAAATTATTTCACGCCCAAATAGATTTTCAAAATGTTTGTACCTTAGCTGAAGTTGATGCATCTTCCTTGGCTTTTCCTTTAGAAGCAGCTTTTCTTTTCCTGGAATTGAGTTCATTTGGGGTCTTTGGACCTAATTCTCCACTTGGGATTTGCTCAGAAATAGAGGATTCCTCATTAGAATTGGCACCAGCCCCTGGAAATTTACTCCATTTCTTATCAACCATCCCATTAAGAGACCTAAATTCCATCTGTGACTGATTCAAATTATTGTTTTCCACCAATGATCCAGCTTGTTTAAGAGAAGGACTACTCGAAACCCGGGTTAAATTCCCATTCCCCATAGCATTGTTGGATCCAAATGGACTTGTTCTACCATTGAAACTCCGGTTGCCAAAACACGAAAACTTGGCCGCCCTCTCGGCGAAACCTGGATCACAGGAAAGTTCAGGCAGAGGAGGAGTCAGAGGCAGTGAATTCCCCAAATGGCGCATGTTAGTTTGATCAAGAATTGGGAAATGCAGCTTAGGGGGAGAGTTTGAAGGCGTAGTATAGCAAGAATTGTTGGTACTATTATCATTAGTAGCCACAGCCATGGCTGTTGTGGCTGACGGAAACCCGCCGGAATTCCCAATACCCAATTTCCGGACCAACTCCCGGAGGGTAAAATCATTTGAAAAACCGGAGTTGAAGCTTAAAACTGGCTCAAAATTCGTAAATTGATCTGCAAAAGTCTTGTCCCAGTTGGCTTCAAGAAAAGATTGCTCTGCAGTGGAATTCAGTCCATTCCAAGTGGTTTCAAACTGCGATGGCGAATTCCAGCTTTCAGAAATCACTCTATCCATCAGAAAATGGAAACCCAGATGAAATTGATTATTTTCAAGAATGAGCTTAAATTGAAGAGGAATTGTGATATTCTTAATGCATAAAGACAAAACAAAACAAAAGTGCAAGAATTGCAGGAATAAATGGGGAAGGGAAAAATATTGTGTTTGGGCAAAGATTGAAAAGAAAGGAAAGGGGAAGAAAAATTGAAGGGTGTGTACGAAGTTATATAGAGAAAATTTTGTTTCTTTTGCCCATAGTTTATTCAAATAATTGTTTTTTGGTCCTCGAATTTCACATTCTCTTTCTTCAATTTTAATTCTCAATTTGCCTGTAAATTAAAGGGTTGTATTTATAATTAACAATGATTGAGTCAACAGAGTTTGTCTGTTAAAGTCAAAGAATAACTAAATAAAAATTAAGTAAATAATTAGAGGGTTGAGTTTCAATTATTATTATTTTATTTTTAATTTGCTCCTTATTTTCATAAATTCCAGTTGAATTTGAGATTTTCCGTCTAATTCATTTTCATAAACTACAATCGAATTATATGAAAGTCATGTTATTCTATCAATTTCTTTCTATCACACCAGTGCCATTCCCTCACATGAGGGTTGGACTGTTTATTATGAGGCCGGTCACGTACCCACCCATGTGATGTGAGAGGGGTAGAGGTGGCAAACGGGCCGAGCCACTTGTCGGCTCGGGAAAACAAACGGACGAGCTCGTGGGCGAGCCAAACAATGTAGTTGAACTTGGCTCGGCTCGTGTAAAAAAAAAAAAAAATTTAAACGTTGTTTTTTCACATTGAAATCTAAAAAAAAAAACTTATTACTTATTAGTTATTAATATTATACTTATATTTATATTTATTAGTATTCAAGATTTCAAATATTTTAGCTATCGATTAGATTGTCGACTAAATAAACTTAAGACGGTAAGAAAAGAGGGGTTTTTTTTTTTTTTAAAAAAAAGGGTAAGAGGGGTTTTAAAAAAAAAAAAGTACACAAGCTAAACGAGCCGAGCTCGGCTCGTTTGACCTGAGCTTGTTGCTCGGCTCGTTCGTTCGTTCGTTTGACGAGCCGAGCATTCCGAGCCATGGGCTGGCTCGGCTTGGCCCATTGCCACCTCTAGAAATAGGGCATCCAGTGTGATAGAATATGGTAGGTAATGTAGCATAATTCGTATATGAAATGGTTGTATGGTAGTTTAGTGAGACACCCAAAGTCTTTACTTGATCCCACAATGTCTGATGTATATGATATTTCGAAGTGATTAATTTGTGAGTAAATCGTGTTATGACAATTATATTTATCACTTCACTATGAAATAAAAGATTGTCTAATTCTGCCATAAGTACTCTATGAATCCGTTAGATAATATGATTTTTAGAAGTTTTTGTGATTTTTTGATAAATGCGTAGTTTAAAAATGTTTGAAAAGTAAAAAACTATATGCTTGACTAAAAATGAATAGTTGATACTGAATTTGAAAATTTGAGATGAATTTTTTTAGTTTTAACAAACAAGCTCTATATTTCACTGAGTACAATTCAACAATTGAAAAAACGAAGATAATAGAGATAATTTTGTACTTCTACTAATTATTATCCACTTTAAAATCATACTCTTTGTGCTTGTTTATCAAATGTTCAATGGCATTTTTATACTCAGAAGGCTAATTTGGCAATTTGGAAGGATCGAGTGTCTTTTTGTAGTCAAGTAGAAAGTTTAATGGCTTTTTCATTGGAATGTTAACGAGCTAAGTCGAAGATCAAGACTCGAGCCACGAACTTGACTCAAATTTTTTTTTGCCCGAGCTGAGCCAAAGCTGAACGATATTTTTTAGGCTTGACTCTAGCTTTCGGCTCGGGCTCCTTCTAGCCTAGCCGAGCCGAGCCGAGCCGGTATTTTTTTTTTACATATACATGTGACAAAGAATTGTGTTTAGTTAAAAATATAATACACACAATAAATGTAATACAAATAGCAAACATAACTTTATAATGCACACAATAAAATACATAAATGTATTGCAAATATCAACACAGGCCGGCCCATGTGGCTCTACAGGCCATAGGGGTCGACCTTGGCTCGAGCCTTGGCTAGGTCCTTCGAGTCACGAGCCGAGTTTTGCTCGAGCTTTTTACAAGTCGAGATTGAATTGTCGGAGCCGACGAACTTTTTTTGACATCCCTGTATTATCATAAAAAATTCCTCTTTTTTTTTTCATGATATTCTCTTGGGAAAATGGTTAAACGTGTTTTGGTTAGGTCAATGATTGCATTCTTTCCAACTTCCCCGGTTCAATCGGGTTTGGTCGGATTTACATTATAAAGAAAATAACAATGTACTTTCTTCTATTTCTTAAATTTGCAAATGAAGCACCATTTCAACTTTTTTATGCATGATGAGAAAAAGATTGTATGGTCAAATTAGTAGGGAGTAAATATGGAGGGATCAAACAATAAAAAATTAGAGATTGAAATGCAAAAAAATAAAATAAATTGTACTACAAAACAAAAGGTCCAAAGTTGGGTGGGGCAAATGACCATACTACCCCCACCGTAAATCCGTCCATGTTTCCATGCCTAACCAAATTCAACTTTTATGCAAATTTGGTAATACAACGTGAGGAAAAAGTTGGTAATACAGATGGTTCTTTGATAATGAAATCATTTGAAAATGGGTTAATTGCATCTGTTCGAAAATAATGCAACATTTATAAATTGATATATTTATGTTTTAAGCTAAAATGTGTATTTAAAAAGTGGAGAAAGAAAATATGTGTTGTTAAAAAATATTTTGAGAATTATTTTGTTTATAAATTGATTTATAAATTGTATTGATTACGTTAAAGAACAGAAACTTAATTGGATTATCGTGTAATATTTCAAAATATTCCTCAAAAAGATTTACAATAAATGATTCTGATTATTCTCTTCGAGTCTAATTCATATTGCTCAAATCACTAACGTGACACTAAATAAAATGTACAACTAAATGAATCACATAACTTCACCTTTAATGAAACATATCGCATAATGTCATATAAATTGGTGCTAGATAACATTATTTCATTATAACTAATTACAATCCTCCTGAAAAGATAATTAATGAAGTGTTTGCTAATGTTATTGGTAGATCAAATGATTGATATCATTAATTAATTATATAAAAGGTAGATTGAATATCAGATGATATTTTACAACACAATTTACATAAATGTGGTAGCAATTAATTAGAAATTTAATAATCCATCCAAGATCTTTTTTTTGATTTATCTTTCATAATTTTAATTAATTAATTGATCTAAAAAATAACTAAATCAATTCTTTTATATATATATAAATTATTCCCCCCCTTTTAGCCTACCCATGTGATAAACAATGGGTGGCTATATTGCCACTATAAAACTTATTTTCACACCACAAAATTAAATACTTTTTCATTTTCAAAATTAGACATGGAAAGAAAGACATGCATATCCTTTTTACTTATATCTTTTTTTATTTTTATTTTTTATCCGCACACTACACTTCAGTAAAATAATCTAGTTATCTTCTTCTTTTTGGAATTTTGATTCGTTAAGAAGCTAGGGGAAGTAGATGGTACCACGCTTGAGTTCAGAGAGAAAATGAACGATTCAGGCACGGTTTTGTGTCGGATCTTTTTCCTCAAAGACATGCTTGATTATGATGTGTTCCGAATCCTCGACAATCGGAGTCATAGCAGGCTTGACAGAAAATTAAATATTCAAGCCAAAATAAAAGTGCAGTCCAGTCAACCATGTCGGAATTGAATGGATAATATGTGTTTTTCAAGTAGAAATGGCCCACTAAGCAAAACTCATGGGCTAAAGCCCTTGAGCCCATTGATTTTAGGGCCAAATTCCATCGTTTGGGGCTTCAAATTGGCAAATCAATGATGCAAACAGAAATTTACTATATTTCCATAATTATAGGATTTTTAATTATTTTGTTTCCATTTTGGTTTTTAGGTTATTTTCCTAATTTAGTATTCTAGTTTAATTAGAATTCTATTTTGAGTAAATTAGCGGTTAGGTTATTTTGCTTATTTATACGCTTTTTCCATTCATTGTAATTGAGACTTGAGACTTTGATTTTGATATAAAACAGTTTTATTGAGGATTCAATAAAAGTTATAGGTGGATTCCTATATTTTTTCGAACTTATCAAGAATATTTCTTGTGGCGTTCAAATATCGAACTTATCAAATATTTCTTGAGAATATTTGTAGCGTTCAAATCAGAGACTTATCAAGGAGATTGGGCAATTCCTTGTGGTGTTTCGAAAGTCGTGGTTCTTTATTCCGCATCGTCGAGCCATCGCGTCGTGAATATCGGGTCATGATTCATCCGTCCAACAACAACCTGGGTTCGGAACTTTCCGGCGTTTCTTCCGCGCTTCGAACCTCATCATCTGGTATCAGAGCTGGACTTTGAATTCAGGTTTTTCTATCCAGTTTAATTTTTATGTTTATCATCGAGTCTGCCATAAGAATTATCCATATCTTGTTGTTGAGTCTTTCTTTTCTTGAGTATTCTTCGTGCCAGTAAATTTTTTCTTTGTTTGATCCATATAAAAATCCAACAAAATTCAAAAGTGTTTGTTTTGCTTAATTCTTATCCGAATTAAGTTCCGTTTGTTTTGTCGTGTTCGTTGTCGAATTTTCGGATTTATAAAAAAAAATTATTTTATTTATTCCTAAAATTCATTATAATTAAAAAAAAAAAAAAAGTCACTCCGAAATTCAAGAACCACTTTCTTGAGTTTTTTTAAAATTCTTGATATTTCCTTCCAAGTCAATAAAAGTCATTCTTGCTATTTGATGTCTAAATTCTCTTCATTCTTGAATTTTTTTTAACATCACATAAGGAATGAATTATGATCCGGGCTCTTTATTCCAAACTAGGTGTTATGTGGATCATAAGGGGTGCAGTTTGGCGATTGATGGAAAGTGTTTTACTAATTTCGTTAGTAGCACCGTGGTTGAAAAATTAGGATTGCCCCTAGAACCACACTATAAACCTTATAAGATGTCGTGGATGAGGGAGTTTGGGAATTTCAAAGTAACCAAACAAGTTCTAGTGCCTATCACCCAGGAAAGGTATAGTGAGGATGTATGGTGTGATGTAGTGCCATTGAAATCTTATCATATCTTATTGGGAAAACCTTGGAAACGTAAGAGGGAGACTGTTTATGATAAGAGTATGCACATATACCAATTCCTTAAGAAAGGAAAAACATGCGTACTATATGGGTTGACATTAGAGGAATCACTAGAAGATTCACGGAGGGTAAGGAAGGAGAGTGAAAAGTGGTATAATAGGAGGCATCATGGGGATAAGGATATTGAAAAGAAGGAGGGGGAGTTTAAATTAAAAACGGATAATCAAACTCCAAAATTTGATGAGGAAAATGTGGAGTTGGGTAGTAAGGAAGTGATTAAAAATGAAATTGTTGATGATGAGAGGAATGAATTGGGAGTTGAGGTGGAAGTTCAAGATTTGAGCGTTGAATTGGAAGATCCACATTTGGGTAGTGATGAGGTAGTGCATGAGCATGGTGATAAAAGTGTGGAGTTAGGAGATGTGGTTGAGTTTGAAGATGAAAAAATTGAACAAGAAGTTGTAAAAGAGAAAAGAGGCCAAGAGAAGAGCCTCGTGGTTCAAGAAGTGGAGTTAGTGGTGGTTTATCATGAATACAAGGATCCATACCTTGTACCTCATGACGCTAACATGTCCCTCCCCATTTTGTTTAAATCTTTTTTGCAGGTTAATTATGTTTGGAAGCTTCAACCACACTACGTATGGCAAAGAGAGTTCAAGTTCCATCTCTTCCATGTTTTCCAATCAAAGGAGCATAATTTACTGAACTCATGGCATGTAAGCAATAATTTTCCGTTTGATCCAGGAGGTGAAGTGAAACAACAGAAACAAAGCTATGATTCGGGACGAATCATCCTAAAGAAGGAGGGTATGATGTGTTCCGAATCCTCGACAATCGGAGTCATAGCAGGCTTGATAGAAAATTAAATATTCAAGTCAAAATAAAAGTGTAGTCCAGTCAACCATGTCGGAATTGGATGGATAATATGTGTTTTTCAAGTAGAAATGGGCCACTAAGCAAAATTCATGGGCTAAAGCCCTTGAGCCCATTGAATTTAGGGCCAAATTCCATCGTTTGGGGCTTCAAATTGGCAAATCAATGATGCAGACGGAAATTTACTATATTTCCATAATTATAGGATTTTTAATTATTTTGTTTCCATTTTGGTTTTTAGGTTATTTTCCTAATTTAGTATTCTAGTTTAATTAGAATTTTATTTTGAGTAAATTAGCGGTTAGGTTATTTTGCTTATTTATACGCTTTTTCCATTCATTGTAATTGAGACTCGAGACTTTGATTTTGATATAAAACAGTTTTATTGAGGATTTAATAAAAGTTATAGGTGGATTCCTATGTTTTTTCGAACTTATCAAGAATATTTCTTGTGGCGTTCAAATATCGAACTTATCAAATATTTCTTGAGAATATTTGTGGCGTTCAAATCAGAGACTTATCAAGGAGATTGAGCAATTCCTTGTGGTGTTTCGAAAGTCGTGGTTCTTTATTCCGCATCGTCGAGCCATCGCGTCGTGAATATCGGGTCATGATTCATCCGTCCAACAACAACCTGGGTTCGGAACTTTCCGGCGTTTCTTCCGCGATTCGAACCTCATCAGATAAGGTGTCAGAGATGGCACTGATTAGATAAATTATGGGCTCTTCTTTAATGGAGAAATCTTCATTTCTAGTAAATCAAAAGCACAACCACTTCTGTTTTAATCCGATTCTGATTCCTGCCCAGAGAGAATATTCAAGTGAAAAGAGCATCAAATGTTCCTAACCTTGTGGCATCAATCAGTGAGGTTTTGGATTTGTTTAAAGTGGTGCCTGAAAAAGCGGTGAAATTCAAGGTCAAAACACTTGTTACTGTGAAAAAAAAAAAAAAAAAAAAAAAAAACCCACAAAGAAGAGTTTAAGGAGACTATAGCCAAACATTTGGATGCTTCAACTGAAAAATTTGGGAGAAATGCTGTATTAGAACTTGTTAGCACAAATATTGATTCAAGTGAGCCATTTTCAACTACTGTAATTTTAAGAAAATTTTACGCGTTTTTCCTGAAGATATCCACGACTCAATTTCTGCTTTGCATCTTGAGATTTAGAGTGGGGACATCTAGAATGAGAAATTTCTGCTCTGCATCTTGTTCACAAATATATTTTGTCTTTGGATAAGGACTATTTTTTTTTTTTTTTTTTGTAACATGTTAGAAGTGTATTTAGAAAATTTATTTTTTAATTGTGGTGTATTTAAAATATGGTGGATTAAATAAAATTTTGGTGGTAATATAATTACCCTAAACAATTTGAATGAATAATAATTTAAACTTTTACGTTATTGATTCTACTTGATATTATCATAAGACATAAGCTCAAAGTGCGTTGAATTAAAATATTCATTTATTTTCATGTTTATGGATGTAAATTAAACTAATCGATATTTGTTACATGTTATGTTATATTGAAAGATTTCGTTTTAGAACATATGATCTTGTTTTTCATGATTTTGTTGTTAAAAATCGAGAGGTTACTTATCTATGTGGTTGTCCTATGTTTTTAAGCATCACTTTTGTCAAGTTATTAATCGAGAGTCGAATATTTAATAACTAGGAATATGTTAACCAATAATGGAGCGATGAATGTTAATATTTTCTATTAAATTTAATAATCAGCAACACAATGAATGAACAAAAAAATTAATTGAATGTGGTAGGGTTAATTATTTATAAAATCGGGACTCCTAATTATTTCTTCAATGAATTTCTACCTAAATACATGCTTTCTCCATTATTATTAGTTGTCACATTTTAGTTGTTAATAAGAATTCAAAACTCTAGAATTAATTGTGTATATTTTGTTGAAGCTTGTTTTAGTTAAAGTATAGTCGATAATCATTTTTTCTCGGACGATATTACTTGTCAATGATTTGTCCACTTGTGATATAAATAAAAATCAACAATAATAGTAATTTCGACACATCATTAACATTAACATTAATACATTCAATTTTTCTTTGGAAGGCTATGTTCATGTGGGGCCGAATCCAGTCACCTCGTGCTGAATAATAATAATAAATAAATAAATAAATAACATTGGCTCGTAGTTAGATAATCAATTATTATTATTATTATTTTTTATCGTAAATGATCAATTATTTTCTTATCCTTAAACGACTGCTCATGTGATGTACAAGATCTTGAAGAGAGATCAACCTTTAGAAAAGTATCACTGTATCAGTTTTGCATTAGATTTGCAGTTGCTACACTACAAGAAAAATGAACGAAAAAGATGAAAAATTAGAGACGACACGAAAAATCGTCTCTATTGGTCGATTAATAAAGACGACTTAAAATGTCGCCTCTATTGATCGACCAATAGTTTAAGTTGTCTCTATTAGGGCACTAGAGATGGCAATGGGGTGGGTTTGGGACGGGTACCCCCGCCCTGTGCCCCACCCACGAGATGAACCTCAAACCTATACCCGCCCCATGACCCGCTAACTTATAAAGGGACGGGGCATCCAATACCTGCCCCGCCCCATTAATGCCCCGTTTATTTATTTTTTTTCTTTTTTTAAAAAAAAAATTATTTAAACAATTTTTTCACTTGTTTTATTATTAAATTTCATCCCTCATAATTGAACAACTTTTTTATACAACACAATATCAAAAAATATTTTTTTCCAACAAGATCCTATAATATATTTAAATATTCATCATAAACAAAAACTAACAAAATATAATATTTTTTCAAACTATATAGTAAAAAAATTAATTATTTTTTAATATAAGTTGCGGGGCCGATACCCGCTTCGGGTTTTTCATACCCGCTTCGGGGGGTCAAACAAAACCCGCCCCATACCCGCTTCGAGTTTTTCATTTTAATCTCATACCCGTCCCATCAACTCGCAGGCGGCTTTTTTCCGTCCCGTTAGGGTCGGGTACCCATCGGGTTCGGGGCGAATCTGAGTTTTTTTTTTTTTGTCATCCCTAGTTGGCAACTAATAGAAACGATATTATATAGTCGTTTCAATTGGTCGATCAATAGAGACGACTATATAATGTCGTCTTTATGGTTGCCAACTAATAGAGACGATTTCGTAATGTCGTCTATATTGGTTGTCGCTAAATAGAGACGACGTAAACAATCGTCTCTATTGATCGACCAATAAAGACGATTGTTGTCTATGTCGTCTCTATTCTATTTTTTAATTTTCTTTATTCTTATTTTTTAAAATTTCTCTATTTTTTTGTTGACATTTTTAATTATTTATATTTATATATTTAATATTAAAGTTAATTTGTTGAGAAAATATTATTAAGTTAACTAATATATATTATTTAAAACAAAATTTAACACAATAATTCGATTGCCTTAGTGGTTGGGACATCACCACCTTACACTTAGGTCCCAAGTTCGAATCCTAGTCATGCACAATTATCATATGAATTAAAGAAAATTCATGGGTTGACGGTTCGGATCGAGATTTGGATCGGGTTAAAAAGGGATTGAATCGAGTTAAAATAAATAAATAAAAAATGAATTAAATATTTTTACAAATAGAGACGACATTGTCGTCTCTAAAGGTCTTCTCAATTTCCCGAAGGAAATAGAGACAATCTATTCAGCTACGGACCTACAGAGACGACTTTAGATTTTTTAGAGACGACTTTTGTCGTCTCTATAGGGCCGAATTCTTGTAGTTAAGTTGCAACATGAAAGTTTTTAATTACTAAATAGTGGTTTTTTATTATTTTTCTATTTTAAGCCCCCGTTGATTTAAGTTTCTTTCACAAGAACAAACTGTAACGAGCGTGGACGAGACTTGAATAATAATAATTGATGTTGTGTAAATTACTAACCTTGACGTGGCAGGATCTGGAGTTGTTGGATATCTAGAAAAGATGAATGAATTCACCTTGGATGACCTACAAAAAATGCGATAAGAATTCTCCCCGTCGCCCATCTGGTGTGAAAATTAGTTTTTTGGAAAGAGAAAAGTAGAGAGAGAGAGAGAAAAATTGTAATAATTATGAATGAATATTCGATCAGAGGAGCGATATTTATAGGGCTCAAAAGCCCGTAACCTTCTTCTATTACGAGGAGTCATCTTTGCGTAAGTTTACTTATTAAAAGAAGAATCCTTATAAGGATTGAACTTTCCTTTTTTGAGAATTTACCTTAAAGGAAGGCAACTTATATTTGGGCCTATGAATACGGCCCATCTACCAAGCTCATGGATAAGATGACTCAGAATTTTCCTGTATGGACTTTAGGTGCGAAGATGTAGGGACTGGCCACCCTGAAAGTCAGCGGTATAACATAAATGGGGATGAAGTCGGGCGAAGCCTGACCTTCTGGAAGGAGCTCGAACACTTTTGGCCATCCTATAAGTCCATGATATAACAAGACGGGTAGGTGGTCGGAAATATCTAACCATTACCCTTAAAAAGCGATCGAGTATATGGGCCTTTGAAGGGGAGGATTCGGGAAGGTCGAGTAATATCCCTGGGCTATAGATCAAGCCAGAGAAGACATGTAGTGTACTAGCCCATGCCATGGCCCATTAACATACCCTTAATTTAGGAGATAGGGAAATTATACCGATCAATAATAAAAAAATAAAAATAAAATAAAAAAATTGCATGTTAAACTGAGTATTTTTTTGTTGTTATTTATTTCTTCAAATTGAAGAAAGAATATTTAAGCAAAAGCATGCATGATTTTCAATGAACTCTTTGCACTCTTTTTAACTTTTATTTTTGTCATTATTATTAACTATATCCCACTGGCCACTGCCCCCACAAGATGTCAACGAGCATAGAAGAGTCAAGAAAAGCTGAAATGGTTTCTTAAAGTCTTAGTGGATGATCGGTACGATTTTACGTCGTCTTAAGACGGGCCGTGGGATTAAAATATGAACAAATCAGCCCATGATTGATTATATGGCCTGCCTGATTACCCGATCTATTGTTGCCCGACCTCATAATATTATTAGATCCGTTTTGATCTTAGGCCGGTATCAATGCCCGGGCTTGGATGCCCGATAAGGTTGGGTACACCCGACCTCATCAAAACCTCATTTATGACATGTTATATGATCGGCATGTCCTGGTCACATTACGCCTAGAAGCCCGGCACGAACAAGGCTCCAACTCCAAGTATTCTTCGTTTATGGGCCTCATCAATGGGCCTTCTTGGCTCCCCCCCCCCCACACACACACAAAAGAAGAATCATAACCAATAAAGAAAGCTCCTGAAAAGGTGGAAATCAATCCTAATGGTGATAGAATTCTCCTTAAAAGGTAAGTTTATATCAAAAGGACTCATTCTTTAACTAAAAAAGGTTATGAGCTTTTCATCCCTATAAATAAAGTTCCTTTGATAACGGATTATTCATTCATTATTCTATACGTTGTCCAGTTATATATTCTCTTTCTACTTTTCTCCAGAATACTAATTCTCGCACCGGAGGGGCGACGAGGAGAATCCTCCTCGCCTTTTTTGCAGGTCATCAAAGGCGAATTCATACATCTTTTCCAGCAATTAAACATCACCATATCCTACCACGTCAAGGTTAGGATTTTTTACAACATTAATTGGCGTCGTTTGTGAGAAGAGATACAACCAGCCATGGTTAATAGACATCAAGCTCGTCCCTCCGCATCCACCGAACCCTCTGTTCCGGCCAATACCTCAGTTGAAGAAGATAGTCCACCGCCCCTTGAAGAAGTTGGGGAAGAACAAAATCCAGAAATCACACCAGAAAGTGAACTAGTTAGTTGGGAGGATTTCAATGAACTCCAGCAGCAGCTCCGTGAACTCCGTCGGGCTCTTCAACAATAGAATAATCGTCAAGGGCCCCCTGACCCGACCACTCCAAGTACGATTCCCAGGGAAGATCAAATGCTAGTTAATCCTGTAGCTGACAATTCCTCGGGAACCGGTGGTGCCCATCCCATGACTGAGGGATCTATCAACTTGACATAGCAAGATCTCTCAAGAATTATTCAGGAAGGAATTGCTGATGGAATAAGGCAAAACACACAAGGTCGGACCTCTTTCATAAGAACTTTTACTCATGAAATAACGTCGTTCCCCTTACCAAAAAGATTTAAATATCCTCGGATAAAGGAATATGATGGAACGGCAGATCCTAACAACCACTTGAATACCTACACTGATGTCATGGACATGCAGAATGCTCCCGATCAGATTTTATATAAGGTCTTCCCACAAATCTTAACAAATTCAGCCCGAGACTGGTTTTCTACAATACCCCCAGGATCAATATCTTCCTTCGCTGATCTTACTGAGAAATTCATGGCTTTCTTTGCAAGTAGTAAAAGGATCGCGAAAACTGCCGCGACCCTCATGCAGTTAAGGTAAGGACAGAATGAAACACTGCGGGAGTTCATGACTCCCTTTAATGCCAAAAGACTCCAGATTCCAGATCTTCACATCTCATCGACCACTTCAGCCCTAACCTTGGCTATTAGGGGTTCGGAATTCAGAATGTCCTTGTCCAAGAATCCACCTGCGAATGTGACAGAACTTCTTAGAAAGGCTGAAAAGTACATAAATATGGAAGAAACACTGTTGTCGATTAGGGCACAGGATCAAGTTCACGGAATAGCAGTACATCCATCGAAACCCGTCAAACAGGGGAATAAGAGATCAAGGCAAGAAGATGGAAGGAACTCTTCCCAATTCAACACAAAGGGAAGCAGTTATGGGCATCAGAACTTAACTCAGTTAAATGCGTCTCGATCTCACATTCTCATGGAAATCAGAAGTAGCGAAGATTTGCGCTGGTCAAAGTCTATCAAAGGGAAGATTGACAAGAAGAATCATCATAAGTATTGCGAGTTCCACAAAAGCTCGGGTCATACTACTGATGAATGCAGAACACTAAAATAGGAGATAGAAGCCCTTATAAAAAGAGGCTTCCTGGGACATTACATAAAGAATGATGATAAAGATCAGGGAAAAGGGGAAGAGACGAATAGATCCGCTGGCACCATAAACTTTATCGTTGGAGGAATAGCTTCTGGAGGCGATTCAAATAACGTAAGAAAAAATCATGCCCGGGCATTAGGTGATCGGGAAGAAAGGTCGAGAGATCATGACCATGAAATTTCAAACAGCATCAGCTTCAGTAACGCTAATATAATTTCATATCCCCATGACGATGTCGTTGTCATCAGTACCAAAATTGCAAATTTTGATGTAAGAAGGGTGCTTGTTGATAATGGAAGTGCAGCCAATGTCCTTTCTTTGGAAGCCTTCAACAAGATGCAACTCCCCAAAGATCGGCTTCGACAGGTCATTACTCCGCCGACTGGCTTCGGTGGGGGAACAGTTAAACCCGAAGGCCAGATTGACCTTCCTCCTTCACTTGGATCAGAAGAAAAGTTGGTAACAAAGATGACTTTGTTTCAGGTCGTGAAGACCCCTATGGCCTACAATGCTATCTTGGGAAGACCATTCCTAAACAACTTGAAAGCAATAGTATCGACATATCACCTGGCAATCAAGTTCCCGACTTCCGCTGGCATAGCAACAATATATGCAAATCAGTTAGTGGCTAGAAGTTGTTATATCAGCTGTATTGGGAAGGGTAAAATGGATCTGATGTGAATTGAACTTCCTATGGAAGAATGCATGTCACTAGTAGAAGAGCTAGAAGAAGTTCAAATCTCAAAAGAGAAGAGTTTCACGATTGGGAAAGAACTCCCTAAATTAATGAAAGAAGAACTGTCACAATGTTTAAAGAGAAATATCGATATATTTGCATGGAGTGCAGAAGATATGTCTGAGATAGACCCCGCACTTTTTGAACACAGACTTAATGTCATGCCCGACAAGAAGCCTGTAAAACAGCGAAGAAGACAGTTTGCCACAGAAATAAGGCAAATAATAAAGGAGGAGATAGACAAGCTTTTGAAAGCAGGATTCATCAAGGAAGTAAAGTACCCAGAATGGCTAGCTAACGTGGTATTGGTGAAGAAGTCGAATGGCAAGTGGCTAGTTTGCATAGGTTTGAACACAGCATGTCCAAAAGATAGTTATCCTCTTCCCCGAATTGACAGATTAGTATATTCCACATCAGGTTCTGAGCTTTATAGCTTCCTCGACGCATTCTCAGGATATCATCAGATTCAAATGGTACGGGAAGATCAGGAAAAAAAATTCCTTTATGGCAGATGAAGGAATATATTGCTATAAAGTCACGCCCTTTGGATTGAAGAATGCCGGAACTACTTATCAAAGATTGGTAAATATGGTCTTTTCCAAACACATCGGGCTGAACATTGAAGTCTATGTTGATGACAAGGTTGTGAAGAGCTTGAGAAAGGAAGACCACATTGCTAACTTGGAAGACATATTCTGTACACTCAGAGAACATCGGATGAAACTGAATCCTGCCAAGTGCGCCTTCGAAGTAAGCTCGAAATTTTTTTTGAGATTCATGATCACCCAGAGAGGCATTGAAGTTAATCCAGATAAAATTATAACCCTTACATCAATGGAACCCCCCAGGAACATCAGGGAAGTGCAGAAGCTTACGGGGAGAGTGGCAGCATTAGGCCATTTTATGTCAAGGGCAGCAGATAAATGTTTCCGTTCTTCAAGACTCTCAGAGGAAACAAAGATTTCAGGTGGGATGAAGAGTGCGAGATCTCCTTCAGGAAGTTGAAGGAATATTTTGGTACTCCTCCAATATTGGTAAAGCCACATCCAGGGGATAATCTGTTCTTGTATCTAGCAGTTTCATATCATGCTGTGAGCGCCGTTTTGGTCAAAGAGGAAGGGATGGCCCAAAACCCGTATATTATGTCAGCAAGATGGTGTTGGATGCAGAAACCCAATATACACTAGCAGAACAACTTGCACTTGCCTTGGTTACAGAAGCCAGAAAGTTAAGACCTTACTTTCAAGCCTATGTTATAACTGTCCTCACAAATCAGCCATTAAAACAGATATTGCAGAAACCGGATGTCTCTGGTAGTCTACTCAAATGGTCAATCGAGTTTGGGGAATATGACATTGAGTTCAAACCCCGACCTTCTATAAAAGCACATGTCTTGGCTGACTTCGTTGTCGAACTCGCCTCAAGACCTCGGGGGCCAACAAGTCATGACAGGGAAGAGGTCACATGGACTTTGCAAGTTGACAGAGCATCGAATGCCACAGGCTCGGGAGCCGAAATCATACTAAAGAAAGATGATGGCACAATGAAAATTCAATGTGCAATAAGGTTTGACTTCCCAGTAACTAATAATGATGCAGAGTATGAAGCCGTTATCGCTGGACTTCAAGCATCTCAACATCTAGGGGTCAAGCATGTCAAAGTCTTAAGTGATTCACAGTTGGTGGTAGAGCAAGTGAACGGAACTTTTGAAGCAAAAGATGAGAAAATGCCATCTTACAGGATGATGGTTTTGGACTTGCAACGAAAGTTCAAGTCTTACTGCATAGACAAAATTCCAAGGTCCACCAATCATGAAGCAGATGCTCTGTCAAGATTAACTTTTTCCAATCTTGACCACTTAGAAAGAACTGTATTCATACGAACTCTTCGTGAGTCCATTATTATACATCCGTCATGGATATTTAAGATCTTGAACCCAGTTGGATGGATCCAATCATTGAATATTTAACATCAGGAAAGTTTTCAGATGACAAAGCAGAGGTAAGAAGAGTCAAAGCAAGGGCCTCGAGGTATACCTTGTTACAGAATACCTTGTTCAGTCGAAGTTTTACACTTCCTTACTTGAGATGCCTAACTCCGAAAGAAGCAGCCCTTGCTATGGCCGAGGTTCATGAAGGAATTTGTGGAGGACACCAGGGAGAAAGAGCATTGGTTATGAAGTTAATGTTATACGGATACTATTGGCCAACCATGAAGAAGGACACACTCAGCTATGTGAAAACTTGCGATAAATGTCAAAGATTTGCAGCCGGATTACATCAACCCGCTGAAGAACTATCTTCGATTATGTGCCCATATCCCTTCTCTCAATGGGGAATTGACATACTTGGGCCATTCCCCATAGCTCGTGGTTAGGTCAAGTTCCTAGCAGTGGCTGTGGAATACTTCACAAAATGGGTGGAAGCAGAACCACTTGCCGTAATCACAGAACAAAAGTTGGAGGCATTTGTATGGAAGTCAATTATCTGTTGGTCTTCCTAAGATATTAATCACTGATAACGGGCGTCAGTTCTTGGGAGTATGACTCCAAGGCATAGTTGCCCAGAGCCAGGTCATACTCCTCTGATTTTTTATAAGCCTCTATAGCCTTGACCTTGGCAGCTTTGATCTCTTCTCGGACCCGGCGAAGGTCCTTGGCAAGCCTTGCATTCTCCTCCCGAGTAAGATCTTGGTCTTGGGTCATCAAGGTTAAGTCTGACTCCACCTGAGCCAGTTTCTCCTCTGCAGCCCGAGCCTTGGTGGCCTCATATTGAACAGAGTGGACAAGCTGGCTTGAAGTCTCTCCGCGCTTGACACCCTGGCTGATCAGCCCCCGGCCAATGTTCATCAACTTATAATCGGGATAAACACTTAGTAATATTTTCAATAACGGTTTCAAAATACTAAGTACAAGCATGAGGATAGAGATATACCTTAACCGCGGCGTTCATGAAGTGGTCCGCCCCTTTCTCAAGCGCAACCTCTTCACAATATTTTTCTAGAAGCCTGTCCCTGCGGGGTCTTTTTTGATAACGGCGCCGCACGACCCCATCATCTTTTCTTTTTTTGGGCAGCGTTTCGTGCCCTCTCCTCGACTGCCTTTATGAGCTTGTCCCCATCAAAAGCCATCCCTGCAAAATAGTAAGAAGCAGAGGATGAGCAGCGGAACAAGGGCTAGAAGTAATAAAAACTGTAAAAGAATGATATTTATTACTTAATTTACAAGGCCGAGAACTACTGGACTGTAGGTCAAGATCGGCCTGGCCCAAAATCTCATTGGTTGTCAAATCAGAGGCCTCTTCGGCCAACACGCCAAAATCGCACACCCTAATGGCATTGACAAGAAGGTCGGCCATCTCCTCCTCACTTTTATTCCCTATCCTATTAAAGCTATCTACATCTGATTTTCTAAATGTCGATAAAAAGATGTTTTCCCCTACCCGGGGCTTTACAAAGAAAAATCTCTCCTTCAAGTCTTTTATAGAGGAAGGAACCCAGGGAACTTCAAAACGTCCCTTCCCACTTAAATAGATAAAGCAGTTGCATTGAGGCAAGTACTTCAAATCCAAAAGACATTTACACAAATCAACGGTGGGTTCAATTCCTAGACTCCAACATAAAACAAAGAAATAGACTAGGATTCTCCTCCCATTGGGTGGGAGTTGGCCCGGGACTATACTAGCAGTGAGGAGGAAATCAATAAAAAAGTGGTGCAAAAGAAACCTAAACCCGGCCATGAGGGATTCGTGAAATACCACCATCTCCCCCTCCCGGCAGTGGTAAGAAACATGGTCTTCCTCCGGAACCCGGGCTATGTACCCCTCGGATAGCCCGAACTTCCTTATATCAGCCTAGACCATATGCTCCTTCATCCTACTGTTGAAGGTCGGGAGCTCAAGGTCAGTCTCACTCGACCCTTTGTCTAAGTCTGCATCATCATCAACCTCTTCCTCACCACCCGACTCGTCATCCTAGGAAGGTGGGGACTGGTAGAAACCTATTGGCCCAACCTCTAAGGATTCATCTAGATTTTCTACTTCCCTAAGGTCGGTTATGTTCACCTGCCTTGCCATTTTTTCCTAAGAATAAGTTACGGAATTAAAAAGGTCGGGCGTGGCCGAGCTAACCTAAAGGAAATATTCTTTGAAGGTGAGATCGTGCTAGACACTCGAGGAGTTCTCTGGTTTCTCACAAAATCGCAAAGTAAAAAGAATGAGAGGATAGAGACCACATATATATAGGCGAAAACAGACGGGAATTTTTTTTGAATCTCCGCCTCTCACCTTGAACACGTGGCGGAGATCTGGTTGCACGCTATTAATTACAACACATTAATCAGAAGGAAAACAATTGGAAAAAGATGTCATAAATAAATACGTCAAAGGACATGCATTCAGAGATCTACTGCTGATCCTTGATGCACATGGGCCAATGATCGTTACGATTTTACATCGTCTTAAGACTGACCGTGGGATTAAAATATGAACAGATCAGCCCATGATTTATTATATGGCCGGCCTGATTACCCTATTTATTATTGCCCGACCTCAATTATTAGATCCGTTTTGATCTTAGGCCGGTATCAATGCCTGGGCTTGGATGCTCGATAAGGTCGGGTACACCCGACCTCATCAAAACCCCGTTTATGACATGTTATATGATCAGCATGTCCCGGTCACATTATGCCTAGAAGCCCAGCATGAACAAGGCTCCAAGTATTCTTCGTTTATGTGCCTCATCAATGGGCCACCTTTTTGCCCCCCCCCCCCCCCCCACACACACACACACAAAGAAGAATCACAACCAATAAGGAATCCTCTTGAAAATAGAGAAATCAATCCTAATGGTGATAGAACTCTCCTTAAAAGGTAAGTTTATATCAAAATGGCTCATTCTTTAACTAAAAAAGGTTATGGGCTTTTCAGCCCTATAAATACAGTTCATTTGATAAAGGATTATTCATTCATTATTCTATACGCTGTCCAGTTATATATTCTCTCTCTATTTTTCTCCAGAATATTAATTCTCGTACCGGAGGGGCGACGGGAAGAATCATCATCGCCTTTTTTGCAAGTCATCAAAGGCAAATTCATACATCTTTTCCAGCGATAAAAAATCATCAGATCCTGCCCCGTCAAGGTTAGGATTTTTTACAATATCAGTGGATAAAAATCAAATTTTTAGTAGTCAACGAAATGTGTTTACCTTCAAATCTAGATGGGATCCAGCGCTCAACAAATGCTCCACTCATTCTCCACCTGACGTATATGTTGCCTGCTCACAAGGACGGAGCCAAGGGGTCCTGGTGGAGTCCAAGACCGCCCAATTTTCCATGCGTAATTTTTTTTTTTATCTTTTAAATTTTTAGTGTCAATTTTAAATGTTTTGAAATTTGTTAAGATGATCTATTAGCAAAATAGGAGAACTTGTAATGAAAACTTGTAATAAAGTATGAAAAAGAGTTTCATCATTGTTATTTGTTTTAATATTTTTTTGGCTTTTAATACAGGACCCCTAACCCAAAATATTTGGTTCCGTCCCTACCTCCATACTAGGACAGTCACGTTAGAGGCACGGGTAGCAGCATCACTCCGAATGGGGACCAGGTGTGTGGGGATCGTATGCTCTCTGACGATCAAGTCAATGTCGGTCCTAAATATGTAAAGTGATGGTAATATTTGAGCAATGGAGGGATACTTACAAGTAGAGACTATGGGGTTGGGGCTCTCCACTATAAACTGTGGAGGATAATAAGGTTGATTATCTCAGCTTGCAAGTAGAGAGATAGTGTAAGTTCCTTGAGTTGAATAGCATTCCCCTTAAGTGAAGTTGTTGGGTATTTTAGGTATGCAACTATGAGAGACCTGTGCAATGGCCTAAACATGTAGCAATCTTGAAGACTTACATGTCTTTTCCTATGTGTCTCATTGCTAGCAATTGCAAACATATTGAAATTTTCACTTTGCCTCAGGTGCATTTAATGCTAGATTTCATGCGGTGTAGTAGTTGGGCATCCCATCAATAACTTCTGTTCCCGTCCTTCACGGCAAGTCTTGCCACTTGTGCTCTACTGCTTTGGCACCTGGTTACTAGGCCATTGCTAGTGAGGGTGGGGAAGGTGACCATGTAGCCTAGCACAAGAAGAGCTTCCTCCTCTATCTTGGGGGGCCTTAGAGGCATTATTTTAACCACGAGGCAGAGAGGGCATCAATGAGCTTTTGTAATGTCGTCGAAGAAGCAATTCGATGCACCGGAACAGCCTTGCTATTTGTCCATCCTCTTTCGTGATTGTACACGAGATCTACTGGATCCTACCAAAGGATGACCTATCAATGTCTGAATCCTACGTGGATTGCCACGTCTATCCGATGCATAAAAAAAATCTGGAATAGAAGTTGTAAATTCTGCGAATATTTGATTGAGAATAAGGGCCAAACTAGAACTTAGAGTACCTTAGAGAAAACCGACACTTCTGATAGCATAATTAGGGAAAGACGACAGAAAGATTAGCAATACTAATTATACTAGTTTACCTCTCTTTGGAAGGTTTTGTCCAGACGTGACGAAGCGACGATGTCAAGAATCACGCCTAAGCGTGCCTAGACACGAAAAGTCAAACTGTGTGTGAGCACTTCGCTAGTGAAGCGTGATGAAGCATGAAATTGAGAATCGCGCCCAAGCGCGCATTGGTATATCCTAGGCGCGCTATTTAGAATAGTGGTTTTGTCCATGTACAAGATCTTAAAGAGATGGCAATCATTAAATATTATCATTTTATATTCGATTTATTGGTTTTATTAAAAATTGATCACAGGTTCATTATCCCTAGTCACTTCTGATAGCAAAATTAGGGAAAGAAGACAGAAAAGTCAAGTAATAAATAAAACAATACGAGGCAAATGTCTCTCTTCCGTATGAGATAATATTCAACAATAGGCTAAGCTTTTCTCTCGCTCAATTTCCTTTTTATAATTAATTTCTCAATCATTTACGGTCGTTCTCTATGGTTCGTTTAGATTTATTCGAAGATATAAAGCAACCATGTTCTTTGTATCTATAAAAAGATTGTGTTAATTTTTGTTCACCAATCCTCTTTTATCATAATAAATCTATTTATCAAAACAAACGTTAACAACTTAAATTGTCGTTCCGTCAATTTAGCTTCACTTATTGACATAGAGGGGGGGGGGGGGGCTTTTTTGGAGATATTGCACGCAGGGGCGAACCCAAGAAATTTGTCCAGTGCGGGCGACATTATTAAGATACAAAAATAATGCAAGCATTATACTAAAAATGAAATATCTTACAATAGTTCTTTACGAGTTTTATACATTGAAAAGTTAAAAGTTACTTTTATATTTAATAATTTTCTAGAGACACTTTCTCAGCAAAAATCACTACAAGAATCAAAAGAAAAGTCCTACAAAACGAAATAATTGTTCATATAAAAAAAAATCCAATGCCTAATTTTAGTTAGTAATCAATAATTCATTTTGAAGGTAAAATTGGACAATTTTATACAAAGATACAATTGCTTACAATTAATAGAGATAGACCCATCGTGCAATTATAAAATAAAGGACTTAGGGTGTAAATTTCATTAATGTGAAGGAAATATGTGAAGGAAAGAAAAAGTGGGAAACAGGTCTTATTCATCTAGCTGGCAACAAAAGGAAAAAGACCTTCTTCTTGCTGCAAAAATAGATGGAGGGGAAAAGATAGAGCTCTAATTTTTCTTTCATCTATTCAGATTCTTATAGTTTGGCTCAAAATCCATTTTTTAATGTTAACATAAACAATCTTCACCTGCTAATCCTAAATTCAGGATTGATGGGAACTCATTATTTCACCACCACCCCATTTATGTTGCTGATCATGACTGTTTCCACGAGTTTTCTTCTTAATCCATCATAAACAAAAATGGTGGTAGTCCAAAGTTTAGTGCAGGCATCTGTCTGCACTGAGCCTTCATAGGGTCCGCCCATAATTGCACGGCAAACCCGGTATGCATGCGGGTAATAATGTTACTTTAGAGCTTGTTTGGTAAAAATAAAATTTGTAAAATTTTTCTCAAAATTATTTTTAACCATACATTTCTATCGGACTTATGAGCGGAGCCAAGGGTGGGCCAATTGGGCCCTGGCCCACCCCTATTACAAATAATCCTTTATAGGATTTTTTAAAAAAAAAAAAAAAAAATTCTTAAACAAAGCCCAACCAAAAAGAAATTTGGCTCGGCTCAAAAAAGTGGGTTGGCTCCGCCCCTGATCGGACTCATCATTTTTCATACTTTTCAATTATTTTTAAGTCACACATTCTCTCAAAAACTCAAAATTCATCTAAAAACTCATACACCAAACTGACTCTTAATATCATTTTTATAATGTTTCTTCTTATTTTTTTGCAACTCTTTTTGGATTATATAATATACCAATCTTAATTTGCCAACCCTCGTCAGTCCAATTCATCTGTCATCCATCCTTTCGACGATTGCCTTCTCTTTAACTTCTTTACTTTCAATTTGAGTAAATTTGTGATTTTTAAAAAATGTGTGGTTTGAAAAGAGGTTGAAAAGTATGAAAGTGATAGGACTAATAAAAATGTGTAGTTGAAAATAAATTTTGGAAAAAAATTGTACAAAAACTCCGGGACCAAACGGGGCCTTAGAATCTATTCTAAAACCGGCTTACGCTTAAGTTTAAGCTCGCTTAAACTTAAAACTTGACCTTCACGCTTCATCTGCGCCTCGCTCGCGCATTACTGAGTTTTTTCACGCTTAGGTGCACTTAAACTTAAAGCTTGACCCTCACAGCTTCGTAACACATTACGTTTTTTAAAACACTTTTAGCCTATATTCTTTAAATCTTTTATAAACAACATAATTTTCTCAAATTACTTTTTAATCATACATATTTTTCAAACATATATTTTACCTCAAAAGTAACATAAAAGAACTATTTATAAATTGATTGAAATCAGCCGAACAATGCATAATTATTACAAAAAATATTAAATAATATACAATACATGGGGAAGACCGTACAAGAAAAATATACGAGGATGACTTGGTATTCAAAATGGGTACAACTTACGGTACTCACTATCATACAAATAATGTTAAGTGTTCGATTGGTAAGAGAATAAATTGTTGGACACTTGGCAATATATGAATAGTAGTGACATGCACTGCCCAGGTGGGGCAATATGCTTTTGTTTGATAACACTGTTTAATTTATAAATTGATTTGTTTATATTATTAGGTAAAAAGTTATGGTTGAAAATTAGAAATAGAAAATGTGTATTGTTAAAAGTAGTTTGAAAAATTATATAGTTTATAAACTGATTTAAAATCAGTTTATTTGGCTTACCAAACGAATACTAAATGCTTTGACGAAATATAATAGTTAATTATTTTAAGTTAATTGTCCTAATGATCGCTAAACTTATACTCATATTTTGGATTGACCACTGAACTTTAAAGTGACGATTTTTTATCATTGAATTTATGTAAACGCCTTCGACTAATCACTGAATTTTAAAATATCGACTTTTGATCATTAAACTATGGATTAATTGTCCCAATAATCATTGAACTATGTAAATGTCGAGTTTCGATCACTAAACTTATCGAAATAGTGTACGTTAGTCACTGACTTAATTTTCGTAACAGAATTGACAATGTGACAAACTGAATGTCTGTTACCTCTACCGATCAATCATAGCACACCAAATTGCTTAGTAAGAATTTTTTAAGCACGTCTTCGATTGGTCACTAAATTTTTTTAAATATTTCTGATTGTTGATTTATTGTATACAACTGATAATACGAAAGAACATTTATAAATCTTCAGGTGTGTCGTGTTATCTTTAGAAGTTCAATGACCAAAACTTGATCAACTTAAAATTTAGTGAACAATCGAAAACATTTTAAAAGTTTAGTGACTGATTGATGACTTTTTTTTTAAGCTTTCTTACGTTGTAATTGGTGTGTCATGATTGACAAGTTGAAGGTGACGTGTTACGTGTACATTTTGTCTATCACGTCGTCAATTTATTACGAAAGTTAAGTCAATAACTAATATCCACCATTTTGATAAATTTAGTGATCAAAACTCGACATTTGCATAAGTTCAATAATTAATCCATAATTTAGTGATAAATATTCGACATTTTAAAGTTCGGCGACCAATAAAAAATGTAGACATAGTTCAGGGGTTATTGAGATAATTAAATAATAAATTCAGTGATCAAAACTAGATATTTTAAAATTTAGTGATCGATCAAAGACATGAACCTAAGTTGAATAATCAATGGACATTTTACTCTAATTATTTCAATTCACGGGTGCAATGGTACATCTTGGTACAATATGCAATCAGTCACATTGTAAAACAATTCAAACTTATGATTATCTTCAAAATAAGTAGTGTACTAACGTCTCATTTGTATTTTTATACCTAAGGTCTCGTTCAGCTGCTTGAATTAAAATAGGAAAGATATACAATTTAATTTACACAATTTTTTATATTACTTTTTAATCACACACATTTTTCTCTCAAATTTTTAACCCCACAACTTACCTAGAAAATACAAATAAATCAACCAAATAATTTAAATTCCATTTACATAGCCATCGAGCAAGGCCTAATTCACATCACCAAATTGTGTTGGATGAATTTTGTGAATAGTGACCCCAAATAAGTAAAATGATGGTTTTGTAAATCCTTGCCGAAAATTGGACAGAGTAACGGCAAAGAAAAACACAAATAAGAAGAAGAAGAAAAGAAGGGGCAAAGCCGAGGCAAAAGTTGGACTCTTTGTCCTTAAGTCGAATTAGCCCCGCAACGGTGCCTACGGATTTCGACAATCGACTCCCAAGATACAACGGCTAAACTTGTGTTTGTAGCACTCCAAAACACAAGTACAACGAACCAAAATTAGGCTTATGTACTCCAAGAATGAAATGAAGGAAATCAAAATAACAAATGCAATTATTTGATTTTGGAGAGAAGAGAGGATGAGAGATGTTTTGCATATCAAAATGTGAGGAATAGGACACCCAAAGGGTCCTATTTATAAATCATGAAAGGGTGTGGACGAAATGGTTGAGACCCAAACCATGCACAATTTCCAAACAATGCACCTTTATGAAAAGGTGCCTTGTGGCCGGACAACCGTTTGGCCGCACGGTCAAATATTTCGACCTGATTTTCGTCCTTTTTCGTAATTTCTCATTCATCCGATATTGGTTTTCGATCCCCGTTTGTGCGCCCCGAAGCGGCGAAGTGGCAAACAATTTTTCCTAAACGGATTGAGTCGAGCTTTTGAGTATTATCCGAAGTCGACACGAAGTCACTTTAATCGATTTTCAATTCTCGATTTATTAACCAATATCCAACAATCCCCCACATGAATGGAAATTCCCCGATATGCGCAATACAATGCGAATGCAATGCAAATGGAATGCAGACTCTAACAAATGGAGTACACACGACAAGTCATAGCATCAAGATAGGTAGCTTGTGGCCTTGAACCTTCTTTAGTTGAATACAATCGGACTTACTAGGCTAGTTGGTGAACGCAATGTCTTGAACCATCCAGTCGTTCGTGTAAAACCAAACAATTGTACCAACACCATGACTCATCTAACCTATTTGGTTCTCATGGTTGAGTCCATTTTGGCCCTGGACAAATCTTGGTTTCATAAGTGCTCTAAGAGAATTAAGCCTCGAATTCTCGTGGAAGCGGCCCCACTTCACACTTATATAGGTGATCTCATACCTTTCTATCTCAAGGTTATGAATCATTAAAAGTATATATGTATACTTATCCTTATACACATTTTACATAGCACTTTAAAATTTAGGAATGAGAATAAGTACTTTATTTCGAATCATTTATGACTTAGTTGTTCCATTGAACCAAGATCTTGGGATCTCCAATCTACAAGGTTGGGTTTCCGTCATAGTAATTCTATTCAATAGGCTTTAGGCCCATTCCCCTCGAAAGATAGTATACTTGATCTTTTGCAAGTCATTTCGTCAAAGGATCAGCCAAATTTTCTTTTGACTTCACGTAGTTAATAGAGATTATACCAGTCGATATTAACTGTTTAATGGTATTATGTCTCCGACGGATATGTCGAGACTTGCCATTATACATACTGTTTTGTGCCCTTGCAATTGTCGACTGATTATCGCAATGTATATTAATTGCAGAAATCAGCTTTTCCCAACATGGGATTTCTTCAAGAAAATTACGAAGACATTCTGCTTCTTCACCGGCTTTGTCTAACGCAATAAACTCAGATTCCATCGTGGATCGAGCAATACATGTTTGCTTAGACGATTTCCAGGACACGGCTCCACTTCCAATGGTAAATACATAACCACTCGTGGATTTTAAATCCTTAGTGTCAGATGTCCAATTTGCATCAGTATATCCTTCTAACACCGCAGGATATTTTGAGTAGTGTAATCCATATCCAACAAATTTTTCATTGTTCAACTAATTAAAATTACTAAACAACATAACTTAAATAATATTACATCTTTAATATAATAAATCACTTTGTCTTTTGATAATTATAATTACACATGAAATAAAAAATATATATTAGTCGGAAATGCTTAACGCCCTTTTTTTTTTTTTTTTTTTTTTAGACAACCCTTTTGATTGTTGGTTGCACCTCATTCCCATCCTTCCTCCGTCTTCATCTTTAAGACGAGCTTCTTCCTATCTTTAGGTTGACGAGGCTCCTAGAGATCTATCTTACACGAAATGATCACAATTAGACCATTGTACTAAAATTACAATATCGTCATAAGAACGCTTGAAAGAAGGCTATTGGAAAAGAGTTACCTCCTTTTTCGTAAACTAGTAGTAAGTACGTGCGTTGCACGTCTTACGTATATGATGAATGTGATGCATAATTGATAAGTATATTTTATACACTTATTTATCTTCGAAATTAGGATATTATTTTGTTTTTCTCGAATAAATTCTACTTAGTTTGTGTTTATTTGTTATTATTTCAGGTTTTATCCCAAAATCAAGAAAAGTAAGGAATTGAAGCAAATACATAATAATGGGATGAAAAGTGGAGTTAATTGAAGACGTTTTGAAACTCAAGGGCTTAATTACACAATTGAAGACTCAAGGACCAACTTAGTTTATTTAAAAGAATTGAAATGCTTAAAGGATAATTTATTTTATTTGGGCTTAGGGTTGAATTTTGTATATATATATAAACATAACATTGCTGAAAAAAAGGCTGGGGGGAGCACGCAGCCGTGAGGAAAAGTAGGTCAACAGACCCGAGAGAGAATTAAAAGAAAAGGACGCAGCTTTTGGAAAAGAAAAAAAAAGAGAAAAGGGGGAGGTGCGGCTGGAGTTAGTGGAGAAGAAGAGAGGACGGCTGCTGGTCATATATATACACGAATTGGAAGTTAGGCAGCTTGTGATTTTTTGGCTGACTGAATTAAGATTGCTGGTGGAGTAATTAGGGGGCTGTGCAAATTGAAAGAGGGCTCGACTGAGTAGAGAGATTTGGGAGGATATATATATATATATATATACACACACACACGGCTTGGGGGAGTGAGAGGGAGATTAAGTTGACTGGAATTAAAGTGGTTGGCAGCAGGCTTAGAATTGAGGTGGCTGGTGATTAAAGAAGACATACATAATAAATTGGAGTGCAGGCTGGAATTTTTTTGGTTGGGTATAGGAGAGAAGCCAGCTGGAGTTAATTGGCAGGATTCATTGGTGGAGCTTGCTTGGAATCAAAAGGAGGTTGCTTTGAAAGAAAACAAGTCTGCTGGGCATATACGTGTATTCTGGAATTGGAATTAATTGACACGACTTTGGCAGAACTCGGCTGTGTATTGTGGTGACGTTAATTCTTCAATTATTCAAACTCCAAATTTTATTTTTATTATTTATTGTTTTCTATTCCACAAACATGAATAGCTAAATTTTGAATCGGGATTGACGATATAGATTTAATGTTTTAGTTTGATTTTAATTCTCAAGTTGGTGCTTTAATTTCATGTATTGATTTTATTATTGCGTTTAATGCTTGAATTGCTTGATCACCAATTCATGAATTAATGGTTGTTTTCATAATCCGAGAGGTGAGTTAACAATTAGATCACGTAATAAAATCCGGAAATTTCAACAAAAAGATAGAGATATGAATTTGTGGTTGCATGTGGTCACTTATGAATTCCTAGGAAATTTAATGCATTTAGCTAAGGAGAACTCTGACCCGCTGTAGAGATACATGGTTGACTTAGTTAAATAGGTCTAATTTGAACTCGAGAGAGGTAAATTGGATATATGCGTGAATTCGACCAAATACAATTTTAGAAAACAACTTGAGATGAGAAATTAAGTTAGAACGTTATTTCGAAATCGTTAGTCCCGATATTCATTTAATTGTTTAAAATCCACCACGTTTGTTTCTTGCTTTTGTTAATTGTTTTTAGTTTTAAATTTCTATTTTTATTTTGTTGAATTGTTTATTTCATTAATTTCCAATTATTTGTCGTTTTTTTTATTTTGTTTTTATTATTTTGCAATTTATTTTCTTAATTATTTTTTGTTTTAGTTTAGGAATTTTATTGAATCGAAATAAATCGATAACGAATAAATAGTCCTCGTGGGATCGACAACCCGGACTCAAAGGTCCACTTTTACTACTTGTTAGCGATATGGTACACTTGCGATATTTCAACACAACAATAATATCTTCACAGAAGTAATACAATTTTTTGAAAGTTGTTGAGGTAATAAATCTCAATGTGAGAAGTAATTAGTCGAAAATGAAAATAAAAAAATATGTAAATTTGAACAAAAAATAGTAAGTAGTGTGTTCGAAAATTAATTTGGAAAAAATACCGATGACATGTTGTAAGTTTTGTATAATAATAAATCATATTATTTCTTCAATGAATTTCCAAACATATGTAAGAATTTAGATACTATTGAATATGAAAATAGGTATTGAATAAAAGGAAGTTACAAAACTATTCAAATTTCAATCGTATTTTTCTTTTTTTATCATTTGATTAATAATTGAAAATTTGTAAGGAAAATTCAATAATGCAGATTTTTCAATAAATTTCTTAAATATTTGATTGTTAAATTTCATGTTTTGAATTGAGAAAAGATAATGTGAGAAAAAAGTTTACCATGACACACGCTTTATGCGATTTGGATGATCACAAAAATGGTGATAAAGCTTATTTACTACTCATTTTAGTAATTTTTTTCCTTTAATTTCAATAATTTCAAACACACATCTCCAACCCTTATAAAGAAAATTATTAAATATTTACATGTATTGTAGGTTAATATTACGGACTGATAAAAGAAAAAAAATTCAATAATATTGACAAAAAATCTAACAATTTTAGAATATTATTGACAAAAGAGAATAATGCAATAATTAATAAAAGAATAAAAATAATTTATGATTTGACTTTATAGATATTTTATTTTTCACAAATCCATAAATAATTTACTATAGGTCACATACAAATTGATTTTGCATTAATTAAACTCCCTTAATCCAATTATTAAAATAAGTTGATAAATTTCTAAATTACCTAAAATAAAAATAAACAGAAAATTATGTGCGGATTTATGTGAATTCTATATTGATATTATATATATATATATATATGATGATGATGATGATGATGATGATGCTGATTATTATTATTATTATTATTATTATTATTATTATTATTATTATTATTATTATTATTATTATTATTATTATTATTATGTGCATTGTACAACTTATGTATATTATGAATGATATTGTTAATATTAAAATTATTAAATATAATACACATGAAATGAAACCATTGTGAATGAAAATGTTGAATAAATTATTATTGAAGGACGTTGTAAAAATTATAAGATATTTTTTTCTTATAAATCAGAAATACGAACCCTAACAACAAATAATTTTTTAATACTTAATAAACGCGAGAGTATAATAATATAAGAAAGTATAATAACGTAAAATTTTATAACTTTGTAAATTGTTAGATAGTATAACATTTTAATAATAAATAAATGAGAGATTATAATGAAATAAAATATTTAATGGTATGAATAAAAAATTTGTAATCAAAATTTTCTTTTAAACCCCAATTTTTTATATATTGTAATAAAATATGATGGATGTACAAAATCATTCCATTCAACTCTAACAACAAATCATTAAAAATTCTGAAAATTATTGAAAAAATGACCCAAATAATAAAAGGATAAAAAATAGGTAAATTTGAATTAAATTTGTACAATATTTTTTTTTCATGTATAACATATGACATTAAATTCACGGATTAATGAAATTGTAAAATTTTGAATTGAACATCATAAGATTATGCATTTATAATATATATAGTGTAAACTGTGGAATTTGAGTAGACAATTCAATTTTTGAAAGTAAGTCTAAGCAAAAATTAAAACATAATTTTTTTAATACTAAATAAATGCGATAGTATAATATTATGAGAAAGTATAATAATGTAAAATTATATTGTAACATTGTGAATTGTTAGATAATAAAAATATTTTAATAATAAATAATTGAAAGATTATAATTAAATAAAATATTTAATTACATGAATAAAAAATTGGTAATTAAAAGTTTCTCCTAACTCCCAATTTTTATATATTGTAAAAAATAGAATATGAGGGTGCACAAAATAAGTCTCTTCATTTTTAGAACTTAAATAATTAATTAATATAAGAGGGAATAGTTGGTTTAAAGCAAAATATCTGAGGGCAAAATCGTGAAGTCAAAAATTCTCTCTTATCTACACTTTTAAGGTAGTGTAGATAGAACATTCGAAATCGTCAAAATGTCTAAGAGGTTTTACAACGTGTGTCATTCCATTCCAAAGACTCGGAGAAATAACTCCAACGACACCAATAAATTGCAGCAATGCGAGTTTGCGAATGAAATCTTCGATGCTGGATGATTTTCCCAAATAAGATATTTAGAAGCTTACAAGTTTTACTAAATTAATTAATTCCACATATATTTTTCTGCTAGGTTTGAAAGTGACAAGTATTAATAATTCAGCAAGAGGAGCAAAGTTTTGGCTATATTTTTCTATTTAAATTTATCAAACTAATATTTAATTCAATTTTGTCCTGTAATAAGGCACCTTTTATAAAATTGTATTTAAAACAATGTTATTTGCACATTACTGTTATAAATAATGTATATATGTGAATGACATTACCATTATATCCCTGTAAACTTTACAATATTACGATTGTGCCATTGTCCACTCCTATAAATAGGAGCCTATACTTACCAATTTATTACACCAATTCTTGAAGAGAAATTCTCTCCTCTAAACTCTCTCCATTTCTCTCTCTATGTTGTTCTTATGATTTCGATGATTTTATAACACGTTATCAGCACGAGTCTCTAACCAATTGAGTAATAACGGGAGTATGCTCTACAGTTGCATCTAAATGATGAGCCTCTGTATCAGAAACCTGATTATTACTAACCAATGTTTCCTTTTCTCTCAAACTGAAAAAGAATGATTCTGGCCGATCCAGATATCCGATCGACGATCGGCCACCGCCATCAGAACGGGCTTGTCAAGGAGAAGACTCGCCTAAAATTTGGCGCAGAACCAACGGCTGAAACAAAAGATATCGACCGAAGAAGAAAATCTGAAAAACTGTGCAAAAACAGATATCTGACCGAAAATTGAAATGCTTATTCCGGACGATTCTGAACTCCGATCGACGATCGGCCAGCGGCATATCAACGGGTTTTTCTAGGAGAAGACTCGACTGAAATTTGGCGCAAATCCAACGGTTAAAACGGAAGTTATTGTCCGGAGAAGAAGATGCTGGCGGACTGAAAAATGATGATTCCGGCCAAACGGTTGATCTTTTGGAAAATCGGAGACCACCGGCATGTTCAGGACGCCGAGGCACATATTATGGTGATGGGTTAATTTTTCCGATCACCGGCGCGTGGCGGCCGGCGGCGGCGGCACGTGGCGGATCCGGCGATGACGAAAGGCAGTTTGTCCGTTTTGATGAATTGGATTTTTCTATGATCTTATTTTTCTGTTTTGTGCAGTTTTTAAAATATTCCGGCGGTCGAACATGGCGGTTTTCTTAAAAACTGTTTTTGGAGCAATCCTGACGAGATTTTGAACTTCGGACCAAAAGTAAGTTTGTTCTAAATTAAATTTTAAACCTATTGACGGTTTCAATTTATTCATATGAGCAATATATTAAAATATGGACGATTTTGCCCTTAATAATACATACAAGTATAATAATCGTAAATTAACGATTAATATGTGATCAATTGAATTATATTATGCTGCCACCTACATGGTTGGTTTTACCACCTACATGGTTGGCTTTACCCGGTTTAATTATTTCATTATGTCGATTCCGCCTATATGGCCGGTTTAATTGTTTCATCTCGTTGATACCGTCTATATGGCTGGTTTAATTATTTCATCACGTTGACACCGCCTATATGGTCGGTATATCAATTGAATACATATAAACACCTCAGTTGTTGGTTAATTCTAACATATTAGAGGGTTGTTGTCAACATATATACTTGGTGGTATAACCCCAGTATCGTTATTGTTAATATATATATACAATATTATTGTTATTTGATACTTCATTAAATGATACCAGAAGTTATCAATACTAAAGTTAGAAAATATTTTATCAAATGATACCAGAAGTTATCATTACCAAAAGGTTGATAAATATTAATAAAATGTTTTATCCAATGGTACCAGAAGTTACCAATATCTGAATTTGAATGGGTGGATGAAAATTATTCAACAAGAGAATGTTGATGTATGATAAGATAATATCACATGATAGCACGGATATAGCTAATGTGAAAATAATCTCATCAGTATTATGAGATGAATGTTAGATGATAAGTGCCTGGAAAAGTTCTTGCACGAGCACTTATATATTCCAGAAGAAGTACATATTTACTCCAGAAGAAGTAAAAATTATCATCTAAACATACTGAAATGATATTATTATTGCTCCTGAAGAAGCATAAACGAGACATACATGCAAAATGCAAAAGGGGAAAACATTTATGATCCTCAAAATTAGAGATGTGTTTCGGGAGTAGCCGTATCCTACCACCTCTGACCTTTTGAGGAAATAAAGAAAAAAGTGTGTTTCAAGAGTAAGAAATACTCCATACTCTACCACTTTAAATCTTTGAGGTACACAAGATTAATACATTGATAAAATCCTAGAAATTTATGGTGTGTCTCAAGAGTGAGAATACTCCGTACTCTACCACCACCTATTCTAGAGTTCACAAAGATAAATTTACATTAACCGGACTCCATTTTCGCTTGATTCCCCTTCCTTGCGACCAATCTATCTTTACTCCTGCTGGATCTTGTATTGGAATATATGATTGCAACTTATCCAGCAGTTCCTCGATAGTAGGAGCAGAAATAAGGATTCTCCTAGAAAATGGAGATATGAATCCCTGTTCCACAGCATAATCAAGAAATGTTAGCAAACCATCAAAGAAATTGTTTACATTTAAAAGCCCTATAGGCTTAGTATGGAGATCTAGTTGAGCCCATGAAGTAATATTAAAGATTTCTTCTAAAGTACCAAAACCTCCAGGCAGGGCTATGAAGGCATCAGAACCATATAACATGCAAGTTATGCGTTCATGGATAGATAAGGTTTGTACTTCATGCCCTCGTGTTTTGCCTGCAATATCAGCTAAAGGAGTAGGTATAACACCTATCACTCTTGCTTTCTCTACTAGAGCGGATTGTGAAACACAACCCATCAATCCACTGCTACCTCCTCCATACACGAGAGTGATACCTTTCTCTCCCAATTTCTTTCCTAAATCCACGGCTGCTTCTAGATACCCAAAACCTTTTCCCACTTTTGATCCACAAAATACACAGATAGTTTTGATCTGTCGAAATTTTGGTCCTTCCATTTTTGAAAGTAAAGAAGGAAAATGTTATTTTGGGATGCATGAACTATGAAAAATGTTTGGCTATTTAAAACCGAAAAACTTCACTATTTACTGGTCGTTTTTCGAAAAAGTGAAGATTTACTTTTGACAAAATCATCCTACTCACCTTTCGGCGATTTAATATTTTTAACCAGCCTTTATCAAAACTCGTGAAAGGAAACAGAAAAAATATTTTATATGTGCATATATATCAAATGATTTACCTTGTATTAATGCTGCATAGCCAAAGCATCATTGTTTATAACAGCATGGCAAACAGGATCTTTTGCTATTATATTTTTGAGACTATATCTCTCTTTATCGCTGATGAATTTAGCCCATAAAGATAGTAGCTCACGCTGCACATATCCACTAGGGTGCGTCTCAAGAGTCAATCGGATATCATCCAATGACTCCTTACTCAGTCCACCCTTAATGAAGTCTATCTTATCATCTCGATTTATGGATGAATATCCTATTGATTTACAACGGGTATCACATGTCCATCGAGCACATTTGTAGCAACTATTTAATCTTTTTGCTCTTCGCTTCTTTGCAAAAGTACTCTTACCTAAGCCAGGCTTGTGCTTAGAAAATGAATCTGGTAATTCACCAGCTAATCGAACTTTTGCTTCGATCAACCAGCGAACATCTTCTGGCATGCCATGATCCATCAGCAACCTCAATCTTTCGAGCCTAATTCGATAAATTTTTCTCAAATCATTTACTGGAAGATTGGAATAATATTTGCGAATATTTGAAAGTATGATATCCATTTTTGATGGATCTAGCCTTCTTCCCAAATCATCTATTTAAATGCATTATTCAACGCGTAAAAGAGCGACGGCTCCGCGTGTCAGTGATATGGATTCCATCAAGAAATAATGGAATAAATTATTGAAAAGGTGAGATAATATGCCATTACCTTTTTCGATATAAGGGAAGATTTGGCGACAA
Organism: Ligustrum vulgare; assembly: GCA_963555705.1. Classification (NCBI taxonomy): domain Eukaryota; kingdom Viridiplantae; phylum Streptophyta; class Magnoliopsida; order Lamiales; family Oleaceae; genus Ligustrum; species Ligustrum vulgare. Next base: position 4,589,410 of record OY743180.1, read on the forward strand.
GATTGAGATTATGAGATATTTCCTTGGATATTGTACCTGATTTTTCGGTATACTAAAAGTAATAAAGGTATACTGATTTGAACTATATAGAATACTGATGAAATAAATGTTGTATTGAACCAGAAGTTCATACATATGTACAAGTGAAATATCTTATTGAACCAGAAGTTCATACGTACAAGTGAAATATGTATATAGTATGAACCAGAAGCTCATAAATGAAATATACATTGTATTGAACCAGAAGTTTAGCGATATTGTATTGAATCAAATATTCATACATAGAAATGAAATAAAACCGTATAGAACCAGAAGTTCTATAATAAACGGTTAGATTATCAAAAGTTCCAAATTATTTTCTATGAGAATAACTTATTCAGAAATTGTTTATCATACAACAATATTCTATGTCAAACAGGGAATAGCTCAAGAAGCTTTATTATTTGTAAAAGTGCGATATGCATACACTCCACCAAAGCGCACTGAGATATATGATTGAAATTACATCCCTAAAAGAATGACATGTGTTATGGCATTTTAGCCGATTGATAATATTTGAGAACATTATGGTGAAAACACGCCTGAAGCGTAATTATGCCTGAAGCATAATGACTATCGATTCCAAAAATAAATATCTCTTGAATGATTGAAATGATTCCTTTGAGGCTAAATACTCAAAGTAAGTAAAAGGGACATAGTCAAATGATGAGATATTCAGGTACCTGATGATAGAACATATAAAGAGATCTCTCCACGTTATATTGAGATGGAATCGATAAATAAGTCGACTGCATACCCTCTTATGAAATAAGATTGATGAAATCATAATTCTTTGGCCAAGTATGAAACCCTAATGTAGGGATTATTGTTCAAGGACCTGAAGTCCAAATGCTTAAATGTGTAAAGCCAGTAATTATATGTACAAATGAAAAATATTTCACAGTCGTAAAAGACGACTAGTTGCGCGCGAAATTTTTCATAGAACTGGCATGACATATGGTGGATAGACTATAGTCTAAATCACTAGCTTGAGCTCCTTGATATACCAATGAGTGAGATCAAAATGTATGATTCTCATCTCGGTACTTTGGGAGTATTCTTTGATGTACCAGTTGATCGCGGTACGTTGGGATTTCAAGTAAAATGATTGTAGATTATATGTCGAAATTGATATCTATTTCAATGATTGATTATGCTCCTGCAAAATTAGAAATTGCAGTTTATAAAGTGCAAGAACATACATGTATAAATCATTGAAAGATTCAATATGCCCAGATTAGTATCACTATAGAATGATACAAATGACTCCATGATATAATATGTTGAAAGTGAAATTGGAGTGTACTATTTATGACATCTGGGAAATTGATTATTCACTAGAAGTGAATACGAAAATGAATATTCACCAGAAGTGAATTTGAAATTGATTATTCACTAGAAGTGAATTTGAAAATGAATATTTAATTATTCACTAGAAGTGAAAGATGCAATCTATGAAAGTGAATTATAGATTTGATTATTCACCAGAAGTGAATTCTAAATTTGATTATTCACCAGAAGTGAAAAATACAATGAAAAGATTCGTGATTGCACCAATATACATGTAATATTCCATGAAAGGAATAAATACGCGTTGCACTCTTTTTCCCTTAGCTGAGGTTTTGTCCCACAGGGTTTTCATAGCAAGTTTTTTAATGAGGCAACAGTTGAGGCGTATTGATGAAAATTAATGAGAATAATGCACTCTTTTTCCCTTCGCTGAGGTTTTGTCCCACAGGGTTTTCCTAGCAAGGTTTTTGAGGCATCATCATAGCTATCAACAAGCTATAATTCAGCAACACATTGTTATACTGGAATGATATCAACAAATGAAGAAAATCATACACATCTTATGAAGAATGTTATGATATCGACTACACATAAGAAGATTTTCATATATATTCCAGAAGAAAGATGATATCATTATTCAAAAGGTTCATGAATACTTGATTGCACACTTCAGGGGGAGAATCATGCTGTCATGCTGTACTCTTTTTCCTTCGTCCAGGTTTTGTCCCACAGGGTTTTCCTGACAAAGGTTTTAACGAGGCAGCGGCTGTACTCTTTTTCCTTCGTTCAGATTTTGTCCCATTGGGTTTTACTGACAAGGTTTTAACGAGGCAGCACTGAAGCACTGAAGAACTTCAAAGATTCAATACATGATTTGTTCTACTTGAACATTAAGACTCAACGATTGACGATGGTCAATATCAGGGGGAGCAACTGTACTCTTTTTCCTTCGCTCAAGTTTTATCCCATTGGGTTTTCTTAGCAAGGTTTTAACGAGGCAGACAATTGCGTAATATGTCATTCAAGGGGGAGTGTTATAAATAATGTATATATGTGAATGACATTACCATTATATCCCTGTAAACTTTACAATATTACGATTGTGCCATTGTCCACTCCTATAAATAGGAGCCTATACTTACCAATTTATTACACCAATTCTTGAAGAGAAATTCTCTCCTCTAAACTCTCTCCATTTCTCTCTCTATGTTGTTCTTATGATTTCGATGATTTTATAACAATTACTAATGATTTACAAACAAATGATGTGTCCAAGATTCAAAAAGAGAATAGAGAATTTTTTTTATTTGATTGAAAAAATTCTGATAAAAAAAGTTCTCATCACATCAGTGTATGTAAATCATTTTGTACGTGTAGTAAAATTATTTTTCTTTTTATATGATCCAAAAAATAAGAAAAGAATGGCAACCAGATTCATTGAATCTTACGTGTGAATTCTTCATGCAAAGACAAAGGATTGCTTACCTCCGAAGTCCGAACTATTTTCCAATAAATATATAAATATTTATTTGATTTCTTGTTTTCTTCTTTCGTAATATATCAATTGTTTACTACTTATTGTTATCAAAAATGAACTTACCTTGAGAGGTTGGAGACGAAATCATCGAATGCTACTTGAAGAATCACAAGCCAAAACACATGGAATCATCCACTTGAAATCATGATATGAATGGAATAACGCCGAATTATGGAATCAAACGAGAGGCTTGAACACGTGATTAAACGTTGTCCTAAAAGTACATTTGCTCTCTCTCGTTCGAGATGCTTAAAGGGTTAAATAGCAAATGCTTTAGCGGATTAATCAAGCCTTCAAACCATATATTTATTAAGCACTAATAATCCATGAAAAAGGAACAAAAAACAATTGAAAAAATGAGTATTGATTTTGGTGGAAAATGACTTCTATATTTTATGGATGTTCTCCCTCATATTTCATATATTGAATTGATCAATATAACATCCTTTATATAGAGATTAATCCACATTTTATGAAAGTACACACTTTTTAGACAAAAGGGCACCTTTTGGTGCAAAAAACCAACTTAGGCACCAAAAGGTGCCTTTCGGAACCACCACGCAATCGCGCGGTACAAGGCTCACGCAATCGCGTGATGCCTCTTTATTTTGAACAGATTCAAATCTGTTCAATCACGCGATCACTGGACCATGAACCACGCTATCGCGTGGTTCATATTTTGGCTTCTTATGTTCATGTTTTTCTCATTCTTTTGTCTTCCTAATCAATACCTCTTTGTATTGATTTAATTGTGTACGTTATCTTATCATCTTAAAATATTTGAACAACCATTTGAAAACACAATTTTCCAACACTTATTTACAAAGTAATTATTATAAATTATTGAAAGAAATCTTTTATTCTTACATATCCATCATTTCATCAATATGTTGCGACTTGCGACTTTTTCACTTTAACTCTTTCTTACTTTAATTTCTCTAAGTAAAATAAAAAGGTTATGTCAATATTAAAATATGAAAAATTCTATTTGAACCTCATCCTTGCCCTCCTACTCACATGAGAGGCGGGCCTCGCAGTTCCTGTACCATAGCCCTTAAAATATTCCTACACGTACATATTAATTAGGCTGTGCCCTTGTCCTGCAAGTAAATAAAAATTTATAAAAGTATGCAGTGGAGAATTTCTGTGCCTTAACAGACAAACCAGATGGCAACTGAAAGATAATCTTTATTTCAATTATTTTGGATTAATATAATTACTGCACCTCATAACTGTCACGAATCTAATTATTTCATATAAATTTAGCGATGAATCAAACGAAATAAGAAAAAGTAATTTTCTTTTAGCTTGTCGTAATTGCTAATATTCTAATTTAATATTATCTTTTTACAGACCGAGTGCTGAAATTAATATTTATAAAATTCAAATTATATTTATCGTGAATAAATAGATTTGCATTAAAGAATGACGAAAATTATGGATCCTATTAAATTTGTAATTAAAATTAATTATTACTCTTGACTTTTATAAACCACATAATTTTTCAAATCACTTTTTAGTCACACACATTTTCTCTTTTCAATTTACAACCACACATTTTACCTCAAAATCATAAATAAATCACTTTATAAAATTTAAATTACATAATTTTTTAAACTACTTTTAAACAACAAGTTCATTCTCCAATTTTGATTTAATATAATCATTTAGCTTTTTTGTTCTGGGCCCTGGCATGTGGTGTACACGTTACCGAAAATTATACATTGTAATTAAAATAATTGTTGCTTAATTAAATTGTTTTGCATGTATAGGTACGTACATATTAATCAACTTAATTATTTTATTCAACGGTCGGTGTCTATGCTCTCCTCGAAACCGCTGGTTCTGTGAAACTAGGAGCGCTAACCATTAAATGTTAATTTATAGTATTTGTATCTGTCAAGTGTTAATTTATAATAATATTTGTATTTGTATGTTATTTGTCAAAATAAATGAAAATATAAATAAAATAGTTTGTTTTAGCGATTAAGTAGACCGGGCTGCTAATGATCGGTAACGAGAGAGACTGGGCCGGGTTGGACTATTCTTAAGGGATCAATACGGATTTTTGAAGTTGGAAGTTGAAAAACGGCAATGGAAAATTACAGGATTACACAAATCTAATGGTCAATGGAGGTGTCTTGAAAAATGTTCATAATTATTTCAATTTGTAATATTACAATAATTCTACAAATTAGTACCATAAATACACATTTAACTTGAAAATTTACATAATTAGCCAAAAAATTTATGTAAACTAACCATATGGTGTTGAACATTACATGAGTGTATTGACTTAGTTACATGATGTGCAATAATTTTTTCATTGCTAGTATTGTAATATTTAAGTGTTATATTATTCGATAAGGCAACATTATCATTTCTCATGAATTCCTTTTGATTACATGTATTATAATGCTCATAATGTAATGTATGTGAATATAAAGTCAGCTTGAAAACTGTATTACATGTATTGTAATACTCATAATATGATATAGGCGAACATGACTCCTTTTTTTTTTTTTTAATTACACATATTGTAAGCTAAATGTATTATGAAATTTTATTAAATTCTGATGCGATTCACGTGTATAGATTTGCGATTTTGTGCGAAAGGGACATTATAGGTGTGATTCTCAATATAGACCGATGATATAAAGAAAAGGAAAGGGCGTGATAAATCCGGTATGTAGAGAGAGTTAGGGAGGAGAGATAGGTGTCATTATCGTGGTTTTTTAATTAGTTTGAAATAAACGTATTATCTAAACACGCTAAACGAATGTAGTGTAGTGTCTAATACATCCGTTAAAAAAAATGAATGGGTGTAATTTCTACATTCTTAAATGCATTAGTAACTTTATCCCATGATTGGTTTAGTTAGAAATCAATTTTTTACTAGATTTTGATTAAAATTAATGATATATATTGTTATAAATTGATAGAAATTATGGATTTTATAAAATATGTTATATGAGTTTTGAAAAATAGGATCAAACGGGAACTTAACATATTTGGTTTGCAATATAAGAAACAACTAGTTTACTAATTTTAGAATCGATCAATTTTTAACATGTTTTGAAAAAAATTATTGGAATGTGTAGTTAAAAAGTAGTGAGCCTTATGACATGTGTAGTTAAAGTTAATTATTAATTTGGATTTAAATTTTAATAACTTTTGTAGCTGATTCAAACATGGATTTAACGTGTATTGTATCGTTAAATGCTCACTAAACTTTATTTTATTTCAAGATGGTTATTTAAACTTTGATACAATTTGGTCATTCCGTAAACAAAAATACAATAAGACAAACCGGGATCATAATAGGGAAAATAAATAAGGGTTTTAAAAATACAAAAATTAAAATTCAAAATAAAATTAAAATTTTATAATTTCAAAAATCAGGTTGTAGTTAAATTAATTAATTAAATTAAATAGTTAAAAATATTTTATTAATTATATACATGAGGATCATAACATTGTAAAATTTCAAGTTACAATTAGATCAAAGAACCATCACAAGGACTTATTTTAAGGTCATAAGGAGAGAACCACCATTAATTTGATGTGATCAATAAGTAAGTTATGACATATAATACGTAACTCTAACCACAATTTTATAATAATGTGACTGATAAGTGTGATATTTACATTTATTTTATGCACGTATATCCTTGAATATCCCATAATGTGATTCTATCAAAGTATTATTAATGCATTTTATATTTTATATTGTATATGATCATAAAAAAGAAAAGAAGAAAAAAGGACCAAAATGCACTCAAAACTGAAGTCTGGGAACTTAGGTGCAAATACAGTTACGGTCGTAAGGTAACAAAGTCACAGCCGTAAAAGTGTTAAACGAATTATGAGAAATCAACAAAATGTGAGTTACGGTCGTAAAGGAGAAGTTACGGCCGTAACCTTCTAAAGAAAAAAAATATGCAGAGACACAATTATGGCCGTGAATGGATATGTCACGGCCGTAACCTCAATTCAAGGAAAACAAGCAGAAACCGTGTTACGGCCGTAAATGAAAAGTTACGGCCGTAACTCTCCAGTCAACAATTTCCATATTTTAATTCTTTCAATAATTTTGGGATTTCTTGAGCCCAAAGCTAGGGCACGAAATTAAAGCTAGAAAAAGGGACTCTCATGACAGAAAAAAGTATGAAATAATTGTTGAAGGAAGAGCGGCTTGCTTGAAGGATTGGAAGAGAAATTAAACGACTCAAAAAGGTGATTCAAGAGATGCAAATTTCTGGGCTTTTCACCATGACTATGCGCGGCTAAGCTTCCATACCTAGTTCGAAGGGGAAGTTGTATTTTATATCAATTTGTGTATTGCTTTTCCAAACTAGTAACGTAGTTCTAAATTCTTTACTTTGATTTGTTGGATTCTTATGCGTTTTTAATTCAATCAATGCAATTCTTTACTTGATTAAGGCGTTATCATTTAATTTGTTGTATTGAGATTTGCTATTTTGAATGATTGGATCCGAAACGTTTTTTTGTTCAAATCATAGTAGCAAGTGGAAATTTAATATTTCCATAGAGAATTCCAACTTAGGTTAATTGTCACGAGCTTGTGTGATTGATAATCTAATTCGCCCTAATTATTCTTAACCACTATATAGTTGTTGTCTTAAATTTAAAGAGTTTGTTTTAGGTTATTCAATGGCTAATATTTGATTGGAGAGCTTATTCTAATTAAATGCAACTAAGGGAGAATAGGAATAGTTATAGCTTATTAACTATCTACAGGTGATAAATCAAAGAAGAAATTGAACTCGCGTTACTTGGAAAGTGATAACATTGTGATAGAATACAACTGAACATGAGAACTAGGACTCGTCAACATTTGATATTTATTCCAACCATTTTAATTGCTTTATTCCAACCACCATTTACGATTCTATTTGACATGACACTAAGTTAGTTTCCGTTCCTTGTGGGCTCGACCCTTGCTTCCATTGCTACATTCTTAGTAATAGTGAACAGGAAATTTATTTATTATTTTGGTGCATCACGACACGCATCAAATTTTTGGCGCCGTTGCCGGGGAATGGTTAACCAATTTAGTGTTTAATCAATTAGAATTTTATTTTTCTGCATTTATTTTATTTTCATTTTATTTATATAATTTTTCAAAAAATAAAAATAAAAAAATCATATAATAATTATTTGTGCTTCTTTGCTTATATGCTTAAAACTCGGTCAAATAATTGTGAAATTTTTGATCTTGACCCAAAAATTGAGAGAACTTTTAGACAGCAAATGAGAGCAGCACGACAAATGACAGCTAACAACAGAACTCTTAAACAACTTGCTACCCCCGATGTGGTTCAGCAACCCTTATGTATCACGTTTCCAACGGTGGAAGAAGGAAAAACCTTCAAGCTTAAATCTGGGCTCATCCACTTATTACCAACTTTTCAAGGGAACCCCGGCGAAGATCCATATAGGCACCTAAAGGAGTTCCATGTGGTTTGCGACAGTATGAGGCCCACGGGCATTACCGAGGAACAAATAAAAATGAGAGCTTTCCCATTTTCATTGAAGGATGCCGCCACCGACTGGCTCTATTGCCTACCATCGGGAACAGTTACTACTTGGAACGACATGAAAAGGCTCTTCTTGGAAAAATACTTCCCTGCATCGAGAGCTGGTACCATCCGAAAAGAAATATGTGGGGTGCGCCAGAACAACAATGAAACATTATATGAGTATTGGGAGCGTTTCAAAAAGCTCATCTCAAGTTGCCCTCATCATCAGATTAGCGAGCAACTTTTGGTGCAATACTTCTACGAAGGTCTAGCGCCAATGGACAGAAGTATGATAGACGCCGCAAGCGGAGGTGCGCTAATGGACAAGACACCGGAACAAGCGCGAGCTTTAATCTCCAACTTGGCGGAGAACACTCAGCAATTCAACTCAAGTAGGGATTCCCAAGTCCGCCGAGTAAACGAGGTAAGTAGTTCCAATATTGAAGGTCAATTATATGAACTAACGAATCTCGTTAAGCAGCTTGCTGTAGGGAATTCAAAACAAGCCAAGGCCTGTGGAATCTGTTCGAACTTTGGACATCCAACGGATACCTGTCCGGTATTGCAAGAAGAAAACAATGAACAGGTAAATGGTACTGGAGGTTTCCCTTTCCAAGGGCCGTACAACCCATATTCAAACACGTACAAACCCGGGTGGAGAGATCACCCCAACCTGAGTTACGGAAATAACAAACCCTCAGGTTTTACTCCAACCAAGTCACAAGGACTATTCCAGCAGCAAGGGACTTTCCAACCACAGGGGTAATATCAACAAAAACCTCAAAATTCAGGTACGTCTCTTGAAGATATGGTTAAGATGTTGGCAACTAACACGATGCAATTCCAACAGGATACCAAGTCAAGGATTCAAAACCTGGAAAATCAGATGAGCCAAATGGCCACTGCCATAAATAGATTGGAGGCACAATCCGGATGGAAGCTACCGTCACAGCCCGAAGTGAATCCCAAAAACGTGAGCGCCATAATTCTCCGGAGTGGAAAGGAAATTGAGGGTCCATAATTGGAACCGGCTGCACCTAAAATGGAGGAAGATGAAAAGGATGGAGTCGGGAAGAGAAACGACACCTCGCAAAACCCTCAGGTAAAAACTAACTCCCATTTAAATGTTAAACTAACACCTCCACCTTTTCCTAGCAGGTTAACAAAGACAGACAAAGAAAGCAAAGAAAAGGAGATGCTGGAAATGTTTAAAAAAGTGGAAGTCAACATTCCACTGTTGTATGCAATTAAGTAAGTACCCTGATATGCAAAATTTTTGAAGGAACTGTGCACCAACAAACGGAAATTAAAAGGAAATGAAAAGGTGATGATGGGAGAAAATGTCTCTGCATTATTTCAAAGGAAACTACCTCCGAAATGCAAGGACCCAGGTATGTTCACCATACCTTGTCAAATAGGTGGTAAAACAATAGAACATGCACTGATAGACTTAGGAGCATCCATTAATGTAATGCCTAGGTCCACTTACACCGCACTAAAACTTACCAAATTGACTGGAACGGGTGTTATCATTCAGCTAGCCGACCGTTCCAATGCTTATCCGGATGGGGTGGTTGAGGATGTGCTAGTGCAAGTAGGTGGGCTAGTGTTTCCGGCAGACTTTTATGTTTTAGATATGCATGATGATCATTCACCCAGTTCTACCCCTATATTGTTAGGTAAACCATTTTTAAAGACATCTAAGACTAAAATAGATGTCAGTAGTGGCACACTCACCATGGAATTTGATGGTGAAATGATTAAGTTCAATATCTATGATCCTGTGAAATTTTTTGATGATGATCCTATTTATTCTGTTAATGTGAATGATTCTCTAGCACAAGAAAACTCCAAACTTAGTGGAAAGGACGGTCCACAAGACACTGTAGATATAATTACCGATTTTCCAGGGCCATCACAACCAGGTAAAAAATTTTGTACCACCCTACCAGTCGCTGATGAGAAGTTTCCCCCTATTTTGCAGATCTTAATGAAGAATATGAAGAGAAAGTTGAGCTTAGGGAATTCACCTAATCCCGGTTGAATGAGAAAGGACTAGGTCGAGCCAACGACAATAAACAAAGACGCTGATCGGGAGGCAACCCGAGAAGGGAGTTTCTTTACCCCCTCAACCCTTTATTTTCGTATTTTCATTTTTGGTTAATTTTATTTAGTCATTTCTTTCACACACACACACACATAAAAATAAAAACCTTTTGTGTATGTTATGCTTTTCATGCCAACATTGTTCTCAGATTTAAGCCTTGACAATTACGCACTGCTTGCTCGAGTACATTTTCTTTAGGTTACTATCATACTCCACTAATTTACTCATTTCTCTTACAAGATTCTATATTGCTCCAACCCTTTTGAGCTGCAGATGCTGAAAATGATGCAAGCCTTCCAGACTCAACTGAATGATGCAAGAGGATCAACAACTCATTCCGTAAGAGCAGAGAGCCCTTAGGGAGGAGATTCGACGATTGCGAGGACCCCGAGACGATCCACCGCCACATTAGACCCGAGGGAGTTTCTTTTTCTTTTTCCCCCTTCTACTGTTTAGCTTTATTTTTCAATGAGGACATTGTTTTGTCTAAGTGTGGGGGGGGGGGGGGAATTGATTGTAAGATTAATGTCTTTATCTTCCTTCTGTAGTCGAAACGTTAAATTCATGTTGAGTCAGCACCCATTTTAATCTTGTTCTCTACTTTTGTTACCTATCTATGCTACTTAGGCCTTAAACCATACTTTGATAGGAAGCAACCTCACTTTTGGCTCATTTTTTGAAAAATCATTGCATAATTGGATATAAATCGAGCACATAGAGATGGTCTCATCCTAAAACTGCACGAATTGGTTGAAAATGAAGAAAAAAAATTGTCAAATGTCTACAACCTAATCAACCCAACCCAGAATAGACAGATTATCCTTTCATATATAACCCTGAGCGTCCCAATTCCAACAGAAATTATTATACTTTTGTGAGTAGTCATGGTTTGAATACTTTTAACCACTATCCTCGACCAATGAATTTAGATTTTGAATGAAGATCAAGCAATGACCTATAACTCATAATTGGATGGGAGAAACACATGAAAACCCTAATTTGTGAGCTTTTGAGTCTAAGAGCTGTTTTTAATATTTATGAGCTCGTGATTCTTTGATGTGTGTCCTGCATGGTTGGGTTATACTTGGATGTGCTTTCTTGTGCATATCGTTGTAGCTTCTTAACTTAAGTGCAAACTATAGCAAAGGCAATAGGTTAAGCCAAATTTGACTTGCTAAAAGAGCCTACCTTGCTACATGGACGAATAGAAGCCCTTTGAGCCTTAGCATTTCTTTGTTTTTTTATGCCACGCTACAAGCCACGAATACCCTTTCTTTCGCATTATCTTTGTTTTGAACCCATAGAGAAGGGATTCGCAAGCTTTTGTTGATTGAGGATTGTGCTATGGTCTAAGTCTAAGAAGTGAAATAGTTATCTTGTGTTGGGCGATGGTTGTGTAATGGACGGAATTCATGGAATTGTAATTCTATCTTGTGTCACTTGGTGACTGTGAAATGATTGGAATAATAGAGAAAAAGTTGCAGTCTATATTAAAAAAAAAAAAAACAACGAGAAAAGAAAAGAAGAGATTCAAGTGTGAATAAAGTTGGGTAGCAGGAAATAATAAAGATCAAATTAAGGGAGAAGGAAGTAATGTTATTTTGAATTGACTTAGCTTGCAAAGTTCCTTCTCGACTCAGCCTAAATATATCCTTTTTCCCTACCCGACCTGAAGCCCCGTTACAACCAAATAAAGACATTCGCTTTGCACTTGTGTTATTGTTGGCTCCGGTTATGACATCTAGGCAATCTGTGGTACTGACTTATCCATGCAGAGAGCTGATCGAAAACTCAACCCCTTATACACTTTGTGCAACGAGAGAAATATCTTGTGAGGGTATTAAAACCCATTACATATGCTTATGAGTGGTTTGAATTGCTTGGTCTAGGGTTGGTGCTATGAATGTGGTCGGGGGTACTGTGTTGACTGAATTCACGTCATGAACAACTCGGTTTACGAAACTGATTTCCACTGGAGTTGGGCTAAATTATTCTCCTCGTAGTCACTCATAAATGGTTGGGATGTGAGAAAACACGAGAGGTGCAAGGAAATAAACCATATCGAGCCATGATTAGGATGGGAAATAAAGGGCGTTGCATCTCTAGCACACACAAACACAATCCGATCATGCAACAGAACATTTTTTTTAAAGAAAAGTGGGTTGCAACCTCAAGTCTCTAAATTGTAATCTATTGTTTGAATCCTATTCTTTTCTTTGCAAATCTTTGTTCGAGGACGAACAATGGTTCAAGTGTGGGGGGATTTGATAAGTGTGATATTTACGTTTATTTTATGCACTTATATCCTTGAATATGTCATAATGTGATTTTATCAAAGTATTATTAATGTATTTTATGTTTTATATTGTATAGGATCTAAAAAAAGAAAAAAGAAGAAAAAATTACCAAAATGCACTCAAAACTGAAGTCTGGGAACTTAGGTGCAAATACAGTTACGGTCGTAAGGTAACAAAGTCACGGCCGTAAAAGTGTTAAACGAATTATGAGAAATCAACAAAATGTGAGTTACGGTCGTAAAGGAGAAGTTACGGCCGTAACCTTCTAAAGAAAAAAAATATGCAGAGACACAATTACGGCCGTGAATGGATATGTCACGGCCGTAACCTCAATTCAAGGAAAACAAGCAGAAACTGTGTTACGGCCGTAAATGAAAAGTTACAGCCGTAACTCTCCAGTCAACAATTTTCATATTTTAATTCTTTCAATAATTTTGGGATTTCTTGAGCCCAAAGCTAGGGCACGAAATTAAGGCTATAAAAAGGGACTCTCATGACAGAAAAAAGTATGAAATAATTGTGGAAGGAGGAGCAGCTTGTTTGAAGGATTGGAAGAGAAATTAAGCGACTCGAGAAGGTGATTCAAGAGATGCAAAATTTTGGGCTTTTCACCATGACTATGCGCGGCTAAGCTTCCATACCTAGTTCGAAGGGGAAGTTGTATTTCATATCAATTTGTTTATTGCTTTTCCAAACTAGTAACGTAATTCTAAATTCTTTACTTTGATTTGTTGGATTCTTATGCGTTTTTAATTCAATCAATGCAATTATTTACTTGATTAAGGCCTTATCATTTAATTTGTTGTATTGAGATTTGCTATTTTGAATGATTGGATCCGTAATCGTCTTTTTGTTCAAATCATAGTAGCAAGTGGAAATTTAATATTTCCATAGAGAATTCCAACTTAGGTTAATTGTCACGAGCTTGTGTGATTGATAATCTAATTCACCCTAATTATTCTTAACCACTATATAGTTGTTGTTTTAAATCTAAAGAGCTTGTTTTAGGTTATTCAATGGCTAATATTTGATTAGAGACCTTATTCTAATTAAATGCAACTAAGGGAGAATATGAATAGTTAGAGCTTATTAATTATTTACGGGTGATAAATCAAAGAAGAAATTGAACTCGTGTTACTTGGAAAGTGATAACATTGTGATAGAATACAACTGAACCTGAGAACTAGGACTCGTCAACATTTGATATTGATGCGTGTCGCAATGCACCAAAATAATAAATAATTCCTTACTCGCTAAATATTAATTAATAATATAGTAGTGAGAGTAAGGGTCGATCCCACGAGGAACGGAAACTAATTTTAGTTGTTCGATCAATTAGAATGGAATGGGGGGTTTGTTGTTTGAAATTACTTGAATAAAAAATATGCATAAAAATAAACAATTAAATATGAATAGAGAAATAATATGAGAATAAATCTTGTTCTCGGGTTCGGTTGTACCCTCAATTAATGTTATATCTTTTCTTGTAACGTGTTTCTATCCATAATTCAATTAACAATCATAAATAATCAACAAACTCTGATTATCTAAATTCTTCCTTATGTGTATTGATTCAAAACAAGCTCTTCGAACCAATTCTAGCCACGGACAATCTTAAACAAGCTCTTAGAATTTAATGCACGGCTAGTATGAAAATTTAGAAGAATATATTTAATTGGATCGGTAATTACACAAGCTCGAATTAATCAATCCAAGTTGAATTATTACTAAACCTGCACGAGATTTATTTGCTACTAAAGTAAAGATTCAATGACAATTACGGATCAAGAATCTAAATATAGCATATTTATGAATTCAAAGATCAATAATCCAATTGGCCAAATTAAATTATTAATCAAATAAACTCAATTGAACATTCAAAACATAATAATCCAACAATTGAAATAAAGGAATAAATTTACGCTACTAATTCGTAGGAAAATAAAATAACATAATCAAGTTAACACAACTTCCCCTTTGAACAAGATATGAAATTTAGCCTAGCATGGTTGTGGTAGATTCTTCAAGTTGTTTCATGAATTCCATTGTTGTTGATGTTCTTTGGCTTGAAAATATTTCAAGAATGCTCTATATTTTGCTCTCAATTTTCTTCAATGTCCAGCCTCCTTTTTGTGGTGATTTTCCTCCTTTAATACTCCAAAAATCGTGCCCTAACTTTACCCCAAAGATATACCAAAGATAGACCTTGAATCAGATAAGGAAATTCCTTGGAGAGCAAGTTACGGCCGTAACTTTCATTATTACGGCCGTAATTGGGATTCTGAAAATTTTCGGCATTTGGAAGTTACGGCCGTAACTTTTTCATTTACGGCCGTAAGTGTATTTCTGCCGAGAAGCGCCTGTGCTCGATGTTCTAGTCATAACTTTCTCTCCAGAAGTACGATTGTGGTGATTTAAGTTGCGTTGGAAAGAAAACTAGAATATATACAATTCTTTGTGAAATAGATCTTCTCAAATTCGAAAGTATTATATCACCAAATTGAGCTTCAATCTATGACTAAAATTCATGATCACAATCCTTGCGGGTTTTTGATTTCCAACTTCATTCCAAACCTTCTTTGACCATAATTTTTGCATCTAATCTTCTTCTCACACGCCATTATTGATTTGGAGCTCTTTGAATATGCCCTTGAACCTCACTTCTTGATTTTTTGTATTTCTTTGGTCCTGTTTTCTTTCTTTTCTTCTTTTTGACCTTACATAGCACAATAAGTGAAAGTGCATTAAACGATACTTCAATAAGATCAAACCAATAACAAAATAAGATAATAAGTGAATTAAATACGTGCTAATAAAGCACTTATCAGATATTTATTCCAACCATTTTAATTGCTTTATTTTATTAGTTAAATCATTTACGAACAACTCAAAACAAAACCCCCATTTACGATTCTAATTGACATGACACTAATTTAGTTTTCGTTTCTTGTGGGATCGACCCTTCTTCCATTGCTACATTCTTAGTAATAGTGAATAAGGAATTTATTTATTATTTTGGTGCATTGCGACACGCATCAGTGACTTTCATATATTTATAGCGCGTTTGGTAAAACTTAATACTGATGCTGCTACAAGGAATGAACGGATGGGTGTTGGAGCAGTGATCTGTAATGATCAGGGGATAGTTGTAGCAGCTATGAGTATGCCTATAGATGGGAGCTTTGAACCAGGAGTGACAGAAGCCAGCTCTGACGTTACGGGAGGGACTTTCCATGGCAAAACACACCGCAGATTCCAGGTCAATGCAGCGGAATGTGATGCTTCACAACTAGTTTGGGACGTTCAAAACATCTCTCATTTAGCTCCTACCGCTATGATTTTACTTGATATTCACGTACTTTTAAATGAGGTTGATTGTGGCTCTTGCTGCTATATTCCCCGTGAAGGGAATAGTGTAGCCCACAGGTTAGCTTCTAATACTATTTCTTTAGTTGATTCTATCATTTGGACAGATTGTATTCCATGCTGTATTGCGCCCCAAGGTTTTGGGCGATCTTAATAAATGAATATACATCTTTCGATTCAAAAAAATAAAAAGAGTTTTTTTGAAATGAATAGTGATTTTTAGAAAAATGAATTGTTGAAATTTGGTTGAAAAATCAAATATTGTGGGATTGACTTTTAATAGATGGTTGAGATGGAGTACTATAGAAAAAAAAATTAATGAATATCAAACAAGGGATTAACTAAAAAATTTATTTATTTAATTAATTAAAAAAATCAGAATTATAACTTTTTTTTAAAAAAAAAAAATTGAAAGAAGTTTCTTAAAAATGAAATTGTATATGGTTAAAAACCTTATTTATATACTAGTGTGTTGAGCACACATTGCGTGCATGGTGCAAATGAAATCATCCAGAGCATCGTTGATGTGATCCGGACCAGGCATCGAAGGGCGAAGTCGAGACATCGGCAGTATGACGGTGATCTACATGGAAAACGGAGCAAGCTCCATGTTGGAATCGAGCCGAGAAGACGAAAGAATCAAGCCGAGCCGAGTACACAAAATTGTTTATGCAGAAAAGGCCTTACGGCCGTAATGGAAATCCTTCACGGCCGTAAATCATATAATCACGGCCGTAAAAGCTATTGTCACGGCCGTAATCAACTATCGAAGGAAAAGGCAGAATTTCAGCAGAAAAGGTCTCACGGCCGTAAAGTCCAGTCTTACGGCCTTAACATTCAAACCGGAGGAAATTCACGGCCGTAATCATTGTGTCACGGCCGTAACCAATAACTCAGTTTTTTATCAGAAAGGCCTTTACGGCCGTAAATGAGCAACGCCAGATTTTCCGGAATTTTGCCAATTATTTTGTTTCCTTTTATTATTTTAGGTTATTTTCCTATTTTAGAATTTTAGTCTAATTAGAATTCTATTTTGAGTAAATTAGATGCCAGGTTATTTTGCTTATTTATACGCTTTTTCAATTCATTGTAAACAGAGAAGTTTGAGTTGATTAATAAAATTTGTGAGAGAATTCTCCAAAATTGAGAGGTTGAGTTTATTCCCTTTTTCTTGAACTTATCAAAGATCCGATCTTTGTGGCGTTCTTCCAGCAAACTTAACAAATATTCGCAAGAATATTTGTGGCGTTTCCGAATTCGATACTTATCAAGGAAATTGACAAGTCCTTGTGGCGTTCACCAATCTTGGTTCTTCAATCCGCATTGCCATAAATTGCGTCGTGATTGTCGGGTCAAGGCTTTACCGTCATTCTATCCTTATTTTCGTTGTCTGTCTTGTGTCAGTTCTGATTTAGATCTTTCCTAGGTTTTAATTTGTCGTTATTCCGCGTGTTCGACGAGATTCCCCGACTGGGATCTCATCAATCGTTGCATGCAATTTGTCAATTATTGAATGTTTCTATTTTGGTGGGAAAAAAAAGGAAATTCGGGTAGGGAACTGCCCTAAATTGGAACGAAATTAGCACTGTAGCTACCCTTTCTGTTCCCTTATATATAAAAGGGATTCTCCCTCAAAAAGTGACCATAGGAGCCCTAGTAGTTCATAGACCGAGCTGGGTGGACGAGCCATTTAACCACTCGACTACATTGCCATCTCCATAGAGATCTTTGGTTCCTTCACCTACTTGCGTTAAATCTCTGTTTTGTAAAAGATTTTTTTATTTATAAACAAAGAATATTATATTTTCGAAGCTAAATAAATGGTTAGAAATTAATTTGAGGAAATATATGTCATTAAACAGTTATTTAGAAAATGCATTGTTTATATATATATATATATATATAAACAGTTTGTTAAAAGGTGGCTTTGATTAGGCAATCATGGATAATTTTCTTGCTATTATCTGTTCGGTTTAAAAATCATTTTATAAGCCATTTTTTACACAATTTTTAAAATCACTTTTTAATCACACATTTCCTCTCTCCAATTTTTAGCAACACATCTTGCTTAGAAAACACACAAAAAAAACCATGTCATGTGCTGCCGAATGGACTTTAAATGTTACTTCGGCTGTGTTTGGTAAAATTTATAAATTTAAATTATAATGAATATAATTTTTCAAACTACTTTTCAATCCTTCACATTTTTCTCTTTAATATTTAACTACACATCTTATTTAAAAATTCAAATAATAAACATTATAAATCAAATTTCATTTATTTCAACTGGAGCCTTCATTGTGGAGCACTCTGAAAAAGACCGTGTACAACGTAAGCGAGTAGATATTGTCAAAATTATAAGGGTTAATTAGGCCCACTCATGTGTTTAGAATTTAAAATTTTTAAAATCAGGTCATTTGATAATATTTAACTGAATCAGATTATAATTTTAAATCATTTATTTATAGCCATTCCATCTTACATTTTTTGCTTTTTGTGCATCCAATGTAGCCAAGCCTGAGCGTAATCCAATTGGAGTCTGATCCTGTTGAATGGGTTTGAATTGATGATCTTCAACTCCCTCCGATCAAAGGCAAGAACTCTGTAACTACATCTTCTACAGCTGCGGAAATGAAGAGAAATCTCCTTTCATCAGACGGAAATGTTTAGCCCAATTTCAGTTGATAGCTATATCAATATCTTCTATAGATCAATGAATTCTACATCGATGAGAAGCATTTTTCAGAGACTGTGAGACAAGCTGATTGGTCGAAGTTGTAGGTCGTTTTTCAAGTGCGGATGACAGTCACTTGCCAAGGTACACAACAGACATAAAAAATCAGGAGGAGGTTCTTATTGATGATCCACATTTGGGATTTCAAATGCACGGATATATGAAATGCAAAGCCCTTCATTGATAGGGAGATATGTCTAGTTTGTATTCTTAGGATAAATAATCCCACTGTAATTTTTTGAGCGCAAACTCATTTCAGTGTTATTTATTCTCCTCGTAGAATGAATAAAACTCAAGTAAAAACCTATGTATCATTCTCATTATTTTTCATGAATTCCCAAATTGAAGGTATTGTGGATGCGGACACTTCAAACATTGTCTTTAAAAATCTCTTGAAGATAGAATTCTATGTTTGCACATATGTTAATTGGAAAATGAGGACAGTGGGGAGTGGGGATATCCAATGATGGGGTTGAGGGGTTGTATTGGGTGAATTTATGTTGACCGGTCTTGTAGAATAATTTTGATAAATATTTTAAAAGTATCATATTTGATTTGAAAAAGGTAAACGACAAAGCGTCGAATTGTTATTAAAAAGTCAATGCTTTAAAAAAAAATAAAGCATGATGAAGCGAGGCCGAGAATCACGCTTAAGCCAGTATAGGCATGAAAAAGCTTGACAATGCACAGCGTGGATGAAGCGTGAAGCGTGACGAATTGACGAGATCAATAATCACGCTTAAGCACATGCCTTATACGCTTTTTAAAACACTGTTTAAAACTATTTTTTTCTCAAATAATGGAATCAAATAGAGGCGTGTAAAAAATATATGTTTCATTCTCATAGAGCTTGAAGGGAACACTTGTTGATCTAGAAGGCATGGTTTTATCATAGAGCAAGATTGTGGAATGTGACCAAAATGAAACTGTTGTTGGTAAAATTGTTACGATTGTAATTAATAACAAAATTAAAATAAATTTACAATTATAATTAATAATAAAATTGAAATAAAGTTACAATTGCAATTAACAAATTAAATTCATTATAGAATGTAATTAAGTTGCAATGGTAATTAATTACAATTTGTAACGAATTCGATTAATTAAAAAAAATGAAATTTTGAATGACTTATAATGCACAATTATATTACAATAAAGTTACAATTGTAGTTAATTACAAAATGGAAATAAAGTTACAACTGTAATTAATTGCAATAAAGTTACAACTTACAATTTTAATTAATTACAACATTGAAATAAAGTTACAATTGTAATTAATTATAAAACCTGATTTTGATAATTAATTTTGATACTTTCGTAACTAATTGAATTAATTAAAAAAAAATTGGAGTGATCTTGTAATGTAAAATTAAGTTACAATTGTAATTAGTTACAAATGTAATTCATTATAGAATGTAATTAAGTTACAGTTGTAATTAATTACAATTTGTAACGAATTCAATCAATTTTAAAAGAAAAACGAAATTTTGAGTAACTTGTAATACACAATCAAGTTGCAATTGTAATTAATTATAACATGTAACTAAATCAATTAATTTTAGTAATTAAATCTGTCATATTTTAGAAATTCATTAGATACATTTGTAATTAATTGCAAAATTGGAATTAAGTTAGTTAAGTTAAAATTGTAATTAATTATATATTTTAATTCATATAGTGGCTTTACAAAAGAACCCAAAACTACGGGTAAGTAATTGCCTTAAGCGGTTGGAAGATTAAAATTTTAATTTCAATTAATTACAGCTACTTAATCTAAAAGCCAAAATCAAAACACCCAGCATGAGTTTTCCGAATCTTCTTCGGTTAATTGCCTTATTAGGTTGGAAGATGATTTTTTGGGTTGGCAATTGTCGGAGGGAAAGATGTGGAAGCTTAAATTTCGCAGTCGAAGAATGGTGGAACCAGAAATGGGAATGACTCCCCTTAATCAAGATCATGCCAATGGATAAAAAAAAAAGGATGTATGAAGAGTAAAGAAGGTCCTACAAATTCTCATTGCAAGTACTGAGGTGTGAGACAGAGAACATGGGGTAAATGGTTTGTCGAAATTAGGGAGCCACATGGGGGGATTGGCATTGTGGTTGTGCACATTTAGCAACGCAATTCAAGCTACTTCTATTTACGATGAAGCGGCAAGGGCAATGTATGGAAGTCATGCCTAGCTAAATTTTTCAGATTATAGTTCATCGAAAGTCACAAACTATATCTACATCCGACTCCATCCACAGCGAACCTTCCATTGGTAAAATTAAACACCTAGGAGAGTCAGAAAGTGGAAGGGTTGGGAATCAAGGAGTAATTTCAACAGGTAAATTTCAGGAGCTGTAGGAGATGGTGAAGATGTTAATTTACTGCGGGAGGAGGACGAGGAGGTTGGGGAATTTTGTAGCCACTGGTTTGACATCTCAGGTGGTGGTTTTAAGTGTTTCGATGTTGGTTGACGGGGTGAGATTGAGAGAGAGAGATAGCATGCTGGTGTTTCTTCTTCTTTCAACTATTCATATTTTACCTGATTTTGATAATATGTTTTATATTGTTCAAATATGTTTCAAAATACATGATATTTAAAAATAAGCCATTTAAAGTTGTCTATTTGTGTACTTAACCCAAATTATAAAGTGAAAGACAGACCCAAGTTCGACTTTTTTGGGCTTTAGCATACGGCTTGTTTTATGCAAATCTAGGTAATTAGGAAATGGATCCAAGATCCAATGGATTCCCAGAGAAGTGGAATTGACGCAATCGCCCAACTTAGAGGATCTCCAATGGTGTTTTAATTTTAGGTACAAATTAACAACTCGGAAAGTAATTTTACATTCCAATATACAGTTAGGTGGATCTAAACCAAAATACTGCTTCAATGGTGTTAACACTGTTTGGTTTATAAACTAATTTATTAATGATTTTAAGGTAAAAATAGTGGTTGAAAATTGAAGTAAAAAAATATGTGTGGTTAAAAAGTGATTTGAGAAATTGTGTAGTTTATAAACCGTTTTTTGCTTTTACCAAACACATGCTAAAAACTTATAAATTCCATTACTTCACGTTATTTTTAAATTTGCACAAATATTCTTGTAAATTTCTTAATTTAATTTATTTTCGATTTTTCTATTGATACTTATATTACGAACAAATCGATCAAAAAATCTTGAAATTTGGTTAGGAAACTAAAATTTTAATTTTAATATTTTAAAATTTGGTTAAGAAATTAAAAAAAAAAAAAAAAAAACTATTTTTAATTTTAAAATAAGCCTAGCAAGCACAATGCTTGTTGGAGTGATTTATCCTCATTCATGAGGATATAATGGGGGACAGATATATCCATACACATTCTCGCTGAATGCTGGACAACTGTGTGCACATAGGTGGGCCATACGAGGTGCAAAATTATATGTAAATGAGCGTTCAAATATACATTTTTCATCTGAAATTTAAAACACATATAGTTTACATCTCCTCATTGAAGATCATTCCGACAAATTTGGAGTGCTAGATCACCAATTACATCTAGAATACACCACACCATTGGAGATGCTATTACTAACATACAAATAACACACATACTATATTCTGATTTATGCCACCTACATAAAAAGCATTATATTAAATACCATCTTCATTTTTTTACGAAAGCATATCATGAAATTTGAGAATATAACTGATTACCAAAGATTCTCTTCCGATTTCAGTCACAAATTTATTGGAGAGGTTCTTCTTAATGCATAACTAGTTTCACACCCGTGTGATGCACGTATATATTTTATTGACAAAATATAATATAAAGAGACGGGACAATGAAAAAATTAATAAAAAGTAACAACAATGAGTGTCAATTTAAATAATAATAATAATTCCGTTATATTGCGTATTACAAATTTTGGAACATCTCATTATACATAACATTAGTGTCACATTTGTTTTGATCTCATCGTCATCACATATCAATATTTTCAGACTAACATTGATTCGTAATTCTCGACAATGCTACATAGCCCATGACTGAAAACCGAAATTTTTTGGTCCCATAGCATGCTGAATACAGTAGACATGAGACAATTCTTATAAAAAAAGATGAAGCTAAAATCTTGTATATTATACGGTACTTTATTAGGAAGACTCCAAGAAATGGGACACTAATGGAAATCATATTACCTGCTTTGATCCCATAAATTCAAGAATTCCGACTTTGACCTGCTTGTAGTTGATGTGTTTTTTACTTATTTTGTAGCTTGGAACATTTCAGCAGTATTCATTTTCTGGCCACTAGGAATAAGTTTTCTAAGCTCTTGAGTTTTCTCGGAGATTTTCCTACTCCTCTACCTAGCAGCAATGCTCTATGCCGACAAGCTTCCACCATTAGGCTACTTCACTACAAAATAATTCAAATTATTGATAATAGAAATTTCAAATTTATTAATTTATGATGCCGTCAAAAGTACTTTTGCTACAAAGATATCCATGAAGTCTGTTTTTTTTAACGATTCGAAAATTTTGACGTCATTTATTGTCCCTTATGACGTAATAAAATTATTTTATAATTTATGTAATTATTTTGGAATGAAAAGTAAGAGAAATGAGATTTAACGGAAGAAAAACGAAAATATTAAATAATAAAAGTTACGACAAAAACGTATTTTTATACGTATCTTCCATAAACTCGTTTGAACACTCCCAATCTCATTTGGTTCCATGTAATATATGTACGGGCGAGTTCTTGAAGTTAATTTCGAGAATATGAAAATGGTTTATCATTCCGACCAATGAATAGCCCCCTTAGTTAATTTTTAAAATTAAGACGGTAAAAATGGTTAACCGGAAAACTGTTTTGAGTTGCTTACTTTGAAAGACCATAACTTTCTCCTCAATTATCCGTTTCTTGCACTGTAAATTTCACATTAAAGTACTTCGAAATGATACCAAGAAATCAAGATTTCAATGACATTTGGTACCTCAAATCATAGCTCAAACATGGCCCCACGAAACTTTTTTTTAAAAGAGTAGAAGCAAGAGGTGTCCATCTTGATTGCCACGTCCTCCTTGTAGCTGTTGTGAGTCAACTAACCTATAAATGTCAGCTCCTTCTAGTTTCTTGACAGCTCCTTCTTGCGTGATATGAACCTACCACATCCTTCCACCTCCGACTAGCTTCCTCATTCCTTAACATCAAAGTAAGCATTGTAATCTCCTACGGCCATTGAATCCTATAAATAGCCTTCAAGTTGAAAGGATTTCAACACATCAAAATATTGCAAGAACCTTTAATGGTCAAAAACTTGTTCGGTTCGAATCCCGCAAGTGTACGGGATCGTTGACAAGTAATAATTGTGATGAGTTGAGAGTATCGTTCCCACGAGGAATAATGTTTAGTCCTAATTACTAGTTTATCGTCGACTCAATTAATGAAAACAATTAAAATAAAAGGATGATTTTGTTTGTCTATCTATTATAAAAATCTGCAATAAATAAAACTTAAATAAAAACAAATGTTTGGGAGTAAAATATGAATGGAGAGCATGTATTGGAATCCGAATCCACTTGTTACCATCTATCTCAATTCATCAATTCGAAGTTTAAATCATTCACGTGTTGCTCGACAATCGATAATTCACATGCAATTAATTTTCTTTTCCAAGACAAATTAAATCTATCTCAAACATGAAACGAATCTATTCCTAGTCCGAATACGAATGTTTAGAACGCATTAAATCACACAATTATCAATTAGATTGCACATGTCATAGTGTTATTCCTAACATCTAGTGTTCATGTGTTGATCATGCAATGTTCTAACTTATTGTGACTTTTCCAAGACTACAACAAGTAACGATATATTTAATTGGTGACCACTCAATCAAATAATAATAACAATAAAGGATGCAAGATCAATCAAGACAACACAAATAATTATTAAACTACTAGTTATCGAATCAAAATAAATTAATAACAAGTTTCATCTTCATCCAATACATAAAATAAATTAGCATAGCATCTTAATATGTAAATCAAACATAAAGAATTGAAAAAATATCACCCGATTGAATGCACAAGAGTAACTGGAAATTTGGAAATCTGTCTTCCAACCGAATCCAGCTTCTTGTTTGCTCCACCTCCAATTTAATGCCCAGCAGGCTGCCTTAATCTTCTTGTTTGCTCCAGCTTCTTGTTTGCTTTTTTTCTAATCACATTCGGGCTCCTTGAATTAATTCCTTGCACATCCGAGTGTCTCCCCCAATTGCACCCGAGTTCTATTTGCCAAAGGATCACCAAAAATCTGCCCACTATCTCCCTTAATTCAATCACCAGTCGACTGAATTAATTATGCGCAATCCTTCCTGTGATTTAAGCCCCTAATCAACTTAATTCCACTCCACTCCAATCCCCAAGCAGCCTCCAATTTAATGCCCAGCAGGCTGCTTTAATCTTTTGGAATGAAGGAAGTTTATGAAGATAATTAATACTCTGGTCGGCGCCCCCCTCCTCTATTCTCAAACCAGCCGACCCCTAATGAATATGGTTCTCTCAATCCGTCCAGCTCTCCCTTTGCTGTGTGTATATATTATATATATATACCAATTAGTTCAAGGCCCAATTGCACAAAGTAGGGTTATGTTTAAAGACTTAATTTCTCAAATAAATCAAATTGGTCCTTGTGTTTTTAATTGTGCAATACATGTCTCCATTTATGTCACTTCGAATTCTTTAATTTTTGGAAGTTGCACTTGAGTCCCACTTTGTACGGCTTTAGTCCATTTTTTTCCGTTTCTCATCCAAACACATTCAAATTTTGATTTTTCCTAAAACAAACAAAATAAATATATAATTAGCAATATCATATTCTAAAACACTTACAATTGTCTAAATTTAAAGGCAAAATAAGTATGCAAAACGTACTTATCAGTCCTCTTCTTCCTCCAAATTATAGAAGTTAAAGTTTTAATTTAGGTTCGATATTTTGTTGAAATCAAGACATGTTAATATAATAACATGTTCTTAATTATCCTAAATGATATTCTGCTCGATCAAATATATGAAATTCTTGAAGAAAGTCCCATAAAATAAGTCCAAAACGTTTAAATTTTTGCAAGTATCGATTCATGTATCGATACCTCTACAGTATGTATCAATACATGTACAAAAAAAAAAAAAAAAATCATTACAGACAGCATGTATCAATAACAACATCAAAATTACAAAGTAAAGAACTTCTTTCTGACCATTTTGAATCGAGGTGAGTGCAATATATTTATTTGTCTAATTGAATCTCATTATAATTCCATATAATAGTCATTAAGTAATTAATCTTTTCGTGATATTATTGTGATCTTATTATTAACTTGATATCACCATGATCTCGTTATAAAATTCATATAGTCGTGAATATCATTTTTGCAAATATGATCAAGAATTTTATTACTTAGGATATCTTGAGTTATTATGGTTCATATTGACATAATCCTAAAATTATTCTGGATGTAAATAAGTAATATTGAGTATCAATACGTTGAATTCATAAAAAGGTTCTGCTCATCATGTCGATATACATGTATCGATAATGATATATTAGCCAGTAGTTTTTTTTTTTTGGTTCTTACTTATGTGACGTTTGATTTATTGAAGTAATAATAATATGCCATCTACTTGCTAAAAGATATAGTACATGATTATATGAATTTGATGCCACTTGAATATTATCTTGATCTTAAATATGTAAGATTAATTTGTCTATATGTTTCTCCCGAACATATGAACTTGTCTTGACTTAACTTGGTTTGGCTAGACTTGTACGTGATGCTACTTCGTGATATGTGTCAATTATGCATTGCATTAAAAGGATTTTCATATCTTTAATATGTATTGCATAAAAAGGAATTTCTTGGTATTACAGTCACTCTATCCCGCTTGTCTTGATATACGTGGGATAGAGTCCAGTAATTGGATCACGATGTGGTTACCCTTGTTAATGAATTTCAAGGATCTCGACTCCCTACTTGAAACTCGTGGTATAGAAACCACTCTTGTAAAAGAACTCGTGGAATAAACTTCATGCTTGAACTCGGGATTACATTCCCTGCTTGTGCGCGCTCGGGATAGTATTTGATTTGTAATATGAACCCCATTAAAAGTCACGTTCTCTTGAAAAGACATGCATTTGCACCAGTCATGATTACATGAACTTGACTCGACTTGAATATATGTCTCCCTCAAATTATCTTGATTATATGAATTGAGTATAGAAATTAATTGTTTTAAATACGTAAGACATGTTTTTAGCTTAATATTAAATATATGAAGTATGACTTGACTAGAATATGTGAATTTGACTTGATTTGAATATAAGGAATTAACTTGATTGGACTGGATTACTTGAAATACATATAATATAAATTAACTTAACTTAACTTAACTTGAACTTGACTTTGGTCTGATCTTGAATATAAGTCTTGTCTTGAATATATGACGTGACTAAAATATATGAATATAGGCTTGATTGATTTAATAAGTAAAACTTGAATAAATTTTGAATATATGAGATTGACTTGTTTACATGCAATAGCACATGTGTACTATACTTTACTCACTGGGTAAGTGTTTGCTCATTCCACGACATATCTAATATTTCAGGTAATAAATGAAATGAAAGATGTTGGTGCGGATCTTCAGACGGCGAAACAGATAGTGCTGCGCTAGGTGACGACCTGTGAGATGTTGACTCACTGAATAAGGTTTTGTGATTGAATTATTTTATTATTGTTATTGTTTATCTAAAAGATTTGAAAGTCAAGATATTATACTAAATATTTTATCTTTATTTTTCAAGTGAGTGGACTTTATTTTAAAGTAAGTGATTTTGAAATTCCAGTCAAGTGACATCGTTTAGGTCATTGACTTATAAAAAGAAAATAAAAGTAATTTCGCAAATTTCCGTGCGCCACGTGTTGGCATCAGATCTTGAAAATAAAAGAAAAATTTGACCGTGCGTCACATTTTTCCTTTTTATTTTTATTTTTATTTCATTTGGTCACTCAAAAAAATTTGTAATTTATCTAACGGAATGTCCAACGTGGAAGGCACTAACAGATTTTAAAGGAGAGTGATCGGTATTAAATTTTCGTATAAATAGAATAACTGACTGTTAATTTTAATCCAACAATAAAGACTTGCAAATTGTCGTGTTAGTCAAGATTGAACAACATAATTCATGTGACAAGTATACATTCTCTAAAAGATAAGGAATCACTTAAACACGTTGGAGAACCTGAGTTCGTGTGGCCCCAGTTCATCCACTATCCTATATACTTTGTTTAGTAACAAACAAACTAAGTGACATATTATGTCGAAGTTCAACTAGTGAACAATTACGACAAATTAGAGTAATCCAAATGAGATTTCCCATTTTAAAATCCAAATGTATCAATTTTAAAATCCAAATGTATCAAAATAGGTGGACTAGATTAGATGGGCT
Organism: Ligustrum vulgare; assembly: GCA_963555705.1. Classification (NCBI taxonomy): domain Eukaryota; kingdom Viridiplantae; phylum Streptophyta; class Magnoliopsida; order Lamiales; family Oleaceae; genus Ligustrum; species Ligustrum vulgare. The sequence goes on from OY743180.1 coordinate 4,617,807, forward strand.
CGTCGCTAGTGAGGCCCAGACCAAATGGAGTATACCATGGGGCTCGGAGAAACAACAAGTAACTTCCGAACATTTAAAATACAAAAATACTAAATGAACAACACTTTTAAATAGGGGTGGACGTGATTCGATTTGATTCTGATTCCAAAAGAATCAAACCAAACCATAAAAAGATGATTTTTTATTAATAGAACCAATTAGTTTTTTAAAAGATATGGAACCAAACCGCTCGATTCTGATTTTGTTTGATTTGGTTTGGTTCTGAAACCATTACTTGAATTTTTAAATAATAAATGCAAATTAAAACTTGTTTATATCATTTTCTTAATTAGAATTCATCTACATCATTATTAAATAGAAAATGAAATTTTTAGTTTACAAAACAAAAATTTAAAAAAAGTAACATGTTATTCAAAGTCAAAGAAGAAGAAACTCACATGAAGGAAGCTCGCAGACTAGGTGAAACTTAGAGAATAGAACATAAAGATCGTTTAGACTTATATGTTACGATGAAGTTCTGAGTCTCATTCTACTGTGATGTCGTGTGAGTTAGGGATGAAGTTTGCAATTTGAGTTTGGGTTAACTCTTGAGAATTGACGAATTGGGCCGATGTTTATATATACATATATTTTTTTAAAAATAAACATCAATGACGTTGATGGTGACTAAGGAGTGCAACGATTGCTGTGTTATAGGAGTGCAAGTAAAGTAATGTGAATACTTGTCTGTAATTGAAAAGAATAAAAATGAATTAGAATTAGAATGTAGATTCATGATTTAAAATCTTTGTCCAATAGGAAATGAGATAAATGTATGGTAAATAACATTTTTGTACATTTCACATTTATAATTTCAGATTTGAATTTTTTGGTGAGATGAATATCCACTAATATATATATATATATATATATATATATATATAATTGAGTTTAGCTCTTGGTTCTTGATTCTAAGAACCAAACCATAATTTTTTTATGTAGAATGGTTTGGTTCGGTTCTGATTTGGTTCGGTCTGGTTCGATTATTTTGTCTACCCCTACTTTTAAACACAAGGTGAACAACACTCTCACATGGGGTGGAGGCCACATGTATGGATCTCACTCCTATATATGAGAGTGTTATTCACTTTATTATCTCATAGTGTTGTTCATGTAGCATGATTCTTTAAAATATGATGTTAATGTTCCAAGCTATTCAAGTGCAGCTTACAAAATGATATTCAAGTTTTTTTCTCGAACTTATAAGAGAACAATATAGTATTCTATGTTGTTCTTGATATGTCAATGTCTTGGGTATTTAAGGACACTTGAAGAGAAGAAGAGGAGAAAATTTTTATCTTCAAAAAAATTCTTGTAAACTTCTTGATTTTAAATGATAGGTCGAGGTTAAAAACCTCCAGGACAGTTGATCCATTCATGAATCAGTGTATGTAATTAAATAAATTTAAGAATGGCTGCTCATAAAACTTCTTTTTCAATAAAACTTCATGGTCTATATCCATCTTCTTTACATTTCTTTTCTAATTATAAATTACTAGCTGTCTACCCGTGCGATGCACGAAATATATAATTTATTCCTTAATTATCTCACCCACTCAAACATGGTATATTTACATATTGCTTATATGCGGAGGGTTTTTTACTTTTTTCAAAAATGATTACTTCATTGTGATAATTTTCAAGTTAACATAGTATTCGACGACTTGAGCCGCCGTTTATTTTTTGAATTTTTAGTATTTTCTAGGTAGATCAATGATTGAAATTTGGATAGAGAAAATATGTGTAATTGAAATATAGTTTGAAAAATGGTATTATTTATAATTTTGTTTATAAATTGTAATCATTTCGTAAAATATTACTGCAAAATTCCTATCCAAGAACCAGTGGGCAAGATCCATTTTAGAAGCATTTTTAAATAGTTACACATACAAAACACAGTTTTGATTCTTTGACAAATTCCATGTGGTTCTTCATCATATTTATTTGCAACCTGTTAAGATCCATTGATTTTTTTTTTTTTTTTTTATAATCATTCCAATTTTCAATACAAATTTTTAATCACACATTTTTTTTTTCTCTCCAATTTTTGACCATTTATTTATCTCGAGATTTGAAAAAAAAATGGGAAAATTACATAGAACCTTGTATTTTAAAGATGCAATTCAAAAATCATGTGAAGGAAATCTTTTTTTCAAATTTTAGGTGGTAATTAGCAATTAATTAATACATAATTAATTAATTATTAAAAGAAAAACAATTAATTAACCTTCCTTCTTTAGAACGCACCACTCTCTCTCAACTGTTCCTCTCTCTATACCTTCTCCCTTTCTCTAGTCCTCCTTCCCGGACGACTATGGCGTGATCGCCACCTTCAAGAGTGACCAGCGGCAAGCCTCACCGGAGGCGAAGGCAGCGGGTCTCGGAGATCGCCGCTGCTGCAGGGGCATAGGCGATCTCGCCGCTGGATATCGCTGCTACTAGCAGTGGCGCCGCTGAAGCTGCAATCTCCAGCGGCGAGATCGCCACTAGCAACAGCGAGCGTCGCCGGAGGCCGTCAATGAAAACGATGTCGTTTTGAATTTGTCCTGAATGGATAATACGTTTCTTCTCTTTGGTAAAGTATTTTCATTATAATCACGGCATTTTGTGTATTTATCACCTTCCATTGTTGTGAAATATAGCACAAATTTATGAATAAACGTTGAGAATCTTGAGCGCTGGTGGTGGTGGTGCTGCTGCTCGGAAATGCAGTGGGTGATGGGCAGTGGTCCAATGTGGTGGATGTGGTGATGGTGACGGTGCACCGTGTTGCTTCGAGAAATTGGTGGTTGCTGCCCGCGATGGCATCTAGCCGGTGGTAGGTTGGTTTTGGGATTTGGATGGGGTCAGGTGTGTGGGGTGGAGGTTGGGGTTGGGATTGGGATTGGGGTTGGGGTTAGGGTTACGGGTGGGATTGGGATTGGGATTGTGGTGGTGTTTGTAGGTGGGGGTGGGGGTGGGGGTGGGAAATGGGGGTACGGAATGTGATCAATTATTAGGTAATTGTGACAAAAAATATTGACTAATCGTGACCCAAAAAATGAGTAAGTTGTGACTAATAAATAAATAACATGCGACCAATTATTAAGTAATTGTGACCAAAATACTGACTAACTATGACTTTGTGTGAATTGGGACGAGTACTGAATGTGACAGTTTGATTTGTGTCAACAATGACTTTGTGTAACCCTTTTAGTCACAAATGTAACCAGTTTATTAGGTAATTATGACCAAAACATTGATTAAATGTGACTTTGTGCGACTTGAGACGAGTATGTGATGTGATCAATTATTAAGTAATTGTGACCAAAATATTCATTAATTGTGACTTTGTGTGAATGATAATAAGTGCTGAGCTGTGACCGAACTATGACCTCGTGTGACCTCATGTGACCTAACTGCGACTTTATGTGATCTAACTAGACCTTCTGTAACCAACTGTGACTTTGAGGGTAAGGTGGGGTGGGTGACTGGGATTTTTGCAACTAAATTATTAAGTAATTATGATCAAAATATTGACTAATTGTGACTTTATGTTACTTGAGATGAGTTCTAGTAAAAAATGTAACCAATTATATGAGTGATTATGACCAAATGTGACTGTGTGACCATTGGACGTAACCCTTTGAATTAATTTATATGTTAAAAAAATTGATGTGTGAGAGGGTGGGTTGGGTGGGGTGGGATGGGGTGAGGTGGGGTGAGGTGAGGGGGTTGGGTTGGGGTTGGATGAATATAGTGTGATTGATTATGTGTAATTGACTAATTGTGACTAATTATTAAGTAACTGTGACCAAAATATTGACTAAATGTGACTTTATATGACATGTGACATGTACAAAATGTGACCAATTATTAATTAATTGTGACCAACATTTTGACTAAATGTGAATTTATGCGACTTGTGACAAATATGGAATATGACCAATTATTAAGTAATTGTGACAAAAAATATTCACTAAACATGATCAAGAAAATAAGTAAGTTGTGACAAATAAATAAATAATATGTGACCAAATGTTTGATTAATCGTGATTAATCAATTTGCGGATTTCACATCTCAATCTTGTAGACTACAAGAAAAAATATTAGGTAATTGTGACAAAAAATATTAACTAATCTTGAAAAATATTAGGTAACTGTGACTTTGCGTGAGTGAACTGCGACCTTGTGTGACAAAACTGTGACTTCATGTGATTGATCTGTGACTGAAATGTGACCTTCTGACCAGACTGTGATTTCATGTGACCTAACAACGACTTTGTGTGAACGAATTGTGATCAACTGGGACTTTTGTGTGATCAACAGTGACCTAACTGTGACCTCGTTTGACCAAACTGTGACTTTGTGTGACCAAAATTTGACCTTGTGTGATCAACTGTGACTTTGGAGGGGTGGGATTTTACAACTAAATTTGCAATTGTGACCTTATGTGACTTAACTGCAATCTTATGTCACCTTACGTGACTGACTGTGATTTTGGGGGTGGGGATGGTGGGGTAGAGGTCAGGTGGGGCTAGAAAAAGTGGAATAAATCATTTTTTGTGGTGAGGGTAGGGTCGGGGTGGGTGGGGTGGGGTGGGGTCGGAAAAGTAGAAGAAAAAAATCTTTTTTTTTGTGGTGGGGGTAGGGTGGGTTAGGGTGGGAAAAAGTAGAAGAAAAAAAATCATTTTTTGGAGTGGGGTGGGTGGGTGGGTAGGGTGGGGTCTAGGTCGGGTTGTGGGTTCGAAAAAGTAGAAGAAAAAAATTATTTTTTGGGTGGGCGGGTGCTTGGGTGGGGTGGGGGTGGGGTGAGATGAGGTGGTTGGGGTGAAGTGTGAAAAAATAGAAGAAAAATATTTTTTTGATGGGGTATGGTGGGTGGCGGGGTGCAGTGCGGTGGGATGGGACGGTTGGGGGAAGTGTGAAAAAATAGAAGAAAAATCATTTTTTGGGTGGAGTGAGGGTGGTTGGGTGGAGTGTAAAAAATAGAAGAAAAATCATTTTTGGATGGGGTAGGGTGGGATAGGATGGGACGATTGAGATGAAGTGTGAAAAAATAGAAGAAAAATCATTTTGGGGTGGGGTGGGGTGGGGTGTGGTGGGTTTGTTAGGGTGGGGTGTGAAAATATAAAAGAAAAATCATATTTGGGTGGGTTAGGATGGGGGTGAGTGGGTGAGTGGGTGGCGAGGTAGGGTCGGGGTGGGGAAAATTCGGAGAAAAAAATTAATTTTTGGTGGGGTGGGGTGGGGTGGGGTGGGGTGGGGTGGGGTGGGGTGGGGTGGGGTGGAGGATGGGTGGCAAGGTAAGGTCTGGGCGAGTCGTGAAAATGTAGTAAAAAAATCATTTTGAATGAGGTGGGTTGAGGTAGGGTCTGGGGCGAGGCTGGTGGGGGAGTAAAAAATTAGAAGAAAAAAAATTAATTTTGGGTGAGGTGGGTAGGGTAGGGTGGTGTGGGGTGGTGGGTGGGTGGGTGTGATGGGATGGGACTAGTGGGTGGGTGATTGGGTGGGTGGTGGGGAGAAAAAAATAGAAGTAACATCATTCTTGTGGTGGGGTTGGTGGGTGAGTGAGTTGTGGCGGGGTGGTTGGGTGCGTGGGTGGGGTTGGGGAGGAGTGTTGGGTGGGGTGGGTAAGGTGGTGTGGGGGGTGGGGGTGAGTGTGGAAAAGTAGAAGGAAAAAAGTTATTTTATGGGATGGGGTGGGGTGGGGTGGGGTGGGTGCCGGTGGGGTGGGGTGGGGTGGGTGTCGAGGTGGGTGGAGGGTTGGATTGGGATGGAGGGGTTGTGGATTAGGTATTGTTTTTATTTTATTATTTAATATTATATCTTTGTTTGACAACTCATTATAATTATTATAATATTGTATTAATTAATTAACATATTAAGACCTGATTTTTACAAAAAAAAAAATTAAGTTTGTTATGTTTAAAAAGTGAAAGTTTTAGTTGTACAATTATGTACTTTTCCCAATTCGTTTTGCACCAATATAGTGGATTCTTAAGACCCCATTTTTTAAAATAATAATTACAATTTATATATCAATTTACAAATATATTTTTTCAAACTATTTATTAACTACACGTATTTTACATCAAAAACATAAATAAATCAATTTATAATTATTACAGTATTATCAAACAGTAGTAAAGTTAAAAATGAAGGTTAGGTTTAGCATTGTCAAGAAATGAAAATTGGAAACAAAATCGTAAAAATGGATAAAAGTTTGGGTCGATGGCTTCGATCTTCCCTTCAAAGTTCATGTTTGAGTTGACAAAATTCAATCATTATAATACTCGATGTATGTCTAAGAAAATTTAAAATTAAATTTAACGTACTTGAATATTTTTTTCATTCCTATATTGTGTAAGATACACAATTTACTATTATGTGTATGTGTGTGCAGTGTGATCCTGATGATTTTTTGGTCTGAGTCGATCTTTAAAAATGGGCTCCTAAGGTCGTATCATTAAAAAAAAATTCTTCATAATAATTTTCTAGAGCTAAACCAATAAATTCATAAGACAACAAAAAACTTAAATTAAATGTAATTATAAAAATATTTATATTACGGTTGAATTATAAGATCAAACATTTTAATGATCATTTAAATACAGCTTGCCTTAAAGTTTTGGAGACAAAAGTATTAATAAACTCTGTGTAATCAAGTTGTTCAATAATTCTTTCTCAATTGATAACATCGTCAAACCATTCAATCTTTCTTGCAACATAGTTGATCGGAGATAAGTTTTGATCAGCTTTAACTTTGAGAGAAACTTCTTTCCACACTTACAACTGTGATTGGTATAGTCAACAAGATTTTGTAGGGAATATAAGCATTTGAATCTGTTCTAAAAAGTTCTCTTACGCTTACGCTTCGGCGCGCTTAAACTTAAAACTTGACCTTCACGCTTCACGTTTTAACCGCGCTTCGTTTACGTATTGCTAGGCTTTTTTACGCTTAGGCGCGCTTAAACTTGAAGCTCAGTCTCACCACTTCGTCACACTTTACACTTTTTAACACCATAAAAAACTACCATCAATTCAAGCTCTTCTTCATTATCATTTAATTTGTCTACGTTGGGTGGTTCAAGCACTTCTTCATTATCATCCAACTCATCCACATTGGGAGGTTCAAGAACTTCTTCAATATCAATATCAATATCAATCTCATCTAATATTCTAATTCATTTTCTTGTTCTTCATTCGTCAAATTTTCAACCATGTTTGCTCTAGGCATAGTATATGATTTAGCCTAACAACTAAATAAGATGTTGTGAAACTACCTAAATTTAAGAACAAGAAATAGATAGAGAGATGGAGAGAATGAGAGGAGAATTCTCATTAAGAATTGTGTAAGAAATGTTACAAACTAAAACCCTATTTATAGGATTTGATAGGGGCAAAGATAATCATTCATACCTATTAAATTATTATTATAAATTAGATAAGGTTATTTAATGATTTTTCTTAATAATTTATAACACTTCCCCTTGAATGACTTATTGCTCAATTGTCTTCCTCGTTAAAACCTTGCTAAGAAAATTCGGTGGGATAAAACTTGAGCGAAGGAAAAAAAGTACAGCTGCTCCCCCTGATATTGGTCATCATGAATCATTGAGTCTAATGTTCAAAATGATATCAATGATAAGTAGTACAAATCATGTACTGAAATTTGAAGTTCTAAAGTGCTGCCTTCGAATTATGAAGTGCTTTAGTGCCGCCTCATTAAAATTTTGTCAGTAAAACCCAATGGGACAAAATCTGAACGAAGGAAAAAGAGTACAGTTGCTGCCTCGTTACAACCTTGTCAGGAAAACTTAGTAGGACAAAAATTGGACAAAGGAAAAAGAGTACAGCATGATTCTCCTCCTGAAGTGTGCAATCAAGTATTCATGAACTTCTTGAATAATGATATCATCTTTCGTCTGGAATATGTATATATGAAAATCTCCTTGTGTGTAGCCGATATCATAACATTCTTCATAAGATGTCTGTGATTTTCTTTATTTGTTGATATCATAACATTCTTCACAAGATGTCTATAATTTTCTTCATTTGTTGATATCATTCCAACACAATTTAAAGAGAGAGCTTGTTATTAAATTATTACTTACAGATAACTGTGACAATATCTCAAAAACATTTACCAGGAAAACCCATTGGGACAAAACATTAGCGAAGGGAAAAAGAGCACATTATTCTTATTGATACGCCATAATTGTTGCCTCATTAAAAACCTTGTTAGGAAAATCGGTGGGACAAAACCTCAGCTAAGGGAAAAAGAGTGTAGTGCATATTTGTTCCCTTCATAAGAATATTACAAGTATATTGATGCAATCTCAAATCCTTTCATCAAACATATAATTTATGATGAGCTTTTATAAGTAGTTTATAACTCATTTATGATGTCATAGCTCATTTATAATGTACTGAACATGCTATACCACGCAATGTTTCGTTAGTTGACTGATTGCATTACTCAAATCTAGAATTGATTCACTTCTGGTGAAAGCTCTCATTTTTATTTGTTCCTCGGTAATGCCCGTGGGCCTCATACTGTCGCAAACCACATGGAACTCCTTTAGGTGCCTATATGGATCTTCGTCGGGGTTCCCTCGAAAAGTTGGTAATAAGTGGATGAGCCCAGATTTAAGCTCGAAGGTTTTTCTTTCTTCCACCGTTGGAAACGTGATACATAAGGGCTGCTGAGCCACATCGGGGGTAGTAAGTTGTTTAAGAGTTCTGTTGTTAGCTGACATTTGTCGTGTTGCTCTCCTTTGCTGTCGAAAAGTTCTCTCAATTTCTGGGTCAAGATCAAAAATTTCACAATTAGTTGACCGAGTTTTAAGCATATAAGCAAAGAAGCACAAATAATTATTATATGAATTTTTTTTTTTTTTTTTGAAAAATTATACAAATAAAGTGAAAATAAAATAAATGCAGAAAAATAAAATTCTAATTGATTAAACACTAAATTGGTTAACCGTTCCCCGGCAACGGCGCCAAAAATTTGATGCGTGTCGCAATGCACCAAAATAATAAATAAATATCTTACTCGCAAATTATCAGATTTGATTGTAATAGTGGAAGTAAGAGTCGATCCCACGAGGAACGGGAACTAAAATAGCACTTTGTCAATTAGAATAGATGGGGGTTTTTTCGAGTTCAAGTATTGTAAATAACGTGAAAATAACAACGTGAATGAGATAAAATAAAAATCAATTATTTGCAAACCCTAGTTCTCAGGTTCAGTTGTATTTTATCACAATGTTATCACTTTCCAAGTAACGCGAGTTCAATTTCTTTTTCGATTTATCACCCGTAAATAGTTAATAAGCTCTAACTATTCATATCCTCCCTTAGTTGCATTTAATTAGAATAAGCTCTCTAATCAAATATTAGCCATTGAATAACCTAAAATAAGCTCTTTAGATTTAAGACAACAACTATATAATGGTTGAGAAGAATTAAGGTGAATTAGGTTATCAATCACACAAGCTCGTGAAAATTAACCTAAGTTGGAATTCTCTATGAAAATTATTAAATTTTCACTTGCTACTATGATTTGAACAACAAGACGATTACGGATCCAATCATTCAAAATAGAAAATCTCAATACAACAAATTAAATGATAAGGCCTTAATCAAATAATGAATTGCATTGATTTAATTAAAACCACATAAGAATCCAACAAATCAAAGTAAAGAATTTAGAACTACGTTACTAGTTTGAAAAAATAATAAACAAAGGAATTAAATTACAACGTCCCCTTTGAACTAGGTAGAGAACTTAGCCGCTTAAAGCCATGAAGAACTCTGGAATTTTCTTTCTTGATTCACCTTCTCGAATTGCTTAATTCTTCTTTCAATTCTTCAAGCAAGCCGCTCCTCCTTCAATAATTATTTCATGTGTTTCTTGTCATGACATTCCCTTTTTATAGCCTCAATTTCGTGCCCTAACTTTGGGCTCAAGAAATCCCAAAATTATGGAAAGAATTAAAATATGGAAATTGTTGACTGGAAAGTTACGGCCGTAACATTTCATTTACGGCCGTAAATGAGTTTCTGCATATTTCTCAAAAATTGAAGTTACGGCCGTAACATATCCATTTACGGCCGTAACACGGTTTCTGCAATTTTTTTTCCTTTTAGAAGGTTACGGCCGTAACTTCTCCTTTACGGCCGTAACTTACATTCTGTTGATTTCTCATAATTCGTTTAACACTTTTACGGCCGTAACTTTGTTACCTTACGGCCGTAACTTTATTTGCACCTAAGTCCCTTTTGAGTGCATTTCGGTCCTTTTTTCTTCTTTTCTCTTCTTTAATGATCCTATACAATATAAAACATAAAATGCATTAATAATACTTTAGATAGAATCACTTTATTACTTATTCAAGGATATAAGTGCATAAAATAAACGTAAATATCACACTTATCAATTATTCTAATCTTCCAGTAAATGTTTTGAAAAATATTTACAGAGTCCGACTTGAAAGATTGAGGTTGTTGATGGATCAAGGTATTCCAGAAGATGTTCGTTGGTTGATCAAAGCAAAAGTTTGTTAGCTGGTGAATTACCAGATTCATTTTTTAAGCACATGCCTGACTTAGGTAAGAGTACTTTCGCAAAGAAGTGAAGAGCAAAAAGATTAAACGGTTGTCACAAATGTGCTCGATGAACATATGATACCCGTTGTAAATCAATAGGATATTCATCCAGAAATCGAGATGATAAAATAGATTTCATTAAGGTGGATTGAGTAAGGAGTCATTGGATGATATCTGATTAACTCTTGAGACGCACCCTTGTGGATATGTGCAGCGTGAGCTCCTTTCTCTATGGACTCAATTCAACGATGATAAAGACTGTTATAGTCTCAAGAATATAATAGTAAAAGATCCTATTTGCTAGGCTGTTATAAACAATGATGTTTTGGCTATTCAGCATTGATACAAAGTAAATCAGTATATTGTGTGTATATATTTGCACATATAATTACAAAATATTTTCATGCTTCATTTCTCGAGCATTAATAAAGTATGATTGAAAAATCACCGAAATGTGAGCTTTATCAAAAGTAGTGTGATTTAGTTAAAAGTAGATTTTCACTTTTTCAAAAGACGAACAGTAAATAGTGAAGTTTTTCGAGTTTAAAAAGCCAATGATTTTTCACAATTTCATGCATCCCAAAATATCATTTACTCGTAAGTTTTTCCCTCTTTATACTCTCAAAGATGGAATGACCAAGATTTTGAGAGATCAAAACTATCTATGTATTTTATGGATCAAAAGTAGGGAAAGGTTTGGGTATCTAGAAGCAGCAGTGGATCTAGGAAAGAAGTTGGGAGAGAAAGGTATTAATCTTGTTTATGGAGGAGGTAGCAGTGGATTGATGGGTTATGTTTTCCAATCTGCTCAAACAGAGCGAGTATAAGTAATGGCGTTATACCTGTTCCTTTGATAGATATTGCAGGCAAAACACGAGGGCATAAAGTACAGACATTATTTATCCATGAATGCATAACTTGTATGTTATATGGTTCTGATGCCTTCATAGTCCTGCCCGGAGGTTTTGGTACTTTAGAAGAAATCTTTAATATTACCTCATGGGCTCAATTGGATCTCCATACCAAGCCTATTGGGCTTTTAAATGTTAACAATTTCTTTGATGGTTTGTTAACGTTTCTTGATTATGCTGTGGAAGGGGATTCATCTATCCATTTTCTAGGAGAATCCTTATTTCTGCTCCTACTATCGAAGAACTGCTGGATAAGTTGCAATTATATATTCCAATACAAGATCCAACAGGAGTTAAGATAGATTGGTCGTAAGGAAGGGAAATCAAGCAAAAATGGAGAACGGTTAATACAAACTTAACCTTGTGAATCTCAAAATAGATTAGGGGTGATAGAGTACAGAGTATTTTTACTCTTGAGACACACCTCTAATTTTGAGGATTTTATAAATGTTGAAACTTGACTTTGTGTACCTCAACAAGATTAGAGGTGGTAAAGTACGAAGTATTTTTACTCTCGAAACATATCTCCACTTTTTGAGGATTTTATAAATGTTTCCCCATTTTCTTTTTCTTTTTTTTTTTTTTTGTATTTTACATGTATCCCCTTTCTTGGAATGTTTTAGTATAACTCTTTTGTACTTCTTCAAGAGCTATAATAATATCCCTTCAGTATGTTTAAATGATGGATTTTTTATCATCTAATATTCATCTCATAATACTGATGAGATTATTTTCACATTAGTTATATTCGTGCTATCATATGATATTATCTTATCATACATCAACATTTTTCTTGTTGTATATTTTTATCTATCTTTTCAATACAGATAATGGTAACATATGGTACCAATTTGATAACATATTTTTATCGACATTCACCAACTTTTTGGTAATGATAACTTCTGGTATTATTTGATAAAATATTATCTAACTTTATTAGTGATAACTTCTGGTATCATTTAATGAAATAAATAATAATAATATTGTATATATATGTTACTAATAATACTATGTTTATACCACCACGTATATATATTGACAACAACTTCTAATATGTTAGAATTAACCAACAACTGAAGTGTTTCTGAAATAATATAAAATATGTATATATGTAAAGTATTCCATGTATTCAATCGATAGACCGACCATATAGGTGGTGTCAACATAATGAAATAATTACATTTCATAAGTGAGTCATATCTCCAAATTCAGTCAAGGTATCAGTTCATGATAATCCAGTCAGGTATTCATAATAGTCCAATCCGTTACGATAATGAGTCATATCCAGTCAATGTATAAATCCAGTCCATAATAACTCAATCCATCACGGTATGGCAATAATTATATTAGTTCATACCTCGTTTAAACTTTTAATTTATCTAATTGATTCCATATTAGTGTTAATGGATTAAGAATATATATTCTAATTAATGATTAGTAATCATCCATAATTAAACTAATTAATATATATATACCTGCTACCACTAAGTTAGTGGTCTAGTGGCCTCGTCCATTTATTAGTGCAAGAAAAAATTTTCAGGGCAAACTCGTCCATGGATGATGAAAACTCGTAGGCAAATTCAATATTTTCATATCTTTGAAATATAAGTTATTTTCTAACGCCAAAAACACTAGATTTGGAAAATGAAATGTTGATTAATAATAATCAGGTTTCTGAGATAGGGGTTCATCATTTAGATGCAACTGTAGAGCATACTCTCGTCATATTACTCAATAGGTTAGAGACTCGTACTGATAACGTGTTGTGAAACTACCTAAATTTAAGAACAAGAAATAGATAGAGAGATGGAGAGAATGAGAGGAGAATTCTCATTAAGAATTGTGTAAGAAATGTTACAAACTAAAACCCTATTTATAGGAATTGATAGGGGCAAAGATAGTGGTTCATACCTATTAAATTATTATTATAAATTAGGTAATGTTAGATAATGATTTTTCTTAATAATTTACAACATAAGACAAAATATAACATTCTATAATAAAATAAAACTGAAGCAAATTCAACAATCAACATGCTCACTTTGACTAAGTTAGTTAATTGGTCACTAACTTAGAGTGTCTAATGACTAATGTCTTAGGTCAATAAATTTTACACAGAAGCCACACATTATACAACAATAATAGCATACTAGGGGAAAAAAATAACAAAAAGGGAATACTACATGTATACATTGATAGGTTTGACCAATAATTATAGTTCAAAAATCAAGCAATTCCAAACCATAAAACATCATATTTCAATATATGAATCAACTTCAGTAGGCTATGAATTTGAGGGGGGAAAAAGTCAATAATTAATAATGAAAAAGGCCCCCTTTTTTAATATAAAAATATCATAAACCCTAGCAGGGACTGATTTTACTAAGGCCCAGTGGGGACCTTGCAAAAAAATTTTGAGTTCAAATATTTGAGTCAGCCCACTCCTCACTTCAAATAATTTAGTCCAAAAAAATTTCAAAATTATTTGACTTCAATTGATTTTTAGTCCATACTCCATAGCCTCGTATCTAAATGGCTTGTGAAGTTGATTTAATTTAAGATTTGTGGTTTGTGAAGTTAATTTTTTAATACTTAGCTTTTGAGAAATTAAAGTTCTATATGTCCTTTGTAAATTAGAATTTGTTTATTTGCTATTATGAAATTAAATTTTCTCTTTATTTTATTTTTTTCTCAAGAAATTTTATTCTCTCCAACCTCGAAAATCTTTTCATCCGCGCTGACATAAATTCCTGGTTCCGTCCCTCTTCCCAAAGCCCCTAACATTATATTTAACACAATTCATTATCTTCAAAGTGAGAATTAGAATACTAAATATTGTAAAATAGAAAAGAAATCAAGACAAATATATTATGAAAGCATAACAAAATAAAATTAAAATGAAATGTGACTAAAGAGATTTCATCAACTTACCTATGGATGGTGAATAGAGAAGCCACAATACAAAAAGAAGTTAGCCGCCCTCAAACTGTAGAGTTGCCAACTCCCCTCATCGGAGGTGTGAAGATTGACTGTTGACATTACAGTAGAGAAGAGGCGGACTCGACAGTGACAAAGACAGGAGACTCAATTCTTCATGTTTCTATCTACAACTTGGTGCCAATCCATCATGTATAATGTAATTTCATCTGAAATTGGAACACCCTTTTTGTTTGTTTATTTAGGCCTACCATTGGCCCAAAAAAGGTTTAATTGAAATGACTCGGGTCTTGTCGACTTGCCTAGCATTGGCAATTTTTTTTATGGACTTTGCAATGATGCCGTCTAATGAAACATATTTTTACTATTTATCACTTCAAAAATCTTAATTTCAAAAATATCATCTTGAAGTAAATAAATTCTAAATATATCATACTAAATTAAAGAAATTAATTTTGAGATTTATTAATATGGAAAATAAAGATTCAGTTACAACATTAAAAAATTGTAACTGAGCAAATTCAATTAATTAAATTTTCAAAAAGAAACCACACGGAAAATGAATACTTCCGTTCCATCCCGATTTCATCATTTTCAACTCCATCCACAAATTGGGTTTCAGTCTTTCATATATATATTTATGGTTTCCTCTTCAATACCCTCTTTTCAAATTTTCCCCTCTTTCTAGATAATTCCTTAATGTCCGAGTCTCATCCGTTTCCACTTCGAATTTTTTAACAGCGGAAGATTTGGTATTGGACACTGCGATCCGAGGCTGGGTGTTGATACACTATCAATGGTTATGGTGCTCATCGGAATCCTCCATTATTTTGTATCCAAGCTCAGTTGCTCCTCCAATCAATTTCCTGATACAAAAATGGTCAAAGAAGGGCAAGGAATTTGAGGTTGCCGCGAATTTTATACCCACTAAATCACTTCGTGCTCGATTGATATGTGTCAAAGATTGATGAACAAGTTCAAGAAATTGAAAGTGAAAATGGAGCTTAGTGAACAGAAGACATCAGCATGCCAAGGAGGATCAATTACACGTCACTAGCTGGATGAGAAAAAATCTAAAAAGAAAGAAGGAATCTCCACTTTGTTGTGATGGTTGGAGATCAAGGGTGTAGATTAATGTATATAGTTTTTTCTCTTTCATAGCTGTTAGATTTGATTCCTTTTTCATTTGTATTTATTGAGCATTTTGTAATCATCAGAAAATGAGTGAAATACAAGCTGCATTTCTCTCAATCTTTATCGTCTTTATTTATAACTTTATCATGTTTAAAATGTTAAAATATGAGTAGGAATTTAGTAGAGGATTTAGTTTTGATAGGTTTCTCCATTGGTATGGATTGACATTTTTGAAATGTGTTTGCAAATTATTTAAATTCTGTTTTTTCTTTGAAGGTTACTAATAAATTTTGCATGTATGTACTTGATTTATGGGATTTTAGGTAATTGGTCTTAAGATAGGGATTGAAATTCATGGTTTGACAGTACAATTGTTGATGATTAGATTATGACATTCATTGAAAATTTGCTTTGGAAATAATTGTGATAGTAAGCATTTTGATGTGCATATATTTATTGTTCTTGATATGAACATTGGAGTTGGGAATGATATAGTTGGACAAGAATAAGAAGAAGAATCAGCTTAGTCTCATAGTCATATATTTGGCTTGCTTATCTGAATCTTTTGGTCATTTTGTTCATTCCAAAGCTGTCTTTTGTGCGAGGCTATAAATGACATTGATATTGGAAATCTTCTAAGAAGAAAGAGGATAGTATTTATTTAGCCCCATGGAGAAATACATAAACCAATATGTTAAGATTTAGTACGTGACCATTATGTAGAAGAGAGTCGAATGTGTTGGTTGGTTCAATTGTTAAGTCTGTTGAGTTTTTATTGTTACATTCACAGAATATCAACTGGCGCTTATTTTTTTAACTTCTAATATTATTGATTAATTGAAATGGCGGATCTGAATCAGACTATGGGGAGCTAGAGTTATGCTTCAACCTGATTCCCCAAGTATGGGAGTTATTGTTGGGGGTTCCATTGGGAAAATAGTTGCCTAGCAATAATGCTCAAACCAATGCATGAGCCATTGTTGTAGTTGTGCAAAAAATTTGCAATTCAGTAAAGTGGCTGAAGGGCTTGGCGTTCTAAGGGAAGAGCTTTGGAAATGAAAGACTCGTAAATTGGAATGAACTTTGGAAATGAAAGACTTGCAAACTCCATATGAATTGTTATTTTTTGTAGAAACTATTTCCTTTGAAGAGTTTTTTTCACAAGTGAAGGAAAATGAGCTTTTGTACGTGAGAATAATTCTCTTGTAATAGAACCAAATTTGTTTAGTGTGCAAGAAAAGGGGTTTCTTCTTCATTTATATGCAGTAACATGCCTAAATGTTACTTGAAAAATATTAGAGATCAAACTTGGAAATGAGTGAAGCATCAAAGATTAGTAGCGCGTCATTTTTCCAACATGTCATTCCACCATCATGAAATAGCCAGTGGAACTTATAAGCCTCAGTCATAGTCTAATGCTATTGCTACTACTAGTAAGATTCTTGAACTGGAGATTGTGACTGAGGCTTATGATACTGATGCTCTAAAATATGCGGCAATAAAAGATCATTCATGTTAAGCCATGGTATATGCAGGAATATTGTTTTTCAAATTTGATTTTGTTTCTGGTTGTTTTAGATGAATATTGCATATCTGTGTATTGATTTATATTGGAAAAAGAGAATTAATTCTTGTCTTTATATACTGGTTACTTTTATATATGCACTTCTAACAAATAATATATGCAGATCGTCTTGGAGGAAAGGGTGCACCTCTTACCTGGCCCCAAAGGCTCAAAATAGCAATCGATATTTTGCGTGGCTTTACCTATCTCCATTTTTACCATGCGATTCCTTACAAAAACCTTAAAGAAAGCAATGTACTACTTGACGGACCTGTTTCATAATGCACTGTTGAAAATACCCTTGATGCTGGGGTGTTAGGTTATTGTGCACCAGAGTTAGTTGCATCAAAAAAGCACCTCCCCTTCTTCAAATCAGATGCTTATGCTTTTGAAATTATTATGTTACAACTTCTTATTGGAAAGTGGGCGAGTGATGTGGTTCCTAGTGAAGATGGTGGAGTAGATTTGAGTGATTAGGTTCGATTAAGAGTGGCAGAGGTCGTGGATAAGATTGTTTCGGATAAATCTCGATTGGGAAAATGTAGTTCAGTGACTTTCACAACCCAAACTTATGGTTTCACGTTTTCCTTTGCTCAGTTATATTAAAAACATGTTAACATTCACTCACCTTCAATAAACGGGATCAATGAATTTAAGTTTTCAGCATTTGTTTGTTGTCTGATAGTAATAAGTCAATCTAATTGCGATGCCAGTTGGAGAATGAGACTGCTTATACAACCCCTTATTATTTTTGCTTCAAATCTGATAGTGAGACCATCTGGTCTGATTTCCTGTGGTTAATCGCACGTTATTTTGGAAATTATCCATAAGAATCTGATTTGAATTGGTTATTGGTCTCTCTAGTAGTAAAACATAATTTTGTATTTTGTTGATTGATTGGAATGGATGAAGATATCTATCAGCATTAACTGTTTGGAGGAGAAGTAGGTAGAGATGGCAAAAAACCCCGAACCCGCCCCGCGGGTCGGCGGGGCGGGTATGGGGCGACTTCCCCCGACCCGGGTGGGTCACGGGGCGGGTACGGGTTTGGTTGTCCCGACCCGAACCCGCCCTGATTAAATAAATTAATAAAAATTAATAAGGAAAAAAATAAAAAAAATACCGAAAAAATTTAAAAAAAAAAAATTTAAAAATTAAACGGGGCGGGTAGGTTGACCCGCCCCGACTCGAAATTCGCAGGTCGCGGGGCGGGTTTGGAATTGAAAAATTCTCGCGGGGCGGGGCACAGGTCGGGGAGACCCGACCTGAACCCGCTCCGTTGCCATCACTAGAAGTAGGAGTCATTACGTGCTTAAAATTTTGGGATGCTGTTAATAATTTAAATTTTGGGTTTTAATAATAATTTTTTAATTGGATGGTGTTTACCAGATTTTGTTTCGGTGTAGGTGATAATTTTCAGAATTAAATTTAACGGGTGTCATTCTTCAAATATTATGAAGGGAAGAGTACATAATTAAGGTTTTTAAATTACACATTTTCAAAATTAAGAAACTTAAGGTTTTATTCAAAAATCAGGTCATAATTAATTATATATTTTATTATTTATGATCACAAGTCAAAATTTTTTAGGTCACAGCTTATTATGGTCACAAGTCACAAATCTTATGGTCATAGTCACAATTTTTTAGATCACAATTTATTTCTCGGTCACAAATTTTAAATTTCGTAGGTCACGATTTTTTTTTTCAGTCGCAAATCTTGAGTCAATTGGTCATAACTTAACAAATTATGAGTCACAATTTCTTTATTAATCACAATTTTTTCTCGAATACAAATCAAGAATTTTTTAAATCACAATTTTCACAAATCACTAGTTTTCTTGGTCATAGATCATAAATTTTATAAGTCACAATTTATAAATTTCTTAGGTCACGACTTAATTCTCGATCACATATTATGTATTGGTCACAATCACTTATATAATTGGTCACAAATGTCATTTCAAAATAATTAGTCACAACTCAAAAAATAAAAGGTCACAAATCACAAATTAATTGGTCACAATTACAAATTAATTGGTCACAAGTTCATCATATCTTACATCATCTCGACCACGACCGCACCATACCACCACCAGCCACCTGCACCGCCATCAACACCAAAACTTAAATCACAACTTATTTATTGATCACAAATTTTGAATTTTATAAGTCACAACTTTTTCTTGGTCACAAATTTAATTTAATTGGTCACAAATAAATAAACTGTGAGTCACAGTCATCTATAATTGATCACAAACTAACAAATTGTAAGTCACAATTATCTATAATTGGTCACAAATTAACAAATTGTGAGTCACAATCATCTATAATTGGTCACAAACAAGTTACCCACCCCTATACCCCAACCCAACGCTAACCCTACTCCGGCCAGTCATCGCCTACGCCATTGTTGCCACCCACAGCACCACCACCACCAGTACACGACTGCACCACCACCTCCACCGCAGTCACCAACTTTGTACCCACCGCCGCCACCATCACAAACATCTGAACCACCACGACAACAAACATCTCACAACCAACTAAAACCACCACAGGTTCGCCACAAACACCTCAATCGCCACCACCTTCTCCCACCACCACCATGCCCACCAAAAACACCTGAACCACGATGACAAACACCTCACCACTAACTACAACCACAGTAGATCCACCACCACCTATTGCTACAATAGATCCGCCACCTATTGCTGCCATAAATCAGCAACTCTGTTACTATCGCAGCTCTGTTACCTCCACCAATCGTCTACTCACCATTCGACAAACTTTTGGAGCGGCGTCACAACAGTACAGTCTGCGACCGGAGAGGTTAGAGATGCATCGTCTGGAGATGGAGAGGTTCGAGAGTAGTCTAGACACAGCCGTAGATTTAGTCATTTAGGGATGATATATTATTAATAATTGAAAGTAAACCTGATTTTTGAACAAAAACATTGTTAATCTGATTTTTGAATTGATAAGTTCAAAATCATGTGTGGATGTAATTTTCACTATTATGAATGTGGGGTGGATTTGTGGCTAATTTCCACTTTTTTTATTAACATCAAAGCAAAGCTTTTGGGCCTCATAATTTTTTTTGCCTTTTTGGGCTGAGTCCGTGGACTCTTTGGCCTCACTATAAGATCGAACCTATGTATAAACAAAAAACCTTAAACAAACAGATTGTAAATAGTTAACCCTTTGTTTGACAATTTTTTTTCGTTTGTTTATAAATAACTAATGTGATTTTTTTGGGTAAAATATGTAGTTAAAAAGTAATTCGGATAAATGTGTCCAAAAAGTGAATTGAGAAAATGTGATTTTTATAAGAGCTCTTCTCCATGGATATGAAATTGAGACATGAAAGTGTGACTTGTCGAGGTAATGCATGGTAGACAAAATAACTAAACAAGACCAGACCAAACCAGAACCAAGCGGTTTTGTTCTGGTTCTGGAAAGAGAACCGAAATCAGAACTGAAACCAAACGGCTCTTGATTCTAAGAACCAAACAATTATTTTTTTTTATGTATATATAAATCTCGGCTCAATTCGTCAGTTTTCAAGAGTTAACCAAAACTCAAATTGCAAATTTCATCTCTAACTTACACAACACCACGGTAGAATGTGACTCAAAACTTTATCGTAATCTATAAGTGTTCTAAAAAGTTCGCTTACACTTACGCTTAAGCGCGCTTAGGCTTGAAGCTTGGTTTGGTCGCTTCGTCACGCTTTGTGCTTTACCCGCGCTTCACTCAAGCATTGCCGCGCTTTTTCGCACCTAGATGCTCAAGCTTGATGCTCGACATCGTCGCTTCGTCACGTTTTACGCTTTTTAGAACACTATAAGTCTAAACAGACGGCATTTATGTTCGATTCTCTAAGTTTCAACGGGTCGACGAGCTTCCTTCAGGCGAGTTTCTTCTTCTTTGACTTAGAATAACATGTTACTTTTTCTAAATTTTTGTTTTGTTAACTAAAAATTTTGTTTTCTACTTAATAATGATGTAGATGGATTCTAATGAAGAAGCGGATATAAATAGGTTTTAATTTGCATTTATTATTTAAAAAAATCAATTTGTTCCATTGGTAAAAAATCATCGATTTTATGGTTTGGTTTATTTCTTTCTTCTAGAACCAGAACCAAACTAAACAACATCTACCTCTAGATGCATGAACACTAGATAATGAAGAGATATTCATGCGACAATGTCCTTTTTTATGTCTACATAGAATTTTTATGTTCTTGGAGGTTACCAAACGAAGGCTAAATGCATTACATAATTTACATTGGAATATACACTCATGCAGTTTGGTTCACAAGAAAACCAAAATGAGCTTTGCCTTTGATTGAAGTTGTCAGCCAACAGCGGTTGACTTTCTTTATTTTTTTTTTCAATTTTTTTTATTTGTTTTTGTCTTATTTTGCTTTTAGATAATTTTTTTTCATTTTAGTAAGTATTTGGTAAATAAAATAAATTGATTTATAAATCAATTTTTAAATTATACAATTTCTCAATTCACTTTTTAATCATACGCATTTTTTCTTCAATTTTTAACCATTATTTCTTACCTCAAAATCATAAAATAAATCAATTTATTATTTTATTTTATAATTATGTCTTTTTGTAAAATATTATTTTTCTCTTTTATTTTATTCTATATTGATGTATTGTGATGTTATTATATATATCAAACAAAAAGAACGAGATTGATTATTTAGAGATAGCAATTTTTCCCGCGAGACCCGATTCCCGCGGGGATACGCCCCGAATGGAATGGGGATGGTAATGCTTTTATCTTCGTTACGAGGATGGTAATGAAGTCCCTGTCCCTTTATAATTTAAAAATTAGTAAAAATTTAAAAATTCAATATATTTTGAAAAATTATATATTCTTTTAAACTAAATTGGATTATTCCAACCTAGATTACTAACTTAAAGGTATGAGATAATAAGTTTTATTTATTTTATTTTTAAAAAAAAAAGGTTGATTAAAAAAATAACAATAACGGGAATTTAAATGGGGAATTTTTAATTCCCGCCCCCGCCCCCATGTAACGAGGATGGGGATGAAGTCTCCGTCTCATTGCCATCACTATAATTATTGACTATCAAACGAAATTTAATACATATACATATATTAGAATTTATTATGACAAATTAAAAGAAAAAAATAATACTTTACAAAATGACAAAATTATAAAATAAAATAATAAACTGATTTATTTATAATTTTAAGGTAAAATTAGTAATTAAAAATTGAAGAGATAAAATGTGTGCAATTAAAGTAATTTAAATTTATTACCACAAAATAAAAGAAAAAATAACACGGTATAAAAAGACCAAATTACAAGACAAAATAAATAAAATAAAAATAATCATATATAAAGACAAAACAAGAAAACAGTTAAACAAAAATAAAAAAATAAAAAAATAAAAATAAAGAAAGAAAGAAAGGTGTCAGCCAAATATATGAGCTTTGCCTTTAGGCGCAGGAGAACCGAACTATGGTAAAGCAATCAACCCTTCTGATAAAAGTGACTTGAGAATTTCTACCAGCAACAGTCACCAGATAAAGTAAAGGCAAAGCAAAGAACACCTCTTTTGTTCTAACCCCCTTATCCCCCCTACCTTACCTGTGTGTCTAGTTGTCTGCTACTGTAAAACTTAGGTTTCTGAGCTTTGTTGCTATTTTTATTTTTTTAATGTGGTAAAAAATATATATATATATCACCTCAATTTTTTAAATTGAATTTCAACTATTCATTCTTAAGGTCCGTTCAGTTGGGCTTCGGCTAAAATTAATTTGTAATCATTACAAAAATTTAAATTACACAATTTTTCATATCACATTTTAACCATCCACATTCTCTCTCCAATTTTTAATCATTCATCTTACTTAAAAAATACAAATAAATCAACAAATAATTTCAATTCCTTAATTTGACACAAAACATTTCATTTATTTACAATTTAAATTTAAAAGAACATGGCCTTAATCAATCCCACATATTTTAACTTTTTAAAAAAATTTAAATCACATATTCATCCAAAAATAAAAAATTACAAAATATTTAAAAATCACATTACCAAATATGCAATAAAACTTTTAAAAAAAATTTAAATCACATATTCATCCAAAAATAAAAAATTACAAAATATTTAAAAATCACATTACCAAATATGCAATAAAGTGTCCAAACTTCGTTCAAATAATTTTGAAGGACGGTTACCCCTGAATCATCATATGGGTAAATTGCTAAATTCGAATCCGAATATAACATATATATATATATGAACACTTAGAATAGACATTCAAATAACTATTTTTACGTCGCGGGGAAGGAACAGCGTGATAGAGCGAAGACCTTTACCTTTATGTAAGGACTTGTGTACGGTGCAGTAGAAGTTATATGGACGATATGTCTCTCTGGATCCTACCCACCCCCACTCTTTAGTCCTTTTACTACTTTTTTTAATCCACTGAAGATACAAAGAAAAGACACCACTTGAATTTTCTGATTGAATTTTCTCTTTAAATTCTCCATGCCCACGTATTGAAAAGCAACACCTGATAGAAAGAAACAAATTCTCTACACCTCTCTCTCTCTCTCACCACCGGTCAGTCTCATAATTTACCAAGATTCTTGAACATTCTTCATTGATAAAGAATGGATGTGAGTGTAAGCTCTCTTTTTTTTTTTTCAAGCAGTTCGCAGTGAAATTTATGACTCAGATTTTGAACTTGTGAATTTTTATTGATTATGTGTAGGAATTTTACTTTAGGAGGAGCCATGTTCCTGCTTTTGGTAGCTGGGATTGCAATGAAGATCTTCCGTTTACGCAGTGCTTTGAATCTGCAAGACAAGCTGGGGTTTTCAGGAATAGCTACTCCGATGAAGACCGGGATTTGTACGTCGCAGGTGATTTGTATGAGAACGATGTTGTTACTCCGGCCATGATTGTTGTCCCTCGAAGCCGAGTAAGTAACTCTTATTCTGATTTTAGTTGTCTTTATGAAGATTTGATTCATGTGTAATTTTATGTATAGTATAATATAATAAGTGTAATGATGCAGGCAAAAGTAGGTTATCCTCAAGAAAAAGAAGGGAAAAAGGAAGAAGAAGCATGGGTGGTGTGTGATTATGACAGTGACATGAAATCTCCTGTCACGGCAGCGCCACCATCAAGATCACCGCCCAAGGCGGTGGATGAAGATTTATACAAGATTTCGCCGGAGCTCCTCCGTGCACACACCAAAAGGGTAAGAGCTTATTCTTTCTTATCGTGAAAAATTTTGGTTTTTGTGGTATTTTTTGGAGTTTTTGATGACTTCGAGATTTAAAAATATTTGAAAAATAAAAAATTGTGGAATAAATGATTGAAATTGAATTGTAAAATTTTTAGCCTTACCAAACAATCTCTACACCTTTGCAATCCTCCAACCCAAAGTGAAAAACTTTGAGCCATACACGATTTCCAGATTTAAAGATTACTTTTTTATGTAATCTTTGACAATAATTGTCAAAGAAAAAAGACCGTTAAAAGAAGCAACAAAGATATTTTATTAATGTGCGATCTGACCTTCCACCAGTCTCCCGAAAACATTATCTTTAACTTTTTTGTATTTTTTTGGGGCCTCATGTTTCAGCATTTGCCTAAGCAAAGCAACTGCTTTTAAGCTAAAACTTAATAACTTTTACATTAAATTATCTTATTATCTGAATTGTTCCATTGTCTTTATATTATTTAAATTCAATTAATAAAAAGTAGAAAGTTGTGGCAAGGCTTCATTTGCAGATGGTATTTTTCTAGACTAATACACAACAAAATTGTTAATTTTATTCTGATTAAATATGGTCCAGTTTATTGAAAATCACCTTTTTTTTTTTTCCAACAACACTTCCTAATAAAATATATTTCATCCCTGTTTGGGGTAGTTAAAAATAAGATTTTAATTAAAGTTAAAGTCAACCATTAATCTTAATTACGCATTTCATGAGTCCCACAGCTTTTCAGCTACATATTTCATAAACCTTTATCAAAATTCACTAAAAATTTGATTTTAATCTCAACAACAAAGGGGCATTTTTTTTTTTTTTTTGGACTAGTTCTCAAGAATGAATTGCTTTCATAAAAACTTGGCCCTAGTTTGGCATAGATTACAATCAAAGTTTTAGTAAACTTTGATAAAAGTTAATTAAATGTGTTGTTGAAAAGTTGTGGATCCCGTAAAATATATGATTAAAATTAATTGTTGACTTTGATTTGAGATTTTAATCAGGTAAACATGGGCTAATAAGTGAAGAGAGTACATTAAGAGTTTACTTGTAATTAACTACATTCTATTATAAATATTATTTTATCAATCAAAGTGAAGAAGGTAATAAGCCTTTGAAAATGGAACTTTCTTTTTATTTGTTTAAACATTTTGAAAACAAAAGATAACTTTCAATGGTGTTACTTTTTAAGCAAGCAACTTAAAATTAAGTGACAAAACATTTATTAATTATTTGTTACTTTTTCTTTGTGCAGAAGAAGGCACGGGGTTTCTTTTCAAGCTGCCTGCGGCCATCTCGTGTCTGTTGAAAATGGTGAAAAGCTGATGGATTTAGTAAATATTTATATTTGCCAAAAAAATAAGAGAAATATTAGTGGGTTTTAATATGGATTTTATTGCGTGCTTAAGCAAGAAATTGTTGTCTCCAAGAAGATAATACCATGTGATTATGATAGAAGTTAACAATTCTTGTTACTTTTACTGTTTGAGGGAGCAACATCGGAATTTGGGTCCAAAAAAGCTTGTGGAAAAAGTTAGGGATCGTTCTCTTTGTGTTTTGAATTTTGAATTTTGGTTGTTTGTTTTGGGATTGCTGAAAACATGTTCTCTTTGTGATTTTTAAAAACTGTTTTCAAAAATAGAAAACTGAAAAATGCGTTTACTTTGTAATTTTTTGATATATATATTCTGTGACATTTTATATATAAAAAATGATTGATTTTTTGAATTACATTAATTTTAATGTTAATAAATCAGTTAGTTTTCTATGTCAATAAATTCATCATTAATATTGGTTCAGTTAAACAAAAATTTAACCTCATACCAATAAAATTTTAACATGAATCTATATACAATGACAAAATAATATAAGAACTTCAAATAAAGAAAGTGTCTCACATTTACAAAAATAATAATAATAATAATAATAATAATAATAATAATAAAATAAAAAATTACAGAAAAAAAATTAAAAAAAATTTACAAAATATTACCAAAAAAAAATCTTAAAATTGATCTTTATATAATTGAAAAATAACATAAGAACTTCAAGTGAATGAAGTGTCTCGCTTTTACAAATAAAAATAAAAAAAATTTACAAAAAAAAAAAAAAAAAAAATCTTAACATGGATCTATATATAATGACAAAATAACATAAGAACTTCAAGTGAAGAAAGTGTCTCACTTTTAAAAAAAAAAAAAAATCTTAACATGAATCTATATATAATGACAAAATAAAATAAGAATTTCAAGTGAAGGAAGTATCTCGCATTTAAAAAATAATAATAATAATAATAAATAAATAAATTATTAAAAAAAAAAAAATCTTAACATGAATCTATGTATAATGACAAAATATTATAAGAACTTCAAGTAAATGAAGTATCTCACATTTACACACCAAAAAAAAAAAGAAAAAAAAATCCAAAATGCGCGTTTTGGTCGTTTTGGACTTTTTAACACAAAATATCCAAAACGCAATAAATTCATTTTAATTTTTCTTTGTATTTCTTTTGGTGTTTTGAAAAACGCGTTTCTGAAAATGGTTAAAGTGAATGCGTTTTCGATATTTTCAAAAATCGAATATTCAAAACAGATTCAAAAAAGCAAAGATAACGGGGCCTTAATGTCTCGTATTATAATTTCTGTTTGTTAAAAAAAATTATTTATAAACAAAAAAATAATATTTTAAAGATAAATTATGTAATTGAAAAAGTAATTTGAAAAAATGTATGTGACTAAAAAAGTAATTTAAGAAAATAGTTATTTATAAATTTGTTTATAAATAATTTACAAATTGAGGCATTGTTTGCATGCTTATTACACATCCTCCTCCTGTTTATCTGTTGTATACGTATATTGGAAGAATGTTATTTATGGATTGAAGGAAATTAAAGTCTTCATCATTTTCCAACCAGGCATTCCTTCAAACCCCTTTTTTACTTCCATTATCAAACAAGTTCTTAGAATCAGTCATGTGTATACATTAAAATCTAAGAAAATTTTTGCCAATTCATACTACACTAGTACAACCTCGTTTCCTAAGTTCACGAAATAATGTAAAAAATAAATATATTTAAGTCTAAATGATTTTTTTTATTATTATTATAATAATTGAATTAAAGAGTATATACTCATTGCATGACAACATAATGACCTAAATCTTTCTATATTAATTTCCAACATAGACTCTCTTACATCCATACATATATGTAGAGCCTATATACAAAATGCATTTGTGTATTTCTCTTCATCCTCATAAATCCTTTTTACATATTTTGATTCAATGGAAGATCCCACCAAGTTACAGAATCAAGATGATAAAACTAATAAAGAGTATGGAGAAGAAAAAACATTTTTATTATGAAATAAAAATGATCATGTTTATGTGATAAAGTTGCACCAATTTTTCTGATACTTTCCACCATCCAATCCTTGTTACCAAAACAAATATTTTCTTCCATCACTTGTGTAATTTAGTTCTTGTTGTTTCTAATTAATCTGTTCAGTATCCCTAATAGAATTATCATTGATTTCATTTTCCATTGAAAACTAACCAAAGTTTTACTTCTACTCACAGGGAAAACAAGACTAATGACACCAAAGACAGGGAAATGGAACCTGATGATGATAATGAAGAGAAGAACAAGCAAACTGATAAAACAAAGAAACTCTGTATATGTGCTCCAACCACACATCCTAAATCATTCAAGTGTCACCTACACCTGAAAACTAAACAGTGAAAACACCAGTCAGACCGGAGAAATAATGGTTAATCGGCATAGCAATCTCTGAGTTCTGCCTACAGTCTTCAGCCAGCTACTGCTATAAATTCAATATGCCAAGAACTTTCAAATAAGAGATTCAAGAGCTTTAAGTTAAGAGATGATAAGAGAATACAGAAGCAAATATATTATGATTCCAGCTTGTCTTCGAATAAGAGATTCCATGACAGCTTGTCCTAGAGTACTTTTGCTTACAGAATGACCAGATTGTAACAAAATTCACAAGTAACCAACTTGAATAAAGTTCAGTGAGCATGAGTTTGTTCAAACCTTGCAATACAAGCTAAGAATCTGAATTAGTAAACCAGTTGTTTCTTGTATTGCAAGAACCAAACATATTATGATCCAACTAACCTTTAAAACGTGAACGATACTCGAAAAGAGGTTTCCATGAAGCAAATCGTCATTTTTATAAGGAAAACTTGATCTACCAAACAGGGGAACTAACAAACAGCATATTCTATTGATTAAAAAATAATACATATCACACACACAACTGTACATGTTATGATGCCTGCAAGGCCGTGACTCTTGCAGTCAGTTCCTTGACTTGGTTCCTCAAACGTTCTGGATTGCAGAAAAAATCAACAAAGACGCGTCTTTGGAACGTTATCTCTTGTGAATGATGTTTTACAATCTGCATTTAGTAAGGATGTGGAGGAGAGTAAGCATTGTATAAGAGATATAGGGCAGGCACAAGTTTCAGGATAATGAAACACATTTGAACATAAAAGATGAACATGAGATACCAATTCTCAACATTTTTAACTATTACTTTTGACAACACATTTTATGGGACCCAGAACTTTTTAACAACATAATCCATCAACTTTTATCAAAATCTACTAAAAATGATTTTAATCTAAACCAAACAGGGAGTTAGCAAGATTGTATCCAGTCAATGAACCTTGACAACTTCAAATTTTATTTTCTAAAAAGAAAATTATTATCCTTAATCTGAATGGTTGTAAATGATTCAAGTATAATTCAAGTTCAGCAAGAAAATAAAGACTCGTCTGAAGAAATAATGAAAGCTATAACACAGCAACTGGAGGAATGGAACTGAATATACCTCATTCTTCTTGCAATGCTCAAGTGTCACGTCCTCGACTGCAGTTGAGAGCTTTGCATTGACCTTTTCCATTTCATCCAGCTCCTTCATCAATGTCTAGAGATCAAAAACGACGAGAAGATTAAAATAATGTGAATACGAGTAAATTTGTTTAAGCAAATTGTTTCGAAAGAAATCCTCAAAAGGATAGGCTCCCAAACCATAGATTTCATTTGAATACTGAACATTCATCTGAACCAATAAAATTGATTAGCAAACCCACCCACAACCCAAAAGAACGTGGGGGAATGAAACATATACAGAAAAACTCAATTTTCCAAGAAATGACCCCAGTGATTTCCATCAATATTTTACAAAACAAGAACAGCCTATGAAATTAATGAAGGACGGCTTGAGTGGTTGAAGCAAGTCTACCTAAAGAAGCTCATACTCAGTTGCTCACAAAGTGATGTGTCGATATAGGCAGAAAAAATCAATGTTTTAAAACCCGACCCGGAAAAAAGAAAGGGTCAAGGGTTAATGGGTCGACTCGGGATCAACCCGGGGTCGACTCAGTGCATTTAATAAAATTATCAAAAACTGAAAAACCGAACAATAGGAATTGCAAGTAATAATATTTTTTGAGACATTAAATAAATTTGGATAAAAAACTAGATTTTTTTTTTTTACATAAAATTAACTAAACGGCCTTTGATACTTACTCTTTATAATTAATTAAAATTTAATTTACTTCCTACGTAAAATTAACTAATCAACTATACTTATAATATATAATTTACTATTTTTATTTATAAAAAAACATAAAAGACTTGAGGCCACTGCATAAGGTGTGGACGTGTGCTATTCATTCACTATTCAAAGAATAGATGAATCCCACATCGGACAATGAAAGTTGGAATGTAATACAATTCCCTTATATATATGCCTGTTTGGGTGGGAACTTATGCTGTGTGGGGGCAGCGTTTGCTGCCCCACTGGGCAGTTTAATATTTTAAAAATAAAAAAGTCAGATTTTCAACCCACGAGACCCGAAAAACCCGTCACCGGGTCGCAACAAAATTGTCCGGTTCGATTGGGTTTGACCAGGTTTTTTATTTCCGGATTATTAATGTTTTGTGACCCAGTTCTTTTACCGGGTCACGGGTTTTCCGGCAGGATCGGCCGGTTCAGTTCGGGTTTAATAACATTGGAAAAAATTAATTTGATTTGCTGTGGTTACAAAGAAATTAATTGGTCTTTTCGAATAGTATAGCACCCCTAAACATTGCCATTAGAAGAAAATCAAATAGAAGTCCATGCAGATAATGGTTATTTAAAATATTCTTAGGAAAAAAAACCCTAGATACTTGATGAGAGAGAGACCACAAAATTTTCCCATTAAGTTGATATAAATAACAAAAGGTGCAGAGGATGTTATAAACTTAGTTTTGGCCGAAGGGGTGGGCATAAAAAGGAATGAAATGCATTTTATGAAGAGGTTATTATGAGCTTGTATTATTACTAGTTAAGCAATTGTAAGATAAAAGAATACGATGAGTCACTTCTAAAGTAATTTCACTGAAAACAAAAGCCAAAACGTGCTCAGAAAAAATATTAAATACGTAAAAAGATAGATTACCCATGGTGTCAGTATTGGTTGTGCAGTTGTTGATGATGCAAATAACAATTGCTGCAGATTTTGAACTAGGGTACACCTGAGATACATCAAAAGAAAGATACGAGTGAGATGCTAATTGTGCATTCATTAACTGCATCACTATCTATTTATGAAACACGGAAGACACTTGCAGCTGCAAAGCATTCATCATAATGAAATATATGTATTTAGGAGTATTTTGTCCAATGACAATGAATTTTCAAAAACTTGATGGTCTTCATAATAAATTGCATCTGATTGTGCAAATTAATAGGCCTCATAATAGACTGGTTACAGACTGCACACATACACCTCGATGGGACTTGGGCAAGACATTTAGTGAAAGTAATTCAATATTTCAATTACTGCAAATTATTCTCTGCCCATTAAATCATCAATGTGCTCAACCTTCAGACCAACTAATCAGAGACACAATTATGTTTCATTTATTATTTCTTCATGGGCAGACAGAAAGTGTATCAAGTATCAACATTATACATCAAGTATAGGTGCAAAATCCTTATCATCAGTTCCTCAGAATAGTTTGAGTGAAATCTTTAAATAGGAATGGACCAAAGAACAATTGTAACTTCAAAAAAGCATCACTCAACTTCCTGAAGGACAGTAAAGTTGTGCATGAAAGCAAAGGATGCATTTATATCCCGATGCAAGCAAGGAGATTCAAATCTTAAACAACCGCGAAAAAAAAAAATCTTCAAAGTGAAATTAAAGGGTAAGAATATGATTTGGAAGAATAACTTACAGTTCATTTAGACATCTATTTCTATCGCCTGGAAGGGTATGTTCTAGGTCAGATTGCAGAGCCATCAGGTCCGAATGAAGGCTAGATAATTGCTGAACAATGCCCGGTGCAGATACATACGTTGATAAACCAACCTGAGCATCTGAAAATCGACAAATGAGACTTCGTTTTTTGGTAAAGAATAGCACTATGCTTTAAAAGATCTGCAGACTTACTCGAGTAGATACTCAAAAGATCTCTAACACCATGGAGAAAAGTGTCTCGATCATCCACTGCTCCTTGTTCGGGTACATCAGATGCAGCTTGAACCAATGCAATACAATGGCCCTAACACAATGCATATGCACATATTACAAACAGTAACACATTTTTTGAAAACAGCTATGATTTTTCTGGAGTATTATATAGGTTTCTCCAACACAGTGCTTGTCTGAATGGAAAATGAAGCAAAGGAAAAATGATGAAGAATAATGGATTTCCAAGAGAATTTCTAATAGAAACTATTTTTTTCTTCTTTCTAGCACGTGTGGTGATGCCTTAATTCTTGGAATATCAAACCTCTATTTTATCCTGGGATGTACAAAATTTTACGACATAAAATTTTGTCCATCATTTCAAAAATTCCATCTCAATCAAACTGGGAATTTATATTTTCCCTTTTTTCTTTTCTCCCGTTTTCTTAACCAAACAAAGCCTAGGGACGGTGAGAAGATTGCTAATATGATACTGATTAACTGCATACATACCACTCTACTTTTGGTTGCTGATAGGTATCCTTGCAGCTCTAACTCGATAACTTTTAGCAAGGAGTAGGCTCCAAGCATGGTCTTCTTTTCCAACTGGCATGCTAATTTCAAAAATTGATGCCGTGATAGCTGATTGATTAAATGATTTATGAACTACAAAAAATAGAAAAGAGTAATTAAGTTAATCCAGCAAAAAAAGGGTTATTTTAGAAACAAGTAGTAATATAAGTGCTTCAAACACGTCGAAGAATTTAACACTTCACAATTAAGTGATTTAAATGCTCCCAACAGTGTGAAAAAGATGGTTTTCATATAATTACCTATCTATTTCGGGTTAGTCAAGGAAAGAAATGTAAAAGATAAATCACCACAAAAAGCAGTGACATTGTTCATCAAAGTTCCTACGTAACAACTTTTAGTCACTACCCTCTTACGTTATGATTTTTCTAAAGCATAGCTGCAAAAATTTTTATTCCCTCTGCCCCATAAAGATGGACTTGTTTCTTTTTTCACACGTATTAAGATGTAACTAATATAATTGGAAACATAATTTTGTCTTACAATTTTACTAATATGTCCCTACATTAAATAATGGTTTAAATAAGATTAATGTATATTTATAGATAACAAGATACATTAAATGAGGGGTACATTAGAAAACTTAAAAATATCTATAGCCCTTGTTTGAGCCCCATTATAATTTCATACATTTTTTTCTCTTAATTTCAACCACGCATTCTTCCAATCTGGGCTTCCTGGCTTTCAAAAGAGCTGACCCAATTACACAATTGACTGGGGAATCCCGCTGATTTCAATCAATAGCAAACCCACCCCTACAGGGAACCAGACATCCCAAAATCTTAAATTCCTATTGCCCCTCCCCCTCCCCCTCCCCCTCCCCCTCCCCCGAGACCCTGACACATGCACACAAACAATTCCAACAAAGATCCTAACCCACCCCTCGCCTCCCACTCCAAACTCTAAATCCCCCACCCCACTTCCCAGGAGCATTGCTCTTATATTTTTATTTTCTTTCCGTTGTGCTTAAGGATAACTTCATTTTAATTTTGCTTTCTATTTTTATTGTTGGATTTAGTGTGTACCTGTTTAATTTGATTTGAATATGATTAATTTAAACAAATTACTGAATTTAATTGTGTAAATTAATTAGTCAGAACTTGGACACATTGATCATTTTATGCTAATGATAAAGGGTTGACTGTTGAGAATAAGAAATTTCAAACTATGCTAAATGCAATCATTATCATGGAATGAACTGAATTCACATCTTTGCACGTGCATCATGAAAAGAATTCATTGTGCTAAACATACCATTTTTTGCCGAGTAATATAGAGTTCTTGGCGCATAACTTTCAGATCATAATCCCCTATACATTCGAGTCATAAACTTATGTTATTAAGAAGAACAACTTGAAGCAAACACGTCTACAAGGTAAAGATATAGATGTAGAATGAGATGCTTACTCATGATTGCAACCAAAAAATAATAGTAAATGATCTATACCTTGCAAGATGTACGTGTCTTGCAGTTCAGCCAGCTCCGAACAGATGACAGGAATAGTCTGAAGAAATTTTGCAGTGAGCATTTACACAAATGTAAGCCTTGGGAAGAAAGCTATAACTTAGGATGAGAACATAATCAAACATCAAAAAATTATAAAATTCAGAAATGAAGTTCATTTTGGGGAAATCATCTAGCATATTTGTTGCATGAAGTTTCACCAGCCGTGCACTCAATCATGCTTTGACTGCTAAAATGCAATTCAAGAGGAATGTCTATGGGGGCAAAACCACAAAATTGCATGTTGCCTACCCTTCAAGGCTTCTTTTTGAAACTTAAAAAAGACCATTCATCACCGCATCTAAAACTTAGACCATCAAAGATGAGAGAAAATTATTTAGTAATATTTTCAGCTTACAGCCTTGTGTGCTAGCAGGAATCATTCTCTTGAAAGGACTAGCAAGTGCGATTTCCATAATTGGTACTTGTGAGACTTTGAGTCTAGTTCCTCCGTGTAAAGTCGTACTCAAATTACCGGGTCATAAAAAGGGTTTTAAAATGCTAAAGAAGACAGATAATTATTTATTAATTTATATTTTCCAGCAGAAAGAATTGCATATTCATAGAAAGATCATGAATCGGATCAAGTCATGCAAGCTTGATACCCATGGTATTGGGCTACAAACCCCAAGTCATGCAAGCTTGATACCCATGGTATTGGGCTACAAACCCCAAGTCATTTATGCTTTGTATATGCTGTACTTCATTATCAAACAATTCTTACTATGATTTCATTGATTTGGAAGACTGATGCGAATAATCATCATAATTCTTCTTGGAATACCAAAATTGTTCCATTCACTTCACTGTCAAACAATTCTTACTATGATTTGCAAAATCTGATGCAATTAATCAATATAATTCTAATTGGAACGCCAAAAATGTTCCATTAACCGTACTGATATCTTTGTATCTGATTTTTTTTTTTCTTCTAGTTATTTCACATGATCATTATGCCCAGAGTCATCTGTTCTGTATTTATGATGAGGCCACAGCATGATAAAAAGATTGTTAACATTCTCAAAAATCAGATGGTGAGTTAGGGAAAGCAGATTGGTTAGAAGAGTGCACCCCTAAATAAGGTACTACTTATCCAGTGAAGGAAAAAGAACAAATCAAAGGAGTGAAATCTTTTGAATCAGTTAAAACACATGCTAGTACTTCTTCTACCTAAAGCCCTCACCTTTAACATTAGTCATAGAAGAGCTTACAGAATATATTCAAAATGAGGCCCATGGTGGATATTATTTGGTCATGACATAGTTTTAGACTTTTAGTTGACGAGACAAGAAAGGGGTTAAATCAAAATTTAGAACTTTGAATGGATAGTATTTATGGTTCTACCATTTTTTTGGCAACTGGCCAAAAAGTGATTGTTTCTAGAATAAAGGTTCAATCAGTAATAAGGGAGAGATTAAAGAGGTTGTACTGCTTAGGACTAGAGCAGGTTGAATGATGGAGAATGGGTACAAGAAATCTATGTGATACGAAGATTCCTTTATTATTAAAATGCAAGTTCTGCAGAACAATGACTGGACCTGTTTCGCTTTATGGAAGTGAGGAGATGCTAGGATGGATGTAGTCAATGGACAAGATAAGAAATTAGAATATACGCCAGCAAGTGAAGGCAGCGATGATTGAAAATGAATTAAGGAAAAAACGACTTAGGTGATTGAGTCACGTATTGTGTCAAACTAACCCCTCTTAAGAGTGACGCAATTCAGTAGAGCAAACTGGAGGGTAGACCACAAATAACATGGACATTTGTAGTTGCTAAAGATCTAGTTGCTTTAGATCACCTAATGATTCATGTAACCAACCCAAATTTTATTGTAAATAAGTTTTAGTTTGTTGTTTTAGGAGTTGTTGGGTCTAGGGGAAGGGCAATCCTATAGGAGGTGGTTAATTTAGCTAACTCTGAAGATGCAGTACATGTGGTGTGCTTACTGGTGTGGGAGAAGAAAGATACAATTTCTTATTCTGGTTTCACAAAGTAACTATCAACAAACCAACCACTGGCTTTATAAATAATGAAGTAAGTATCAAATTCCCAAGGGTCCTACAAAATGACAAAGAGCAAAGTACATACATAAACAATAAAGTAAGTAGCAAGTACCAATACATTGTTTCTCTACAGCATAGGAACCCTTAGAGGACCATTGGGCATATTATAGCATATAATGGTAAAATTCTCACAGGTTGATACAAACCTCAGATAATAATTTCTCTTCTTTGCGATATAAAGTAGAAAGTTCTCCAGCCAGTTCAGCATGTTTTCTCCTGCTCAAACGATAAAAAGTATGATGACATTGGCGACAAATATAAAATTTGCTACACTTGTGAAGTCATAAATAATTTAATTGCACAAACTTGCAGTGATTTCATTATTTCCAGTTAGCAACATGTATTTAGTCAGGATAAAGTGCATACAAAAAATCACCCACATATAACATGTTTACCAGATAACATGGTCAAATTTTGAGCATCAAACAGTTTACAACATTTTATAATTTGAAGGATAGAACTTCATTGAATGCAAAAATAAACTTTCTTCCTCAGGCTAATGTTTCTTTCTATTGTGATCTGCTCTGACATGTCAAGATATATTTCTAGCACCTTGTCATCATCTGGGGGAGGGGGGAAATCTCCGTGCAATGCATATAAGAAAACAATTTATGTATCAGAAGATTGAAGAAATATCTTCCCCCTTCCTGTCTTGGCACCAAATACACCCAGTCTAATTAATTGAAGCAACCTGGTCATACTATTATCCAACTAAGTCAAAGCACCAAAGTATGCCATATAAAGTGATACCGTGTACAAGTAATTTCATAGTCTAAATGAAATAAATAAAACCAAGAACGTGTCCAAGTGATGCTACAACAGATAAATGATAAACATTGAGAAACAGATGAATGGTTATTGTAGCCGTTCAGTATTGAAAGGGTATTAATTGCTTAAATGAAGCAACATGCAGCAGTTCAATACAGAATTTCCAAGATTTACGCTTGATCAATTCTGTTTTGATAATTGAATAGAAAATTAAGATTTTTTATTGAACATGATAGCATATAAAATTGTAAACCGTTTCTTTATATCTGACGAATGTGCAGCCCTCATAGAAATTCTTCCAGGAAGCAGACATAAGAATAAAGATCCTGTACTTGATCAAATTTGTTCTGAATTTTAAGCTCACCAAACACTTTCTCTTCCATCATCTTTCTCTTTCTCCTTTGATTTATTTATGTTGTAGTCATTACAACTAAATTCAATATGATGAGGGAAAATGGGAATGCTTCAATGCCTTCATTTCTGTAAAGGATACATTACATCCTCTCAGTTGCTTAGTAGAGTACAGTAGGAGAGAGCAACAAAGTGAGGTGTCAATGAAATTACTCTTTTTTTGGTGGCATCATGTTTTTGTTATTATCTCAGGTATCATTTAG
The DNA here is from genome assembly GCA_963555705.1 of Ligustrum vulgare. Classification (NCBI taxonomy): domain Eukaryota; kingdom Viridiplantae; phylum Streptophyta; class Magnoliopsida; order Lamiales; family Oleaceae; genus Ligustrum; species Ligustrum vulgare. The sequence continues at coordinate 4,655,296 of OY743180.1, forward strand.
GCGGTTTGATCCTTCCTCGAGCTCCTCCATTATTTATTGAAGTTGACATATTGTTTACAACAGATCAGCTCACCCTCCCTCCTTCTGCTCCCCTTCCCTGTTCTTCCTAGAAAACAGAAACATAGGTCCTTCCACTCTCCCAATCCTTCCCAACCTTAAATTGCCGCACTTGTACCCGTTGCCAAGTGAATTCTGAATGTCCAGAATGAAGGTCAAGATTATCATTTTTAATACCCAATGAGACGCTACTTCCATTTCAAAGAACAATAATTAAGGATATGCAAAACTAACATAACTTATGAATATAAAGCAGGAAGTCTGAAAGATAACATAAGATAAAGCATAACATTTTCTTATGGAATGAAACAGAGAACAGTGAGCATATCATTTATAGTAAATTGATAATCAACAATGATGCAACAAAAAATATTCTAACATTGGAGAAGGTAGAGCACTACCGAAGAGAATGAAGATCAAGATGAATATGAGCTTCATCTGAAGTCACTTGAGCTTTAAGAGTCATGAGAATAGCTTGCTGCTTAGCATTCTCAACTTGACCTTCTACCCACTGCCTTTCACTAGTTCCAAATCTGTCCAAAATTGTTTAGACCACAAAGAAAGTGACGTCTTAAGAAAGAGCAAATGATGTTTTAATCAAAGGGCATGTGATGCTGTAGTGAAACATAGAGTCTCTACACTTGACATAGTACATGGCACCTCATAAAAGTTTGTGCAAAGAGATTCAATTTTTCATACGTATGCCAAGCATTAACACAAAATTGAGAGCATACAGTGTGGGTAGGATTGTCCCAAGCATCAAACCTATGTATCATCATTTGATTGATGATCCAAAAGATACGAGTTAATTATAAGTTATAACTGAAGCCGTTAGAAACATCTAAATATCCTTTGTCTAATGATGATTAAGATTGCAGGAGAATGTGGTATAACTTCTATTTTCACATGGTAGCTTGGATCAATGTTTATTTACATGTATTTATACCAGACTTCTCAAATTGTGCAAACAAATTTCCTTGATAAACGTTAATATTTGAGATGGTACTTGTGGAATATGGAACTAAGTTAGTTCCTTAACTAGCCATTAGAGATTACTAACATTTTGGATATAAATAGAAGATTGGAGAGTTGATGAAGATCAATCAAGATATTTTATTGAAAAGCTTCCAACTTTGAATACTTATTTTAGGAAAAGAAATTAGACTTTATTCTTACAGAATTTCTAGTTTTTTTCTCTCTCTTTTATTTCCTCGTTTATAAGCAATTTCAGCTCTAAGTAGCGATGGGGTTTTCATTTTAAGACGGACTATTGAATAAACACATATTTCTCTCTCCAATATCCCTCCCTCCCTTCCTCCTCCTCCTCCTCCTCTCCCTCTCTCCTCTCTCAGTTTTTCTCTCTCCCTCTCCCTCTCTATCTTTCTCATCTCCCCTTCCTTTTCACTTCTCCCCTTTTTCTCTCTTCTCCACTCTACAACTATAGTTCTTGCTAGGTGTCTGACGTCAAGAGTAAACTTAAATGTCATTGCAAATAATGCATGAGAAGATTTATGAAGCCATCTAATTTAAATGTTACCCACTCAATGATCACTTTGTCACTTGATATTTACCATTCAACAGACATACTAAACATTTAAGATGAAGAATGGAAACTTACATGGAACGAAGCCGCTGCAATTCAGAAAGGCGCTGATGATGCGAGTTTTCTGAATCTGCCACATTAATGGAACAAGAAAAATTCAGGAGGTTGTTGCTAGCTAGAATATAGCATCAATAAGCTTCTAAAAATACTGATGTGTATGAAACTTTCCTAGTATCTACACTTACATCTCTAATGAGTGTGTTAACTAGTCAAATGATGATTACAAGTCAAACATATTGGAGAAATGTGTACCAGCGGAACTTGAAATACTAAGATTTGATCTTTCAACCACAATTCCAACAAAAGAATGAAATAAACAGTCACACAATCCATTCCATCAAACCAGTATTTTTCTCCAGCAGGAGATCCAGTTCTTAACCAATGAAATTTTTAGCAGGTTTAAAATCTCATTCACCACTACAAGACTTTATGATGGAAATGACCTATAATATACATTAGACAAAGATTTGTTGATGCAAAAAAGAACAAGCCACTAACTGAACCGGGGGGGGGGGTTGGGGGGGTTTAAAAAGACCAAGGAAGAATGATTCATTTTCTATAGCATCCAAGAGAAGTGGACTGTTGAATTAGCATGAATTCTAATGGAATCTGTGACTAAAAACTTCATGGCAGATATTATAATTATTTAGTCAGAAAAATGCAATGTTTTTTTTCCCCCAGTAGGACTGCTGATGGACTTGTCACTTTATTCAGAGTCAGTGGGATAAAAATCTCTGAGTTATCCATGAGAACTTGAACCTCTCAGGTAAAAACAATTTATTTACATGTTTTAAGGCTCTATGCTTTTCACAGTCAGTGGGATCAAAATCTCTGAGGTAGCCATGAGAACATGAACCTCTTAGGTAGAAACAATTTATTATGTGTTTTAAGGCTCTATCCTTTCTTATGCTTCTGGGAAGTGTTGTGTAAGGCATCTCTACGATTCTACGTATCTATCCAATTAGAAAATTAGATGGGGGAAGAACTTGAATATTTCTAACTTAAAATAAGCTGAACATGGCTCAAGGAAAAGTGGATCCCGATATTTGCTTCCGTTCTTTCTTTTTCTTATTTAAGAATGGGGAAACTGTCAGTCTAATAAGATCAGATTTTAGTGTGCATGGTTTACACAAAGAAAAGGAGAAAAAGGTAAAAAATTAAAGAAGTGCTAATAGTGGAAGACGAAAGTATGACAAATTGTTCACACAAACTTCCCTAAAGAAAGAGGAAGAGACGGGTACCTCGTACCAAGACATTCGATGTCTCATTGAGGCTCACCCATGAACATTTTGATTTTCCCTCCTCAGCCACTAATCTATAGGGACCCTGGTGCAACCACACAAAACAAAAGAAACAAAGATTATACAAGATTAAATATCTTTATATACTTCATGCAACAATACATACTCACATAGCATTCCAAGCAATAAAATTACACTGCAGTTGAAGATTCTTTGCCTCGGTGTGATTCTGATAAACCAATATATACCGTACAAAGCCAAATAATCGCCAAAGATATAAAAGAACAAGCAATAAGTTTAGAAACATAGTTTGGATAGTTCACTTTTAATGTGAATCCATAAATCAACTTCAAGGAAGTAAAACACAAAAAATGGTTCCAGTATAATTGACTTGAAATATACTGAAGTTTTCACAATTTTTTGACCTTAATATAGTTGACTTGAATCTTCAACAGTTACTGTCTTAGTCAAACACACACAGGCACAGAGTTTCCAAGTAGCTGGTAGATAATGATCGCAGTCTAATGCCAATTTGCATGCCCCTCTAATTAATTTGGAGGTTAGCAGTTGTTGGAGTAAAAGGGAAGCAGAATTAAGCATGATATTTCTATTTAATTATTTTATTCTAAAAGCACCAAACTTTAATATTAATACAAAATAAAGAAGCTTATATTATTGTCATATATACCGTGTCTAGTTGCTTGATAAACCACTGATTTAACTCCTTCATGCAAGATGCATCCACAAGCAAGTAGGAATGGAAGTCTGAATAAGTTAAATAGATCGGTTCCTCTGCATGAAGAAAAAATAGAAAGCCATCAAATAGACACAGGAACAAATGGAGATTCATAATTTTAACAGATGCACATTCATTGGAATTTCCATTTCCATGCTTCAACAAGTCTTCTACTTGCTGTATAAATTTCAACTATAGACAGCATTTTTTTTTTTTTTTGGAAGCAAAACTAGAACAACATTTATTATTATTATTATTATTATTATTATTATTATTATTATTATTATTATTATTTATTTTTGGTTCGATTGGATTTGGCTGCACAAAGGTGAAGGCAAGGGTCATGCTCACTCTACCTCCAACTAGTTTCCTGAAATGTTGTAAATCTTGGCTCTAATAACTTAAATAAAGTGAAAAAACCCACGGCTAAAGGTCATCCATTTGAATCAGACTGAACCCATAACATTCTTGCCAGAGCATAGCAACACAATAAATGTTCTGAAAAGACCCAAAATAACACCATGTCTCCAATTTAACTTTATTTATGGTTTCAATTTAAGTACAAGAACCTTTATGTGTATTTACATTTGGAAAAACTAGATTAACCTGAATGAATTTAGAGCTTCTCGTGCATGCGGAACTCCAAAATCCATATAAGAATTGTTTCTCAGGAAATTTAAGGGAACAAGAAATGTTATACCATTGCCTGAATGATAATGCGACAATTCTTGAGCAGTAGAGGCCATCCGTCCAAGAACTGCATTCATCTAAGTCACGATGAACATAATCAAAAGGACATACATAGAACTGATAACTCATCCACAAGTTAAGAGGGGAAAGAACAATAAAACAAAGCAGAGGCTTTACTAAGATCTCAGTACAAAAACAATGGTACAAGTCACTATAACTTCGATATTGAAAAGCCAGCAAGCAAATAATAAATTGGACATTGACATCCATCTAAAACAGATACATATGTAAAAAGTCAGCTAAGAGCCTGAGAAATTTATACATAGGCCCAACAAATTCGAGGTGCGTAGTGAGAAAAGATAAAAAGAACAAAAGAAAGAAAATAATTAGACTTCAATATTTCATAAACTCGTCAACTGTTTTGTGGTAAAACAACAACAACAACAAAAACAACAACAACAACAATAATAAACCTGTGCAATACAACGCTCTTTGTTAGCAGGCACTAGGCAGCAGGTCAGCGCATTGGCACATTAAATAAATTTGTAATTTGACAAACTGAGCATGATCAAAAATCTTCTAGCGTGTAAAGATTTAACATTTATATACTTAACGATAAATGACTCACAAACAGCCCCTTAATAATTTGTTTATGGACTTGTAAAGAAACAGAAGTGACACATTCCAACTGGAAAGAATGTTAAAAGCGCATCTGTAGGACCACATTCATGCCGAAGTTAGCCAAGAAATTGATATTATCTAACATACCTCCAAATTCCTCGCCGAAAGGGTATCATCTAACGAAGTTAATTGTCCATTCACAGTAGATGTGGCCGCAACTCGTGCCCTTCTTCCTTGAATCAATGCTGAAGCCTGCCCAGTGAGCAGATCATTTTGATGCTGCAGAGACCGGAGCTGTTTCTGCAACTCCAAAGCTTCAGCTTTTGCGGCTGAAGTAGCATCACTGAACATGAAAACATACCATCTTCAAGACTGAGCAGCATAAGCACTATAATTTCTTGAAAGAGATTGTCTATAACATTACAATTACGCCAGCAAACATTTATTCTTCAGCAATATGTGAAAATAGCCCATGCTAAATTCATCGTGCATGGGCAATGATGAGCAAAGAAAGAGCTCATGAAAAATGCATATGGAACTTTAAGAGCCAGGATTCAAACAAAATATTGAGAACCCAGGTCAAAACTACAAAAAATAAGCTTCAGTGATGCTGCAGCTATAGATGCAATGCAACCAGCCTTTCACAATCTCTGCTCATATATATATATATATATAAAAGAATACATGTGGCCTTATCTACCATATTAAGCTTTTAGATGAGAGGGTTAATATACTATCAGAGCTGAGTAAATGACATGAGTTCAAGCCTCGCCACCAGCCATGTATTAGAAATTGTGTATGTGCTAGGATTTAGATTGTTATTTGTCAATATATATATATATATATATAAAAGAATACATTTGGCCTTATCTACCATATTAAGCTTTTAGATGAGAGGGTTAATATACTATCAGAGCTGAGTAAATGACATGAGTTCAAGCCTCGCCACCAGCCATGCATTAGAAATTGTGTATGTGCTAGGCTTTAGATTGTTATTTTGTCAATAATGAAACGTACACTATGTGAGGGGGCATGTTGAAGAAAATATATAAATGAATATACGTGTTCTAACATCCTAAGCTTTTAGATGAGATGGTTCATACCTTATAAAAAAATCCGGGTCTAAATCCAGAACTGCAAGCCAATCAGACCTTCCAGGCTCAAGCTATAAGAGGTCTGACTGGCTGAGTTGAAATGGCTTTGGCAGTTTGCTCATATTTTTAGCCAGGATATAGCTTTTTATAAACTAACAAACCCAGGTTTGACTTGAAAGCTTGGATCATTTTTGTGTGTAACGACTCTAAGTAGTACAAAGGACCACAACTATTACCGTATTTCTTTCAATCCTTCTTCAGTTCCAAAAACTGCCTCCTGGTTGTCTCTCCTTGCAGAAAAGGTTGAAATGCTATCATAAGCAAAGTCTAAATCTTCTCCCTAGTGGCATCAAAATATTCATGCATAAGTGAAAATGTTATTATGCAACAGCATGACAAATATAAACACAGAACACAAAAACTCGCAACGTATAATTAAAATTATAAGAGAAAATAATTATGTATAGAGTTTATAGTTAGTTGACTAGTAAAATTAAAATATTTTGAATTATAAAATCAACCCCCAGAAAGCATTCTTAAAAATAGAGAATGGTATTTGCTAAATCAGATGCTAATAGAATTTCTTCCCTGTCTTCACACAAATGCTATGAAAACAGAAGGATAAAATTACATCCATAGGCCCATCTCTAAAAGCTTATGCTTTTTGATGAGATAAGTGAACAAGGTAACACAGCTGGACAAAAGACCTGGGTTTTACGCCCACCACCCCTCATTTATGAAAATTGTACACATACAGACATTTGATAAAAATAAATAATTCTTGTCTGCAAGTGAGGAGTGCTGAAGATTGGATTTAAAAGAGTACATGTGGCCCTTTAAAAAATAAAAAATAGCTTTTAGATGGAACAGTTTACAAAAACATCAAGGACTCTCCACAAACAGCACACTATTGTCCTTAAGGACAAAGTCTATCAGCCACTTCCAGGATTCCCTGTCCTCATTGTGGGACATAGCACCAAGAAATGAGCAAAACCAAAAGCATCGACTGATGCAGGATATTTTTTCAGCACAATGAAAGAAAGAGACCCATAAAAGAAACAGATCTAGACGTACCTCCAAAAGCTTCCCTTCCTCTAAAAATTGTTCATACCTAAATGCACAGAGAAAAAAAAAAAAAAGCTACTCAATGGCTAGTAAATGTCAGTAACATATCAAATAAAATGTTATACATAAAATTCAAGAAAAATTTCTCCAAATACAGAAATTGCAGAAACTAAGAAAAATGTATAACATCAGAAATAGACCAATAAACTTAAAAGCTTTAAAATGTACAACAGAGAAAGGGCATTCGTTTGGTCAATAACTTCACAACCAGAAAAAATGCAAATCCTGTCTTGAATGACAAATTGAAGCTGGATAGAAGTTTAAGTGGAAAGAACGGATAAAAGACTGGGTCACATAACACTTGGAATAAACCACGGAGATATAAAATTTAATCCATGTGCATGTCAATGCCTTTAGGCACACTGCATACTGTAGTCCTTCTATACACCAAAACAGATTGTTGTATATTAAAGAGCAGGTGAACAAAGACAGAAAGACAAACTTTGGAAAATAAGGAATCCTAAAATCACATTATCCTTCAAATTTACCTTCCCTGTCTGCGTTTAAGAAAAAATCAAAATCCCTCGAATAGAAGAGAGGGGGGGGGGGGGGGGGGACACAATCTCAGACAAAAAAAACTTGTAAATCCCAGCCATCAAATGCAATTCTTATCGTGCTAAAACATTTACACGAAATTTAGTTCACGACTGACAAATAATCGAATTTGAACTAATACAAATGGCATAATTTAAAAAAAAAAAAAAACAGATGACAGCTAATGATCACACAGCTGAATGCACATATGAATGTGTTGTGAATATTGTTTTGGGGGGGAGGGGGGGGATCAGATTTACAGTAAGACTTCCGACGAAGAGAGAACGTTAGAGGGGCGAAGACTAGAGCAGAGCCAGTCGAGGACGGGCCGAACGTCGTCGTATTGGAAGGGCCATTCGCAGCTGTCCGGGTCAAGTGACTCGTACCCTTCGTAACCCAATTCAAACAACAATGAGCACAATCGCGCGCCGCTCATCTTCAGGACAATGCGAATTGCTTCAGATCTGGACGCAATTTGGAGCAATTATCATTGGATTTTTTGCTCTGCGAATTGCTATGGTTGAAGGGGGATTTCCTCTTTTCTTTTGCTTGAAAGGAATTAAAAAAATGGCGGTTTATAGTTTTTTCGTAAAATTCACAAGAGTTAATAGTCTAATAAATCAAAAATAAAGTTATCAAATTATTAAATATTAATTACTAATATAATTTTTGCAACAAAATTAATTATGTGATGGATAAAATACATATGTGACGTCATTTCACAATTTCACGTCAAATTTTTTTCCTAAATCAATTTTTAACCATACACATTTTTTCTCTTCAATTTTCGACAACTATTTTTTACCTCAAAATCATAAATAAACTAGTTTATAAACCAAATAGTGTTACCAAACGGAAGCACTTTAAGAGAAGGACCTTGCTACATGTACTAACAAACTGTACTAACAGTTGTACTAACGGCTAAAAGACAAAAATTTTGAATGTTCAATTATTATGTTATCCTTCTAGTTATAATTCTTTTAGTTTTCTGATGTTATATCTATATCTCTAAATTTATTGTTTACATAAAATGCGTAATATATACTATTATATGTTAAACTCTTTTCTTCAATAATTATATTTAATTCTTCAATTTTTTTTCTCTATATCACTAATTATTCTTCCTTTATTTACTATAATTCTAGTAAATTGTGAAAAATCTGTGAATGAGGGTTCTTTTATTGCGTAGTCTAATAAATCATAAAATCTTCATAAATCTTCTCTTATAATTTCTAATTGTAATTGTTTATTCTCTTAAATACTTAAAGTCGTTTACTTCTGAAGGATTTAGTTCTATTAAATGTTCTGAATTCATAAATTATAAAACTATTTAAATTTAAGCTATTAATTTAAATCCCCTTCCAATAGTTAATTCTAGGAATAGTAAAAATAAATTTTCAACATATGTAAAAACATGCAAGAGATATCATAAGCAAAATAATAAATTTAAGACTATGATAACAGTACTTGGATAATATCAATAAAAAAGACGATATATAATCCACCATAAATAATCAATAATACTTCTTTCTATCTATGGGTCCATCACGCTTCTTTGTAAATCTGATTTTAAAAGATTTTTAACCAAATACTCTTCAGTTATTTATCTAAGTATTAAACACATCTTCATAGAAGATCGTTGCTGCTCAAAAGACTTACGCATTAAAGGATGCTCGAAAGACTTACTCCAACACTTTCTGTTTAATACTTAAACAAACACTTCAAAGAGGTTCAGCACAATCCAATTTCGTTTCCTACCTCTGGATGTACTCTTTTAACAAAAGTTTTATAAAGAATAAACTTATGGACTCATAAATAAATAGAGTATTACTAACTATTTTATAGCTTCATATATATCTATGTGAAGTTTAGTTACTCATACCTTCTGCTAACTGTTTCTGGATTGGTTTGATGAAAGAAAATTTTGAACTAGGAATGAAAAGAAAGACAATAGATAGAGAATATAGATTTTTATTGCTGAAAACTCATATGATTTTCGGATGCTTACAATGAGGAGAGACTCCTCCTTTTATAGTTGGTAAAAGCAAAGTTGGGAAACAAGATAATATTCCCTATCTTTTACATACTTGGCTAAGATTTAAAGTAGATAAAGTAAAGTTAAAGTTACAATAATTTTTCTACTTTTCTAAAGTTTCACATGGGTCTGAACCCCCATGCCTTGAATAATTCGTGTTCAGACAAGGTATGCTTCATCTTCATTATAGTTGAGTAGGTCCCCACAATTATTACATTTGTGACCCGTTTCTACCTCCATTAGGTGATGTAGATATTCATAGGCTCCTTTGCTAAGATCCAAATTGCTGACAAGTATATTCTCAGCATATTCTCTTAATTTCCATAATTGACTATTAACTTGATTAATTCTTGCAATGCTGTAGATCAATAATTTGTCATCATTAGATTCATATACCCAAACGTTAGTTTGTGTAAGGGTATCCCTTAATTCAGTATACATTACTCTAAATCCCAATGCCCTTTTTTCTGGAATAGCTTGTATCTGTTCCTCTTTGTTAAATGGTTTTATTTCTGGTTCTAAAAGAATAGCTTTGCTAGTTACTCCAAGTTTTACAATATGTTCTGCCCTTAGAAATTCTTCATCAATAAATTCTGGAATGGCTGAGTAAATCCTGACATAGATCTTTTCAGCTTTGGTAATTCCAAAATATGTTTTCACTGCTGCCTTGATAGAATTAGGTAATAATGATATTTCCTTCATATCCTTGCTAGGGTAGATGCACTGAATAAGTCCTTGGTCAAACAGTCCCTTGACTGTTCTTGGTTTTGCTCCTGGAAAAATAATTGCTTTATTGATTTTTCGATGGCTAATTGTCCTTAGCCATTCTCCTTCTTTTGTCCTCTTGTTTAGATACTCCACATACTTCAAGAATGTCTCTAGTTTCTTCATAACTTTCTCCTTTTCTGATAGTTCCTTTGTTACGACTACTGGTTTCTTCGCAGCTTCTAAAAAAGTTTCTTTAGATGGTTCAATAGTTTTGCTAATGGCTTTGGAAGATGAACTTCCAATAATTGATACATTAGATACTTCTTCCTCAATAGGAAGTCCTACAGATAAATTCTTTACTGGAGAGGATTGGGATCCTCCTTTGTACATTTCCTCAAGAGAATTAACCCTTGACTTGTAAAAGGCTAGTTCACTGTTAATTTGTACAATCTGCGCCATGCAAGTATTCACATGATTGAATAGATTTGAATAGTTGATATTCATTTGACCCATGGCCAAGTTAATTTCTTCTACTTTCTTAAGTATGACTTCCCTGTCTTGATAAATAATCTGCAATAACATTGTCAGTACCCTTAATATGAATATTTTCAAAATCATAATGGCTAAGTTCTACTTGCCATCTAATTAACCTTTTATTTGCAATAGTTGGATCAATTTCTTTAGTTAACCAATATTTAACTTGTGTATTATCTGTTCTAATTTTGAATTTTGTAGTAACAATAAATAATTCAAATTTTACAGCTAATAATTCTTTTTCATTTATATGATAATTAGTTTGAGTTTGAGTAAAACTGCCACTAGTGTACTGTGCAATCATTTCCTCATCCTCATTTGGATAAATATATTTAAGTACTGCTCCCCATGCTGTTTCACATGCATCGGTTTCTATAATACAATCACATTCTTTTTTGGGTAATTCTAATTCTGGTAAATCTTTACAAAGGTCTTTAATTTTTTTTACTTCTTCTTCTTCGTCTTTAGACCATGGTGTCCATCTGGTTTTTCCTTTTAATCTTTTTTGTAATGGGATTAAATGTTTTGCTAAGTTAGGTACATATTTCCTAGTCTGATTTACAAGTCCTAAAAAGCTTTGTAATTGTGTTTTATCTTTTATATGATTGTCAAATTCTTGTATTTTGTACCAATATGTTTTTGAAGTTTTATTTCTTCTTGGCTTATTATAGATCCCAAAAATTCTACCTTTTCTTTAGCTATCTCCATTTTTGTGGCTGATAATATAATTACATTATTCCTTACAATATCTATAAAAATATTTAGATGTTTTAAGTGGTCTTGTCTGGTTTCAGAGTAAATAAGAACATCATCAATATATACTGTAATAAAATGATAATAATCTTTAAATATTTTATCCATGTACCTTTTGGAATTCTCCTGGACTATTTTTAAATCCAAAAGGTAATACATTCCATTCATAAAATCCTTGTGGTACCGTAAAAGCTGTTAAATGTCTAGATTCTTCAGTTAACATAATATGATAAAATCCTGATTTGAGATCAAATTTAGAGAAATATTTCTTTCCTCTAATTTGATTAAATAATACCTGTTGGTTTGGTATTGGATATTTTAATTCTTTTGTATAAGTGTTTAACCTTTTATAATTAATTACCATTCTAGATTTTCCTCTTTTTTGTTCTGAATGTTTTATTACAATGAAGGCTGGACTACTATGTTTACTATTAGATTCTCTAATAAATTTCTTTTCTAGCATTTCTTTTATGTGCATTTCAAATTCAGGTAATTCTTTTGGTGTATTTTAATTGGTTTTACACTAATAATCTTATTATCATCTTCTAGTATAATTTCTGCCATAGGCTTATTTATGTGCCATTTTTCCAAAGGATTATCTCCTGATAATTTTAATAATTTTTCTGTAATATTTTTTATTACAATTTGATCAAAATGTTCTTGTACTAGATTTATTCTATTTTTATTAGGTATAAATTGTGTTGTTTGTGTTAATTTTTGTCTATCCTCACCACGCTGAGCTGCTATATGCGGCATTTTTTCTCTACAGTAAGGATCATTAATTCTTATTGCTATTGCTATATGGTGGTAAGGGGTAGATAAAAGTATAACTTTTTCATCAATAGTTATTGGATAATATTGTTTTATGAAGTTATTTCCTAATAATATATCCCCTGGCATATCATCAAATTGATATACATAAGGTATTTGTAATTCATATTTTCCTATTTGTATTTTAACATTCCTTGCTACTTTAGTTATTAGGTTTGTACTTCCATCAAATCCTGCAAGTATTACTCTTTCTTCATTATCTTTTTTATTACTCCACATTTCTGGGGGTAATACATTTTCTTTAAATAAACAGGATGATGCTCATGTATCAAACAATGCATGATAATTTCTGCTAAGATATCCATTGTAATTCATTTTGGTTAGTATATAAATATGTTCTCTTCCTCCTTATATTTTATTCATAATAACCTTGGTATAACTAGATTTTCATTTTGTATTGTTAATAGCATTCTATCATCTTTTATGTAATATGGTTTTACTTGCTCTAAGAAGTCTGTTCCTAATAGTAATTCCGTATTTACATTTCCTGTATGTTCTACGTACATGTTTATGATTATTTCATTTCTTTTATTTATTCTTATTGGTAATTCTACATAAGTATCCATGTGATGAATATTTCCAAAATAATCTTGTATTTGAATTGAATTATTCGTTACTTTAAGTTCTAAGTCTCCTATTATGTTTTCTTTTATATGAGATACAGTTGCTCCAGTATCTATTAATACTTTCTGCTCTTTCCATTCTCCATTTATTCTAATTTCTATCATAACTTCAAATTGTTTTGTCTCATTTCTTTTAGATAGATTCATTCTTGGTATTTTTCTATGTATTTTTGTCATTATTTTTTTTCTGAATCATTTCTATTTTCTATTTCAGGTAATGATCTTGTACTAGTATTTCTTCTTAGGCTAATTGATCTTTTTCCAAATTCTATTTGTGGTTTATCCATATTTACTAATCTTCTAGCTTGATTGAAATCTATTTCTATATCTTCTGGTATTGTAATTCTTGGATTTTCTTTAGCTGGTTTGTATTCCAATAAATTCTGAAATATGGGTTCTATTATATGTGTTCTTGTAGCATTCTTAATTTTTACTTCATGTTTACTAGTAAAAGCATATATTGTTCTAATAGTTAAACTTATAGTTTTACTTCCTGGTTCCATATCTATCCCTCTTAACCTGTAATATAATGTTAAGGCTTTATTTTTATTTTGTTCTCCCATACTTATGCTGAAATTTGGTCTTATTGTAAATTTTACTTTTTGGTACATTAAGTTTCCTGTTACAATTCCTATTAGAGCATCTTGTACTGAACTTACAATTCTATCATCCATAATATAGAATTCTATAGGTGTATCTATTCCTTCTCTAAAATAGGCTTTTGCTATAATTTGTACGGCTCCTAAATATATGTTCTTTATTTTTCCTTTAAGTTCAGGATTCAATAGGTTTATTTCTTGTCTTATAATTTCTTCATTTATTATAGGTATTAATGTATTTCCTGTAGTATCTCTTATGTCTATAGGGTGACTATGGTTTCTTGCTACATATGCTATTTCTTTGTTTTTCTGCCAAAATGGTAAATTAAATATTTCTTTTGGTTCTACATCTAATTTTGATTTTAAGATCTTTTCATACATTTTAGGATTAAATATTAATCTTTCATTTAGTTGTTCTTCACTTTCTTCTAATTGATATTCATATTATTTAGATGTACATTCTTCACTAATTTGTCTAATCATATTTATATATAAATATTCTTCTTCACTAGATTCATTAGATTCACTTTCTTCTGAAGATTCTAATTCCATTATTGTATTTATTACTTCATGTTCTTCTAATTCATAAATTTCTTCATCTTCAGGAATTTCTTCCCATTCTTCTTCTTGTTCAATAGGTAATAAGTTATAATTTTCTTTTTCTATTAATGAGATATACATCATATTTTTCTTTTTATCTTTCTTAGGACATTCTGGAGATATATGTCCTATTTCTCTACATGAATAGCATTTACATTTTCTAGGATTTTTAGGGTATTTTTAGTTTTGTTTTGTTTTTGCCTTAAATATCTCTTGTATGGTACTCTATACCTTTTAAATGTTTTATTATATGGTTTTTTATATTTATTAAATTTATTTCTAAATTTATCTTTTCTATAATATTTCTTTTTCTTATATTTTCTTTCTAGATGACATCCCCATTGTGTTGGTTTATATTGTAATTTATCACAGCATAATGATTTTTTACTTGCTTTATGGAATTTTATCATATTATTTGCTTCCATACATTTTTCTTGTTGTCTCATTTCTATAAATTGTATTCTTGCTCCTAAACTATTATTACTTAATGGTATTTCTAATTTTTCCCAATCCTTAAATAATTCTAAATTCCATGGGTTTGGTAATTTAAAGAATATTTGGTTCATAATTTCCATACCATATGTTTCTTGATTATATTATGTTTTTTCAAAATATTCTCTAAATTCACATGCAAATTGTTTAAAGTAACACATATCACATATTGATATATTTTCTAATAAATATCTATGTCTTAGTCTTGAGTTAATTTTGGTATCTCTGTCTATTACTAATGTATATTCTCTTTTTAATGCATCTTCATATCTGCTTAAAATAGTTCATATTTCATCTTGGTCATTTCCTCTAACTTGTCCTATATAAGTTTCTGTTAAATTACCCCACCATCTTGCAGTGGTTCCTATAAATGTATTTTCTAACATTAATTGTAATTGCTTTCCTGTTAATTCTTTGGTATAGGCCATCATAGCCATAGATTTCATCCATAATTCTAATTCATGATCTACATCTTGCACACATCCTAAATCTATCCATCTTCCTTCTGAACTAATTTGTGTTTTGTCTTTGATTCATATAGATTTCTGGTATATTTTGTGGATTAGTATTACTTGTATTTTCTTTTTTAACTTGGTTAGTTCCTGGTTGTTGTATATATTCTGGTGTATTTTGTCCTGCTGGTATTAAAGCTCTTTGTTGTTCATTCATATTAATTTCTTCTATTTTAAGATTTTAAAATTTTTCTATATAATCTTCTTCTGTTATGTAATTTTCTTCACATTCTTTTTTAGGATTTTCCATAAATTTTTCTATTTGTTCAGTAATCATATTTATTCCTAATCTATTGATGGCTTTAAATTCTTTGTCAGTTATTATTCTTTTAGGTTTTCTTTTTTCCATTTCATCATAAATTTTTGTTATATTTTGGTTTATAATTCCAATATTTTGTTGTATATTATCTATTCTTTTATGTAAATCATTTTTCCCTATTTTTTCTTCTTTAATTGTTCTTATCATATTTATTTGTTTTATAATAGTTTTTTGCTCTATAATTTCTATTGGGTTTTCATATACTCCTACCATATTTCCTATTTTATTTATTTTATCAGTTATTTGCTTAATTTGGTTTTCTAAGGTTATTAATTGTTTTGATAGGTTATTTACATATTGCTTTACTTCTAATATTTGTGTGGGTATATTTTTGTTTATATCCTTATAATCATTAGTTATTTCTATCATTTGTCTTATTTCTAATGGTAAATTATTGATAATTTCTTGAACTTGTTCTGGGTTTTTTGCTTGTTCTAAATTTTGTTCTGTAGTTTTATCTAAACTTATTCCTAATTTATTTAATAAAAATAAATTTTTCCAGTTTAATTGTTTATGTTCTCTAAATCCTCCTTCTCCTAATAGTATAAATGGTATAAATTTTTCATATATTTCAGTTATTAATGGCCAATGACTATTATTTGGTAAATCTTTAGATTTATAATTATATACTCTAGGTTCGATTATTGGTAATTTTTTAGACATTTTTCTAAATATATTTTTAAGTATAACTACAATCTCTGATACCACTGTGAGTTGGATCGTGAAAGTGAAATTTGCGGAATTATAATCTTTGTCTAATTCTCCTTAAAAACATTTCTTCAAATTCATCCATATATCTTATATCTTCTTGTCTAATTAAGTTTTCTTCTTTTAATTTTAAATATTCATTATGTTGTAAAACTAGTCTTTTAATTTCTCTATATTTTTCTATAGCAATAGGATCAGTATTTAGGTCTCTTCCTATTCTTTCCAATTCTAAATATTCTCTATGTAAACTTCTAATTAAATTTTTTCTTTTTTCGTGAAGTATATGGGGATCATAAACAGGCATAATATTTTTTAATTATGAAATAAGTAATAAAAATTTTAAAATAATTAAATTTTTAGAATTTATTATGTGTTAAATTTAATAAGATAATATGTGAAATAAGATATTAATTATATTTTTAGTTAAAAGGGTAAAATAGGTATTAATTTATGTTAGTAAGTTGTTAGTATGATTTTGTTAGTAAGTATAGTTTTATCCTTAAGAGAAACATATTAAGCTTCCATGATAATAAGTTTTCAAATAATTACAACAAATAAACTCTTATAGGAAAATATAGAAACTCATATTATAGGTCTAACAAAAATCTAATATAGAATATTAATAAATTAGCAAAATCAAATTGATCCATATATAAATGCCTCAAAATGCATGTCTGTTCCACCATCTTCGTTCACCTCTAACTCCATTACAACCAATTTTCATCTTCGAATCACTCTCTATGTACAATTCCAAAAAAATGGCCTTTAAAAAAGTCAAATAAATCAAAAATGGGTACCATGCCCGAAATTGAGATAGGAAGCTCAGCCCTTTGAAGCCACTTTTAGAGTTTTCATTTTGGTCAAAGAGTAGCCATTGAAGGAAAGGAAGAAATGAGGAGAAAGAGAAATTGAGAGAGTGGACAAGCAAAGAATTATAAAGTATAGAGTCATGGGTTATTATGTCAACGAACGGAGAAACACCGAACATTTTTAAAAAATGAAATGACTTTGCCCTGGATGATAAAAGTGATTAGTAATTTCTCCACTTCACTTATTTAAATGAGAACTGAAAACTATATGGGTGTGTTCTTTCAGATTTAATATGAAATGTTTTGTGTCAAATTAAGGAATTGAAATTATTTGTTGATTTATTTGTGTTTTCTAGGTAAGATGAAGGGTTAAAAATTAGAGAGAGAAAATATTGATGATTAAAAAGTGGTATGAAAAATTGTGTAAATTAAATTTTTGTAATGATTTCAAATTAATCTACAGCGGAACAGGCCCATAATAATTATTTAAGAAATAATTACTTTTATATGCGTCGGGCGGTTCTTAACTTCAACCCGTATCCCGGTATCCCCGACGTCACCCAGTAAACCTCGATTGATTTTGATTTTATTTCTTTTCAATTACATAATAAATAATTTTCTTATTATTTTTAAAACTTTACTCTCTAGAAAAATAAAAATGCGCTGCATACTTTCTTCCAGAATTCAGTTGACTGTATAATTCCAGAGTCCAAGAGAAGAAGCTAGTGAAGAAACTAATGTGCGGAAGAGCTCGTTGTACTCTCAGGCCCGACGATTTCCCCCGGGCCTGCCATCTCAACGGTCGGCCCATTCGTCACGTCAATATGGACCGGTAACTGAATCCTAACCCCGCAATCAATATCTATCGACTGGCTGTTTGTTAAACTAATTTCAGTGTTTTTCACACTTTCAAAGATATTGATTTGAGTGAACTACAATTAGTATTTAAATCTAACAGGTACCGGCCGTCGAATAATGTGGCGCCGGGATTCAACGTGCCGGTGGTTAGGAGGGAGAACGGAGAGGATTGCGACGGTGCCGTAGTTCACTGCATGAAATGGGGGCTGATTCCAAGTTTCACTAAGAAAGATGAAAAGCCCGATCACTTCAGGATGGTATTACTACTATCTCGAGTTCATTGATGTTATTAAGCTCTTAAAAAGACATAACACCCGTATAGTCCCTTTTTTTGCGCGTGCGCGTGTTGACAGACGACAGTGTTGTTATATTATGAAGTTTCTTAATGGAGAAATTCTTCAACTGTTGTACTCATATAAATATTTGGAGTAGGAATCGCGGGATACACACAAATTAGGAATATTGTAACGGCTCTTGAAAAACAGCATAATAGGTGAATATAGGAAAACTGTCTGTCCTTGAGTTGTTTGTTGTGACGCCTTCTGTGAACCTGAATGTCACCCTCCATGCTTCAGTGTATGTAGACCATCCATAGCAAATATTTCCCAGATTCCATATGTGGTGATGATTTCTAAATATCAAGTGTTCCAAAATACTAGACGGAAGTGAAAGGGGGGATAAATTGTTGATTTCTCATATGGATTTAAGGTTGTAGGAAGTGAAGGAAAAGCAAATAGAAACCATTAGCTCAGGAAAGGTGGTTTATGGATAGGAGAATATGGAGTTCAATGGAGTACGCACAATTTGAATGATGGAGCTGATATAGACGCATGGAAAAGAAGCGGATTTCCACTAATAAGAGGAAATTAATCAAAATGTTTTAGGTCTCTATATTCACAAATATGCCCTTTTTATTTTACATCCTTTCAAAAATATTACTGGGTTTCACCACTTCAAAAGGTGTTAGTGCTTACTGCTTATCTAAACTAAAACAATTTTGGATGGACATTTTCTTTTCCAGTTCAATGCACGATCTGAATCAATTAGAGAGAAGGCTTCTTTTCGTCGTCTGGTTTATAAAAACAGGTGTCTGGTGGCTTTTGAAGGGTAAGTCCTATGCAATTACGTCCATATCTAATAGACTGTCCAGTTGACACTGTTTCTCTTCGTTTTGTTTACTATTTATTTTCTTCAACTTAGGTGTTCTAAATTTTTTTATCTGTTTCCATATTTTTTGTAGCTATATATATATATAGTAGTTAATTTTAGCTGTTCATTTTACCTTTTTATCCTTATCATAGATATGAAGAGCTCTTAAGGAGCACAGCAGCTTCTTCTTAACATATTTTTTTGCCTTACCTTTGGAATTCTTGTAGTTTTTGTAATGTTATTCGACAGTATTTGATGAGAATCGAGAAAGTCAAACCTCGATGCGCGAGCCCATGAGATCCAGGACAAGATCCGACCCCGACGAGGTTCAAGATTCGAGGCTAAACAAGTAATTAAAGTCAAGAAAAACAAGCCAATAATCAAGTTGGAGCCAAAATTAAGGAGAAATTGGATTCAGCCAATTTTGGTCGACCGAAAGTCATTCTGGTCGATCGAAACTCTGCAGAGGATTTTGAAGGTAGCCTCAGTCGCGTTCGGCTGATGGTTGGTCGACCGAAAGTCCCATTTCGGTCGACCCAGTGATCGACCGAAATAATTTCGGTCGACTAGTTCGGTCGACCGAAACACTCCGACATTTTTTTTCATTTCAAACATTAATTTGGTTGTTCATATGAAATGCTCTTGAGAGCTTAGTCTTGAAGATTCCTTTTGAGGTAAGGTTAAACCTCTTTGATCGTGTATTATTCTTGGAAGTTAATCAACTTTACTTGAGTATTATTATTCTTGTGTTGTTGTTTATTTTTCGTTACCTTGGAATTTGTTTGGTTGATATCCATTGGGTTAAGGTTTGTTAATCCTTGAATTTTGGGTTAGATTTAAACTTGAGTTAAGATGTTTATCGCTTATTTTACCACTTTAACTTTCTTGAGTTTTGTATTAAATTGTTGTGGGAATTTTCGGTCAATATACGGAAGGGGTTCGCATCATTTGAGCCAAGCAGATTGCCTAACTTCGCCTCAAAAGTGCACCCATGAGGGAAGGTTTGCCCTCATACTTATAAACCGGCCCCATCCGCCCTCAACTACCGATGCGGGATTGCCATACTTGGCTGGATCACATCAGTATTTCTATTATGATTCGAAAATAGTAGAAGAAACTTCATAACTGAATTATTTTTTCAATCAAATAACTGTTTATGTGCCTCCATCGGTATATTTGTTGTTTGGCTATTTCCTCTGTAGTTTTTTTTCGAAACTTTTTCCTCTTTAGACTTTAGTTTTATGTTTTCGTCTTTAAATTTTATTCCTAGCGGTCATAATAATATTTCGGATAAATGAAATGATCAGACCTCTGCTCCCAGGTGAAAGTATTAAATTCTGTTTGTTCTAAGCTGGGTTAGAATTTCATCTGTCCCAACAAATATTTGTTTATATTGCCAACAAGGTGTTGTTTAAGTTTTATATTTGTCTGTTATACTCATTTTAATCAATTGCTTTTTCCCTGATGTGCACCAATTTTTTGTTCAGATTTTATGAATGGAAGAAAGATGGGTCAAGAAAGCAACCTTACTACATACATTTTAAGGATGGTCGTCCCCTGGTCTTTGCTGCTCTATTTGATTCTTGGAAAAATCCAGAAGGTGACGTACCAATTATAACATTCTTCAACTTTTGAATTAATTTCTTTGGAACAACCATTTGCAAGATCAACAGTAGGCTCTTTCTTAAGAGTGTTCTGTTTATCTTGCCTTATTTCTTTTATTTTCGCATTGTGGAATGGGGTGCCGGAAAATGGACAGCGATTGCAATAGATTTCCTGGGTCTTGTATGCTTCCCTAAACAAATCCCCAGAGTTGCTCAATCCTGTTTTCTCGTTTATATGCAGGAGAAGTCCTGTATACCTTCACTATCGTGACGACTTCATCATCATCAGTTCTGGAATGGCTCCATGGTTTGTAATTTTTTTGTGATTCTCTTTATATCCCACTTGATGTAATAGTCAGTCAAAGGACACTGGCCATTCTATGAAGCCATTTTACTATAGAATGTCGCATGGCATCTGCTGGAGCCTGGAATTGTCCAATCCCGCTGTCTATGCTTCGGAATTCCTGCATTTGCTAAGCGCTTGAGTGCTGCTGCAGCATTTGACTAATAAGTTTATTTGTATGTTGTGTTATTGTAGACAGGATGCCTGTTATCTTGGGAAATAAGGATTCCACTGATAGGTGGCTAAATGATTCTTCTTTGACAAATCTTGATACAATACTCAAACCATATGAAGAGGCAGATTTGGTAAGGGTTCAAAATTAAGTTTTTAGGTGGCTAATTCTCGTCTGCTTTTGCTGGTAATCAGAGACGTTGGAATTGAGATAGGGAACATTTTAACCTTCACTTGCAGGCCTGGTATCCAGTGACACCTGCAATGGGTAAGCTTTCGTTTGATGGACTGGAATGCATTAAGGAGGTAAAAACTACTTTCGTTGTTCGTGTATGCTGCATCGTTAGTGTTCGTGACCAGACGAAAAGTAAGATAGCGTTTAACAATTCTACCGCAAAAGAGAAGACTCTTTTGTACTGCATGACACATTGCGCATTGCTATATAGCCCCTGTTTGGTATAGATTCAAATCAGATTTTTAGTAAATTTCTATAAAAATTGATAAGATGTGGTTGAAAAGTTGTATGTCTTACAAAATTCGAGATTAAAATTAACTATTCACTTTGACTTGAGATTAAAATCAGATTTTAATCAAACCCAATTAGAAACTTCTGGAGCTGCTTATTCAACTCCGTTTCCCTCTCATGCTGGTGGGTACTTTTTCTGGAGCAATAGGAAATTATCCTCAAGTGATCTGTGATCGGAGTGACTGGTTCCGATGTGTGCACGAGGAATGTAGTCAATGCTAATGTAGACCCAAAGCCCTTTCACACCAGAATATTTATGTTTCTTCTGATGGTTTTGATTACGGAATCACACTTATTGAGAGATCTGTTTAAATATTCGTGCAACTCAACTGGCGTTATGTAAATGTACAGTGCAAATATGTTACTCCCATTGAGAAATCTAACACGCACTGACCTTGCATAGCTGTTTACAGATACAGGTAAAGACAGAGGAGACCAGGCCGATCTCCCAATTTTTTTCAAAGGGGGTAAATCGTGGGCTTGAGGCAAAACTCAAAAACCCCACACCAAAAGATGAGCCCATTGGAATCAATCAGCAGAAAGACACGAAAGAGGAAACTGAAAGACAATCTATCACCAACGAAGATGAGTATGACATCAAACCAAAACTTGAAAACCCCACAACGAAAGACGAGCACGTTAAAATAAATCAGCAGAAAGGCATGAAAGATGAACCTGAAGCTCAAGAAAGATCTGTTGCAAACAAAGATGATTATGATATCAAAACAGATGTTACTCATGCATCCATGGCAGAGAACACACAAATTCCTGGGAAGCGAAACTATGAGGAGCTTTCTGCAGATGCTAAGCCATTTGCTAGAGAGACTGATAGGTTAAGTGCAAGTTCAGTAAGAAAGAAAAGCAAGGGTGCCGATGATAAACAGCCAACTCTTCTTTCTTACTTTAGAAAAGCCTAGTAACTGTTCCTTACATGATCAATAGCTGTGGTTTCTATCGAAGTACCAAAGCTGAAAGGAGGGAATTTTTGTCCAGCTCCCACTCCATTCACTCTGTGTGTTGTGTGTGTAGGTCCGGCTTTTCTGCTGTTAATCGTTTTTCCTGTTGACCGGAATCACCAGTGTCTTATAATATCAGAATATTTAATTTCTGGGTTCACTTGACTACATTTCTCTTAAACGCATTAGATGCAATGGTATAAGATTACTATGTTCCGAGAATAACTTGATCATTTAAATTATTGCAATTTGATGCTAGAAAACCTTTGTCTCAGCTAAAACCTGTAACAGATGTGGCAACCTTAAAATTCTCCACATCTCGGGTTCTGAATTTCCATACATAGCTAGAAGTAGCAATCACAAGTAATGTAAAGATTCTCGCAACCAATCTCTATTATAAATATCCACATACATAACCGAGGACAAAAGATATATGGCCAATCTCCATAATTCAAAGGAATTTGAGCAATCATTGGTAGAAACTAACAAAGTTCCAGCACAACTAATTCTTCGCGCGTGCGGTAAAATTCACTCCACGCAATAAAAGAGTCAAGAGATTAAACAAGAATAATTTCACCACTTGACACAATAAAAGAAGAGATTAAAAAAAAAAAAAGATTCAGGAATCATGTTCTGAATCACTACAAGCTAGCTCAATAACAAGGATGATATTGAAAACTCAATACGCAAAATTAAGAAATTGGATAGCTAAAACCAAGAATGCACGTGTTTTTAACTTCTTTTACTTTCATTCCTCCCCATCAAACATGTGATTAAAGTATTAATACAAATCAATAGACCATTTAACAACAGTAGAGAAATAGTGGCTAGCAATCCCTACTTCCATCCAGAGAGTGAAACAAAGTGTAACCATCACCAACAAAAAGGAAAACAATTTGAATTAATGAGACTTCAAGAACAAATCCTAAACCTAGGTTAACACAACATTGACAATGAGCACAGAGGATGGTCTACATCCCTATCACCTATGTCCATCTCAAACTCAACTGAAAATGAGTTTTGAGACCACAAGAAGGTTTACTGTTCCCGGGAGAAGCTTCAAACTAAGGGAACAAAAATAAAAACGACAACTGTCTGTGCTGAGTTATTGTTCTGAACTTACTTATGAACAAACTGAAACGAAATAAAATGTTCCAACGTAATTTTTTAACCAATTTGGGAGAAGCTTCATTCAAGCAGAACCACAATTAAATGGCAAGACTGTCCAAGCTGGTTTTTTTATTCTTAATTTATTTTAAATAAATTCGTGAGAAGCTTCATCCAAAATCAAATGAACTAAAATAGATTTTCCCTTGCAACACATAATTAATAAGTAATAAATGCAAAAAGTTTGAAGCCATATCAAGCATTTCATATAATTGATTCTTGAATTATCCATTTCTATGTAATATCATGAGAAAAATACAACTAAAGCTATTAACCTCCAACAAAATAGAACCATAAATTCACGTAATTTCAATATAAAAAACTACAAAACTTTAGAGAATACTCAGTAAACGCTGCTTTTTACAATTGAGCCAAGAGCCCCCAAAACAGCAAAGGCGAAAAGTGGGCTAACATCCAGAGTATCAAAAATTGGAGGGACTACATTCCTGAAAAGATTCAAGTACGGATCGCATAGGTCCCGAATTGCAGATAAGGGCTGCTTGTCCCAGGGAATATTAGGGAACCAGCTGAGCAAAACCCTAATCATCAAAACCCCGCTGTAAATATCCAGCCATTTCGCCATTCCGGCTGCCACCAGGGTAAACGGCGTGTTCAACGACCTAGTAGGGACGTCCTTCATCGCAGCAAAGAATGCGGGCCCCGCGGTATAAACCAATGGAGCTTTCAGTTGTACTGCCAAGCTTAAAATTCCGCCTGCCAAGAATTTTGAGGCGGTAAGTGCCGTGGCCAAGAGGGTAGTGACTGTCCGAGTCGTCCCGGAGAGCAAATCTTGAGATGGGTTCTGATCTTTGGACGATTCTATTATTGGGATTTGGAGAGATGCTGAAACGGAGGCCGAGATTCTTGATTTTGACGGTCTGGTTTTTGAGAGGGAGAGGAGGTGGCGGTTATGGGCAGAAGGGAGGCAGAGCGCAGTGTTGGAATGGTTGCGAGAGAGGACATTGATAGGGTTCCGAATGGAGAGAGGTTGAGAAGCCATGAGAGAAGAAGCCATTTTCCTTTTTCTGTTCTCTAGAGAAGGGGATTAGGTAGTAGGGAGGGGCGGTTTGGCTCTCAATCGATATTTGGACATTTTCTTTCGCTTAAAGAATTTGTCTACTTGTATGTCGGAGTAAACCTCGGATATACATATAGGAACGTCCTAAATTAGTCCTTTCTCGCTCTTTCTAGAAATGAGGAATCAAACCCACTAATTATGTTTACTTATCGAAACTCACAATCAAATAGTCTCTAGTACAAAAATTTAAAATAAAAAAAATGAACTACTCGTAGGCATATGTATATACACAAATGAAATATGAAAGTCGATAAGGTTAGAATTTGCATTTGTAGGAATGAGATTGGGAATTGGGACACGATAAAGACAAGAAAATACAATGAAACTCGAAAGAAGTATGAGGAAATATACTCTTTCATGCTCTTTTTCTTTTTCATTTTTAGATAATTCAAGGTTGATGGTAAAATGTATTTGTGATCAACTCAATAGCGAATTTGGTTTGGACGAAATTGTTAGTAGGGGTGATTTGTCCTAAAAATGAAAATGAAACGCTAACGTGCTTACAATGCAAAGAAGAGAAAATTGGGGATAGACGTGTAAAGAAGTTTTAAGTTAGAGTATAATGATTGCAATTTACTTTGCCCACTTGAGATCTAGAACAAGTAGAGCTATAATCATCATTGTGCCCCCTTTTAGTGCTAATCCTGTCATTTTATAATCTAGGTCAGCTTCGGTCCTTGATGGGCCGATTCTTTTTCACGTAAGGGTTTGCCAACATTTTATTTATAATTTTGTTTATAAACAATCACGAAATAATATTTATTGAACATTTTGTTTTGAGAAATTTACAATTTCAGTGATTAAAAATTTTGTCTAGCATTATTTATTTTTAAAAAAATAAATCAACGAAATATTATCATATCATTATTTATAAAATAAATGAAAATTTATTAAACAAAATTATTAAAGATTTTGTTTATCATTTTTTACTTTAAAAAAATGAACCAACGAAATATTGTAAGAACACTATTTATAAAACAAATAAACATTTTAAACAAATGAAAATTTTAAAGTGCCCCCATGAAGGTATGCACGGCGCCCTCCTATTAGGGGTTGCACACAACCACCCATAAAGTGGTGGATGGGCACGATTTTAGTCTTCGTTTGGCTACCTCATTAATGAGGAGTTTAAACTACACACTTTCTCAAACTATTTTTTAATCATATTTTTTTTTCTTCAATTTTTAACCACATATTTTACCTTGAAAATATCAAAAAATATTCTCTCTCCTCATTAAAGAGCCGTCGAACGCACCCTAACAATAATCGAGTTACAATTTATTTTTATTCTTTCTCGCAAGAAATAACGAGCTGGGCTCCATTGGCCCGACTTCCCATCTCCGTTATTCCTCTTCAACTTCAAAGGGTTAATTAGGTCGAATAATACTTTTAAATTTTAAATTTATAAAATTAGGTAATTATAAACTAATTTGGTAAATCAGGTAATCTATTCAATGTTGGGCTTATTGGGCTAAACACAAACCAGATCATCACTTTCATATCAATCTTCATCCTTCACCATAACCGATCACTCAAATACAAACAGTCGAGTATTCTCTGCTTCCGTCGATGCTTCTCTCTTCGACTGTAATTTTAATTTTAATCCTTGAAGCACCAGAGTTTGAGGTTGAAAAGACGTAAATCTTTGAGGCACCAGAGTCTGAGATTGAAAAGACCTGAAATTTGTAGGGTTTTGTTGCACTTGAGATGAAGAAGGTGGAGCACCTTTTGCACAATTCAAATGCGCATCAAATCCACGCGATCTGTACCTGTAAAGCCACTGATTTGAGCCTTCTTTTCCACATATATCATAGCCAAAATTCTTGGTAGGATAAGGGCATTCAAAAAGTAAGATTGAGCTTGTGTGGATGAGAGGCATGAGTGAGGTATAGCGGCTTAGTCAAGAAATTCATAAGATCTGGTCTCGGATATAATTTTGGTTGGGAATATCCAGGGCGTCCATGGATAATTAGCGGAGGAGACACAAGATCTGTGTATGATCAAACCAAAAACACAACCAATTTCAAATGGATACGGGTATACATATTGTCCATCCCATGAAAAATTAAATGGAGAACGGAGAAGAATGTTCAAGATGAGATGCGGTAAATATTGTAAGATAGTCAAGTATTGTAGAGTTGATCTGCTAAATGAGTAGCCATCGGATATCACCCCTTTTTTGTTGTGTAAGAGAAGCCAAAGCCGTTCTTTATATATATACTAGTACGATTTACGTGCGTTGTACGAAGCGATTTATATTTGTATTTATTCGCGTGAAATTAGTAATGAAAAAAATAGTTATTTGTGAATACATATTAAGTAACATTAAGATTGAAATATAAATTATTGTTTCAATTTGATGTGTTAAAATTAGGGAACAATTTATAGTATTAATTCAATGTAATTCATTTAAAGAACTTGAAAAAATGGTGTATGTATATACAGTTGAAAAAAACCAATCACAGTACAAATCAGTGATTAATGTAGTAGGATTGCATTACAACCTATTCTGATAGTTGAGTTCAAAGACAATTATACAAAAACCCCAACTTTAGACAAATGGGGCTATAACAAAAACAATACTAAACAGTCAAAGTCAATTGCTTTATATTTCCATCAAATGACTTGTTTACCTTATTGACAATTGCACGATCTAAACTACACGTAACTACAATAACATCCAGGCCCCCAACATGTGTTTTATCTGCATCTCTCATCTTGAATAAATGATATTAACTGCTTCTCAGTATAATTCCTACAAACACATGGTAAACGCACTATTAACTCTATAATCTCTTTTCACAACCCATAACATAACTGAATAACGAGAATCAATGTCAATGAATCATATGCCCTTTAATTTGTTCATAAAATTTTAAAAAGGAAAGTCAATAGGACTTATTAATAATTCTCTCCCTGGAGACATAAAAATGGAAGGTTCTTACCACATGAATAATTTCAGAGCAAAAGTTTAAAAATACCAAAGAAAATGAGAGATGAAACAAAGCTTACAAAAATAGTACCAGCTACAAGAGCCGAGGCACGAGCATAATCATAAGAGGAGCTCAGGCGAAGTTTTAGACAATGTTTCACAAATGAGTTTGATGTACTCATGGTTTTCACATGGTTGGGTAATGCAACTGTAAATTTTGATGCATTTTTAGTTTCTTCATCATTATAAGTTTTTGGGATACACTTAATTTTTTTTGTTCAAAGAAAATGAGAGATGAAACAAAACTTACAAAAATAGTACCAGCAACAAGAATCGAGACACGGGCATAATTATAAGAGGAGCTCTGCCGAAGTTTTAGACAAATTTTCACAAATGTGTTTGATGTACTTGATGGTTTTCACATGCTTGGGTAATGCAACTGTAAATTTTGATGTATTTTTATTTTCTTCATCATCATAAGCTTTTGGGATACACTTAATTTTTTTTGTTCTAATTCTGGTTTTGAAATGTAATGAAGGGAAGAAGAGGCGTAGATGAATATAGAATGAAATGTAGTTGAGACTTAGTTTTCTATGACAAAAAATGAAGCAAAACGAAGTCAAATGCATCATTCACAAATAAAATATGCACCTTATCATAGTACAAATTAATGGTAGTTTTGAGTGTGTTTTATAGTCTCGTCGATACTTTTCAAAGCAATGTCATATTAGTCAATCCCGTCAAATGCTGCACCAATAAATCTTGTTAGAAAAATCTAAAAATAAAAGGCAACAAAGACATTGAAAAATTCATTATTAGAGTGATAGAAGCAAAAATTTTTGCTGTTCCTTAACCCCATCTCTCTCCTATAAAAATCATAAATCAATAGTTTAAAATTGATAGAATCAATGTTGTGGAATCCGATCAAAAACAACAAATCACATCAAATAATCTATGTTTTCAAAAAAAAAAAACCCTTTCGATGTCCAACCCAAACACCAACAACAGTTCTTCAAAATATCAACAAGTAAAGGCAGAAGGACTATTATTAGATCATGAGTTCCAAATTAATGCAGGGAAATAATAAGAATTATTGTTAATGCTCCAAAATTTATTAACTCGATCGAATGCTAAAAGTTTGGAAATAAAATATTCATTTGATCAATTCTCGAAAGTTTATAATAGTGGCTACTCTTTACTTTAGTGCAAGAGGTTTATAAAAGCCTGAAGTTAAGGTAAAATCTGTATAATTAAGAAGTTATATTTCATTTCAATTAAAAATATACTTGATCAAGATGTGTACTTAAAAATAATCTGTATATCATGTTATCTAAGTTCCCAACTGCAGAATGCATTAAAGAAAATTGGTCTAACAAACTGGAGGCCAGATTCAACAATAAGAATACGTTCTCTATATCTCATCTTTCTCCTGTGAATGGATTTTCCCTGACTCTATTTGGAATACTACAAATTTTAGATACCACTCTATTTGAATAATAACACAAATTTGCTTATATAATTAAATAAGTACAATTATATTTGTAATGAATAAGTACGCATAACACAGAAGAAGAATAAAATAACTTTACACTACACTTTGAGAACCTCCATTTATTGCCATTTGTTCGCTTGCATCTTTCTAGCTTATCAGTCACTGCATCAAACACCAAATTGGCTATTAAGATTCTAATAATTTAAAATAATCAAATAGATATCAAAAAAACATTTTGTGTAATTGAAAACAAAAACATTTTAATAACAAATAAAGCACAAGCATTTAAATAACCTAAACAAAGATTAATTTTCATGAGATATAATATATGAAAATTATTTTAAGAAAATATGTATGATTACCAGCTTCCTCATAATATTCCTGAACAATTTCAAAAAAATAAGAGAATTTGAATTGCTAGAAGTGTCTGTATAGCCAAAAAATATACAAAACATAATGATATAAAAATAATAATTATACTTCTCCAAGCTAAAATTAAATATATCATACAATTAAAAATGTAATTTTCGTACCTTTGTTTATCAAACCATAGAAAACATAATCGACACTGGTTATTATGCAAAACTTTCATCCCATCATCATTTTCATCCTATGTCAAAATTCTTTTCATCAACATTTTTCTCATTGTCAGAAGATGAGATTCATGTTTATAACTATAAATATCATATTATGCATGTTACAAGCAATCAATTCAAATAATCCAAAGGACAAACATACAATTAATTCAGTAAGCAAATCAATTTTCCCCAATCAGTCTTGCAAAATGAATTCTAAAATTATAGTGTTTAAGTGCGTTTAGAAATGCCTAAGGCTCATTTGGGAACACAAATCAATAGAGTCACATACACAGAAAGATAAAAAATCACTGAGAAGTTGAAAAACTCACATGGCAAGCTCCTTTTCATGAAATTTGGACAGGAAAAAAGAAAGAATAATTAATTAATATTTAGGTGGGTATCTTTCAACAATCTAAACCAAATTTGTCAAGTATCTTTCTTTAATCCTTAGCATTCGAGTAAAGCATATTATGGTATGAAGCTAGGAACATCAGATGAGCATCAATTTTTTTTCTGATCAGCCACTTGACATCTATCTTAAATGATTATTTCATATCCTCTTTCAATATCCTATCAAAGGACTACAGGATCACAGTCTATTCTACCTCAATTCACTATTTTTCATACCATATTACAGTTAGCTCCCAGATGCTCAGTTCGCACAATGCACCTGCTAACAAAGGTTTTGTACTTCCGTGGTTGATCAAATCTCCTAGCTGATGACCAAACCTAAAAGAACATATAAATACAAATTTTTGGATATCACAACCTAAACAAAAGACACAAAATATCAAGTGCTGAAGAATACTTCCTAAAGTTGTCGGATACCTTGAAGGATAAAAGAATTTTTGGTGCTCTCTTGAATGATTTTGCGAGTGCCAGAATGAGGGGAAAAGGTAAATAGTTGATTGATAAAATGAGAAAGAGAAGTTATGCTTGTGATGCACTTCCATTTAAAATGAATATATTGTTCCTTCTTAAAAATTCAAGATCCGTGCACAATAATGTTAGCTATATAATCATCTACTGCTCCACTACAATGTATTTTTCTCTGCAAACTAACGTAAGTACCATTTCACAACCAGTTAAGCCAACGGCAATAACTAACACATAATAATTCATTCTGGATAATCACGCCTTACGTATTGAAAAAGCTTACTTATGATGCTCATGAAATGCTCTCAGACCATTAAAGGCGGTCCTTGACCCCCTTGTGGATAAGTTCGGAAACACGGTGATAAAGGAGCCTGTAAATCGTCCCTAAATACCCAAAAGAAATAAAAAATTTAACTTCACTTACCTAACTGACCAAATGAGGAAATATAGGGTCGTGAGCTACTTTCCCATGCATAAAACTCAGAAGTGTAGATAGCTAACACTTAAGAACTCTGGAATTAGTAAGTTTAAAAGATTCATACTTAAAAATTCAATTTCTAAGCAATAACTGAACATAATTTTCTCATCAATAAATCAATAAATCACGTAGATTCATATGCCAATTACACAGTATCAAGAAATGTCAAAGTGTATAATTTTAAACTGACATTCTGGAAGATTTATAACCAAGATACATAATCACAATAAGCATTCAACTCATTTTAAAAAATCAAAACATAATCATAAAAACAATACACAAAAACATTTTTAAGACTAAAAAGACAATAAATCATAAGGATCAATAAATGACCAATAATGTGATTTTAGACTAACTAAAAGAAAATTTACAATCAAGATCCATAATAAGCAAAAAAATCTCAAAACCCAATTCAAAGAATCAAATCTTTTATCACAAAAAAGCAGAAAGCAAAAAACAAAAACAACTAACCATGGATCAACAAGAAAATTACCTAGTTTTTATTGAGGAAGAGACGGATTTTTAAACGGACAGCCTGGAAGATTTATGACCAAGATCCATTAGCACAAAAAGAATTCAACCCATTTCACAAAATAATTAATTAATTAATTAATTAATTAATTAATCATTAAAACAATACACAAAAACTTTTTTAACATATCTCCATGCAAAACCAAAGATCAACAAAAAAAAAAGGACAAAAAATAATAAATCTGATACACTTTCCTCTACTACACCACGTAGCAAAAAACAAGAAAAAATGTAGAAATAACCTGCAAAGTAAAAAATAAAAGATGTTACATGAAAGAACTTAAATTTATAGCAAGGAAAAACAGAAAAGAAAAAAAAAATGGTTACATAAAAAACCACAATCTCAATCTATTTAACATAATGATTCAGTAGTGAGATAGAGATATAGCTAGCCACCAAAAAATCACAATCTCAATCTATTTTACCTGCTTCAATGCCAAGTCCAAAATCCAAGCAGGAAAGTCCTAACACAAATAAAATCACTTCCACTATCCAACACAAATTAACTTACTCAACTTGATTCAAAATCAAAAATAAAGAAAAGAAAATTTCGAAATCTGAACAAAGACAAATGCAATAGTGGCCACCAAATTAAACCACAATCTCAATCTCTTTTACCTGCTTCAAAATACAGTCCATAATACAAGCAGGAAAGTCCAGACACAAATATACAAAATAGCATATCACTTCCAATATTAAACATAGAATTACTTACTCAAATTGATTAAAAAATGGAGAAAAAGAAAATTTAGTAATTTGAAGAAAATAAGACAAATGCAATATTATTAACCTATAATACTGGAGGAAAAATCTAGGAACCCACTAGAAAATCGTCAATCACAACCTCAGGTCCATAAATGAAGAACAAAAATCGTGACACAAATAAACAAAATATCACATAAACATTACATTTGCTATTCAACGTAAAATCCCTCACTCAACTTGATTCAAGACTGAAATGGAAAAAGTAAAAAAATCTGAAAGAAAAAGGGCGGGGGAAAAAAAACCGCACAACTAAAACTCATAATAATAAAATAAACTTCCACTTAGAAAATCACTTTTCACGTAAAACCCAAATAGAAATATATAACAATTATATACAAACCCAAAGCTAGAAAAAGAATAAAAAGTCGAGGCAGACAATCATCAGCATACCTTCTCAAATTGATAATCCAACATGAGTGCTCTTATCTGAGGCATTTAGAATCTTGTAGATTCTTTCTGTCAACTACTCATCCAAAACTTGCTACAATAAGGCAAGAGCTTCTCACATACATCTTTAACTATAAGGAGACCATCAGTTTGGTAGTATTAGAATACTATATATATAATACAGGTTGAAATAGAAGCCAAATAATCACTTTTTGAAGATATTCATTGAGCTTTAAAAAGCCATAAATACAAGTCACTCATCCACAGTTCAATTCCGTTATCACTTGTGTACATATAATATATTGCAATAAAAATAGATATAAAATGTTCAAAACAAAAATATTATTTGTACATCTATATCTGTAAATGCTAAGTACGAAGAAAACATTATACAAAAACCTGAAGAAAACAACATATATAGGAAAAAGTCAATATTCAATTCTCAGATTAAACTGGGTTGAAAAAGCCTAGAGAAACCAAATATCATACCATTTGATACCTCAGTGCAAGAACCTTCGAAATTGCTTAAACATGAATGTTTGAATGCGTCACATACATCTGTCACCAACGAAATAAAACATTGAAAACTTCAACTTCAGTAATTCTAGGTTTAATCTACACGAGAAAAAAAATTAGAAGTATAGATTCTAATTAAAAAGTGCTATAATATCCTTTTGTTTGCTTAATCAAATTAAACAATTTTTCTCTCTTGTATACAAAGAAACATACAGAAAGAAACCATTTGTCTATTCTAAATTGCAACTCATTTACCAATGTTCCATACAAATCCACAATTTAAAGAACAATAACCAATCAACCATGACGCCAAAGGACTTAAAATGCCCAAGAAAATCGCCTTTCTTCCAAATCAATTTCCTGAACTTAGCTAAGCACCTATAGGTAAGATCCAACTTCCCTTGAGCATGAAATTTCTTGGAAGTCTCTATTTAATCAATTAAGGGGTGAGATTCGTCTACCCAACTTTAGATATAGCATATAATGTATTCTGATTGGATTTCTGCTATCTTATTTAAAGATGTCAACTCTTTGTGGTGGAGAACCCATAGTAGCTACTAAAAAAATGTCTTGCATTGAATTAGAAAAATTACATAATATTAGAGGAAAAGAGACAACTATTTTAAGCTATTTTCCATGATATAATCAACGAACAAAAATAAAAAATAACCCTGAAGATATTAAATAATTACAAGTATATAAATCAGGAAGCTGAAATAACTTCAATTGAAGAACACTGCGGATTATGTGCACAGTAATTCAAATGTCTGATTTTTCAATTCCAGCAAACCAGCATTATGATTTCACTTTCTACATTTTCCTATCTATCATTCCCAACTTGCTAATCACCTCTTGAAACCATTATCTCAAAGTTGTTTAATGATATTAAATAGGGCATACAATCTTGTGCATAATGGGGTTGTATTATGCTGAGTGCAACCTAATATTTTAATACATTCTCATTTTTTCATTCATGTTATAACCGAGAACTCACTTTCACTTAATAGAAATTTTTGCTTAAACAGTAAACTGTTTAAGCTAAGCTTAACATGATCAATTGATCAATATATAAACAAACAATTAGAGAGGATAAGAGGCCTTTTCTCAAAAATGATTATAACCTCCTCTGCACCATAACGACTTTTGCCTTTAGTTACATCAAGCACTGACCTGATAAAAGATAAGAGAATCATTAAAAAAGGAACCATAGCAGAAGCAATACTTCAGATATAATCACTCACAGTAAAAAATTTACCCCAAATCGAACAATATATCTATCCACAAACCTAAACCAAAAAACAGCAAAATAGATACACAGGAACTCCATTAAAATCGAAGAACAACACAGAAAGAGGGATGAAAATTCAAACAATCTATCTACCATAATAAAAAAGCCAAATCCCATAAAGTAAAAATGTTACCCAGAAATCGAACAATTTATCTACCAACAAACCCAAAGGAAAAAAAAAATTACCTTACTTCGGAGAAGTGCCTGAATCAACTAAGCACAGCACCACTTTTCAAATTCTGAAACAAAAAAAGGAAAAAAATAGTACATCTCTTAAAATACTCAATGAAATTGAACGCTCAAAACAAAGAAAAAATTAACTACATACGCAGGGAAAGATCTCAAGACGGAATGAAGGCGCGGCGAGAGATGAAGGCGAAAATGAGAAGAGACTGAAAAAAATCGTAACCCTAGCTAGATGTTTTTGGAACCGCAGCGAGAGATTGTGAAAATAAGAGATAAATAAATGACGATAAATGTAATAAGAGTTTGGTAGAAATCAGAGGGAATAAAAAGCGTGTTTCTCATTTCAACTAAAAGTGTTTTTTTTGGTCCTATGAATAGTAAACATGGAAGTTGATTTTATATATAGTAGGGATATATATAATAAAAGTGTAATGATGCTGTGAAAATTGTAATTTGTAAAGCG
Organism: Ligustrum vulgare; assembly: GCA_963555705.1. Taxonomy (NCBI): domain Eukaryota; kingdom Viridiplantae; phylum Streptophyta; class Magnoliopsida; order Lamiales; family Oleaceae; genus Ligustrum; species Ligustrum vulgare. The sequence goes on from OY743180.1 coordinate 4,690,864, forward strand.
GTGTCTAATTACATATTGTAATTAATTATAAATTTGAAATAAAGTCACACTTGTAATTTATTTATTTTTTTAGAATAGTTACAATTATAATTAATTATAAAATTGAAATAAAGTTACGATTGTTAATAATTTGTAAACTATAATTCATTACAAATGTAATTAAATTGCAATTAAGGTGAGTGTAACTATTTTCAATTTTACAATTAGTTACAATTGTAACTAACGAGTTTGCAAAACATGACAGATTTAGAAAATGAATAATAATTTAGTGGAGCCAGAGGTTGAACATGGGAATGATTCAATTGCAATTAATTACAATTGTAACTAATAAGTTTGCAAAATTGAAATCAAGTTACAATTGTAATTCATTACAGAATGTAACTATATTGCAATTATAATTAATTACAATTTATAACTAAAATTCGAGTGATTTGTAATTATAATTTGTAACTATTTCGAGTGATTTGTAATATATAATTAAGTTACAATTGTAATTAATTTTAAAAAATGAAATTGCAAATTTGAAATTAAGTTACAATCTTTATAATATATATAAAATTAAGGTAGTTTATAAAAATAATTTCCTGCACATTTTTCTATTTCTATAAATAGTAAGGTTCTATAGAATTAAACAGTGTGAATGCAAAGTGAATTAACGTGAATGCAAAATTGATGTAGGTCAAATGTGAATGCAAAATCTGGATAAATCTGAACGCATTTATTGCATTACATTATATATATATATATATCAATTCTATATATTATCGTAAATACTAAATAATGGTTGATATTTTTTAATCAATTTTTATTTTATTATTAACACTAATACTAAATGAATTCGATTAATATTTTTAGATATCAGTATTAAAATTATCATTTAATTATTTTATTTATTTATTTGTTGTTCTTAATATTATAAATTCTATGTATAGCCATCAATATAAAAATTGTGTTTTAATTATTAATTATCAAATCATTTGTTATCTTTAATATCAAAAATCATATTTTCAGAAATATATATGTAGTTGAAAAAATGCGCCGCTTATAAATAATTTATAGAAAAAGTTATTGAACGAAGACTAATATTGAATAACTAATGCTTTGGTTTCTTTTTAGTTAATAATATCAATAGAATGATATTTTAATAAAGTTTTAAAGATTATAGGGTATAAGATTATTTGTATAATCTTGTGATCGCCAACTTTAATTGGTTGTCATATCATGATAATTGCAAGATTTTCAAATTATTATTTTGACTAATTGACTTTGATTTTTTGAGAATTGTGTTTTGTGAAATCGTGATTTTTTAGAATGTATAGTTAAAAAGTAGTATGAAAAATTGTAAAATATAATTTTTTAAAGAATGTGTGATTGAAAATGAATGTTCAGAAAAATTAATTCCATATGAGTAAGTGATAAAGTATTATGTCTTTTGGATTAAACACTCGTGCCGCTTTTATGAATCGAGATGTATAGATGATTTCTTAGTAAATAAAGTTAAACATACTTACGATATACATTCGTTAAAATTTAATCACAACTAAAATTTCTTGTTGCTTAATTTGCTACATTTATTTAAATATATGACCACATCTATTTAATTTGTAATATTAAAGTAAATATGAAATGAAATATTTTTTTAATAAATTTAAATATCAAATATTGTAATAAGATAGTTAGTACTAATTCTAATAGTACTATTCGGATAGTGATAAATTATTTGTGATAATCTAGAAATTATATTTTGAAAAGATTAATTACATTAATAATCATAAAAATTAAATAGTTATACAAATGGGTTATGCAAATGGTCATTGAAGTATTTTTTTTAAGTAGTAAGTTATTTAAGTTTCTAAGTATTAAAATTGTGGCAACTTAGTAAAAAAAAAAAAAAAAATTGCCCCTATAATTTACATATAAATTTTTTTTAAAAAAAAAATCAAACTTTTTAACAGCTCATTGTACCAAAATTTACTGTTACGAACTATATGAACTGAAATAATGAGTTTCAAATATGTGCTTAAGTATACATTCTCCATAAAATCATTATTATTAAACTCATTTTGTAGATAATGAGGGCTCAAATAAGTACTAAATATGCTCATGAAAGAAAAATGTAATATATAAAGAGAGCACTTCCCAAAAACAGGTATTGATCCATTTTCCTGTCTAAAACACATTTTCTAAAATGGTAATTATTAGAAGTAATTCACTATTTATTATTCGTTTTGGACAAAATTCGGATTTAAATTAATCTAAATGAATACAGATTTTTAAATAACTGCAATTTTTAGGTCCTGATGTTTCTTGGTCCGCCTTTCCATCTTGAAAATCAATTACATTTTTTTTTAAAATTCGTAAAAATAAAAAAATAAAACTTTGTCAATATCACATAAATACTTTTATTTAAAAATAGATAATGAAAGATAATGAAATAAGAACGTTTATCAATCTATTTTTCTTTTTCTTTTTCTTTTTCTTTTCGTTTTAATAAGACTCTAAGTATATATCACAGATATATCTATTTTTTCTACTTATTACAAATTCCATTTAAATGTAATTTTTCTTTCCATTTGAAGTTTTAAATCAAATTATAATATTTAAAGAAATTCCTGGAACAATAAACATGCGAACCGTAAAAAAATTAAAATATAATTAAAGTATGTGTAATGTACCTTTGTAATTAATTGCCTTCATTCATTTCTCATTTTTAATTAAATATTAATTTCACATGTTAAAATATAAATTTGATATATATAGGTAACAAATGACCGTGCATCGCATCGCACGAGTGTAACACTAGTTGTAATTAATTACAAATTATAATTCATTAAAAATTGCAAGTAAATGTAATTAAGTTGCAATTGTAATTAATTACAAAATTGAAATAAAATTATAATTGTAATTAATTACAGAATTAAAAGAAATTTACAATTTGAACTAATTACATACTGTTCTGGAAATTGGACTAGTCTTTGATATTAGTTGTAATTCAACATAACAAATATGCAATTAAAGAAAATGTTTTGAAATTGAAATTAAGTTGAAATTAAAATTAACTTTAATTGCTTGACATCAGATGGTAAAATAAGTGGATTGGTAAATGGGGATATTCGGAAACACAGGAAATGAATCAAAGTTAATGTTGCAGAGGTTGACTGCTCGGAGATGCATCTTTAAAAACCACAAACCTTAATGATGTCAGTGGAGAATCATGGAAGGACTAGCATATTAATTTTCATTGCTTTCCACTTTATTATTACCCCAGTATGTAGACATTAATTTGCAACGTCAGTGGAGAATCATGGAAGGACTAGCATATTAATTTTCATTGCTTTCCACTTTATTATTACCCTAGTATGTAGAATTAATTCTGCAAATCTGAATTTGATTCCCTGGGAAAGTAATTTATTTTGTGGAGAATTTTTGGTATATTGGAGTATCCCATGAGCTGGAACGATGACTACATGGATGAAGAATCAAATTTGGTTTTATGAGAACAACCAAATATCATAGGTAATGGTGTGAGTTCACTAGAATTGGTAATTGAAGGATCCTGGCTGTAGTCATCAAATATCATAGGTGTTGAGATCGTACCTAAAATGCGGCACATTGGACCACCAGCGAAGATCCAATGGACTCTAGCCCATGGTTAAAGCTTAGAATATCACCTTGGGTCAACTTCCGAGGTGGAATATCACGCGAACCTCTTTGGCCGAACTGATTTGTGTCTGGCCGATGTGCTTTATGTTTAGCCGAGGTGCTTTATAGTGACGCACAGAAGAGGGATGGGATAAGGGATGGAGTCAGAGATGTGACACCACCTTTACCATGAAGTGATAGGTGTCCATCCCCTACAAAGTATAGTAATGATTAATATCAAAAGGCAAGATCTCCTTTTTAGAAGCTAGGATAAATACAAGTGTAAAGTATGCCACGTGTCACGATCCGAAACAACGAGTTCCTCTATAAATAAAGCACTCCTCCCGCTTTGTAGGAGGTGGGCAATTTCATACTCTTAACTAAATATTTTACTCTCGCTCCCTTTTCTCTCTTTTACACATTTATATTTCCTGCACTCAATTTATATCTGCTTGAAATGAGCACTGACTTTGGCATCGGAGTGCAAATGGGAGTCACCTTGGCCCCTTTGCAAACTGATCGTTTGTCACAGTGCGCAGGAGATCCACGTGTTCAAGAGAGAGGAGCTGAGACGTGTTGGTTCAAGGTCCAGCCAGATTTTGTGGTCAACAATAGGTAATGGTGTGAGTTCACTGGAATTTTGTTGAGTTAGATATGGAAAGGAAGTTTCATAGAATTTGACATCTCTTGAAATGATTATTTGTTTAGAATCCAAATCATATAATAAAGGCCTTTTGTCCTTGACTGTATCCCATAAATATGCATTTATATGCTCTAGAATCAAATTTGGTTTTATGAGGAATAGTATTTGAAGCATAAGATAGACAACCAAATGGTTTGAACATAGAATAATCAGGTTTTCTGCCATGAAGAACTTCATAAGGTGTTTTCCATTGAAGGACTGAACTTGGTAATCTATTGATGATGAAAGTGGCTAAAAGAATTGAGTATGTCCAAAATTTTATAGGTAGGTTAGAATGAAACATAAGAGATCTTTCCATTTGGAGCAAATGTTTATGCTTTCTCTTAACCACCCCGTTTTGTTGTGGGGAATAGGTACATGATTTTTGGTGAATAATCCTATGGTGATGAAAAAGAAGTTTGCACTCTTTGTTTGTAAATTCCGTTCCATTGTCACTCCTAATTCTCTTAACAGTTTTTTCAAATTGAGTTTTGATCATCAAGATGAATCCTTCTAGAATTTTACAGATTTGTGTTTTGTGAGTCATGAGGAAAGTCCATGTGTACCAACTGAAATCGTCCACAATAGTCAGCATATAGGGTGTATTTGATAGGGCTGGTTGATTATATGGTCCCCAAACATCAATGTGTAATAGATCAAAGGCATTTTTAGTATTAATGCTACTGGTGGGAAAAGGAAGCCGTTGTTGTTTTCCGTTATGACATGCTTTACATTGTCTCAAAATTGAAATCTCATATTCATCAAAAGGGAATTGAATAAAGTCTAATTTATGTAAAATAGGAAGTGGAGCAGGTCCAAGTCTAAGATGCCATTTATTCAAAGCACTATTACAACTACTGGTCACAATATTCTAAGAGTTACAGGAAAATGAAGGTAATTTGGAAGCATCAGAAAATGAAAAATTAGAGCTGTCTTCAAGGAAGCAAGATTTCTGAAGTATGTAGAGTTTCCCCACCAGCTTTCCTATGGCCAAAGTTTCTTCAGATTTAAGGTCCTGCAGAAGACAATGATCGGGGATAGAATGTGAATTTGATTTTTGCAGTCTCAGAAAGTCTAGCAACAGAGAGGAGATTAAATTTGAAGCTAGGAATGAATAAGACATCAATACGGTTCATTCTGTGATTCAGTGGAATGTTTCCTATATGTGTGACAGGTTTCATAGTACCATCAGGGAGATATACAGGTATTGGTTTAGGAGTAGGTCTTAGATGATGCAACAGACTCAAATCAATACACTTATGACTACTAGCACCTATGTCCAATATCCAGGATCCCACTTCTACCTTGTCAAGCACAACTAAAGCATTATAATAACTGGTTGTAGCTTTTATACCTGCAAAATCCTCTGAATGATCAAAGTTCACAGCTCCGTTGTTATTGATCTGTGATTTGTTATTCATAAGTTTCAAGAGCTCCTGTTGGTACTATGTTGGATATATCAGAATGTTGAGTAAATCTGTCCTCTATAGCCATATCTTTTCCTTCATCGTGAAGTGGAGTTTCAGCACAATTAGCCATAGGTCTGCTATAAGCAGATTTTCCTCTCTGATCTCTTGGTTTCCTGAACCATTCATGGTAGCCATGGATTTTGAAACACCCTTCCCTATTATGTCCAGTCATATTGCAATTATTACAATATAAGTTGGCCTTTTCTTCAGTAGTTAACCTCACATTGAATCCCATGCCTCTACCAGATCCACGTCCAATACTTCCTCCTCTACCGAATCCTTGTGGTTTAATGATAAACGCAGTATTATCAGTTGAGTCCGGGTATGTTTGATGCACCGCTCTCTGCTTCTCAATCCTCAAAATCATAGAATAGGCTTTATTAACTGTCGGCATTGGATCCATTACTAGAATTTGATTCCGAATATTATCAAATGAGTCATTTAACCCCATAAGGAATTGAATTAACCGGTTAAAAGTGTTTAACTCAGCTACTTCCTTAGCAGCTCCACAATTGCAGATCGACACTGGTAACAAGCAGTTCAATTCATCCCATAGCTTCTTCAACTTTGTGTAGTAAATCATAACAGGCATATCTCCTTGCGTTATGCTACTGATTTCCCTTTGCAGCTAGTACAATAATGGTCCATTAGATTCTCCAAATCGTTCTTCAAGCTCAATCAAAAATTCTCTGGCTGAAGTAGTGTACAAAAATACATCAACTATATCCTTTGAGATCGAATTAAGGATCCAGGGTATTATCATACAATCCAATCTCTTCTACTATTCATAGTTTGCAGATTTTTCATCCGGTACTTCCAATTTTCCATTTACGAACCCTAACTTATTTTTAGCTTCCAATGCGATTTTCAATGATCGATTCCAACTTAAGTAATTGTTTCCAGTAAGTACGGAGCTTACCAAAAGCATTCCTGGGTGATCAGATCCTTGTAATTGCATCGGATCACCATTGTTGTAACTGTGTTCGTGCTCCGCATCATTTATTGCCTTGTTTGTGTTCTTCACAGCAGCCTCCCCTTCCATGATGCTAAATCAATTATGTGTCTGTGATACCATGAACGATTCTAACTTCATTACTGAGAGAATATCTCTCCACTCTTTATTTATGAAAAGCACACATTACAAAGAAAAGCTAACTGGTATATATAGAAACCAGAAGCTGAAGGAAAGGAAAAGATAGTAAGGTCACAACCAATAGGAAAAGAACAAGTCATAATTCCTATAACTAACTAATGCTATGTGGATAATAGAAAAAATTAAATTCTTCAGCAGAAATGGCGGAACAATCAAACATTGGAGCCCGGAGAATAAGAAGAAGCGACATTGACAGCATGAGATGCCCTCACTGCGCCGGCTTTCTTTCCAAAGAGATGGTAAATTAATTACTTTTATTGATTCAAATTATCTAATATACAATTTCTCAGTATTTTAATACAATGGCAGGAGACCAGCGAGTGGACTGTTCCACCACTAATTAGGGATTGCTTTTCTATGGTATGGCTTGTGTGATAGTAATTCTTGCAGTAATTTATTCATTTTGTTACCTCATAAGCGTTCATGCCAAATCTCTTGCTAATTTAGATAGGATCGGCTGTTGGTTGCACTGCAGGGGCCTTTTATGGCTTCAACCACGGTACGCTAACCTTTCTTTAATTTCAACCCCCCCCCCCTCCCCAAATAGTTAAGACTGCGAGTGCTGATGAAACAAGTTTCTGTTTATTAGACGAGTAAACACTGATCCTATAAAGTAAACTATAATAGATGCAGCAGGTTTCTGACTAGCTTTCTGCCATCTATTTCCTTGGGAAATATTTACTTCAAAATTTCATATATTGTTATTTGTTGATGAGAATTTTATTCTACTAGGATGTGCATATTATGTGAGAAAGATCAGTCTTGTGGGCTGACTTTGTTTTCATAATTTTTCTGCAGCTATGCCAATTGTTCGGAGGGGGATCAAAGGACCTATGTGGTTGCATTTCCTCATTGGTGTAAGTGATTCCATCTCATCCTGTTTCCCTTGAAGCCTGTAATGCAACCTTTGTGTTGACCTTATTTCTCCTTATCTTGTTATAGTCGATTCACCATTGCATATGAAAAATTACTGTTTTACCAAATCCATCTCCTCCAAACTGGTTATACTTTTCGATAATCAACTCCAACTACTCTATAAAGGAGTATGATACTAATATGAAGCTAACCCTGCTAGACTGTAATATGTAATATAAATTAGGTTTTGAGAATCGATATGGGTGAGGAGAGGCAGGTTTGAGAAGATATTTGGTTTGAGGTTTAAACGATCTGTTGTGTTCAATTGCTTCAAATATATCAGATTTGTAGTTTATTTGGTAAAATGGCAAAATTTCTTTTGAGGAAAGTTAGAACTCGCAGGAGAGCCTTACCAGATGTAAAGGTGAATGCTATTGATTTAGTATTAGGATGCCCTATTCTTCAGTGCAAGGGCAAAGAGGTATTCCCATATAATATGAAAGTTTCCTGGGACTGGATATTAGCCATTAGATCTTGTCTGGGGACATGGCATGTTGAACTTGATTTTGCACGTATGTTTATTAGTCACTGATCATTATATAGAGTTATGCTCTTTAGTTTGACAAGATAGAATAACAGTATTCCTGAAGTCATCTCACTGAATATTAGTAGAGAAGGAAGATCTAGTTCAGTTGGTTCTTTATGGGTAAACAAGATAGGGAGAGTATAGTTGCTATGTTGCTTCATTTTCATAGAATACGTGGCTTGTTGGCAACCTTTTTGTGGCAGTCAGCGGACGATGCCCTTTCACTTGTACAATTTTCTATTTAACCTCCCAGTTTGGTAAGAATTTATAAACAGTTTAATCTATACATATATAGAAATGAGTGGGGAATAAGTAGATAGCACACATGGGTCCTTTGGAATGTGCTGTTGAAAATGAAGTTCACTTATAAATGATTTATAAAGTTTGCCAAACGGAGGCTTAGTTGTCTAAAATTTGTCTTTAAGTATAAAAATATAAACAAAGAAAGTATTGTTGGATTAAATTCAACATGCAATAATTTTAAAGATGTATGATCTGTGAATGCACAGTAATATGGCCGGTGAATTGACCCTACCGTTTCTTTTGCTCAGATTTCAGTCGAGATTCTAGTTTGATATTGTCCAGTAAATGGCTGCTTAGGGTATAAATGTTCTATTCTGTCAAAATTATCATACGAGTCACACTATCATTTCCAAATTTAAAGTACGTTTTTTTTTTTTTTTTGGTTTGTTCTCATGTCACAACTTCTTTGCAAATTCAGGCCCCACCTGTCATCGTATTCTCTTCAGGCTGTGCTTGATTGGCAGCTAGGAATTCTCTCTACAATGTCAATCCTCATTTACTTATATCAAGTGCAGCTCTAAATCTCTTGCAAATACCAAGCTATCTGAAGAAATAATGTTGATCTGAATTGATAAATCATTAAAAAAAATAATTCTGAAACACTTCCTTGTGAGTGAATATGCTTTGACCTACTGCAAAAAAAAAAAAAAAAAAAAAAACCCACTAGTCTTATCTCTCTTACAAGGTTTAAACATATCTTAGACATATTATGAATCGGAAATATTCAATGTTAAAACAATCCCAAGTTTGGTTGGGAAAGTGCTATTGGCAGAAGCACAAGCATTGTAGAATAATATTTTTCACAGGAATGAAATCTGATTTTGAGCGGATTCAATGCGTCTAATGTCTCACCCTATGGACTTGAATATGTGCAGGTGGTGCCATTCCAGCACTAGCACAACTTGCATCATCATCTTATCACGCAGTAATGTCATCTTCATCATCGCCACCTTCATCCTCGTAGGACGAACATCCCGGGACATGATTCATTAATTTGTACTGATTAATCGATATGAATTCAGACATGAGCAAATATAGAAGGGGGAAGATACCTCCATTCCAGCACCGTCCAGGCCATTACTATCGCTAATTGGACGCATATAACATGCACCCACTAGGTTTGGCTGCATTTATAATTTCACTACTCAAGAATGCTGGATTTTGACACACAAGTCTGTTAGAAAGAATCGATGGATTAAATGTGACAATTGTATAGGAGAAAAAGATACATGACATTTTTGTTTTTTTAAGGAATTAGAAATACATTTTTTTTTAATTAAAAATAAAAATAAATTTTAGATTAAATACATGTTACTTGGCTTCAAAACTAACGTAAAAATACAATTTAAAAGATGTTGAAATATGAAAACTCCCGCGAATTCCTTCCCTATCAAGAATACCAAATCCTAACTTCTGTCTCTCTCTGTGTCTCTTCCTCCAAGCTTGCTGCAGATGGCAATACCCAGAAACAGTCTTCCTCTTTATCGTCCATTCAATAATTCTTAAGCAAAGCATAATTTCTCTTCATATAAATGTTAACCCTGTCTCATTTCTCAACACTACAATCCCAACAAAAGACAACTTCAACTAAAAGTTCCCTTCACATCATCTGAATTTTTTCGTTGGAAAATGGCCTCAGAACATGCCCCGGTGGAAACACAGTTGGCCCTTTCGAAGTATTCCAAAAGGATAGTTTTGAAATCTGTATTAGGCCAAAGTGATGGTGGTGTGGGGTTCATTGGCCGGAGAGTGGTGGTTGGAGGGTGGGTTAATTCCTCCCGGGAGGTAAGAAAATACCCCATCCCATCACCTGCGGTGGAGGCTCCCGATGCTGAAAGGCAAAAAGACGTAACGTGTGTGGAAGTTCTTCAATCCCAGCTTCCACTTTTTCGGAGTATTTTGAAGGTTTTCGGAAGTGGGGAGCAACGAATTCGTGATAAGTTGGATACAGTTATTCCTAAGCCACCACAGCCTTCAATTGCAATTTTGCAGATCAGTGATGGTTCTTGTGTTGCTGATCTTCAGGTACGCCGAGATGGAAAATTCTCTTTGTTATCACATTTATAAGCCTCTTCTGGGAAATCAATCAAGAAACTGAAACTGAAGATATGAGTTCATGTTTTGATTGGTTATGCGATTAATCAGGTCGTGGTGGACTCGTCCATAGCTCCTCCTGCTAGAATTATGCCTACCGGAACTTGTATATTAGCAGAAGGTATATTGCTGCAACCATCAATGCAGGGGAAGCAAACCATTGAACTTAAAGCAGAGAAAGTTCTTCATATTGGAACAGTCGATCAGGACAGACGTTTGTCCCTCGAAAATTTAAGGGATTCTTCCCATTTTCGACCACGAACAACAACAGTAATATCTGCACCCTCAGTAATTTATGAAGGTTATGTTTTGAAATACTAGGCTTTCAAGAATTTGCTTAAATTTTCACAGGTCGCGTCGGTTATGAGAATCCGAAACGCTCTTACGCAAGCAACTCATACCTTCTTCCAAGAAAATGACTTCCTTTATGTGCAAGTGCCAATAATAACAAGCACTGTCTCCGAGGGAATAGGTGAGAATTTTCAAGTGATTTCTCTTTCTGATGAAGGAAAGATAAAGAACCAAAGAACCAAGCTCGTATCACAGATGGAAGCGAAAGAAAACGAGAAATCTGGAAAACCTATCATGACTGATGAATCTAAAGATGAGTCTTCTGAAGATTTCTTTCCATGCCAGACATTTTTGACAGTTTCTGGTCGCCTTCATTTGGAGAGTTACGCGAGCGCTTTGGGAAATGTTTATTCGTTTGGACCAAGATTCCGAGCTAACAGATTAGAGTTCAAGAACTCATTAGCTGAGGCGTGGTTGGTCGAGCTTGAAATGGCTTTCTCAAAATTAGAGGTACAATTTCCCTCTCTGATTCGACTATTTAGGATGTTAGTTACTCGTGCAAATGGTTCTAACTCGAGCAATATTTTCTTTCGTTTTCTGTGGCATTTTCAGGATGCTGTGGATTGTGCAAATGACCTTTTGAAGTTCATATGCAGATGGATTTTAGAGAATAGTACTGAAGATATAAAATTTGTCTCCAAGAGGGTCGAAAATACCATTTTCGATCGCCTTCAATTGATTGCAGCTGGCGCTTTTGAAAAGATATCTTACACTGAGGCAGTTGAAGTTCTGAACAAGGCAAATCTTCTGTTCAAGTTTTTCTAAGTTCACTTGGCTGAATCTTTCCCTTCAAAATAACAGAACTCCTATGATTTTGGTTATGTATCAGGTCGAGAAACTCGAGACGAGAGTCGAATGGGGTGCCTCTTTAAGTGAAGAACATGAAAGGTACGAGTAGAAGCGAACCTGCTAAAAGATATTAAAGAAGAAAAAGAAGCTAAAATCTCGTCTATCTGAACAACGTATACGACTAACCTTTCTTGTAAATCTTCTGTGGCAGCTATCTAACAGACGAAATATATAAAAAGACAGTCATCATATACAATCACCCAAAAGAAATTAAACCTTTCTACACACACTTGAATGATGATGGAAAAACAGTTGCCGCATTCGATGTGGTTGTGCCAAAGGTTCGTAAGAATTACTATTCACAATCAATATGGTTATCATTTCTTGAGACTTTAACTTAATCCGAGCTGCAATTCCATCAACAAATTCAGATCGGAACTTTGATTAGAGGAAGCCAAAATGAGGAACGCCTCAATGTTTTGAGTACCAGGTAATCTCTCCTCTTGTTTATAAATGGCCACGTGACAATTTCTCATTGAACTATTTTTTTGAAAAGTCAATAATTTCGGTTGATCAAAGATTCTCCTCCATAATTTTTTAGTTTTCAAAAAAACAAGTCACTATTTATAAACGACATTTGACAATCGGAGGCTTAAAAACTTCCCAAATTTGTTCTCCTTCGAACTTGTGAAATTCTTGCATGTTCGTGTAAATCATCTCAGGATCGAGGAAATGGGGTTGGGAAAAGAGCAATACGAATGGTATCTAGATCTTCGAAGGCATGGAACCGTGAAATGTTCGGGTTTCACATTTTTATTTGATGCATTAGTTCTTTATGCTACTGGACTCAATGATGTAAGAGATGTTGTTCCATTTCCTAGAAGTTTTGGGAGAGTCATTAATTGAGTTGTTGACAGGAAAACAATAGAGCAAGTTTCATTAAAATTGCTGATCTGAAAGGATGAAGAATTTATAAAATATTTCAGTTACAGATGTAAAGAACTTGTACAATGTTACATGTAAGGATGATGTTTGTTCAACTGTATACTTAATTTATGTAAATATTGTAATTATTCAAAACTGAATTGAGCAATAAAGAAATAGAAATTGACTTCTTGTTTATTTATCAAGTTTACTTTTTTTTTCTTTAAATAAAAATAAGTTATTCGTACATGTTTGAAAATATGAAGTTACTTCAAAAGATATTTCAATTGTCACTCAACTCGACAACTCATAATGCAAATTATACTTAACCATCCAACTTCAAATGATATCTCAAAAGTCAAAGCCCACCCAAATATAATTTCTCATCCATCTCCTGGCGTCCTAGAGCCTCCAATCTTTGACGGTATATGCAACGTGGTAAATAGTTTCCTGACATGGCGGCGTGTGATGACGTCAAATCTGGTCCACCACAACAAAAATGTGTTCCTAGTGCACATTATGCATTTGCCAAACGGGCAATAAACGAAAGTTTGGATGTAATTTCTTGACCTTTCCTGTTCATGCAGCTCATTGGGATATGACTGTAGCAAGAATGCTGGTCGGAAACAAGTGCGATTTAGACTCTTAGAGAACATCGGAGAGGTAAGCACTGAGCATGGAGGACGGGAAAAGCCTTGCAGAAGAAGAAGGATTTTATTTTTCATAGAGACATCTGCTTTGGATTCAACTAATGTGAATAAGGCTTTTGAGATTGTTACGAGGCTGAATTGTCTGTCAACCGTGTCAACGTTGACTTATCGAAGCAAAATAAGAGCACTTACTCCTGCTGTTCAACATGATTTCGGGTTTGCCACTTTCCGGTAATCTGCCTATTTCTTGTTTGGAGGAATAAAGCTTAAAGCTTTCCCCTGCTGCAGTTTATTTCATTGAGCTAGTGCTGATTTTGATGCTGGATCCAGCAATGGGATCAACTAGAAATAATATGCTACATTATACTTGAGCTACAATCACTGCTCACTGCTCCTGTAATAAATTATCATATTCTAGATTGAGTCGATTGAAATTCGTTAAATTTTATAATTTCTAGCATGGAAAGGACACGTATCCGGTGGGAGCAAGATGCATTCTGTTTCTGCATTCACCGAGATCGAGATGAGGGAATCTAGAACCCATGAAATGGTGTACTAGTTCATCTGGAGACTTTTTGATTCATCTTGCTATTGCTTCGAATTTCATACAACTACATTGATATTAGTAAAATGTGCTTTAGATGCACACAATTCCAAGTTAATGCTAGATAAAAAGGGTTTTGAGTTATAATTTTTTGTGGGATGACCGAAGTTGAGGGGGTGCTTGAGATATTTCGGCATGGGATGCACTTTTATTTAACAGTTTTTAGATTTTAAATACTTCTGGACGAGTTACTTTTTATTGGCATTGAAAGCATTATAGTGGTAGGGTAACAATTCACAGTTTGCCGAGTTCAGTCTTTATAATAGCCATGAAATGAGCATCATATAATGTGCTTCCCGATGGGCGATCTCATTTGCGCTCATATCCTAGGAAAAGGGTACAATGTAACGTCGAATTGCCTAACATTTAGAGCATCTTCAATGATGCCTTTCATCTTGAATGTTCAACAGATGTGGTCATGATGTGGAAGGAACACAACTAATGTAACAACATTCATAGTAGAAGGATGCCTAACATGATAGCCATTTTCAGACGGTGTGCTAAACACATTCCACATGCTGCAATTTTGTCTCTCTCTTTCTATTTTTACATCATTTTTTTGAAATGTGCCTACCATTGGAGATTATCCTAGTGACTATAATTGTTTGAAAAGACATAAATAAATGAAAAATACAGTACGAGCCAGGATAAGAGTTAAAACTAGTGCTGATCACAACTTGATTAAAAATTAAAAAAATTGAGTCAAATATTTACCTATTTACCAACCCTTTACATCTGTGAACTTGGAGTGACAGAGACAACGAATAGGACCAAAAGGTAAAATCTTCATGGCTTCCTCAAGGCCGAGGCAGCACCCATAACAACAGCCAGTAGGATTCCAACACCTGCTCCTACGGAAGCACCAACGGCAGCAGCAGTTAATGAGTTCGATTTGCCCTGATCATCTTGACTTGAATCTCTTGCTGCACGCTCCCTAGCCAACTCCAAGAAAAGCCTATCTCTGGCAAGTTCCTTTCGAGTAGAAAGGAGAAATATGGCAGATGAACTTTAAAACTAAATCTACAAGTGTTTGGCTAAGTTAAAAACTTATTTTAGAAAGTAGAAGACTTGTACCTGTAAAGTAGCTTCCTCATTAGAGCGAAGCAGTCTGTGAATGAGTTGACAGAGAGTAGAAACACCCTCTACAGGGAGAACCGCAGGTTTCTTCTGGAAAGGCCGCCTAACAAGATTTAAAGGAGCAAAAATAAGTTTTTGAGTCGTCGTCGTCCTGTCGGCTTCTTTGTCAATTGAGCTCCATGACACAGAACCACCGGCAGCACTGGGCATGACGTATGGACATGAATTGATAACTTCAGTCATGCTAGGAGCTGCCTGATACGCCTGCAGTACATTATTAATAGCTGCCTTTTGCTGGTGTGCACTGACTGAGAATTTGTTTGTTATGGCAAGGACCCAAGGAACGCCAAGAGACTTAGCCTCATCCAAGAGTAGAGTGAGAGCTGGCTGTGATGCGTTTGATTGGCCATATTGAGGTATTCGGTGGGACAAGTTATGCACGAGAACAACCAAATCTATTTTTTTACTAAGGTCACGAATTCCCTTCCACAGTTCTTTCCTAAAATTAGAGGCCTCCATATTCAAATTCTGCATTGAAAGCAGAAAGAAAGAGAAGAATGATTCAAACGGTAAACCTGGAAATAAGCGATTCAAAGTCAAGGAAGTGGAGCTCAAAAAATTTAGTAATCATTTACATCTATCATGCAACCTCAAATGACAGATTAAAAAAAAAAAAAAAAAAACTTAATAGAGTACTAATGCCACATCAAGTTCATAAACAACCTTTCAAGTGGCAATATCCAATGTTTAAAAAGGCTGAAATAGGTACTGAGGCGTTTTTCGTTCATGAGGCGAGGCGTAAGCCTCAAAGCGCTTTGAGGCTTACACCACAAACCTAAAAAATTAGATAAAAATTTAAAATAATATTATAAAGTCTATTTCTCCAATAAAAACAGACTACTTCATATTCATATTTAATATAGCAACTATATCTATTGTCCAAAATTAGTAGTAGACATGCCACATGGTGAGAAAATTTTAACAAAAAAGCACGATCCGACTATCAAAAATATTATGTTTGGGAACATGTTTTCCCTCATGTTGCAATTGAAAAAAAGGTTAAACTAAAAATGTTTAGAAGGATTTGCACTAATCATTATCACTACTCTATCTGCAGTTCCTTAGAGAAGATTGTAGGCTGTGTTGGGTTTCTGTTTATTTAAAATCTTTTGGATGATGTTTTATATTATCATTAGGTTAAAAAATAGACCCAAGTTAATATTTTCTTTGGGCCAAAGCATATATATTATTGTTTTTTGGCCTAAATTTTTTAAAATTAAAATTATAACTGAGGCTCACGCCTCTTGAGGCGCAAGAATCGAGGCATACACCTCAACCAACGAGGCACCCACTTTACCAAAAAAGTTTATCAGCACCTTGAGGCTCCAACAGTGAGCCTCAAATTGAGGATCGCCTCAGTAGCGCCTTTTTATTCAATAGCAATATCTCCATGAAAGATGGGCAACTCCTTCGGGGAAAAACTTTAGAGTATTAGAAAGTGCATTCATAGCTCGATCAAACTATGCCTTGACAGTTGATACCAAAAGTAAGTAATTATTCATTTAAGGACAACTCAAGGTGCAGAAGAACAATTCATCGCATAAAACATACCTCTGATTCACAAGCAGTGTGTATATTTATAATATTGAATTGAAGTGGGAGTAAATCAAACTGAAGCAATAATGAAGAAAGCACTATCGGATTTTGCGACTGAAAACAACATAAAATTCAATAATAACAAAATTAATTAATAGTCAATCTGTGCTTGTCATAATCTAACCTACAATTTCAAATTGTTTAGAGGGGATTGTAAGTGTGCAGTTGGTTACAGTATAACATAAATTGCTGCCTTTTTGGTTTGATAATACACATAATAATTCACAAACTTGGACTTCTGATGCCAAGTTATGACGCAGTTATGTAGGAACAGAAAAAAATCTAATAACGAGTTTGGGGAAAAGTACCTGCAAATTTACTCCAGCGGAGTCTGAATAGCACAAACCACCAGCAATACTTTCTTGAAGGTCCACACCCATAGGAAAATTCTCAAGATTTGTAGTGCTACTAGGTCTGCCCTGATTCAAAATTGCCTTGAGTAGAGAGGTTTTACCAGAACCCTACAAAATGCGTATTCATCATTCATGTCAAAATGTAAGAAATACTATGGATTTAAGTAATTAAAGCATGATAGTATACAATACCTCAAGGCCAATTAGTCGCACTCTACGGGTTCGAACATGAACCTCTTTGGACACTGTAGAAAAATCAGTTGTGCAATAGACAACAAAATCACTCAAACCATCAGGACGGATGAATTTTTCCAGTTCCAAAGCCATGTTCTGCTTCAGCTTCAGATCAGTACATGTTGGATCAAGAGAAGGAAACACGGGCACTAATCCATCCTCCAATATTTGATGCTTGGGAGGTCGTCTCAGTGGAGCTCCAACTAATATTCGCATCCTTTGTATCTCTGGTTGCAATCCATGCTGCATAGAGTACACTGGCGCTGAAGGAAAAGATTCCACAGCAGTTGAACACCTAAGAAGTTTAAGCAGTATAATTAGAAATAAAGTCACAACGCTTCAAGAGATTGGTAGATCAAATATTTGTCTAGTTGTCTTCCCCACAGAAAAGTAGAAGTAAAGGTTGTATTGTGTTCAGAACTCATATTTCAATTAGAAAAAATCAAATCCCTACCGATATTCATAAGAGATTTTTGCACTGCCAAAAAAGATAATGCTCTCAGAGCACTGTTTATAGGCTCATAGTCCTAATCAATGGAGTTTTCAACTCTGCCAGCTATAGATAGAAAGGACAAATTAAATACAGTTGACCCTCTAATGATTGATAGTTCATATATTAATGTAATCTAAGAAATGGAAGAACTTTCAGAACCAACCCCATGTACCAAAACATAGTGGAACTGTCGAAAAAAGAAATCAGTGATTAACGTTCTGTAGTAAGTGATATAATTTTTAAGAATGAACCTGTACCATGTGCCAAGGTTTTCTTTTTCCTCTCTTTATTTTTTAAAGGGTTCAACAGAATCCTACAAGTTCAACAGAAGGCTTCCACTGTGTGCGTGCAGGATTAGCACTTTATCGTGGTAGCAATTATTTCCTAAAGTACTCACAATCTGTCTCTTATGCAGTTGGTCAAGCTCTGAGCATACGAGCACATAACGAAAGGACACCTCAAGACACGCAGGTACTTTAAAATTGCAACAACACAGTATCCAAAAGGCTTAAAGGAATTGTGCTCATAGGTCCTTGAGTTCCACCTACAAATGGATACAAGTCAAAGTTTTATTTCCCAATACCTGTGGAACAAGGAGGCAGGCCTCAGGACAAGTATAATTCTTTTAAAGGGATTTAGTTCTTTCAGAGCTGTTCGGAATACAAGATGACAAAGAGCTAGTACAAATGTCGATATAAGAATTACACGACAAAAAAATAGTGAATTTGTCGTGGGAAAGGCCCAAACAGATACATAAAAAGGATTTAGAGAAGGACAATGGTACTTGTTAATCATCTCACTAAAAGCTTAAGTTGTTAGAAAGGGATTACATACACTTATTTAAAGATTTTCTTAAACACACCCCATCAAGTGCAGACCAGATTCAATTGTTGATCAAAGGCGTGACACGTGCACAAATTTTATAAACGAGTGGCAGCAAGACTGGCTCGAATACCATGTCAACATCTCATCTAAGAGCTTAGAGAGGGGCCGTATGTATTCATTTTAAAACATTTCTTCAACACTACCAATAATCACACTCATCTTTGTAAAAACAGAATCAACATGCAGAACACTAGATGGAAAGTAGAGTTGCATTAGTCGGATAACAAGAAGAAGAATACCAGTTACCATTAACTCGAGCTTCAATCAATGTACAGAGATGTAATCCAAAACCAGATATATCTACTCTCAAAGGGTCACCATTCTTCTCAGAAATATTATTCCATCCAAGAGGAACTAGGGAAGTAGCTGCATGAATAATCGGAGACTCCACAATATGACCAAGCTCAACAGCACCAGCAACTGAAACTCCTATCCACTTTTGTAAATGTGGGAATTGCTGCGCTTGCTCCCTCCCCAAAAATGTGAATAAATTCTCATTCACGAAGAGATCATAGATTCTAGAAGAACACGTTAGCAGGTTGATCATGACTATCATGGTTATCATGTTAAGAGGGAAAAATAAGTTACACCAAAAGCTCATCCGTCATCATAGACAATCACAAGGATCAGAATTTTAAAATGTTTGAAAAGACTATAAATGATCAATGTTTTCATTAAATGATATTTGTCCCAAATTTATCCGTATCAACTAATAAAGGTTGTATATTAACTTCAGCTTATGGACATAACCAGTTAATGATGCTAGATTTTAAGTGCTTGTAATTTGGATCAAACAATACATAAGATGTAAACCTAGAGAAATTCCGAAATTGATTACGTATATCCATCACCATATCAAAGTTACTATTAAAAAGTAACTCTTTACTGAAAAGAAGGTCTTCAAGAGATACAAAATATATCAAGGTAAAGCATCAAAATATTAACAGCATACACGGGCCCATCTCACGTAGTTAATCATGTTGCTCAAGAAAAATAACTGCTAGAGGATAATTGATAATTGACAATAAGGAAAGCAAAATTCTAAAAAGTTACCTTTGAAAACGGGACCTGTATGACTTCATTGAATGTGATTGAAAAAGCTCTCTTACTTCAGCTATCACAGATCTGACCTAAAAAAATATTAGCCGTTAGAAAGCAATAAAAATGAGAAGGGAAAGAAGCAATTAAAAATTATGCAAAGATCAAAAGGTAAATTGAAATCGTACTGATGTCAATTTTGAGTATTCTGAACCTGATAGTGACTCCACAGATGAATTCCCCAAAAGATAAAGCTGTTAAAAAATGGACAAGAAAATATACTTCAAAACTAAATAAGTTCATTTCTTTCATATAAAATAACATAAGTAAACACATAGCATGAACAGGACTTCCATGTAATGTTGCATAAGTTTATAACTTTATAGGAATACTGATAACTTACAATATTTAAAATGAAAAATAGAAGAGATTAAGGGGGAAGCCTATATACCTGCCCAAAAGGAACATATGAAGGCAAAGAAGGCATTCTGCGCCATGCCTTCTTGTCCTCGTTACTTCCATATGACTTACCATTTTTCACTTTGCTAGAAATCTCTTCATCCTTTTCAGGAAAAGGATGTAGGGAAATTCCATCAGAACCCTCTTCAATTTCAAGAGACTGTGGAGTAGTAACTATATCATCCATTGACGACGTTACGGCAGAAACAGTAGAAATAGATGTCTCAACTGGATCAACTTTTTTCCCGCTATATTTTAGGAACTGTCTTCTAACACCCTCCAAAGGAACAAGTCTTGAGAGTCTCCAAAAGGAACTCTGCATGGGACCTAAACCCAGAACCAACTGTTCCCCTTCATTCTCTTTCATCTTTTCCACCTGCTGCTTATCCAACCCTTCCCTAGATCTTGCCATTGACTGTGATGTCTCTACATCAAGTGGTGCCAAAGGAGTGCATGCATTGTAATGATGAAAGTATGCTGGAGACAATATTCGAGGTACCAAATCTTCCGGAATGCAGTAGGTTTTAAAATAATGCTGCCATCCTTTTCCATTCACATAGCTGAAACAAAACACTTCAGGCATGTCAATGACATGAATTTGACTACTAAAAACTCGAGTGGTAGGAAACCTACTCTCTTAGAGATGCATTCCCAACTGGAGGTTGGGAGAATGTGATACATTTCACTTGGACCCTTTCATTTTCTTTTGATGAAACAGCAATAACCCTCAAAATGGCAAGGGTGGCCAAGACTGCTACCTGAAATTAACAAACAAGGAATAGCATTCAGATTTTGCAAGTGATTGACTATATCAAAAGCAGATAGAACAAAAAGACTTACTGCTCCACCAAGAGAATGTCCACATAACACAAGTTTTCGTTTCTTTTTCTGTGCAAGCCTGTACAACTCTAATGCTGGTATTCCTTTAGCTCGATTCATGAATCCCTGGAGAAAGTTATAGATATATTATAAAACTGAAGAAAGCTAATGTGAAAAGGAAGTGTATATTTTCGCTAATGTAACACAAAATGTCCTCAAAAGATCAAAGATGTAACAAATTACTTTTAAATTGAAAATGACAGTGCTTTAGTACCCTATGAGCTGCAGGTTTAGGTGTAAGTTTTGTTTGTTTAGGCTTGGGTTCCGGAGATTTTAAGAAATTCTCCCCATTGTTCATTTGACTGTCAAGTGGAGTAGATTCTAGCCCATGAATGTCTTCCTGGGGGTCTTCATGGAATATGGCACCTTGAAATATATTTGCATCAGCCATGACATCCCTTTTGTTACAGGTAGCGGAAAAGAGAGTAAAATACAATAAAAACAGTGATTTTGGAAAGAACAAAAATATGTCTGTTTTAAATAATACATGCCATACTTACTTGTACTGCTTGGTCCCAATAAAAGATGCAAATAATGTATCTCCTGCTTCAGCTAATAGATACCTAAGAAATAAAAGATTGAGCTAGGCTATAGGAAGACTTGAGTATTTATTGGTAATAAATTAAGCCTCCGTTTGGTAACTAATTTTTTTTTGTTTATAAATATGTTTATAAACAACACAATTTTCCAAATCATTTTTTAACCACACACATTTTCTCTCTCCAATTTTCAACCATTACTTTTTACCTCAAAATCATAAATAAACAAGTTTATAAATCAAACAGTGTTACCAAACGGAGGCTAAATAAATAAGAGAGAGAGAGAGAGAGAGAGAGAGAGAGAGAGAGAGATGGACATGTTATGCTGGAATTTTAATATTAAATATACCAAGTGAGGTAGAAATAACAGTAAGATTGTTTAATGTAGCCCTGGGAATAAATTTAAGATGATATTCTTTTAAAGAGTGAATCAAGAATGTTCTTCTACACCAGAATCCAACAGGTAACCATCATTGAAATCTTACATTATTTCTATATTCATTCATATACACCTATATTCTATGGTTTGCATTTAACAACCATTATTCATAAGCTACTGACATGTGTTGTTATATTTCTCTAACAAGACATTGAGCCTCTATTTAAAAATAAGTACACAATTCCCCAAACCACTTTTTAACCGCAACCACTTTTTAACCACACATTTTCTCTCTCTACTTTTCTACCACATATGTTACCTCGAAAATATAAAAAAAATATTTTTAAACACACAACTTTTAACAAACAGAGCCTAAGTGAATCATAACCTAAGGCAAAGAAAGCACTAATCCCCAAGATACTAAAGAAAGTATATTTTTATTCTAATTCTTCTCGAAGTAAATGCATCAGACAGACTGGAACGGAAACTTGAAGACCACACACATAATTAAATCAATTGAGGAGACTAACAAGATACATCCTACACAAAGCAAATTATTTTAAAAGTAACCAGAATACTTCTTAATTTTCTTGGTTACTCAACTGACTGATTTAGTTTCCTTTTTGGGCTCTTCACAAATATTGGTCGCTTTTTAAAATGTATTTTACCTTACAAAAACGTCCATCTTTATAATATAAGTTAGACTGACTGGTAATGAGCTGTAACCGTGAAAAGAAAAGCTACAACAAATATCACATGTTCAACTCCCACCTAAAATTTCATGCTAATTAAAACCAAAATAAGCTATTGCAGATGAGTGAGATAGCATTTTATTATGAAGCAGAAGCTTTATTGACTTGCTGCTACGTGTCACTTGAAGATCCTGCTAGTTTAATCCTTCAACGAAATCTAATGCTTATGCTTTCAGCTTTGTTTAACACATCGCTCCATGCTGATTCATATTGATACCAATCTCATAACTGCTTTTGTTTCCTAGATTAAAAAAATACAATTAATAAATCAATATCTCCAGTCATGGACAAAATGGAAGCCCAGTGTTTGTTATCTTAGCTTTTAGTGCCATTTTGCAGAGTCTAAGCCAAAAAGTAAGAGGCAACAGAAAGTTTCTTGGCCGTGCTCTTTTCCAATGTCCCTTTGTAACTTGAAGGTAACATCACCTTGCTCCCACAACCCACGTATCTAATCGTTCCTGGTGGTATTCATGAAGAGTACCACATTCACCAAAGTAATTTTTTATTCTATAACAAATTTTTCATTAATTTGTTCTTTTAGCATATTTTTCTTAAAAGTGCCTAAATTCAATTTGCATTGGTACAATTTTGCAGCTCATTCAAGGACCAAGGTTGTTTGAACCAATGTTCATCCGTGTTGCATAAGAATTTGATACTTCAATCATTAGCCTAATTTTTTTCAAAAGAGTATAAGGTTTACAATATGAGAGACAACTTGTACAAGGCATCCATTAGGTGCCCCAGGGCTTATGCTTTTAGACCCTTTATCAAAGCTTACATGTTATATTTGTAGTTCAAAGAAACTCGTAATGTAAAAGTAACCAGCAGGTTGGAACTTTTAACAGGTATATGTGTGGTTATGTTCCTGTGTGTATTAATAACTCAATGTAACCCATTGATATCTGTTATCTAACAAATTTGATATAATTTAATATCATGCAAAATTTTCTTATATTCTCATTTAATAAACCACAGCATTTTTCTTTCATTGTAAGGGGCTGATCAATCATTTGCTATAATCTTGGTGTTGCACATGTTTACAGCAAGTAAAATATTAAACAATGAAACATCAGATTCACTAAATCAAAGAATACGAAAAAATAAAATAAACAGGCATTGAGTAAAATGACAAAAGACAGAGATGAAATTCTTATCCAAACACCTGTGAGGAACATGATCCGAAGAAGGCTGCACCCGCTCTAAAGAAACTAATTGCCCTCCAAAGTCAGCCTTGAATTTGTTCACTGCTCTAACCATCTCCTCAGCAGGTCTCTATCATGTGGAGTATAAAAGTAAAAGGTTTTGGTAAGAAAACCTTAGAAATTAAATTCAGTAGCATTCAACCACTTTGACATTCAAAAGTTAACGGACTAACACTTTCCAAAGTCCTCTGATGCTCTTTACATTTTACTCACTTTCGCTTTTACCTCTTTCAGTTTTGCTTAACACTGGTATACAATTCATAACCAGGTTGAACAGACCATAAGTTTTCAGACTCCACGGTTACTTACCAAATTAGGTTTTTTTTCGAGAAATACAATAGCTTTCTTCTTTTCCCACCCCAATTTATCTTCCAGCTAATTCTTGTTTTCTTATTTGCAATTAATTTTGATTAGTCCCGAGGGTACAATGTGGTTCAACCCCTATTATCGCCAGACAGAAGCATTCTCCTTACATCAATTCGATTTTAACCCGTAGAGGACAAGTTACAAGATCGAGCACAAAATTTATCAAGCCAGAATTCGAACTTTCGAACTCATCGACCACAAAGTTAACAGTCATTTCATCAAAACAGAAAGTAAGAAAAGCAACGCACCTTGTAGACGCACTCAGCGAGGACCATGCAACAGATAATCTCCTGCAAATCGGAGACCGATTCTGCTTTGACGGCGTAACAAAATTCCTCAATTTGCTTATTGCGGCGCTCCAACTCTTCCTGAATCTTCTTCTGCTGTTCGCGGAGGCCGTCGACCCAAGGCCACTTAACTACCATCCGAGGCCACGGCGGAGGCCAGGTCACTCGGAGGATTTTGGTCCGCTGATCTCTGATCCACGTCTCCACTCTCCTCTGCAATGACTCCATTTTTCCATGCAATTAGTAAAATTCGATTAATTGAGAGGCGGTTCACGGCGAAGGGAGCGGCAGTGTTGTGGCTGCTTATACGGGATGATGTGATGTAATGTGAAAGTTGGCATTTATGAATGTTATCGGGACTCCGGGAGTATATGCCGAATTATTCGATATTATTTTATTATTTAAAATTAAAAACAGTCTAATTAATTGGGGAATATAAGGCTGCGTTCTCTTTGGCGTTTTTCATTTTCGAAAACGCAGAAAACGCGTTCTCTTGCGTCGTTTTCGGAAAAAAAATTCGAAAAATTTTTCAAAATTTGTAAAGGAAATGGAAAACGTGAAAATCACGTTTTTCGAAATTTTTGCCTTGTAAGTAGAAAACGCTTAAAAAAAAAATTTAAATAATCAAAAAAATTTGAAATTTGTCAAAATTTATTATTTTTAATTACATTATTGGTCCCTGATTTTCAAAACTTGTCATTTTAATCCTCAAATTTTGAAATTTCTTTCGAAAATATCCTAATTTATTTGCAACTTAGGTCCCTCAACTTCAGATTTTGTTGCACATTAGTTCACAAATTTTACTTTTCTTTCAATTTAATCCTTTTCGTATTTGCTTTATAGGTCATTGTCTTCAAACATGTATAACTTTTGATGTACAACTCCGAATTGCACTCTGTTTTTTGCGTAGAACTCCAAATTCAACCATCTTTCTGATGATGTATTATGTGCTTAATTATTAAGCATTTCTTTTTTACTTTTATATTGTAGACACTTATTTTGTAAGGGCATAATTAATTAACGTAAATTGATTTTTGCAAATTTTATTGAAACTTAAATTTTAAACGTTATGAGTGCTTACTAGAAGGATGTATCTATATAAAGTATTAAATGGAACGATTACTTTAGAAGGGAAAATTACTACTCAAATGTGGAACGATTACTTTAGAAGGGCAACATGAATTTTTGAATTTTTTTTGTATAACCAAATTGTGTGATAGGGGTTATTTCATTTATATTCACAAACAATATGAAATATTTTTCTTCAAAATTTTAAACAGAACGCGTTTTCCAGCTTTTCATTTTCGAAAACAGTTTTCAGAAATAACAAACTAAACGCGTTTTCAGCAATTTCGAAAAAAGTCACAGAAAATGGAAAACAGAAAACATTTTCGAAAATGAAAATAGGAAACTGAAACACAAAGAGAACGCAGCCTACATATTTCCAAAAGAAGAGGAAAAATACAAAATATCACTACACACACACACACACACACACACACACTAGTTCTTCCACCCGTGCGATGCACGGGAAGTAACGACTGATTAAAGATGTAATGATTCGATAGTAGATGACAACTACAACGTAATAAATAACATTAGCAAGAATAATATTTCATATCCTTAAATGTTTTCCTCTTACAACAAATTTTGGAAAACTTCTTGTAGACAGCATTTTATTGTTGAATTTGTTTAAAGATTTAAACACGTTTAACAAAATAAACTTTAGTACAAAGTGCATAAAATAAGAGAGGCAGTTTAAAAAAAAATTAGAATTCAAATGACAGAAAAAATGCTTGCTAGTACGGGGACAGTGCAAGATGTTAGAAGCATCCAACACATAGAAAAATGGACAATTACTAATTTATATAAAAGTTTCCAAAATCAAACAAAAACATAAATAAAGAGATTTTTCAATCAAAAAGGAAAGTGATTTTATGCACTAATCAAAGATGACCACGTCACTGCAAACTTTAAACAATTTGTGCATGATACCACTTTCCCATCATTATAATTCCTATACCTCTCTTTCATACATCTCTTCTTCACATCCACATCGGCAATTATACTACTACTACTATTATTATCATTATCATCATCATCATCATCATTCTTGTTTTCATTATCAATACTACTACCACATTTTTCTGAAAATATTCCAACAAAATTTTTGATGGGTTCTCCTATCCTCAAACCCATTTACCCTTCTTATGGACGGACTGACCAGTACTGTTACCACTCTTATTCCATCCGATAAAGGTCGAGGTTAATAAACTTACGAAGTCAAAGTCAAAAATACCAAGATGAGGCGGTCATTCGAGCCAAAAATACTTAGAGGAGTTGACTAATTGGCATTATTTTAAGAAACGAAACTACATACAGAGGTGGTCATTCAAGCAAATTATCATTGACAATTTTCTTATTTAATTAAGATTTGCCTAACTGTACTTTTATGTATTGCAAGAATAAAAAGAAGAAATTACATCAAGATATCATGGAATCCAATGTCAAGCATAGAAATGCAGTTCATAAATATATAAATACAAAGCCAGAATAAATTCATTAGAAAAGAATGCAACTTTTATCTCTACTATAGTTTTGAACATTCTTCCCATGCAAAATCGACCCTAAATGACATACAAACTATCTGCAAGTTGTATCTAAAATATGCACAACTTAAACTTTGCAGGAAGCTGTAATACCCCGACTAAGAAAGATTAAAAGAAAGGATAGGTACTACTCATACCAACAAGGTGCACCTTCTTTTTCGGAAGTCCATCGTTAGAAACTCCAAAGTTAAGCGTGCTTGGCTTGGAGAAATTCTGGGATGGGTGACCTCCCGGGAAGTTTTCTCGGGGAGCGTGCGAGTGAGGACAAAGCATGCTGAAAAGACCCGTGTTGGTACGATGGACAGTACGCCGTCATTTAACGGCCGGGACAGCCCGTTAAGTGGGACCCGAGTCGTTACAGAAGCAATGCTTGAGAATAGCTATAACCATATCAAAATCCATATTTTTCCAAGAAGTTGCACAATCCTTCTTGAACTGATCTTGATGTCAATTTTCAACTCCAATAACAAACTCCGTCGATATTCCTAACCTCTTTGATTGAGATTTGTGAAGTCTCTGCAAATAAATAAAGATAAAAAATCACATATTATCATCTGAGCTTCAATGCTTTGAACATTATCAATTTCCAGAATAATTTCAAAGTTCCTAGAATAATATTTAATTATTTGAACCACTCATCAAACCGTTTTAGCCTTGATAGTAAATAAGCATTATAGACTTGAAAGCCTATTGAAAAGCTTTAGGACAATTAAATCCCATTGTCGTGTTTTTCAAAGGATGACAATCATGATCAAACATCCAGTCAAAAATCATAACCTTGAAAGGAGAAGCACTTCATCAAACATAAATTTTATTAATCAAGTCAATAATCATAATAGAAGCACTTCACCAATAGAGCTCTGTAATATCATTTGACCAATAAAACCCAATGCACTGACAGAGCTTCGTAATATCATTTGACCAATAAAACCCAATGCACTGACAGCACTATTAGTCAACACATAAATTTTATAAACCAAGTCAAGAAGAAGATGAAGCAAAAGAAGTAATCTCTTCAATATGCCAACCATCCAAACCAATTGCCAAAATCCTCTAACCTGCACAGCTAGCAAAGGTATCAGATTATTTGAATATAATATTTCCTCAAACTTGTATTCAACCGTGAATTAGTTTTTGCTTGTGGATTCATAACTAAGCACCATATTTTAACTACATTTTCGCCCCCAAAAAAAAAAAAAAGAAAGAAAAGAAAAAAAAATCCACATCGAATAATCTCTCTGAAACACTAAATAAATACAACATTACATCAAAACCTATAAAGTGAAAAACTGGACATCTAACGCCATTGGAAGAACACATATTGATGTTACAGTAAATGAGATTATATGGTATAGATTAGTAGCCGACAAAAATGTTTCTTAAGTGACAAATATCTTAAGAACTTGGTAACAATATATCATTTACTTAATTGAGCTTAAACACGTGAAATTCTCATGAAATCGGTAAAAGTTATCCCTCTTTAATCTGCATAATCTACTCTCTAACATCCTAATCTAACACAAATAAAAGACAACTCCATTTTCTTCAAGCGCTAATAACAACATTAAATCCACGTTCTTATCAACAAAATTCATGTAAAGAAAATTTGAAGTTACCTCAATAAATGTGAATTTTTTAATAGTCTTCCTCGAGCTTCCTTCAGTCCGAAACATTGATGCCCATTGAGAACTAAATAATCATTATGAACAATTATAAAATTACCATCAATTACACTCATTCTTTCAACTACTGCACTTCCAATCTCAAGAAGCTTTGTTTCAAGTGAAGAAAAATAAATAGCCACCGAAAAACTCTCAGGACATTGGAAGAGCTGATGAATTGGTAGATGCTGGAAGAAATAAATATGAAAGCTTAAAGATGGAGACCATTCATGACTATGCTGATTCGAAACCCAATCCGGTCCTTGCTCCAATTTTCCCCATCCACCTCCGACGAATGCACCTCTGATGGATGCACATTAATTCCAAAAAATTTATATACTCAAAATATTGTTAAGCAAACAATGTACACAACCTCTGTGCCATCCACTACATACCTTAACACCAAAATAAACCCAAAACTCAAAATATTGTTAAGTAAACAAAATTGCAATATTCAAAAGTTTATTTCCTCAGATAAACTCTTTAAAATCAATACAAATAGGGGCATTATATAGAAAGTTTATTCAAATATTTATATTAGAGTAATTACTTTAATTAGATTTTGTTTTTTAATGCAAGCATTAAAACTCATTTCAAATAAACTATGTATAAACAACATTTGTAAAATTTAATGTTTATACATAATCAACACAAATAAAAAAATGCATAAAAATATTATCATATTACAATAACTATTAAAATTTCACAAATAATATAACTAATTCATTTTATATTACCGATAATAATAATAAAAACCATGGTAAATATAATCAAAATATACAAAGCACCTGTTTGGTAACATTATTTAAAATAATATTACACATAAATTTATAAAAAATTTAATACTTTTTAACCACACATTTTCTTGAAAATCATTATTCAAATAATAACTTCTTCAAACAGACTCTCAAGTTCAGCCAGTCCCTTAAAGTAAGGATCAGCCAATGCCTAATAAACCGAATAATACCAAAACAGAAGCCAAATAAATAACTACAAAAGAAAACTCATTGAAAGCTCCACCTAGGTAATATCTATTTTTAGTACGTGCAGGTTATAGAATGCAACTAATAATATGACAAAAATCACCTCTTCAACAGTTATAGAGTTCAACTAATAATATGACAAAAATCACATCTTCTCTAGATTCGATGCATCAAGATAAAAGATGCTTACAGATACCTTCAGACAGAAATGTATGCACTCAAAATTACTTTAACTCACTCCAATGCAACTTCTTGACAATTTATACAAATCAAGTATCCACAAACTTGGATACTTAAGCAGATAGCACGATATTCGATAAACCCTCTAAACTAATGTTACAACATCAAAAACTTTGCAGTACTAAAACAAAAAATAAATAAATGCACAAAAAGGGGAAGAAAAAAACAAAAGAAAAATAACAGCGTTGCATGACGTAGGAGGGTCCTTCTGCAAATGCATGAGCTCCTTCAATATTCGTTTGGAAGCCATAAATTAACCCTTTTAACCTTCAAAGCAAAACTCTAACTTGTCATAAAATAGCAAAGTACATCCTCATTAAAACAAAGAACATCAAAAAAACAAAAAAACCACGGAATCCAAAATTTTAGCAAGTAAATCAACCCGTCAAATCCCAAGATCTAATCGCAACTCCCCCAGAACACATTCCCCACAAATTTCACTTCACTTGACATCATATCAATCCAGATACGTACATATTTCATCAATTTCACACTTATAATTCAAACTCATGAAACATCATACACATGAAACAATTCATGTCGATCCAAATAAAAGGAGGTATCAAACCAAAATAAGTTAGTTAATTACATTTTTGTAAGAATTTCACACTTACAAACCAAACCAACAAATACAGAGCAAATAATTCATTTTTCCATCCGAACTAACCCGTATTAATAAGTTAAAATCTAATACTGATTATACCTGGTCCTTGAGAGAGATTTCAGCTTTGAAAAAAGTGTCGACTGGGAGTGAGAGGTTTGAAGCCGTTGGATTCTAAAATTCCCTTCTTCCGTGATTTTAAAATTTCAATTCAAAATTCAAAGTTGAGATGATAAAATGTACAGCTATTGTTGCTTAGTTCCTATTTTAATAGGCTTTCTTAAGTTGATTTATTTTCACCAATTATCAAACTCGAATGGTAGTTTCTCTAGATCTCCAACATTGTTTGGTTTTCCACACTGCAAATTCAAACCAGAGATGGTCAAGAAGCATTCACAAATAATTGATCAATATGTTTCAATTGTAATTACCCTTTCAACAATGGAGTTCGTATCTAAAAGCCAACACATGTGACTAAACCAAAATCCTTCAATGGATCATGTGGATCTCTTTCCAAATCACAAAATTGATGATGATACCTATGCGTGCTCACCCAGTCAATTGGGTTCCCCTCATCCAAAATATTAAAAAAACACATTGACAATCAAGTTTCATACGATAATTTTGTGAAAATATAGAAAGAAGTACTAGCCTAAAGTGCTTGAACAACGCAATATGAAAAAAAAAAAAAAAAGTACTCAAGCCATTTGGGAATCTTGAAACTTCTGTGAGAAAGATGCCTATGAAAAGAAAGAGTATACAACAGGCTCAAATCTCAGGCTTATAAGATAGCATATTTCCTATCAAAGTATTTATCGTGTCTAAAGGCTTTGCTCAACACATCCAAGAGTTTGAAAAGATTCCAAGGAACTAAGTTGGTATTGATAAAAAGTGCACAACATCCAATCATTAGTACCTTCCTCTCGCTTTCCCCCTGATAGTATCTCTCTAAGTATGTAGACTCCGTTTTCTCCCGTGTAGCATAGACCTCTGAAAAGTAACATAATGAGACCAGAACTGTAATGTCCCCCACCAGAATTAATTGCCTATGAATTCAATAAACTATCTAAAGGATTATACCTGCTTTAAGCCTTTCAATTTCACCATAGAGATCTTTAATAAGTGTTAATTTCATCATCTTCTGATTCACCTTCAAGGTAAGAAAATTAAAGGATAAGATGAAGGAATATCTCTAAACTTGATATTTTTGAAATAATGGCATTTTTGGTAACCTCTGCACAATAAAATCAATGCACCACTTAAACTAATCAATGGCACTTCTGATTCTGAGTATCTCAAACCTACATTTGATTAATACATGGTGATGATGTTTGCCTTTATCCCATTCCCATGCCTACCCTCTACTCTATCACTAAAACATACCCTTTTGCAACTTCTCATCCTCCCCAAAAACACATCTATATCACCTGTGGTGGGGACCCTTCAAAGCGTAACACAAGCAGACCATATTCAGACATATATTAGATTGAGCAGGGAGCATATAGTCTAAAGCAACCATGACTAACTTATACAGAATCAATTACAAATCATTCTTTTCCATATCATGGGGCATATAAAAAAAAAGTAGAATTAGCATAGGTGCACAACCACAAATAATAGTGAAAGAACCAGAGAGGATACATTACCGGCTGACATGTCCAGCTATAATGCTATTGTAGCTTCCTCACATAAATATAATTTCAATCAATGTGAATCCGGCATTATCAATAAAAGTTAAGAGAGGACAAAAATAAACTATAACAAAATACATAATAAATGTCCAAAAAAACAAACCCCATTGGTAATCCTGACCTCGTTGATTGAGATTTGTGAAGTCTCCTACAAAAAAATGAAAATAAAAAACCCTCAATAAGTATTGCACAAAAAAATTTCACTAATTGATTCTTGATCGGTTATTACTGTTTTTGATAAACAAATTAGTTCGATGAATATCATAAACAAT
This sequence comes from Ligustrum vulgare, assembly GCA_963555705.1. Lineage (NCBI taxonomy): Eukaryota > Viridiplantae > Streptophyta > Magnoliopsida > Lamiales > Oleaceae > Ligustrum > Ligustrum vulgare. Next base: position 4,723,622 of record OY743180.1, read on the forward strand.
GCTTTCCAGATATTCACTGATTTTGCAACAAAAAATTCAAGTATGATCGATTATAAAGCAAGAGATCTAATAAATCCAAGAATACTAATAAGCATGTTCACAAATTCTATACTACCCAATGCAAGTCCAATACAATTTATAATGTAAAGAAAAATCAAACTGCTTGATACATAGTTATCCTAAATCCTATCATCAAACTTTAAATCCAAATTCAAATCTTCATCAAATTTCCAATGCATAGAGGAAATGCACTGATGCTTATTCTCTATGTATACACGAAAAAAGTCCTAAGAAAATTTTAGAAGAATTCTTCAGTTAATTAAATCAATGTTCTCTATTGGCTACTGCTTAATTCTTTATGTAATTGAATGAATATGATATCAAAGACTTACCCTATTTCTAGGTTGCAATGTCCTGTCCCTTTCCAAGCAGGTCCTAATCTGAAACAGTGACCAGTATACTCCTCTTCGAGGAAAGCATCGGAAGTAAGAAGCTTCAGCTTCCTTATTCGAAAATTTCATTTAAAACATTAAAAATCATAAACAAATGGAAACTCACCCGAATTGTGTTCTTCAAAATTTGTTACTTCTTCAAGCTGAACCCAGAAAAATCCAATCTTTACGTTATATAACTTTTGAGTTTTCCTTTATGTTGTTGTAAAAAAGTTTTTGGGTTTTAGGGTTAGTCAAATATTCAATTAATATGAAAGTGAATATGTGAATTGATACGCTGTTCTTACCGGTTGATCAGAGCAAATTAGAGGAAGCCGCCATCAGATCCCCGCTTCGAGCCGGATCTTAGCCTAGACGCGTTTTTCACCTTCGATACCACTGTCGGAGCGAACGAACTTTGGCAATTGGGCTTTGATGGTGGTGCCGGGAGGTGTAAAATGTAGAAGCATTTTGAAATTGAACTGAAATGAAATGCATAATACTAATTGCAGTGGGGCCTCCAAATGGGTTACTGACAGTCGAGATTTTTCTTCTTCTGCACGCTTTGTCTTTCTAAGCGGGATGTAAAGGCGGGAAAAATGATACAACTAAGCTCCTTTAATATATTAATAAGATAAGATAAGATATATATATCACTACTATTAATAAGATTCACTTTATTTATGCACTGTTCATAAGGACGTCCTCGTTGTAACCGACGTCGTTTTACACGGTGTCTTAAGACAAAAAATATCATCCTTGCCTTTCCCAATTCATTTTTCCTATTATTCAGAACGAGAAGCTTCTTTCTACCTCTCTTGATTTCTCCCTCATTCTTCCTCTGTTGCTTTCTCCGTCGTTCTCGTCCGGTTTCATGCCATCGCCCACATCGTTCGGTTCTTTACTGTATCTAGCTTTTCGTTCTCTTCGTGCTGCCTTTGAGCGTTCTCTCCGGGGCCGTGTGCGGGATTTCCCTTCTTTGGTAGATCTTTTCCCTTTTTGGTAGGTTTGGTTTTCTTTTCTTTTCGATCCGTTGTTCTTCAATTCTCGTTTGTGTTATTTGATTATTGATCTAATTTTTTTTCCTCTTTGTGCTTCACCCATTTTTCCACACGTTTTCTGAATGTATGTTTATTGCTTGTTTTGTATTTATTTTTTTTCCCATTTTTTCCCCAATCGTTCATTCTCCCTTAATGTATTGTTTAAATTAGTGAACTTGTTCATCAAAACATGTAATTGGTCCCATGAGAATTACTAAAAGAATTTCGTCTGTTGACAAAATTCTTGTGTGTGTGTATATATATATTGATTTGCATCTCCAGTTTTATTGTGACCTGTTATTTTATTTTTATTTATTTATTTTGAAAATGGATAGTAGAAAAAAATTGTGTTTCCTTTTTCTCTGTTTCTTGCAAGTATGGTTCATTACATAAGGAAAGGGGAAAATAATCTTCACAAAATTGGACTGCTGCTTTGAACAAGCAGCAAGACATGGAAATGTTGATTATGATTAAAGGCAAAAGAAAAAAAAAATTACATGAGTTGAAGAGAATGGATGCAGGGATACGTCATTTGATAGATTTTCTAAGTTTATTAAGGAGAATAAGGTTGATCTTATTTATTGGGTATTTATATCGTCTCTTTTAAGATTTTTATATTCTTTTACCTAGCATTTGGTACTTAGATTATTTGCAGATTTTTGGTAGCTTTTTTGTCCACGTTTTGTTGGGGGTAAAGTGCAACAATTTTTTTTTTTGTTGCTAAATTTACTATGCCACCTGCCAACGCCCTTCCTTCAACCTTAGGTGGCAAATGGGGTCGAGCCCTAAGTTGATTCGACAGCAGGGTGGTGGTGTAAACAAACTATATGGATTTGCAAATTGGTACACAATATTGTTATTAAAATAGAATTTGAAGAATAGTTCATGGTGACTTTCAACAATCTAAGCATTGTATGGCATCGTAGTAGTAGATTATACTGCTGTCAATATTTCTGTTTGAATTGTTAATAATTATTTCTATTTAAATCATGGATAATAATATCTTCTACAATCATCGATACGATTTTTTTAATAGGTGCTCTTTGCTTCATTTATTAATTCTCATTTAATATTGGAAAAACCTTCTAAGCCCTTGAACCACCTTTGCTTCCGTACAAGATTATAACAATGTTAAATCAGTTTTGATCAAAATTCCACCAAGTTTTGAATTGATTATGACATTCATTAGGCAAATAATAATTGACTTGGGGCAGATGGGGCTCTTGGTTAGATTACCAAAAAGGAAAGGGGACTTGATAATGTGATTCTAACACAACACATTAGTCTCGATTATTATTTTATAAATAGAACATGCTACAAGCTCTTCAAGTGCATTTTATTCACATCTCAATACACACACACACACACAATCTATACTCAACTATATCTCTTATATAAATTTGATTATATAATGATTAAAAGTATTGAAGTGTCTTTAGATGAAAATTTCATACATTGAGACATTTCCAAAATTATCTTTCAGGATTATGCATGACTGAAAATTTTTATGAAGCATGTTATTTATCATAGAACTTCTAATGGTGTGGTGACATTTGTAATTTCAATACTTACATTTATGTTGTACTGGAAGCACGTAGCTTAAGAAAAATTACTTTTGGATTAAACATACGGGACATGCACATCCATTGTTAGTCAAGTACTCGTTGATGCCACAAAGGTCAAGTGTCTGTTATTTCTTTAATATTTAGTCCTTGTTTGATATAGATTAAAATCAAATTTTAAGTATATTTTGATAAAAATTGATGAGATATGTAAAAAACTTTCAGTTTATTTAAGTAAATAGATATAGCATATTCTAAGAAAACATTTTTTTTTGGATGTTGGGTTTTCATTATGCACTCTAAATGTTAATCTTCTTATATGATAAAGAAGTATTCTTCAGTTTATTATGTCTGTAGAACAGCGTTTTTTTTTTTTTTTTATCTTTTTTTGTTTTATTAGCTACGATTATTACAGGTTGTTATTTTATTGTCATAAAGTTTTCACTTTTTCATGGTGTGATCTTCATATCCTATGAAAAAACATCTTCAAATTAGTGACACGTGATTTTGAGTTCATTGACAATGAGGTCCCATGCTTTGTTGTCTTCAAAGTGTCCACTACAAATGCAGATCTCCTTCCAACGGAGTTTGTCTTGAAGAAAGTTTTTTTAGATTTAAATGTTTGAAGTTTCAATGACACTAAATTGTGATTTCGAATATATCCTTTGTAGAATTACTTTTTAGTATTATTATAATGCTTTACTTTTCTATATTCCTTCTTTTGGTCAATTTTTCCTTTTTTTTCTTTAAGTTTTTTATTTTTTTTTATTTTTTATGATGAGCTATGTCTTTTTCTTTTTTAAATTCTACTTTGTTTTTACTATCTATTATATTTGTGATTTTGTTTGTAGCCTTTTTCTTATTTATTTGTTTTTTTTCTACGCGTGTATTGTCTTCGCTTTTTTCTTTTCCCTCAGTTTGCCTTCTTTTGTCTTTAATGTATTTTCTAGCTATTGTAAATTAGTGTTACATAATATCCTATTTCATCCTTCTTATATTATTGTTGTAGGTTTCAATTGCATGAATTGGATATATTGGAATGTTTGCTTCCTAAGGAAATTGTATTACCTGCACAGAAAAAATGTTTAAAGGATTCGCTTTTTGTAAAAATAGACTGCAAACATTAAAAAAATTGATTTGTTAATAATTAACGTAAAAAAATGACATAGAATGATTATAACTTTTTAGTTAAAATTGTTACGAAGCCTTATAAATTGTTTCCTTTGTAGTTTTTCTGCATACTTACTTACTAATCACTGATTATATTTTATGGCAATTAGTGTTTTTTTCTCGTCATCTAATGAAGTTATAGTGAAGGTACAATGAAAAATGTCTCCGACGTTGAAAAAAGGGAGGCACGAAATAAACGGCAAAGAGAATTATGTGCTGAAAAGAGAAGGAAAAATAGAGCATCTAATGACATCCCTTTGAGGCGCTCGCGTCGTTTTGTCACTATTACTGGTGAGCTTCAAAAGTATATTAAAGAAAACTATTGTTTATGATATTTGAAATTCAGGTTTTCTTCCTATTCCTTTCGTTGATAAATTTATTTTCTTGTATCTTTAGAGCAAGGATCATTAAGTACGTCCAATGTTAACAACAAAGAAATTGAAATGCAGCATAAACACAAAGGTTTAATTCTCTGAAAATCTTCAGTAATTTTCTTTGTAATGTTTTACCTTGTGTGTATCTTTCCTTTATTATAATGTCAATTTATGATACAGGAACTAATGATGCATTGTTTGTTAATGAAGATGAGACATCTAGAAGTAACGTAGATAACGAACAATTTTTTCCTTCTGAAGTTACTCAAGTTACTAACGAACAAGAATCTCATATGTTAGATATTCATAATATTCCTTTTGAACCATATGTTTTGATAATCCAACATTTTGCTCTCACTGTGATGCTAAGAAATTTCATAAAGAAACTAAGGGATTTTGTTGCTGTAATGGTGAGGTAAAATTATGTCTAAATTATATGCCTGTAGAATTGCGTCAACTATTTTTATCCAACTCTGGTGATTCTTGTGATTTTAGAAATGTTTCAAGAACTTATAACAATCATTTTGCTTTTACCTCATTTGGTGTTAAATATGATAAAGAATTATGCAAAAATAACGAAGGAATTTATACTTTTAGAGTTCAAAGTCAAGTGTATCATTATATCAATGATTTATTACCTTTAAACAATGAACCATCGTATGTACAATTATATTTCTATGATACTGAACATGAAATACAAAATAGACTTCATTTATCAGAAAAATTGGTTGAATCTATAATAAAAGAAATTAATTGATATTCTGTGTGTAAATCCATATTCCCAATTTTTCCGCTCTTTAAGTAATCTTGAATCATCTAAATCGTTGAATATTATCTTAAAATCTGATCCTGCTCTCGATAAAAGAACTTATAATAGACCTTCTGCTTCTCGAGTTGCTGTCATTTGGGTTGATAGTGATTCTTCATCAAGTACATGTGTACGTGACATTCATGTTTTAGCCATGCCGAAACTCCACATCGTGTCCATTATTATTATGGTTGTTATGATCCACTCCAATATCCTTTACTTTTTCCGTATGGTGAGCCTGGTTGGCATCAAGGAATACAAAAATATTGTAAAACTAACTCATCTATTATTCAACGGGAAACATCTCCTTTTGACTTCAACTATTTTACAACCCCTGAAGAGTAGTTTGAAAGAGAGGAAATGGGTAATTTACTAAATATTCTAAAAAATACAAAACTTAAATTGTAATTACTTGCATTAATTTATTGTTACTTCTGACTTCTTTTTAAATAATGCATTACAAATTTGTTATTATTCTTCTTCTACATACAGGTCTAATAAAATTGTAAATACTTCCATTAATTTAATGTAACATTTGACTTCTTTCTCAAAAATTCATTTTTAAAAAAAAATTTGTTGATGTTATTCTTCTTGTGCATACAGTTCTAACAAGGCGATGTAAGCGGACTCAAGTCTCTTTAAAGGAGTATTATTGTTACAAACTACAGATTAGAGATCCAGGTAATGTTATTCTTCTCCATACAGGTCGTTTACTTCAGCAATATGTAGTGGATATGTACGTTAAAATTGAAACGTCTAGATTAGACTTTTTTAGAAAGAATCAACGTCAAGTACGAGCTGATCTTTATCAAGGTATTGTTGACAGTGTTTCTTTAAGGGAAACAAGAGGGTTTAAGATTGGTAAAAGAATAATTTTACCATCGTCTTTCATTGGAGGACCTAGAGATAATAGGAAAAAATATATGGATGCAATGGCCTTAGTTCAACGATTTGGTAAACCTGACATTTTTCTTACAATAACTTGTAATCCGAATTAGGTTGAAATAAAAAAATGAGATGTTATATAATGATCAAACGCACAATCGTCCAGATTTAATTTCACGAATTTTTAAATCTAAATTAGAAGAACTAAATGATGATCTATTTAACAAAAATATTTTTGGTCCAGTTGCAGCATATATTTATGTAATTGAATTTCAAAAGCATGGATTGACTCATGCTCATTTTTTACTTATTCTAAAACATGGTTTTAAAATTACATCAACAAAACTTATTGATGAAATAGTATCATGTGAAATTCCGAATGAATCTGACAATCCATATTTGCGTTCAAGAGTTATAAAACATATGATGCATGGACCATGTGGCCAATTAAATTCGAACAATGTTTGTATGGAACACAATCAAACACGTAAAAATAAATATCCTAAGGATTTTATCTCACATACAACTTTGGGCAACAATTCTTATCCATTATATCAACGTTGTGACAACGGTGAAAAAGTAAAAGTTAGAGGTCATTACTTAGATAATAGATGGGTTGTACCGTATAATCCATATCTATTGGCTAAATTTGACTATCATATTAACGTCGAAATTTGCTCAACAGTGAAGGCTGTGAAATACTTATACAAATATGTTTATAAAGGACATGATCGAATAAACTTCTCCATAAATAATGATGAACCAGAAATTGAAATAGACGAAATCAATAGATTCCAAAGTGCTCGATGGATATCAGCACCCGAAGCAATCTGGAGAATTTACGATTTTTTTTAAGTGAAAACTCTCCGTCTATTATTTCTCTCCAATTACATTTAGAAGATCACCAAAGTATTGTCTTCAATGATAACGCTAATTTAAATAACATAGTGAACAATGATTTTTTTTTAAACGTACAATGCTTACAGAATATTTTCAAATGAATATTACAAACGAAAAATGTAGATCTTTGTTGTATAGAGATTTCCCCCTCCATTTTGTTTGGAATACACAAGGTCGTTTTTGGAGTCCTAGAAAACAAAAGAATGTTATAGGAATGATTGTTTATGCAAAACCTAATGAAGGAGAAAGATACTATTTACGTATTTTATTAAACCATATTAAAGGCGCAACTTCCTTTGAAGATTTAAGAAAAGTTAATAATATTCAAGTGAAAACGTTTCGTGAAGCGACTTCTTTATATGGACCACTCAGTGAAGATAATAACTCTGATCTATGTATGGCTGAAGCAATATTGTATCAAATGCCATATTCATTGCGTCGCTTATTCTCAACAATATTATTATATTGCACACCTAATAATCCAAAATCATTGTGGTTGACTTATAAAGAATTTATGATGGAAGATTACATAATCAAAGGATTCTCAAAATCTACAGCTGAACATGCAGCTTTAGAATGTATAAACAATATATTAGAACTTTCTGGTAAAAACATAAATGACTATAATTTAGTCTTGTATTGTGTTTCTACTGATGAACATGATAAATTAGCTACCATGATTTCTAATGAGACGGGAGAATATGAAAATAATGTAACTTTATCGTCAATGAATGAAAGCTTGAATATAGAGCAAAGAAATGTGTTTGATCAAATCTTCAATAGAATAATAAATAATAATTATGGTTTGTTCTTCATTGATGGACCAGGTGGTATGGGTAAAACTTTTTTATACAAAATACTTCTACGTTCAGTTAGAGCGAAACAAATGATTGCTATAGCAACAGCTTCATCAGGCGTTGCTACATCGTTATTACCGGGAGGTCGAACCGCACATTCTACGTTTAAAATACCACTTGATTTATCTCCTAATATCACGTGTTCTGTTAGTAAACAATCATCTATAGGATCACTACTAGCAGTAACTAAATTAATTATATGGGATGAAGCTCCTATGGTTCACCGTTCAGCCATTGAAGCTTTAGATAAATTATTGAGAGATATAACAGAACTTAATGTGCCATTTGGTGATAAAGTTGTTGTTTTTGGTGGTGATTTCAGACAAATTGTACCTGTAGTTCATAATGGATCTAAAACTGATATTATTAAAGCAAGTCTTGTCTTTTCTTACTTATGGCCATCGTTTGAACGAATATCACTAACCCGCAATATGCGCGCACTTCTTGACACTTCCTTTTCTAAATATCTACTTTCTATTGGTAACGATGATATTGAAACTCATACTTGTGGCATGATTGAACTTCCAAAGAATATCACTATCGAATTTGTGGAAGAAATGAAATCATTAAATGATCTTATTGATTTAGTGTTTCCAAATATTGAATCATACGATACATATAATTTATCAATGATTAACAAGGTCATTTTAATTCCAAAAAATGAAAACTTTGATCTTATAAACAATTTGTTATTACATAAAGTTCGTGGAGAGAAATTTATATACTATAGCTTTGATGAAGTAATTGATAAAATAGAAGAAAGTATTCATGAAGACTTTTTAAATACATTAACACCTAATGGAATACCTCCTCATGAACTAGTTCTTAAAAAAAATTGTCCTGTTATTTTACTTCGAAATCTGAACCCTTCTGAAGGATTATGTAACGGTACAAGACTTATTTGTAAACAATTTGAACGCAACATTATTAACGCTGAAATAACAACTGGAGAATATCGTGGAAAACATGTTTTCTTGATAGAATTCATTTCATACCATTAGAGAACGAAAAAGGCTCAGTTCCTTTTAAACGAACTCAATTCCCTATTCGTCTGTGTTTCGCTATGACAATTAATAAAGCTCAAGGTCAAACATTAGACTTCATTGGATTATATTTTCCTGAACCAGTCTTTTCGCATGGTCAATTATATGTTGCATTATCTAGAATTAGATCAAGTTCTGATATTCGAATATTATTGAAACCACAAAATAAATTAATGAATTCATATCATCAATATTGTACAAAAAATGTAGTATACAAGGAAATACTTGATTTGGTACATTCAAAGAATACTTAATGGAAGAAGAATCATTTTCCCCTTCAAGTCCCTTCATTCAATGGTATGTCCTTCCAATCTAAATACAGTATACAGGTGCTTCAATTTATACTTTTAATATTTTGCTATACTGAACAATATACTAACAAAATTATTTCTTTTAGGTCTCTCATTATCTACAATTTCTAACTCTTTCTTTTACATAAACTTTCAATTCAATAAAGTTATCGAATATCAAAAATGGTAAAACACAAAAAAAAATTACTTATTTTTTAAAATAGATATCTATTGTTATTTATTGCATATTTTTACTGCTAACTGTTGAATACTTGACAAGATCAACAACAACTCCAAAAAAATTGCAGAAATAACTTCATTGAAGGCATACTTTACACCAAAAAAGATCACAACTCTACAGGACACAAAGTTCACATCAGTTTAAGATGTCCATCACTTGGTAGAAAAGGTACACATGCTTCTATCTTTTAGAATTTATAATATCACATTTATATCACTGATGATATATATAATAGTTCTCTTCTACTTATATATGTAGTTCCAGCACAACTGTTTCTGGATTAAGGGCACTGCAACAATCAGAATGAGTAGCGCTCCATTTTGCTACATGAGTTGTTCTCTTTGCTATAGATCTTCATGTCCATCAACAACGGGCGAAATTATGATTGTCGCTATTGCAGCACACCTAACGTAACAGCGCCACCAAGGTTAGTTTTAACAAACAAATTTTATTTTTTAAAAATATATTGTACTTAAATTTTATATAAATTACTATTATAGCTGTTCCTCAATAACTCATTAAAAATGTTAGTATTTAAATTAATATTTTTGTGCACCCTGAATACTTTCTAAACTCTTAGGCAAAGCTTAATAAAAAGTTATTCTCCTTTACAATAACATAATACCTTATTCAAACTTAAACAGATAGCTTACACATGATCTATCCTTGCTATTATAGTGTAACTTGCTTCACATTTTTTTTCTTAAGCTTAATGAAATGGTTTTATATTACATCACAAACTAAATTGTATAACTATAAGATTTAGGTAAATTAAACACCCTAAAAAACATTCATAGCACAACATAGTGAAGAAGGGAGACATTACTGAAAACATATTTGGGATATTGGGTTAAATGGTGGTGGTGGATGCTCACAATAAGCATTGTTGAAATAAAGGTTTTGGGGGTCGTGGGCCTAGATGGTGGGTCTAATTTTTTTAATATTTTGTTAAATCTTAGTCCGTGTTTTAACAATTCAATGAACAAAGTATTCTGTTATTAAAGAATATTGGATGATGTTCAACTATGTTTTGCCAATCAAATGAAAATTCGAAATTAAAAAGGTGATATCAGTTTTTTTTTTCAAGTTAAAGGAACCCAAAGTCCAGCCTCAGATGATAAATTCAATTTGATGGAAAGATGTGATGACTGACGAATCTTGGTGTACTGAGTGAATATGCATGTATATAAAGGTAAGTTGATTTATTTGAAGTATGTTGCAAATTTTAATTTTATTTTTATTTTTTTATTGTTATAATTATGAATATCTATTGTTCAATTCTTACCTTGTGCTCATGAAAGTAACTTTCGCTTTTAGTATTTTTTTTATTTTTTATTTTTTATTTTTCCATGACACTTCAACTTTGTGTTCTAAATATCAATGGTAGTAAGGATATGATACATACATGTTACTGCATACATTAATTGGATATATTAATCCAATCATTCAAACTTTAAATACATTTCTGGTGATTAAAAGTGCCCTTCTCGAATTTCTTAATTATAAATTTCACTTGCATCTTTCAAGTTACAATTCCATCCAAAAAATCATTTTGTCATCCCATTTCTTATTCTATAGCTCTTTTAAGATGCGTGTTTACATTGTCATGATTGGGTGTTGGGTATCATATTTTAGAAATGAATAAAATAACTACTGATAATATGTATCATTTTCAAGTAAATATTGTATCAGATTTTTGCAGGAATTGATGACAAAGCAAGACATGTAAGAATTTGGATTTGGAAAGGAAAATGAGTTGCAATCTTCTTCGGACAGAAGTGACAGTAAAAGATAGATGAATGAACAATATTGCCACTAGGTTTATTGAAATACCTTTCCATTTTACTTGTATTGATAGTGATAAACAGTTGGTGTGTACCTGTCTATACTAGAAACAAAGATAGATGCTATTAATTCATGCTACATATTTTTTAACTTGTGCTTTTATTGGAATTGATGTAGTAGGCAAAAATCATGTGATTCTATAATATATTTTGCTCTGCTACATGTAAAAATATCAGAATCAAACATTCTACTAATATAACTTTTTTTAAATGAGTACGTCTCTGTTCTCATCAGCTTTTAAGTGTTCAAATTTTACTACATTTATTGATCTTTAGAATTGATATGTATTTTTATAAATGCCTTCCACAAAGAGTTACCTGTAAATTTCAACATCCTTTTGTAATTTTAATTCTCCAGTTTTCCTTTTCATCTATAGCTTCAGGATTTTTTTTCCCTCACATGCAAAAAACCACATTTCACCATGTTCAACTACAAACTTCAGTAACACATCATCTTACAATACCTTATTATATCAACTATAGTCTTCAATTGAATCGTTCTTGTTAAACTAACCTCTTACGCATATTCAATTACGTGAATTATCATATTTTTTAATCGCTACGTGCAACGTACGTGATAATCCACTAGTATATATATTAAGAGTACGTTTAAATCTACTATTCATAAGCCATATGTGAATCGAATAAGCTATATAAGTTGTCTTTATGGCTTGAGCTGATAGGAAAATGAGACCTATGGACTAGAACCAATAATTTATTTAGCTCAATATGGCTGCTCACTTATTTATTGTCTATCCCCTTTACATCATTATTGACTGAACTTCCTCGAGCCACACTGATTATTTTTAGCCGCATTGTTGAGGATTGTGCATCAAAAATGTTTTCCTTACGCAAAGTCCATACTTTTCTTCCAGTCTGTACGCTACGTATTCTTATTCATTTCTCCCTCTTGCGTCTTCTTCCATCGCTATTCCCCCTCGCTTCCTCTTCTCTCTCTCTCTCTAGAAGCAAAATCCACGACCATGTCTATGTACCCGACAATTCTCTACACCTTCTGCGCTCTGTCTTGCTGAAATGGGGACTTAATCACATTGCTATCACCGGAGTTGAACACGCCAGAAGCAAAAACCCGCTTCCTGTTTCGATCGATTTTGTAATTTTAGTTCATCCACCTCTCCATCCTCCGTAGCCCAGCTTCAAGACCCAGCAAGAAACTCATGGTATGGGTAATTTACTATAGTTGGTAAAGGCAAAAATTAGTGCTTGTACTGTGAATTGGAAATATGCGAAATAGATTTCTGTTTAGGGTTTCAAAGTTGTCCGATTTACATTGTTGTAGTGAATTATTTGATTTTCGAACAGATCTAAAGAGTTGGAAACAGGGACATTCTGTTGGTTTATTTAATCTTGGAAACACCTGCTATATGAACTAAACAGTGCAATGCTTGCATTTAGTCCAAGAGTTAAAGTCTGTTTAAAGTGACTTTTTGTGTTTTCTTGTAGTAACTTTGTTTTAAAGATTGATTATGCTATGTGATCTTAACCTTTTTATGCATTTTCTTGGAGAATATAGTTTTTTTAAATCATTTTGTACATTTAACAGGTACCTTCCTCCAGTTAGAAGCAATGAAGTGGACCAGAATTCTCATTTGTTGACTGTTGCAACACCTTGACAAAATGTCAAGCCAGTTGCACCAATGAGATTTTTTACGGTAATATTGGATCAACTTCTACATGAATTTTATTTTCTTCACTAGGTCACTTTGCTTATTATATGAAATTCTAATATGTCATTTATGTGATTCTTCACTTGGATCCTAGGAATTAGTTTCTTACTAATGTCGAGAACTCTTTGAATTTAGCGATTACTGCTGTTTGATATAGTCGGTTTTATATCTTGTCTATTCTTTAAGAAAATCCTAGAAAGTATTCAGATGCTCTGATTGATGGAAAAATCAAAATTAAAACGGGAAGATCCATGTGGCAGTAGACATTGTCCAGACTCCAGCAACATAAATGCAGATATTAGGATGATGCTACATCTGATCTACAGTTCTTAGCAATGGAGAGTTATTGAGAGAAGTTGAATGACTTCATTACATTCTATCTTTTCAAAGAAAAGATGATTTATATAACTTACTAGCGCATAAATTCTTTATTGGACTGGATGTTGGACTTACTTGAGCATGCACATAGATAAGTGAAAGGAAGAAGTGGTTGATTAACATATACATCTGTATAGTGGGACATAAATGGTGTTGTTTAGTTATTCCAGTGACCCAAGTGAACTGACTCTTGTCTACCTAAGCTAATTGGAACTTTTTATTATGCCTAAGCCAGTATCTATACAAATATATGAAGTAAGGTGGTTCTTTTATTAGTTCACTACATTTTCTTGTCTTTAAAATAGGAAACCCCACACCCCCCCACCCCAAAAAAGCAAGACTGCTACACTTTCTTTTATAAATATGTTGTTGAAAATTTTTAGAAGCTTAATTTTACACTATATTGCCCTTTTTAAAAATTAAATGAGCCCACATACTAAGCACGTCTGGTTCCTGCATTTCATTTTCTATGAATTGTGGAAGAAATATCCTCAATTTTCCCATCTGCACATTGGAGTTTACATGCAACAGGTATCATGTGTACCTCAGAGCTGATGACTCCGACCGCCACCCTTTATCGTCTCTGTTTGTGTACATGTTCACCGTAACAACAATTTCTTATTTCCCTTTTTTGAAAATGCTAATTTTTCTTCTTAATTTTTCATCACTTTTCACTATGCTATAGAAATAAGTTAAATAATAATAAGTAATGAAACATATTTTTCTATGGTCCCTTAAGTTTAAAATTTCAACTTGTGTCATATAAATTTATTGATAGCTTGCTTGTTGTCTCTATTAGGTCCCTGGGTCTCGTACGGGGAACGATGTTCCAGAAAGTATTCTCATTAGTTATGTTTAGGAAGGAAACTGTTTAGAAGGCGACAATTGGATCTATTCTAATAGAACTCTTCCACATGCCATGTCTTCGGTGTTTCTCTTCCCCAGTAATCTATTTGTCATATTGAAGATTTGTAGATACCCTTTGTGTTGTGCGGAAGCGAATTAACCGACGGTTCGACCAATGCAAAAATAGAAATAACGAATTCGAAAGAGAAAGAGAACAACACAAGATTTACGTGGTTCGGCAAATTGCCTACGTCCACGGAGGGAGATTCCAAATTTCCACTAATATGACAAATGTGGAATACAAATATCTCTACCTCACCAAACAAACACTCTTTCTCACAAACTACAAAAGAAGAACACTTTACAAGTGCACCTCTCCAAATGCTCAAGTACTACAAACTCTCACAAGAGAAAACAAAGGAATTGTTCTCTTCTACTTGATGTTCAAAAAAACAAAATGAAGCATGCCTATTTATAGGCTAAGAGAATGAATCACAACCATCAATTTTATTTCCACATCTATGGTGGAAATTCAAGTGCTCCATTTTTGACTAATTGATGCCAAACTTTGCCAAACTTTTGACTAATTGATGCCACTATTGAAATAATGGCTAACAATCTCCACATTGGCTTCAATCTTGATTCAAATGAACTGCTTTCAAACAAAATGAGAAAGAGTGTCTCCAATTGTGCCTGTTGGCACCACACACCTCGTAGGTGTTTAAATTCGCAGGATGTTAATCAAGTCCAAACAATGATTGAACTTGATCGCTGTTACCACTTTGGTCAACATATCTGCAGGATTTTCAGCTGTTAGAATCTTTTGAAGTAGGATCTCCCCTTCTTCAACAATTTCCCGCACAAAATGATATCTAACATCGATGTGCTTCGTCCGTGCATGGTAGACTTGGTTTTTTTGCCAAATGAATAGCACTCTGGCTATCACAATACACAGTGATGTGTTTCTGAACGACTCCCAATTCACCAAGTAACCCCTGCAGCCAAATTGTCTCTTTAACAGCCTCTGTAACTGCCATATATTCTGCTTCTGTCGTAGACAAAGCGACTGTAGACTGTAAAGTGGACTTCCAACTGACTGGAGCTTTTGCAAGAGTAAACACATATCCAGTCGTTGATAGACGTTTATCCAAATCACCAGCATAGTCAGAATCAACATATCCAACTACGCAATGACCAAGTGAATCATCCCGCTCAAACACTAAACCAATATTAATGGTTTTCAAAACATACCTTAACATCCATTTCACAGCTTGCCAATGTCCTTTACCAGGACTATGCATATACCTACTCACCACTCCAACTGCATGTGAAATGTCAGGTCTTGTACACACCATTGCATACATCAAACTTCCAACTGTATTTGCATAAGGAACTTTTGACATGTATTCTCGTTCCGCGTCGGTGTTGGAAGACATCGTAGAGCTAAGCTTGAAATGAGGGGCAAGTGGAGTACTTACAGGTTTTGACTGATTGTCTAGACCAAAACGTTGTAATACTTTCTTCAAATACTGCTTTTGAGTCAGACAAAGCTTACCTCTGTTTCTTTCTCTGCTTATTTCCATGCCAAGAATCTTCTTTGCCTCACCGAGATCTTTCATCTCGAACTCTTGGTTTAGATGAGCCTTCAATCTGTCAATTTCTTCATGGCTCCTTGATGCAATCAGCATATCATCAACATACAAGAGTAGATATATGAAAGATCCATCTTTTAGCTTGTGAAAATAAACACAATGGTCAAACTTGCTTCGTGTGTACTTTTGCTCCAACATAAACTTGTTAAATCGCTTATACCACTGCCTCGGTGACTGCTTAAGTCCATATAGCGATTTGCCCAATTTACAAACCCAATTTTCTTTTCTAGCAACCCTGAATCCTTCTGGCTGAGTCATATAGATTTCCTCTTCCAAATCACCGTGCAGAAAGGCGGTCTTCACATCAAGTTGAACTAGTTCCAAGTTAAACTGCACTACCAAGGCCAATAAAATACGAATGGAAGAATGTTTCACAACTGGAGAAAATACTTCATTATAATCAATTCCTTCCTTCTGAGCGTAGCCTTTAGCCACCAACCGTGCCTTGAAACGAACCTCGTTCTTGTCAGGAAATCCTTCTTTCTTTGTAAATACCCATTTGCACCCAATTGCCTTCTTATCCTTCGGAAGTTGAGCTAGCTCCCACGTTTTGTTCTTCTGAAGGGACTGCATTTCATCTGCCATAGCTTCCTTCCACTGATCATTTTCAGAACTTCTGACAGCTTCTTTGTAAGTAGAAGGAACATCATCATCTACAATTGGAAGTGCATAGGCCACCATATCAACAAATCGAGCAGGTTTTCGAATTTCTCTTCGTGGCCTATCAACTGCAATTGATCTCGGTTGCGATGGAGGTTCTTGGGTTGAAACCTCCTCTTCTTGTTGTTCTTCAACATATTCCTCTGCTATTGGAGTTTCACCTGCTGGGTCAATCAAAGTTGCATCAAACTCCACCTGTTGCGGAACTTGCTCCACCTGCTGCTGAGCACCCTCGGTCACCTTTTTCAACATAGCAGATTCATCAAAAGTGACATCCCTGCTAAGAATTATCTTCTTCATATCAGGACACCATAAGCGATATCCCTTTACTCCAGAGCTGATCCCCATAAACAATGCTTTCTTAGCTCTTGGATCCAACTTAGATTCTTTTACATGGTAGAATGCAGTGGAACCAAAAACATGTAAAGAATCATAGTCAGTAGCAGGTTTTCCATACCAAACCTCCATAGGTGTCTTATTTCCAATGGCAGTAGATGGTAAACGATTAATGAGATGACTCGCATATATTACTGCATCAGCCCAAAATTTCTTGTCCAATCCAGCATTAGACAACATACATCGAACCTTCTCCAGCAATGTTCGATTCATGCGTTCAGCCACCCCATTCTGCTGTGGTGTATTTCTGACTGTGAAGTGTCGCATAATACCTTCATCTTGGCAGATTTTAAGAAACGGATCACTTTTGTATTCTCCACCATTGTCTGATCTGAGTCGTTTAATTTTTCTGCCCGTCTGCGTCTCCATCATCTTCTTCCATATAAGAAAACGATCTAATACTTCATCTTTTGTCTTCATCAGATACACCCAAACTCTTCTGGAAAAATCATCGACAAAAGTAACAAAATAGTGCATACCTCCCAAGGAAGATGTCCTTGTAGGTCCCCACACGTCTGAGTGAACATAGTCCAGAATACCTTCTGTATTATGGATTGCAGTACCAAACTTTACTTTTGTCTGTTTTCCCAAAACACAATGTTTGCAAAAATCCATCTTGCATGTTTTTGCTCCTTTTAATAGGCCTTGCTTCACCAGAGTTTGCATAGCTTTTTCACCAGCATGTCCCAACCGCATGTGCCAAAGTTTTGTGATTTCTGAATCTTCGTCTTCTCCTGATGCTGTAGCCGCCAATCCAATAACTGTATTATCTTGGAAGTAATACAAATTATTTCTCCTTATGCCTTTCATTACCACGAGTGCACCTTTAGCAATTTTCAGAACTCCATCTCGTATAGTCACGAACATGCCTTTAGATTCTAAGGCTCCCACGGAGATGAGATTCTTACTCAAATCTGGTACATACCTTACGTCTGTCAGAATTCTAGTTGATCCATCATGACATCTCAAACGGATTGAACCTATCCCTGTTGTTTGCAAGATCTCATCATTGCCGAGGTAAACAACACCACCATTTAGTTCTTCGAGTTTGAAGAACCACTCCCTGTTGGGACACATGTGATAAGTGCAACCCGAATCCATAATCCATTCGTCTGAGTGAGATATACTTGATGTACTAGCTAGAACAAATTCTGACTCATCATCTTCACACTTGGCTATATTGGCTTCTGAAGTAGCTCCAGCAATACCTTTAACCTTGTCTTTGTTCTTCAGCTTTGGACAATCCTTCTTCCAATGACCTTTTTCATGACAGAAGGCACATTCATCTTTAGCAGGCTTGCCCTTCGAACGAGATCTGCCCCTTCTCCCGGGATTACGACTTTGAGCACGACCTCTTATAGTATAGGCTTCTCCTGCTGAACTTCCATGTTCCTTTTGATCCTTCTTTCGGATCTCATTGTTGTACAAAGCAGCACATACTTCATCAAAAGTAATTTCATCCTTTCCATGAAGTATCGTAGTGACAAGGTGTTCATATTCATCGGGAAGAGAAGTCAAGAGCAACATGGCCTTATCTTCATCCTTGAAAGATTCTTCAAGATTTATCAACTCAGCTACCAATTTCTTGAACTCAGTAATATGGTTGTACATAGTTGTGCCAGGTTGATATCGGAAGCGAAATAACTTCTTCTTCAAATAGAGTCTGTTTTAGCAGTTTTTTGATATAAACTGCTTCTCCAACTCCTTCCATAATTTGCTTGCCGATTTCTCCATCATATATGGGAACTTTTGCTCTCTGGTGAGACAAGAACGGATGATCACACAGGCACTCCGATTGATTCTTGTCCATTCTAGATCATCCATGTCAGCTGGCTTATCTTCTTCAAGAGCAATGTCTAGCTCTTGTTGAAATAGCGCATCCATAACTTCACATTGCCACATAGTAAAGTTATTTGTGCCATCAAATTTTTCCACGTCTATTTTTGCATTAGTTACCACTGTTCTTGTTGAAGACACAGTGGGCCTTGAAGATCCATCTAAAATGGCTGGAGGTGGGTCCTCAGTCTCCGTCGACATTTTTCAAAAAAAATAAAATCTCAAAAAAATATATACCAAGATCCCTGTTCTCAAAAAATCTTTTCTGATGTGGAAGATCAGTCAGTGCTGCAACCACAGAGCATACTTAGAATTTTAAGAGAGTCAAGGCTCTGATACCAATTGTTGTGCGGAAGCGAATTAACCGACGGTTCGACCAATGCAAAAATAGAAATAACGAAAGAGAAAGAGAAAGAGAACAACACAAGATTTACGTGGTTCGGCAAATTGCCTACGTCCACGGAGGGAGATTCCAAATTTCCACTAATATGACAAATGTGGAATACAAATATCTCTACCTCACCAAACAAACACTCTTTCTCACAAACTACAAAAGAAGAACACTTTACAAGTGCACCTCTCCAAATGCTCAAGTACTACAAACTCTCACAAGAGAAAACAAAGGAATTGTTCTCTTCTACTTGATGTTCAAAAAAACAAAATGAAGCATGCCTATTTATAGGCTAAGAGAATGAATCACAACCATCAATTTTATTTCCACATCTATGGTGGAAATTCAAGTGCTCCATTTTTGACTAATTGATGCCAAACTTTGCCAAACTTTTGACTAATTGATGTCACTATTGAAATAATGGCTAACACTTTGCACTTTGTATTATGATATTGGTCTAATGCATATAGAATTTGTTTATTTACACAACCATTGTCATGTTTCTATTGAAAACATATTTGTTCTCTCTCTCTCTCACAGTAAAATATTAAAACAGAGGTTTTCTTATCTTCTATATTGCTATTTAGGTGAGCAAAAGAGCATTAGAAGATTCAACCCACATTTCTAATAAGATTTCAAAGATGGAAAAGACTTGCTCTTCTATGAACTTTCCCGAATTCGGGAAAATCTAGAAACACTTTTCCTTTCTCTAGATTTTTCTACCATTTTCCTGATTTTTCTGGCGTTTATTCCGTTTCAATTCATACTTACACACATCTCATCTCTAATCTCTAACCCTAAAAATACGCCCTTTTCTCTATGCCGATGTCGACGCCACCTTCCTACAACATTCATGTAAGTTTTCTAAATGTAAAATTTCCATGTGCATTTGTGTATTTAAACTTCTTTCAAAAATATTTCTCTCTCAAATGCAAGCTATTCGACCAACTCGAAAAATACCAAAAAAGGGGAATCAAATGATTGAGTTTTAAAGAACTAGGGTAGTTCTTCATTCACACGCTTATCCCGTGGTCATTTTTTTTAATCTTATTGGTCGTCCTATTTTGAGGTATTAATAATGCTCAATAATTTTTCCATTGCCTGCTTATAACAAATTTGTTGTGTGATCTTTTCAGTTATACTTTATTTTGCATAGGAATATTTTGATTAGTTATTATATGAATTTAGCAGGATTTTTGTATTTTTATTATACTATTTATTTAAAAATTTAATCCTTCTCTTATTAGGTGCTTTTTTTATGTTTAAATGTTGCTTTTGACACAAATTGGCGGCTTCACTACTTCTTGCTTTATGACTGCCATTATGGCTGCTTCAAATAGATCTTATGTAGATCCATATAGTTGTCTTAAAATTTCAGTAAGTAGTTTGATGCATATAGTAGAAGTGTTTGCATGTAAGAAAGTTTATCGACATAGGCTTCCTTTTTCTAAAATTATTTTAATCAGTGAACATTATTGGGTCCTTGCGTAAGAGATATTAAGGAAATCATGTCCAAATAGAAAACAACCTAATTCATCACTATACAGAGGTATGATATGGGAAGAGGATTGCAAGTGTATATTATATAGTGATTTACATTCTTAATGTTGTGAAAGGGTTGAAAAAAACTAACGTGTATAATGTAAGAATCTGTGAAAAATGAAAATGTCTTGCGCATCACTTAGTTTACACATCTTCTGATGGCGGTGAAATGTGTTTTACTAAAAATGTTTCCTTTCCCTTTGCAACCAATTAATATACCAATACAATTGTTTTGACCGAAAATTGTCAAATTCCTGTAGACAAATGTTGATTGTCCGGTTGCTGAACGGATCTTTCACATGGTATGTTTGCATTCTACAAATTTTATTCATATGTTATTGGGACATTTAAGCTTAGAGAAACATGCTCTTTATGTGGGTATTTTTTGTTTTTTGTTTTTTTGGAACTGCTCGATTCTCTAAATTGTATATTCCCTACAAGCATTGAACGAGCTTAGAAGTATTTTAGTTGCTTATTTGATAATTAAACTCATATCTCTATGAATAGCTTAGCTTATCTTTATAATATTTTATTTATTTTTTCTTTTTCTTTGGCTGTCAAAATAGAAAAAGACGTACCATATATTATAAATAAATGCCATTATTTGGGTCGTATGCTTTTGGATCCCCATGTAGTTACTTTTGTTTAGTGGTGTTTTAAATGCAAGTTTCTTATGCAAAATTAAATCAAAAACCTCTTTTGTATATGTTTCTAATGACGCACTACTATAATTTTCTATTATTTACTCTTTCCAATAGAAATGTGTCATTGTGTATTTGTTGATTAACACTGAAAATGAACATAAGAGAATTTTTAAGTTAATGTTTATATGGCCCAAATTATCCTTCATTTTTTTTCTACGCACTCAATAGATCTTATAAAATCATCCACGTTATTGTAGATTATGACCTTCTCAAAGTGAATTGGACGTGTGGTGCAATGTTTGAGGTGTGATATTGTGGTTGGTCTTGATGGGTGAATTGAGATGCTTCAACTGGAAAGGGACTGTTACAGTATAGTTAGGAATGAGAAAGCCACTCATGGTTTGAACGACGGGATAAATCTGTGGTGTTGGCACCAATTTTCCTAGGTATGCTCGGGCTATTGGATGTTTTGTATTTAGTGTTTTTAGGACTTTGGGTGGGTCAATGGATTTCTCTAATTGACCGTGCTTAGGACTTTGTTTGATATATATATTTACATCTTTGGTCAAGAAAAGAGAACTGCTCTCTTTAAGTCTCATAAATTACTTGTTCATTCTATTTTCATATCACTTTGTTTCTATTTACTTTCGTCTTTCCTTTGTTCTTTGTAATTACTTTTTTATGTCATAACAAATGCAAGTTTCTCATTGCATGGTGTTCTATTCAAGTTCTCTTTTAGAATATTGAATCAACTTTTATTCTACGTTATTAAATACACAGTCAAAATTATGCACGTGCCTTGCATGTGCGTCTCATTAGTAATATAAATAAGAGATTTGCTTATGTTTATTTATGGTTTGGTTATTGTTGGTCGTAATTGGATTCATGCTACGCGTTTATTTCGAGGACATATTGATCATCTTCAATACTATCTTTAACTTTCAGTAAACATTGTTCGAAAAATCTCAGTGAGCGATCAGCGATAAGAAATATTGATATAGACTTGAATTGACCAATTTGGAGCTGGTTTTGCTGTTATCGACGATCTTGCAAGAAAGAGTGTCTTAGAGATGCAAGTAAAGTATGAACAATGCAATCAACTACTGAATAGTGAAGGATGGTGGTTACATGGTTGTGGGCCACATGGATGACGAAATGATTATTCGCAACGATGAAAGTATACAAACATGTAGAGAATCTATCTATAATCAAACAGATATAAGTATTATATTGGATGTCAATTGGGTGTTTCGATTCTTTTAACACGTATTCAGGTAGTTGTGACTCGCGAAGAAGTTGATTTGATAGCAAGTTATGTAAGGGTATTTGCAATTGAGATATTGATCAATTAAGATATCGATTTTAACGTAAACGTCAAAGTAATGACTTAGAATAAAAAAAAAAAAAAAATGATAATTGGGTTTTGGAAATGATAATTGGATTGATTGCTCAATTAGGCAAATTTGGTTATTTAACTTTGCCTCACATATATGTTGTCTATTTGAGGTTACTATGCAAATAGAAAAAAAATTGTGAATATTTATATTCCACTATTAAATCTGAGATTTTACTCGGTGCTATCTAGTTTTGGATCTACCCAACTCTGTTAACGGGTCCAAATGGATGGCCCATTAACAATTCAGTAACCCATAAGAAATTGCGAGGCAAGAGTTTTGCGATTAATGGTGAGATCTAGAGATTCTAAGGTTGCGTTTGATAGCGAGGGTGAAAAGAAATTGAATTCCTGAAAATTTGAAGTTTAATGTGTTTGATTGATTTAATTTTCTATGTAAAAAAGTGAGGATTTTTTCAACTTTTGTTATTTGATTGACATTATTTTTTATGACAATTAAAGTAAAATTTAGCTATTGTAATAAAAAAATTATTTTTTTATTTTTTCATACATTCGTACTTGATAATAATAATAATGTTGATTTTTGGAAAAAAAATAAATCAATTAACAATAACTAAAATGATCATACGTGATGAAATTGGTACGTGATTTTTTCTGAAAAATAAATTCATCCATACATGCTAGAAACGAAATTCATCAAAAAGCTGGAATTGGAGCACGTGTGTTGCAAAGATGGAACTTGATTTCCATGAAATTTCTAACCTATCAAACAAGCTAAGGTTGCGTTTGATAGCGATGGTGGAATTTGATGGAAAGAAAATGAATTCTAAAAAATTGAATTCCTGGAAATTGGAAGTTTAATGTGTTTGATTGGTTAAATTTTCTAGGCGGAAAAAGTAGAGAATTTTTCAACTTTTATTGTTTGATTGACATTATTTTTCATGGAAAATAAAGTAAAATTTATCTATTTCAATAAAATAAAATAAAATTCATTTTTTCACACATTTTACTTGATAATAATAATGTTAATTTTTAGAAAAAATAAAATCATTAACAACAACAAAAATATTAAAACGTAACGAAAATTGTGTAAGATTTTTCATAAAAAATAAAATCCCCTCCCCCTGGAAAACGAATTCATTTGAAACAAGGAAAATACCGAATTTCGAGGTAAGTGGAAAAATGAATTTCATGGAAAACTTAAACAACCAAAAGGGCAAAGTTGAAAAATCAGATGAAAAATCATATTTTCCATAGAATTCAATGCGTATCAAACCCACCCTAAGTTGAAAAATAGATTGAAATTTCACATTTTCCATGCATTCTCTAGGCTATCCCCAAGGCTGCGTTTGATAGCAAGGATAGAATTTAGGTGGAAAGAAAATGAATTCCAGGGAATTGAATTTGAAGTTTAATGTGTTTGATTGGTTTAATTTTCTAGGTGGAAAAAGTAGAGAATTTTTCAACTTTTGTTATTTGATTGACATTATTTTCTATGGAAAGTAAAGTAAAATTTATCTATTTTAATAATAATAAAAAATTTCCTTACATTTATACTTAATAATAATAATGTTAATTTTTAGAAAAAAAATAAATCAATTAACAATAACAAAAATGATCAAACGTAACGAAAATGATATAAGATTTTCCATGGAAAATAAAATCTCCTCCCCCCGGGAAAACGAATTCATCCAAAACAAGGAAAATATCGGATTTCGAGACAAGTGGAAAAATGAATTCCATGGAAAACTTAGGCAACCAAACAGCGCAAAATTGGAAAATCGCGTGAAAAACTATATTTTCCATGAAAAATTTAGCCTATCAAACGCACCCTAAGATTTTATTTTGGTAATAAAGTGATTTTATAACTAAATATATATATTCTCTGTAATAAATAGACTTATTTTATATAATTTTCATATTTGTTTCTATAATTTTGTACTTTCCGTTCTTTCAATAAGAATTAATTTTCTAAATTATAATGAAAACAATTTTTTAAATTATTTTTTAATCACTAACAATTATTTCTATCAATTTTTAACTACACATCTTACCTAAAAAATCTAAATAAATCAAAATTATAATTCCAATTCCTATTTTTAAAGCCATCGAACGATGCTCAATGTTCTATCGGAATTTAAAAGGGAGAGGCCTTACTTCAGGCTTAAAACATGCTATTATTATATATATAATATAATACTTAAATTTTGAATAGGGTTAATCTCGTAGATCATAACCATGTTTTTAAATGATTTTAATGATTTAAATATTTTTACTGGATAGTTTATACGTTTAAGTAAATGAATTGAACGTGATAAAGTCATATTCAAAGAAATTAATTTGTGAATTATGCATAATCAAATGCGATTCTAATATCAATTCACTTTCGTACCTTTGAGATTTTTTTTAATCATATACTGATTTTTTTTAATACTTGAATCAGTATTAGTTAGTAAATTTTAAATTAATTAGATAATATAAAAAATAAAAATCGAACACTAAGGAGTGCAAGAGAAAATGATAAGAGTGAAGCCATATTGGATCATCGACTTGAGTTCGACTTTTATTTTAGAGGTGAAGGGGACGGTGAAAAAAAAAAAGAAAATCTTATTTTTTTAATTTGACCAAGATTGCAGAATTGGTCCTCAAAGTATTGTCTAATTTACAAAGAGGTACGCAACCACAGTTAAGTCGCATCATTGTCCTTCCCCACCGAATATTTACAGAGGGAGAGACCGGAATCTTTATATAGGCGTTAGAAGAGATACGTACTTTCCTTTTCTGCAATGGCGTCCTTCTCTCTAACCCTGGCCACTATCTTTCTAGCAACACTTTTGGTACTTCCGCCGTCTCTGGCGGAGGCGGCCTCCTGTACATCACAGACCTTCACAAACAATAAACTCTACTCCTTCTGCAACGACCTCCCCTCACTGAATTCCTACCTTCACTGGACCTACGATCCGGCCCAGTCCACGCTAACCATCGCCTTCATAGCCCCACCTGCCAAGCCCGACGGCTGGATTTCGTGGGCCATCAACCCAACCGCCACCGGCATGGTCGGGTCTCAAGCCCTCGTCGCATTCAAAGACTCCAAGGGTGCAATGGCCGTTAAGACATACAACGTTAGTTCCTACGGTCCTGTAACTGAATCCAAGGTCTGGTACGAGGTTAAGGAATCTTCAGCAGAGTTTTCCGGCGGGGTTATGAGGCTTTTTGCCACAATTGTTCTGCCGGAGAACTTGAAGAGTACAGTGAACCATGTTTGGCAGGTGGGCCCATCGGTGACCGGTGGCGTCCCGGATAAGCATGAATTCCTGTCCGGGAATTTGAATTCTAAAGGTAGTCTTGACTTGTTGAGAGGACAGAGCACTGGTGGCTCCGGCGGTGACTCTAGAACCAAGAAAAGGAATGTAAGTTCCTTAATTTTACTAATGAAATTTAAATTTTTCACTAAAAAACTAATCTCATAGATTTCTTATTTACTGTTATTGTCATTGTTCATACTATTGATTGGATTTTGATGCCGGATATCCATGGTTTAGGGCTTTTAAAAAGTTCAATTTTTTGTATTCGGAACTTAAGATGGTTGATTCATATTTTTCCATAGTATGCCAGAGAGATAGGCTAAAATTAGCACGAATCCATCTAGCATTTGTAATGGAGCAAAGAATTCATATTAAACTAACACCTTATGAAGAATTCTTAATAAACCCTTGTTTGGTTCGGATTAAAATATCAAGTCAAAGTCAACGACACATTTATGGAACTCAGCATATTTTGAATCACACACTATCAACTTTTATCAAAATCTAAGAATCAAACAGGGTCTAAATTGGTTACATATTCCCTCAGATCCACGGGATTTTGAATGTTGTGAGCTGGGGTCTTTTGTTTCCAGTCGGGATCATCATCGCAAGGTACTTAAGGGTGTTTCCATCGGCCGATCCACTATGGTTTTATCTCCACGTTTCTTGCCAAATCTCGGCCTATGCCATCGGGGTTGCTGGCTGGGGAACCGGTCTTAAGCTCGGAAGTCAGTCAAAAGGTGTTCAGTATTCTGTCCATCGCAATATCGGGATTGCACTCTTCTCTCTTGCAACTTTGCAGGTAAATTTCTCTCTTGAAGATAGCCATTTCCTCGTCTCTCTTCTTGAATCCTTTTATTGAACACTATGATCTATGAATAGGGTGCTGGTCTGCTGGATATGATAGTTAGATATCTGTCTATTTGAGTCTGACTTTGAAATCTTTCTTTTTGTTATAGATATTAGCATTATTCATGAGACCGGGAAAGGGACTCAAGTATCGTATTTACTGGAACGTCTACCATCACGGAACCGGGTACGCAATTCTCGTACTTGGCATCATCAATGTTTTCAAAGGTCTAGATATATTAAATCCAGAGTCGAAATGGAGGCATGCATATGTTATAGTGATTGCGTTGTTGGGAGGTATTGCTCTATTGTTGGAAGCGTTTACTTGGATGGTCGTTTTAAGGCGAAAGAAGTCTAGTACGTCGACCAAGCCCTACGATGGGTTCAATAATGGAATTTGAAGACATCAAGCTCTGCCTCACGAACGATCAATAGGTTATTGGCACGTTTGTTACGCAGAAGAAAAATAAGTTAAAATATTGATCTGTCTTGTAACAACATTAATGTTCGATACTGCATACCAAACGTGCCCTTTCTGCATCTACGTGCTTTCGTATCATCAAGTTCTATTCCCATGTTTCATATGACACGGGGTTAGACATTGGAGAGATGCCTTTGTTCGGTAACGGAATCTTTTTTTTTTTTATAAACAATACAATTTCTCAAATCACTTTTTAACCATACACATTTACTCTCTCCAATTTTCAACTATTACTTTTTATCTCAAAATCATAAATAAACAAGTTTATAAACGAAACAGTGTTATCAAAAGGAGGCACAGTATTATTACAAGTCTTAGTAATATTACATTTTTATGTTTATTAAATTCATTATTATGAGTTTATAAACAAGTTTATAAACGAAACAGTGTTATCAAACGGAGCCACAGTATTATTACAAGTCTTAGTAATATTACATTTTTATGTTTATTAAATTCATTATTATGAGTATAAATATTAAAGTGGTCATCCTAGGTAGATAATAGATCGTGCACATGATGGCTCGTTGTGGTTCACGAAAAGGCACACATGCATGCAGCCTTCAATTTCAAATACGCATTGATTTTTCAAAACGTTGATTACATCAAATAGGTAAGGCAAGATATTTGCTTGTATTTTATTTAGTTTGATTTATTTTTTAATCAAAAGCGTGAAATTTCAATAAAATATTTTATTTCTGTTACGAGTTAAGTTCAGTTCAAATATATACAGCTTTATCATGTGAATCTATGAAGGAATCTATTCAAACACAAGTTTTGCTTAGCACACTCAATTTACATACCAAATACGAATATTCTATGATCAATTATCTCTTTCGATACAAATATTCTTGATATATAAGCATCAAATTGTTCTGCATGATACCATGCTCTTATTTCATGAAGCATTTTGGGTCATCTCAAATTTATTCTTAACAACCGTTGCATCAAATAAAGTCACCCAATTGATAATTCCGACCTCAACAATAATTATTTACATGGTTCTTATAGTTGAATCGAGACTCTTGGTCCCAAAATTCTGTTCACTTAGTTGTCTACTCAATTAAAATTATATGCATTGTCACTTTTTAATATAACTGTTTGTATATATTTAAAATATGTTTGCTGACATGTATTCATATACTGTTTGTACTTTGTTATCGCTACAGATAAAGGCTCCATTTTACAAATTTATAAATAAATGATTATAAATATGAATAGTAATCTATCCTAATAATGTGTAGATGATAATGAGTTGTAGTTATGAATATATATAATTAAAATTAAAGAAGTCTCGATTAACCACTTCCCACCGGATAGAGTAAGGTTGTGTTTAATTGATTATGTTTGATACACTAATTTTTTTTTTTAAAATTGAATTTCATGGTACATCATTTTAAAGCATCTTTTATCCTATTTTCCATAGAATATTGAATCTAGTGGGTTGGTAATTTTATTTTTCATGAAAGTTGGAAAACCTTGAAATTCTTTTCTATAGAAAACATGTGTTAACAGACTCAACCTAAGAGCAGTGTTCTAAAACGTGCGAACAGTGCGCGCCTCGCGCGTCGTTTTGACGAAAAGTACGAAAAAAACGTTTTCGATAATTTTATCTACAAAGTGCACGAAGCGCGCGTAAGCGCACTTAAGCACGCATGAAGCGTTCGAAGCGATCTTAAGCCCTCAAAATTTTATTTATTTATTTTTTAAAAAAAAGTATGGGTAAAATTTAAATTAAATATGTAAGAATTGAAAACCATTTTTTAACACTTATTCCAACTTAAGTTTAAAAAGCTCGACTCTCGAGCTCCACGCTTCGTCACGCTTTACGCTTTTTAGAACAATGTCTAAAAGAAGGCAAGGTTCTTCGAAATGGCAGAGCGTAAGGGACAAGTTGAAAATGAAAGTCGTCCAAAATTGATATAATGCTCTCCTTCTTGATTTTCTCAGTCCTACCATTTATTTCTATCGCTTCAGCTTTTGGAGTGTGTTGATTTTAGTTGGGAGTTGGTCCCTCGTCATCTTTTGCTCCGCTTTTGCAAGAAAGTTTTTCCAGCATTGATTGATGTTTCACCCTAACATTGAAAAGCCTCCCTCTTTTGCTGGATTTGATGCTAATTAATTAATAATTTTTACGAACTTGATGATCTGTCACAAATTAATTTTAATAATTTCACTTTTTATTATTAATTATTTTGAGGTTTTCAATTTTTTAATTTGAGTGACTGAAAAGTATAACGTGACCATGATTCCTTTACACTGAATTGAGGTAAGCAAGAACTTACTTTCGGGAATTAAATAATAAATAAATAAAAGCAAGAAAAAAATGAAAGTGTACGTAATATGTTTATGAATTCAAGTATCATTCGCTTAAAGATTATGTTATTCAATTAGATTTCACTTAAGACTAACTTAATTTAACTGAAATATTTTGTTTGAGTTTTACGATTTGCAACTTAATATATAACTAATCTGACATGACAATATTTCGTTAGGGGTGTACAAAAAAATCGTGAAACTGCAAATCGAACATAATCCGTTGATTTGAGACCGCATGGATTCATAGTTTTTTTTCTCTCAAACTGAACCACCAAATCGTTTTAAAATGGTTTAGTTTAGGTTAAAATGAACCAGACCGCTTTAATTTATTAATTAAAAATTAATTTTATTAATTTGAGTTTACCATTTTTCGCTAAAAAAAGTCAAATTTAATTATGAAAATAAAATTTTCGTGTATATTTTTTCTCGTTTTCATTGCATTATGATGATCCAGAAAAAAATGTATAGAAATTTTCTACCTTGCAGTTTGAACCATGTATGCACTGAAGGAAAAAAATTGTACTAATCAAGAAAATTGACCAAGATAATGCAACAATAGTCGTCAGCTAAAAATGAAGATGAACTTAAATATTTGACTAGAGCTATCAAATTTTCAAATGGTGTGTAGTAAATATCGACAAATGACAGTCTGAAAATCATGCTCCCACATTTCAGTGAAATTATTCACTTATCATAATGTTTTTATTATCAATCTAGTACAAGAGTAACGAGGTGATAATGAATCAAATAATGTTAACATATTTTAGCTCATACTAATTTCTAATTTACCTTTATATATTAAAAATACAAATTAATTTGAAATCTAAAATAATTATATTGTGTCGATAGGTCAATCGTAGATTAAAACTGAACCAAATCGCAAAAAATGGTTTAGTTTTATTTAGTTTGGAAAAATATTAAACCGCTTAAAACGATTTGGCTTGAAAATATGTTAAAAATCGTACAAATCGAACCGCGTTCACCCATATATTTAGTTAGTCCATTTTTTTGAAAAATAAAAAATGATGGACGAGAATCTTTGATCAGTCAAAATTGTTGATTTTTCAAAAAGATTGTCTAATGAAATGTTGTCTTGTTATCATTTATAAACAAATTTTACAAAATAGAGGTTAAGATTTTGAATCCCCATATTATTCATCAATATTAATTCAAAGAGTTTATAATATTTATTCAGATTTGACGATCAATGTTTTTATTTCATTTAATTTAATAATCTCTCTCAAATAATATTAAAATCATCTCATATAATTTTAACAAATTCTACACAAGTGCGAATGTATGAAAATGCATGAAATCACACCAAATGTCAATAAGATTTTGCAAAGTATAGAGACATAATATACCAGTACTAGCTAGTACACATAACGTGCACATCGTTTTAATTGTATTATAAATTTATAGGCCTATAATTTCTAAATAATGATCTAGTATCACCAGTATTATAACACTAGTACTAGTATATATAATGTCTCTATACTTTGCACGATTTTATTGACATTTGGTGTGATTTCATGCATTTTCATACATTCGCACTTGTGTAGAATTTGTTAAAATTATACGAGACGATTCTAAATAATGATCTAATATTACCAGTATTATAACACTAGTACTAGTAGTATACATAGCATGGTAATTTTGGTTTGTTTGATAATTTGTTTATAAACAAATTTACAAACAATACAATATCCAGCTAATTTTTTAATCACGTATTTTACATATAAAAATATCACATTATTTAATTATTATAAACAAAATTTTTTTATTAAACAGATTTTTTTAGTATATGTGTAGTCAATTAATAAAACTTATATACCACCTATGTTGTGCTTAACACCACTATATTTTGCCTGCCCAAAACTCATAATATCTACCACGCTCATATGCTCACTTATGATTTATATCATCGCGTATTTTTTTATTTTTTTTTTCACCGAGCTTTCATTAATTAGCATGGCTTGTCCTTGATAATTAATGTTCATCGAAAAAAACCCATAAAGGCGGAGCAAGTAATTTTATTTGTTCCTGATATTTTTGAACGTTGTTTTAAAAAAAAAATTACAAAATTGCAACCAGATATACGACCTTTTTTAAAGCACGTCAACAAATTATAATATTTTCACACATAAGGACTTGTGTTGATAAAATTTATTTTAATAAATCCCTATTTGATTCTCATTTTTTTACAATACTCAATTTTAAATATAAACTTTTCTCCAATTTTCAGCTACATAGTATCCAATCAATCATTGACTCTTTTTTACCACAGCAAGGCTCTAACACTGTTGTCATTATAAATTTGTTCATTTATATTTTTTATATAAAATATATGATTAAAAAGTAGAGAAAAAATACGTGGAATTAAAAAGTGATTTGAGAATTTTTGTTATTTATAGATTGATTGATAAATTATAATGATTATCCTACGTTTGGTAACATTGTTTGGTTTATAAACTGGGTTATTTATAATTTTGAGGTAAAAAATAGTGGTTGAAAATTGAAGAGAGAAAAATGTGTGGTTAAAAAATAATTTGAAAATTTATGTAATTTATAAACTGATTTATAAGTCAAAAAAAGTATCGTTACCAAACACGGGAGCCAAATAATGACAATCCAGGAGAGGGTAAACTTTTATCAAAATTTCTATCAACAATCAAATTCAATCATTAAAAATAATCCACTCCTAGTACTAAGAACGAGAGTATCCCAAATTTTGGAGTGGAGCTAACAATTTGACTAACAATAAAAGTATGTTTGGTAATGGGAATTTTTTTTTTTTTTTTTTTTATATGATTTAAAAATATTTAAAAAGTCAAAAATTATGGGTTTAAATTTCACGTTACCAAATGAACTCTAATTTTCACATTTTAGGGTTTTAATTAATTTTTTAATCTTATTGTATGTTCGATGGCTGCAGCTATCATGCTTTATTTATAGATTATATTTATATTAGATAAAATGTTTAGTTAAAGAATGGTTTTTTCAAAAAAAAAAAAAATTAAGAAAAATTGTGATTAGCCTCCGTTTGGTAACACTGTTTGATTTATAAACTTGTTTATTTATGATTTCGAGGTAAAAAATAATGGTTGAAAATTGGAGAGAGAAAATGTGTGTGGTTAAAAAATAATTTGAGAAATTGTATTATTTATAAACATGTTTATAAACAAAAAAAAGTAGTTACCAAACAGAGGCTAAAGTAATTTAAAATATAGGCACGTACGAAAGGAGCATTATGACACGTAGACTTTAATATTTGGGACCCATTGATCATGGGCAAGTGGGGTTCTAATTACAGCTTTTATAATTATTTATTATATGTGTCATTATGACGTCTGGCTGACGAAAATATAAAAAAAGGGCTTTGAGTCCAATTTATTGACACTAGTAATACGATCATGCGTTGCACAGAAGAATAATATAAATAATTTTATTGTAAAAATTATTTTAAAATAGAAAAAAAAATTGTACACATAATTTGTTTTGATTAATGATTAAAACCGCGAACAAATGCTCAAAATAGAAATAAATTAGAATTTGCATAAATTTTGGAAAACCTCTTTAGTTTTTTTTTACTTATGTGTAGATTATTTTATTGATACAATGTGTGGTTGAAAATGAGTTTTGAAAAAAATGATGTTCAAAATCATGGGTATCAAACGTGAACTAAATTGTTGATACAATTTGTGGTTGTCCACACATGTGTAATGCACGAAAGTTGTTATAGACAAACTATGTTTTAAATAATTACTCAAACTTAAATTAAATAATGCAATTTTTGCATAAAAAATGTCCAAATATTCTTTTACTATCATGAATAGAAATAATAACCCTAAAAATATTATAATTTATATAAAATAAAGTAATTGAAATAAATTAAATATTATAATTTATATAAAAATTATTATTATTATACATTAAAAAATAAAATATTGATGTCACTAATAGCATAAAGCGGATACCAATACTAATGCTATTAACACATGTACCATAATATTTCCTAAAATATTGACTATATTTTTTTGCAAAAATTTCCAAATTTAGAAAGATATTTTGTCGGGAAATTATATGCGGATTTTGATGACGGCTGTTCTACTTTAATATTTAATATAACTAATAATCGCACATGTGCGATGCGCAGAAGATATAATTGACAATTATTTATTTGAATAAGTTGTAAAAATATAATGTTCGACATAAATTGTGCATTCATATACAATGAAAAATATCCAGAAAAGTAAAACATAAAATTGCCACTTGCATATTTTTTTAACAACTAATTGTTCATTCTCTAACTTTCTTAGTCTATTTAGGCGAAGAAGATATAGACATGTAACTTATTTTGTACTTTATAATTTTGATTTGATAACTGAAGTCGAACTTACGATATTTTAATTTCTAAAAATTGAAATATTTACAATTTTCAAATCGTAAAAATGAAATAAAGAAGCTAATAGATATTTACAAAATTAATTTATCGACTCCCCGTATAGCACTATAAGAATTTGTACTAACTATCTCAATACAGTAATTGATATTTAAATATATTTAATAAATATTTCATTTCATTTCATTACATGTAAAGAAGTGAGTACATTACTAACAAAATTTAATAAACATTTTGAATTTTTTTTTTTTAAACTTAAATTAAATATTTCAATTTGTTAAACTTACACGTGACAAACTTATACGCAATCCTATATTTTTTTTTCTTCACAAATCCATAAATCATTTACTACAAGCATTAATTGAACTTTCTTAATTCATGTATTGATAAAAATAAAAAAAAAATCTAAAATAACAGGTGTAAATGAGTGGAAAATTATGTGCGTAAAATGATGACTATTATCCTATTATTATATATGGATAGATAGATAGATGATTAATCTAACATCTTCAATTTTACAAATTGAACCAATGACTTTATCTAAACCTAAAGTTGTAGAAAATTAAATGATTTAATTGAATTTATTTAGAAAGATCGAATATCTATTATTTCTTTTAATTTGATAAGAAAAAGATTCACAATTAATACATTTTTTCACATTACCAAACAGCCTCTGAAACTTTTACATTTAGTATTTAAGACGATTTTACGAATGATATATTTAGAATTTGCTCTCATTTATTACCTTGTATTAAACTTCTCGTTGATATCTTGTATTTGACACCCATATTGCATATTTTTCGAATTCAAAATAATACAATAATTATCAAATGAAAAAAAATCTATAATATGACTTTTTATAGATAATTTTTTTTACAAATTCATAAATCATTACTACATGCATTAATTGAACTTTTGAAATTCATGTATTAAATTTAAAATAAATTGATAAAAATAAAAAAAATTATTAAAATGACAGGTGAAAATGGACTGGAACCTATGTTCTTAAGATGGTGACGATTGTCATATTATTATATATATATATACTAGTTCTATCACCCGTGCGATGCACGAAATTTCTATTCGTGATAATGATTTTAATAAGTATTTGTAAAATTTTAATATTTATACATAATTAACTCAAATACAAAATGCATAAAAAATAATGTTATATTACAATAACTATTAAAAATTTACAAAAGATATAACTAATTCAAATTATAATAGTTTCTTTGAATAATAAAAGTCAATTTATATATTCAAATAATAAATGAATGTTATTTTCCTATCTTATTTTACTTTTTTTTTTTTCAATTTTCATTCAAAAAATGAATTACAACTATAAAATGCATAAAAATAATATTATATTACAATAACTATTAAAATTTTACAAACAATATAACTAATTCAAATTATAATAGCTTATTTGAATAGTAAAAGTCAATTTATATATTTAAATAATAAATGACTATTATTTTATTCTATTGTATTTAACTTCTTTTTTTTTTTCAATTTTCATTCAAAAATTCAATCACAATAATAACACAATAATAACATACATACATACATATATATATATATATATATATATATATATATATATATATATATATATATATATATATATGCGTTTGATACTTTTAAAGCCCCTATTTAGTACCAATTATTCAAGACTTCATTTTTTCAAACTCATTTTAAACCACACACGGTGCAAAAGAGATATTCTCCCTTCTACCAAAAATCAACACAAAATTGCTAAATCAAATGTGAATTTTTCAATCAACTTCATTTTTATTTATTGCTTATCTCCAAACTGGAGGATATAATAGAAAATCTAAAGGGATTTATTCAATTAAGATTTCAAAAGACATTTAAAGACTTTTTTAATGAACTTTTTTAAATGAATTTCATTGAATTTTATTGACTTTTATGAATTATATAAACTTTCAAAGACATTTATGTATATTTATTTAAAAAACTTTCATGAACTTCCAAAGACTTTTGTATATTGATTTAACAGATTTTTATAGACTTTTACGGACTTTTATATTTTTATTGAAAAACTTGAACACTAAGGGACTGTTTGATTGATAGGAATTTTCAAAGGAAAAAGAAATTTCTTCCAATTTCCAACTTTATTTCACTTGACTACAAATATTTTCCATGGAAAACTTTTTCCTCCCCCACCCTCACGCACCCATTTTGCTTGAAATGAAGGAAATATAAGCATCATCATTTGCCTAGCAACCTGCATCATAATTTGCCCATATAAACTTTAGCAGCAAATAATTTCCCAGACTATCAAATACTAGACATGAAAGAGGACATAATCACAAGCTAAACCAATTCAAACAGTAATAATAACATGAAGATCCATAAATACATATAACATTTAACTACAGTATATGGCCTGAACAGCATATGAGTCATAAGGTCTCCATATGATAACTTCCAACTTGAGCCTACCAATGGAACCAACAAAATCATTTCGAAGCAGAAGATATTTTTTCATAGGCGAGTGTGAAATCCATTTTGGCATGTTATGTTATCTGCAATACTGCAACTGACACTTGTCTTATTGAGCCCTCTCCATCATCTCTTGCTTTGAGAGTGTAAGAGTATCTTCTCTTTGCTGAAGTTGGTCCACACTTTATCACTCTAATATCCACAAGGCTCAAATCTAATAAAACCAAATTCATTGCTCGTAAGTTAGAAGGTTCAGTTCAATAAAACCAAACTATTCCCACTTTGCTATTTTAAAAGATCAGAATACATCAAAGAAACATTTTGGTGAATTCAGCAAAGAATACATTTTGGTAGATAGTAATATATTCAGATAGACTCGAGAGGCAAGTTTTAACCAACTTCTCTGCATTTTAATTTTATGTAAAATGATGAAATACAGGCGAAATCGATCTAGAGCCCAGTTCCAGATGTATGGTAAAAGTTGTTTCATGTAAAACAATCAAAGAAACATTTATTTACATATACCAGCAATTCACCAAGATCAGACCCACAATGAAGCCAAACACAAATCAAATCCAAAATGTAGCTAGCGTGCTCAAAAATGTGAAAAACAACTCAAAATGAAACCAGAAATCAACAATGGAATGGACAAAAAAAAAAAAAAAAAGCGACAATGTTGAAATTGGAATGAACCCAGACAATGTTCAAAATGGAATGAACCCAAACAATGTTCAAAATAGAATGAATCCATTTTTTAGTATGCTAGCATCACAATCCAATCCAAAATGAACTCAAACACAAATCAACAACTCAATTTCAGATCCTTATAATTATTCTCAATTTTTACAACCACTCAATTTTACACAAAGTTTTCTCAATTTCACGGTATAATGTAAACAAAAGAATATATGCAGCTTCCGTTGAAGCCAAACACAAATTAACAAAAAAAAATTCAGAAAATAAAGGAATGACCTCAAACGCAATAATAAAGATGGAAGAAGAAGGTGGTTAGGGAAGGAAGCAAGTTTGGCGGAGAAGGATAGTCTTCCAGAACTGCTTTCTCCTTCATAGAGGCTTGCCTTCTTCATCTCTTGGAATCTATAAGAAAAAATAAGGATGAGCATAAGTTCCAACATGTAAACTACAAACAAATAAAAGGAAAGCAACTTTTCGCAGAGGGTTACTTAGTAACATCTAGATCTAGAAGGGGGGGGGAAAATTGAAAAAGCCCCCACATAAACGAAAATAAGTTAATCTATGTCGAGAATGATTGCCTTGGTTTGATTCTTTATTACTTAAATGTAAGATAAAGTAACTTGTCCATGCATGTTTGGAAACAAATGTTAGACAATACATAACTCCTTCAGTACAGACAATACTAATAAAGTTGAAGAAGTGCCATAAAGACCAAAGCCAAGAAGGATACATCATCAAATGCTGGTCAAAATACATGTATATTAATATTTCTCATTTGGTGGATCAAAATGTAGAGTAAATAAGTAATAACATCTTCCAAATCCAATCAAACAGTATAGCAAATTTCAAACTATAAGATTGAAAATAATATACCATGCACCACGTCCCATCTAATAATAAAGTCATTGAAACTGCATATATATTGATATCCAAGCAAAGACCATATTAGTCCAATTATGGATAGTTTCAAATATAACTATATTATAATTTGAAAACCATTAAGCTACCTACAATGCAGAATATGAGGCAAGAAGCCTAATAACACCTAAACAGGAATACATTTTTCTCAACTTGAAGTAGCGTTTTATCTTTGATCAAATAATCCATGGCAAAAACGAAATCCAAACTTACCGACTCATAGAGGAATTAGATGACCAAGATCCAATAAAAAAGCTACTTTGAGCAATTAAGTGTTTCGGCTAACATACTTGCAAGACGTGTTGCAGTCTACAAATCAGGGAAAGTGATTATATGACTTGTTCTGACGGCTGAGGTGCATTCGGAATCAATAATTTGTACTGCAATTTCTTGTTTTGGCTCCTGTCTTGGAACTTCCAAACTTCCCATGTTAAAAGTACCAAGAAAATCCAATTGGAAAAAAAATTGTAATTTGTACCAAATAAAATTGCTCAGAATTTTTATACCTAGAATTCAAATAGAGTCTTGTACCAGGCAGTGGCTTCGTGAACTTCTCCCATCAGATTACTTTTAACTATCATTCTATTCTCCATTTTTTGGATGTTTTGGATGTCTTTCAAACTCTTTGCAACCTCATTTCTTGAAATAAAAGTTGATTCTTTCGCTTCATTTCCCATTATTTCCACTCTCACCTGCGAAAGTAGAATGTGATTAATAATTGGAGTAATGATTATTTCAAGTTCACACGGTGATGCAAGTCCAATGGAAAGTATAGCAATAATTTCTATTTTAATGGACAAATAAATTCTCGAAGCAACTGAACACAATTAATACATACAACCAAACATGCCAAAAATGAAATAATAAACAACTTTAGTATTGCAAATAATAGGGGTGGAGAAGAATGAAGTACCACTGCCCAACAGATAGCAATTATTCATCTTACTAAATTAGTGAAACTTGTGACATTGAAAACAAACCTACTAAATATATAATGCCATGCCAGTAAGCTGATTCGCATTTGTCTAGCTCAGCAACAAATAGGGCATAGTACCAATCCATTTTCATTAATTTCTTAAATCATGAAAATAAATTCATTTCCTAAAATTAGTGTGATAATTAAATGCTTGGGAGTAGGAAATAAAAAAAAAATCTACATCGAAAAAAGACTGTAATTTTCCCCAATATATCATATGGCATTAAGGTCACAGATCTCTAATCCCTTCCCCTTCACAATTTTGATTCTGCTGACAGAATAGCAGAATGGTGTAATTACTACTCCAACATATTGAAATCTAACAAATAATGTGAAATTGTATGCTTCAAATTCAAACATGCATAGCTTGATAATAGATCAACAACAGGTTACATTTTCATAAACAACATTATACATACTTGTTCAGAAGATGAACATAAAACCTTCTAATTACAATTCATGCAGAAGACACATACAAAAATCAGCAGTTGATTCAATTCTTGAATATTTGACATGAGTACAAAATAACCTCAGCAAGCTTATTAGCACCAGAGATGCACCAACTTTGGAATATATACCCATTACCATGCAACACAGTGCCTGAGTCCCCTTAATATACAACTAATACAGATCAAAAAGTCTGTCATTATAGTGAAATGAAAGATTAACAAATAGTTTAGTTGACTGACACCCTACAACAAAGAATGACAAAAACAAATGATGGTTACTTTTAATAAGGATAACCTGTATAGAAGGAATTGATACTAATATTAAGGGATGGGTTTTGAACTTTGGGAAAGTACAGATTATAGAAAAATTCCTCATGCAATAAACGCTAAATATAATCACAATAACAATTAGAAAAGAAAAGAAATTCTATC
The DNA here is from genome assembly GCA_963555705.1 of Ligustrum vulgare. NCBI lineage: Eukaryota > Viridiplantae > Streptophyta > Magnoliopsida > Lamiales > Oleaceae > Ligustrum > Ligustrum vulgare. The sequence goes on from OY743180.1 coordinate 4,763,744, forward strand.
AAAAATATATTACAGATTCTAATAATCATAAATCTCAAACACACCTTGTTTTTAGAGGCCTGTGTAGTGTCTTCAGCAGTCATTTCACTCTCCATCTTCAAATCCACCTTGAGATCCATGACCACACTCCTGCTCTCCAAGTCCCATACCTTGATGCCGGCCTCAGTAGCAGCACAAAGCCAGTACCGTTAGGGCTTAATTAGACATGGTTTTTCGAAAAATCAAGAAAAATATAACTGTAACAATCAGATGTTGAACTTGTATGTGGATATTTGAAAGAACTCGAAATTTATCTACATTGAATTTTTTCCAGAAAGGAAAGTACCTCAAGAATTCTGAAATTTTGTATTGCTGAAACCGTTCACGGATGGAAAGGGACGCGTCCACAAAACACACATATTCAAAAATCAAATCGCAAAGAATAAAGCTGAGCATTCCAACCAAATAGCAAATCACAGATACACAAATAGCAACTTTTCACAAATTATTATCAAATAAAAAGAATAAAGTTGATCAGGATCAGGGTTCCTAGTTTCAACCAAAATCAAAACTGAACTAAAAGTGTGAAACTAAATTAATTAATACCTATATAAAATTGGAATATATGCAGCGGTGACGGTCGAGCAAGGAGCGGCGACACACTCGGAATTGGAGCGGAAGTTCGTTGACGCCACTTCGCAGACTATTCTTCTTCTTCTTCTTCAGCATGTGGCAGAGTGAGTAGTGAGTCTAGGGTAGGAGTTAGGAACTGATTTCAATTTGTAATTTTGGAGCATGTTGTTTTCTGGTAGATATATAGAATCATAGAAGAGCAGGGACCTCAAAGCTCAAGGTTAAGGTTAGAAGAGAGGTTATGGAGCGTATGGGAGAAGAAAAGGTATGGGGCTTTGGTCTTCTGTAGTCTGCAGACTGTAGAAATAGAGTTTGAAAATTGAATTGCAGGTGCTTGGTCCCACGTTATTAATGCTCTGCAGACTGAGAAATAGACGTTTATTTTTTTTTCTCTTCCATTCGGCGGGTATTTGTGCAGCAGTTTAGGCGGGATTACTGTTTCAGCTATTCTCCTTTAATATATTAATAAGATATGTAATATAGATTAAGATAAGATTTGACCCCATTACTCCTCATAACTCATCATTCAATGGATGATTTAAAACAGAAGATCCTACAGTAACTAGGCCGGAATTTATAATTGACTTTTTTATGTTTTTTAGTAAAATATCTAATTAAAATGTTGTGAGAGAAAATATGTGCAATTAAAAAATAATTTGAGAAATCGTGTTGTTTATAAATTAATTAATTTATAAATATTTATTTTTAATTTTAATTCCATGATCCCTGGCAAGTAGTTGGGACAAAACCATTTAAAACCTATTGAAATCTTTGCAATTGAGTCTATGTTCAATACAAGTATGGATGACAATAATATACACGGACTTGATATTCGTTGGAGACCTGACATAAATGGACCAGAATTACCCGACTAAATAGGTTTGTGAGGTTAGATATGGAGGTAAATTATAAAACTCGACATGAGTGTAGGTCGGGTGTGAGTTTTATTACAAGACTCATACTTAACCGCATACTCATTAATTTCCTTAAAAAAATTATAGAATTTAAAATAAAGTGATTGGGTAAGAAAAATAAAATAATATAACTCAAATATTTATTGACATTGTTAACATCTAAGGCTCTGTTAGGTTGATTTTAATTGGGAAATAAATGGAATGTAAATTATTTGGTTGATTTATTTGTGTTGTTTAGGTAAGATATGAGGTTAAAAATTGGAGAGAGAAAATGTAGATGGTTAAAAAGTGGTATGAGAAATTATGTAAATTAATTTTTTTGTCAGTTTTGTCTTTTAACTAAATTAATTTGGGCAACCGAACGGTGCCTAAACTTTAATATGTTTAAACTATTAGCATTGTTAACGTTTAAAAAAATTATTTAAATTCGTTTGTTTAGTTTCAGCCTAGACTAGAACAAGCTTTTTTTTCAAGTCAAATTCAAGTGAAATACAATATTTAACTGATTTAAGTTAATCCGGAGCACGTCTAACCTATAACTTATTTACAGCTCTAAATAACTTATTTACAACTCTAAATAAATAAATAATAGGTAATGAGTATTAGTAAATGAATATAGAAACATACCCGTCCCCAGTGGCGGATCCAGCCGAAAAGTACAGCTAGATCGTTGACTGTTGACTTTGTGACTGTTGACCGACGAACGTCAACGATCGCAGTACCGAAATTGTAAATATTTTTTAATGTAATAATATTTTAAAATGAATAAATAGGTATATAAATGAAATAAAAAGTTGTAATGAAAAGGCAACTCTTGCATCAAAAGGTATCTAGTACAATCTAGTATCGCAGTCAACCTCGTCCAATAACTTTTCTGTTGTGTACTACTTTGGCTACGCATAACATAAGCAATATTTTGTTTTTGATTCTTCAAGTTGTTGCATTTCTCAAAAGCTATATTATAAGCATTATCCACAAGACCGACATGATCTCTTATAATCTTTTTATGGCTCCAATCTCTAAACCCAGTCTTAGTGAAAGTATACCCACCCCCTTGACTTCCCCTATCAGGTTTGAATAAATAGCAATACAAACAATATGCAGCATCGTTTTCTACACTATACTCCAACCAATAAAATTCATTGAACCATTCTTCTTAAAACATCTATTATTATTTCTCATCAGTCTTCTTGGAAAGTCATGTCCGTGTGGTTGACAAGGGTATTTCTCTAAGTATGTCATCCTAACATCATTTCTAATGTTAGGGTCATATGACTCGATTTGGGCATTTTCCCTGGATCTGATACAAGTTCATCCATATTGAATTCAGTGCGAAATTTCTTTGTATTGTCAAATTCTACTAACTCATGTGGTCTACTAGAAGCAGTTGCAGGACTATTAGAACTAGAATCACTAGGTTGAGATTTTCGTTTAGGTTAAAAAAAACGTTCCATAATCTGTAAATCAGTGATAACAAATCAAATCAAATATTCACCAAATCTCAATTCACAAGCTATAAATCAATAATCACAATTCACAAATCAAATCATATTTTCATCCCAATAATCTCAACTTACAAATCTAATCACATTGCAAAAACTTAAGTATAATATTTATGCATAATTCCCAAATTAATTATAACAAATCAAAGTTTGGCCTCAATCTCAATATTTTGTGATTATAAAACTTACACAGTGACTTGAGCTTAAACTGACTCGTACACAAATTAACATAAAGACAACTACTAACTACACACAAATAAACATTAGAAAAGTCAAAGAATCAAACACAAATTTAAAAATCTGAAGAAAAAAAAAAGGTAACCAATCAGCAAAGCAGCTTACCTACAACTTCACTTCAGTCTTCAGACTTGCGATGGAAGCGGAGTTGCGGAGAGAGAGTCCTGGCAGCGATCGACGGGGTGGTGATGGCGCACGCTGGCGGAGATGCGGTGGGCGAGTGCGACTGGCGGAGCGGGAAGAAGGAACGAAGGTCTGGTCTGGACTCTGGTGCGTGCAACTCAGCTAAGGTAAGGTTAGGAACTTTTGTATTCAATTTTTTCAAAATTTGCTTAATCAGTAGCAGCCAGCATTCAACGTTGGTTTGATCTTTGCATTTGGACTTGGGATGGGTACTAATTTGGACCCAAAATAATAATAATAATAAATTACACAGCAGTATACAGCGAGCCAGCACCGGTGGCAGATCGCCGGAGGCGAGGTAGCGCGGACCTCGCCTAGAGGTGCATCCGCCCTTGCCCGTCCCAGACCCGCCATCTTAAATGAGTATATGGATATGATATGAAGATTATAAATTTTTATTGGGTAGAATATGAATTTAGCACACTCAACCTATATTCGATTCATTGTCATCCTTAAATACAAGTAATAAGTTAATAACGTATTGTAAATTGGATATAATTGTAAATTGTAAATTTGTACTGGAATGCAAAAAAGTGATTCTGGTTAATCAAGCTCGTGACCGATAAAATTTATGTTATTATATTTTCAACTATTACTATCTTTCTTTGGTTCCAAATAAAGGAACCCATTTTCAATGAGATTTTTGGTCTCGAATTTATAGGGATTTTGTAAGGATTCGAAGTCAATTCAATTTTTTTTTTTTTTTTTCACATGCTAGTTTTTGAAGATCACACGTGCCTAAAGTCACGGCTGTTTACCCTATCAAATTCTACATTTCCTCTTAGGTCCCGTTTGATAGCAATGATAAAATTTGAGTTGAAAAAAAAAAACAAATTTCTGATAATTGAATTCCTGGGAATTGAAACTTTAATGCGCTTAATTGATTTAATATTCCGTGTGGAAAAAGTGAGAAATTTTTCAAATTTTGTTGTTTGATGATTCACATTATTTTTCATGATAAAGCAAAATTTCATTATTTTAATAAAAAAAAAATATTTTTTTTTATTTTTTTTTCACATATTTGTATTTGATACTAATAATGTTAATTTCTGGTAAAAAAAGTCAAATAACAACAACAAAAAAAGATCAAAGACATTTATGATTTATCATGTAAAGGTGAAAATCAATTATCATCTATTAGCTAAGAATTCATTTGATTTAAAAATAAGGAATTGCACAACTTCCAACAAAAGTAAGAAAACAAATTTCAAGCCAAAACTTCAATCAAGCGGTGGCAAAGAAGGAATCTAGCATGCAAATGGTGAATTTCAGAGCAGACATATGTGTATCAAACGGTACCTTAGTTTAATCTTACACTACAACCTTTTAATTAGTATTTTTTAAGATTAAGTACTAATAACTTTTCTAGTAAATCTTCTTCGTTGCAAAAAATAAAAAATATATATATGGTTAACGTAGTTTTGAGGAAATGTAAATTTTAGAAAATTATGAATTATGCATTTTTTGCTTGACCGTTATCGAAAATGAAGTGAAATGAATATTTCAATCACAGGATTTTGTCCATTGCCGTTGGAATTTATTTGTACACATTGGGAACAAATGATCATGCTCTTGGAGACTTGGACCAACCATAATCATTTTAATTTTGTAAAGTTATTACTTCGTAATATGAAAATATTATTACTGTATGACTAAATAAGAACATGAGTTATAGTTGGCTTCACGAATTTTTTTTAAAATTAATTAATGATAATTATACATATGTTTGACTTTGACTATATTTATAATTACTAGCACGACAATAATTATCATTGTCCAACAAAAAAATATTAACAATAATTTCGACAAGGGCAAATAATTCAGCCTATGGGCCGGCCATATATTTATTTCAAAATTAGCTACGCGAGTTTTTTTCCCAATTACAATATGAATTAAAAATCTACGTATTCAAATAATAATATGATCAAAAGATAAAAATGATTAGGACACAAACACAAACATAAGCACGAACACGACAATAATTGACATTTTCCATAATAAAAATGGTCGAAACATGTTGATAGCTAAGAGGGGTTTTAGATTGCCTCGTTATCCACAGGCATGCGCTAAACGGGACCAAAAATACCTAGGACATCATATTTATCCCCACCCGTGATATATCTATATAATGACACAATATAGAAAAGTGAATTAAAATCAAGTTACAATTAATATTTTAATTTTTAATTTTTAATTCCATTTTAATGGGACCCAAAACTTTTTAATCCTATATTTCATCATTTTTTTTTTATCAAAATTTATTAAAAAATTGATTGCTTTGGTTCTTGTCAATTGTATTAGTGGCCAATGGTGATGACTTGAGAAGGCGTCTACATTCACAAGAGTTGGTTTATTTATGAGCGAGCCAGTTCATAAATTTAAAATTGAAATTGAGAATGAGAATGTGAATGATTTTCTCTCCATATATATAAATCCATTGAACAAGATGATGCAGTAGGAGATGACATGTTGAGTATATGTTATAATAGTAATCATGATTTTTAAAACGAACAACCAGAATCAGACCAAATTGAGACATGGAACAAGATGATGCATGGTCGAATACCTTATATAGCTCAATTTTAAATTCCAACGGACCGTTTTTCTTGGTGGGATTTTGTTCTTTCAATAAAAAATTAAAATCGATCGTTTTTCATGAAGTATGAAGATGCCTAGTTATTATTGGTTCCATACAAATCTCACAAAAACTAGACCATACCCATCTTATTGGCAAGTTCAAAGAGTTTTCCAAAGTTGAACTACCATAAATGGGTGAATTTTTAAAGTTCTAACCACTAATCTTAAACGTATAATAATCAAACAAACAACATTTCCTCCACTTATTGAAATGAAGTTGGGAGAGATTTATAAAATTTTAGCATGTACAAGATCATGTCATTATTATAATAATTTTTTTCAATAATTCTAGGGAGGCATTTTTTGGGACATTTTTAAGTGACATTGTGACAGAAAAAATAGTAAAAAAAATTGAAAAAGGTTTTGTATTTCTTGCAATCATAAATCAGATACAAGTAGGTGCATAAATAGAAAGTGAGCTAGGTCACCTCACGAGTTTGTTAAATTACAACCAATAGAAGCAGTGCAAGTGTAGAAATCAGCAAAAATAAAGGAATGCTGTACTATTGAATATCAGCCCTTGATATTTGAGTGTTCCTGAATAATGAGACTGATAAGGGTAGAAGTGTAAGTTCCAACTGATAGGTTGAATGTGATAGCTTATCTTTTAACTCCCCCCTTCAAGCTGGAACACAGGACTGTGAGACCAAGCTTGTCTCTGAGGTAGACATGTCTAGACTGAGATAAAAGCTTAGTGAGTAGATCAGCAATTTGATCAACAGAGGGAACAAAGCTGATCTTTAACTTCTTATCCAAAACTTTGTCTCTTACAAAGTGCACATCTAGTTCGATATGCTTTGTTCTAGTGTGATACACGCGATTGTTTTGCTAGAGCACTTGCTCCCAAATTATCACACCAGATTGTTGGGGGTGCTGTCAATTTTCAAATTCAACTCTTCAATGAGAGATCTAATCCAGGTTTTTTCAGCACAAGTATGAGCAAATGATCTATACTCAGATTCGGTGCTTGATCTTGATATCACCCGTTGCTTCTTTGATGACCAAGATATCAAGGAATTGCCAAAGTAAATGCAGTAACTAGCTGTTCATCTCCGGTCGTCTGGACAAGATGCCCAATCAGCATCGACAAAATCATTTATTTCAAGTCTCTCAGCTGGTTGAATGTTGATTCCATGAGTTAAGGTACCTTTCAAGTATCTGAACAACCTTTTCACAGCCTTCCAGTGGGCAACACATGGGACTCCGAAGAAATTGACTAAGTTTGTTTACTGAGAAAGATATATCAGGCCTGGTGTGTTCGAGGTATTGCAAACTCCCAACTGCACTTCTGTAGAGAAAAGGATTGTCCATCAGTTCACCTTCATCTTTAGACAGTATTTTTCCAGTTGCCATTGGAGTTGGACATACATATATATTTTGGAGTCCAAAGGGTTCAAGCATTCCCAAAATGCATCTGGTTTGAGTTAGATGAAGACCACACCTATCTCTTTCAACTTCAATTCCAAGAAAATGATGCAATTCTCCCATGTCTTTGAGAGAAAATGTTTTATTTAGTTTACTGATGAAACCTTGTATAGCTCCTTTATTGCTCCCAGTGATCACTATGTCATCCACATAGATTAGAGCAAAAATAATGCGCTCATTGTTGCTGTAATAAAATAGGGAGTTGTCAGCCCTCGATTGCTGTAATTTCCAATTGAGTAAGGTCACCATAAGTTGGTCATACCAAACTCTTGGCTCTGATACCAACTGTGACGACCCGAATTCTCGATCATTCGAGTGCCACTAAAAGTGACTCATATCATATTATCGAGACTTAAATAGTAATGTAAAATTATTCAAAAGAATAAATTAGAATCCCATAATTTTATTTGTGAATAAAAATAGAACATAATCTTCTTACATAAAGTTCAACATAATTATCTCATCAATCTTAACCACTTTTTCCACTTCCATGTTGACCGCCTCGAACCTTCAATTATCTGAAAATGGTAAATATCGTGGAGTGAGATTTATAAAATCCCAGTAAGTATACCAAGCATAAATTTTCTTTTGAAAGCATATGGATCATTTTCATCATAACATAGGATAGGATCGAAATACTCATAAACATAGGGAGACACAAGAATTTTACCGAACTTAAATGGCAAGAATTCTTATGTGTAGCGCTACTAAACTCCGGTACCCTTAGCATAATCATAAACATATCATATGGGACCCATAGCAATCTTGTGAGATTTATTTCATAGCAATGATCCAAACATTTTCGTTAAAAACATAAGGTATTTTACTTTTCATAAAAACATACTTACTTTTCTTAAAAACATAAGGTGTATTTACCTTTCATAAAAACATACTTACTTTTCATAAAAATATAAGGTATATTTACATTTCATAAAAACATACTTACTTTACATAAAAACATAAGATACACTTACATTTCATAAAAACATACTTTACATAAAAACATAAGATATACTTACATTTCATAAAAACATACTTACTTTACATAAAAACATAAGATATACTTACATTTCATAAAAACATACTTACTTTACATAAAAACATAAGATATACTTACATTTCATAAAAACATACTTACTTTACATAAAAACATAAGATATACTTACATTTCATAAAAACATACTTACTTTACATAAAAACATAAGATATACTTACCTTTTAAAAGATTAAAATGAAGTGTAGTAGTAAACGAACCAAAACTTTCTTGACCACCTTGAATTTCTCTTACTTGTGGATTTTGTCAAGAGATTGGAAATAAGTGTATATGTGTAGAGTTGTGTGTAAAAGAGATGGGTTTAAATAGATGTATAAAGTTGGCATATTGTAAACATAATCATTCAATTCTATTAATTTTAACACATCCTTTTCTTAAAGTAAAGCACTATTCATATACTTTTCCATATTTATACAAATAATATGCTCTTCATGATTATATATAATGGAGTCTATCAATCATTCATATATTTTTCCATATTTATACAAATATTATGCTCTTCATGATTATATATAATGGAGTATATAAATCATTCATATACTTTTCCATTTTTTATACAAATATTATGCTCTTCATGATTACATATAATGGAGTCTTATCAATTATTCATATACTTTTCCATATTTATACAAATATTATGCTCTTCATGATTATATATAATGGAGTATATAAATCATTCATATACTTTTCCATATTTATACAAATATTATGCTCTTCATGATTATATATAATGGAGTATATAAATCATTCATATACTTTTCCATATTTATACAAATATTATGCTCTTCATGATTATATATAATGGAGTATATAAATCATTCATATACTTTTCCATTTTTTATACAAATATTATGCTCTTCATGATTACATATAATGGAACCTCTCATGCTTGCATATATTTTCTTAATTTAAATAATAAAAGTAATTTTTGTATAAATAAATATTGGGATAACATTGAATTAAGTATTTGGACTTAATATACTTTAAATCAAGAGAATGGAGATATTTTTAGAAATTCGGAATTTAATTTAAAATCGAACGATCTCGATTATTTCTTGACTTGGCTATACGAATACGTCGCTGCGTTAACTTAATAAAAATGGGTGAAATAGTAGCGACACGATTTTCTATTAAAATAATTATTAATCGCGTAAAAATTCTTGGTTGCTACAAACTTACCCCCTTAAAATAATTTCGTCCTCGAAATTAAACTTACTTGATCTTATGATTTCTGAACACTTAATCAGAATCTCTTCTCTTCTTCTCTTAGGTAGTATCATTGCTACTATATTTAACCCACTGGACTTTGACTAAATGCATATCTTTGTTTTTCTTAAAAACATGGACTTTTCTATCAATAATAGACATATGTGTCTACTCATAAATTCTGACTCAAAAGGAAAATTCCCAATCGTATGTGATATTTCATCATGTCTTGTAGTACTCATGTAACCTGTCACTTATCATCGTATCATGTGACCTCAAATATTCGTATTAATATCTCTAAAATTTCAATAAATCTTTACTAACATATCATACCATAATAATTAGTCATTTCTTCTTATCACCAAATATACCAAAGTAAATAAAATGGTTACCTGAATATTCCCTATGTAATATATCCAAACATATTATTCATCAATCAACATAATATCATCAGCTTATCTTTTCCCATATTTGTAACCAAAACGTTCTGCAAAATTCAAATAAATAATTAGCTCCCAAATAACTAAAATTCTTCACTTAATTGTCACAACATTTCCCGCAAGGTATTTCTTTCACTTGTACATACTTATGAATTCTGATTCGATACGGTCCTTATTTCACTTTCACGTATTCCCGTATCATCACACCATACCTTAATTACTTATTATTATACCTAAAATATCAGTACCAAATCCAAGAAAATATTCTGTATCTCAAAATCTTATCATCAAATCTTCCTTTATCGATAAAATTAAACAGCGCATTAATTCTTGTCTCTTCTTTTCATTATTCTATTCCGCGCTTTCTTGCTGGAATCAATATCAGATGGATCCACTTAGTTCCTTTATACCTTTAAATAGATCATGTTGGGAAGAGGTTAGATCCATCAAAAATGGATATCATCCTTTCAAACATTCGCAAGTATTATTCCAATCTTCCTATGAATGATCTGAGAAAAATTTATCGAATTAGGCTCGAAAGGTTGAGGTTGCTGATGGCTCATGGTATTCCAGAAGATGTTCGCTGGTTGATCGAAGCAAAAGTTCGATTATCTGGTGAATTACCTATGACATTTCCAAAGCACATGCCTGGTTTAGGCAAAAGCACCTTCGCAAAGAAACGAAGAGCAAAAAGGCTGAATGGTTGCTACAAATGTGCTCGTTGGAACTGTGATACTCGTTGCAAAACAGTAGGATATTCTTCTACTAATCGGGATGATAAAATCAAATTCATAAAGGGTGGACTGAGTAAGGAGTCTTTGGATGATATTCGACTGACTCTTGAGACGCACCCAAGTGGTTATGTGCAAAGTGAACTTCTCTCCTTATACGCTCAGTTTAACGAAGACAAAAATCGTTATAGTCTCAAAAATATAACTGCAAAAGATCCTATCTGCCAGTCTGTTTTACACAATGAGGTTGTGGCAAATCAGCATTGATATAAGGTAAATCTCTTGATACATATTTAAAATATTCTTCTGTTTCCTTTCACGCGTTTTGATAAAGGTTGGTAAAAATATATTTTCCTTTCTCGAGGTTTGATAAAGCTGGAAAATAAATCACCGAAAGATGAAAGCTTTGATAAAATAGTCAAAAGTAGGCTGATTTTGTCAAAAGTAAATCTTTACTTTTTCAGAATCAATCAAAAACAGTAAATTTTTCCGGCTTTAAATAGCCAAACATATTTCATAGTTCAGGCATCCCAAAATCACATCTTCTTGGTAAGTTTTCTCTTCTATACTATCAAAGATGGAAGCACCAAAACTTCGACAGATCAAAACTATTTGTGTATTTTGTGGATCAAAAGTGGGGAAAGGCTTCAGTTATCTAGAAGCGGCCGTAGATCTTGGAAAGAAACTGGGAGAAAAAGGTATCACTCTTGTGTATGGGGGTGGTAGCAGTGGTCTAATGGGTTGTGTTTCCCAATCTGCTCTTGCAGAGAAATCAAAAGTAATCGGTGTCATACCTGTCCCTTTGGTAGATGTTGCAGGAAAAACACGAGGGCATGAAGTTCAAACCTTATCCATCCATGAACGCATAACTTGTATGCTATATGGTTCTGATGCCTTTATAGCCCTGCCCGGAGGTTTTGGTACCTTAGAAGAAATCTTTAACATTACCTCATGGGCTCAACTAGATCTCCATACTAAGCCTATTGGGCTTTTGAATGTTAACAATTTCTTTGATGGCTTGTTAACCTTTCTTGATTATGCTGTGGAACAGGGATTCATCTCTCCATTTTCCAGAAGGCTTCTTATTTCTGCTCCTACTATTGATGAACTACTGGATAAGCTGCAGTCATATATCTCAATACAAGATCCAGCAGGGGTTAAGATAGATTGGTCGCAAGGAAGGGGAATCAAGCGAAAATGGAGTCCGGTTAATGTAAACTTAACTTTATGAATCTTAGAATAGGTGGGGGTAGAGTACGGAGTATTCTTACTCTCGAGACACCCCTCTAATTTCCTAGGATTTTCCTTAATGTTTAAATCTTGTGTGTACCTCAAAGGTTCCAGGTGGTAGATTACGGAGTATTCTTACTCTCGAAACACACCTTTTTGAAGGTTTCTTTATTTCCTCAAAAGGTCAGAGGTGGTAGGATACGGCTACTCCGGAAACACATCTCTCAATTTGAGGAATTTCCCATGTTGCTTTCTTTTGCTTTTGCGTGTTTTCATGTATTTCCTTTCTAGGGTGACTCTTGTGTGTTCTCCTTATGAGAAAATAATAATATATCTGTTATCATCTACTAAATCTCGTTTGTGATGTAAATGAACTTGTATGTCTAACTTCAATTCTCTTAGTGATTGCATACCATACTATGCTCTTAACTCCAAACGATAAAATTCTAGGCAGAGTTTTCCTTTGAAATTTGGACTTATCCAAATCGTAAGCATACTTCATAACTCACAATAATAACTAATTGTACATTTGATCACAATTTCATCAAACTTCAATATCATCATAAATATTCCAGAAAATCAATTCATAATTCCTCAACATAGAAATTTCAAATCATAATTTCTAATATCACCATATCAAGTCCTTATTTCTCAATAATTAAGAGCCTAAACTTTAAATCTCCAACTTCATAATTCTTCTCATAAAAATCTCAATAAAATCATATCACTTATAATCTCAACATCTCATCATAACTTCATAAAACTGACTTTCTATTTCTCGTTTAATCTAAACGATGAATAATTCGAAAATATTATCTAGTCCTTTCTGTTGACTTCTCATACTTAGTGCCATGTCTAAAATCAATTATGCAAAGTCCATTTAGGGCTCATCATTTCTAAACTTGACGACAAAGATTATTTTGAAAATCATTCGTAAATCATATTTTTTTTTTTTATTTTTTTTTTCAAAATTGAAACTTGAAGAGTGGTACCAATAATCATCCACAGTTTTTCCTTACTTTTAAGCAAAGGTAGTGATAAAGGGATAAATTATTGAACCGAAAATTGAAACTTGAAGAGGAAGTACTAATAACCATCCACAGTTTTTCCCTTGTTTTTACACAAAGGTAGTGATAAAGGGATAAATTATTGTACAATTCATTATCAATTTTGTTTGTTTAATATATTATTCCATATATTTTGGGCCAAAGTTACAACCCAACTTAATTTCTAATTGAGTCAATCTTACTAAGCTTAATATGAACCAAAATTCATATCAATATCCTCTATGTCTCATGATTCTACATTAAAATGAATAAATTAAAATTTAGGCTTCTATCAATTCATATCATACTCAACATGTATATTTCACTTAAAGATTCATAACATATGAATATTTCATACTTAACATGTCTTAATAAAATCGTAAATGACTTGCAAAGCATATAACATACCTGGTTCGAGGAGTCAATACGTGGAGAGTGACATAGTAGAGTGATGAGTTAAAATATTTTAAAAAAAAATTATTATTAATCATTTCGCATCTTTACATAAGATTCGGCCTAATTAACCCAAATAAAAATTTATCGTCAAATCTTATTTTCCTTTAGTCCCCGAACTTCTAGAAATTTATCAAAGACATCAATATAAACATCATATCACTAACTAATTATATTCCATAAAATTTTCAGGACATTACAAACTCCCTTGCTTAAAATGAATTTTGTCCTTGAAATTCGCACATCAAATTTCATCATACTTTTCAAAATCATAACCATACTTGACATGTGAAAATTCAATTTTTTTTTTAAATGAATAGTGATTTCGTTCACTGTTCATCATGAATAGCACGTCGTTTTACTGTTCACGTGAATAGTGTTTTTTTTTTTTTTTTTTAAGAAATAAAATTTCAAAAATCTACAGAATCGTTTTTAAAACTCTTGGCTCTGATACCAACTGTGACGACCCGAATTCTCGACCATTCGAGTGCCACTAAAAGTGACTCATATCATATTATCGAGACTTAAATAGTAATGTAAAATTATTCAAAAGAATAAATTAGAATCCCATAATTTTATTTGTGAATAAAAATAGAACATAATCTTCTTACATAAAGTTCAACATAATTATCTCATCAATCTTAACCACTTTTTCCACTTCCATGTTGACCGCCTCGAACCTTCAATTATCTGAAAATGGTAAATATCGTGGAGTGAGATTTATAAAATCCCAGTAAGTATACCAAGCATAAATTTTCTTTTGAAAGCATATGGATCATTTTCATCATAACATAGGATAGGATCGAAATACTCATAAACATAGGGAGACACAAGAATTTTACCGAACTTAAATGGCAAGAATTCTTATGTGTAGCGCTACTAAACTCCGGTACCCTTAGCATAATCATAAACATATCATATGGGACCCATAGCAATCTTGTGAGATTTATTTCATAGCAATGATCCAAACATTTTCGTTAAAAACATAAGGTATTTTACTTTTCATAAAAACATACTTACTTTTCTTAAAAACATAAGGTGTATTTACCTTTCATAAAAACATACTTACTTTTCATAAAAATATAAGGTATATTTACATTTCATAAAAACATACTTACTTTACATAAAAACATAAGATACACTTACATTTCATAAAAACATACTTTACATAAAAACATAAGATATACTTACATTTCATAAAAACATACTTACTTTACATAAAAACATAAGATATACTTACATTTCATAAAAACATACTTACTTTACATAAAAACATAAGATATACTTACATTTCATAAAAACATACTTACTTTACATAAAAACATAAGATATACTTACATTTCATAAAAACATACTTACTTTACATAAAAACATAAGATATACTTACATTTCATAAAAACATACTTACTTTACATAAAAACATAAGATATACTTACCTTTTAAAAGATTAAAATGAAGTGTAGTAGTAAACGAACCAAAACTTTCTTGACCACCTTGAATTTCTCTTACTTGTGGATTTTGTCAAGAGATTGGAAATAAGTGTATATGTGTAGAGTTGTGTGTAAAAGAGATGGGTTTAAATAGATGTATAAAGTTGGCATATTGTAAACATAATCATTCAATTCTATTAATTTTAACACATCCTTTTCTTAAAGTAAAGCACCATTCATATACTTTTCCATATTTATACAAATAATATGCTCTTCATGATTATATATAATGGAGTCTATCAATCATTCATATATTTTTCCATATTTATACAAATATTATGCTCTTCATGATTATATATAATGGAGTATATAAATCATTCATATACTTTTCCATTTTTTATACAAATATTATGCTCTTCATGATTACATATAATGGAGTCTTATCAATTATTCATATACTTTTCCATATTTATACAAATATTATGCTCTTCATGATTATATATAATGGAGTATATAAATCATTCATATACTTTTCCATATTTATACAAATATTATGCTCTTCATGATTATATATAATGGAGTATATAAATCATTCATATACTTTTCCATATTTATACAAATATTATGCTCTTCATGATTATATATAATGGAGTATATAAATCATTCATATACTTTTCCATTTTTTATACAAATATTATGCTCTTCATGATTACATATAATGGAACCTCTCATGCTTGCATATATTTTCTTAATTTAAATAATAAAAGTAATTTTTGTATAAATAAATATTGGGATAACATTGAATTAAGTATTTGGACTTAATATACTTTAAATCAAGAGAATGGAGATATTTTTAGAAATTCGGAATTTAATTTAAAATCGAACGATCTCGATTATTTCTTGACTTGGCTATACGAATACGTCGCTGCGTTAACTTAATAAAAATGGGTGAAATAGTAGCGACACGATTTTCTATTAAAATAATTATTAATCGCGTAAAAATTCTTGGTTGCTACACTTACTTCTTGTAATCTTGTGATGCCCCATCTGGTTTTGGTCAGTAGTATCAGTAGGAATTTTTGTCAAATCCTCACCAGTTTCTGATCCACTGGTTTCATCCTTCAACCAACTATTGATCAACATTCACTTCACCTGATTCCTGTGTAGGATTTTCAAACATTTCACTTTCCAGGGGATCATTTCCACTTATTTGCTGAGAGTGATCATTAATTTGATCATTAGAAGGATCACATAAATGGACTATACCAGAAGGATGATTTAAATTTGTAGGATTATATGTAGGAAGGCTGAAGAAGGTGTGTTCTGCAGGGATATTATGTTTGTTCAGAAATTTGGATTTGAATGGAAAATCTTGCTCATTGAAGATCACATGTCTTGACACATAGACTTTACCAGTGGGGGCTGAGACACTTGAAACCCTCGTGTATTGAACTATATCCTAGAAATACACATTTGACAGAGTGGAAACTGAATTTATGGTTTTGGAATGGTCTTAGGTATGGGAAACAAGCACATCCAAAAGTTTTTAGTCTTTTGAAATCAAACTCTTCATTATAGAGAATTAGGTGTGATGACTTTTGTTTAAGTACAGGTGTGGGCAGCTTGTTAATCAGGAACACGGCAGTTTGGAAAGCTTTCCACGAGTAAGATAGTGGCATGTTTGCTTGTGCTAGGAGGGTTAAACCGGTTTCAGTTACATGCCTATGCTTTCTTTTAGCACGACCATTTTGAACTGATGTGTAGGGGCAAGACACTCTTAACTCAATGCCACATTCGTTTAGAAGGTCAGAGAAACATCTAAATTCACCTCCCCAATCACATTGCAACGTTTTTATCTTTTTCTCAAATTTCATTTCCACTAGTTTCTTAAACTCAATGAATTTTTGTAGTGGCTCAGACTTGTGTCTCAGTGGATATATCCATGTGTGTCGACTATGAGCATCAACAAACAAGATGTAATACTTAAAACCTGAAATATAGCTGACTGGGGCAGGTCCCCATAAGTCTGAGTGGATTAAGTGAAGTACATTAGAAGCATGTGATTATAATGAATCAAACGGTAGTTTATAGGCTTTTCCATAGGCACAAGCATCACAGAAAAAAAAAAGAATTATCAATATTCAATTCATATTTGTGACATTTCAAAACATGGGATATGACAGTAGGAGTAGGATGTTCTAATTTCCTATGCCAGATTTCAACATTAAACTTACTAAACTTATTACAATCGAAAGTACTGGTTGATTGGGAACTAAAAGTAAAAGGACAGCTTTCATGATCTTTTTGTGAAGTAATGAAGTAGAGTATTTGGTCTTGATTCGTGGGCAACAAAATGATCATTGTAAAACTCCAAAAACACATTATTATCTGAGGTAAGCTGAGAGACACTTATAAGATCCTTTTTAATCTTAGGAACAACAAGCATTTTACTTAGCAATAATGATCTGTCATATAGTGTTTTCAGTTGTGAGTGTCCAATGTGTGTGATGTTGATAACTTTTCCATTACCAACTTGAAGTTTGGTCTTACCTTTGTATTCAAGAGCTTCATTCAGTTTCCCTTTGTTGGCAGTGACATGATTGCTGGCCCCATAATCAATGAACCAGTCTGAATCAGAGAAAGTTCATGGTGTTGCAACAAGAGCAGTTGAATATTGGTTTATGGGTGAGTCACCAGGATCAGGTTTAGACCCCATATACCTTTCATCAAATATGTTGAAACAACATGCAGCAGAATGGTTGTTCATACCACAGACTTGACAATTTCCTCTTGGATTACTTGTTCTGCCGCCTCTGCCTCTTCTCCTGCCACCTCTATTTCCTCTGATGTAGGAGTTGAACCTTCCTCCTCTGGAAAAACTAGTATTGGATGGTCTGTGTGCAGAGTTTGCAGCCTGTGATAAATTGATTGATCCCATTCCAAGTTTGATAGATTTTAAATGCTCCAATTTTGATGTGATCCGGGATAGAGCTCAAAGGAGAAGTCAAGTCACGGACGACGCAACAACATTCGACATAGGAAAATGAACAATTTCCATGTTGGAAGCTAGTCGAGACGACGAGTGGATCAACCTCATTCAAGCCGTCGAAGAAAATTATGGAATTTCAAAGTTTACGGCCGTAACACCTATTCGTCACGGCCGTAACCATACCACTGAAGAAAACAGAGAATTTGAAGAAATTGACTTACGGCCGTAACTTGCGTCTCACGGCCGTAATGGTTAAGCAGAAAACATCTTACGGCCGTAAAGACGTTAGTCACGGCCGTAAATGAGTAATTGCGTGATTTTAGGAATTTTAATTCTTTCCTTATTTTTAGCAATTTCTTTCCTTGTTTAATTAGAACTCTATTTTGAGTCCATTAGCGACTAGTGTTTTATTTTCCTTATTTTTAGCAATTTGTTTCCTAGTATAATTAAAACTCTTAAGTTAGGTTTTGACCCTATTTATAGGGATGTAATTTTCATTATTCAAAAACACAACTTTGATAATATTAATTGAGAGGCTATTTGCTTTCACAACCTTTATTCTTTATTGAATAAAATCCTAACTTGCGAGTTAATCTTGTTTGTTCAAATCTCGGTGAGAATTATTATTGTTTGTGATCAAGAGGTCAATATATACCAGTGATTGTATTGGTTGCTTGGTTCAATTAATTTTAATTGGATCCATAAATCGAGCTTCTTGGCGTTCTTGGGTAGATTCCAATAATTTGTGGGTTGCGTAGCTACAATTGCTACGTGGTTTGCATCATCTGGTATCAGAGCTTAGGCTCCAAAAATCAAGGTTATATCTTTGTTTTTGTTTTCTTGAGTTTCTTATTCTTGTTCTTCGTATTCTTCCAGTTTTTGAGTCTTTAATCCAGAAAATCGTTCCAAAAAAATTTCAAAAGTTTTTGTTTTGCTTAATTCTTA
Organism: Ligustrum vulgare; assembly: GCA_963555705.1. Taxonomy (NCBI): domain Eukaryota; kingdom Viridiplantae; phylum Streptophyta; class Magnoliopsida; order Lamiales; family Oleaceae; genus Ligustrum; species Ligustrum vulgare. Next base: position 4,782,778 of record OY743180.1, read on the forward strand.
TCTGAATTAAGTTCCGTTTGTTTTGTCGTGTTCGTTGTCGAATTTTCGGATTTATTAAAAAAAAAAGATTATTTTTTTTTAATTTTATTTATTCCGAAAATTCACCCAAAATTCAAAAAAAAAAAATTTATTTCCATTCAAGAACCACTTTCTTGAATTTCTACAATATTCTTGATATTCTTTCCTTTCGAGTCAAATTCAAGAACCACTTTCTTGAATTTCTTTAAAATTCTTAATATTGTTTTTCCTTTTCGAGTCAACATTAGATTCCTTCTTGATATTTGTCAATATCTGGACCATCTTATTTTGATTCTCTCAAATTTTTGAAAACTACATCATAAGGGATGGATTATGATCCGGGTTCGTTGTTCCAAACTAGATGTTATGTGGGTCAAAAGGTGTGCAGTTTGGCAATTGATAGAGAGTACTTCACTAATTTTTCTAATATCAACATGGTTGAAAGATTGGGATTATCTCTAATACCGCACAATAGACCTTATTGTGTGACGTGGATGAGGGAATTTGGAGAATTCCATGTAACCAAGCAAGTTCTAGTGACTATCACCCGTGGAAAATATATTGATGACATATTTTGTGATGTAGTGCCTTTAAGGTCTTGTCATATTTTATTGGGAAAATCATGGAGTCGTATGAGGGAAGCAATTTATTATAAGAGTATGCACATATACAGGATTCTTACGAGAGGGAAAACATTCATACTGTATGGGTTAACACTCGAGGAAGCACTAGACGATTCAAGGAAGGTAAAAAAAGAGAGTGAGAGGAAAGTTGTAGTGGGATTGCAAGAGGAACCTCGAGATAGGGATGTTGAGAAGAAGGAGGGGAAGCTGAAACTAGAAACGGTTGATCAAATTCCAAAATTTAATGTAGGAGATGTGGAATTGGGTAATAAAGAGGTGGATGAACAAGATTGCTAAAAATAAGGAAAATAAAACCCTAGTCGCTAATGGACTCAAAATAGAGTTCTAATTAAACAAGGAAAGAAATTGCTAAAAATAAAGAAAAAATTAAAATTCCTAAAATCACGCAATTACTCATTTACGGCCGTGACTAACGTCTTTACGGCCGTAAGATGTTTTCTGCTTAACCATTACGACCGTGAGACGCAAGTTACGGCCGTAAGTCAATTTCTTCAAATTCTCTGTTTTCTTCAGTGGTATGGTTACGGCCGTGACGAATAGGTGTTACGGCCATAAACTTTGAAATTCCATAATTTTCTTCGACGGCTTGAATGAGGTTGATCCACTCGTCGTCTCGACTAGCTTCCAACATGGAAATTGTTCATTTTCCTATGTCGAATGTTGTTGCGTTGTCCGTGACTTGACTTCTCCTTTGAGCTCTATCCCGGATCACATCAAATATGCTCTCATAAGTCATCAAGATAGCTTGTGTAGCGCCTCGAGTTCTAAGGCCCCGTTCTCTTTGCTATTTTGAGCCCGTTTTGAGTTTTCGATTTTCGGAAATATCGAAAACGCGTTCATTTTACTCATTTTCATAAACGAGTTTTCTAAAACACCAAAAAAATTACAAAGGAATCTAAAAACGAGTTTATTACGTTTTGGATATTTTGTGTTAAAAAGTCTAAAACGACCAAAACGCGCGTTTTGAATTTTTTTTTTTTTTGAGACACTTCCTTCACTTGAAGTTCTTATATTATTTTCCCATTATATATAGATATATGTTAATATTTTTTTTGTAATTTTTTATTTATTATTATTATTATTATTATTTTTAAATGTGAGACACTTCTTTCACTTGAAATTCTTATGTTATTTTGTCATTATATATAGATCATGTTAAGATTTTTTATTTTTTTTATTTTTTTTGGTAAAAGTGAAACACTTCATTCACTTGAATTTCTTATATTATTTTGTCATTATATATAGATCCATTTTAAGATTTTTATTTTATTTTATTTTTTTATTTATTATTATTATTTTTTTTTGTAAAAGTGAGACACTTCCTTCACCTGAAGTTCTTATGTTATTTTGTCATTATATAGATTCATGTTTAAAAAAAATTCTTTTTTTTTTTGTATTTTTTTTTTTTTTATTATTATTATTATTTGTAAATGTGAGACACTTCCTTCACTTGAAATTCTTATGTTATTTTGTCATTATATATAGATTCATGTTAAGATTTTGTTGGTATGTGGTTAAATTTTTGTTTAGCTGAAACAATATTAATGATGAATTTATTGACACAGAGAACTAACTGATTTATTAACATTAAAATTAATGATATTCAACAAATCAATCATTTTTTACATATAAAATATTACAAAATAAATATATCAAAAAATTACAAAGTAAACGCATTTTTCAGTTTTCTATTTTTGAAATCAGTTTTCCAAAATCAGAGAGAGAACATGTTTTCAGCAATCCCAAAAAAAATAACCAAAATTCAAAACAAAATTCAAAACTCAAAATCCAAAATCGAAATACAAAGAGAACGGCCCCTAAATACCCGGTTCACCACGTCGTCGTCTGATCTAACTTTTAAAATAATATTTTAGCAGCAGAAATAACTGAAATTCATTGTTGGCAATGTTAAATAAACTGTAATGGTCGATAAAACTTGAAAACATTTATGAAACAATTCAAAATAATAAATCTAGCCATTAACAATACAAAACATTCAGCAATGCCATAATTTCTCAAATAATTGAAAATCTCAAAAATATCCAAAGTTTAGAAATATGGATCGTCAAAATAAGATTTTCGATTGTTTAATAACCATTGCCACAATCATCCATCACGTGTCACCCTCTCCGAAATCTGCAAATATTGTTAAAATAGACATGAGCATTTCATAGAAATACTCAGTAGACTCATCGCCAATTAATTAATCTACAATATAATTGAACACATAAATGCAGGCTCTTTAGAAATCATAGGGTGTGGGTTGCTCTTCTCGTGCATTAAAGCACATGGCTTCTTATTGAAAAATCATAGACTTTTTAGAATCATAGGGTGTGGGTTCCCCTTCTCGTATATTAAAGTACATGGCTTCTCTTTGAAAATCATAGGCTCTTTAAAATCGTAGGGTGTGGGTTGCTCTTTCTTCTCGTGCACATAAGTTATGCATAACATCACCATTTATCTTGTAAGACATTCTCTTCTTTCTTTCTCATGCATAAAAGCATATAAGTTATGACAAACATAACAACATAATTATTTCTGAAGAAATACATTCTTGTCTCTTTTCATAAAAATGACTTTCACATAAGTCACATAACATACACATTCACATGCAATCATAATTTAAATCAATTAATAGGGGCGAGTCTACCTTAAACTTAACGAGTGTGGTTGAGCGGGAATGACTTCAATCCTTTAAATCTCCGTACGCTTCGTCTAGCCAATTAGAAAAATAAGTTAAATTAGTCTTTAGAAATTTATAGTTTAAAAATGATAAATTACAATTTGGGGACTGAAATTGATGATTTGAAAGTTGAGGGACTAAAATGAATAATTTTAAAGTTGGGGGACTAAAATGAATAATTTTGAAAGCTTTGGGTTGAAACTCAAAATGAATATTAAATTATAGGGCTTGAAATAATTGATTTTAAAAATGAAAGGGCTGATTAAAATCATTTAAAAACTTGAAATTATAAGTTTAAAAACTAATAGGGCTGAAATAAATAAACTTGGAACTTAGGGACTAAGCTGATATTTTCAATAAAATCAAAAACATTAAAATCAAATTCATTTATCTCCCCCCCTAACTCACGGTCAGAGAAGGAGAACGGAGAGGACGGAGGTACGGGCTTGAGGGAAATCCGGTCTTCTAGCCGGCGGTTCGCCGGCGTAGGGTGCGGCCAACGGCGAGGGGTGCAATAGGCTAGGTTTTTTGTGGATTTGGTGCATTTTTGGTGTGAGAAAGGGTGCGAAACTGAAGCAAGAATCGGGGATTAAATCGCGATTTTCGGTGGTAAATCCGGTGATTGAGGTAAGTAAGTATCTGGGTACTTTGTTTCTTGGGTTTGGGTTTGATTTGGTGGTATTTTGAGTTGGGATTCAAGATTGGGCAGTGGAGGTGGTTGGTGTTGCACGGTGGTGATGGCGGAAATTGGGTTGACTGGCGGTTTGGGTGGTGGTTCTTGGTTGAGCTGGTTGTGTTGGTGGGTTGGTTTGTGCAGTAGTGGTGGCCGGCTGTAGGTGGTTTTGTTGACGATGGAGGTGGCAGTGGCTGCACAATGGTGGAGATGCAGTGGCTTGAGTTGTGCTAAGCAGTGGTGATGATGATGATGATGATGATGATGATGATGATGGTGGTGGTTCGAGGTGTATACTGGAAAATGGTGATGAAGGAGGAAGAGAATACCTCGGCTGAACTGCAAAGATGGAGCTGGGAGGCTGGGGTGGTGAGATGATGCTGAGATGGGTTTGGGAAGGGTAGGTGATATAGAGCTAGGTATGGCATGGTATTGGATTGATGTGATAGATGGAGGTTGGTAGTGTGAAAACCAAGACAAGCATTGCACGTAGTTCGAGGTAAATTCGCACGCGGATTCAACTAGGTCAGAAGAATGAAACTGATCAAATGAGATTGATGTAATTTGGGATTTAAAGCGATTTTGAAAATAATAATTAAAATAATAAAATTTTGGAAATTTGAAATTTAATTTAAAATCGAATGGACTTGATATTTATCGACTTGTCTAGACGATCACGTCGTGACGTTAAATTAAAAATGGGTG